>CM064343.1:26557500-27807500 GCA_032595735.1 Pelochelys cantorii | reverse complement strand
GGAGATTGGCTCAAGAGTCACAGGAATTTGAGCTCTCCCCAACCTAAGCTGCAAATCAAAGTCTAGTCCATGTGTGGACCTCATGTTTTCAATCTCTTTCATTCGGGTACCTTCAACATGTGTGGATATGTCCCCGCCAGTCTCCGAGGAGCCAGGCTTGCAAAAATGGCTTCAAATCTCTATGGTTTGCAAAAGTGTTTCTCTGTGAGGGTGTGTCTACACAGCAAAGTTATTTTGGAATAATGGCCGTTATTCCGAAATAACTATGCAAGCGTCTACACAGCCATTCCATTATTTTGAAATAATTTTGAAGTAACGGGCGGCTTATTTCGAAATCTGCAAACCTCATTCTACGAAGAATAATGCCTATTCCGAAATAGCTATTCCAAAATAAGGTGTGTGTAAACACTCCACTGCTGCTATTTTGAAATAGAATGGCCCTGGTGAGGGGCTAAGTTATTCCTCTCCAGTGCCTACTGGGGCTCCAAATCGAGATAGCATGTCTACATTAGGAAGCCTGCCTCAGACTAATTTTGAGGCTTCCCTGCAGTGGAGACGTGCTATTTCAAAATAAGCTATTTTGGAATAACTATTTTGGAATAGCTTATTTCGAAATGAATGTGCAGTGTAGATGTACCCTGAGTCAGCTGCCTTCAGAATGCTATTAGAAAAACAGTCTGGAAGCTTCTAGATGTGTTTTTTCAAGGAATTTCAATGGGAACTAGGTGCCTAACTCCCTTAAATTCCTTTGAAAATCCCAGTTTATGCTTCCCTACTTCCAGAGCCCAAATACTTTCCTCCTCACCAGCCTTAATGCTGAAAAGGGAGCATGGGGGTGTATGGAGAGGTTAGAGGAGTCCCTTGAAGAAGGCAAGAAGACTGGATCAGACAAATACAACTTCAACAATAATATAAACCATATAAACAAGTTGCTTTTGTTTGGGAAAGTTTGGTTGATTCTAGTTCTGTAGATGTCTAGAAAATGTATATCACCGGAGATGCCTTTTCCCAGTATTTTATAGAAAGAACACGCAACTGAATTTTCCCGTTTCCCCTGCAGTAACCTACTCCTATGGAGCAAGGAGCACTATTGTGCTGACATATAAAAAGCGAAGAAATGCTTTCTGAGTGCAGAGCTGGGTGAACAATGCAACACATTATTAATGAAAATTCAATCCAATTCAAATTTCAGTTTGATTCTGTTACAACCCTTTCCATGAACGTTTGAGCACAGAAGATTTACTGCAATGAGGATGTAAACATACATTCAAAAGCAAATTCTGACTTGCATAACTAACTGATAACAGTGAATTTTTGAATTGTGCATTTCAAAGTTTACATGAGAATAAGCAATTTGACTATGAGATTAGTTACCTACAGTAAATCTGTCCAGTCAGGGGAGAGGAGCCATGTCATGTGAGCGCCATGGACGCAACTGAAACAATGTGAATTTCTAATAATGACTATTCACAATGCACAAACAATCTGCAGACTAAGAATTATTGGCTAAAGCCGTCAGCAAACAATTTAGAACAATGAATACATTGGAGGATTTTGCACTCTGCTTGCCATGAATTCACAAACAGAAAAAGAGGTGAAACTCATTAAATAAGGCTGAAACTTCTAAAGCGATCCAGCTCTAGTAGGCCTCAATTATTAATTACAAATTATTCATCCAGCTCTAATTGAATGTCCCATTTTGCTGAGCTAAACCCAACTCTATAATGTCCTGTTAACCTACTGGGCTCATCTCCAGAGCTAGCTGTACTGTGCTTGCTCATTTCTCCACTCCTCTTTGAACCTGTCTTCCCTTATTCTTTCTTTTATGGAGAGAAACAGAAGGGACTTTTCAAATTAGAACAAGGTTGAGGATTGTTTCATGGCCTATTTATGTGAGAAAACTAAAGACTATGAGCTGCCACTGAGAACACTGTTCAAATTTCCATCTAATTGCTTGAAGAAAGATTTGACAGTTAATTTTGATTGCAACACATATTTGTGCCTATGACAAATGATTTTTGAAGTTAGATTAAAGGAACATCAAGTTTTCAAGGGTTGACTGATCTAAGGTTTTATTTCCATATGCAAAAGAAAGTTGTTGGGTTTTTTTTTAAAGTTCATTTAAGGCAAAATATTTGAGAGAATTGGAAAAGATGGACGTGTTTTGTTTTAAAAGGACTGACTCTTGAAGCTATAAAGTATGAAAGAGAGGAGGCAAAAACACTGGGGGGGAAGCTGTTCCAACAGCCTAAGCATTTGACAAAGAATAGTGGAGTACAAAGCTGTTTGTGATAAGTTGCACTTCTTATCGGCAACCTGTCACCTGTCTGGAGTGAGAACCTTTTGTCCACCCTACCAAAACAAGTCAGAAAAATGGGAGAAAAACAAAAGTATAAATCAGAATGGAAGCTGGACATAGAACTTAAATGATGGAGATTGCCTGGCAGGGATCACTATAAAGCTAAATGTCAGATGTGACAGAAAGAATTACAGTCAACTTTAGGTTAGGAATCATGTGTGAGCATACGTTGGACATAAGGACAGGCACCCTGAAACATCTCCACCCTCGCTGCTCAGTCAGCTGGAGATTGGGGCACAGGCAGCCGGCATACATGGGATCTGCAGGGCCACAGAACTGTACCATGCTACGGAGCAGAGAGGATGGTGTTCCTGGCTATTTCCATTGGAATGTGACTTTCAGTGCTGCAGATTTTTTTTTTTATGCCACTGGCCCAAGAAATGTGTTTCTTTGCAGACTGCAAGGTGGGCACAAAGGTCAATGGTGCAGGCATCTAACTGCATCCCGCTGCCTCTGCATTGCATAAATCTCCCCTTGATAGCAGCAGGAGCTGCAGGGATGTCATCACTGTTAGTTCAGGCCCTCAGAAATAAACAAACACTCACACACTTGGGGCCTTGAACTTGTTCCCTCTGAGAGATTCTTCCGTGTAGTGTCTGAGGAGGGAGAGAATTGACCTGCGTGCTGCAGTGGTCTGTGTGGTTGCTACGTCTTTCTTCCTGTGCATCCCCTTCCACAGGACAAATGGCTTCCTGGTGGAGATATACAACCTTGCTTCCAAAACCACCATTTGCACTGGGGTGCACGGAGCCCTCACAGAGCTGTGGTCACTGAGGGTGCGTCTACGCCGCACCGTTTTTCCACAATAATGGCCATTATTCGGGAAAACAATATTAGTGTCCACACTGCAATTGTGTTATTTTGACAGAAAGTCGAAATAACAGATGGCTTTTTCCGACGGTGGTAAATCTCACTCCAGGAGGAATAACTCCTCTTCCAAAAAAACTTTTTTGGAAGAGGGTGTGTGTAGAGGATCCACTGCTGCTATGTTGAAATAGCTCCTCACCAGGGCCATTCTAAAGTTATTCCTCCCCAGTGGGGCTCTAAGTCAAGATAGCGTGCCCAGACTAACTTTGAGGCTTCCCTGTAGTGTGGGCGCTCTATTTCAAAATAAGTTTTTCCAGAAGATATCTTCTGGAAAAGCGTATTCAGAAAGAAGCTTGCAGTGTAGAAGTACCCTGACAGACAGAAAATACAGATCCCTGGAACAGGATCTTCACTCCCTACCATGCATGTGTGCACACATGCACGTGCACACAGCTGAAAACTACACTGGTTCCGTGCCCTCTGTGCTTTCTATGTGGAAACGCCTTCTGGGGACTGTGGGAGGAAAATAGGGCCTAATTTATTCACCTGCTTTACTGTTCTCCATCCATCCTCCAGAAGTTCTTGAGCCTTAAAGGGACCAGAGGTTGCTTGACCCTGGTTAGTAGCATTGTGTGTCATGTAGAAGATCGGGGGAACCAGGCTGTGTAAAAACCACAGTGATATTTGTAGTTCTGATACATGGAAAATGCCTTCTGATTAACAGACATGATATTGTGGCAGTCTCTTAATATTTTAGCTGCAGTGCAAAGCAGTCAGTCTGAAGTATCACTAAGGTTCAGCAGTATTAACGCTCCCTCAAACATAACCCATCATCTCAGAGAGACAAAACCACTTAGAACTGGAGTCATGCACCAGGTTTAGGACTTCGGAGCAGTGGGTTGTTCAAGCACCTTATTTTAGATCCAGGAAGGATGAAAGAGACCAGAAGGAGGCAGAGACTATGGGCACAGTTGGAAAGTCTATTAGCCAGATTGTACCTGCTGTTCTTAAGTGCTATTCTTCCTCCCGTCAACAAATTTAACACTGTGTTCCGATCAGTCAGCCAAGTACACATTGCCATAAGCAAGACCTGGATCACTTCCTGAAAAAATTAGCTGTTCCAATTCATCAAGCGCATTGTGCTTTTATCAGCAGTCAAGCCACTTAAACACGGTACTGCAGCTTTGTAGACCTAAAACCAACAAGGGTAGAATTTTATGATGTCCTCCTAGGGGGAGACACTTTTAAAAAGGCAGTTAGAGACCCCCCCAAAAATTTATACTAGAGAGGAGTGAAGCGTCTAATTCATAAGGTCCCAATTGAAAATCTTGCAGACATCAACAATGTTGAGAAGCTCTGCAGAGTGATGATAGGAACATTAAATCTTTACAGATGTGTCAGGGTAGAAACCATTCGCGAATTCCCCCATGTGAACGAGGGTTTGAATAATTGACAGAGGAAAAAAGGGGAAAATTCCAGGAACTGTTCATGTTAAAAACAAAACGGCACCTACCAGTAGACTGGCAGACCTTCAGCATCGTTGTTCAGAGATGTTCTCCAGTCCAGCACGGGGGCAAATTGCCATCGATTTAGTTGGGGGGGCTTGTTTCAAAGCAAACTCAGGAGGAGAGTCAGCCGTCGCGTGCCTATGTTTTAGCCCCAATGATAGCATGTTGAAAGCCAAGGCAGTCTTCAAAGACTATGAATATGAAAGAAAGCATGCAGCTGACAGAATTCAAATGCAGTAAAACCATCTCATACCCCATTGGCTTCAGGAATGAGCTTATCTCCATCATTACAACATTGGCCTTTGAATTAATTAATTTGATCCTTTTATTCACTTTAACAAAGGGTAGCTCTCAAGCAATTCACTCTCTGTGACCCCCTGTGGTCCAAAATAGCCTCAATCTGATGATGATCAAGTCACACTGCAAAGCCATCTGTATGATACTATACACACTATATATATATATATATATATATATATATATATATATATAAAATATTTTTGTTAGGCCTTTTTTTGAAAAAACTTCCCCTGCATCTAGACTGCTGCTGCGTTCTTTCAAAAGTAAATTGAAAAAACGCGGCAGTTTTTTCGACAGCAGACAACCTCGTTTTACGAGGAAGAACACCTTTTTTTGAAAGTGCTCTTTCGAAAAAAGGCTCTATGTAATGCAAACTCTGCTTTTTCGAAAGAGAGCATCCAGACTGCCTGGATGCTCTCTTTCGAAAAAGTGGCTTGCTTTTTCTAAAGTACTGGTTGTAGTCCAGATGCTCTTTTTCGAAAGAGGCTTGCAGTCTAGATGTAGCCTAAGTCTACACTGCATGCTTCTTTCAAAATAAGCTATTCCAGAATAGTTATTTCAAAATAGTGTATTTCGAAATAGCACGTCTGTACTGCAGGGAAGCCTCAAAATTAGTCTGAGGCAGGCTTACCCAATGTAGACGTGCTATCTGGATTTAGAGCCCCAGGAGGCACTGGGGAGGAACAATTTAGAATGGCCCTGGTGAGGAGCTATTTCAAATAGCAGAAGTGGAGCGTCTACACATGCCTTATTTCGAAATAGCTATTTCGGAATAGGCGTTATTCCTCATAGAATGAGGTTTACAGATTTCAAAATTATTTCAAAATAACGGGATGGCTGTATAGACGCTCACCTTGTTATTTCGAAATAATCCTACTTATCTCGAAATAACGGTGCAGTGTAGATGCACCCTAAGGTGCCACAGGACAACTTGTTGTTTTTAAAGTTACCGACTCACACGGCGACCCCTCTGAATGTGTTCTTTCCTGGGTATTTGAAACAGGAAGGGATGATAAGAGTGAGGAACCACTGGAGGGAAGGGGATTTGAGATTCTGAGTTGGTTGGTTTGCTGCTGCTGAGTTATAGAGCAGCACTTTAGGTTGCTTGGCTGTTCAGTTCAGGGCAGTTTTAAGTTATGGCTGGGGTAATGGAACACAGAGAAAGATACACTTTTTCTAGAGTGCATATGTATACAGGTATACAGATATAACTGAATACATAACATCCAAGCCTGCACTATAGATCCCCCAAAGGGTAAAATCGAAACCATGGGGCCCAGAACCTGAATTGCCTGGATTAGATTCGATTACATTAAAATATTTAACTGATCTGCAGCAATACGCTCTGCTTTCAGAAAGCCCTTCCAATTGTCAGCAGCAACAGTGAAGGCCTGGGATAAGTGATAGGAATTTACTTTCTCACAGTCAAGGCCAGATTAGGAAAGGAGCTTTAGGGACTGGAGCCCAGGGCTCTGGGCTAAGGGAGGCCCCCCCCCAAAAATCTCTGGGTGTCCAATAGAGCAGCTCTTATGGGGCCCCATTAGCCTGGGGACCTGGGCTGCAGCCACTAAAGCACCTACATTTCAGCCCTGCCTGGCAGGGGGTGGGGAATACAGCTCTGCCTGCTGCCGTTCTACCCCATCCCCCGCTAGGCTGGAGCTACAAACACTGGGAAGCTCTGTCCATGCACTTCCCTCGCCTGTAGGCTCCACCCCCACAGCTCCCATTGTCTGGGAATCATGGCCAATGGGAGCTGCAGGGGGTGGTACCTGCAGTCAAGCCCAGGGCATTGCACAGAACCACCTGTCCTCTCCCCTCCCTGGGGCCTACGTTGCTAAAGGGGAGCTACCCCAGGTAAGTGTCCTGCACCGCAACTGCCACCCTAAATCCACTGAGCCCCCATGCACACCTGCCCTTAACCCCCTCTTGAACCCTAATTCCCTCACAGACCCTGCATCCACCTCCTGCCCTGATCCCCCTTCCTCACTCCAAATCCCTTGCACCAAGTCTAGAGCTCCTTCTTGCACCCCAAATCTCCAGCCTCACCCCAGTGCCTGCAACCCCTATTGGAGCCCTCTCCTCTCCCCCTCCCACACCAAACTCCTTGCCTCAACCCACAGCCCCCTCCCACACTCTGAACCCCTCATTTTTGGCCCCACCTCAGACTCTAGGGGGCTCCACAAAATCTACTAACACCAGGCCCCCAGACGAGTTAAACCAGCCGTGCTTGTAGTTTGCTTCTCTTGGCTGAGCACAAAGCTGGCTGTTTTAGGGAGAAGCCAGAAAGAAGGTTTTGGCGGCAAATTCCCTTCTTGTCAAGTGTCATTCGCGGTGGGTCCTCTTGGGACAGCAGGGGTTAATGCAGCCTACGATGTGGATGATGTGCTTCTAGCATACATACAGCGTGTGCTGGGAGAGTGGGTAGGATACATCTCAAGGCTATCTTTTCTCAACATTGTCTGGAGCGGGATGCCACGCAAGCTCTATTAATTACTTCTCTGGTAATCTTGGCAAGCCCAGGAGAGCCTGCAGTTAATCAGCTCTGTGTTTCTGAGCACCAGCGCTGGTAATGGAACCTTACTTCAGAGTTTCAGGGAGACATGCAGAGGCAGCGTCAGATCATCAAGCAACCCACTGTGCTGTGCACATATGCACTTTGTCTACTTTGTAGAATGCTAATCTTCTCTCTTGGACCTCATTTGCATATTTAGCCCTTTCTGTGTGAGGAATTCCTGGCTCACTAATTAGACTGTTTATTTCAGGGCCATTTAGAAGCTCTTTATTGGCCTTTTGTGTTCTAATTTAGCTTTGTGCACTAATATAGCATTTTTGGCTGAACAGTCTGAAAATCAAACTAAGGTCACTATCCTCCTGTCTCCTGCCTTTCTCAGCTTTGAGAGACACTGGGGACTTGAACTTACATTTTTGGTGTTGCTTGGGTTTGGGTTTTTTTTTTAATAAGCATTATCATATTCTGTGCTTGTGCTACACCACTGACAACAAAGCCAAAGGAATCAGGACCCAAATTTTTAAAGAGGTTTGCCCAAGGGAATGTCAATTACCTCTCCCTTCTAACACTGCAGACACTGGCTAGCACTTATAAATTCAGTTTTTTATTGAGAAATGCAACTGCTTGGCTGCAGTTACTCATCTCGCACTTTCAGGTGAATAAAAAAGACTTTAAGAAGTCACTGTTGAAAGACAGGGGATCCAAGTGTAGCTTGATGGCTCCGGTAACAGAATAAAATTGTGGAGTGTGCGTGTCTGTGTGTGTGTGGTCCTCACTCAGGTCAAACTCTGTTCAGCTTTGGAGGAATTTGGCCTTGCTTAGGAGTTTCGGACTCAGGCCAGTGTTTGAGAAATGGGTTCCTCTTTCACATTTGGTGATTGCCAAGACCTGAGCCAAACATTTCTGTCTCTCCTCTTCAAGAGCTGATTACATCACTGGCAAGCAGCGGGAGCAGGGCGTTCTGTGGCACTTCTTGTTCTGCGGGAGAGGTGTTAGCAGTGTCATTGGATTTGAAGGGGAAACACAAGGACTTGGAATTCAGGCGGGTGTAGGAGGTACTAGCTTTTTCTGGTAGTTGATGCAGTTTGTCCCTGTCACTGTGTTGAATCCAGGGGAGTCACTATTGGGATGAATGTGGCCTATCGTGCCTAAGGGTGCGTCTACACAGCACCCTAAACTCGAAATAAGATATGCAAATTATGTATCTTATTTCGATTGAATTTCGAAATAATGTGCTATTTCGAGACATCCCTTAACCCTTGTGGAACGAGGGTTACAGGGATGCTGAAATAGCATCCCCCGTTATTTCAAAAGATATTTCAAAATAATGGGCAGCTTGTTAAGACGTGGGGTAGCTATTTCGGGATACCGGAGATATTCTGAAATAGCTGCGCCATGTGGACGTACTGCTAGAGTGAAATATTGTTGTCTGGAAGCAGACACTTTTACTCCTGGTAAAAGGTGCACCTGGGCGCTCTGTCCTCTCAGCTCCCTTTTCATATTAAAAAAAATGCTCTCTCCACGTGTGTTTAATTGGCTTTCTTTTGCTTTTAGATCCATTTCCAATGTTACCCCACCCAATTCTCCTCATCACCTTAACTCAGCTCAGTTTTTACAAGTTTAACGAGGCCTTTAAAGAGCAGAAGATCCTGTTCCAGGGAGTTGGAATGAGCAAAGGCCCAGGAAATGGCCTGGTCATGGAAGAGAAGTGGTTGCAAGGAATTTGGCATTGAATGGGGGGAGGGGACCCCAGGATACTTTTCCTTTAAGGGCCCAGGATTGGGAGCCCTGTGTTTTAGGGTGAGTCAAGGTTCCCCACTCTTCCATCCAGAACAACTCCTCCCTCAGAACAAGAGAGACACTGGCAAGAGAAGGAAGCTAGAGCCAGGAGGCTAACCCACTATGAAAGGTCCCCCCAGTGAGGAGCAGGCTCTGGCAGGGAAGGTGCTCTGTGGAGATGGCAGAAGAGCCAGAGGTAAGTAAAAGCCGTTGGATGGCAGTGATGGACTTTACTGCTGGCACTGTTTGGAACTGTCTGCAGGCACAAAGCCAGGCCCAAGAGGAGACCAGAGGGACATACAAGGAAGCTGAAAGGCCCTGAAGAGGAAGAATAGAGGGAGGTTGCTGCAAAGGGACTCTGGCCACAAGGGACAGCTCTGGAAGTGACCTTGCTATTGCAGGCTGCCTTACTGGGGTGTGAAAATCCCCCGCTGCTCAGACTGACACATAACTGCCCTTTTTAGGCACCAACGTGCAGATGCAAGGATCCAAACACAGAATTTAAACATCCTTTGAAAGCCCAACATCTAGGAATTGGGCCAAGGAAGTTCTTTAAATCTCATTTAGCTTCATTACTTTCCCTTCAATCCCTTTTGTTCCCTTTTTATTTTCTTCCTTGAGGATTTTTCTGTTCCTCTGGCAGCAGAGATCTCTGATTTCCTTCTCTCATCCTCTCTTTGGGACCCCTCACTTCTTCTTTGTCTCAAACTTTCTGGCTTGCCAGTTTCACACAAACTGCACGGTGTTTTCAATCGAAATACTCTGAAAGCAAAACTGAAGCAGATTCTTTGCTCTCCCCGGATTCCAATCCAGGCATAAATAAAAGTTCCAGTTGGAAGGAGGGTGGAGTTAGTCAAACAGATTTGTCCACTTTTAAGAGCAACAATCTGGTATTCTCTTCCTACTGCAGAATTATATTGTCAAATCATTTTGACTCAAATGCGCACATGCAACTGAGCTTATCTCTGAGAAGCGATTTAAGAGAAGTCTAAAATGCTTAACTGGTGCTCATGGTATTCTTTCATCCCCTTCCCAAACATGCATAACTCTAGATCCTCAAGCCTGCTGCTTTTCAGAGAGTGGCGAGCCCTGTGAGAGGACATGATATGGCCCCCAAGAAGCATTCAATTCATAACACACCCATTTAATTTCTCCCATTAAAATGGGTTGCAAGAGCACAAATTATTCCACACTTTGGGGAGGAACAACTGGCATTCCGCAAACATCTTTATGTAGGCAGTTGTCTGGCTATATATGTGTGTAAAAACAGCTCTGCTAATCTTAAGTTCCCATTGAAAACTTCTGTATGAGGGTACGTCTACACTAGCCCCCTAGTTCGAACTAGGGAGGCTAATGAGGGCGACTGAAATTGCAAATGAAGCACGGGATTTAAACTGGTTTAAATTACCAGTTTAACTGGTAATTCGAAGTAAGGGGTTTATTTCGGAATCGCCCTTCTCTGCCGCGTGTAGACGCGGGCAGTTATTCCGGGCTAGTCAATTTCCAAAATGGCGACTGGCTGGGAACATGCTAATGAAGCGTGGGATATATAAATCCCGCGCTTCATTTGCAATTTCGGTTGCCCTCATTAGCCTCCCTAGTTCGAACTAGGGGGCTAGTGTAGACATACCCTTTGGGACAATCCCTGCAAGATTATTGTTCCATAAAAAAAGAATCTGATGATATATAGTTTGTCTCTTGTGTTTCTTTGTATTTGAAAGAAAAACATACCCATTTGCCTCATTCTGAAATCTCAGAGATAGGTGCTACCACTCAGCAGGAACAAACTTCTGTCTATCCAGCAGTGTAGCTTTCTGTAGGGACATAGGAAGAATAATCTGGCACTGCCTTTGGAAATGTCAGACTTCATGAGTGAGTAAAATAGTGTGTTTGTTTCTGTTTTATCAATATTATGTGAGAATAGACTAGAAATTGCTTATAAATGGATAATATCAAGTGATATGCAGTCCATATGCCAGACAGGCATCTGCCCAGCAGTGCGTACACATACTCACACATACATATACACACCATAATGGGTGCCATAGCAGACATATGTATGAGAACAGTGCAAATAGTGAAAACCAGCCCCAGACATATACAGAAAACAATGGTCTGGGATGCAGTATTGTTTGCACTGGTTGCTGTATAGGCATCTATCTACATCGATGCAGTCTGGTTGATAATCTGGGTCTTGATATATTGGCCACAATACAGGAAAGATCAAGTCCCCAAGAATCACAACACATGAAAAAGATAAATCCAAAATATAACACTCTAGCCATCACCGTATGTATGAGATCTTGTATTCCCCAAGAATGTCTATCCTCCAAGGAAATAATGAGGCTGGGATAGAGAGATATGCTTGTATCCTAACAATAGTAAACCCACTTCTGCTAGATGCTTAGTAACCTGTGGGCACACATAAGTACATTTTACAGCTTTAACTTGTGATGAGCTATGTTTGAAAGGCAACCTTCCCTTTTTTTTCACTCTTCACGCCCACGTGCATTATTAGCTGAGTTGTTTTCCTCTTATTATGCCAGCATAAGCAGTTAAGGCATTTTGCATGTTACAAAAAGCATTACATGCAGTCTTTGCCTGAGCTAAGCAGATTGCATTTCATAGCAGGCTATATCCTTAGGAATTCGTGGTGTGAAGATAGGGGTTTTTCCCCCTATCATTTCTGATTAGGTACATTTCTCTGGGGCTCTGCCAAGTGTTCACAGATAACTCCCCTAAAACACATAAAACTTGCTAGATTTCAGAGCACATTGGGTATCTACCAAACATGTCTATATGGACATTCCCTGAACAGGAGAATTGAAATCCAAGGTGGACCCAAACACAGATTTTGAACATGGCCGACCGGGACAAAAATCTCAGTATGCCTACACTACATAGTTTTGTCGGAAAAACAGACTTTTTCCGACAAAACCTGAGTTCCGTCTATACTGTAATCGCATTCTTCCAAAAGTAAATTGAAAGAACAGAGGGGTTTTTCCGGCGTTAGTAATCCTCTTTCTAAGAGGAAGAAGCCTTTTTCCAAAAGAGCTCTTTTGGAAAAAGGCGTGTGTGGACGGGGAAGAGGGAGTTATTTCAAAAGAAGAGGAAAGAGGAAAAAGCACAAGTGGCCTGGTGGCCACTCCATCCATAGTGATCACAGCTTACATGCGAGATAGCGTCCATTCAGTGTGGACACTATCTTTCAAAAAAGCAGATTGCTTTTTTGATGTGCTTTTATGTGTGGACTCTCTCTTTCTGAAGAAGTTTTTTCAGAAGATCTCTTCCGAAAAAAGGTTCTGAAAGAAGCCTGCAGTCTAGACATAGCCTCCAGTTCCTCTGACACTCAAAGGGATTGATTTCTGGATTTAGACTTGGCGACTAAATTCGTTTCTAGTCTGGAATTTTGTTAGATACCCCCAGAAAGCAGATCAGAATAATTGGAAAGATCATTCAAAACACATCGAGCTGATTGGTGGTTTTGAGTCAAAATCAACCAAAATTTGTAGTTTTCATAGAAAACTAAGTGAAAGGCAGTGATAACATAACTCTTATAATAATCTATATTCCAGAGGTTTAAAAAGAATCCCAGTTTCTGCTTAAACTTATTCATTAGAAAAATGGAGACAGAAGCCCAGCAGCAGAGTGGGGGCTATCCTGTTTATTGCGTCGAGTGTAACATGTATGATTACCTGCCCTGTGGGCGGGTGGCATATGTGTGCACCCGTTGCAAGGAGCTCCTGACCCTCAGAGACCGAGTTCGAGCTTTGGAGGCCAGGGTAGCTGAACTGGAGGAGCTAAGGGAGGTAGAGAGATATGTTGATGAGACTTTCTGGGACACTGTAGTACTGTCCCACCTCCAGTCTGAGAGCCCCAGTGCTCTTAAGGAGGATGAAAGTCTCAAGGGAACAGAGCATTCAATGGGAGCAGAGGGAAACCATCCCGTAGTTGGGACCCTCCTCCCAGAGGATGTTGCGGTATCCTCTCGCACTGAGGATACCTCTGAGGGGGAGAGAATGCCAGTTAGGAAGAGGCAGGTGTTAGTAGTGGGTGATTCGATCGTTAGAAACATAGATAGTTGGGTTTGTGATGACCGGAAGAACCGTATGGTCACTTGCCTGCCTGGTGCGAAGGTTGCAGATCTCTCGAGGCATCTAGATAGACTTATGCGTAGTGCTGGGGAGGAGCCGGTGGTCGTGGTACATGTAGGTACCAATGACGTAGGGAAGGGTAGGAGAGATGTCCTGGAGGCCAAATTTAGGCTGCTAGGAAAGAGACTGAAATCCAGGACCTCTATGGTGGCATTGTCGGAAATGCTTCCAGTTCCACGCGCAGGGCCAGGTAGGCAGGCAGAGCTTCAGAGTCTCAATGCGTGGATGAGACGATGGTGTAGGGAAGAGGGGTTTGGATTTATTAGGAACTGGGGACACTTTTGGGAGAGGGGGAGCCTATACAGGAAGGGTGGGCTCCACCTAAACCAGGGTGGAACCAAACTGCTGGCACTAAACATTAAAAAGGCCGTAGAGCAGTTTTTAAACTAAGAGATGGGGGAAAGCCGATTGGTGCGGAGATGCACGTAAATCGGAGGGAGACTTCTCTTAGAGGAGAATCCATTGATAGAGATTCTCTAAGCTGTAGTCAGAAAGAGAGGAGGGGAGAGGGCAAACCATGGGCCAGAGCAGACAAACAACCGCATACAAAGGAATCCAATGCATCAGGGAAGGGCAGACAAATAAGCAGTGGCAAATTTTTAAAATGCTTCTACACAAATGCTAGGAGTCTGACTAATAAGATGGGTGAACTAGAGTACCTAGTATTAAATGAGGAGATTGACATAATATACATCACTGCAACCTGGTAGAATGAGGAAAATCTGTGGGACACAATCATACCGGGATATAAAATATATCAAAAGGATAGAGCAGGCTGGGTGGGTGGCGGAGTGGCACTGTATGTGAAAGATAATGTAGAATCAAATGAAATAAAAATATTAAGTGAATCAACATGTTCAATAGAATCGCTATGGATAGTAATTCCACGCTCCAATAATAAGAAATTAGCAGTAGGGATATATTACTGACCACCTGACCAGGACAGCGATACTGACATTGAAATGCTGAGGGAGATTAGAGAGGCTACCAAAATAAAGAACTCTATAATAATGGGGGATTTTAATTATCCCCATATTGATTGTGTACATGTCACCTCAGGAAGAGAAGCAGAGATAAAATTTCTCAATGGCTTAAATGACTGCTTCTTGGAGCAGCTGGTGCAGGAACCCACAAGGGGAGAGGCAACTCTCAATTTAGTCCTGAGTGGAGCGCAGGATCTGGTCCAGGAAATAACCGTTACAGGACCGCTTGGGAATAGTGACCATAATATAATAACATTCAGCATTCCTGTGGTGGGAAGAACACCTCAGCAGTCCAGCACCCTGGCATTTAATTTCAAAAAGGGGAATTACACAAAAATGAGGAGGTTAGTTAAGCAGAAATTAAAAGGCACAGTGACTAGACCCAAATCCCTGCAAGCTGCATGGAAACTTTTTAAAGACACCATAATAGAGGCCCAACTTAAATGTATACCCCAAATTAAAAAACATAGCAAGAGACCTAAAAAAGAGTCACCGTGGCTTAACCACCATGTAAAAGAAGCAGTGAGGGACAAAAAGGCATCTTTTAAGAAGTGGAAGTCCAATCCTAGTGAGATAAATAGAAAGGAACATAAACACTGTCAAATCAAGTGTAAAAATGTAATAAGAAAAGCAAAAAAAGATTTTGAGGAACAGCTAGCCAAAAACTCAAAAAGAAATAACAAAATGTTTTTTAAGTACATTAGAAGCAGGAAGCCTGCTAAAAAACCTGTGGGTCCCCTAGACAATCGAACTATAAAAGGCGCAATCAAGGACGATAAAGCCATTGCGGAGAAACTAAATGATTTCTTTGCTTCAGTCTTCATGGCTGAGGACGTTGGGGAAATTCCCAAATCTGCACCGTCCTTTGTGGGTGATGAATCTGAGGAACTGTCCCGGATTGAAGTGTCATTAGAGGAGGTTTTGGAACAAATAGAAAAACTTAATGTTAACAAATCTCCGGGACCGGATGGCATTCATCCAAGGGTTCTAAAAGAACTCAAATGGGAAATTGCTGAACTGTTATCTGTGGTTTGTAACCTATCCCTTAAATCGGCTTCCGTACCTAATGACTGGAAGGTAGCCAACGTGACACCAATATTTAAAAAGGGCTCTAGAGGCGATCCGGGCAATTTCAGACAGGTAAGTCTAACTTCAGTACCGGGCAAATTAGTCGAAACAATAGTAAAGAATAAAATTGTGAAGCATGTAGAAGAACGTAATTTGTTGGACAAAAGTCAACATGGTTTCTGTAAAGGGAAATCCTGTCTTACTAATCTATTAGAGTTCTTTGAAGGGGTTAACAAACATGCGGACAAGGGGGATGCAGTAGACATAGTATACTTAGATTTTCAGAAAGCCTTTGACAAGGTCCCTCACCAAAGGCTCTTGTGTAAATTACATGGCCATGGGATAAGAGGGAAGGTCCTTTCTTGGACTGAGAACTGGTTAAAAGACAGGAAACAAAGGGTAGGAATAAATGGCAAATTTTCAGAATGGAGAGGGGTAATTAATGGTGTCCCCCAAGGGTCAGTCCTAGAACCAATCCTGTTCAACTTATTCATAAATGATCTGGAGAAAGGGGTAAGCAGTGAGGTGGTAAAAGTTTGCAGATGATACCAAACTGTTTAGGATAGTCAAGACAGAAGCAGACTGTGAGGGACTCCAAGAAGATCTCACCAAACTGAGTGATTGGGCAACAAAATGACAAATGAAATTTAATGTGGATAAGTGTAAAGTAATGCACATCGGGAAAAATAACCCCAACTATACGTACAGTATGATGGGGGCTAATTTGGCTACGACAAATCAGGAAAGAGATCTTGGAGTTATTGTGGATAGTTCTATGAAAACTTCCACACAGTGTGCAGCGGTGGTCAAAAAGGCAAATAGGATGCTAGGAATTATTAAGAAAGGGATAGAAAAGAAGACACAGAATATCTCACTGCCCCTGTATAAAACTATGGTACTCCCACATCTTGAATACTGTGTACAGATGTGGTCTCCTCACCTCAAAAAAGATATTTTGGCCTGGGAAAGGGTTCAGAAAAGGGCAACTAAAATTATTAGGGGTTTGGAACAGGTCCCATATGAGGAGAGGTTAAAGCGACTGGGACTTTTCAGTTTAGAAAAGAGGAGACTGAGGGGGGATATGATAGAGGTATATAAAATCATGAGTGGTGTGGAGAGGGCCGATAAAGAGAAGTTATTTATTAGTTCCCTAAATAGAGGAACTAGAGGACACCAAATGAAATTAATGGGTAGCAGGTTTAAAACTAATAAAAGAAAGTTCTTCTTCACACAGCGTGTAGTCAGCCTGTGGAACTCCTTGCCAGAGGAGGCTGTGAAGGCTAGGACTATAATAGAGTTTAAAGAGAAGCTAGATAATTTCATGGAGGTTAGGTCCATAAAAGGCTATTAGCCAGGGGATAAAATGGTGTCCTTGGCCTCTGTTTGTCAGAGGCTGGAGAGGGATGGCAGGAGACAAATCACTTGATCATTGTCTTCGGTCCACCCTCTCTGGGGCACATGGTGCTGGCCACTGTCGGCAGACAGGATACTGGGCTAGATGGACCTTTGGTCTGACCCAGTACGGCCATTCTTATGTTCTTATGTTCTTATGATGTGACTGAACTTCATTTTGTAATTTAGGGTTTATTTCAACCCCAAACTAAAAGCAAACCACAGTGGGAGTAAAACTGAGATTCACTGAAACTGAAAAAAATATTCACATAAAACCCCATGTGAAGCAAAATTACTGAGCTCTGCATTAATTTTGTCCCGGAAAGTCCCTGTTCTATCATGTACAGAGTTATATATAGTTATACATAACACATTTTTAAGCCACTTAATGCTGTTTACTCAAGTGTCAGAATTGCCATCCAATAGAAATCTAAACCAGGTCAAACCAAGAACCACTTTGATGCAGAAGAGAATGGATCCAAAACAAGTGGAACAAAAGTAAAGGGAATGATTTCTGGAAGGAATTTAGAACAGCAATGGATGAACTTTTCAGATAAGTAATAGCCTAAAAGAGATTAAACATTATCGTTTCAATTGCAGTTGTGCTCAACCAGCCAGGGGATAATTCAAACAAGAAAAAAAATGCTGGATTGCCATCCTCAGTACAGGCATGTACCATTTAATTCCACTTACTGTAGGTTCACTGCATGTCTTTGGAATCAGATACATCTGTTAGTGTGCAAAGATCTGAAAAATGTGTGTCCCTTTTATCAATGTGACAACCAAAATCTAAAGGTAAACCCCTTATCTTTAGATCAGTCTGCTGGCATTGCATTTATTTACTGTAGACATTTCTTATTAACTATTTTTGACCACCAGGGTAATCTCTTGAGAGACCCTGTCTCATTTTTTCAGGGACTATAGAACACATAGCCAAATCCATTCACATATTCCATCATTCAGTCTTAAATTAATTACAGAAAAAATTAGGTGCTTTCATCAGAATAATTAAACCCTTAGTATAATTGCTGCATCTAATATACAATATTATAGCACAACATGTATCTAATTAATTATACAAACATAAAAGCTTTACTATACAAACACTGTCATTTTTCAGATTGTGTGGCCCAAATTCTGCCCTGCAAAACCCTAACTAGAGTGGAATGCACTTTTATTTAGCCCTGCAAGAGGAGAATTTGCACAAACTCTATTTAATCAGAAAAGTGGGCAGATTATGTATTTTTGAGAGAAAAAATTATATCTTCACTTAAAACAAATTCTACCATAAAGTATGTGAGCCTAATTGTGTTCTCACATTAGTTTTGTGCCCATGTTACTCCATCCAGATTTGCACAAATGAGCTCAGAACAGAATCACACTGTGTAACTCTATTATAATCCCAATGACATCTTCTCTTTTGCCAAGATTTTCAAGCCAGTTGATTCTTCTGAGAATCATTCCTGGGGTACCCAACCTCTGACATAATTGTCCTCAAAATAATATGGCAGCAAATGACAGAGGATTTCTATTATTTTATAAACCCCTCTCCTCTACACTGCATTTTCCAGTTTCTGAGGTTTTTTTCTTGAAACTGTGAAGCAAATATTGGCTATTAACCAAACAAAGCACCCAACCACACTTAGTGTTTGTAAACACACGACAGTCCAGTTCTGAGGCATATCGACAATGAGAAGTGTTCCTATTAGTTACCCCAGTGTTGAGAATTATCCAGAGTTCTTCTGAGTCCTCTCAAATTTGAGCCGGAAGTTTTTGCGTAAGAAAATGCAGTCGGCCCTCACCCTAACTAGAGTGGAATATAGAGATGTTTGATTTACCTTCCACATCCATCCTGTAATCCAGGACTCTTCCCAGTGGCCTATGATGTGTAGTCCTGGGCCACTGGGAAGAGTATGGAAGCATGAAAACTTAATGAATAAAGCCAGTTTCTTTTTCCTTTGGAGATGCGGGCTCAAGTCCACCTGACTGATCAAATGAATTTGTGGTCTCATTTCAGTCCCTCATGTTCAACAATCCACATCACATACCATCCATACATAATTTGCTAGGCATGAAAGCCATTGTTTGGCAAAACACAGTCCTAAGGTGGAAAGGAAACCAAGTCACCCATTGGCCCAAAAGACACTGATGTTTCTAAATCGGAGTTAATGCCATAGATGTCGGGCAGCATGAGAAGGGAGAATTGTGTCTGCTTATAACAAAAGCAGCTTGTATGGAACTGAAAGGACTTACTTTCCAACATTGCTTCAAGACAGAACTTCCCTCAGTGCAGAAATTCAGTGGAATGTGAACATTTAAAGAGACAGAGAAGAGGACCAGATGGGACATTGGTTCCCACCCATCCAGCAATTACGTCTACCAAGCCCAGCTCCTGGAATGTCAGCAGAGTCTGAGAGCATTTTGCTTTTCACTTGCCCTTATGAAAACAGAATATCCAGTGGGGATAAAGAATGCCCTTGACTCAGGGAGACGACTGTCTGAAAAAAGACATGTGGTTACCACTGCAGTGTCCTCAAATCCTACTGTACCTTTGCCCTCAGTGGAGTTCATCAGAAATACACATGCAGGTGGATGTAGAGGAAATGAAGAGTGGATGGAGGGAAAGAAAGAGGGTAATAGCACAACGGATAACAGTTAGATGTTACCCAAAGAGAAATGTTCAGATTTCTCTTAGAAAACATTTTACTACATGGTGTGTTACAGCAAACAGGACTTTTTGGCCCTGGTGGCCAGAAAATCTGCCGTAGAATTCTTTGGAGAGATGAGTTGTCCGAACGCACACATTGACTCTCTTTATCCCCCCCCCCCCAGTCTATATGCTTTATTAATAAAAAATAATTATTACAGTAGGTCCTATATTGGAGCCTCGTTGTGATATGCACTATACATAAGCATCTAAGAATCAGGACCTACTCCAAAGATCTTATGATCTGTATAGAAATGACAGGCCAAAAGGTGGGAGAAAGGAAATGTTATCTCCACTTTACAGATGGGGAACTAAAGCCCAAGCACATTCAGTGATTTGGTGGAGGACACACAAGAGTCAATAGCAGAGCTAAGACCTGATGTCAGATCTCCTGAGTCCCAGTCAAGTGCCTTAGCCACAAAAACTTTCTTCCTCTCCTGGGTTTATTGCAGTTACACAGTTTCAAAACAGGAAGTTCTTGAATCTGGCACCAGGATCTCCTTAATTTTCTCTTACGGTTGTCAGCCATACAGTATATCTGTGCTTCTCCAAGACAAGTTCAATTCTGCTACCTTTATAGTTTCAGCTGGGTAAGATGTTCACTTTCTCTCCCAGGCTTCTCTGTTTCACTACTGTACGTTCTCTTGTGTTTCAGCCCTGAGACAGCTTTATTTCAGTCAATGGATGGGCAACATGATATTTTATATAGGGCTTATAAAGTGCATTTGGCTCCTTCAGGAAGAAAGGCACTGTCTAAACATAAATTGTCATTTTATTATTATTGTTCTCCATGTTGTTGTGGCCGTGTTGGTCCCAGGATGTGAGAGAGACAAGGGGAGCAGTGAGGTAATATCTTTGGTCTGTTGGTGGAAGGTCTTAGCTTTTGAACTACACAGCGTTCTTCAGGTCTGGCTGGATGGTATTGCATTGATCCATGTTGCTTTACCAAGAGGCTCAGAAAAGATTGGCACCAAGCATAAGCATACATGCTATCTTTGCTATGCAACCTATGTCCCTCCAGGGAGATGGGCTCTTCCTGTGACAGCTTCCCGAGCTGGAGGTCCATAGAGGAATGTGTTTGTGATCAGGGCAAAGTTTTGCCGTTTTAAATTGTAGAAAGCTCATTTCATGTTCCCATCAAACATCGAATGGCACAAAGTACCACAGGCAACTCCGGAAAGGGGAGTCTATTGGGAGCCCAAAAGGGGAGTTTCCATTGGGGACTTTTAGTCAATGCTTTATTTGAAAAGAAAAATACTGCTTACTGTGGGACACGATAGCAGTTCATAGGCTTAACTGGAAATATCCTTGTAAAGTCCTCATGAGAGAAACTGATCTGTGCTGCAATGGATAATGGGGGGATTCTTGGATGGCTGATGCATTGAGCAGACCACACCTCATTTATTTATTATGGCTACAGCTACACTGCACAGTTATTTCAGAGCAAGCTATTCTGGAATAGTTATTCTGAAATAGCTTATTTCGAAATAACACGTCTACAATGCAGGGAAGCCTCAAAATTAGTCTGAGGCAGGCTTCCCTAATGTAGACGTGCTATCTTGATTTCGAGCCCCAGGAGGAATAACCTAGAATGGCCCTGGGGAGGGGCTATTTCGAAATAGCAGCAGTGGAGCGTCTACACACGCCTTAGTTCGAAATAGCTATTTCGGAATAGGCATTATTCTTTGTAGAATGAGGTTTACACAAGTCAGAATAAGCTGTTCTGTTATTCTGAAATTATTTCAAAACAACGGAATTGCCGTGTAGACGCTCACCTAGTTATTTTGGAATAACGGCCATTATTCAGAAATAACTTTGCTGGATAGACACACCCTATGAGACTATGCAGTGGGGGGTGATTTAAATCCAAACGGGGTGGGGGGACGTTTCCCCCTCTATAAACAAATATAAAGTTGTGTTATTAATCATGAATTTATTATAATAGAGCCTAAAAATCTCAGCCAAGATCAGGGCCCAGTTTTCCTAGGCACCAAACAAACATCCAGTGAGAGACAGCCCGACCCCAGAGCGCTACATAAACAGGACAAAGGGTCTGAGCGAAGGAAAAGTGACTTGCTGAGGGTCACACAACAAGTCATCATGAATAGAGAATAAGTCTTCCAACTCCCAATCCAGCCTAGTCCACTGACACACACTGTACAGTAGATTTAATACAGCTAATAGTATTGCTGCATGCGTGTAATATAGAAAAAACAGCACATCTTCTAATATATCCAAATTAACAATCTCTCTGAGACCTGGTTTTAGCATTGCCCTATTTGGTGAATTAAAACCAAAAGCTGGCCCCAAATGGAGTTTTGCACCATTGCAGGGTGGGCATTCTGCAGAATTTTGTTTGGTAGAATTTTGCAGCTTGAGGATTATGGGGGAGGGGGACTTTTTTCTGCTTTTCTAAACAAAGCCTGACTTTGTATTAAGAGCAAACAAGGCAGCAGAGCCCAATTATGCTCACCTTCCTTAAGTTTAAAAGCAATGTCCTACAGAACAGAAATGGAGCTTTTCGTGAAACTGCACTAGCCCCTTTGATCCAGTCGAGGTTACATTAGAGGTGTTCAGATACGATTTCACTGGTTCCCAGCGAGGTCATCTGACTGGACTATGAAATTTGTGACACCCTGCTAGTCATATCATTCCAGGTAACGTCCCTAGAAGTCAACTGTAGGCTCAAGGACTCAGGGGTGCAGTAGCCTACAGAAAGGGGGGAATGAAGAGATAGTTGGCCCTTGACATATATTACATTGTTGAAAGATCTAGAATCTACCTTGGAAAGATGCTCTGAGGCAGCATCTATCCCACTGTTGAACCAACTCCGTGACATGAGCTGATTTGAGTAAGTGGCTTTAGACATAGAGCTCACTACAGCTAATTACTATAGGATAGGAGTCAGGAATACTAAGCCATAGTGAATGGAGTATACATAAATAGTATATGACTTTGCAAACAATATTTTTAAAAATTAAAAACATCCAGGAAGGGCCGGCTTCTGCTCCTTTAAATTCAGTCTCAAAGCTCCCTCTGATTTTCTGGGAGCAGCATTGGGCATCCCTGTAGTTATTTTCTTTTGCTGTTGCTTCTGCTGAAGAAACTTACAGATTCAAAGTATGGACTTTCCCTCACCCACATGGGACAGGGCGTCCACCTGCAGAGAGAGCCTTTTGTGACAGAGTGATAATGCCAGGGAGATATTAGCTGGTCTGAAGCTTTTGACCTGGGGCTTTGTTCTGAGCCATTATTTTTAATTGATATTGGTGTCCTAAGTGCCTTAGCTACAATATGGTTGCAAATGGTATCATGCTAGTTGGAGGGGCAAGAGCAGCAACGGGCAACCAAGAGTAGTGTGTGGGCCACATGAGTGGCTCTTCTTCATCTCAGTGGGCCACAAGATTGAAATCCAGTGGTGGGCAACTTCCACCCTGCAGCCCACTGAGGTTCCACCTATGGCCCACAAACCCCCTTTCTGCCCCCTTCTCCCATGCCTCTCGCACACTGGGGCACCAGAGCCTTGCACGTCCTACTCCTTCTGCTCACTCCCAGCACTTTTGGATACACTGATTCATGTTCCTCCCTCACTCCTCCCCCTCCTTCCCAGAGCTGGAACACCGTGAACAGCTGATTTTTAGTGTTCAGGCTCTGGGAGAGAGGGGGAGGAGTGGGGACAGAATGTGAAGGGTGCTCCAAAGGTGCTGGGAGGGAGGGAGGGAGGGGGAGAAGTAGGAAGTGTGGGGCTCTAATGCCCCAGTGCACAAGAGGCATGTGGGGGTGGGAGATAGACGGGATGCAATAGTGTTCCCTGAGACTTCTCTGCCTCTGTCACCAGAGAGGAAAGAGTCCAAGTCTTCTTCACACAGCGCATAGTCAACCTGTGGAACTCCTTGCCAGAGGAGGCTGTGAAGGCTAGGACTATAATAGAGTTTAAAGAGAAGCTAGATAATTTCATGGAGGTTAGGTCCATAAAAGGCTATTAGCCAGGGGATAGAAATGGTGTCCCTGGCCTCTGTTTGTCAGTGGCTGGCTGGATGGCAGGAGACAAATCGCTTGATCATTGTCTTTGGTCCACCCCCTCTGGGGCACCTGGCACTGGCCACTGTCGGCAGACAGGCTACTGAGCTAGATGGACCCTTGGTCTGACCCAGTACGGCCGTTCTTATGTTCTTATGTTCTAAGTCCTAATACAGGAGGCCCCTGACTTGTGACATGATTGGTTCTGGAGGAAGCATCGCAAGTCAGGGGCATTGTAACTCGAACCCGCATTTACAGTAGGCGCCGTGCGCTGTCATAAATGCAGGCTAAGGGTATAAGTTGGGGGTTTCTGGCCCCTTTCGCACTTACAAAAATGGTTGTAAGTGTGGGGAGCTGGAACTCAGGCGGTCGCATCTCGGGGGCCTCCTGTGCACCCTCTCTGTAGAAGCTGAGGAGAACAGCTCCTCTCTGCTCCCAGCCTCAGGTAGCTTCTCAGTAATTAAACAGCAGTCTCCATTAAGCCACACCATGTGCCCCCTCGTTAGAGTCCCTTCTCTTACTACCTACTTCTAAGCCCTGGTCTACAGTAGGGAGTTATTTCAAAATAAATTCCCCTTATTTCGAAATAACAAGCGGACCGTCCACACCTCCAAGCCCGTTATTTTGAAATAAGGGGCTGGTTATTTTGAAATAACAACTCCTGCTTTCCACGAGGAATAACTCTTATTCCAAAATAGTTATTTCAAAATAGCAGTAGTGTGGACGTTCCGCCGCTGCTATTTCGAAATAGCTCTTCCCCAGAGTCATTCAAAGTAATGACTCCCCGGTGCTTCCTGGGGCTCTAAGTCGAGGTAGCGCGTCCACATTAAGGGAGCCTGACTACTTTCGAGGCTTCCCTGTAGTGTGGACACGCTATTTTGAAATAGTTATTTCAGGAGTTATTATTACGAAATAAGCTACTTCAAAATAATTTCCTAGTGTAGACATGCCCTTAGTTATTTCCATTTCCCACAGGTATAACTGAGGAGTCTCCTTCGAGCTAGAAGCAGAGATCTGGAGAGTAATCTTACACATCTCATTATAGATTACTTCCCCTCTCTGCTGCTAAATCATTCAGGGTATGTCTACACTACCACCCTACTTCGAACTAGGGTGGTTAATGTAGGCATTCGAAGTTGCAAATGAAGCCCGGGATTTAAATATCCCGGGCTTCATTTGTATTTTGCCGGGCGGGCGCCATTTTTAAATGCCCTTAGTTCGAACTCCGTGCCCGCGGCTACACGCAGCACGGAGTAGGTAGTTTGAATTAGGTTCTCTAATTCGAACTACCGGTACACCTCGTTCCTAATTCGAACTACCTACTCCGTGCCGCGTGTAGCCGCGGGCACGGAGTTCGAACTAAGGGCATTTAAAAATGGCACCCGCCCAGCAAGATGCAACTTCATTTGCAACTTCGAATGCCTACATTAACCACCCTAGTTCGAACTAGGGTGGTAGTGTAGACATACCCTCAGGGCTCAATCGTGAGACGCTGCTGGGCACCCTGAACACTCATCACTTGTCTTCACTAGTGATTTTTACCCTGGGATTGCATATTGCCAGTTAACTCAAGGAAGTTCACAGCTTTGTAAAATCTAGTCCAAACACTTCCCTGAATTACAGTCAGCCAGATGGGTGAAATTTGAGGGTGCTTATTTAATCACAGGGGGTGCTTGGGCCCCAGTCCAGCATGTTGAGTATGTTCAAGTTCAGCACATATTTGCCTAATAGGGGCCTTGGTGCCTTGCAGCATCTGGTCCTAAATTTGTTCCATTTCTCTTTAACTTGGCAGTAAACTCTGCTCATCTTACCCTTGTGAGCAATCCCCATGGGCATCAATGGTGGTTTGGTTTGAAGAAGCTGAGCAAGATTAGACCCTCTCTTGAGTATTTAGTCTCAAAATTTTGTAATTTTAAACCTGAATTTCATTCAGTATCCACAGATGAGTGGTATCGACTTTGCAAGAACTTTATCCAATGGGAGAAGTGATAAAGTCCAGCATACCTCACCCTATTTGCAGGAACTGGGCAGGAATATTGTACTTGTGCAGTGCTTAGGTTTCTGCTGCCAGCATGACCAGCACTTTTCATGATATATGGTCCCAGCAAATGTACTGTAATACATGCATCAAACATGCTCTCTCAGTAAATAGATATTGTCTAAAGTACATTACCACTGTACTTTCATGTTTAATTTAATGTAAGTGAACTCCTTAATTTCTCTACATTGTAGTAATAATCATAATGCTAACAGTGACATTACTGATCATTTATTTGGCACGTCATTAAACAACAACGAAACATTTTAATTACCTGTTCAGAAATGTCAAAACCGTAAATTAAAATTCTGCATAATGATATATCTGAATTCCACAGCGAATTAAAATGAATACGCAATGACTGGTGAGTGGCAAAGCCAGTGGATCAGTGCAGTTATAAGGGGATCTGCTCTTGTCATGTGCTTTAGGGCAGTTATGCAGGTTATACTCTGCACAAGAGGAATTAGACTCTGTTGCCTTGGCCAAGTCGCTTGTATTCCTTAAAAAGTGAAAGTCGCAAATTGCACAGACCATGGGGTACAAATAGAGCTGGATATGCACAAGGCTGTAACTGAAGTGAAGTTGGGAGGGGGAGGTGGATCTTTGATTATTGTGTCTCTTTCAAATGGATAAACTCAAATAATTTAGCCTTTTAAAGTGTTCATCATGCAGGCACCACAGGACACAAATAACATAACAACAAGAAATAGAACAAAATCAGAAGCAGATGATAACATTTTGGCAGTAATTAGGTCAATTGCTTTTGGGGGCAACTGCATCAAATTACATCAGATCACATCTTCATGGCTGTACCCAGAGGCAGGATACTGCCTTCCTTTTAGGGAATCTCTTCCACTGACATGGGAGTAAGAGGTGTTTATTTTTAAGATGATCATGATATTAAAATCAGCCCGTGTGAGATGAATTTTCCCTTAAGACCACAGGTGTACCAGCTTGTGTCCACTGTTAGAAGCTGATATAAAGAGCTGCTCAATGGAAAGCAATCTGTAGTGTAAAACAAAAAAAAAGTTGTATTGGTCCAACAAAATCCAGAAACTGCTATGTACAGGTTGAACCTCTCTAGTCCAGCATCCTTGGGACCTGACCGGTGCTGAACCTGAGAATTTGCCAAACCATGAGAGGTCAATATTGTCTAGCAGCATTACCAACACTTCCTCTGCTTACTGGGCTCTTAGAAGACATTCAGGGGGTAGATTAGAGCTAAATTACAGCACAGAACACAGAGCCAGGACTGGTGGCTGTAAAAAAACTTTATGGGACCACAGGAAACTTGGCACCACCCATGATAAATGGACATCCAGTTAACTAAAATCATGCTGGACCATGGATGTTACTGGACCAGAGAGTGCCGGACTAGAGAGGTTCAACCCGTATTCTTGAGCACCTTCTACTGCACCTTATCTATTACCAAACTATTTACATATGTACAAATATGATATTCTCATTAACACCTGCTGCCTTCCATTTAATTGTTAAGCTATTGGGGCCTGAAGGTGGTAAGTGGCAAAACTCCATGGGTAGCAGGATGTGCCCCGCTGAAATGAACATGAATGGAGGATTTGCGTAGAGGCCCAGCACTTTGGCTCCATAATGAGAGTGCCAGTCATTAAAGTTGGGAATTCTGGTCCTGGACCATGTATCAGCGATTTTGACACCTGCAGCAGGTCATTGCTTTAACTGGAGTCTGCAAAGAGACAAAGTTAGCATTGTTGGGGAGTGGGGAATTGCAGGGGTTTCTAATTGAAGGGTCGAAAGTGTGGCCGAGCTAATGGTAGATAGAAGCAGCTTTGAGAACAGGATGATAAATGAGAGCAATGTCATGATGAGTACAGCAACTAAGTAACAAGACCTTTATTTGATACATAAGACCACAGGGAGCTTCTGCACAGAGAATAGAAGGAATAGGGCTAAGTTTTGCAGATTTTTGGAAGGCATTACTTAGGTGGAAAGGAATGCTGACACTGCAGCCAAATGCATGGAGCAGGGTGTCAATATTTTTCAAAGTAAGCATGGGGCACAATAATTTGCTCACATATTTTCAGATGGCGGATGGCTATCCTGACTTTTGATTTACTGTGCTATGTTGCTGTAGGGAATGGTCTGTGTTTAAAATGAGGTGTCCAGAGCCCTGATTCGATCACCTGATTGCTGAGTTCCAGCTGGGAGATGAGGAAGTCATTATAGACATAACAAAAACTTCCAGCCAAAAATTATCTTTGGTTTCAATTGAACTGGGAGAAGCTGCTGATAGGCAAGGGCAGGATATAGGAAATGCAGCCATTAATGGTAGAGGTGAATGAGAGGTGGTGAAGATTACCCAAGGTTTGGTTCTGGGACCGGTTTTGTTCAACATCTTTATTAATGATCTGGATAAGGGGATGGATTGCACCCTCAGCAAGTTTGCGGATGACACTAAGCTGGGGAAGAGGTAGATGTGCTGGAGGGCAGGGATAGAGTCCGGAGTGACTTAGACAAATTGGAGGACTGAGCCACAAGAAATCTGATGAGGTTCAACAAGGACAAGTGTAGAGTCCTGCACTTGGGACGGAAGAATCCCAAGCATTGTTACAGGCTGGGGACCAACTGGCTAAGTAGTAGTTCTGTAGAAAAGGACCTGGGGATTACAGTGGATGAGAAGCTGGACATGAGTCAACAGTGTGCCCTTGTAGCCAAGAAGACTAATGGCATATTAGGTTGTATTAAGAGGAGCATTGCCAGTCGATCCAGAGATGTGATTATTCCTCTTTACTCAGCGCTGGTGAGGCCATGTCTGCAGTATTGTGTCCAGTTCTAGGCCCCCAATTACAGGAAGGATGTGGATGCATTGGAGAGGGTCCAGCGGAGGGCAACCAAAATGATTAGGGGGCTGGAGCATATGACCTACGAGGAGAGGCTGAGGGAGTTGGGTCTATTTAGTCTGCAAAAGAGAAGAGTGAGGGGGGATTTGATAGCAGCCTTCAACTTCCTGAAGGGAGGTTCCAAAGAGGCTGGAGGATGACTGTTCACAGTAGTGATGGATGGCAGAACAAGGAACAATGGTCTCAAGTTGCGGTGGGAGAGGTCCAGGTTGGATATTAGGAAAAACTATTTCACTAGGAGGGTGATGAAGCACTGGAAAGGGTTACCTAGGGAAGTAGTAGAGTCTCCATCCCTAGAGGTGTTTAAGTCTCGGCTTGACAAAGCCCTGGCTGGGTTGATTTAATTGGGATTGGTCCTGCCTTGGGCAGGGGGCTGGACTTGATGGCCTTCTAAGGTCTCTTCCAGCTCTATGGGTCTATGATTCTATGATTCTATGAAGCATCAGTGTCATCCATATGAAAGAAACCGCTCACCCTGTATTACTGCTGGACAACGTAAGTCGTAGTTCATATATGTATACAAAACTATGTGGCTCCTAAAGTTAAATCTCCAAAAATCTTCAGAAGTCCTGAAACCCTTAGCACAATCTGATACACATTGTAATATACGCTCTGTCACTGCACACTATGTTCTCCATATAACTTCTTTAGCTGGTGAGACAGTTACAGAGAAAATGACACTGCAATCTCTAAAGCAGTTTCTGTAGTAGTTTTATTCACTAGCTCTACGCTATGGATAATCATTGCCAGAGACATTGCTGGAGGTGTGTGCATAATAGAAGGATATCAAGTCAATGAGTCAAGACACCGGAAAATAAAATTCAGGTGAACATCACATTCAAAAAATTATATAATCTGTCATGTAATGCTATCTTAAAGCCTCGTTATTGAAATAATGTGTCTAATCATAAAGCAATGTGCGGCATCCAGACCATAGTGCACGGTATTCAGAATACACAAGGAGTCACAAAATTCTGCAACTTTAGTTTGCTGTCAAGGATGATGGTAACTAGCCTTTTCAATCTTCCAGTGGTTTTAAAATGGAAGCCCACAATGCATATGAATTGTTCATAGCTGGGAAATGCAGAGAAATGATGGGGTAAATAGAACTTTTGTCTCATGTCCGCTGTTCAGATCTAGCCTGGGTTGGCAGTAAACGTACAGAATTATCAACCGATGACTATCAGGCAGCTTATGTGAAATAAGTGGTTTCTTAATTATTTTTAATGTTATTCTGAGATGTTAAAAGGCTTGTCTATACTTACCTGGAGATTGATGCTCCACAGAGATCAATCTTTTGGGGTTTGATTTAGCGGGTCCAGTAAGGACCTGCTAAGTCAAATGCTGATGACACCCCTGTGAACACCGGTACTCCATGGGATCACGAGGATTACGAGGATTACTGACCTTCTGTAGTGAGGCCACCAGAGAAATTTGATTTAAGGTACATCGACTCCAGCTATGCTAGTCTCATTAGGGATGTTAAATATTGGTTATTTGAATAGTCAATTAACCTCATGAATTTTTATTGGTTAGTTGACTACTCTACAGTCCCCGGGATGGGGGCGGGGATGGCAGCCAGTGCACTCCAGCCCCACTCCTGGGGAGTCCGCTGCCATCCCATGATGCTGCCTCTCTACCAGAGGCAGAAGCGCAGGGTGCCAGGTGGGAGCTGGTCCATGAAGGGAGCCAGTTTAAAAACCAGCTCCCCTTGTGGACTTGCTGCCTGACACCCCGCACTGCAGCAGCCCCTGTCAGGTGGGAGGGAGGTCTGAGCTCCCAGATCCAGCATGAGCTGGAACTGAGCCAGGCTGCCTGCCCACCTGGCTCCTAATATACTTTAAATGTAGACCCAGCCCAAGCCAGGGCTGAGCAGCTAAAAAATTTACTGGAGGGGGTAGGGGTGATATGTGCAGTCTATAGCATTAACCTATAAGCTTTGGCTTATCGGTTAATTGGTTAGTCGACTACACTATTATATCCCGAATTCTCATAGCTGGAGTTGCATATCTTAAATTGAATTTCTTCCCCAGTGTAGATCTGGCCTCAGTGACCAATTGGAGTAGTATACTGGAACACTTTACATGGCTTAGATTGCAGAAGAGATGACATATTGTATCTCAAAAATAAGCAACAAGAACCAGTCAGTCGAGATCTTTTCACCAGCACTAAATTCACTTATGAAAAAATGTTTTTGAACATCTGTATAAAGCAGCCTTGAAGTGGCATGTAGACTCTTGACATTCCAATATGTATGAAGAATTCGGTTTTTATTTAGTGGCCTGATCCCTACTGTTCGTATCTGCGTAATGAACTTATGATCCCTTCTAGATTTAGTTACTGGTCTGAGGAACTTAGCTAGAGCAAAGGTCAGATACATTGGTGTGGTATGAAATAATGTTATTTCCACATACACTAGTTCCCAATAAATCTGTTACCACAAGGAAAGTACCAAAAGTTTTTTTTATTTAATTAGTTAGGTAGAGGGTGCTGGAACAATTTGGTTCACTGGCTCTCAATGTCCCCACTATACAAACTGTAAACCCTGTATCCTATGGAAACCACTTTAAGCCAAGTAAATATGCAGTTTGTAGATGCAAATATGCAGTTTGTAGATGCAAAATGCGTGCACATGTGTCCCATTTTATTTAAGTGGTCCCCATGGTTGTGCACAGAAACCAGGTAGTGTACACATTACCTGATTTGAATGGACAAGCAGTAATTATAGTATACCAAACCATTTTAAAATTCAGACTTCAAATGTTCATTTGGCTGATTGCTCAGTTAGGATATTGAAAGGGAATTGATTGGCAGAAGGGGGCTGTGTTGTTTGCTTTGTAGTAACATTGTTTGTGTATAATAATTTTAATTAAACTTTTTAAAGTCCCTGGTTATCCTTTTTTTAATGAAAAAGTCAGTGTGTTCAAATACAAATTTCATTCGTAACTGACACTACATTACATTGGGTTTGATCTTTTACTGCTAATGCTGGCAAAATGCTCATTGATATGAGAATCTTGCCTGGCTCATACAGGCTACGTTTACACTGCACCATAGTTTGAAATAAGATACACAATTTGAGCTACGCAAATTGCAGATCTTCTTTCGAAATAGCTTATTTTGTAAATTGGCGTTGTCTAGACCGTGTCAAATTTCAAAATAACCTGCTATTCCGAAACATCCCTTACTCCTCATGGAATGAGGTTTAGAGGGACGTCAGAATAGCGAGCCCAAAATAACGGGCTTGCTGTTAAGACGTGGGATAGCTATTTTGGGATACTCTGATATTCTGAAATAGCGTTGCAGTGTGGACATAGTCACACTGGGTAAAACTGCAGGATTGGATCCACTGCATCGTCCAAAAATGTACTGCAATTTTCATGCGGCATTGTCTGTTGTCATCCCCTTTATGATAAATAGGGCACAGGATGTGGAAAGAGCAATGCACAATATGCACACCGAATGGAATCTTGTAATAGCATTCTGCAGAGATTCCATGTAGAGGACCAGCAGGAGTAAGGACCGTTCAAAGAAAACGTCACGATTCTCTCCAAAAACTTTTTTTCTAGTCACAGTTTTTGACACGTTAGGTATCCTCAAAGCCTGCAGTGTTGTATAAGCAATGACAAACAACTGGCAAGTTGGTTAGAATTTCCCACATCCTTTTGGCCCCACCTATTGAAATACTGGTGTTTTTCTTTGTCTTCTTGCAGGCTATACGCTGTATGTCTGGCTGTCTTCTATCAGTCCTGATTAGCACTCACCTCACCTTAGTCTGGCTATGTTTCTCTGCAGAGCCAGTCTACCGCGTGCCAGGGAAGGGTACATTTCAGATTTATGGTGCAGCCTGCTAGGAGAGTGAGTGCTACTTAATGAGCTGCAATTGTACAAGTGTAGAACAGTGAAGAATGAGCCCCCTCAGCTGGAAGGAGAATCCAAAACTTGGGCACGCTTGAACGTTTATACAACAAATCACCGGCTATGCACGAGGGTTCATTTTTCACTGGAGGACACCAGTGAAACAAATGCTGTGTTTGCCTAGCTTGTCATCACTCATCATTATTTAAACAACCTCCTTGCCCTTTGTTTTCTTCGAGAAAGACTTTTTGGTTGAATATTCCATCGCTTTCCTCCTAAAGGAGCTTCATTTTGCTCTATACAAGCTTCACGTTGTTCTCCAGAAAGAGATGCTCCCCCAGCTGCTTGTCCATCACTCACATCTAAAGAAATGCTTTCAATCCTTTAAAGAGATAATCTCTGCTGCAAATCAATAGCCACCATTGTCTTTCAACAGTCTGACATTTACCTTTCACGTGGTTTTCATTTCTTCTCCTGGTTGAGCCAATGTTTGCGTTATCCACCCACGTTTCTTATTTCCCTGCTTTTAGCTATTGCTCCTGTACTTGTCAAGATCACAATTCTTGTGTCAGTGACTTCAGCTATCTATAGAAAGGGTGGTAGCCATATGTGTTCCAGGGCCTGGAATTCACTAACAGAAGCATTGTTACCTAATTCATGGAAGGCATTGAGTCAGAATAATTACAGGCGAAAGGGTAGTGTAAATCCCTGGGGGAAATATATTTTGGATGCTTGTTTTACTTGCAAGTAAATCTGAATGCTGGCCCAAAGGTCAAAAATAAAACCATGTGCTTTATTCCTTTCAAATCATCCACCTTCCTTTCTCTTCTCATACATGAAATTGGCTAGGTGTTCATTTAGAAACCTGCGTTTTGGGAGCCAGGCTGCTTGCAATCTGGGAAAGTTAAGCAAATTAGCAGAATTATTAGGAAAAGAGCCAATGCTCCAGAGCCTGCAAAGCAACCGTTTGTTAAATTGGCTGTCAGGAGAGACTTGCATTGATCGAATGATGTCTGCAGTGTTGTGGGAGGGAGAGCCGTGCGGGCCTCTTTTGAAATTGTGTTGCTGTATCACGCATTTAAAACAAACAGGGTGTCTGCGTAGATTCCACTGCAAAACTTTCTGTGATTTCTTGGAACGAGAGAATGAATACATGGCTCTGTGCCGCACACATTCCTTTTATGTCTGCGCTGCTGGGGGAGAGCGTCTGAGCAATGTGTTCTAAAAATAGGAAAAGTAGCAGGAGGGCTGACTTCAAGAATCACCTCAAACCAGGTGGCTAGTTACACCTGTTTCCCTTGTGAGATCATGAGGACATCTATATTTCTGCTAGCTTGCCTCCTAGCTCAACTTCTGAGTTGAGGGTTTTTTTGGAAACAGAAATCTGAATCCAGTAAAAAAAAAAAAAGCCATTTAAAGAGATTGCTCCTGCACTGTTTCTAATAGCCCATCCTCATTTTGATATACCATTTTACTATTGATTTGATATTTTTATACATTATAAGGGGCACTTAGCAAGGAAAGAATGGATTAGCAGATTAAGTATGCTTTATTAGCGGATATCTGTTGGGAAATTATGTCAGATTTCCATTTAAAAGATGCATCAGATTTATTCAGATACTGAATCAATTTATTCATGCTTGAAAACCTACTAACGCGCCACTTAACTATTGCCAACATCAGGTTTAATCCTGGAGAACTGGGTTTAAAGAGAAAAGCTAAAGAAATGAAGAAAATGTAGAGCAGGGCAGTATTTTCCATTTCCACTGCATTTGGGGAATTAAGCCTGTTATGTTATAATACATAAAGCGAGTTTAGGAACTCTGGGCTTGAATCTCATGTCTTTGACATCGGTGTAAATGACATTTTACTGCACCGAAATCAGTAGAATCTATGTAGCACTGTCACAAATGAGATGGGAATCCATCTGCGCTTTTCCAGGCACAGCCTGACTTTTCAGAAGTGCTAGAAATACTCAATTACATCTGAAGTCGAGTTATGGGTGTGGGCCAATTCCCCATTAATTGCACTATGTAATTTGACACAGTTTCAAACCCACACATGAAATGGACTTTCTGGCAAGGTGTTTGTCATTAATATTTTCATTAATATCCTGCAATCATTCTGCCTGCAGATTGATGTGGAAGGTTCAGCGTTGTTTATTAGCACTAGACCTATGTTTCCATTCTGACGCAGGTATGACTCCCATTGACGTCAGTGGAGGTGTTTGCCAGCATGAAAACTGCAACATCAGGCTCATTAAATTTACCAAATAACTCCTTTGAAATGATTAAAGACATAACAGAGCTATGAAGTTTGGTTCTGAATCCAGATCCAATTATTTTCAAAGGAGTGTGGGTATTCAGAGCTGGGGTTTGGTTTGGGTTCCTATCCAGTAATTAGCCAGTCGCTACTTTTTGATTCCTAATTGTTCCTGGAGTCACATTTCTATAGTATGCTTCACATTCTGTTCTGTTCTTTTAAATGAAAGGGATACAATATTTATGCCTATCAGATGTTTGTTTTGGGGGCAGGGTCATTATGCTCAGTAAATTCTATTAGTTGATTTTGTCATTGTGACTCTATTGACTCAGACATCAGCAAGAAAGAATGGTACAAAATGTGGTAAGAATTTATACCCTTTCTCATATTAATTTCAAGTGAAATCCGCCCTACCACTCACCATGACAAATAGTTATGAAGAGGTAAAATATACTGAGGTTGTAGAGATTGAATCTACTAATCCATTGCTGGGGAGCAGGGGCAAGTTAGCTGCAGCTGCTACTTCAGCTCTTGAGTTATGTCCCTTACATACATCTTATGGGGGGAGGTTGTGGCCAGTGAGTCTGTGTGATCCCAGCCCCAGTGGCTATCTCCTTGGACATCCTTTGCCTGACTCCCCACCCTTCCCATGAGTAGGGAGTGTAGATTCCATTTAGTGCTGCATGACTTTGTCTACAGCAACAACAGCAGAGCCACAGTGTGTAAGGGACAAGGCTGCTGGGTGAAAATAACCCTCCGTGAAAAGCACAGAAGCTAGGAGATTTGATAGTTTTGTCTACAAGGCTTTTTATAAAGGGTGGATAAAGAATGTCAGGGTTTAGCAACATAAATGCAAAGTGAGGAGCAACGTGGAAAGAGGATGGAAGTGAGGGAGGAATTTTATGCAGAAACAATCTGTCACACAAGTCAAATTCTTCTGATACTTCCAGCGTGTTAATTCCCTTTGGGTGAGTTGAGCATTCAGAAAACATCACGGGGCCCATCCTGCAAACCCTTCCTCGTGCTAGCCCTGCTCTTTGTTTTAGTGGAGTGCTGCATAAATACTCAAGTTTGTACTGTGGGGCCCATCTCTGCTGTCCCTTGAATTGCTAAGGACATATTTAAAAATCCTGAGTTTTGAGTCAAACTGGTTATAGCGCAGGTTTGTCCTGCAGTTGTTATCCCCTGCCAAGAGCTCTGCAGATGTCAACAGGAGTTTTGCATGTATAATAATGTCGGAGTCAGACCCCCATATGGGATATCTGCATGCATATTATCTTAGATGGTCGGGAAGAATCTCCCAAGAAATTTAAAGTATAAAAAGAATAGAAATGCTTCAGTTTAAAGAGATCTTGCAGCCTGTTAAAGAGATTTGATTCACTTGGCTTTTGGAAAACCTGGCAAAGTTCCAGTGCTCACCCATCAGAGTAGCTAATACCTGTAATGAGTACTAGATCAGATCCTCCATCTCATGTAAACTGACCTTGAAGTTAATCTAGCTATGCCAGTTTACACCTTCTGCTCCAGTGTATGCAAAGGTGCCTCTGGTTTATGGAAGTTATTTTTGGAGCTTTCTCTCCATCATATTCTTCCCTTCCTCTCACAGATTTCCTCTTTTCCCATCATCTCTCTTCTATTTACTCACCAAAACTCTCAACCATAGCTCAGTGAAGTCAATGAGGCCATGTCTGCACTGCGGAGTTTTTCCAGGATACCAAGGAACGCTTCCGTTTTTTCGGAACAGTTTCTGAAAAAGTGAATGCGTTCTTTCAGCATCCCTGAATTCCTCATTGTATGAGGAATAAGGGATATTCTGAAAGAGGAGTTTTTTCCAAAATTTGGCCCCATGTAGATGGGCCACATTCCGGAAAAGCCTCTTCCAAAAAAAAAAAGCAGAAAAAGATACACAGATTGCGGTTCGCAGTTTGTGTATCTTTTTCCGATAGAACTCTGTAGACTAGACATAACCCAAGAGTCCTTGCAATGGGCATTGTCTCATGGGTTTTAACCCCAACAATTGACTCCTGCCCTCACAAGGTGGACATGTTTTTTTCTCAGAGGAGGCAAGTCAAGAGCAAACCAACCTTTGCTAGTTCTCTCTAAGACTAGCAGGCCCTATTGCCCGTGGGGCTGTCTCACTCCTGTCCCTCATGATTCACGGGTGGGGTAAGGGGTGAGTTACCAAGCCCATCGCAGAATTAATCTCTTCAACATGAAGAAAAGGCCATGAAGTGACTCATGTTACACAAAGTAACTTGTGCCCTTCTCCAAATGTAAGATGACCTCCATGCTTTCTCCCTTCCCCTTTCCCATTTGTGAAACATTCACACTTTCTTGGGTTCTAGGGCAAGCTGGCTGCTGTCACTGCCAACCAGTAAAAAATGAGTGATGCTATTAAACCTCAGTCTATTTGCATTTCATGACTAACGCAAAAGCATATTTAAAAGATACATGTAAAATTGTGGCAGAAAGAAAGAAAGAAAGAAATTCCTGTTATATAGCCAGAAAGCTCCTTCAATGAAATATTACTTCATTAGAAGGTTCTGAGTCATTGTCAGTCAGAACCAAAGCACTAAGAACACATTATTAAAAACAAATAAGCGGATTAGTGTCAGAAAATGGTTAAGGACCTAAATGGACATGTATGGATGTAACCTACCTTGTGTAAGAACAAATACTGTTTTCTGTCTGAAGTTGAGATTGTCATTTTATTCAAAAGTTAAAGACATACGATCTGGGGCTTTGGCTACTGAGCTTGTGTGCGAAAGAGATTAAATGAAAAACAGGGTAATGATTTTAAGTGCTGTTGGCTAACCTGCCCCAGCCCTAACTCAACTGTGCAGGGACGAATGGTCCTGAACCTTGCTTGGCACCACTTAGATTGTGACTCCAGCCATGTTTAGCTTTGAGCAGCAAAAACTAATTGCCGAACTGCTTGTTCTCCCCTTGACTTCAGCTGTATTAGTCAGAGGTGGTGAAGTGGAAGGAGCCCTGGCTCTGCATCCCATCTTCAATTCCCCAGCAAGAGTACCTCGCCGGGCATAAGTGGGCAGAGCTGCCCCACAAAAAGGGGTGAAATAATTTACCCCTTCCTCCGCACAATGGGGCATCAGAGGTTGCAATTAATTGTGTATTTCTGGGCCAGTGCTGCTGGGGGCCAGCCCTTACTTGAGCAGAATTATCAAGGTGCAATTGAACCCAATGTAGTATTCGAAAAACCCTTTTCTTTCTTTCTTTCTTTCTATGGCTACATCTACACTGCATCCCTCTGTTGACAGAGGGATGCAAATGAAGCACATCGAAATTGCTAATGAAGCTGGGATTTAAACATCTCACGCTTCATTAGCATAAACATGGCCGCCGCTTTTTTCGACACGGAGTTTTGTCGACAAAAAATGGCAGTCTAGACGCAGATCTGTTGACAATAAACCCTTTTTTGACAGATCCTGCAAACCTCATTTTTTGAGGTATATATGAGACAGTGGAAGGGTCAGTGGTAGCTTGGTCACAAGTTCGAAACACTGCCCTAGGAGCAGCAGCAAGTTGAGACTCGGAGGGGCAGCACAGTCTGTCTCCAGGATTCCACCTGCTTCAGGGGTGGAAGAGAGAAACAATGCCCACTCTAGCCCTCTACCTAGAACAATGCACATGCCTTAGCAAGATGGCACCATTTGCAACGGGACAGATGTTCCATGAAGGCTGCTGTCCCCCATTGCATGTGGCAAAGGAACGTCTTACAGCCCCTTCCTGCATGAAAGAGCAGGATGCACCACAAACTGCAAAACCAACATTCCAGTGTGTCTTACTATATCTATTTAACCTGCATTTTTATTATTATTGCATCCATTTTTACTTACAGCTTGTGTCAATATTATTGACTTTTTAATTGCTTTTTTTGGCAGGGGTAGGTGCATTTTTCACTTCACTAAGTACCCCGTGCCTATGTCTCTTTCCTACGAGCCGCACTGGCATGTCGGATGTACAAAATATCCCGGAGTCTTAGTCAAAAGAGGTTCTTAGGTTAGTATGTTTGTCTGAGTCCTGAGCCCATCTGTGGTCTTTACACAGGTGCTGCAGGACGCCTTTACAATGTACTTATCTCAATGACTGCAGACATGCAAATTCTTTCCACCCCACTGGAAAGATTTACAACCTTTTCCTAAGTAGGGTATTTATTATTTAGCTTAACAGAACCCATGGCCGGACCTGGCAAATGCCAACGACTCTGAAGCAAGAGAGATGTTCACTAGCCTGCTGGGAAGTGAAGTCACGCACTGGACAGATCACTTGTATGATCAGCCCAATCATTGCACTCGGTGATAAATGTCCCCGTAGGACCCATAATTCGTCCAGGAAGAAGGATGCAGGCAGCCCATTATATTTACCAGTAATATTTTTTAAAAAGAAAGAGTCAATAAAGACCAATTAGAAAAGGCCTGTTAGTCACATATACATATATATTTTTCATGTATCTTTAAAATATCTTTGGACGCAGAATTGTAATCTGAATTCTCTCTTCCGCCTGATATATCAAAATGCATCTTCCTCTCAGACGATGTCCCTGGCATAGCTGGTGCTCACGTTGTCTATTTTTAATGTCTTTATCTTTAAGTTTGAATCCTGAGAGCCCCTTCAGGCTGTATGTCAATGTGCATAAAGAAAGAGTAACTTCCATTCAGGCACTTCTCCTGGCTGAAAATGGGCTTGCATCAACTTGTTGAAATGCCACCATAGAGCAGCTAGATGTGGGTTTATTTGCTTGTGCTTCCCTCTCCACACCCACGTCTCTTTTTTTATTTTTCAAAAGAACTGTGTGAAAAGCTCAAACATGCTAAAAGCCCATGAACAAAATAGGACCAAGAGGGTCGCCGCACAACAGTGATGGCACAGAGTCAGTCACCCCAGGTAAGAGCGACGGAGATGGAGCCAACCCAATAATTCAGGGCCAGATCCAGAGCCCATTTTTCCTCAGTGCTCAGGGGTGTTTGGATCTGGGCTTTCAACTCTGCTGCTAGAGACATAAAAGATTAAAAATGTAGAACTCAAATATAAATGGTTGGAGGTCAGGCCCAGCTGCTGACGTTCAAGGAACAATGCAAAATGGTCGGAAGGAGACAGAATCTGACAACCTTCTGAGCACATTGCAAAACTCATCTTCTATTCTCCTCTCCCCCAGCCCCCCAGGTATGTGTAAATGGGAGAGTATTGTAAGAGTAGGCATTGCTGGAGAGGAAGGAGGATACATGATTTTAAGTTGCATAGTGGTGGGTCATCTTAAATTGTATTGCTGCATCTAGCATGTATATTTAAGTTATGACAAGGCCTCCCTGAGAGCATGAATCGATTCCCTAAATAAAATATCCCAACTTACAAGGCTAATTTTAATATAATATAATTCACATTAGCTTCATTTTGTCCACCCCTTCCATTACTATCTTCCTTTCCTAAGTTTGATTGATACATGCTGGAGATCTTTGGGTCATGGAGTGTACGAGTTTTTTATCTCTGTTAAGTCCTGTATAAATATTATGAATATTTGAACATTAGGGTATTTAGGATGAACTGTTTAGCACATCCAGGTTATGAATTGCTGCTCAAAATAACACTTGCATTTCCAGGCAAGGCTCTTTATTACAGCAGAGGTCAAACAAAAAAGGATTATTCTTGCTAATTATGTAATATTTACACAAACAGCTTGCAGGATGGTGTCTTCAGGATTGTGTTGTTTGAGAAGCTAATAGGTTTCCAGGAAACTCACATTCTCTGGTTGCACGTTGAAGAGGCCTGTCATTTGGTTATGGATTACAGTTCTCTTTGGTATAGTTAGAGGCTGATTGGCTAAAGGGTTCATAATGATTTTTATGCGGTCCAGTCCTGCTGCCTTTGAAGTCAGTGGCAAAAGTATCCATCCACCCTTGCGGCTTACACCAAGCACAATGAAATGGATCAATTTGTTAAATGCATTTAAAAAAGGAAAAATCTGTGTTGCTGAACAAGGTATGTGGCACACACGTGGGGGAATTATTGACCTTGGGGATCCAAGGATTGGGGTGTGAACTCAGATCACCCGGCCAAATCCCAGCCTGGGTAATTTTGTCCTCTATCCACACTAGAAAATCTTCCCTGATGTTTCCGTGGTAGTTGTCTCATTCCCCTGTGAGTCTCCCACACCATCCGCTCTAGCGGCAATAAATCCCACGCTCCGTGCCTGCCATGGCAGCTTGTATGTGCGGTGCTGTAGTGACCCTCCCCCACACCCAAGTCTGTGGCGTGTTCTTGTGGCAGGGACCTCATTGTGATGGCTCTCCCCACCCCCATTCTGCTCCATGGCTTCTTTTTAAGGTCATCTTATGATGTGTCGTCCTCTTGGGGCTGACTATGCAACTGCCTGTCTGTAAAGCAGGCAGTTCAGGCAGCTACTAGAGAGGTGTTAGCCAGGGTTGGGAGTCTTCCGTGGACAACAATACGGTTATAGGGCGACGGGTATGTTTAGCCTCTTTGTTCCCCCTTCCTGGGTTGCCTGGGCTTGTAACTCTCCAGAGCTCCTTATCGCCACCCCCCAATCCCCAGTACACTGGGCAAACATTCTCATGGGCTGCTGGATCTGTAGTCCACAATGGTCCTGCAGAGCGCAGGGTAAGGGAATCCCTTCTGCTCCTCTCATATCCGAATCATACTAGCTCCTGCAGAGGAAGATGGGGACAAGATTTTACCCTGAGTGACAGCTGCCAAGTTGGTGCAGTCGAGGCAGGAGAGGAAAGAGTTATGAAGACAAGCTCTCCCTCTGGAAAAGCCACTCTAGTCTGTTCTGCTCAACTCATGCTGGCATTTCTTTGTGGGTTTCACCTGCGCCCGGAGTGCAGAAAATCCTGCCACTCCCTAAGTGCTAGGAAATGTTGCCTGTCTAATGGGAGGCTGTGCTTTCCTCCTGGGCATGGCAGCCCTCTTAGAGAAAGGGATGTGAACGAACACGTGCAATCAGCGAGGGTCCTACACCCTGAAGGTTTGGTAAGAAGTAAAGGAAGGTCTCTGTGGCTCCCAGATTGGTGTAGGGGCTACCACTCACCAGTGGCGGAATGGTTTGACCCGTTCTGCACCGAGCAGCTCCAACTGCTGAAGTCAAGCCCAAAGGAGCTGATGGGACCTAGGGACACCTGCAAGATACCTTTGAGAAGCACATCGCTATTCTGGGATGGAGTCAAACTCTTTTTCTATCTCATTTCCCTTTTGATGTGTATTCAGGGATCCTGCCAGGCTGACAACACAGGGTTCCGCTGGGCCGCAGAGCACAGACAGTCTGAACCGTAGCGTGGCATGCAGCCTCAACCCTGACCAACCGGAATGATCTCTTGGGGACAACAGGATACATCATACTCAGCAGCCTGTTTGATCCCTGGCCTCTGTACCGACTGGCTGCTATTGGGCCAGTCAATACAAATTGTGGTGCACTAGCTAGATTTAGAAAAAGTGCAACAACAGACAGAACTGCCACAGAACTGCATGACAGGCATTTCTGACCCAGTCTTCCTCTTGTTCGCACTCATAGGAGGGCCCTGGAGAATTTCTTCTGCCAAGTTTGGGTGGCATAAGACAGTTCGAGCAGCTCCTACACCTATCTCCTTCCCGCCTCCTGAGTGAATCAGGGGAGATCCTGCTTGACCAGTGCATCCCCATTCCCCAACAATCATTAGCTGCCAAAAAGGTCCCTTGGAAACCACAGGTTGGCTCCATAACTAACTACAGCTCACAGGCTGCTCTGAATCAGGCCTGCACAGATAAGGGGCTTACCACCTTTGTCGCCCTTGTGCCTTCCAGTTTTCCTCTGACTGTAGCTTGTCCCCGCTGGAGAATCTGGCCCCAGACGGTTGTAATGCATGCCTAGTAATCTACTCTGGTCAAGCCTCACTTTCGACTCTCGTATTTCCTCTAATAGACTGTCATAGGCTATATTGTTACAGAAAACCCTTGTTAAATGAATTGCATTTCCTGCTCTATAAAAATGCAATTAGTCAATAAAAGTACTGGCAACATTTTTCAAGCATGGACACCTAAAGATAATCATCAGAACATAAGAATGGCCGTACTGGGTCAGACCAAAGGTACATCTAGCCCAGTATCCTGTCTGCCGACAGTGGCCAATCCCAGATGCCCCAGAGGGAGGAAACACAACAGGTAATCCTCATATGATCCCTCTCCTGTCACCCATTTACAGACAGAGGCCTGGGACACCATTCCTACCCATCCTGGCTAATAGCCATTGATGGACCTAACCTCCATGAATCTATGTAACACTTTTTTTAACCCTGTTAAAGTTCTAGTCTTCACCACATCCTTAAGTATGTTTAAGCATCTTTAAGTATCAAAATGAATGGCTTAATTTTCAAAGGTACTGAACACCCCTGGCAGCATAGATTTTAGTGGAAGCTGCATGTTTCCAGCGCCTTTGAAAATGGGTCACTTATATGGACTTACATACCTAATCTTGGCCAAAGTGCATAGAGAGAGAGAGAGAGAGAGAGAGAGAGAGTCTATCTATCTGTCTGTCTGTCTGTCTATTTGATAAGCTCATTTAATAAAACTAAAATATGATATGTGTAATTTTTATATGTATCTACCTATGTGTGTGTGTGTGTGTGTGTTTTCATAGGTGTATATATGCCAAATATTGGTATATGCACACACACACAGAACCATCCTTAGAGCAGTGATCACCAACGAGTAGATCAGGATCTACTGGTAGATCTTGGAACCTCTGACAGGTGATCCTAACTGGTTTGGCCCAGTGGCTATCAAGTGCCAGCACTTCAGCTGCTCCTCCTCCCACTACTGTGCATCTCTGGCCCTTTGCCTTGGAGTTGATCCCCCAGGAGCCTCCTGCTTGCTGTGCAGGGCAGGGGAGGCACAGGAGGGTGCTGATATCAAGGTGCTCCCTTCTTCCCCCCTGTATCCTATCTCCACAGAGTGGTGGGGGGCACAAGAGGACTAGGGATACAGCAAGTTTGCTGGCGGCTTTTGGGAGTGGTGCAGGGCTAGGGCAGGGATGAGCCTGCCTTAGCCCCACTGCACCATCACCCAGGAGCCACCGGAGGTAAGCAGGGCCCAGCTGGAGTCCACATCCTGAACCCCTACCCAAGTCATGAACTGCCTCCTATACCTCAAGCCCCTGCCCTAGCCCTGAGCCCCCATGCATCCAAACACCTTCCCCAGAGCCTGCACCTAGAACCTGCAACCCAACTGCCTGCTCCAAGCTCAGCTCAGAGCCCCTCACACTCTAAATATCTTAACCCAAGTTCAGAACCTGCATCCCAACCCTCTGCCCCAGCCTGGTGAAAGTGAGGGAGGATTGGGGAGGGAGGGAAGATGGAGTGAGCAGGGGCGGGGCCTCAGAGAGAGGCGGGGCAAGTGGCACAAAGGGAGCAGGGCAAGGATATTTGGGTTTGAGGTAGATATTGTGTTGCACTTAAATTCAAAAAGTGATCTTGTGCTTAAAAAGGTTGGAGACCACTGCCTTAGAGAAATAATGCCTTGGGACAAATGGATGCTTTACAGATAGTCTGTGCAAATACATTTGAATAACTATGCTGTGGGCCAGTTGCTTCGTGCATTTTAATGTGTTACCTGCAGAAAATCTGTCCAACAAGTTAAAAGAAAAGCCAACCAAACCAGTTTCAATAGATGTGCTATTATTCAGTACCGCACCTTTAAGAAGAAAAAAGATGTACATTCATTTACATTCACTATTTTGTTTAAATTATGATGCCTCCAGCTTTCCCTTAAACATTTTTAGCAACTTAATTATCAATGCCAAGGAAGAATTTTAATAATGAAGTTGTTTACACTGGATGCAGCTCATGGGAATTAGAGAGTATTACCCAGATTGAGAAGAGGGAGAGGGAGGGAAGTAATATTTTGACAAGCTAGTCTGCTCTCTGCTGGAAGCATCTGTTCTTACGCTCCCTTTTCTTTCTAGACTAAGTCCTGATACCATTCAGAGCCTAGGCTGTCAGCAAACGGTCTACTTTTGAGGATTCCCTTTCTCTTCAATACTCTTTGTCGCTCTTCTTCCTTTCTATCCTTGTTTCTGAGTCTGTGCTCCTTGCTCACACACCTACCATTTTCAACCAGCCTGAACCCAGTGCCATTCCTGTACAACTCTCTGAGGCCTGATTTGAGGGCTCACTCAGGTGTTTGGACATGGATATTCACTTTAAGGTGCTATGCAAATGGCTACCGGTAGGGAAAAAATTGTGCACATTGTTACTTGTGTCTGCAAACCGAAAGTACAATGATGAAGGCAGTGTTTGAATATTTTGCCCAGGGTAGAGCTGGCATTGCTTAACACAGTTTACAATCCAACATAGCCAGGTCTCTTCCCACCGGAACAAACTGCATGCCTACTGGTGTATGTCTCCAGCCACCAATAGCAGAATGTATAGGATCTGGTTGTTTTTCATTAGTCCATAGGGAAATCCTTCCCAGCAGTATTTTCATGGTATGTTATCTTGGTGTTCTGCAATTTGTTTCATGATGAAAAAGACTCTTTTCTGTGTGCTTTTTAAAAACGTAGTTCATTTTGTGAGGATAAAAATGGTCCATATTTTTGATGCATTGCTTTACGTCTTCTAATTTTAAAAAATTGAGTGTAAATATTTCTAATCAGCTCTGATGCAATATGTTGATCCCTGATGGCATATTTAATTACTAATAATTACTAGCTAATTGCTCGAGGAGGAAGGAAGGGGAAAAACAAACAACATAATACCTAAATTTTCAAAGTGTTTCCATGGGAATTTAATCTCAGAACACCATAGTCATTTCCAGGAAACAGAAACCACCCCTAACAAAAGATACACTTATTGCAGAACATGTTTTCTCTGTATAGCAGATATATAGTGTCATGTTTAGTGAAATTTGTTATTTTTGCCTTTAGACTGCTTTTTTTTTTTCAGAATGTGAGTCAACCTGGCTGCTCTTTCCCAAGAGCGTCAGCTGAGAAGACTTCTTTTTCTCTACTTATTGTGAGTGGTACTTCAGTTTAACTGGCTTGCAAGAAGTCGAGGGCAAAAATCTCATTGAGTTCAGTTGAGTAGGATTTCCTCCAATATCTTTGAACACCTACAATATGCCAACAAAATGGATCTTTTTATGACAAACATAACTTTGCTTTTTATCTTGAGGTAGGGACGCTAGTTTAATAACATGTCTCCCTAATTTCTCATCCTCTAAAAATTCATGAGTTTGAATGTAATTTTCTAACTTAGGTGAGACCAGCCTAAATAAGGTAAGGCCAGCCAACATTCTTCCCTTGTTCATCTCTAGGCATGTAAATAATACCAGGGACTTCCGTGAGATTATTCATGTAGTTTCAGTGTCTGGGCCTAAATCTGGCCTAAAGCAAGTCAAAATACTTTCCTGATGGAAGAACTCAAAACCGCGTTTACATCAACTGCACTGCATTCAATTATGCCAAGAGAAAATCTGATCCAAGTATGCCGAAATGAGGGAAATATGTAATCTCACACCAGAATTTGGATCTTAATGGCCAACAGTTTCTGTAGCTTGTGATAGTCCTATAGATGTACGATAAAGCTAGGAAGAGATGACACTAGGTTTACTTTCCCAGCCATCATTATTATATTAGCAAGTGAGTGATTTTCGTTAAGTTATTAGCATAACATCAATGTTCATTATCACCAGATTGGGCTTTATAGCTTACACAGGGCCCTTAGAAGCTTGAGGTCAATTTAAGAATCAAGAGAAACAAAGGACCATTATTGCAAGATATTTGTTTGCTCCACTCCATAGACTCCCAGCCTTAACACCTTTGACCACTGATTCCACAAGCAATCAGTGGATGTGGATGTTTACCAGTCTGGGGATGTTTAGAAAGTATCTCATTTGGAGCTCATTTCTTGCATCTCATTTCTTCATGAGAGTCTGCCAGCCAAGTAGGGAATTACATAGTACAAAATACCGAGAAGGGAACTTTGCATCAAAATATTTATTCAGCATCACAATAGACAGGACATTGAGGCATGGGGCTCTTTGAAAGGCTTCTGTGCATACATGTGAAAGTGCCGCATTTGCAGTTAAAATATACAGTTCTGAATTACAGCTCAGATCAATACAGTGGGAAGACTGAGACTATCAATCTCAAGGGGGGGGTCTCAGTTACATGGAATTGACTGGCAACCACATAATGACGCCGGTTCAGCCCACCAGGTTAGAGGCAGGGTGATAGATCTGCAGGTGCCAATCATCATAATTTCCTTATCGACAGGGTCCATGTGGCCATTTGTCTTCTGCTACCTTAGTTGTCCTGGTCCAGTTCAAGTACTTAATCCTTCAGGCTTCATCTGAGTGATCAATGCACAGCTACAGCTGGTTGAAGGGGACCAAATCCATTGAACAGTTGATTTGGTTCCATTTTACCAGCTTTAGCAAAGCATTTTGGGCTCATGGAAAGCAAAATGTGTCATTCCTCAGGGTTCTTTCCTTCACCGCCACCTGGACTTCTTCTGGACTTGCTGTCTTATGTTGCCCTGGTTCAGAAAGCTTCATTTTCAGGCAGTCAGAATTTATTTAAGCTTCTTAGCTGCTAGAGCTCAACACTGGGTCTGAATGTAATGGATTGGAGTAGTGGACTTCCTATTGTGTCATTGTAGGATGCCATAGTGCTTTTACACCCATTATGTTTTTCCTCAAAAGCTAAAATGCTATTAGGCTCTCACACAAGTAAAGGTCTAATCTGGGCATTTAATCCCCCACCTCATGCTTTCTTCCCTGGCATGTGTTATTGTTTGCTGTTCTCCCTTCTGCTTTGCTACTCACAGTGATAACCTGTAGACATTGGCTACAAAGGCCAATAGATCACGGGCCATGTCACTGACTATTGTAAGGCATCCTGCGATTGAACAGTTTAGGACTGTAGAGGACATCTTCTCTCTGCAGTTTTCATCAGCACATGGGATGGACCAAGTAAAATAGTTTACACATTTCCAGAGGTTAGCAAGCTCTGCCTCTGTACAGAACGGCCACACTGGGTCAGACCAAAAGTCCATCTATCTTAGTGTCCTCTCTTCTGACAGTGTATCCACCAACCCACATTAGCCACTGATCTGCCATTAAAGCCAGGATTTCAGTATGTTTAATATCTGCTTGACACCCGTGATTTGGGAGGCGGGGGTTGGCCACCTGTAACTAACCAAAGGAGAATAATGAAAAGTAAAGTAAAAAAGAGGGGCAAAAAGGAACACCGGCACTGTTTCCTGGCAGCCTATTACCTTTGATTTCTTGTTTGAAAAAGGATCCGGAGGAGAACCAGCAATAAAGCAAGCACGAGCTGTTCTGAGGACTACACAATACTTAGTGCTGGTAAACGCTGTATGCCCAAATTGCAAGCATGGCAATTATGTTTCAGGGATGTGTAAAACTGTTTACATGGTTCACCCGTGAGCCTGGCCTCATCAGCTAATGTGCATGGTTAGAAGCAGCTCTCCCACCCACCGCATGCCAGGCCATTCTGCAGGAGCCGGTGCATGCAGAGAGGCAGCTTAAAAGCCAGCTCCCGCCTGGCCCCCCCCCCACACACACTACTGACTGTGTATCAGAGGCAGCAAGCAGGAGCTGCCTCCCCCTCCTCCCTGCATGTAACAGCATAACCACTGACATTTTCAGCAGTTACATGATTACATAATTAAACACATTTTAACATTCCTACCTGAGAGAGATTTGTCTCAGAAGGCTCTACAGAATTAACAGTCCATTGCTGGAAATCAGTAAATTAAGTAAAGTATACATCAGCTTTAATCGTTTGTGCTGTGCTGTACAACAAAATCAGCCCTATTTTATCTGGAGTCAGATCAATATTGTATGTATCTTTAAGCATCACATACATAAAGAATTTTTAAACTCCGTATGGGAAAGGTGACGCTTCCGACTTCGCAGCCGTCTACCAACTGTGCAAAATGCTACCAGGGAAATAACACTTGTCTTAGAACCACTGCATGTAGAAATAGAACAAACAGGCCAGCAATGCAGCTCACCAAAACAGGCTTTGGGTTGTATCTGTAAGAATCACAGATCACTTGACTGCTCCAAACCATTACTCTAAGCTTCCTATAAATAAATGGGGGGAGGGGGAGAGGGCAGAAGAGAGAAAGAACAGCTTTTAAAGAAGAGCGCTGCAATTAATTAAATCAAGTTATCTCTAGGAACCATGTCAAGAGACAATCAAGTCGAGGAACTAAATAAACATAGACAGAGAAGGCCTGGAAGTATTAAACCCATCCTTTAGTTAGCGGTAGGAGAGGAAAAAAGGAATTATCTAAGGATTGTAAAGAGGGAGCAGACACCTTCACTTAACTATGCTGCATAGAACATGCAACTTAAATCATGACAGGCACATGCAAGGCGGCTGACAGACTTCGCCAGGCCCTGTGCAAAGTGGGAGGAGGGGGGATGGCTCCAGGCCTCCAGAAGAGGTGGGGTTTCGGGCAGAGGGGGCAGAACTTCCCCCACAATCCCATCAGCGCTGCCTGGTGTGCACCGCCTGGGGCTCCAGCAGCAATTTAAAGGGTCCGGGGTTCTGGCCACTGTCACCCCTGCTGTGGTGGTGGCAGCTTGGTGCCCCAGATCCTTTTAAATCTCTGGGCTCTGGGGCAGCTACCCCTTCTCCCTCTCCATCAGCAGGCCTGGGCACATGGATTTTGTTTCAGCATGCAACAAGTTATGTGAGCTACTGACCTCAAGGCTGTGCCACAAGACACACCGGGGGCATCCTGAAATTCCACTGATGTTGTGGGAATGTCATCCGAAAAGCAGCCAGGGAGGAGAGCTGCAGCAGAGAGGGCTGGGGAAGAATGCCAGGAGCAAAGGGGTTAATTCTACATCCCCCTCTTTGAAGAGGAAGGTTGTTTCTTGAGCTCCTGAGCTTTGCTTTGGGAAGAGCCCGTGTAAAATATTTGAAATCAATGTGCGTGCACGTTGCAACATTTGTTTAAATAATCGGCAGTGAGTTATGGCTGGAGGTTTCCTTTTTAGAAAATTTAGTTTTTCCTCTTCCGAAGGCCATTAATCAAAAATAATGCTGCTGCTCTAGTGGCGAGATCTCAGCCGCAACCAAGAAACAGCCGTCTCAGGCATGAAGGACTCCTAAAAATGGTTATTCAGCAACAAGGCTCATTGGCCTCCTAGCTGGGCAATTCCAAGCGCATCACTGGGCTGTGAGCCTGGGTAAGACTCTTCCACTGTTGTTTATGGAGAAGACTCAACAGCAAAGCTCCAGATCTACAAAATGTACATTGGGCTGAAGAATTAGTGGTTCAGGCAGAAGTGTCAAAAGGGTACAAGCTGACTTGAACACAAGGCATCTCTTACAAGCTGCTGGTCCAAGGACAATGCGGGGTGGTGCTCCGAGGAAGGGCCTGGGACTCTGGAGATTAGGATTCAAACCCTGTGTCTGTCTCAGTCAGCTGTTCAGTTTTAGGAAGTTCCAAAGAGGATGGAACCAGGCTGCTCTCAGGAGTGGCAGAATGAGGAGCAGTGGTCTCAAGGTGCAGTGGGGGAAGTCTAGGTTGGATATTAGGAAAAACTATTTCCCTAGGAGGGTGGTGAAGCACTGGAATGGATTGCCTAGGAAGGTGGTGGAGTGTTCATCCTTAGAGGTTTTTAAGGCCAGGTTTGGCAAAGCCCTGGCTGGGATGATTTAGTTGGGGTTGGTCCTGCTTTGGGCCTGGGGGAAGACTAGGTGACCTCCCAAAATCTCTTCTATGATTCTATGACCAGCGGGAGCATTCTCAGCTTCCTTGGAAGTCAATGGGAGACAAAGGCACTGAGTTAGTGCCTCCAGGGGTTGCTCAATACCTCCCAGGATCAGGATCGGTATTTTGATACCTGCACTTTTACTTATCCACAATGGCAGTGCAATGGTTTTTGCTGCCTCGCACCTATGTGCTGTCTGCACAAGCTGGCATGTGTTTGGCATCTAGCGCACACCCCAGCAGCAGGTCAGTGTTCAGATAAACATATCCCAATTGTAGTTTGTTCCCCCTTAGCCATTTTTCAGGTGAAATATCATGTTTCTGGAGAGATCTTGCACCCCGTGACTTTAATGGGTGCACTAATGGTGCACCTGGAGGGATGAGATGTTTTAATGCCCTGTTTGGCCAAATCCAAAATTGCCAAATTCTCTCAAACCCAGGATTTGCCATCCAAATTTCGGCCAGTGCTTTTTGGAATGGTGACTTGCACAAGGATTACCTTAATGCTGAGCAACAAAGGATTAACCCTTTCTGTTCCCTCTGCTGGGACATCAGTGTCTTTCCCAGGCCCACCTAGGATACTAGCACCTAATTTGTCAGATAAAATGTTAAGTATAAGCAAGACTTCATTGAACATGGTAGCGCAGTGACCTGAGAGTGTTTAGTGAGCAACAGTGCAACACATGCTCCACTCATGTGTCTCCCCTTTCTCTCTCTTTCCACCACTGGATAGTGCATCCCTTGTATTGTTATCTCAAACACTGGCTCCTCTGTGAACACTTCTGCTCATCAGGGTACACAAATGGACCAGGTTATGGAAACTTTGATATCGAGGTGAGAGTCACTAGAAGGTTACACAAAAGGATCTTCTATCTTGATGAGCTTTCTGCCTTTGTCTCGATATCTCAATAAAGATATGTTATAGACTGCCTAGGGAAGCCAAAGAATTTATCACAAATTGTCAATACTCCTAATGAAGCAGAAGATTCAACATGCAATAGAATTAGCTGGCATTGAACCATTGCACTGGGTCCATCCTTTTGACTTTAGGAGTGCATCTGGCTATGATACTGGATACTCCAGTCCAAACCCCGTTTGAAAAATGAATGCCCCTTGAAGCCATTATCATTACAAGCTAAAAGGCCAAATGAGACAAAGCACTCTTGGTCTTCATCCGAATAAACAAATCATTTTTAGATCAAGTGCATTCACAATTTATCATTCTAAAATCCAATCAAAAGGGGAAAAAAACCAACAATACAGAACATTGATTTTTCTACAGCTTTATCTTAATGAAGTGCACAGTCCCTTAGTAATTAGCTTTAGAAGGGTTTTTCCCTCCCACAAGTTAATGTGTTATTTGATTTCCATCCAAATGCTGCTAAATCTGAAGGAATTTCCCAAAAATGAAATGCTCTTTGATAACACAGAGAATCTCTTATCTCTCACTTCGTTGGTTTTTCACCAAAGAGCCCATACCTGTATTTCAGATGATTCCATTGGACTGCATTATATCTTTGCAAAGATGTTTCAATCAATCCCCCAGTTGTTGTATTTTGTCCACAATATAAATTTTGTAAGCCATAAAACATAAACTTAATTGGTCCTTTTGTCTTAGAGCTGTCAAATATTAATCATATTATAACAGATTTAAATCACATATAAGAAAATGCAGGAGAGGTTGTACCTTTCTAGTCCAGCACTGGCCAGTCAGACCGGTGCCAAAGCAGAGAATTTGTTGGACTATGGGAGGTCAATATTGTCTAGCAGCATTACCAACACTTCCACTGCTTACTGGGCTCTTAGAAGACATTCACGGGGTAGATTAGAGCTAAATTACAGCACAGAACACAGAGCCAGAACTGGTGGCTGTAAACAAACTTTATGGGACCGTGGGAAACTTGGCCACACCCATGATAAGTGGACTTCTGACTAACTAAAATCATGCCAGACTACAGATGTTGACGGACCAAAGTGGACTAGAGAGGTTCAACCTGCACATCTTTCTAACGTCTATTCTTAAAATGTGAGGAATCAACCCCAAAATGTACAGAACAGGCAGAGTACATGTATCTTCTGCTTAGATTTTATATGAACTTATTAAGAAGTACATGGTCTCTTTAGGATGCAATAGGACTAGAGTAGTTGCAGACATTTCACTGCCTACTGAGTCTTTCAAACTAAAAATATTACTTGAAATTAATAATATAATTTAACTTACACCTTCTGGAGAGCTCACCTGTCTCCCACAAACACAAGGAGGTTTCTGCTTATGACTAAAGACAGCAAACCTACCACAACCCCATGTGTAACACTATATTTCCAAAACACAATTGCCATCATGTTTTAGCTGTTCTATGTCCCCTTAATTGATACCAATATATAAATCTGTTCCAAGCTTGTTTTGTGCCTCTAAGGCATAAATGTACAACACTGGAAATACTTTGCTAAGATGACGCCTCTCCTTCTTTTCTATTCTCTGAGCTAGAGATCACTTTTAAATCCTATTTCTGCAGCGATACCAAACAGAAGAACAGAGGGGTAGCTGTGTTAGCCTGTAACTGAAAAAACTTAAACAAGAACAAATAGTTCTGCAGCACCTTAGAGACTAACAAAAAACCTAGATGGTATGAGTTTTCGTGGGCACAACCCACTTCTTCAGAACCAGAAGACAGTTGTTTCAATTCTGATGCAGTGGTTATTTGCTTAAATGCAACTGATCTTTCAAGAGTCCCGAGTTTACTTGTATGTTACACCTTGTTCTGGGAGGGGGGGGGGGCGGAGGGATATCAATGTCCACCATGAAGAATAAAGCAATCAAAGCCACTATGGTAAAATTATGTTTAAGACAAAGAGAGGGCAGAATCAAAATCTGAAATTCCAGATCTGAATCCAGATTTCCCTGCTGCACCTAGTGTAGATAAAAGATCAAATTCAAACACAGAACTAATCCACACAAAAAATACAAGGAGTTCACAGTCTGATTTGATGCAAATGTTGTGGTTAAGATACAACTCTCAGCATTATTTCAGAATAACAGTTGTTATTCCGAAGTAACAATGCGAGTGTCTACACAGCAATTCCGTTATTTCAACATAAATGTGAAATAACAGACGGTTTATTCCGACTTGTGTATACCTCCTTCCACGAGGAATAATGTCTATTCCAAAATAGCTATTTTGGAAAAGCAGTAATGTGGACGCTCCACTACTGCTATTTGAAACAGCTCTTCCCCAGGGCCATTCAAAGTAATTACTCCCCAGTGCCTCCTGGGGCTCTAAATTGAGGTAGCGCATCCACATTAGGGGAGCCTGCCTCGGACTAATTTTGAGGCTTCCCTGTAGTGTAGATGTGCTATTCCGAAATAAGCTATTTAGGAGTATTTCTTCCAGAATAGCTTATTTTGAAATAAGCGTGCTGTGTAGACATAGCCTAATATAGGAGAACAATTAGCAGCAATGCCCCTTCCATAATGGTCGTGTTTCTCTAAGGCATTCTTGTGCCTAAATATATAGAACCTGGAAATGTAATGCAGAAAATTCTGAAGCCATTGATCTGAAATGCAACAATATGTATGTGTTTCCTGAAGCTGCATCTTTTGAATGCCACAGCTGCAACGCTATTTTTTAAACTAAGGGGTATTAAAGGAGAAAGAAGCTGTTCCCTAATACAGTTTGTGCATTTTATGAACCAAACAATTAAATAGGTTTTAAAACATCTGCTGATTGCATAATCCCATCCAGGGCAGGGTACTCAGCATTTTTAAACAGCAACTGATACCACATACGGCCGTCTACTACAAAACACCAGCCGTCCTTTTAAAATCAATGGAAAATTAAATGCTATGAAAATGCAATATGTGTCCAATTAGTTATAATTGGAGCAAATGGTGATGTAGATAATCTCCCAGAGTAAGATGCATTTGCTCAGAATACGCACTGCCTACTTTATGCACGGCATAATATTGGCCACCCCCTGCTCTAATGTACCCTACAACATGAATGACGATCTATCTAATACACATATGTTAACTCTTATCTAATTATGGAGTTGCACAAAGCTTTTAGGATTGCTTTGGTGCACTGCCGTGTGTTGTGACAAATGATTCTCCGCCACACAGAAAACTCCCTGTTATACTTGACAAATTATTCCAGCAAACCTGCTTAAAAACTAAAAAATCCTTGGATGCTGTGACAGGTAAAGAATTATGCTGTTTGTGCGATCAGAGGGATTGTTTGTTGGTTCAAACATTCTGGGTTTAAACGATACATTTGCTTCATTTCCTCATGTCTTTTGTTTTGTCAGTTCAAAAACCTTCATACCAACTATTTTTCAAGGCTCTTTTAACGTTTAAAAGCTCGGTTGCATGACCAAAGAGAAACTAGGTTATGTGATTCTAGTGTTTTATTTTTAACACTGTGCAAAATATTGGGTCCTTCCTCTTTTAATCTTATGACTGAAGAAAATGAGCAAAGTTCCTATATCACAGAATTATAACCACATAACATACATAGAGCCCTGCAAATCTGCAGATATCTGCTTTATATCCACAGGTATCCACATTTTTATGATACAGATGTGGACACAAATTTTGTATGTAGAACCCTGCAAATTTGCAGATATCCACTTTATATCTGCAGGTTCCCACATCTGTAGATATGGATGCGTATATCCGCAGCTCATTTTTGTGACTGCAGCTGCAGATACAAAATGTTGTATCCATGCAGAGCTCTAAATACACACCCATAAACAAGAGACATCAAACCTGGTGAAATTGGTCAAAGAAACTTCATTGCATACTAATACATTTCAAATAGAGCCTAATTCAGCTATCACGGGGTATTACAGTTATGACTTGCTGGCTTTTATTGCTTAAATATATAAATAACTTCGTATTTCTTGTCCCAACAGTATTGCCTCAATTGCCAGGAGGTGATGATTCATTGCAAAACGGATGTTTAATTCCAATTTTTAGTTAATTATTCACATAAATAGCAAAGACCCCGGCCCATCAAGGGAATAGGTTTGCATTTATCCACCCCCAAAACTGTTTACCAACCTCAGACACTGTTACTCATGTCATTTAAGAAAAGGCCTTTTCAGAAAAAAAAAAGATAGTAGCTTGTATTTGCTGCGCTGACTCAGCCAAACTACAAGAAATGCTAAGGCTCAATCCATAACTTTGGTGTCTATTCAAAGAATGCATTCTTTCGCAACACTGATAAAAGTTTAATACATAGTTGCCCCGGTTTTTAATAAACTTGTCAACAAAAGAGTAAAGGAAATTGATGGGGGCTTTCCTACGAATAAATTCGGTTTCAAATAGACCGAATGAACATCGGGGACAGAGTGCGGGGAGAACAGCCAGGCAAGGGCTACTTTTGCTGTTCTTTGCAGAAATGGCAAGATAGATATTTTGTGTCTTAGGGACCTTAGTAGAAAGCTGCTTGAATTTAAAGAAAGAAATATGTTTCTGTTCACAAGTGCATCAGAGCCCTGACACCAATGAAGGAAAAGAGATGGGATAAACACTGTGTAAGAAATTAATGACTAACACATCCCTAGATAAGACAATGCCATTTCACATCTAAAGGGTTTTTTTTTTCCTTTTCCCTTACTAACTATTTAGGGTTATGCAATGTGTACTATTGAGAGGTGTTAATTTTTCACCAGTGCTGTGCCAGTCTTTTTTCATGTGCTAAATATTTAGATCTAAAACAGCAGCACGATATTCTTTGCTGATTAGCTCATTGAAATAACTATATAGTCTAAACAAAAGAAGAGTGAGAAATCTTACTCTTCCCTCCTCCCCCCACAACTTAGGTGCATCTTCCATCCTCCCCCCCACAACGGCCATTATTCCGGAAAAACAATACTAGCATCCACACTGCAATTGCATTATTTCAACAGAAAGTCGAAATAATAGACGGCTTTTTCTGATGGCAATAAACCTCATTCCACGAGGAATAAGCCCTTTTCCAAAAAAGCTTTTTCAGAAGAGGGTGTGTACAGATGCTCCACTGCTGCTATTTCGATATAGCTCCTCACCGGGGCCATTCTAAAGTTATTCCTCCCCACTGCCTCCTGGGGCTCTAAGTCGAGGTAGCATGTCCACATTAGGGGAGCCTTCCTCAACTAATTTTGAGGCTTCCCTGTAGTGTGGACGCACTATTTCGAAATAAGCTTTTCTGGAAGATACCTTCCAGAAAAGCTTATTCCAAAAGAAGCTTGCAGTGTAGATGTACCCTTACTCTGCCTTTACATTACCAGAGCTCATCCTTCAACAGGATTTCTCACATAGAGATTCCAGTGCCTTTCATCTGTATCCCCCATAAACATCATCTACATACAAATCTCACCCTCTTAGCCCCCCCTTCGTCTATCCCCATCAATTCCATCTCCCTTATTCCATTCAGACAAACAGGGCTATGGACTCCAATGCAAGCCCCATTCAAGCAAAAATCATTTAATATTAAGCTGGGAAAGGCCACTACTGCCTAGATGTACACAGAACAATTTGTGGGAATTTCCACTACATGCATCTGACGAAGTGGGTCTTTGCCCATGAAAGCTTATGCTCCAATAAATCTATTAGTCTATAAGGTGCCACACGACTTCTCGTTGTTTATGCAGATTCAGACTAATACGGCTACCCCTCTGATACAGAACAATCTGTTAGTCTCCAAGATATCACAGGACTGCTCTTTGTTTTTAAAGTTACAGACTAACACAGCTACCCCTCTGAGACCAAACAGTCTGTCTGTCAAAAACATGCATACGTATAGCTATAGATACCGATCTATTATCAATCCAATCAAGATTATTATTATCATTATTTTACATTTATCTTGATCGATTGGATGCCTCTAGATTATTGCTTCTTTGGGATGGGGAGTCCAAAATTTTGCTTTTCAGGATTAACTTTAAGATTTAATTGAAAACTCCCACTGATTTCAAAGGGAACAGGACTGGACTTCTGAATGAGATCAAATGCCTTGTCTTGTTTACTTCGGGAATCACTTGCACTGTTTCAGTTTCTGCTGTGTGAGACTGTTCCTTGCTCTCTCCCTGAAAGTTTAATTTGAACCGAACAGGCTAAAAAGGGAAAGGCAACGTCATGCCTCCCAAGTAAAAAGAGTGACTTTTGGAGGCTGGCAGCTGGTGTCCTAGCCTTTGAAATGAACTTTATTCTTGGTTGCTCTTAGATCACCAGATTCCTGCTCCTGTAGTGTTAGCCGACTCCTGAAATGCCTGTGTTTACTTGCCTATGTAAGGCCTTCACGGGAGTGGCTCATGTTCTTACAGCTGTTTGGTCCCTGATCGCATTGCTCTTCTGCTTTGGGGTATCATGCGGCGGTCTGCACTACTTGACTGCCCAGATGCCATGTGAATACAGTTTCACCAGAAAGGCAGCTGAGAATGAGGGCTATTTATATCAGCTGTTCTGTAGTCCCCTTGGATTCATCAGACTGCCTCTGGGCTTTTTTAGATAGCGGCACACTTTCAAATGCTGGCCATATCTGGGCATGGCGAACAACTTGCAGACACTGTACCATGCTTTATTAAAAAAAAAACCTCCACAACAATAAAGAACCCTGCATCTGTTCAGGATGTCAATTGGCCTGACAAAATATTACGTATCCCCTTCCTTCTGAACACTGCTGGTGAATGATCTGATGGCTGAAAACTTCTGCTTTTGCGTTCTCCTGGAGAGTAGTAATATCTTCATTATTAAAAATACATTTGTTCTCTGATTAGGCTCCATTTGTGCATATGTATAAACATTACGCACTCCAAAGACACCTGTCGTTTACCATGTGTATATACTTACCCAACCTGCACATACTGGGTGGTACTGAAACTCTACATAGTTAATACTACTGAGGATAGGGCTAAAATAGTAGATTAAGTTTAATAGGGCTTGCAAAAATATTTTAAGTTATGCTATTTGAAACAACGTATCTTTAGATGGACTGCAAGATCAAAGAAAATGTGGATTTATCTCCACATGCAGCTATAACTGCACACTCACACTAGACTTTATGTGATGCACAGCCATGGAAAGAACGCGCTTGCATTTCATAGACTCCTTCACTGCAGAAAAGACACAAGACAAGAATCACTTTGCTCCCTTGCACACAAACTTGCACGAGGCACTTGAGAATCTGAAAACTGGGGACAGAAAGGGCCACTACTGCTAGCGCACAAGCCATATGACCAACATCATTGCTCCCTACCTGAGCCGCGCAGCTGCTTTGCAACGTGGGTGATGCTCCTTGTGTTCTCTTTCTCTTCCAGCCATGTAACTCGTCCTTCAGACAGCGAAGGCACACCACCCATGCCGTGTTGGGCCTGCTCTCTTTCCTGTGCATGCTGAGCCATTTCCAGCGGCCATGTCAAGTTTCATGCCTACACTACGCCAGCTACAGCCGGTGGTACAGGTAGGAGTGAGTCAGATGGCTATAAATGGCTTTGTAAAATCACTGCAGACTAGGGTTTGAAAGGCTTCCCTTTTAAAAGCCTACTGTCCTTGTAATGCCTGTATTGGCTAGTATTACTCTGGAGAAAATCCTGATACCACTGAAGTCAACATGAGTTTTGCTGTTGATTTGAGGTGAAGCCGGGGCTTCACTCGTTAAATACACAGTGCAATGATAAACTGTAAACTCTACCACGGATATGTTTGTATGAATGGGTCTGCAGTAGCAATGAGTGATATTTTACAGAGTAATACTTAGTATTTAGCTCTGCGGTGATGTTTTAGTCACGTTGGACCCAGGATATTAGAAAGACAAGATAGGTGAGAAAATACCTTTAATTGGACCAACTCCTGTTGGTGACAGAGACAGCCACATCTCTCTCAGCAACAAAAGTTGGTTCAGTGACAGATATTACCTAACTCACCTTTTCACTCTAGCGTAGAGCTAGTATTTTAAGCACTTAACTAACAGTGAATAAAACTTACCCATGATATAAATTAATCAACTCAGATGGTGTTTATACCCACAAATGAATTTGGCCCATTATCTAAATATTGTCTTCAACAATGCTACAGAAATAAGTCCATGAATATTATTCTCCTTTTCTTGCAGATGAGGAAATGGAGGCAGATTGTTTTAAATTACTTGACCAAGACCACATAAGTAAGTCATTGTCAGAGATTTCCAGCTCCTTCTATCAACCACTAGACTCCATTTTTTCTCTCAATAACCTTGTACAGTCCAACAGAAATACCTTTTCTAGATGTAGCTGTCCACTTCCAAAACCACTGCAATACCAGGCTGCAAAATTTAACCCTACTATCACTCAGTAAAAGGGAACAGCAACTGAAGTATTCAATAGTCAGTTCTAACTTTTAAGGGGGATGAGACAAGAAGCAAATATATTTATCTTGACAGAGCACCCTCGATCACTGTGAGATACACGATTTGGTAAAACTATTTTTTAAAATATATCTTAGGTGATTCGTGTTATTTTCATTTGTCCTCAGACCTATGATGGGAGGTCCTGCTAATGGACTGAAAAGAATCATTATCAGTTTGGGGCTTTCTTTCTTTCTTTCTTTTTCTTTCCAGGTTCTTCTCTTACTTTAGGCCTAAACCAATCCTGGGAAATACAAGGGAAGCCCTGCCCCGCTAAGCTGGTGTCAAAGGAAGGGAAAGATACTGCAGTGCAGTGCTGATCTTTTCTGCAATCAGACGTGCAGACTAGTCCAAACCCTGAGTCAGCACAATTTCTTTTTTGATTGGTTGATCTGAGTAACATACTTGCAATTTATGTTAAAGTGGCAAGCAATTAATACATGCCCTCCCTTCCCTGTCTTGCAAAAAAAGCCCTTTGAATCAAATGCACAAATCTCGTCCCCAAAGTCACACTCTGGTCCTAAATATTCTAAGTCTCTTTCATTTTTAATTTAGGGCATTAAAAAAAAAATTTGCAATCCAAGCGATGCTCACTTTGATCGACTTGTGCTGCAGCAGCTAAAATATCTGTCCTGCAGGTCAATCTAATCATGCTTAATAGCAGTTTATTCTTCAACGCAACATTTTTCACATTGGGTCGACAGTTTTAAATGAGATTGCTGATGCACCCCTTTACTAATGCTTTTACCAGGGCTAGCACATGCTCTGAAATACTTGTGCAATAAAATGCTTTATTGCGCTTGATGAAAGCACTATTAAACTTGAATTGCAAACAGACTTTTTTTAGCAGTGTGTACTGAAATGTATTTGTCCACCTGTTCTATATATGTAAAATAATAATAATAAAAATATCTTGCCAACAACATGAACAAACAAAACCTCGACACCCTCAATGACAACTGTACATCACATATCCTTGTGCTCTCTGGAATGTGTGCAAAATAGCCATTTTAATACCCCGGGAAGGTTTCACTTACATGCAGAAAATTCATTTCTAAAATGGCTGGATTTTGTGAGGCGTAGTATAGGAAATTTTTCACTAATTTGGTCCACTGGATTTACAGTTTTTATAATTCTCAAAGCTACTGTTTCCACAACAGGCATTTCACAACCTCAATTGGCTATTTGCATGACAACACTCGAATTTCCCAATGTATTCCGATGGAACTCTTTGCCATGCCTGACCTGCGGAGGGAACATACGTGGTTGGGCTTCAGAAACGGGAACAAATCCCTCTTGTATGGAGAACAACATGGAAATCACTTGACTATTCCTTCCAGTGGCTGAGTTCTGCAGGGATGGGGCCGGTTACCATTTTAATTAAGGAAAGAACTATCAACCAGGTGGCGAAGTAGCCTGATTTTTTTTAAGAGGACCCAGGGCCCAATCTGTCTCCCATTAAAGCTGATGGCAGGTCCCCCTTTCCTTTAACTTGGATGGGAACAGGGCCAGAGCAACTTTTGAAGTTCATTCCATACCATATGCTTTTATTCCTCATCCCAGAAGGTTTCTCCATGAGGCTACCTTAAGAAACAGAGACCTGAGCATCACAGAATCATAGGGTTAGAAGGGACCACAAAGCTCCTCTGCATTGTTACAGGGAAGCGAGTGGGGACAAGAGGGAACTATAATGAATGTCAGCAAAGCTATGCTCCAGACTTGGGCACCTAGCAGAGCTACAGAGGAAGGCCACATCACTGTACTCTACCGTATGAGGCTCCAGAAAGCATATCCCCCACCATGCCTTTATTCTCCCCTCCTTCATTTTCCTCCAGCCAGTATACTAAAATACTACAAAGGCATCCCTTAAAATTATAGCGTGCAAAATATTTACATAAAAATAAATCTGAATGCATAGCGACTTCCTAATATGAGTAATTTCATTGGATTCGAAAGCCTAATAATTTAGGAGGTGGGGGGGGGGGAAAGTAGCTAAAAGTGGCATTAGGAAAGCAGGTACCCACTATAAATCAAAACTAACGTCTCTGAGCAAGAGCAGCGCTAAACATCGGAAAAGATTCAGTGACACCTGAGCTGGGAGGAAAATGTTAGCAACAAAAAGGGAAAAAATTGTTTTCTATCTATGACACAGAGAATCTCTCATTTTTTAATTAAGTGGATCAGGCTAATGTAGGTGATTTACAATTAGGGAAGTTGCAACCAAGCCTATGAACTGTCTGTCGTTTTACTGCTCCGTTAAATCTATTTTCAAAACACTAGTGCTTTCATCTGAACGTGCAGCGCAGTTCTAGCTGCCCCGTCCCAGAATATTAGAGGGACAAGGTGGGTGAGGTGACATCTTTTATTGGACCCACTTCTGTGGGTCCAATAAAAGAAATTACTCCACTCCCTTTTTCTCTTTATTTGAACACTACTTCTTGCCATAGTACTTTAATGTCAAACAAGGACTATGTCTGGGGAAGGAGCGGCTGCCTCCGGGAGATGGCTTAGTGGGTTTGGATGTCTTCCCTGTGTAATTCCACCAGTGGCCGCTGCCTTCATTGGTGGCATTGCAGACTAGGCAAATTTTGTTAGGACTTTGCTTCCCTGCTTACCAAATGATCTGGTGTTTCTGGCAGGATGAGTTCCTCCCTCCATCTACCACAACAAGGGAAATATTTCTTTAAAAAATTAATGATTAAACAGCTTGGGGGCCCCAGCAGCTGAAAAAGCTCAGATGAGCCTAGCTAAATGCATACCAGCAGGTGAAGACTATGAGTCACTTCACTCCTCCCCATCCAGGGAAGCTGTCAATCATGCTGAAAGGTCATCCCTTTCGGCAGAAAAACCGTAACAGTTTATTGTGGGGGCTTGCACCTGTTGTCAGCTCCCAAGGGCCTGTCATGAGTGGGATTCTCCTAAAGAGCAAAGATCATATGATTAAAAAAAAAACTACCCAAGCCAGAAGGACCACGCCCCCTTGAATTATAACAGGTGCTCTTTCTGGTCCCTTGCATGTATCTCAGCTCTACTCAGTGGTACTAGAGTTAGCTCAGTTTCACTTTCATTCAGTGCAAAGTCTTTTTTTAACTGCAGCTTAGTAAATAAAAAGATTTTCACTCGGCCTAGTCAGCTTCAGCTAAACCCTTTCTGCCTTTCTATAACATTTACTTTAAAATATCTACTGAATACTGTACGGCATAAAACCTCAGTGGTATTCAGCCTGCCTTTTCTAACCAGCTATTCATGAGCTCCTGCTTATAGTTAAATCCCCTTTGGCATACATGTAACCAGTGACAATGGGGCTTGTCATGAATAGAGGGGAATAAGGACTTTCGCAAAATCCAAATTCAGTAGCTTGCTTACTCTCCTGAGCCACTAGAACAAGTGAAGCTCTACTAGTCTCCAAAACCAAATGTCTTGTTGGTGGTTTAACCAGCCCCAGCAATGGACAGCAAGTTGCCAGGACTCAATCGAACAAGATATTAGCACTGAAGCAAATAATAAGCAGTGTTAACCAGGAGGCAAGTCATTCTATTAAAGCAAAATGTTTCAGGTTAATTTCCAGTAACACCATTAGTTGAGATCAGGTTAACTTGGGCGGAGAGGGAGAGGGGGGCAGAAGGTGAGAAAAAACACTTTTGATGAAGTTTAAAACAAAAAAAAATCTGTGTTAAGCTCTTTTGTGGTGAGGCGGATTGGTTTTGGAAGAGTGAGACACTCTCTCTAAACAAATAAGGGATTACTTCAACATTTGTCCTGCATCCAACATATAGTGCTATTTTCTTTCATCCGGATTCACTTCTTAAACCATAATTCCAGAAGAGCAGAAACATAACCAAGTGTATTTTGTTGTACAATGTACAAAAATGTTTAAAAGCCTCATAAGACTTCTCAAATTCAAGCTTGCTAATTTTATTATTCTTTCGGGGAAAATACATATATGTATTTTGGATTCCTTGTGCTTTAGCCATGTTTACATTGTTTTGATGACTGTTAATAGAATTCATCACAAAGATAAGTAGGCTATGTTTTCTCACTGCTTTTAACCATGAGAACTTTTTAAGATGGGAAAGGTTCAAAAAGCCTAAGTCTGTACATTCATTTAAAGCTAAAATACTGCACAGCTAAGGCAGAATCATTGTATTCTCTCTCTGTCTCTACCCCCGCCCCCTCATACTCCATTCTCCTATTTAATCCCTTTCCATTCTCAATTTAAAGCTCATTCTGCTTTGTTGGCATCTCATCTACTTTTTGGGGGGAGGTAGAACAAACAAACAAAAAAGAACAAGAGCAATTGGCCTCTACCCTTGTTAAAAACACAAGTGGACAGCAAGCTTTCTTCTGGCATTGCCTTTCAAAGCCCATGCCGCAGTCAGCATATTGAATATTTAATGTCCTGATGAGCATTTCCACCTGCTGACACAGGCAAAGTGACAGAACAATACACGCACTGGAACAAGATCATCAATTGACTCCCCGGTCAGTCTGCCATGTCAGGCATTTAAACAAATTTCTGTCTGTCCTTCTCCACCCCCTTTTTTTGAAAACATTGGATCACACATTGTTCCATTGAGAATGATCCCCACCTGAAATACATACTTCTTTACATTCCATAGCTTGCCAGGTTCATATGGGCATATAAAGAAGTATGTTTCTCAAGCAGGTAGTTTCAATATGTGCATTTATGTGTTCACAGGAGAAAATAGTGCTGATTCAGAATTCACATCCCAAGAGTGCTCAGTTAAGGCTGAATTTAAAATAGCAGAGTTTCTCTTTCCTCCAGCCCCTATACAGCAACACACACACACACACACACACACACACACACACACACACGCACACTTTTCCCCACTTCAGACTAATCTCCAATAATCCACAGCTGTTCCTCTGCAGGTGTCTGATTTTTGTCACCAAGACCAGAAATGGACACTACGTTGGACAAAAAACTCCGAGCAATCTGGCCATTTGCCCTGAGAGTGCTTCTTTTTCACAAAAATGGGAGGGGATGAGTTCGTGAAAGAAAATAAAATCCCATTCAGTTCACCTGAAAAGTAGATATTTCATTTGAAATCTGAAACTTTCAGTAATAAAAAAATCAGACAATTACCCAGCTCTCACTGGAGGGATTTCTTTCCCCCTCCCCCCAAGCTATTAGGAAAAAAGAGACTCCAGTGCTTTTCTCAAATTTGGGGTACACATCACCCCAAAAAAATCAACAGTCTGGCAGATAACTTCCAAATCAACACCAAGCTTGCCTGTTCCATTTGTCAGGGTTAGCAAAGTCATCAGTTACAGACAAAGATTTGCTTTTGTCAATTAGTTGGGGTTAAAGCAGAAGAAAAAGAAATGATCTTACCTGGAGAGTCCAGAGATTTTTCCTTTGCAGGTCATTGTACGTGAAACATTGCCTTGCAGATGCAAAACCGAAAAGAATGGGCATGCCTTTTGGGGGGCTTGGGGTTTGGGGCTTTTAAAATTATTTTTAAATGTCATCCAGTTGAACTCCATGACAGCTGAGGATGCCTGTGCCATACCTGCAGATATGCAAAATAAAAAACAGAACGGGGCAGCCAAAGCTAGTTGCCAGGAAGCACAGGCCGGAGTAGAAGTCTGCGAGTTACTCCTCAAGCACTCCTCTGCAGGTGGGTGGGGTGCATGTGTGTGTGTACAGCTCTTTCTCCAGTTTGCATTAGTCAGTCAGCCTCTTTTTTTTCCCTTTCTCTCTCTCTCTCTCTCTCTCTCTCTCTCTCGCTCTTCTCCCTCATTGCCTCACAGCCGCTGTGAGCTTTAAAGCTCCCCGAACAATGTGGTCCGAGTGGCACTGCTGAAAATGATGATTGTACTGAATACGAGACTATTATAGGCAGGCTTTAGGCATCAAGCAAACCAGGAGGTCACACGGGGCGCTTAATGCTCATTCAGCATTGCTGTAATGGTATGCTTAGCTTGTCCACTCACCTGCTTCGTTTGCCTGCTACCCCTAACCCGAGCCTGCAGATCAATACCAATTTACAGGCAAATGCAGAATGGCTGCCTGACTGTTAATGAATTTTACCGTTTCTCACGGTGTTCTAATGAACCCTTTAAAGAGGGTTTAAGTAAACTTAGCAAGTGGCAAACTAAGCACTTTGGAATACTTAACTGTATCGATATTTTCCCACTGCATTTCAGAATATAGCTGCAAACTGGGAAGTAAATATTTCCCAGTTCCCTGTCAACTTCCGTCGCCACCCAAAAGAAACAGAGAAGTCCCACTATGTCAGTGTTTCCGCAGGTTAATGACTATGAAGCCCTGAAAGTGACTTTACTCCTGTCGTGTTTCACTGCTCACATGCTTTAGCCCTGGTTTGGTTCCACATCTTTTTTGATTGCTTTTGGTTTGTTTGGGTGATTTTATCACTTACTGTTATTTGTCTAATTTAAAGCCAGATTTCAACCTTTGGGGACTAAAGAGAAGAGATGTGGACCTGTGATACTATGCGAGTGCATGGAAGCAGTAAAAATTAAGTCAGGAGAGAGAACGGTTTAAATAGACACACCAATCGTGTGAGTGAAAGTCTGATTTCTCGGATTTCAGGAAGAATCAGACACCTAGGGAGTGATTTGCATGGATGAGACATTCAACTGAATTTTGTTATCACTTGTCCCAACAGCAGTAAATGGAAGTGTGGGAAGAAGGATGGTTACTTTATTTCTTTGACCTTTCAAACATTTGTCACTGACACACCATTAACTTTCCCTAAATAAATTTTGATGTCTGTTCTCCTGTACAGTACCAAACTTTTGCAGATGAATTGGCACCAACTAAAGGACAATAAGGAGAGTATTTCATAAGGTATTTTAAAGTTAAAGGGTTTAACCCTTTATTATAATTAATGATTAGGAAAAGAACCCCTGTCCAATGACTTCTGAAAGTCAGGGCAAGTTTATCCATTCTTACTGAGTATAGCAAGTGGCAATTGCTTTTATACTAGTAACCTCTGAGTGAAAAGGTATTCAATTTTTTTAAATTTACTTTGCAGGTATTCATAGAAATTCGTGATTTCCAAAAATGCGCCTTTTTAATTTTTTTGGCACAGTAAAAAAAAAAAATCTCCTGCCCTATTTTACATTTTATCGCATTTTATTGTGTTACTGGAGCCCCCATTTTCCTCACTCGTCTGAGCTGGTTTAGCTGTCTGTTGATACATTCAGAGTGGAAAATGTTGCATGCTAATTGAAGGCACACAAATCTTGGGAAAGGGAAATCCTAAACTGTTGGTGTCATCTGACAAAGGAGGAGTGCAAAGATGAGGAGCTGATGAGAGACAGCCTGAGCTAATGGAAGTGAAGCTAAATGTGGGAGGAGAGAGGATGAAGGGGTGGGGGATGACATGTGTTCACATTCACAGGGCTTTCCTCCTTCAATCCAGACTCAATGCACTTGCCCAGTCATTACAGAATTCTATCTGCAGCGGCTGGACAGCACAGAACTTTTTAGAGCTGCAAAGAATGGGAGGTGCAGGAGAAGGTCTTTATTCATGGGGGTAGAAGGGAGAAGTGAGAAAGGAAGTTGAAATGAGGTGGAAGTTTGTGTTAGTTCCAGCCAAGCCCGCCCATGATCTGTTCTGTACGGTTAAGATTTAATTGAGTCACTTTACAAAAAAATTCTGAGGCAGAGACGACATCATCAGTTCAGGAGAAACCCAGCAATTAAAATGACAACACAAATCAAGGATTTCTGACTATAAAATTACACATGACTGAAGAGTGTACCATTTCTAATACACACATAGAGACACAGGCATACTATAGACACACAGTTGTAATATATATTGTATTCACATAATATAAATTATATATTACATCTATTTATATGGTTTGTATATGCAGTATCTCTCTATTGTGCATATAGATGTGTGTATATATACATCACTGCATCTATCATAATGTGTGTCTGCATGGGTGTGTGAATATATACACCACTATCATAAAAAATATAATGACCACAGTCAGCGTTTTGCTTCAGAAGCAAGAATAGTCAATTGGCACGTGAAGTGTAACCTGCATTTTAAATTCTTTGCAATGAAAATATAACTTCTCTTCTTTCTGATGTTCCTTTTTTGATTGTCCATAAACCACATATCTGTAATTAAATACCCGCTTCCCAGCATTTCAATGGTTAATCACCGCAGTGTTGAGATCATTGCAAGTTAGTGTAAGTTTAACCACATTTCAGCTTTGTTCTTGTTGGTATTATTTCAGCTCACAGCTACAAGGTATTAAAAAAAAAATTTCCCCCAGGTGTCATTAGCTAGCCCGTCTCAGCATTAGGCATTTAAAAGCTGGTTTAACCTTGCAAAATGATTGCATGTCAAAGTTCTGACATTTCAGTTGAGATTATTCTAGTCCAGTGCTTGCTCTGCAGTTTTTTTTTAAATGCGGAGTATACCACAGCAGAACAAGAAAGAAAAGGTCTCCTAACCCACCCCCCTATTAAACCACACATTCTGCACACACACACACAGTCCACAGAGCAGAGACACACATTTAAGTCCCCACACAAGTTTGAGGGGCATTAGCCAGGAAAGTGTTTAAAAACAAGCTGAGCCGGTTGCAGTTAAAAGAAAGACAGATAGGAGGGGGTGGGGGGAGAGAAGACATACCAGTTAGAAGATTCTGTTGCAGCAGTAGAGTCACCAGCCTTCTAGCTGAAAGCTGAATCAGCTTTCGAGAGTTAGGGATGCATAGAGGAGGGTCATGGAATCACAAGGTAATAATGCGCTTCATGCTGCAGCCGTCAGCCTTCTCCTTATAGCCAATCTCTAATGCAGGAAGGGAAAAAGAGCAGGCCCAGTAATAGTATTAGTCCTCACTTGGAGAAAAAAAAAAAGATGAGGCACCCCCTCCCCAACAAGCACCACTACAACTCAATCCCTCCTTCTGCATCGCAGGCTTAGTGGGGTGGGGGGAGGGAAGGAAAGGAGGGAGAGCTTTAAAGCTTACAGCGGAGGCGAAGAGACAGAGCTAGAGAGAGAGAGAGAGAGCACTGAAGAGCACAGGCAGAATAGAAGGGTGAAGCAGGAGGTAAGGAGAGGCAACCTTTCCTGTTCAGATTGCCGCACACCTTGATGCATAATGGCTGTGTCTGCAGAAGTCTCCCATCTCCCGCCCTTCCTCTCTCCCCCCCCCCCCACATATGTCCCTCCAAAGGGTCAGCCTGAGGTAGAGGTCAGGATGCAACCAAGAGCAGTCATGCAAAAAAAAAAAAAAAAAAAAGCGGGGCTGCACAGAGTCGGGGGGGCGGGGGGAAACCTCTGATCAGAAAACGAGTCCACCTTTCCAGTGCTTATATACCCAGCTAAGCATCTGAAACATGCACGCCCAGGCCTGTGGCCCCTTCTCATGCCATTGCCTCCCTGACCATATTTAGTCAACCATGGCAAAAAATAGCCTGTCAGCTGGAGACGGCCGAGCAGGGAGTATTTGGAGTTCAATCCCTTCTCTCAGCCCATTGACTACTAGTCCTGCAGGGGCCTGACTCTGGCTTTTTTTTTTTTAACCCTCAGCTATTTTTAGCTCCGCCAAATAGAGAGCCCTCTCATCTTACCACTCTCTGCCTGCCCCAAGGTTTCACCAGGCCCAGACTATGTATGGTAAGTGCTGTTGTTGAGAGACAGAGACAGAGACCATGTCCATTCCGGAAGACCTTTGTCTCCCCTCAGGACTTTTGGTTGCTGTTGTTTTTTGGTGGGGGGGGGAGGGAGGATGAGGTCAGCGGGGGAGGGCTTACCTATCTTTCCTTTGCTCCCTTTTTCCCTGCCTGGTGGAAACATACCTGGAAGAGGCGGCAGGGGAAAGAAGTGGAAAGGCTATTGATTCTTACCTTAAAGAGAGAAGAGCTATGATTCAGAAGCACTGCATTGTGTCAGACTGGGAGATCCCAGGCACTACACCAGCTAACTGCATCTCTAGTTTGAAACTTTCCAAGCTGCCTGTCCCCAAGAAGCATGCGCTCTCTGCTCCTTGTGTTGGCAAATGCAAATAAGCCCAACTTTAAGCCATGGAAAGTCACCCCCCGATGGGTGCCCTTTGAACGCATGTAATAACTGAACACATGGGTATCTCTCGGGGGTTTGTTCATGCTAGTTTTGGGCCCCAATGAAAAATCATCACCCTCGTTAATTAAAGGTGAAGTACTTTCACAAAATGTGAGCATGTTACATTCACTTGCACTCTTGAAGTGAGGGAAGAAAGTGGGTGATCTTAGATTTCAGGGACTCTTACAAGGTCCAGCTTTAAAAAAAAGTTGAGTGTGGGGATAACACCTGGTCACCTTGGGGAGAAAACATAAATAATGATAAATGTGACTCTACTTGTTCTTAATGAATCTGCCTTGTTTGCTTGCAAGCAAGGCCCCAGATCTGGGCTTCTCATTCATCTAATGATCCTTCTCCTCCCTCCCCCTTGCACAATTACATTTCACTTAGCAGCTCTGTATAATTCAGTCTCGGCCATAAAGAACATACCACTTCTTCACACCCGAAATGGATCATAAAGGCTCCTATGGGATCACTCTCCTTTCTGTGATTTGGAATTGAATGTGATAGCATCTCACAGGAATCCAACCCTGATGGGAGTGTGTGGGTGGATTCCAAAAACCATCCATGCAAAAGTAGAAATGTACTTGTACATGTAGTCTGAGGGGCCCAACCCTGTAAGCTGCTGAACTACCTCTGAGGGTACGTCTACACTGTGGAGCTATTTCAGGATACTGGAGGTATCCCGAAATAGCTATTCTGCATCTATTGAAGCAGCCCGTTATTTCAAAATAGATTTTGAAATAACGGGCAGCTTATTCCGACGTCCAGGTAACCCTCATTCCACAAGGCTTATGGGACATTTTGGAATAGCACATTATTTCAAAATTTGGCATTGTGTAGATAGCGCCAAATTACTAAATAAGCTATTTCGAAATAAGCTACACAATTTGCATAGCTTATTTTCAGCTAAGGGTGCTGTGTAGATGCATCCTAAATGGGCTGAGAGAAATGATTGAACTAGACGCTGAGGGTGTGTCTACACAGCACCCTAAACTCGAAATAAGATACACATAAAATTGCGTATCTTATTTAGAATCTATTTAGAAATAGCTTATTTTGAAATTTGGCGTGTCTACACAGCACCAACTTTTGAAATAACATGCTATCTCAAGACATCCTTTAACTCTTATGGAACAAGGGTTTCCGGGATGGTGAAATAGTGTGCCCGTTATTTCAAAATATTTCAAAATAATGGGCGGCTTGTGTAGACGTGGGGTACCTCTGGTATCCTGAAATAGCCATGCGATATAGACATACCATGAGATGGCTGGCACCAGGCAGGACATGTTTGGCACCTGCAATGCCAGGCCCCATACCTGGCCACGGGAAAAAGGGAATGAGGATCAGGTGACTTATCCCACCTTTGGTACATGATCATGATGACATCAGTGGCAATTTCTAACCTACTGGTAAATAAAAATATGTGCAATTAATAGTTCCCTGTAATGATCTAACAGTGTTAAAGGTTTGATAACACATTTTATAGAAGCAGCAGAAACCCATAAAGTTATGTAGCAATTGTACAATGCTTTATATCATTGAGCCTCATGGATATCTCCCATTGATGCTATTGCTGAGAGGCTATAAGAAAATACTAGTCAGAGGCTGTCATACTTGTGGGTAGCTGAGAGCTTTTAACTTAACCTGCACTCACATGAACTGAGCTGAGCATCTTCTCTGAGGTCCTGAACATGCCTCCGTCCCTATTGACTTCAGTGCTTGGTGACTCACTGGGTCAGGCTCAAAAGCATTTCCTCCTGAGGGACCCAGGACATTTCATTCAGAAGTGAACTATCAGTTAGAATGTGAGGGGCAAGTTATACAGGGTCAAAAGCTCTAAGTCGCATTAATGCAGCATCATTGCTTTCAGATGGCTTGTGCCACAAAGGAGAGACTAACATACGTGGCTGACAAATCCCTTCAGATCCAAAGGCTCACCCTCTGGCTGCCAACCTGCAAGCTGCAGCGAGGGATTGCCCTGGCATTACACTATCCCTGTGTAGTATAAAGCTCATCACCACCTGCTTTCAGGCTCCCCAAGAGAGGGATATAGGGCAGCAACCAAGGAGCAGGACTACAGGACTACTCTCCTGACAATCCTGAGATGGCAATGTCACTACTATCAGTGTGATGTAGAATATCCCCGAGGCTGCTCCAAGTTCTGCCGCAGCCAGACTGGCCCCAAGCCAGCCACAGGGTTGCGGAAGTAGAAGAGGATCCTTTTTCCCATCTTTCTGTCAGGCCTTATTCAAAGAGTGCTCAACAGGATGTGAGGATCCGACCCTAAGGCCACATCTACACGGCAGGGCAAAAGATGAATTAAGCTACACAACTTCAGCTACATCAATTGTGTAGCTGAAGTCGAAATAGCTTAATTGGCTTTTGGTGCTGTCTACACAGCAAGAAGTCAAAGGAAGAGCACTCTTCCTTCGACTTCCCTTACTCCTCGTGAAATGAGGGTGACAGGAGTCAAAGTAAGAAGTCCTGCAGCTCGACATTATTTTGAAATAAATCAGTTATTCTAAAATAACGCTGCTGTGTAGACGTACTTGAGTATTGCTAGCAATACTGAGAGAGAAGGATTCTCAAACCCTCCATCCTCCCCTTAACACACATACAAACATAAACACACTAATAGTCTGTGGGTAGATTTTAACTAGGAAATATATTTTTTGATGTCCCCAGCTGAACACAAGATTCAAAAGCTGGCTAGGAACTGTATAGCGTCTGCTCTGAGGGGTGAAATTAGTGTAGCCTTTGCAAAGGAAAACCCAACACAGCTCTGTAAGCTGTGGAAATCTCTTGGTGCCTCTCCACAGGTTGCCAGGGAGAGAGGATGAGGGCAGTCCAGGGCTGTGTACTGCATAAGAACGTAAGAACGGCCATACTGTGTCAGACCAAAGGTCCATCTATCCCAGTATCCTGTCTTCTAACAGTGGCCAATGCCAGATGCCCCAGAGGGAGTGAACTGAACAGGTAATCATCAAGTGATCCCCATCCTGTCACCCATTTCTAGCCCCTGACAAACAGAGGCTAGGGACACCATTCCTACCCATTCTGGCTAATAAGTAGTGATGGACCTATCCTCCATTAATTTATCTAGATCTTTTTTGAGCTCCGCTAAAGTCCTGGTCTTCACAACATCCTCTGGCAAGGAGTTCCACAGGCTGACTGTGCACTGCATGAGGAAATACTTCCTTTTGTTTGTTTTAAACTTGGTGACCCCTAGTTCTTATGTTATGGAAACAAGTAAATAACTTCCTTATTCACTTTCTCCATAGCTGCCATGATTTTATAAACCTCTATCATATCCCCCTCAGAACCATTAGGCCAAAACACATGGGTTTGCTAGGGCATAGGGTAGGAAGTGAGCTAAATTTGTTGTGGTTTTTTTCCTTCCCCATCTATTATTACATAGTGGCATCAACTGTCTGGCAACATATCACTGTCCAATTGAGTCTAAAGTATGTTTTCCCAGTCCTGGTCTTATATGAATAAAAGCCATTCCTCTGAAATTGTCAAGACCCCTTCCCATTGACAATTATAAACATCAAAACCAAAGAGATTTTTGTCCAAAACTCCAACCCAAACTGATACAAAGTTTTGTAAACTCTCTGATCATGTTTGCCACTTGAGATCACTCATTTCTGTACAACTATGGTAAACATCACAAGTTGTAAGAAAGGTCGTTCTCCTGCTTTTTTTCAGCCCAATGCAGATGCATAAAATAGACAAAATCCCACGAAAGAGAGTGCTTTCATCAAACCTCCATCCTAATCTTACAGACCCATTTACGACTAGTTTTATATGTTCTCCATTAAAAGTGAAGCGAGCTTTCATGAAGACTAGTGGCCGTTTGGCAACTGGGGCCCAGATGGCTTGAACCTGCTGTGGGCACACCATTCAGACTTCTGAGGCTGAGAACACACCCTCATGCCATGAACTGCAGCAAATATTTAATAGAGCTGGGCCCCAGGCAAATCCCCAAAGCAAAGGCACACGTGATTTTGGAGTGTATAGAATCCACCCTAGGGTCGTTCAGTGATGATGGGGTCCAGGCTACCCAGCTGGCAGGTGCTCCATGGCTCTGCAGGGCTCTGGGGGCGGCAGAAGTGTGCTTGCTGGCCCCCTGTGGTTATTCTGGAATATAAATCTCCCTGCTATCACAGCCCTCCCTTTCAGTTTGATGAGAAGCAATCACATTCCACGCACATCCCATTGTCCTGGCACAACCAAACCCTTACTATGCTTTAAATCAGTGTTTCTCAATCAGTGGTACGAGTACCCTCAGGGGTACTCGAGAGAAGTGTGGTGGGGGTACGTCAACACAACTGAAATTTGGAGACAACTGAATTTTTGTTTTAAGTTTTACAGCACTTTATTATTTTTGTACTTTTTACACCCAAAAATTTCATCACCTGCCTGACTATGATTAAGTTGTTTAAACAAATGTGTTGCAATGGTAGAAAAAAATTTTGTGTGTCTGAAAACTGTAAGTACTGAGGGTACTTATAACTTTCTTTTTAAAAGAGCTACTTTTAATTTTTTTAAAAAGGGGGTACTTTATGAAAAAAGGTTGAGAAACACTTCTTTAAATCATGATAAGAGTAAACTGCATACAAAATTTGGTGGTCCTAGCTCTTACCATTTAGGAGGAGTTCTTGAACAAACAAACTCACAGACAGATGGCCAGACAGACAGAGACGCACAAACCCTCTCAAATATATGGTAGATATAACTTCTTTAACCAAAGAAACTTCAGTGAGAAATACAGCAGAATGTGAAAGTGAACAAATTCAGGACTTTGAGAGACACTGCAGTATTCTAAAACAAAATACAAGATGTTACTTCAAAAGAAGAAGAGTTTGGCATTTTTTAATGTATGTAACTGGCTGCTTAATACTGTGTGGTAAAACCAAAAGAACCTAGTAGAAAGCTGCAGACATTTCCTTTGGAATCCAAATTTACCAATCTTTAGGTCTCCTTGCAGCTCAAAAGCTGTTAATGGTTTGCTTCCTTTTATTAGTGGCAGATCGGAAAAAAGGATAAGATTAATAAAAAAGGATCCCTCCTCAAGCCTCCTTACAGCATGTGTGAAGTGAAAAGTTAGGTAATAACAGCTCCTTTAGAAGCTTTTATAGTACATTAGGCAAACACAGTGGATGTTTATAGACTTTTTAAAAAAGCTGATTATATAAAAAAGCATGTATAGTCTCCTAAAATATAATAATCATCAGAAAATACAGACAATTGACCCACTAGCAGTAAACATTACTGATTCTGAAATCTGTGAGCCAAATTGTTAGTTCTAGCCAAAGCAGAGATAAGGTGTTGTTCTTCATTGTATGAAAGAGAAAAACATTTAAGGTGTGTCTACACAGCACGCTTATTTCGAAATAAGTTATCTTGGAATTTTTATAACGAAATAGCTTATTTTGAAATAGCATGTCTACACTACAGGGAAGCCTCAAAATTAGTCTGAGGCAGGCTTCCCTAATGTGGACGCGATACCTCGATTAAGAGCCCCAAGAGACACTGGGGAATTATTCGTTTGAATGGCCCTGGGAGTTATTCAAAATAGCAGCAGTGGCACATCCACACTACAGCTGTTTCGAAATAGCTATTTCGAAAGAGGCATTATTCCTTGTAGAATGAGGTTTACAGAAGTTGGAATAAGTCATCCGTTATTTTGAATTTATTTCAAAATAACGGAATTGCTGTGTAGACAATCACATTGTTATTTTCAAATAACTGTGTGGTGTAGATTGCACCCTCAGTGATTTTGTTCTTTTTTAATGAAAAAGAAAGGCAAAGGTTTGGGCTTGGACTCACAGAGAGAGGTCATTTTAAAAAATATAGTCCAGGTTTTGATGCACAGTTGTATGCAAAAAGAACACCTAATTTATGTTTGGCGTTAACATGATTACATGGACAAATCAGGGCATGGATGTGCCTCATCATTTGTGTATTGACCTCTTTGGTTACCATACACAATTGCAATAACTGCAAGTCATCATAGTGGGAATTGCAGCCTCAGCTTTCATGCTGGGGTAAGACTCTAGAATCCCAGTGATATTGCCTCTCATGTTGCCCCTGATATTGGTGCCCCCGATGTGAAATCATGCTCCTTCCCAACATAGGCAGAAAGCATTCAAGATTATGGTATAACTTAAAAAACAACGAATAGTCTAGCAGCACCTTAAAACTAACAAAACATGTAGATGGTATAATGAGCTTTTGTGGGTACAACCCACTTCTTCAGATGACTGGAGTATTAAAAGTCCAGATCCAAGAATAAATAGGGGAGGGTGGGGGGAGGTATGTCACGGACAGTCAAAACAATGGATGCTAAGGGACAAATCAAGACTACGTAGTAATGGGCCCCCTATTCTGCTCTCTCCCTCATTTGCCAGGGACACAATCCATGTCCCTCCATAGGTCTGAAGATGCCTGAACAAAGACACATAGAAATGAGAATCAAAAGTGCCTGTTTGTTTTATTAAGGAGAGAAGGGAACAGCTTTGCTAAGTAGACTTGGCCATATTCAGTGGTATGGTGGTCACCCTATTTGACCATGCTGGACACACCCTGCTGGAGCTTGTAAACTCCTGCAAAGTAATAGAATCCACAATATGTCTGCATCTCTGCTCATATGTTGGGCATTCTCAAGGTTTGTGTCAGTTCCCAGGGCATATGCAGCAGTTCACCTGTTTTCTTTGGACTCCAACTTTTGAACTCGACAGTTTCCAGTGACAGCACAGGGCACCTCAGACACTAACACTGTGGGTAAGTTATTGATGTGTCATAATTAAATGGAGTTGTGTGTTTAAGTGAACTTTTTACTACATTTTGGCTTGGAAGAGAAAATATGCTGCGAGGGGCTGTGCCATTAAGGGCTCATGTTTCCAGACAGAGTCTGGGTAGGATGCTGCAAAACACCAGTGCACAGCCAGCTGGAACCAAACTCAGAATAAAACAGATTTCCTGCAAGCTCCTAAATACTGAGTGATGACCAACCACAACAGAGTCTGGGTGTCACACAGGATCTTAAATTAAGACACTGAGGGTATGGCTACACTAGCCACCCTAGTTTTAACTAGGGTGGCTAACGTAGTCATTCGAACTTGCAAATGAAGCCCGGGATATAAATATCCCGGGCTTCACTTGCATGTTCCCGGGCGCCGCCATTTTTATATGCCCGGTAGCTCGAACTACCTGCCCGCGGCTACACGCGGCACAGGCTAGGTAGTTCGAATGAACACTCTTAATTCGAACTACCGTTACTCCTCCGTAGCAGCATTTTGATTGGCTGTCGAATGAGTGTACGGCTCTCACAGTCAATGTTATTACAATCCACACACACACCTCACCTCACATGTGCTCTGGCTTTATGTGGGTGTCACTTTAGTAATACTAGTAGGGAAAAAACTACACAGATGGAAACCAGTGGAATCTGGCAACCCTGTGCATGAGCAGTGGTAAATAAAATGTCTTGTGGGTCACGCATAAATCTCTAATGGGCCACAAGATGCTCACCACTGTCCTAAGTGCTTAAATCACTTGGAAAATAGGACTTAGTCTCCAAGTCACATTGGCATTTTGAAAATTTTATCCCTGTTGACCATGACTGGCATGTGGGACTATTCCAAACTCCCAAAGTCCCATCCCTGTGTGCATTGAGTACACTGAAAAGCTCTGGAAAGACTAGTGATTACCAAGGGGTCCAAGGCCATATGGAAATGCAGCTCCACTTCCAGGATGCACCTTCAGATGTACATGCATGTATCAGATCTGTGTGAAACGCTTTGGGTTTTGATTTGTGTGGAACAGGTGAGTCAAAATGTTTAGCGCCCCCTTTTGGATTAGCCCGAGAGTGGTGTTTCTGCAGAGAGGATAAAACAAGTGTTAAACATTCATTAATGCTTATCACAATTATTAGTAGCCACATTAATGATGCTTAGCTCTTCAAAGTGCTGCACAAACACTAACCCATCCTTACAAAAACCAGGGCAGTAAGTTACTGTATATCATCATACCCATTTTACAGTTGAAGAAACAAAGGCAGCATAGATGATTGCTTTGTCCAAGACACCACAGTGAACTAGTATCACAGCTGGAATTAGAACTGACTTTCAAGCCACTGCTTAGGGCAAAAGAACATGCTGCCTCTCTGCAGCTTTTCAAATACGTTCTGTAGATTTGCAAGACAGTCAGCAGCAGCTTGCTGTTGGCTGATGGAATTGTGACACTAGAGATAACAGTCTAGTCTTACGCAGTTGACTTTGATTCATTCACATGTTGTGATCATTTTACTTAATGTGCTGAAAAAGGATTCCAGTTTTTTTCTTTACATTTCAAAAGACATGAAATTCAGGCTTCTGATGATATCCCAATTGTCAAATAAGACTTTCACGAGCTGGCTGGAAGATATTTTCAGTATCTCTTTATATACTCAGAAGAGCATGTTGTTTGTGAAAATATACAGGTTGAACCTCTCTAATCCAGCACTCTCTGGTCTGGCAACCTCCATGGTCTGGCATGATTTTAGTTAGCCAGATGTCAACTTATCATGGGTATGGCCCATAAAGTTTGATTACAGCCACCAGTCCTGTCTCTCAGTGTTCTGTGCTGTTATTTAGCTCCAATTTGCCCCCAAGGCCACATCTATACTTCAAGATGCAGTCGAATCTGTTTTGGTCAATTTCTCGCCACCCGATTTTGCAAAACCAAAGGTCCATGTCCCCTCTGTGGGGAATAATTCAATGCACTCTAAAGTAGCACGTCCCCACCCCCCGCCCCCATTAGGGAGCCTGCCATCGACTTTGAGAGTGATGCACTGTGGGTATCTATCCCACAGTGCCTGCTCTGCTTTGCATTCTGAGTTATGCTCCTGGTGCATGCTAGGGCCAAAACTATGCAGCATGTGGTAATGAGTTCATGTCATCAGTGTCCCATCATAATGCACTCATCTCCTCCCTCCTCCTTGATTAAGAAACAGTCTTTCTGCACCCTTTCATGCCTTTTTTGGCCCTGGTAGCCCGTGCAGATGCCATAGCAGTGTGAGCATGGCTCCACATCAAACCATTGTGATGGTGATATCTACCTAAAGGTGCAGTATTTCAAGAGCATTAGCACAGCACTCCAGGAAGAGGGCAATGAGGAGGAGGAGAAATCTATTCCATCTTGGGGTCTCATACTAAGCCAGCCAGCCCTTGTGTTGAGCAAAATGGAGCTACAGCTGGCATTTGATCTGATTGACACAGTGGAACGCCGGTTCAGGTGCTGCAAGACAAGCACAGACTGGTGGGACCGCATTGTGATGCAGGGATGGGATGATCAGCAATGGCTGCAAAACTTCCAAGTATGCAAGCTCACTTTCTAGGAACTTTGCAAATGGCTTCCACCTGCCCTGAAGGGCAATACCCAAATGAGACCCGCTCTGACCATGGAGAAGTGAGTGGCAATAGCCCTGTGGAAGCTTGCAATGCTAGACAGCTTCCGGTCCTTTGGGAATCGGTTTGGAGGAAGAAATCTACAGTGGGGGTTTGTTGTTATACAAGTAGCCAGGGCCATCAATACCATTCTGCTATGGAGGGTTGTGACTCTGGGAAATGTGGAGGCCATAGTGCATGGCTTTGCCGCAGTGGGGTTCCCCAACTGCAGTGAGGTTATAGATAGAATGCACATCCGCATCTGGGCCCCCAACCACCTTGCCAAGGAGTACACAAACCTCCCGGCATACTTCTCCATGGTGCTGCAGGGGTTGGTGGATCACAAGGGCCATTTCACCAACATCATCGTGGGAAGGTTGGGAAAGGTGCATGATATGTGCATCTTCAGGAACTCCTGCCTATTCAGAAAGACACACACTGGAACTTTTTTCCCAGACCAGAAAATCAGAATCAGGGAGGTGGAAATACCAATAGTGATCCTTGGTGACCTAACCTACCCCTTGCTCCCATGCCTCATGAAGCCATAAATGGGCAGCCTAGACCACAGTAAGGAGCCATTCAACTACCAACTGAGCAAGCACAGAACAGTGGTTGAATGTGCTTTCAGATGTATAAAGGGAAGGTTTAAGAGTTTCCTGGCTAGGCTGGACTTCAGCGAAGGCAACATTCCCTGTGTGCTGGCAGCCTGTTGTGTGCTCCATAATCTTTGCAAGAGCAAGGGCTGGAAGTTAACTGGCAGTGTGAAGCGTGGAGGCAGAGCTGCTAGCTGGAGATTTCAAGCAGCCAGACACCAGGGCGATAAGGAGAGCACAGCACAGGGCAGTGCAAATCAGAGAGGCTTTGAAAGAAAGTTTTATGAATGGCCAGTTTTGAGACTCAACGTGAGGCCCCTGCATTCACTGTGTTTGCCTGTAATCCCCCATCCTACCCCTGCAGTACAAGCAATAAAGAGACTGTTCAGAAATCATGTGTTTTTGTTTAGGGAAGACAGTAAGGAAAGAAAAGAAATCCATGGTGGGAACCCGAAGGGAGGGTCACTCAGAAACACAAGAAGGAAAGCTAGTTGCCTCCTGATTCCCTGGATGTTGAGTGTGAGGCTGCCCTTGTGTTCCCACCCTGTGTGTCCTGGGGCCCCTCCGGGGTTTAGGCTTTGAAACTGGGAGAAGAAGGGAAGTGACTTTGCATGTGGTAGAGGGGCTCCTGGGAGGAGTTCTTCTCCAGGCATGCCTCCAGGTGTTCCATCACTGCCAAGATTTGTTCTTGATGACTTGTTTGTACCTCCCTGCAGGCTTTCCTGTCATAAGAACTTATTAAACTGTCCTGGGAAGCTGTCCTGCCTCTCCACCACCCTCTCCTGCCTCCTTGCCTGCATCTCCTGCAGGAGCGTGTTCCTCCACTCTCTTTGCTCCTTAAACATATTGTCCCTTGTCCATTTTCACCTGCAGATATGTACCAAGTGGACAGCTGGTGGAGCTGGGGGAGTACCTAGTGAGCTGGCTGCTGTTCCCACTGTAACAAAAAGTTTACAAGGGCACACATTAGATACATTGTGTTAAACCTATCCCTAATCTGTTCACATACAGTGAAAGTCTCTGTAAAGACAATAGCGATGTGTTCTGTGCAAGACCAAAGTTTTACTTTAAAGTATCCACTGTACAGCAGGTACACAGAGTTCTCAGGGGAACATCTGGACTGACGTAGTTCGGAGGCAGGCAAGCATGGTAAGGGGCCTGCCAGGGCATTTTCCTGTGATCGGGGGAGGGGTCCAGTCATGCTGGCAGGGCAGCTTCCATGTGTCTGGCACATGCGTTTTCCCAGGACAATGCTATTTTCCCATCCTGCAGGCTGCGGTCAGGAGGGAGAGAGCGGGGTCCAGTCATGCCAGTGGGGCAGCCTGTGGCCAGGAGGAAAAAGGGAAGGAGAGAGGGAGGGATGGAGTGCCAGAGGTTGATGCCATGCTAGCAGCAGAGACAGCAGCTAAAAGCTTCCCCTTCTCCTTCCTCCAGGTTGCCATGCGAGATATCTGTCTTCTCCAAATCACACAGAGTAATCAGGGAGTGGAAACTGACTGAATGTGGCCATAAACCTGGGCCTTATGGTTTAATGATGTCAGACCACTTACTGGTGGCTTGGTATGGGAAGGTGGCTTACTGTGGAGGATGGAATAAGACTGGCCTCCCCAGAAACTTTATGAAACGGATCAAAGCGTTCCTATCTGAAAGCTTCATGGAGATATAAAGGGAGGAGTCCCACTCCATCTCTAGACATGTTAACAAGCTGTTCCAGGTGCCCTGCATTGTGTAGGTAAAGATCATGCTGCACATCATACCCAATTGCCTTATCCCACTTTTAGTAAACTCACCAGAACTGCCCTCCCTGGGATCAGTGCTTGACTAGGAGACGTCCTGGGAGGAGGGAACTAGCTCCAACATGATAAAAAGTTCTTGGCTGTCACCAGTCATCATCTGGAATTTCTCCTCATCCTTCTCCTTCTCCCTCCTCCCCTCCACCACCACACTGTCCTCCATGATGCTTCCAGGAGTGTCTTGGGCCAGACTCCATGGTCAGGCTTGGGAAGCTGGTCAGGTTCCCCCCTAGAATCACATGCAGCTAGTTGTAGGAATGGCATGTTTGTGGTGATGTACCAGATGGTTTGTTTGCCTCCTTTGTTTTGTGGTAGGACTGCTTCGGCTCCTTTATTTTAACTCTGCATTGCTGGGTGTTCCTCCATTTCTCCACCATTGTCTTTGCAATCTTTGCATAGACATGAGTATTTCTTTTGCTGGTTTGGAGCTTGCAGACAATGGATTCCTCTCCCCATATCTCGATGAAGTCCAAGATATCTCACACGCTCCATGCAGGTGTGATTTTGCACCCATGGGAACTGGAGCTCATGGGACTTGAAGTATTGAAACTCATGGAAGTGTTGGAAGTCATGGCCACCTGAGCTGCTCAGGTGTGCTTCCCAGTCTGTGAGATGTGTTCACAATGCTGGCCATACAGAAAATGAAATTCAAACTTTCCCAGAGATGTTCCTGTTTACTTGGAGAGCAATTGAGACACAAGTTCTGGCCAGAACGGTCAGAACAGGGCACTCTGGGATGCCTCCCGAAGGCCAAGAACCTCAACTTTCTCCAACAGTGTGTCTACACTACCGTAAACTCAACCAGGCACAGTTGGGAATAACATTACTCCTTATGAAATCAGGAGTACCTGACATTAACTTCAGCGTCCCTAAAGGTAGTGTGGACACATTGTTTAGAAAATCAACTTTATACAGCTAAATTCGGTCTAAACTCCTCATGTAGACCAGGCCTAAATGTCTTCTAAGAGTCCAGAAAGCAGTGGAAGTGTTGGTAATGCTGCTAGAAAAAATTGACCTCCTGTAGATTGTCAAATTCTCTGGTTTGGCACCAGTCAGGTCACAAGGCTGCCGGACTAGAGAGGCTCAACCTGTAATATAATTCTCTTTTTTTTTAAAGATATTTCTCCTAAGCCATGAACCACCTCAAATCTAAACTCAATTTTTTTCAGGATTTGTTGCTTATTTGTGTGGGTTGTTGGCAGTTTTTTGGGGGGGAGGGAGGGAAAGATGTTCTATACTGTATAAACGATTTTAACTATGGGCAAAAATTCAGCATAATAAAATATTTGTATAGCAGCCTATCTCTTTAAGTGTTTATAAGGTGGCAATCACTTACCTCTTACTACAGATTTAAAATATTATTACATTGTCATGCTCATAAATATAACTGAAAAAGTATTTTCCAGTCTGTGTGATCTCTCTGAAACCTGGATCCTCTTTTGTGTTGAAACACTTATTTTCCATTGCCTTTCCAACAATAAACATTCTACTAATGGTGATCATGTTATATATTGTGGCTTTTGTTTGTGGGAGAATGAAATTAAACAAGAACATTAAATTACTTTGGTGTTGGAATAAAGTAACAAGCAAAGAGTAGTTTATAAAAAGCAGCCAATTCCTCACCGAATGAGTTAGATTTTTTTCAATCAAGTACAAATTAAATAGTTCAGGGTTCAAACACATTGTCCAAATGATACCTCTGCCTTATTTTGAAAGAATGTGTGTTTGGGAAGATGCATCTGGATTTATACAAGAACTCTTAATTGGCTGCCTGTGTCTTTGCTCAGAAAGGGTTCTTTTCATTCATTTTAACATCATCACTGCTCATGCCTTAGCCAATAGGACAGAAATATCTTTTGTAGTTAATGGAGCACTGCAGTGTTCCACTGCAAAGACCAGCAACCTAGAATTCATATCAGAAATGCAGCGGTGCCCTTTCCACCTCCTAAGTGCAGTCTGATATGGAATGCCTAGCCATGACAATGTTTCTAAAAACAATAAGAAAGCACTTGGCATCCTGGTGGTCAATTACACCAGTGTGTCAGGAAGATCAGTGGAGATAGCAGGCACGGAGAGCTGCCTGTTAGTCCTTCTGCACTGCTTCATAGAGCACTAAGGTCCTGGCAGACTTCTTATCAGGCTTCAACACTGCAAATCTCAAGAAAGGAATATTTGGGGTCACAGCTGGTAACTGACTGTCACAAGGATTCTTTTTCTTTCTTTCTTTCTTTCTTTCTGCTGAGGAGGGGTTGCTCATGAACTGAAATTGGGAGGCAGAGTGTGATGGGAAAGACTAAGCCCCAGAGGGGACTCTGGACATTTTTTGCTCTAGCACATCTTGTCTGTGTATACAGCGCAAGGCAACAAAAAGAATGATTTTATGTAGCACAACTAAAGCAGCTGTTCAAAGGAAGTGAGGGATATTTTAGAGGACTGTATTCAACTCCATGGGTCTTCCAGATACAAACAAAGCACCCATTGCTTTATGATCTCCTTTATTTTTTAATGCTATGCCTTCTGTTCAGCCCATCTTTTTAATTCTTTTCAGGTATATCTACACTTGCACCCTCTTTCGAGAGAGGGATGCAAATGAAGACATTTGAAATTGCAAATGAAGCCGGGATTTAAATATCCCACGCTTCATTTGCATATTCGCGTTATGGCGCTATTTCAAAATAGCGCTATTTCAAAATAACAGATGCTGTTAAGATGCAGTTATTTCAAGAGAAGGGTTTTCTCTCTAAATAACCACATCTTAACAGCGTCTGTTATTTCGAAATAGCGCTATTTTGAAATAGCACCATAACGCAAATGTGCAAATGAAGCGTGGGATATTTAAATCCCAGCTTCATTTGCAATTTCAAATCTCTTCATTCGCATCCCTCTCTCAAAAGAGGGTGCAAGTATAGACATATGCTTCTTTCTTGCCATATCAGTTTGTCCTCACTTAGGGCACATTTATACTTACTATAAGATCGATACTCAGGAGGTTGATCTTCTAGCATTCGATTTAGTGGGTCTAGTGTAGACCCATAAATCAAACACTGAGGGCAGCCCCTGTTGGTGTCCAGTCCTCCTCCTTCTGCGAGGAGTAAGGGAAGCCAACGGGAGCTTTTGTTCTCATCATCCTCCTGCTCTGTGGATGCTGCCACGGCTCAGCTTAAGGTAAGCCGACTCCAGCTACGCATTTTACACAGCTAGAGGTGCGTACTTTAAGCCAACCTTCCTGGTCTAGTATACACTAGGCCCTAGAGTCAACACAACTGGCTTCAGCATATCCAGCACAAAGCTCCTTCTACTGTAGGCAACATAGAATCATAGAACACTAGAACTCAAAGGGACCTTGAGAGGCCATGAAGTTCAGTTCTCTGCCCTCATGTCAGGACCAAGTACCTACTATCTAGATTCTGGACCATCCCTGACAAATACCTAACATGCACATTTCCGGTCTCACTGATCTCACTCAGACTACTTTCTCCTAATGCTTTTGTTTGCAAACCCAAAGGATCACATTCCATCCTCACCTAAATTCCTGCAGCCCTGGTGAAACCAGTGGAGCTGCCTGATTCTGAGAAAAGAGTGTATTGTCACCCCCCTGCCAGAACCATTAAATGGCTTGGCATGACTGGCAATTTCTGACCAGAAGAGTCCTAACCCTGGAATGCCAGGGCTGTGACAGGCACTCACTGAAGTCAGTAACAACTCTCCCATTTGCTTCATTGGCATCAGTAGGCACCCCCAGATACAGCTGCACTGGCAGAGTGTTGGAAACATGATGGGGTGCATGACCCTGGTCGGTGCTGAGTGTATACAGGCACACCAAACTCACCCATTTTTGAAAGCTCTGGATTTCTGAAAAATAGGGTTTCTAATGGCCCTGTGGACAGAGCTCCCAGAGTCAAATCTTGGACACATCAGTAGGATATTTACATGCATCTTTAGAACAGAAGGCATAGCATTAAAAAAAAAAGGAGAACATGAAGCGATGGGTGTTTTGTTTGTACCTGGAAGACCCTGGAAGTTGAATACAATCCTCTAAGTCTATGTTTAGACTTCAGGCTTCTTCCAAAAAACTTCTTCCGAAAGAGAGCGTCCACACTGCCAAAGCGCATTGAAAAAGCAATCTGCTTTTTCGAGAGATAGTGTCCTGATTGAATGGACGCTATCTTGCAAGTAAGCTATGACTGCTATGGACAGAGTGGCCACCACAAAACCTATGCTTTTTCCTCTTCCCACTTCTTGTGAAAGAACTCCCTCTTCCCCATCCATACACACCTTTTTCCAAAAGAGCTCTTTTGGAAAAAGGCTTCTTCCTCGTAGAAAGAGGTTTACCAATGTCAGAAAAACCCCTCTGTTCTTCTGATTTTCTTTCAAAAGAACGCGATTGCAGTGTGGACGTAATTGAAGTTTTTTCAGAAAAATGGCTGTTTTTCCAAAAAAACTCTGTAGTGTAGACATACCCTGAAATATCCCTCACTTCCTTTGAACTGCTGCTTTTGTTGTGCTATGTAACATCATTCTTCTTGTTGCTTTGCGCTGTATGCATAGACAAGATGTGCTAGAGCAAAAAACATCCACAGTCCCCTCTAGAGCTTAATCTTTTCCATCACACTCCGCAAGGATGCATAACCCTCTATTATTCCTTCTGTCCAAGACTGGCAACAAAACCAGCTTATTTAATTTTAACTCTTTGCTCCCACTTGCAATGCCCTTTGGTGGCCAGTTTGCCTAGACTATGCTATCTGGAGCTGATCCTGCAAAAAGCACCACCCACGTCACATGCCATTCTGCAGAATTTCTAAGTGGTCTGGAATTAACTGTTCTCCTGCAAGTAACTCACTAATAGACGTGATTAGCAGTTAAGAAAAACATTATTATCTGTCACATGGGCTCAGAGAAATATTCATGGTGAGCCTTGTGCGTAATAGCAGTAGGAAAGAGGCCAGGAGGGCTAAGAAAATATCAGTAAGCCAATGTCAAGGAGGTTATCAAGGGCAAAGGATGGTGATAAAGGAAGCCAACAATATGATCCATGAAAGATGGGAATGAACAGCAGTGCAAGCCAACAGTATGCACTGCGTAGTCCTTACGGCAGCATGTTATTTATCATTAGATATTGGTAAAGGTTGATCTATAAAGCCTTTGTTAATGTTAAGAAAAAAGCCAGAAGGAGGATGTTTCGGGGAGGAAAAAAATGATTTAATGAAACCAAATGCATGTGCGTGAGTGTGATGAACAACAAAAAGGAAAGCTTTTATTCCTCTCTTTAAAAGCTATTAGTCCTGTCTTAATTTTGCACAAAGGCTCAAATTCGCTGTCAAAATCATAGCAGCAAATGAAGAGTTTTGATATTGCCCAGGGCACAATGTTTGAGGAGTCTTTCATCTGATGACACAACTGCAGGCAATAGGAACTCATTACTGCTGCTAGCACAGGGGTTTCCACTAGGGGAGAACTGCCATCTCACTACAGCTAGTCACAAGCAGTGGGATCTCAAATTTCTTTATTTAGAAGAAACCGCACCCAGGAAAACCCCACTTGCCTATGATCATGGTGTAACGCCAACGGGTGGACCCAAACCTGAGACCTCTGGAGCTTAGTGCATGAGCCTCTGCAGCATGAGCTAAAAGTCAGCTGGCTTTCAGCTAAGGCTGTAGCGCAGACTCATTCATGCTGTGTAAGTGTGGCACTACATGGGACAGTGAACCACGCCCAGGCGTGTGGGTTACAATCGCATCACAAAAATGTCCATTCTTCTGCCAGATGAGGATTGTTTCCTACAATATATTTGCTAGTGCTTTGGTATCCTTACACTCAGCCAGGCACTCTGTAGCCTGACATTATCAACAGGCAGCCCATGGAAGGGGCTCATTATGTTATAGCAGGGGTGAGGAACCTTTTTCGGGTTGGGGGCCATGGACCCACAGAAAAACCAGTGAGCAGCACATACAAAAAACCCAGCCCTCACTGACCTGGCCCCCAAGTGAAGTACCTCCCCCCCCATACACACACATATACACAGATGTGGCCCCCAACTGAAAAGCAGGGAAAAACTCGCCCCTCTTACTCCTCTCAAACTCCAGGCACTGGGTTGGGGCCAAAAAGGAGGGGATTACTGTGTGGAAAAGGGCTGATGGGGAGTGGGCTGTGGGTGAGGGTGGAGGTCTGGGCAGGAGTTAGGGTGCAGGAGCAGGCTGGGGGGTGCTTGAAACTCTGCTTTGCCTTAGGCCCCGCCCTCACTCCACCTTTTCCCCAAGCTGCGACCCTGCTCTGCCACCACCCTGCCCTCACTCTACCTCTTTCCCCAAAGTCCTGCCCCTGCCCTGCTTCTTTCTGGCCCTGCCCCACTTCCTCCCCGGCGCGCACCCCATCACTGCCCTTCACCCTCCCTTCCAGAGCTTCCTAAATGCTGCAAGTCAGCTCGAGAATTTCCTTGAGGTGCAATTGCTACATTACTTACACCGGGGCAGGGCATGTAGATGTTCTGTGTAGTCGGAAGCACTGATATGGCACCGAAGTTGCCAAAGGCGAGGCCAGCTGGTAAGGGTTATGCAAGTAACAGCTAATGGTGATTCTTACTCCCCTGTAATGAGTAAGACGATGATAATCCATGACGGCAATTCACCTCCATGACATTTTCTGCCCCAGGCTGTAGTTCCCAGCCAGCTCCGCAGCTCCCAGCCCCCACCTTGGTGGGTGCACCTGGCAGGGAATCCCCGTGGATGCTTAGCTGTGGCGGACGACAGGCAGATCCTGCAGCCGCCCAGCCTCAGCAGGTAGCAAGGGGACTCTTGGCAGCTGTCCAGCTGTGGTGAGCAGGGAGAGGACCCCCCACAGCTGCTAAGCTGTGACAAACAGCTGGAGGACTACACAGCACCCAACCATGGCGAGGGGCAGGGGACCTTCATGAGTGTCCAGCTGTCCTGGGGGTGAGGGAACCCCCACGGCAGCCCAGCCCTGTGGGCAGGAAGACTCTATAACTCCTACTCCCCACACCAGTGTGGGACCCTGGAGCTCCCATTGACCACAGAGATGGGGGACCCATAACCCCAGCAGCAGTGGGTCCTGAACCCACCTCCCCATTTTGTCAGGGATATTATCCCACATGAACAATTCCCAAACAAGAAACTACCTGTACACTCCCTTCCACACTCTAATGATTTAACCAACCAAACAAGAACAATTTGTACCTCTATAAGTACCCATTGTTTATCAGCCTCTTTAACTTGAACAACCTAATTCACTATTTTTTTCTCTTTTTTTTCCTTTTCTCCCCTTCTTTTCCCTCTCCTCCCTGGCCTTTCCTTATTTATTCTTGGATCTGGACTTTAATACTCCAGTCATCTGAAGAAGTGGGTTGTATCCACGAAAGCTCATGATACCATCTACATGTTTTGTTAGTCTTTAAGGTGCTGCTAGACTATTTGTTGTTTTTTTAAGTTTTTCCAGTTACAGACTAACTCGTCTACCCCTCTGAAGCGTTTGAATATATATATATATATATATTTGTTAGTTTCTAAGGTGCTGCAGCACTATTCATTGTCATTTTCCATAGTCACTGTCTTTTAAATATTATATTAAACACATATTTGAGATGACTAACTTGCAGCTTTACCAGAATATATTTATGTCACACTCTCTGGTTTGCCCTCTAACATGTCTCTGTAGAAGAATCTTGCAGATCCCAGCAGACAGCGTCATAGCCCAGCTGAAAATGAGTCTCGTGAAAGGTTAACCCACAGCCGGTAAGGCCTGCTTCAAAGCCCGTATAAGCCAATGGAAACACCATCATATATTTTAGTGGGCTTTGGCTAGCATAGGTCCAGGTTTTCAAACACATTCAGCCATTAAGTAGACATGTGCATTTGCATACATCTGACACAGGGCTGCTGTTTTCCAACGCAAGCATGCCACGAATCAATCAGTAATATTGGTACATCAGCTGAGTCGGCATAAAAGTGCATCTATGGTGAAGCATGCATCGGATTGGCCATGTGGGCTATATGTATTGTTCCTCAGTAACTGCATGGTAACTCCATTAGAAGTAATGGCAATTGTATTATGACTCATCGTAACGCTACCGCATTACATCCTAATGACTGTTCAGTTAATTCATTTTTATTGGATACATTCTGAAATGGAATTTCTGTGTATGCTGTTAATGTATTTGAAATTAAAAGCATACACAGGACTATTAGATGATTTATATCATGCAACTACACTTGGTGCTCCTGGACATAGGACAAAAGCGGGGAAATTGAAGTGGACTCAGCCAATACAAGGTGGCAGTCCTGCCATGTAATCAATGGAATGAGAACCAGTTCTTCCACTCTGAAATTTTCCCAGAACTCCAATGGGGATAATCAAGGCATCCAAATTAAAAGAACAATATGATCAAAGAATAAATCATTGCCACTCTGTAGTGGACTGTTACTTTAAGGGGAATGGTATTGACATGCCCTTGGAAGTGAAACTGGATGGAGCCAATAATAATTCAGGCAGAGGGATCTCTGATCAAGGCACAATAAATGTCTGTTTCTTGGAACATCCTGGGTTCTATCCAAAACCGTGGATATCTACGGTTCATTTTTGCAGACACAGCCACAAATTTGCAGGGTTCTAGTTAAAAAATTTGTATCCATCCACTTTATACCCATGGGTACCTCTATCCGTGGATGTGGATGTGAATATCCATGGCTCATTTTTGCAGATATGGATGTGGATGTGCAGGGCTCTATGTCTCAGTGAGTTGTGTTAGTGTTTGAAAAGCAACCAGGATCTTGCTCTTGATTGAAATTGCAGCTTAAGCCTTCAGTTTTGCACATTTAAGGTACAATTTTGGCCAGAATAAAATGGTGGGCACAACCTTAAATGTATATACCTGCCTGCCTGAATGCAGGCCTGGATCTCAGGGTTGAGGGTACCAGTCCTAAGGTTTGCCAACCAATTCATTTTGCAAGAAGAAAAATGGGGGTACAAATTTTGTAGGGTGCAAATTCCACCCATAAAATAAAGATTTGGCCTCACAGGCTAACTCACTGTACAATTGTGTTTGCTCCTGCCCTTGCTTTCCAGGTAGTGCAGGGGAGAGATATTTTGTCAGCACATTCTCAGGAACATTTTTCACCACATGATTTTGTCCTATGTCACTTAGAAAGCACAGTTATTTTTTATCCCTGTATTCTGGAGGGCAACAGGTTTTAATAACAATTTCAAATTATACAATGTTGTCTCTGGCCACTTCCCCTTATCATAAGGATCAGCGCTTCTGCTGGCATGGAAAGTCAAACTTGTTGACATTCTCAGCAGAGTCCGAAGCCTGAACGAGCCGTAAGGAATAAAGTCCCGTCTTACCCTTAGCAGTGGTCCCTCCAGGTCATTTTTCATGGAGTGCAGATCCTGCCCATGATAATTCAGTGAAGAGAGGACTCCATTCTCAAAAAAAAAAAAAAGTTTAAACAGAGTATTCAGTGGCGTCTCCTCACGAAACACCTTGGTGTGCTCATCAGCATCATAAATGACAACAACATAGCGCTAGCCGCAGAATTTGTTAGTGAACTATGGCAAGAGACCACAGAGAATACAGAGAAACAAACTGCATTTGTGTAGGTCCCATGAAAAATAGAAGGCTATTGTTTTGCCTTAATTGTCATTTTAAAAATTTCTTTGAACAAGTAACAGTCCTTTAAAAAAAAATAAATAAGGACTATGAACTCCAAATAAATGCCCCTATCTAATAATACCTATTTTAAGGTAGGTCAGATTGTGACCTAAAAACCTTGACAGTGTCCCTTAAATATATTCTATTATCCAACAAATGGTTTTGATGTAAACTGACATATATCTTTTAAAAGAGCAAACTGGATTGTGACAGCTGATAATCTTATTTTGCTGAAGGACTTCTATCACATTACTTTTCACTAGAGGTTGAGGAGTTGAGTAGGAATGCTCTGAAACAGGCATACTGCCTAGCAGCAGTACAGAAAGGAAAATCTAGTACAATATGATTTTGAACTTGTACAAAATTGGCTTAAGCACCATCAACGAGTGCTTGGTGGACAGAAGGGCATAGCTAGCCATGTGAACTGTCTATGCATGTGGCCAATCAGTTGCATCAGCTGCCTGGCCTATGCCATACAAAGCACTTGCTGATACATGTAAGGAGCATATGCCCAAAGCAGCAGAAGTCAGCAATGGTTTTTCCATTGACTTCAGTGGGCTTAGAGTCAGACCCAACGGGATCAGAAATGTGGACCTAGATTTTCAGAGGCATGCCAGGTCCCAGGTAGGCACTGGAATAAGCAGCCAGATTTTCAAAGAGTTCCGCTATTGGGTGCTTCTGAAAATCTGGCCCTTGCAGGCTGCTGTTGGAGAAAGAGCTGAGTGTCAAAAAAAGGCCTGGAAGCAAACTGCCAGTTGCTATCAATAAATACTGAATCCTCACCCTACACAGGATTATTGGTTTTACCTCCTGCATCATCATCATCATCATCATCATCATCATTAATAATAAATTAATATGCCCAGGACAGGACCCTAGAAAATCAAGTCATTTTCCAGGTACAGGAATAAACCAGGGAGCCAGAGTGGAAGGAAAAACACACATTTGTTTTCTCAGCCAACTGCACAGTGATCATTCAAGGTCAGAGGGAGCTATCAAGTGAGACTGAGTCCCTTAAACATTACCCATTCAGCTCTAGCCGCACACAACCAAGTACATGTGCATGCAGCGTCAGGGTTAAATGTCTGGAGTTCTGACTTTGGAGCCCACTGCTCTAACCACTGAGCACCCCACTCTATAGCTGAGGCTGGGGTGTGTGTCGGTATCACTGGTTGTGCTGGGCAGCCTGGCACAGGAGATAGAGGAGGTGCGGTAGCAAAGAGTCTTTTGCTGGTTCCCCTCCTGTCCCAGTTGTGCTTCCAGACTCTTCAACTCTTCACTTGTTCCCCTTCCCACTCCTTCCCTCTCCAGTCTGATCTGATTATTCTTCCACTAGAGGACGTAGTGGGCACTTGTAGGATTGGGAACTGGGAGAGTTGTTCCCCCTGGTCCCCAACAGCCCAGGGTGGTGTTGTGAAAGTCATTACAATATGCGCCAAGGGGCCAATTCATGGAGTAGTGCTGGCAGAGGATTTTGGCTGCCATGCACCGTGGGCACCAGTCAGGTGTTCTGTGCTGCCAGACAGCCATGTTTCAGTCCAGTGTGGCAAACAGCACCCTGCCGAGGAGAGGGGACACTTCTCTGGCTCAGCAGCAGACTGGGGTTGTGTTGTTTTTCAAAATAATTATTTCCCTTAAGTAAATTGCCGATTGAATTCATGACACTGCGTGTCAGTTGCCGTTGTCCCAGCGTGGTGTGTAACATTCAGCTCTGCTATCTCAACAGAGGTGTCCTTTTCAACGTGGGATCGTTCTGATAGGCTCTTCTCCTCTAACAAGGATATTCTGAGTTCACACAAAGGGGACTCAGTATCTCAACATATGAGACCAAATAAAAGTAAAACAAATCCTAGACTTTTACCTAAATCTCTCCATGGAGTCTTCAGCCTATACTGCATGCTTGTAGCATTAGAACAGAGCATATTAGAGGCTTAAAATGTTTATGCGCTTACTTGGGAAATATATTACAGAAAAGGGAATGTTAACCACAAAATGGCATTTATGAAATAAATCTCCAAGATAAAAGGCAAATACACATCTGCATTGCTTCATGCACTGGACCTTGCAGGTAATGCTGGGCTAGTGGTTAAAATAATGGACTGGAACTCAGGGGATCTGTGTCCGATTCCTAGTTCTACCATACATTCCCTGTGTGAAAAATCACTTAATCTCTCTGTGCCTCAATTTCCCATTTGTAAAATGGGGCTAAGACTTTCTTTTCCCAACTTCTGGTCTCCCTCAGTCTCAACTGTGCCTAGCATAAGAGAAGTCTGATCTTTTGTAGATGCTACTGCAAGACACATACAATGCTCCTGGCCATTTTCTTTACTGGAACTCTGGGGTACGGGTTTATAGAGCATGCTCTTTTTTCTTTCCTGTAGGATCACTCTGAATGAGGAAACATTTTCCCCTCTTTGCTTCCCTTTATTACGTTTCATTTTATGTTTTAGTTGGTACTGTACCAAAGATGCCAGACCATACAAATGAAAGGATGGTCAGCTTCAATACAGTCAATAGTAATTACAGGAAATCATTGCAAAGAATAACCTGTGATGAAAATAGAAAGGAACACAAACTCTGGCAAGTCAAGTGTAAAAGTATAATTAGGCAGGCCAAAAAAGAATTTGAAGAGCAACTAGCAAAAGACACACAACCAAAGAGCAAATTCTCTTTAAGTACATCAGAAAAAAAAGAAGTCTGCCAAACAATCAGTGGGGCCACTGGACAATCAAGGTGCTAAAAGATCATGTAGGGAAGACAAAGTTATTGTAGAGAAACTGAACACATTGTCTGTGCTGATGTTCACTTCTGAGGATGTGAGGGAGAGTCCCACACTTCAGCCATTCTTTCAGGTGACAAATCTGAGGAACTGTCCCAGACTGAGGTGGCAGGAGAGAAGATTTTGGAGCACATTTATAAATTGAACAGTAATTAATCACCAGAACCAGATGGTATTCACCTCAGAAATCTGAAGGAACTCAAATAGGAAACTGCAGCGCTAGTAACTGTGTTATATAACCTATCACTTAAATCCACTTATTTGCCAGGTGGATAGCTAATGTGACACAGATTTTAAAAAAAAGGCTCCAGAAGCAATCCTGGCAGTTACAAACTGGGGAGACCTAACTTCAGTGCCAGGTGGATGACTTGAAATTACAGTAAAGAACAGAAATGTCAGACACATAGATGAGCATGATGTGTTAGGGAAGAGTCAACCTGGCTTATTCCAAAATAATGGTGCAGTGTAGATGTAGCCTAAGGTGCCACAGGACTCCTCGTTGTATTTAGTAAAGTTGTATTTAGTAAAGTTTTAATTCCAGAAGTTTTGCTCATGATACTGCAGGACAGTGTCAGTCTGTCACAACAATCGTAAGACCAACTTCTAGCCACTCCCTAACTCCTTGCACCCTGTATAGGCACCATCTAGAATCCCATCCAGGAATGACCCCACCCCACCACCACCTGAGGAGCTATCTGTCTGAAGGAAGTTAGGGACAAGTTGAAAGCAGGGAGAGCTAGGGCACCGCTTCTGTACCAGCCTATCGAGTTAGCTGGGCATGGATTCAGGCTGGCAGAGCAACCAATGTGGTCTGTGCACCCAGGCCTGGCCTTAGGGCAAGGCATGCAAGGCGGTTGCCTTGGGCCCCGCTGCTTCAGGGCCCCGTGCTGCAATTGACAGCTTTTTGGTGTGAGTCAGGTGGCTAATTCAGCCTCACAAGGAATGCCTCAGGTACTGAAACCGCCCGATTCCTGTTGAGGGGTGCCTGGCTATGGATCGCTAGCTGCCACACTAGCCGTGGTGATTGGCCCCTGGCCATTTCCGTGCTACCCAGTGGTGGCCTGGGCTTGGGTTTAAAGCCACACTCCTTCCTGTCTGCTCCTGCAGCCTGGGGCATGCCTCCCTCCACCTGCTGCTCCTGGCCCTTGCCTTCCGACTGCTGCCGCTCGCTGCCCAGCCCCAGTGAGCAGGGCTGGGCTGGCTCCTATGGCCCGAGGAAATCTCACCCAGGGCTTGCAGGTGGGTGGGGCTGGGAGGGCAGCTTCCTGGTCCAGCCCCCCGCAACAGGATGAAGGGGTGGGGGCAGTTCCTTCCCCAGCCCCATTCCCTGGTGCTCCGCCTGCTCCGTGGCTTCCACTGTCTTGGGCCTCGCAAACTCTTTGGCCAGGCCTGTATGCACCCTGTGCCTCTGTGAGGAATTCTGGGTATCGGATTTTCCATCAGCCTACCTGACTTTCAGCCAAAGTTGCTCCTGGGTGTGCTAGCTGCATCACAGATTCCTGGTATCCCTGCCAGCACAGAGCGCACGCACCCCTGCGCCAACCTGCCTCCAAATTACTGAGTCTCTCTTAGTTTAATGCACAGATTTCCTGATGGGTTTCTTCCTTCTCCATCTTGCTTAAAGGAGTTAACAGGGGACAAAATCATGCCCAATTAAAGTCAGTCCTTTGGAAACCCTGAATAGGGTATTGCCCTTTTTGCAGAAAAAGGAATTAAAGAAATGGATTTGGCATTGGTTCTTTCATTTGGACTTCTCTACCGAGTTGCACTTTTCTGTTAACTCTGCAATACCACCTTCGGTATGTTATTTAAAAAGGAGTAATTTATGATTGCCAGTCCTGACATAGCTAATTATTTGTGGCTGTGTTTCACAATTACTAACCCAAGAATCCCACTCTTTATTTAACAGAATGAAATGAATTCAGCCCTTTATGGATGAGTCACTCATACGTAGCCATGAATCCCCCCTTGAAAGCCACGATGACTAATGAATAATGGCACTTTCCCATTTATTTATTACTGGCGTAAGACAAACAGCAGGGCTTCAACTGAGTAGAGTGAAAAAGACTAGGACCCACCATAACTGCCTGCTTGCTTGTTGCCAGATTTTGTTATCTGCCCTTATATTCAATAATAATGTGCTCCAGAAGTAGCCCAACTGGAATCAGCCTCATTCTCCTCTCTTCCATAGGCTGAAATGCCATCCATTTGCTTTTTTGAGAGATATTCAGGTTTTTTATTCTGATCCATAACGCCCTATACAGCTTGGGTCATGGGAGACTGAGGGCTATGGTTTTGATCAGCCTGAAAAACCCTTCTCATAGACCCTCTATAGGACCATAAGTTGGCACAACATTGTACTTTATTTCTTACTTATTGCAATACAGGAAGTCCCCAGCTGACACATGGGTTGTGTTCCATAAATTCATCTGTAAGTTGGTTGTTTGGAACTTGGAACCCATTTTTCCAAAGAAACAATGCTATCAAGGGTAGTAAGGTTCCAGGCTAGCCCACACAAGCCTATTTAACCCATACGGTAGTAGAAATACTGTATATTTACAATGAAAAATAGTAGAAACTGTTTTTTATTTAACCTTGAACGCTGGTGCTTGAGGAAAGGCAGGTTTAATTAGAGGAGCATGAGGAGGTAGGTGGAGATTCTGAAGGGGACACCTGGCATCCCTGGCTGCTGCCTTCCCCATGGGCTGCATCCACCCCCCCCTCACCAGGAGGTGGTGAGTAGCGCTGTGATGGGGTGTGGTCACAGACGACCCCTTGGGGGTGCCTCCCGGGGTGCTGACATGGCCACTGCCACTCGCCTTCCTGCTCTTTGGGGCTCCTCACCGCCCGGTCCTGCTGAGCCAGCTCCCTGGTCTCATTGCAGGAGGAATAACAGGTATTTTGAACTAGGGCTTTATTTCGAACGCCCGTTTCACTGCCGCGTGTAGACGCGGGCAGTTATTCCGGGCTCGTCAATTTCAAAAAATGGCGCCCAGCCGGGAACATGCAAATCAAGCACGGGATATTTAGATCCTGGGCTTGATTTGCAATTTTGAATGCCTACATTTGCAGCCCTATTTCAAATTAGGCTGCAAGTGTAGACATACCCCTATTCTTTTTGTTAAAGAAATAGGCCCCTCCCTACCAACCACTGCTCAGACTTAAGGACAAAAGCTTGTTTAACAGTAGCTTATCTAGAAGTTGCAGGTAACACCCTCCATGTCTCCCATTCATACATTTGAAACTCACCCACTCCATGTGTCTAATTTTCCACATACAAATGATACATACAACAGAGTAAGATAAACAGAACCAGCAGTTCATTACATGAAGATCGATGGGTTACCTGAAATAATTTGCTCAAACCACCTTTGAGTTATGTATATTCATGTCCATGAGTCCATTCCATAAAGCATGGGGAGGGGTCCGTCACAAGCGCGAGCAGGGGCCAGAGGATTCTAGAGGAGAAGGGGGCATCCATGCAGCCAGCAGCTGGAGAGAAGTGGCCATTTCCCCTTCAAAGCGCTGCTTCTCCCCAGCCACTGGCTGCACAACCCTCCCCCCCACCCTGAGTCCTCCAGCCAGCACTTGCACTACTCACCACCCTCTGTGCTTCTTGCCTGCTCCCCGAGACTGCCGGTGCGCTTTGGCTTGCGTGTGCAGACGTTCGCAAGTTGGATGTTTGTAACTCAGGGAGTGCCTGGAGTTGCGAACAATTCCACACACTATATTTAATAGCTGGACACAGCCCTATTTACTAAGTGGGGATGCTGAGGAGAAATACTCTGACTAGCCAGCAAGGTTCTGATTCACCTTCCATCTTGTCCAGACTGAGCCTCTGCTAGCGAGCTTACATTGTGAACAAATGGCTGAGGACCTGCTCCATCCTAAGGCAATGACAAGGGAGCATACAGTGCAATGTCATCACCATGTAGATGACACGGTCACGTCTTCACTTGCCGCGCCAGAGATCGATCTTCTGGCATTCGATTTAGCAGGTCTAGTTAAGACCCACTAAATCGAACGCTGAGGGATCCTCCAGTTGGCGCCAGTACTCCTGGCAGTTGCGAGGAGTAAGGGAAGCCAGTGGGAGCATTTGCTCCTGTCAGCATCTCTCTGTGAAGATGGCGCCATGCTCAGTTTAAGGCAAGCCAACTCCAGTTACAGATTTTATGTAGCTGGAGTTGCATACCTTAACCCGACCATCCAGTACCGTAACCTGACCTGGCCAGTCAATGTATCCCTCTGGCTGCTCTTAGGAGCCTAGGCAGATCTAAACCAGATTCTGGGGAGTCTAGGAGCTCAGGTATTGATAGAGATATTCCCCCCTCCCTTGCTTTCCTGTACAAAAACAATAAGTGAAGAAATTACCAGAATGAAGAGATGGCTTCTTAAACAGGAGCTCAGATGCCAGGGCTATGGTCTAAGAACCTGAACGTAACAGAGTATCTGCTATATATGCTATTGCTTAGGTAATCCATGACATAGTGCAGCTCTTTGGTCTAGTTGATTAAACTTACTGTCCAGAGCTTTCCAGCTGCTACTGTCTTCAAGTCACTGGTGCTATTTCTTTAGCTCAAGCAACAGCGGCTCATTCTTTTGGACTCAGGGCTCCAGAGTTCAGTCCCACTGATGATTTGGCTGAGGGAATCATGGTCCATACAAGAATCCGAGTTGTTGTGAACCCCTGATCTTCCCCTGCCAGAATGTATAACCCATTCCAACAACCTGGGTCTTTGTCCCCTTCTCATAGGTAAACACAGAGATTAATGGATCTGCTACAATTTAGAAGCCAGGGCCAGGCAAAATACAGCCCATAGGCCAGTCTGTGGATGCAGCAAGGAGCCTCAGGCAAGATCTCTGCCTGCCCCCCCGCCCCCCGCACACCACTCAGAAAGGCGGCTGCTGGCCCTGTTTGTCTGTAAACAGCTGCAAGCCTGCGGAGAAAGGGAAGAGGGGAGAGGTGTCTTACTTCAGAGGCTGGGCCATCCAGACTCTCCTCTCAGGTTTGGAGGATAACCAAGAAGACACAGATCGCTTACTGCCAATAAATGCAAGGTTATTAGATATTATAGGTGATATAAAAAGAAAACAAGAGAAGGCTTACAACATCCCTTTGGCTTACTGGGGACTCCAACTCAGCAAAGGATGGACTCCTGGGCCAGGTCCGAAAGGCACCTCTGTACAGTTCCAGGTCCTTTGGGAAGGGTGTTGGCAACATTAAACTATATATAGCCTGTACACAACATTCTCGAATCAGCAACTAACTATGTGCAGAAGAAAAAAACAAAAACAAACACCTGCCTCTGTGAGAAGATTCCCACAGACAGGCTTGTTTACCCCAAAGCTTTTCTAAACTATGCGGTGAGCTCAGCCACTCTGGGGCATGGCCTATCTCTCTAACAAGCTAGCTAGCTGGGAATTTTCTTTGCTAACAGCAGGCCAAAGCCTGTTTTCTAGTTTGCAGACATGAGAACTGGGAAGATTCACTAACTCCTCGAAATACAATGGTCTTCCAGTTTTACAACCACAACAAGAGGCTTTGTGTGCTGCCCCCACCCCCAGCACAATCTTGCAGCTCCCATTGGCCAGTTTCCAGCCAATGGGAGTTGCCTGTTTGAAGAAAAGGCAGCGTGTGAACCACCCCTCCCCACCTACCCTTGCGCGCGCAGCTGTTTTCAGATGCACATGGCCCCACAGTAGCTGCTCTGAGTGGCCTGCCAGGGCACGGAAGGCAGGTAACCTGCTGGGCTGCTGGCCGAGAGTTGCCCTGGTAAGCGTCTCCCAGCCAGAACCTGCCTCTGGCATACCCAGCCCCTCCCTCCCCACAACCTTCTTCCCCTCCCATTCACTTCTGCTCCCCCAGTTCACATAACCCAAACCCTCTTACCCTCTCCTGCGCACATACTCCCTCCCAGACCAGGCACCCCAATCCTCCTGCCCAAGCTCACAACCCAAACCCCAGCATCCCCTCCTGCACCCCAGTCCCCTGCCCCAGGTTACAACCACCTCCTTCACCCAAACTCCCTCCTGGATCCCACATCCCTTCCTGCACCCCAAGCTCCCTTCTGTACTCACCCTCCATCCCAGATCCCACACCTCCTCCATTCATATCATGGAAGAGTGACCCCTTACTGAATTCTTGGCGTGCCTCCCAATCAAAAATTATTGCCCACCGCTGCTCCAGGCCAACACATTTAGTCCTGTAATTCAAACAGAGAAGTTTCATGCTTTTAGATCCAGTGGCCTGGGATTTAGCCCCACATAGGATGCACTCAGGGGTTTTTATTACACTTATGTATTATGGATGCTTGTTTGAAGATCTGCTACAGAGACTTACTAAAATCTTCTGAAATTATTATTATTATTATTATTATTATAATAATATTAATATTAATATTAATAATAAATTTCTATTGCACCTGGAAACTCAAGTCATGGCCCAGGCCCTGACGGCCCGATGTGCTGTACAAACACAGAACAAAAGGAGCTTCCAATGGAAATGCAAGACAAAAAGCAGCAGGCGGATACTGACAGAGAGGCAGGGACGCACAAGGAAAATATATGCCAGTATTGCATTATTCGGTCAAATCCAGAGTTCAGCTAGCAGCACATAAACCATAGGAATGCAGAGGACAGACAGCACATTCTAGCCAAGTGGGGAAACAGTTTTTCAGTGCAGTCCTTGGCCTGGCGAATTAAATAATATAATCAGGCACGAACATTTGAAAAAGGAGAATATTTCATCCAGGACTAACTCAGAAATGTTCTTTTACTGATGTTTGGCTTAGCTAATGACTGATAAGGTGGCTAGTTCACCATTTCCTCTCAGCAGCAGGTTCACTGGAAAGATGCACATTTGAGGTATGTCTAGACTGCATCCCTCTATCAGCAGAGGGATGCAGATTAGGCAGGTCGACATTGCAAATGAGGCAGAGATTTAAATATCCCACGCCTAATTTGCATTAAAATGGCCACCACATTTTGCCGACTCGGCACTTTGTTGGCAAAAAGTGGCAGTCTAGAGGGGAATCTGTTGAGAAAGAAAGCCTTTTTCGACAGATCCCTTATGCCTCCTGCAAGGCTTTCTTTCTCGACAGATCCCCCTCTAGACTGCCTCTTTTTGCAGACAAAGTGCTAAGTTGGCAAAACACGGTGGCCATTTTTATGCAAATTAGGCACGGGATATTTAAATCTCTGCCTCATTTGCAATGTCGACCTGCCTAATCTGCATCCCTCTGCTGACAGAGGGATGCAGTCTAGACATACCCTTGGGGTGCATCTACACAGCACCCAAAATTCGAAATAAGATAGGCAATTTGCACTCCGCAAATTGTGTAGCTTATTTCGAGTCTCTTTCAAAATAGTTTATTTTGTCATTTGGTGCTCTCTACACAGTGCCAAATTTTGAAATAAAGCGCTGTTTCGAGCCTTCCCTTACTCCTCATAGAATGAGGTTTACAGGGATGGCGAAATAGCACGTCTGCTATATTTTGAAATAGCGGACGCATTCAAAAGACATGGGGTAGCTATTTTGGGATACCTCTGGTATCCCGAAATAACTTTGCTGTGTAGACATACCCTAGGTGAGTTTTAAGACAGCAGAAATATGGGATGTGTTGTGTTCGCTATTTTATTTTAATCTAGCCCACAGTAAAAGGGGGCCGAGAAGGAGATGATCCCTGCAAAGAAAATGACCATAGGTACCAGGATGAGCAGGTGAGATGGAAATTACAACCCCATAAATACTAGAGTAACACTGAGGGGCTCCTTTCCTATCCCTTTCCGTGACAGCTGGTGACAAGCAGAATTACAGCATCAGTCTGCACTATCTGAGAAATAGACCCACCGGTGCTAAGCCCGGTGGTTAAATCGCTGTCCCACAGAAGCACAGTGCAGCGGCTGAGCTGTTCAGTGACAGCCCTGAAGGATTTGGGCTTGTGCCACGCTTGATCTCATGCTGAAAGGTCACCTCTAGTTCGCCCAGCTGCAACATGGGTCCTTGGCCCACTGGGTTGAGACAATCAGGCTGGCCCCATTACTTCCTTGGGTAGTGTTGGTTATGAAACTGATGTGCTCTAGTTAGTGTGACGAGCTATTGGCTGGGGAGAACTTTGTCCCAGAGAGCACAGCTTTGCAAGTGCAACCCAGAGGCATTGAGGCCAAGGGAGAGTGAAGGATGCTGTTCAGCCTTAGCTGAGAGCCAATAGCTCTTTTAGCTGATGTGGTAGAGGCACATGACTTTCGCCCTTAAGGAAGACGGTTCAGTCCCTCCTGCGGATGACCAGGGTCTGTCAGCTTTAGAAGTGCAATGTCAGTGTAGACCGCATTTTGGGTTCTACCTTCATCTTCCATTTCCATAACACCCTTTGTCTATAAAGAACACCTCTTATCTGTGATCTTTATGCTCAACTTTATGGAAACGCTAACAGAATGCCAGGAGGAAAAAAAGACCCCTTTAAGTATTTTGCATTTAAAGTTATTGCACAGTCAGTAAAAATCTTGGCTGCTTATGTCATTGCTGAGTCAATCAAGTGCCAAAGAATATTTTTATTTTATCTCAGCAATAATCATTTTCTGTCTGAACAGTAGACCTAGTTATTGTTTCTTTCCTTATGTTTTCATTAATTAGAAGGAAGTGGAGAGGTAACAAATTATTCCCTGGATGCTGAAGTGTTCATTTTTCACTGTCAGGTTATAAGTGGCAATGGGCAAAGACAATATATCCTGTTAGACATGAGAGTACTTATTGTCAGCATGGTTCATAAAAATAGAAAGTGAGGTAGCTTTTCTGAATAGAGTTGAAGCTATCTATGGATAGAGTTTAATCTGACTAATTATAACTAAAGTCTTTGGCAAACAGTGTCGTGTATCTGGGAGAACACTGAATAGTGCTTTTTTCTTACCAAGCTTGTGTGAATGTTAATGCATGTAACTGTAAAATCGACTTCTATTAAATCTTCTAAATTGCCATGCACTTCTTCACCCACAGTTCTTCATAACTGTGCTGAAGAATTACTGGTAAAAGTATTAAAACTCTTTGAAACAGTCATATATCTTCGGGTTTACAGGAAGTGCTTCAAGTTAAGAAAAAAATAATTTCTTCAGAGTAACTTTTCCTCAGAGCACAGCAGTGAAGAGAATGATTGATTTTGATGCCCCATGTCTGGCCAGGTTCTATTTGGACGAACAGTTTCTTAAATGAGCCATGCTTTGGATTTGGGAGCTGCGGTTGAGAAGCTGTCTGTCACAGTTTCAGGAAAACTGCACCTGTATTTCCCTGCTGAAAGGCACTCACTTAAAAGTTTCTGCCTCCCAACCATCACCTCTTCTGGGTGAAGATTCACATCTCCCTCCTTTCTGGTTGGCATTTTTAAGGCTGCACAACTATCTCCAGCAAGCAAAAAGGGCAATGCCTGTACTTTGCTTCCTCTCTGAGGATTATGACCTGTGTATTGCCTGCAGTTACAAGTTACCACACAGCTCCTTCTAAGCAAGCACATTTATTCCTAAGGCAAAAGTATTACCGAGAACATCTAGATACAGAGCATCTAACAACAACAACAACAACAAAACCCCTACATGCATGCTAAAAAGCACCCCTACCATCCCCAATTCCAATATATGGCTCTGATAAGGAGAGCGGTCCCCAGTGGGATGTGGGTCTCAGGACAGAAGTAATGAATATGGCACTTCTGGGGCTGATCTGTCACTTCTGTGGCCAACCAAACTGCCAATAGCGCTGGCCCATGGGGCTCCTCATAACACAGGGCCTAGGAGCAGTTGCCTCAATTTGCTGTCTCCCAGGGATTTGCTCTGCTGGTAGGTATCAATGCTTCAGACCCCACAAGTGGGTGTTCCCTGCAATTTCAAGGTCATAGCAGCCTTTAGATCAGGAACCACAATCATAGAATCATAGAACAATAGGACTGGAAGGGACCTCAAGAGGTCATCAAGTCCAGTCCCCTGCCCTCATGGCAGGACCCAGTACTGTTTAGACCATCCCTGAAAGACATGTATCTAACCTGCTCTTAAATATCTCCAGAGATGGAGATTCCACAACCTCCCTAGGCAATTTATTCTAGTACTTAACCAACGAAGGCTGGGCAGATCAGCCATTTCTTTATATAGCTCAGGTCTTTGATCTCCAGCCTCCAGGAACAAGTATTTGGTAGTCGATGGCCCTGTTCTCAGCATATAGCTTCAAAAGGCTCTTCTTTTTTTTTTTTTGTAACTGGAATTACCTTCTCCTCAGGAGTTCCCCAGGAAGTCTATTTAACGTTCATTGTGCCCAAAGTCCATTTCAATATAATCATTTGAACTCTTTATATTCCCCAGGTCTCACCTCTGACACGTGATCTTCTACTGAGATATTCCTCCAAAGTCAAATCCCACAGTCCTTGCTGCACCCACATGGTCTACAAGTGTCTTGGGTCTCAAGCAGTTTCCTGTGGGCGTTTCAAAGGCCGTATGTGAGTGACACATAGGTGCTCAGGATTAGACTCTAGGATTAATAGCAGTCCAGGGAAACTGAAGATTCAAATCAAAACAATCACTGAGTAATGGTTTGATCCAGCATAGAATGAAGTTAATGGGAGTCTTTCCATCAAAAAACTTCATTGGGCATTGGATAAGGTCTTAAAATGAACAGCGCCCTGGACTCTAATGAATGGCCCGATACTCAGGACATTCAAACTCAGCCTAATTTGTGACTGCCCTTTAACATGCTGATCACGAACAGAGCATGCTCCCCCTCTAGCCCAGCATATAATAACTTTCCATGGACAAGTGGCAGGACTTCCAGGAGGTCATTCTACAAGTTGCAATTCTCAGAGTCTTGTTGCATGGAATCACCAGCTAAACTCAATGCAGAACACAGAAACACACAAGGAATACACGCCAGATTCTTTATAGGCTGCAGACGATGATAGCTGCAGTTCTTCTGCTCCCTCCCACATGGCAATCATGTGGCTTAATTGAATAAAATGCTTTGAGGTCCTACCCATCTCACCCAGCAGGTGGAGGATGAGAGAAAGAATGAACAGATGTTAGGTTACGTCTAGACTGCAGCACTTTTCCAGGATACTGGAGGTATCCCAAAAAAGCAATGCCGTGTCTAAGGAATGCGTCCGCTTTTTCAGAAAAATTTCCGAAAAAGCGGACGCATTCTTTCACCATCTCTGTAAACCTCATTTTATGAGGAAGAAGGGATGGCTCAGAAGAGCAGGTTTTTCCAATATTTTGGCACCATGTAGATGCGTCAAATTTTGGAAAAACCTCTTCCAAAAGAAAAGTGGAAAAAGATACGCAAATTGCGGTTCGCAATATGCGTATCTTTTTCCAACTTTTCTTTGTAGTCTAGATGTAACCCAAGTCATATTGCTTAATGCCCATCTGATAGATAGCTATAGCGATTAGGGTGTCATAAGAACCTATATTCAATAGAAGTGATGGGTATTATTTAAAATGATTATTAATCTGTTTTATTGCTCAGACAGTCTTGTAAATAGGACTCCTAATTTTCCACTGGTAAGATACCCTAGGATTCTGTTTCAGTCCTAGGATGTGAGGATGCAGATATTAACGGAGACAGATGTAGCAAAAGTGTCACTTCCTCTAGCATCGTTTCATTACATATTCATTGGTGAACCTTTTGTGCGTTCCCTAATTAGTGGATCATTCCTGCCTCTGAGAAGCGTGCCTGTGTGGCTAGACTGATGCGTAGGAATTCTCCTTTTTCTCCCTGGAACACCCTGTGGAGGGTGGAGAGTTACAAGGTCAGATCTTCAACTTGTGTAACCTGGTATAGCTCCTTTGATATCAGTGGGCCTACACAGATCTACACAGTGTGAGGATCTGGCCCACAGCTGGACCACAAATTGGGCCTGTCCATATGCACTTGCTAATATTTTTAGAGTAAGATGGTGCACCTATTATGTCCTGGCCTACTGAGAATTTGCAGAGCCACAAACTCTGCAGCATTGCTGCTGCTTAGATACTGTAGGTTGTGTCTGCGGGCAATACGCAGCAGTTTGCAAAGCATGCTTAGATTGTTTTCATACAAGCACAAAGTCACGTAAATGAAATGGAAACTTTTGCCATTCAAAGGGGACTTTTTCTTCCATTCTGCTAAGAGTTAAAGGTCAGCAGTGGTACTCTGCTAGGAAAGGGGAAAGGTCAAGAATTTGATTATAAAAGAGACTGTTAGTAAACTGCAGCAGTTTTACATGAGCACCAAGTTCCAATATAAGTAGAATCATAGAAATGTAGAGCTGGAAGGGACCTCACAACCTCCGGCTATGTCTACACTACCATTTTTTTTTTTCAGAAAAAGATACTCAATTTGCGTACCTTTTCCCGCTTGTTTTTCGGGAAGAGGCTTTTCCGACATTTGGCCCATCTACATGAGGCCAAATGTCAGAAAAACCTCCTCTTTCAGAAGAGCCCTTATTCCTCATTTTATGAGGAATACAGGGCTTCTGAAAGAACGTGCCCGCTTTTTCGGAAACTGTTCCAAAAAAGTAGATGTGTTCCCTGGATGCCCGGAAAAACTCTGCAGTCTAGACATAGCCTCACTGAGCTATTTTTAAGGGGGTGACCCAATTGCCATGGGAATCATCAAAGAGACTCCCAGTGAATGGACTTTAGATCCCCATGCTGCTCCACAAGATACTGCTTTCTATACTTCCTGCCCCAGATCATAGTGCTGTGTTGCTGTTTCTTGTTAGAGACACTGATTCTTCCAGCTTGGGGGAATCCCTGATCTAGTACAGGTTGAACCTCTCTAGTCCGGCACTCTCTGGTCCGGCAACATCTGTGGTAGAGCATGATTTTAGTTCGCCGGATATCCCCTTATCATGGGTGTGGCTAAGTTTCCGCAGTCCCATAAAGCTTGTTTACAGTCATCAGTCCTGGCTCTCAGTGTTCGGTGCTGTTGTTTAGCTCTAATTCACCCCTAAACATCTTCTAAGAGCCCAGTAAGCAGTGGAAGTGTTGGTAATGTTTGCTAGACAATATTGACCTCCTGTAGACCAGCAAATTTTCTGGTTCAACACCAGTCAGGTCTTGAGGGTGCTGGACTAGAGAGATTCCATCAGTATTGTTCAACTATCCCTATTCATTCCCAGTACTATGCTAGAATTGGTCAGTGGGCCCTATGATTGTCAAAGTCATCAGAAGACAAAATGAAGAAGGGAGGAAGAAAAAAAGAATGAATGTCAGACAGTCAGCACTGTGCCTTTGCCTGTGCCTTCTTTGTGCAGCTCTTTCATAGTGCCCTCCAATGTTCTCTTTGAGTGTAATGTGATGTAGATGTTGAAAAGCTTATTAGGTAAGTCAGGGCTTATGTTCCCTTCGGAAATACCTATATAAGAAATGAATATTCCTGATTGAGGAAACTGTGAGGATATAATTCTCTTCACCAAGGCCATCATTCTTCAGATCCCTGTCATTTTACACACAAAAGCACTTGGTAGGAGCAAATCATGGAGAGAAGATATTTTACAGTGACAAACATGAAGTCGTTTGGGGTCAAGGGTTTGTTTGTGTTTAAGGGGTGAGGTCTGTATTTACCCTGGGTGTTAACCGATGTGAAAAGTGAAGCCTTCTGTTCAGATCTCTAGATACACCCGTCTGCAGTAATTAAAGGGGACCATTTCCAAAACTGAAAATTCCCCCTTTTGGGGGAAAGGGCGGTCATTTTTTTAATTGACTCGGGTAATAAATGGAATGGCCTTATGTAAGCAAAAATGTATCTCGCTGGCAAAAATAAGCAGAAGCCATAAAGAAAACAACAAGCCTGTTTTTAGCTCAAAACTTTAATACTAAATTGCATTAACTAATAACATGAAAATACCAACCATCTGGCTTTTTGGTGGGAGGACTCTAATTCCATTACGGCTTTAATAAATGTACTTCACTGTAGAAACATTTTACATTGATAGCCTAGGCAAAATGAGTGGTGCTTACAAGATTAGTGTGTATAGCAGCTCTGAGATCTCTTACGGGGTTTGCTTGAAGTTGCTCTCTAACCGAAATGAAGGAGACATCACTGAAGGACAGTGAGGGTGCAAAAACTGATGGGGCCAGTTACTGCATTTTTCTCTTTAACATGGTCTGGCTTCCCATGAGCTGGTGCGCAGCTCTGTCATAACCCCCAAAAGCAAAATAATTGGATGGATGGCCCACTCTTGGCAAATCCAGGGTCACTCGTGAGCAAGTAACAAAGACCACATTCTGGCTTTTTTTTTTTTAACAAGAGCTGAGGAGAAGGTGGAAGAGATGCCGGAGAGAAAAGAATGGATCTGAGAGTTAGGAGAATGCAGTCTTCCCTCTGGAATGACAAGGTCACCCTTTCCAGCACCATATCCTGGCCTGCAGGATTCTTGTCTCCACCCAATACAGCCCCATTGTCTCTGAGCTGCCCCTGTTCCTAGCCTTGCTATTTCACTCCTCTCTGGGCATGTCTACTGTGTCCTCTTGCTCAGTTGATGCTTTTTCTGCTTGCACATTTTTGGCTTGATTTTCAGAGGAACTCAGCACTTGCAGTTCCCATTGGCATCCGTGAAAATCAGAGCCTGGCTGGTTTAATAAATACAGAAAGAGGAGTGCTTCAAGGTGTCTTACCGTAAGTTGTCAGCTGCTGCATTTGAAACGGGAGCTAACACCTCTCACAAGCCTCTCTACAAGATCAGGTAGGTGGGTACCTGTCAGTGGCTACCATTCATTATCCTGTTAATAAAACGTTATCGGTGAACCTCGAATGTGCCATTCCAGCTGTATTTGGATTTCCCAGACTATCCTCTCCAAAGAAATCTATCATCTTCTACTCAAGTTCTGTTGGAAATAAACCTGTGGTATTGGAATAAATCGATTAGCAATACAGAGCTTTCCTTAACTGTAAAACTTTGTTTCAGTACATTGGTTATAGACTTCTCTACTGTATCCCTTTGTTGTAGACATTCCCCATCCTAAACGTTTTGCAGCTCATGCTCTCCATGCCACCTACTGACTTAATATGGAATTGCAAGTCTTCATTGGTTAGAAATCCATTAGGAACTCATGCTCGGCAGGATAAAAATGTACCTACCTTAGCAGGGTTTGGGTGACATCAATCTTGCAGGGCATTTTAGCATTTTTAGATGGTCTGCTTTTCACACCGAATGAAAAACTAGCATAAAAATAATTCAGTGTAATTGACGCATGGTCAGCCCAGGTGGAAGGGGAGCATGGGTGCATTTTTAGCATTGTTTATAATAGATTGTCAGAGTTCATGGAGAGGAAAGATTTGTGGTGCTTGAAAATCACACTGTGAAACAATAATCTTGGTCACTGACCTTGGCCAGGTATTTGTAATATTTTCCACCTGCCTTTATCTTCCTTGGTGTATTTCACTAACGTATACAGACAGGGATTAATAAATATGAAAAATTCAAAAGAGACCCCAAACTATTATTTAGTATCCTTGACATAGGTGAGGAAGGTCAAAAGGGTCACTTTGTCCCCAAAGTGCCCTAGCTCACAGCATGCATCGGGAAGGCTCTAGTTAGTAGACGCTTATTATTTTTATAACCCAAGGTTATGATCATTCAGATGCTTAATGCTCATAAACTATTGACATTTCAACCATTCAATTCCACTTTAATCAGAGGCCAACTTTTTTGTGTGGACTTTTAAAACACCCTGATGCCAAGTCCTCAGCTAGTGTCAATCAATGCAGTGAGGGTCCAGCTCTGAAAATGAATGTGTAAGCTGTGAAGGGTGTCTGGCTGACAGCCGTAGAGGAAAAGCTGGAGTCAATGGCAACACTCCCACCTCCTCATCTCCCCTTAGCACAGGCAGCAGAGCAGAGTGAATGTAACTACACTGCTATAGCAGTTTGCCTCAGGCTTGTTCTGGAGAGACCTTCCCTTGGTAATTCAGTCTTCGTACCAATTTTGGCCTGAGCCTCTCTGCTAAGAAAGCTGGCAAGGTTGCCAATGAGAATCAATTGTGATGATATGGGCTGGGTACTTAATTCCTGATCACTATATTCTTCCCCATGAACAGCTATCACCAACTCATTCCATACAGGCCATCCTATCTATCTATCTAGCCCCATTACACATATGAAGTACTTTTTTCCTGTTAGAAAGAGGACAGAACTCACAATTTCCTATTGATTGGCTAGTTCCTTGCAAACTGTGCATTGATTGGATGCATCATGAAACCGAAAACATACTCAGTCACTAGCAAAGAGGATTTTGAGCTGTTTAAACAACTAATTACTGCTGTCATTAACTTCGCAGGGATCACTGACAAGACAAGGGATAGTCTCTGATTCTATAACGAGAACTAGGTCAAATGTTGATTTATCTCATGCTTACATATCAAGAATTTGTAAAGTCAAGCCTTGATTGGCTCACACCATGTGGTCTACTGAAAACTCATTCAGTACAGAACGATAAATATCACCACCCCATTCATCCTACAGAGGAGCTCTAGAAATCCAACACCAGACCTACTGCATTGGTGAGATAATTTCATGATCTACTGTTAGACTCTTATGAAGGTTGATTAATTAGCAGATATTCTAAACATAAGAGAAAGTCTGGGTCCTTGTGTAGGGTTGAGCAAAGAACCCTGTCTAATACATCGGAATAGTTTTGGTGCTCATTCCTGCACAAGGTGAGTGATTGAGTAATTATTCACTGTGGAAATGAACATGAACATTTTCCATGAGGACTGGATGTGTTGTGGAACAGTGTATAGAGTCAGGGCCGGCCCACAACATTTTGGACCTGAGGCGGGGAGCTCAAATGGCGCCCGCATGCCCCCTCACTTAGGCCAAAACTTTGAAAGGTCTCAAGTCTGCCTTCTTCCTGTTCTACTCCTCTCTGTGCATCTAGAGCAGAGAGAATACATATGCACCAGCAGCAGACACAATTTTCTACACTCTGGGTCCTAGTGGCACCCCCCCACAGTCTGGTACCTGAGGCGGCTGCCTCAGTTTGCCTTATGGTAAGGCCAGCCCTGTATAGAGTGGATAGACCAGCATGAGGGATAGTCTTGGCTAAACCCACCTGCCTGCTACAGCCCTCACCACACCATCTGAGAAGAACGGTCAGTTCATCCATTCGGCATGAGCTGGCGGGTCTTACGCTTTCCAATAAACAGAAAACGAAGCAATCCCTGCCTCCCTGCTTTCCAGTGCACTCTGCCCCCATTCATAGTTTCCTGTACCTTCCCCACTAATCACCTTCTGGCTACTTCTCCGTCCACTGCCTCGCTACACCTGCTATCCCCAGTGTGGACAAAGTGTCTGGCTTAGAAAAGGAGGCTATAGCTTTGTGGATGAGGGATGACCCAGATGGAGGTTTGCTTCAGTTTGGGCTTGGCTGGAACACAGCAAAGAAATGGAACTTGGGAATGAAACACGCAGAGCTTCCAAGTTCCAGTCAGCATAGTAACTTCAAGCCAATCCCGGGCATGGAGAAATAACTCCTCCTTTAATAACTAAGCCCCAAACAAAGGAAATCACCAGACTGAAAAGCTACTTTAAGCTGGAGCTGATGTATCAATGCTGGAATAATACTTGTATGGACATTCATCTCGTGAGTGGTCCCTCTGTACAAGGAAAAGTGCTTTTCTCATATATAAAACAGTAGCATGCAAAAAGTTTTTGGTTATTTTTCAAGGAGAATCGATATATGGTATAGAATTTTTAAGACACCAAAGTTTTTAATGTCAGTTTTTTCCATGTCTATTTTCCTGCATAAGTTTCCAGTAACATACTGGGGCCACATTGTCCCTTTGCTCAGAGTTTGGCATGATGTCATTTAGTTACAAAAAAGACGTAAGAATTGTTGGAGTAGAGAATGTGGAGTTTTTTAAAAAATGGGTTTACTAAGTCAACAGTGACTTAAATGCTTGAGTTATTTTTAACAACACATATTCAAAATTTGTGTTAATGCCAGATGAAACTAACAACCAACTCATCACAGTAATTACTAGTTTCAGAGGGGTAGTCATGTTAGTCTGTTTCAGCAAAACCCTGGAGTCCAGTAGCACATTAAAGACTAACAAATTTATTAGGGCAAGTTGCAAACTCGTTGTTTTTACAGTGATTACTGGAGCTTCTTAAAGTGGCAACCCCACGCCCAAAATATTTGTGAGGGAAAATATATTCCCACCTAAGGTGCACTTGAAACACAAAGTCAATTTGAATATAGCTTTAACAGTGGGGGAAGCTTTTAAAAAGTTGGATTTCTTCCGGATTTTAATGTATGTAATCATTAATATGAACTTATTCCAAATATAGCAATCATTTCAAAAACGTTATGGCTCTGATTCAGGAATGAATCCCTAAGCTTGTGCTTTACTTTAAGTCTACTTGCATTGCTTAATGTTAAGCACCTTTCCTATATAGGAATGCTTTCTTCTATTGGAGACAAATGATCAAAATGCAGATTTAGAAATAGTATGAATGGAGACCCACATATGGGTCAAATGGACCTAATCCCATCGAAGTCGATGGAACTTTGGCGTTTTATACCAACTAAGGTTTTGGCTTGTAGAATCCTAGATATTAAAACTGGAAAAGTATCACCCCATTGAGCTCTGTGCAAGTGCAGAATTATTCCTCAAGTTCAATTTCTTCTTGGATTTTCAGTTTCGATCCCTAAAACCCCAAATATCAGCATTTAATCCAAATATCTGGGAACAGGTGTATAAAAATGTAATATAGCGAGAACCATCAAAATTCACAGCTTTGCGACGTTCATGTTTTGGGAGAAAGAGTATACTGAGAGCACAAGCTCTTTGAGGGCATGGAGCATCTTTTCATTAAAAGTGGGTGCGTGCATGCACATGGTGTGAGTTTACAATGCCGATAGCCATGGCGCCTTGATCCCTGACTTGGGCTTCTCTAGCAGCTACCACAATATAAATAATAATAGCTGAAAAATCTAATGTTGTTTCTTCCCAAACAGAGCTAATAACGAGTCCCCTTGTGGTGTAAGTTTCAAATCCTGCTGCTTTATTATTTGGGAGCCATGGCAGTTCTGAATTGCCTCCTAATTCCTTAACATCACAGCTTCTACAAGTGTGGTGCTCCCATCTGTCTCTGTTTTCAAACACAATTCCAGAGGGCTGGCAATAATGTTGGTAGAGACCAATTGCTCAATGCAAGGGAAACCAGAGGTTGCGGATGTTGGTGCCATCAGCATTAACTCAGACCTGAAACCCCCATGGGAGAAGGAAGAGAGATTGCAATGAGTCACCTGGAGAGCCAAACAAGAAAACCCACCCTTGAAAATAATTAGTGTCCAAGACGATCATTGGTCAATTTATTTCACGGGGTGTTTTCTGCAGAGAGCCATAAGTTGTGTACTTGCCCGGTGATTTCATGAGGATAGAATTAATGATGTCACGGAATTTAGGGATTCTACCCACGGCCTTGGGTTCCATTGAGCCAGAGAACCAAAGGCTTTGCATATAGTGCTATACTTATGTAGTGGGTCGGAGTGGCTGCCCACTGACCACGATGGGGAGCCACCCCCTGAGCCTTGGTGGGCAGCAGCTGGCCCTAACGAGACACCTGACTAGAAGCCAGGGGGAGGGGCCAGCAATACAAAAGGCCTATCCAGGAGGCCAGTGAGGCTGAAGGAGCCAGAATCTCCCCCCTCCCCCTCTTGCTGGAGGAGCTGGACCCAGGTGAAGCACCAGATTGGCCAGGGCCACCAGGCCCCCAGTTCCCAGATGACCTGGATGGACTATTTACCTGGCCCGAGGTGCTGAAGCAAGGAAGCTCCAAGGGCTGGCTCAGAACCCAGGAATAGCCCCGGAGGAGTTTGGAAGCAGCCCAGGGAAAGCCGACCGCCTGTTGGCTGAGCCAGAGCTAAGGCAGTGTTGCGGAGTGGATCCCCGCTGACCTAGCAGCAGACTGCTCTGCTGCTACCAGGGCCCTGGGCTGGGACACAGGGGAGTGGGTTGGCCTGCGTCCCTCCCCCCGCACCGCCCCACTCTCAAGTGGCAGTCTCCCCCCTGCACACCCTAACAGCCTGCACCCACTGGTGCCATGCCCTGAGCAAAGGGCTTGACTCTGAACTGTCTGTTTATTTGCTGCCCACCCCGAACTGAGATTGGGCCTTTGAAGTGTTTATTTACCAAACTGAAGCTGGGCAATTGAACTGTTTAGTTACCGCCCGTTCCGAACTGAGGCCGGGCCTGTAGACTGTTTATTTGCCACCCGCCCTGAACTGAGGGTGAACTTTTGGACTCTTGGTTGCAGCTCACCTGGTGAGAGGGCCTACGCTTGGGACCTCTGCCACCGCTAATTCCCCAACTGACGACACAACACGTAGTGGGTCAGAGAGGCCACCCACTGCCCACGGGGGAGGGGGGGGCTGCCTCGTCCCGAGCGCAATTGGCTTACAACTTATAATATGTTTGTCCACCAGTCCTTTTACAACCATGTAAATCCAAACGATTCCACTGGTCTTTGCGGATTCACTCTGGAGATGCTGAGACAACAAAGAAAAATGTGGCCCTTAGTGGTAAGGGCTTGTGTAATAATACGACATGGAATGTTATTGGCCTTTCCCAGCGAATGCTTGACTTTGTGTTGCCATTAGTGAATAAAGCCAGTAATTTGATTAACCGATTTCAGGGAAAATTCAGTAAGGAATCTAGTCCTTTAGTCTCTAGACTGAGAGCTAGGGGAAAGCTATAATAAAGCCATTCAGAAAATGACAGGTTACAGGGCTGTGTGATTTGGAAACTGATTTCTCTTGGGTTGACTTATTGTCCTTTGCTGGTGGCAAAGATGTTGATGTGCATCCTCTGTGGGGCTTTACATCAGGACCCAAATGAGCTTTCCTGACTAGGCGCTCGTGCGTGAAGCTGGGAGACTGACTAATGCAAGCTCTTCCATGAGCCATGTGGCCTTGAATGTTAATATCAGTTTGTTGAATACATTGCAAAAGAACATCCTGTGGGCTTTCTGAACAAAAAACACAACACTAACGGGGAGGTAACCAGAGGGAGAGTGACCCTGAAGCACATGGCTGAATCATTACAAAACTAATGTTTCCCCTGCTCCCAGGAAGAGGGAAGGAAAAAAATGACACCAAAACTGTGCTATCTTGTCTTTCATGCATATTCTCAGATGGGAATCTCTTGGGCTATGTCTAGACTACAGGCTTCTTTCGGAAGAAGCTTTTTTCGGAAGAGACCTTCTGAAAAAACTTCTTCCGAAAGAGAGCATCCACACTGCAAAAGGGCATCGAAAAAGTGATCTGCTTTTTTGAACGAGAGTGTCCAGACTGCATGGATGCTCTCTCGCATGTAAGCTGTGATTGCTATGGATGGAATGGCCACCAGGGCACCTGTGCTTTTTCCTCTTTCCTTTTCTTCCAAAAGAACTCCCTCTTCCTCATCCATACACGACTTTTTGCAAAAGGGCTCTTTCACAAAAAGGCTTCTTCCTCACAGAATGAGGATTACCTACACCAGAAAAACCCCTCTGTTCTTTCAATTTTCTTGCAGAAGAACACAATTGCAGTGTGGACGTTCCTCAAGTTTTGTTGGAAAAACTACCGTTTTTCCAGCAAAACTCTGTAGTGTAGACATACCCTTGGATGGCTACACTCTGCATTTTTCTTCGACTAGAGAGGCATGAACTAAAATATAAATAACATTTATTTTTATTCTAACCTGTCCAAGAGCACTAGGAGCCTTTCCTGACAGGGCTGGGATGAATTTTTACTGCTAGCCATAAAGTCAGAGTTTCAGGTCCCTGGCAGGCTGGTTGTACCAGTGTTCTAAAGAAGTTATTGGCTTGCCTGACCCAGCACATAGTGGGTCAGAGAGGCCACCCACTGACCACAGGGCAGGGGGGAGGAGCCGCCCCTCCCCGAGCGCAATCGGCTTACAACTTATAATATGTTTGGCCACCGGTCCTTTTACGACCATGTAAATCCAAACGATTCCACCAGTCTTTGCGGATTCACTCTGGAGATGCTGAGACAACAGAGAAAAATGTAGCCCTTAGTGGTAAGTGCTTGTGTAATAATACAACATGGAATGTTATTGGCCTTTCCCAGCATTGGAACCCCAACAGGGTGTCTGCTGTGCCCAGAACACTGGGGAAGGTACCCATCCTTTTCATTGGCCCTGGTGCATTTTCCTGGGAAGCACAGGGTGGTGGGTTCAAATCCCATCCCCCCTCAGCAGCTCAAGTCCCACCCTGGGAATGACCAGACAGCCTGTGCAAAGGTGACTCACAGCTTGGGGGGAATTTCTGTGGTATACTGCAGCACCTTCAGGTCCCAGGCAGAAACATTTTTACTCACCAGTCCCTGCTCTGTTCAGTGAGTAACTGGCTTTCTACTTCCCATTTGGTGACTGAACAGCAAACATGGCAGCTAATGTTAAAAAAAAATCTAAATAAAAGCAGAGGAGCAAAAAGGCACAAGCCCATTCAGTGTTCCTTCCATTGACTCCCTTAAACAGAAATGGTCCCTCGCTCACATTCGTATCTCCAAGCCACCCACTGCTGGGAACCGGAAGCTGCTTCCGCAGGCCCATTGAGTTTTGTGCTTTCAGCCCTGGCGAAGGGGAAGTAGACAAGTGTGTAAACTGACACAGCTCCAGTGACTTCACTGGCCCTCTTTGCTGCACAGTTATAGTCAGTCATTTTCCTGGCAGAAAAACAAGCTGGCTGTTTCATTTTTTGCTCTCTGCGTGGAGTTGGTTGTGTTTTCTCACCAGCTTCCTGCTTTTGTGAGCATTTAGGAATGCGACAGGACAGGAAACACCGAAGGACACCCGAGGAACCTGTGGGAGTTGGGGCTGAGTTCTGTAAAGCTGCTTAAAGGATCTCAACACCCAGTTCCCTTTCATCGTCCTGCTGAACTGGGCTTCTAAACCCACTGGCAGATTGGAAAACTAAGTGAGTAAAATGTAATTGCACAAGGTGGAGCTCAGCCTGGACACATGGCTTAGGACCCCAACCAGGGCCATCCTGAGAGGGGCACAGGGCCTGGGGCAACCCACCCAGTGCCCCAGGCATGGTGCCCAGGGCAACACCCCCACTGCAGGCCCCACCCTGGCTCCACCCCTTCTCCTGACAGACCCTGCCCCTGCTCTGCCCCCATTCTGACCGCTTGCCCCCTCCCCTCGCAGGGGGTCTGGCACCACGGCAGCAGGGGTCACCCCTCCACTCACCATGTGGGTGGTGGGAGCCAGAGCAACCCGGCAGTCTGCTCCACCCCGCTGCCCATGTGGTGAATACGGAAGGGTGCGCCAGGCCTCCATATTCCCCAGGTCCCTCCCATAGGACAGTAAGGGTGGCTGCTGTGGGGCCCCCAAAAGCACGGAGCCCTGGGACAGCTGCCCCAATTCATCCTATGGATGGGACGGCTCTGATCCCTACTCTTCCTTAAACTTCAGTGTGATTGCTAAGACCCATTGTGATCAGGACTTCTGCGTTCCGTAATCCTCTGCTAGGAACAAATTCCATTCTGAGATACGGTGCATTGGTGTATGTGGCTGGGGCCATTGGTCCCAGGGTCCAACTGTGCCATGCATGAGGGTGCTATGTTTTCATATCGGCTTTTGGCAAAGGTCTCTCATGGACCGTCCCGTGCTCTCCATCACTTCACTGCATTGAATTATCACTTTGATCTGGGGCTGTCTGTACATGGTTATTCTTTTCAATCTGACAAACTGCCTTAGCGGTTGACCCTTTCTCCTGCAGCTGCTGCTAACATTCACAGCTCCCACTTGTGAAGAACTACAAGCCTTGGTTTGGCCAGAGCTTTCCATTACTGGCGGTGTCTAGTAGGTGAAGGCTAGCAATTCAGAGCAATGGAACGGTGTGATGAAGTGTACATACCCCACACTGAGACAGGAGGGGTTAAATCCCTGTGGGCAGAGGAAGTCCCACTCCTCTGCCCACACTGGGCATATGCCCAGTACTGGAGCGGTATAAAAGGGAGTGGCTCAGCTCAGTCTGGGCTGAACACCAGAGGGGAAGGTCCTCCTGCAGTAGTTCCAGAGACACCCCAACCAGAGAATCAGCTGACGGGAGCCTGAGATCCAGTGAGCCACCAGAACCAAAAGGAGCCTCCGGGAGAGGCTGATTCTGTGGAACCAGAGACCACATGGAGCATCCCCATGTCGACTCGGGTAGGAAGTGACCCAGGGAGGGAGTGTGACTCTAGCCATTAGTCTGTGCTGTCCTGAACTGAGGACTGTTGTTACAGACTTACAGAGGTTGCTGAGAGCCCAAGTGGCGTCTACATCCCTTGGTACCTACACTTCCAGGGATAGGGTGTGCATACATCATGACAAAAGAGAAGGAAAGTTTTTCCCCTTTGTCTTGCTCCTTCGTGGTCTGCTTCTTAAACTCACTGGGTCAAGCTTATCACCACAATCTTAACTAGAGGCAGGCCACAATATTAGGGTTGCCAGGTGTCCGGTATTGACCTGGACAGTCTGGTATTTTCGCCTCCTGTCCGGTAAAAAAAATCAGAAAATACTGGACACCTAAAATGTCCGGTATTTTCTGACTTTTTTTCCCCTGCCAGGAGGCAAAAATACCGGACACCTGGCAACCCTACAGGCACTCAGCAACCAGGCCCAGTCCCTGGACACCCCTCCCCCCGGGCCCCTTCCGGACCCTCTCTCCCCCCGCTGGTTTTTTAAAAAATATTTTTGCTTAATAACTGGCGGGGTCTGTGACGGGCCGCCAGCGGCCCGCACGGGTGACAGCCCGGACCGCCGGGCAGCGGAGAGCGGAGGCGCGGACCACACCCCTCCCCCCGGCCGCGGCGCAGGCGAAGGAGGACGGCGGGGCCAGACCCAGCCTCCGCGCCTGTGCCAGCGGGGAACCACTAGCCCCTCCCCGGCGGCGGCACCGGGCGGGGCCAGGGCAGAGACAGGCAGCCGGGCGGCTGCAGGAAACACCGGCACACCTCCGGAAGGGGGGCAGCCCCGGGCGGTGTCTGGTGTGGTGGGCCATTTTAAAAAGGCCCACTGCCAGAGAGGGAGGGGGCAGCCTCCTCGCAGAGAGGGAGGAGAGCCCCCGAGCTCAAGACGGACCCCAGGGCAGGACCGAGGCCGGCAGACGGCCCAGCCTCGACCCAAGGATTCCCGAGACGGCCGCCGCAGCTGGCGGTTGGCCAGTCCCAGCTCCGACGGTGACGGGGCCCCACCCCACCGGCCCTGGAAGGAGTGACCCAGCAGGGGTCGGACCCACCGGAGGGGGCGGACCCGCGAGACATCGCCGGAGCAACACCGGACCCGGATGCCTGAACTTGGGTAGGCTCCGGGAAGTGGGATGGCTGCTCGAAGGACCCCGGGAAGGGAGGAAGGAGCCCGGGGCAGGGCCCTTTTGGCGCCCCTGAGTAGACGGGTTACAGAGGGAATTACCCCCCATCTACCGCGTTGGGGCGCGAGTGAGCCCTTGCGCTTAGGGCCCCAGGCTGGGACCCGGAGAGAGGGTGGGACCGGGTCCCCCTTCCCATTCCCCAGGAGGAGTCAATTCCAGGCGGTAGCAGCGCACACGAGAAGCAGGGAAGGGTGACGGCTGGACAGTAGGGCCAGCTCCGATAGAGGTCCAGGGAAGGACCGGACCGTGGGCGCAGGCCCCGCCCCGCAGAGACGGGCTACAGTCGCAGGGTCTGCAGAACCCCCCCTCCCCAGCCTGGCCGGGAGGAGGTGCTCGCACCCGACTGACGGGGCTTGCAACCGGGGACCCCAAGCGGGGCCCCGTTAAAAAGGGGCGCAGGGTTCACTGAGCCCCCCTCCCCTTTCAGGAGGGGGTGATCGCACCCCGAATCGTCCACAGGGTCCTTTTTTTTTTGCTCAACATCTTTGGTCTCCCCCTTTTTTTTCTCAACAGAATTTTTTCCCCATTTTTTTGGGAGGGGGGTGGTGTTCGGTATTTTTGGTTAAACCATCTGGCAACTCTACACAATATAGGTACATTCAGTGGAGAGTCAACCTAAGACTTTGTCATTAACATGGCTACATCTCTATTACTATTCTAGTCTGGTCTTGCTGAAACAAAAGACAGGACTATGCAGCACTTTAAAGACTAACAAGATGGTTTATTAGGTGATGAGCTTTCGTGGGCCAGACCCACTTCCTCAGATCAAATTGCCAGACCCACTTCCTCAGATCAAATCTGAGGAAGTGGGTCTGGCCCACGAAAGCTCATCACCTAATAAACCATCTTGTTAGTCTTCAAAGTGCTGCATAGTCTGGTCTTTTGTTTGTCATTAGAGTGCATTTTAGCATTGGATAAAGGCTGTAGGTCCCTGTAAGAAGGGAGGGTCCCAGAGCTCAACCAGCCACTTGAGTCTGAATGTTCACACCACAATTAAACCACCTGTTAACCCAAGCCCACAAACCTGGATCTGTCGGCACAGGCCAGCCATGAGTTTTTAATTGCAGGGGAGCCAACAGCCTGGGGAGAGGGGAGCCTGGATTGGTGCTCTCAGAAGGGGCGGGGCCTCAGGCAGAAAGGGCAGGACCGGGGCACCCAGACCTTCATGCTGCTGAGAGCCCTCAGAGCCACACCGTGCTGCGCTCCAGTAATGACTGAAAGGGCCTGGGGCTCCGGCTGGGAAGTCTGGGCCCCTTTGAATCACTGGGCCCTGGGGCAACTGCCCCCTTCCCCAATCCTCATCAGTGGGCCTGCCACTGGGTGACATCCTGGCCCTATAAAGTTAACAGCAGTTTTCCTTTTACTTCAGTGGGGCCAAGATTTTACCTTTCTTTCTCCATTTGTTTTGATTTGCGTTATTTATCCAGGGCCTGATCCTACAGCCCTAGGCCATTGAATGAGCCTGCTCGGGGGAGTAAGGGCCGGATCACCTGTGACAGGTTTGCAGGGTCAGGTCTCCATTTTATTTATTTCTTCTTGCTCTCTAAAGCCCGCAAGAAACTCATCCCGCAGGCTGCACACAGTAACTACGGGGAAACATTTCAAACGGCTGTGATTTGCATGCTTGAAAGGCCCACGGTGCTTTGGTTCAACTGGCACCAAAGCAGTAAATTAATTCTGCAAGGGTCCTGTCCAAACTTACATTGATTCTGATTTTGTTGAAAATCAGCCATTAGCCAAGAATTACTACCCGCATTAACGGAAATGCTGTCGTGATCATTAATTGGAATTAATGGATGGGTAGTTTTTATAGGAGATTTGAAGGAAGGCAATATTCCCCTCAAAAACCATTTTATTAGAAATTGGCTTGCCAGCTATAAATGTGATGTCACAACAAGCCATTCCACAATGCTTTATCCACGGCCTGATGTGTTTTTAATTAAGGAAGAGCAAAACACGTAAAAATGTTTTCATAAAAAACGAGACATATAACAAATAGCTATTTATTTACTGCATAATGGGAGCCATGAGACAGACAAAGCAAGGCTGCGAAGAATGCTGATGACAATGCCGCGCCCCATTCACACAGGGGAGACCAAATATTATTTTATTGGGGGAGCCCAGAAAATATGTCCCTGGAAAGTGGTCTATATAGTTCCTTTCCACTGCAGGGGGGGAAAAAAAGGCTTACCTGCACTGCTCTTAGGACTGAGGATAACCTCTCTACCATCACCAGCACCACTAGACACACGTACTGAGCCAGATCCACAACTTCATTGATTTAAGCCAGCTAAGGAGGTGGCCTCCTTTCTATTATTTCTATTAGGATAGACCACAGCACATGAAAGAAGTGTGGTAAATTGTCCAAACTCCATTGAAGTGAACAGAGCTGGGCTGGCTTATATTGGCTATGGTTCTTGACTCATGGCCTTTTTCCAGTGTTCCCTGTAAGCAGTATGCTTGGGCAGCCACCTAGGAGAGATTCAGGCGCCACCCAGCTGATTAGCAGAGTGTCCACATTCACGCACAGCCAGCAGCATGTGTTTTCATGGGTGGTGTGCATCCACATTTGCTTTGGCGCATATAACAAAATTTATTCTGCACATGGATGGCAAAAAATGAGAGGGAACATTGCCTTTCTCCATATTCCTTGCTGTGTCTAGAGCAGTGTTATTATCCTCATTTTGCGCTTTGAAAAACTAATGGATGTGACAGAGCAAGTTAGTGGCAGAGCTAGGAGTTCAGCAATCTAATTACAACAGACATATCCCAATGGAAAATAACATGCAAATAATCCCTGCAATGTTTCACATTAGCCTTTAAATTAATCCAACTGTTTTTTTCTTTTCTTTTTTAACCCTTTGAATGCTTCAGCTAATCTTTCTAACGGCTTTCTGCCCTGGGCTCTCTTTTGATCCAGGAGCTCATTCATTGATCAGCTTGTGATTCCCATGAAAAGAAAGGCTTCCACTGTGCTAACAGCAACAGCTGTATGCCACCTGTGACTTCTGGAGATAGGAATCCACATGTGGCTCATGTGAACTTTGCATGAGGTTTTTATTAGTCTCCTTGGCAAGTGTGTTTCAAATGTGATGTGCCTGTGCATTTGAAAGGATGAAGGGTGAAACATGTCTGAGCCACACCAAGAAGATGCAGGCATGACACATAAGGGCAGATTTTAGAAACAAAGAGGGCCAGAACAAGTGAAGCCTGCCATTGAATATGCAAATTGGGAACCTATATAGACCAATAGTTCATTATGGTAATTTGCTCCCACATTTTAAGTACATAGTTGCATATAGTTGCATTATGCACAAACTTAATGAAAATCTGAGCTTGTAACTTTCACAAAGAAATTCACACGAACAGTTTCTCAGAGCCCAGGTTTATGGTAAAAGGTAGAGAGAAAAAAATTGTCACAACAAACCCATCCCAGGGGTGTTCAAGAATGCACAAAACACTAGCATCTAATTTGAATACAAATCTCCCCTTTTCCCATTCTGTTTGGTTATGCCCTCCCTTTTGCACTTAGCGTTGCCAGATGTTGTCAACAAAAATACCGGACACACTTGACATTACATCACAATCTACATTACATCTAATTTAGAAAATACCGGACATTTATATTTTCTCAATTTGTTTCCCGAACAGAAATTTCAAATACTGGACTGTCCGGTTCAAAACCAGACACTTGGCAACCCTATTTGCACTACACAAATGTGCCTGTGTTGAAGAGCAACATCTACACACCCATGTGCACCCAGCCACACACATACGCACATAAGTAGGAACGTGTATTCAGTTCATTAAAATCTCTGGCTTAAATGCAGCTGGAGACACACAAACAATGGTAAGTTTCTGCAAAGATACAATTGATATGAACATCAGAGAAGAAAGGGATACAAAGAACACAGAGTTTGCCCTTAAAAGAACTGAGGACATCGGAAGTGCTGGAATTTGCTCGGGCACTTCCTTCAGTAAGATGTTGGCAGCTGCCACCATTTTGATGGCTCCCCCAGCAGTAACAAAACAGTGGCATAGAAGACAGGAGACGCATCAAATGCTCTCTCTCCCCAGCACTGCATTGCAGCTGCACCCCACGCAGCAGCCATTTACTCCTCTTTCTACAAAAGCCAGCTATGTTTCAGGCAGAGAAAGAAAACACGAAGAAATAAAACTGTGTTCTGTAATCAGAATCCTCATTAAGGACAAAATATTGGAAATGCACCATGTTAGAAATGCTATTACCATTAATACCGACACCGCCGCCCTTGGGAGGTAGGCAAGTTTACAGAGCAGCGGTACATAAAATTTGGCTCAGTGAACTCTCTCTCAACCCTCGTTTGCCCACGGCGATGACAAATTGCTCGTGTACTGTACATTGGTATTTTTAAAATCAAAGCTGTTTGATCCTGTGATTTATTTGTGTGGAGGGAAAACCACACAAAGATCTGGGAGCTGCCGGCTGAAGTAAATAATATGTTGTAATATATTTAGCAAGTGATAATGCAAAAACCACAGACAAATATATACAAGCTGGCTTGATGGTAAGATATATCAGGGAGAGAGTTTGGATGGTGTTTCTCCATGTGAGGAAATAGAGAGGCCCTGCATATCGGACACTGGGCCAAGATCGGGGAGCTTGGGTTCTAGGCTAGCCTATTTATTGCCACGCTCATCATCATAGTAGCTGAATTCTGTTCCTGACTCCGCCACTCCCTTGCTGTGTAGCCTCACAACATTATTTTTAATCACTTTGTGCCTCCGTTTCCCTATGGGAAATACGGGGTTAATGGTGCTTGCCAAACAGTGTCTGGAGATCTAGCCACAAAAAAACACGTGGATAGGGATAAGGATGGAAATAATAAATATACATAGTCTGTGATTGTTGTTTTTAACTCAGCTGGCTTGGGAGGATCTCTTCTACCGCACCATATGGTTCCTGGATGAATCATTACCCTGTCAGAGGCAGCCTTCAACAGACCCAGTCAATAGATTCCCTTCCCCCAATGTGCGTGCACATATGCACACTCCACTCAGTATTCCTGAGGTGGACACAAAAGGGCCTTTGGCGAGCCAAACTCTCTCACTGGAAAAGCAGCCTCATGTGACAGCCACAGAGGCATTTCCCCGGAAATGGCAATTGTGGTGGGAGAGAATCGACGTCCATGGAGACATCTCCAGGGAAGGAGCCTTCTCAGTGATAACACTGGATAAAATCTTGCAGCCACAAGTTAAAAAAGACCTTTCCATGGGACAACTATGGGAAAGTGACATGCGATCAGGCCTTATTATGGGACAGCAGAGGAGAACTCTCCTTTGCTAGGTAGTTAAAAACCTGCTCTGTGCATAGAGCTGATTTACATATCATTCTGTGATATCACAGTGAAGCAGGGGGACTGGAGGAGGACTCTCATTCAATCCCAGGCCCAGAGAATGGCCTTTGGGCTGCAAAGAATATTAACTTGCCATTTTTAAAGCCTCAGGGCTGGATTCTGCTCTCGGTTGCAATGGTATCAATTTGGAGTAATCCCTCTGAAATCAACAAACCTGGCAGTTTAAATTACACGCAATCTGTTGATAGCCTGGGAAATGGTGTAGGTGGATGTATGTCAGGAGTGGGCAAATACCAGCCAACAGTCCAGATCCAGTTCCCCAGGGTTAGCCCCTGGCAGTCTGCCACTCTATTTACCTACACCTCCACAGCTACGGGTGATTGGAGCTCCCATTGGCCACGGATCGCCATTCTTGGCCAATGGGAGCTGCAGGAAGTTGTGTCCCAGTCCACGCCACTTCCTGCAGCTCCTGTTAGCTGGGAACAGTGATCCAAGACCAACAGGAGCTGCAGTTGCCTGTATCTGTGGAGGCACAAGTAAATATAACAGCGGCAGCCCACCAGGAGCTAACCCCAGGGAACCGCCGCTGTTTTATTGCCCACCCCTGATGTTTATGGTGAAGCTGTGAGCCTCTCACCGATCTGGGGGTCTATGGGTGCATGAAACGAGTGTAACTTACATAGCTAAAGAGAAACCAGGGAGGGCTGTAGCAAGACAACTACATAAGAACAAAGAAGCAGCCCTGGGGCTCCAGTGGGTTGCTTTTCCTGAGGACTACCTGCCCACCCTCCCCCTCTGGTGTGACTGTTCCACTCCCTTTGCACGCCCGCCACATGCCAAGCTACCCAGGTTGGCAATCAGGCCCATTGCGCTGCTGTGGGCGAGAGGCATGCGATCAGCTGTATCACACAGCTCTCGCCAGCCCTGTCCAGGGCCGTTCTATCTTAAGCTCAGCGATCCTGAGCTGATTTGAGCTGACCTGACAGATGGAGACATTGATATGTCACTCCTGGCTCAGCTGCCCTTTCGCTCCTAGACAACTCTGCTGGGCTCTGTGAAAACTCCCCCAGTCTCTGCAGCCTTCCTCTCACCACAAGAGTGCTTTCAGAAAAGCCATGCAAGGGCACAAATCCAGCATGATAAAATGCCTTTTCAGCGTCCCTCTTTTTTCACATATTACAATGACAGAAAGAGGAGGGTATGTAACACTGTGGGGTATCCCGGTGCCTATCAAGTTTGCTGCTGTCGCTAGAAAGTGCTTGGAGGTTTCTTGACAAAGGGTTAAGGGGGTGGACAGCAGACAGGGGTACGGGTGGGATCTTTACCACCATGATGATTAGCTGATTTAGAGCTAGTGTTGCTGATGTTAACTTCCTTGCTGATGGCCCTCTCATGGCATTGTGCAATTACCCCAGCGATCGTTGGTGGCTGGGTCACTCATCCTCAGTCTTTGCGGGCTATTCCTGTATTTCTTTAACAAAAAGCACTGCGTGCCAATATTCCCTCTAATTTTTTCCATCTGTGTGTGGAATAAATGTGTTGTGTGCACCGAGGCATGTGCAGATGTGCACCACCAGAGAACACTTGCTACCGGCTGAGGATGCTCTGCTAATCAGCTGAGCAGCATTTGAATCTCTCCTGGGTGGCCACTCAAGTGCTCAGCTTACAGGGAACACTGCCGTGTGCTGTTAGCAAAAGGGACTCCAGCGACGCTCCTCCAGACAGAATTGCTCCAATTAGCCACAGAACCGGGTGCTGGGACCCTTCCTCTGTCCTGCCCAGAGGGCTCAATGCTTCCCAGATGAGTCTCCCTGCTCATTCAGCGGCCAGCCTCTGAACTGAGACCACGGCAAGGGTTCCTAGTCACACCAGTCCTGGTGGCAGTTTGTGTAGTTTTGACAGTGACGCACGAGGAACTAGACTAAGATAATCAAAGCAGCTTCACACAGCCAACTACGAGCACTGAGGTGGGAGAGCATTGAGTTGCCACTGCCCTGGAGGGGGCGCAAATCTGCACCCTTGTGGCTGAAAAGCTGTATGCCTAATTACAAATGTGTTATCAGTCCACCCAAGCCTGGAGAGGGGGAGGAAAGGAGTCTCTGGGGTGGGAGAAACATAAGAATGGCCATATTGGGTCAGACCAAAGGTCCATCCAGCCCAGTATCCTGACCCCAGACAGTGGCCAATGCCAAGAAGGGGCTCGACTGGTGATGGGAGAAGAATGGAACCGTTTGTGGAGGGACTTGGGCTGCACTGCATGGCAGTAAATGGCAGCAGTCAGTTTATTCTAGATTTGAATAGGCATAGGGGAGGCATTGTAGCCTCTGGTGGATAGAGCACCAGAACAGGACTCAGAAGACCTGGTGTCTGGGTGACTCTGAGCAAATCATTGCCTCTATCTCAGCCTCAGTTTTTCCAACTGTAAAATAGGGATAATGATACTGACCTATTTTGCCAAGTGCATTGGCATGAAACAGAGCTGGTCATTATTCTATACCCCACTACATTTGGACTCTGATTTACAGAAAGAAGAAGAGAGCAAAACTGGCAGGACCTTCTATAATCAGATGATGCGATGTGTGTTCATCACAGCCCTAATGTAGGTGTGTACATCTATCATACTTGCTTCAGGACATGGGCACCTTGGGAAAAATGCCACATCAATATTGACAAATATTTTAAACATCATTTTTCAATATTGCTTTCCTGCAGGAAAACGACGGGAGAAAATCAACAGTGGTGCCTTTAAGAATGGTAGTGCAGACCTTCAGCTGGGGTAAATCAGCACAGATTGCTTGACTTAAATGCCCATTATAACTGCTGGGGAGCTAGCCTTCCTCAAAATGAAAGACTTGCAAATATATATAACGCGGGTGTCTCTCTCTGTGAATAATGTGTCTTTCCATATCAAGCAGGGAGCTATTGACAGCAAGCAACGACCTGGAAACCACTGATAAGAATGAACTGAGGATCCAGGATTCCCCGCAACCTGTGATTTATGGGCTCAGAATCAGCTGCCTCCTGTTCAGAATGAATCAGCTGGCTTTCTTCTTTCTGAGCACTACGCCAAGAGTGTGCCAATATCATACATGGGTCTAAGTGGTATTTGACCTGCCATTGATCTTCCCAGGCCAGGAATGTTTGCTAAAGGATTTCTTTTCTGGCTCAAAGCGAGCGGCGTAATTTGCGACCGTGTTCGTTTCCCACTTGCTTTTCCTTGGAGGGACATGGCCCTCCCTGCCTGGCTGCTCAGCCAGCCCTTTCTCTGCAGCGATGTCAAAGCTGTTCCTTCGGGGTCTGCCATCTGCGTAAGATACCCTGGACTGGAAGGTGGCACTGGAGCCGAGCGAGGGTGCGCTAGAGAATTCTTGAGCATCTCTGTCCTTGTCCATCACAGGACTCACCATGGAGACATGGGTGATGGCCCCGCAGTAACTTCACTGCAGGATGGAGTGACCCAGTTCTCCCGGGGGAGCACATTATGCCTGGACGCTGTGATCACAGCTGGCTCCCCTTTGGCTTCTGAATGCGATTCAAGGTGCCAGGTTTGACCTAGGGTTTGGACGCTGTCTGCCTTACATCTGGCCTCTCTTTGTAGGCGACCACAGCGAGGCCAGGCAAACAGTTCACAAAGGGGGCTGATCATGGGCGGCGGGTACAAGAGGCGGGAGAAGGCAAGGCCTTCCCACACTGGGAGGCATGGCCCCGCCCACACTCCACCTCCAGCTTCGGCATGGCTCCTGGGCTTCAGCCGCACTGAGGCTGGGGCAGTGCACTCTCCCTGTGCTCCAGGCTGGCTGGGGAGGCTGGGGCTGTGCGCTGCTCACCCTCCCTCCCTGTGCTCTGGGGCAGAGGAAGCTTGGGCTTCGTGCTATCTGCCCTACCCATGCTCCAGGACCGGGAAGGCTTGAGCTGCATGCTACCCTCCCTCCCAATGATCCGGGGAAAGGGAAGCTTGGGCCACCCGCTGCCCACCCTCTCAGGGCTCTGGGGCTGGGGAGGCTCCTGTGGGGGGCTGAAGGCTTGTCCCTGTGGTGGGGGGGGTAGGCTTGGCGCCCGTGTAGGGATGTCAATGTGTAGACGACTACACGATTAACTGATAAGCCTGGGTTTATCAGTTAATCCTGTTGACTACACACACTCTTGCCCCCCTCCCCCAGTGCTGCCTCTGCATCAGAGGCAGCAAGAGGGGGATACGGGAGATGGTGCCCCCCACCACACTCCCGCACGGCTGCCTCTGATACATAGGCAGCAGTGTGGAGGGTGAAGGGGTCAGGCAGGAGCTGATACATATGGGAGGTGGCTTTTAAGCCAGCTCTCCACATACCCACCTCCCCCCACCTTGCTCCTTCCTACAGAGGCGGGGAGGGAGGCAGGAAGCAGTGCTGCCTGCTCCCCCCACCTCGCTGCTACCTCTTTCAGAGGCAGCAGTGCAGGGGGCAGAAGGCAGGGGAGGCTGCTATGGGCTCACGCTCACCAGGGATAGAGGCTGCTCCATGGCAGCAGCCCCTGTCTGCGGGGGATCTGTGTTCCCCATGGACAGAGGCTGCTCCAGCATCCCACAGAGTAGTCCCTGTCTGTAGCAAGCCTGGGCCTCGGCAGACAGACGCTCCTCCACAGCAGCAGCCCCTGTCCATGGGGGGTCAGAGCTCTCTGCTCAGATCCTCCATGGATAGGGGCTGCTGCTGCAGAGTAGCCTGTGTTCATGGGGAGCTCAGACCCCCCACCAACAGGGGATGCTGTCACCCCATGCTGTTGCCTCGGTAGGGCAGTAGGTAGCCAGTCTGCCCGGGAAGCTGGTTTTCAAACTGGCTCCCCTCGTGGACCAGCTCCCCGCTGTCTCTCCCTACCCCCTCCATGCTGCTGCCTCTGGCACAGAGGCAGCAGCATGGGATGGCAAGGGTCTTCCTGGGAGCGCACTGCCTCCGAGGACTGTCAAATAGTCATGTAATGGCTAAAATTTGATGCGGATACACAACTATTCAATTACATGCTAGCTAACACCCCTACTCCCGTGGGGGGGCGGGGGCTCAAGCAGAAGAGGCAGGGCTGGGGGTTAGCCTCCCCCAACCCTACATTCACCCACTGCCCCTGGGGCTGATGGTAAGAGATTTTTGCTGAGTTACCCTTGATTCTAGAAATTATGCCCACTGTTTGGTCCAAGAGAACCCAGACTGGTTGGCTTTTGGGTCACATGGTAAGATTTTGCTTTTCTCCCTGGTGTTCAGGAAAAGGATTGGTTAAGGAGAATTTAAAGAGGCTATAGATTGGTAGTCCTGATAGTCTGGGTAAGAGTTTTCCATTTGATACTGGTTTATGGTGTAAGATTTATGAGGGTTTTTATATTGTACGTATGCTGAGAGGGAAGGTTAGGCAATTTAGGGCCTCATCCAATGCTCACTGGAGTCCATGGAAAGACTTGCATTGATTTCTCTGGGCTGTGCATATCAGTCCCTTCCGGGGAAAGAATCTAAGATAATAAAATAACCCCAAGTTAGTTACAGTATCTGGGATATGACTGTGCTGAGAAGATGCTTGCTGGGCACATGCACAAAACAAACATCCAGGACTTATTTATTCTAGTTTGCTTTCTCTGAAAGGATAATCAGTAACCCCAATGCCAAGGCATTACTAGTTATCCTGCACTCATGGGGGATGGTGAAGCACCTGTCTGGGATGGTCTAGATAATTCTCAGTCCTGTTCAGAGCAGGGGATTGGCCCAGGCCAATGGTTTTCAAACCAGTACTGGGTGGTGGAATGTCAGGCACTAGGTCTCATTGTTGCAGGGTGATCAGGTGACCAGTGGGGGTGCCAAGGGAGCTTCCTGCCTGTCCTGACGCCACAGACTGTCCCGCTCCCCCAAAGTGATGGCAACAGGCCCAGCTCCCACATGCGGGAGGGGACAAGCACACAGGGCTCCACGCACTGCCCTGGCCCTGAGCACTAGCTCTGCACTCCCATTGGCTGGGAACCTGCTGCTGGCTGCTTCTGGGGCGCAGCATGGTCTGCAGTACCAGGAGAGGCAGGAAGCTGCCTTAGCCCCCCTGCTGCACTACTGACCAGGAGCCACTGAAGGTGAGCCCCTCCTGCCCCAGCCCTGACACCCCTCCAAAACCAGAGCTTTCTCCGAGAGCCCCAAGCTCTCATCCTCAGCCACAACCAGGAGCCTACACTCTAGTTAAATGATGTTGGGTCATGGGCATCAACCATTTTCTTCAACTGGAGCATGAGAAAAAAAGTTTGAAAACCACTTGATGAACTACCAACGTCCCTTTTAGTCCTATATTTCTATAATTCTATGGTCTGCTCTACTGTGAAATGAAAACACATCCAGTATATACACGTCACTAACAACTCAGCCCCAATTAGATTTGAGCTCACAGTCTTTTAACCATATGGCAAAGCCTTTATTCGCTAGACTAAGGTTAACAGTCTTGAGAATTTGCAGGTGTTAAATTATCCACCAGAGATGGACCATTTCATAAATGCAGCAGAAACATATTGAAGATTACCCCAAATAATAATTAAACATTAAATGGAAGGGCTAGAGAGGGTAAAAAAAAAAGCATGCTGTTTTATTCATATCAAGCACTACATAGTCAGGAAATGTTAGGTCTGTTGCATTATGTAAATTGGCATATCTCCGTTGACTTCCATGAGGATCTGGTCCTATCTATTTAGCTTCTTCAACAGAAATCCAAGTGATGAAAAACAAGGAGACTTCCTGGGTCTTTGTTCCCTTATAACTATCACACTAAGTAGCTCTAATGAGTTGTGTGTCTTTAAAGGGAGCAGATCTGTGCAAACCTACAGGGACACCTTTTGAAAGGCGAGTCTTGAACGGTGACCACAGTATTTTCATGTGCTCCTGTCTGCATGCTCAGAAGGAGTAGGTGGACAGTAAGCACCGGTCAGGGGGGCAATAAATGCCCAATAGTCTATGCCCAGTGCCTCCTCACATGCACAAATTTGCAAAAGTAGGAAAGCAATCGGTATGAATGAATTGAAAGGCTCCTTTACGAGACTGGCTCCAAAAGGGTAAAGCTCCTATGCCGGGGACTGTGATGACCAATGACAATGGCCTAAATTTCCACATTACACTCAGACTTGCATGAATCGTGACAGCTGTGCACTTCTGCTTTACATCTCCATCCTGACACTGAATGCTCCTTCCCTTTGCCCATTGACAGGTTTGACTACCATGAATGATTCACTGACCTTCAATAAGCTCTCTTAGGGTACGTCTATGCTAGCCCCGCAGATTGATCTAGGGAGGCTAATGAGGGCGACCGGAATTGCAAATCAAGCCCAGGATTTAAATATCCCGTGCCTGATTTGCATGTTCCCAGCCGGTTGCCATTTTTAGAAACTGACTAGCCCAAAGTAACTGCCCGCCTCTACACGCAGCAGTGAAACGGGATTCCGGAATAAAGCCCTAAATCGAATTAGGTGGTATTCCTCGTGGAATGAGGTTTACCACCTAATTCAATTTAGGGGCTTTATTCCGGAATCCCATTTCACTGCTGCGTGTAGACGCGGACAGTTACTTCAGGCTAGTCAAATTCTAAAATGGCGACCGGCCGGGAACATGCAAATTAAGTGCAGGATATTTAAATCCCGGGCTTGTTTTGCAATTCCGGTCGCCCTCATTAGCCTCCCTAGATTGATCTAGGGGGCTAGTGTAGACGTACCCTTCCGCATGTAGGTGTGCATGGGTTGCTCTCTCCCTACCTTGCAGAGCTTTTGGGTCATGGGCTGTGTCTGACTTTTACCTGGCTTCCTGTTCCTGGAGATTATTTTGCTAGGCCACCAGGGTTCCAGTGAACAACATACAGAGGCAACATGTCAGGAATCAGGACCTTCAATAGAGCTAGTCTTCAGTCTGCCTCATCAGTACAGCTGGCCTGCAGCAGGCTGCCTGATTGGCCACATTACCTGACTGGCCATGTCACCTGATTGGCTACAGGGAGCAGCACGCCAGCTCTTAAGCCAGCAGCAGCAGATGGCTGGCTGCTCTATGCTCATCAATTCCTGCACCAGTTGCTGTGTAACCTCATTCCTGCTGCCCCTACCTTGCACCCAGTTTTGTCTCTGTCTGACCTTTGCCTTGGCTGCCTGCTACCTTGTTAGCTCGAGTCCTTGACCTCCAGCTTGACCCTTGGCTTCTGTTTCTGCTTCCAAATACTAACACTGACTCTGTGTCTGACCCTGGTCTGATGCCCAGTCTGACCACTAGGCTAGATTGTCCTCATCCTGGTCAGCTGACATAGCATCACATTCCACAGGCAGGTATTACTAAAGTGACATGCACTTAAAGCAAGGGCACATGAAATGAGGTTGTCGAAGCAAAAACGCTCCTCTCTGTTTAGGCAGCTAACAAACAGCTTTATTAATTAATAAAGCACAGCATGAGCCAAATGTGGTCCCAGCAAAGCCAGGCCCAGTAAGGCTGCTAATACAATCAGTCCTAGTATCTTTATACCCTTAACCAAACAGTCTGACGTCAGGGCATCCAATTACAGAAATCATCAATTAAACTTGGAAAAACAAAGCCTTATCAACAAGATGGCGGATAGGTACGAGGGAGTACACCTCCTGTCCCAACCAGCCCAATTAACACATACCAATAGCCCATCCTGTAGGCCTCTTCTCACAGGGTGACAGAAAGTTCACTCTGGTCTACGTGCTTGAGAGAAAAGCTGAAATCGTTTCTGTTATACAAGATGGCTTCTAGCTAAATATGAAATGGTTTCTACAAGGTGTGTTCTGATTGCACAGAACACTGTGAGAGCCCTGCGCCCCCTCGGCTTCAAAATATGCTGCTACGGTTCAGTCGGCACACCCCTTAAATTCTAGGCACGCAAGTGCTGTGAGCAAAACTACCCTACCCTGGGAGACCGTCTTGCTTACAACAATCTGAGGCCCACTGAGACGAAGGAGGCCACTCATGCGGCCCAGTCACTAGCCTAGGTTGCTCCTCACTGATCTAAAGTTACCCATTTCTGCCATGAGACTGAAGCATAGGCCTTCATGTCCAGTCTTCCCCGCCCTCATCACTACCCCCCTTTGTTCCAAAGATCAGATATTTATCTCCATTAATACAAGACCAAATCTTTTCTCCAACAGTATATTACATGGCATCCTGGTACAACAGATTGTACCAGAATAGTAGCAGGGTTTTAACTAAGAAATTCTGCTGCTTAACATATTTTTAAGACTCAGGTGGCTGTCACTTGAAGATATTGGCCCAGATTCCGATTCCATATACCCCAGTATAAATCTGGAGTGACTCCAGCAAAGTCAGGGAGTTCAAGCAGCATAAACAAGATCAAAATCCAGTCCAGTGATTTTATGTAGGGAGAAGAAATTTAGAGCTGTAAAGATTATAAATATCTATATATCTATAGATAGATATATATGTAACTTCAGCATGTCTAGTCATTACTCATTCCAACTAGAGGCTTTCTCTAATTGCAAAATAGCCTTTTGAGGAGGATTTTTTTTAATAGCAGACTGTCAACATTTTTCAGTGTACAGAAAGGTGTCTACTTTAAATATATGTAAAATATTTGTATTAAATTATTTCATTTACCAAACACTGAGTTCCAAATTTTTTTGGGGGGGGGTGGGTAGAAGTGGAGTACAGGTTGAATCTCTTTCATTCTGGCACAAACAGGACTTGGCCGGCGCCAAAGAGGAGAATTTGCCAAACCACAGGAGGTCAATATTATCCAGCAGTATCACCAACACTTCCACTGCTTGCTGGGCTCTTAGAAGCCATTTAGGGGTCAAGTAGAGCTAAATAACAGCACAGAACACTGAGAGCCAGGACTGGTGGCTGTAAACAAACTTTATGGGACCGCAGGAAACTTGGCCACACTCTTGATAAGTGGACATCCAGATAACTAAAATCATGCCAGACCATGGATGTTGCAAGACCAGAGAGTCTCGGACTAGACAGGTTCAACCTGTATTGAAAATAATATTTGTGAAATATTGTTGCAAATTAAATAAAAATGGTCTCATCTAAAAAAATGAAAATAACTGTGGGTATAAACACAAAGGAAGGAGAAGGCTTATTAGTGTGGTGCAAGCAATTATAACTAGGCATAACGAGATAAAAATTTAGAAAGGGAAAGCATAGGCTGAACAGCATGAATATATTTTGGAAACTGCACTACAGGGAATAGCCATGACGGTTGCCTTTTTGATCTTTGGTTTCCACGATTGCCTGCACACATAACTACAGTATTTAATACTTTCCTATTCCTTGGCACTTGGTAATAATCCTCAAAGTTACCAAGTTATTGAAATCATAATTACTACATAATGTGCAGCAGTAAGATGTCATAATAACTGTTTCCCTTACACAGCAGGAAAAAAATAACCTTGTATTTTATTTACCCTGTCACCAAGTGGAACTTGCCTTACAATGTAATTACATAGTCAGTAGTTACATTGCTCTATGGTTGATGGTCCCCTGTAAACAAAAAAATAAGAACAACAAATTCTACCTTCAAGCATTCACATGCCTCCAGGGCCTAGGATAACATGCACAAAACTGCATGCCTAATTTCAACTCACAGTTACCTAATTTGCATGCTTAGTCACCATAATTAGATGAGCAATTGCCCGGTGTTACTATGATTGTTATAGTGTAATCAACACACCTGCTGGGTGTGGTTCACTGTCCCACGTAGTGGCACTTAGACCATCTACAGAAAGAAAGAATGGCTCTCCTCTACAGCCTTAGCTGAGAGTCAGCTGAATTTTAGCTCAAGCTGTAGAGGCTCATGCACTAAGCTCCAGAGGACCTGGGTTTGGTTCTGTCTGTTGGCTCTACAATAGCATCAGTCACAGGGCCCAACTGAGTTTGGGGCTCCATTATGTTAGACACTGTATCTTTAAAAAAGACAGTTCCTGTTCCAAAGACCTTACAATATACATAGACAAAACATACGAAAGAACCAGTCCTATTCCCAGTTTACACAAAGAGAGATGACCGCCAGAATAAATTGCCTAGGGACAGTGCTTTTTTTGTAAGAAAAAAGGTGCCGGTACTCCAGGCTCAAACTTGTTGAGCAAGAAAAAAAGGGGGGAGGGGCCGAGATACAGTCGCAGCCCCTTTAAGAGCCAAAATGCCACGTTGGGAGCTGGCGAAAAAACACCTCACATCCTAAGCAGGCTTCTGTCAGGAGACGAGCGACGCCAGGAAAACAGGTGCCAGTACATGCTGGGGGAAATGATATTCCTTTGCTGTGTGCTGGGAAAATAGGTGACGATATGCCATACTGGGCTGTATGATCACAAAAAAAACACTGCCTAGGGAGGTGGTGGGATCGCCATCACTGGAGATCTTTAAGGTTAGACAAACACCTGTCAGGCCTGGTCTAGACAGTGCTTGGTCCTGCCTGAGTGCAGGGGCCTGGACTTGATGACTTCTCAAGGTTCCTTCCAGTCTTACGATTCTATGAAGAGTCTTGCCAAATGTTATCCATGAAGGTTAGTGTGACAGAGGCGCAACTCAAACCGCTTGGGACTATGAGCATGGTCTTAACCACAAGACCATCTTTCTTCTTGCTATAAGTTGGCCTATGGTCACTACTCTCCATACATTTGAAAACCTGACCTGTAACATGTAGTGGAAAACAGGGTTGGGGGTGGAATGAGGAGCTTTGTTTTTATGACCTTAAAAAGATGACTCCCGCAGAGTGATGTAACACGACGGATGGAAGCTGACAGGGCAGTATGTCCCAGCTGCCATTTGCAAAACAAAGCAAAACTATATACAAATATCCACTGTAAAATCACTTGCACCCATTAGTTTAATTAGTATCATTAATCAAGACGGAATGCTTGATATCTCATGTGCTTTCATGAGTAATAAATGATCCTTTTATAACAAAACAGCAGGTACCTCCTCCTACCTCGCTTTTTGGTATCAGTGCTGCTGCCTGAACATTGAATTGATCCTGAACCGGAGTTCCTAGGGCTGCCTGCACATTTGGAATAAAGCCAGGTGTCAGTTCTGCTTGGAACAATCCAAGGTTTCCAGCAGGTAAAGTAACTGGCAGAATAATTCATTTGTTAGATCTAATTTGTTTGTACAGCCCCTGGCACAATGGTGGTTCCTGGGTACTACAGTAATAAACATGACTAACAAGAACCAATCCAAAGGCTGTAGCAATAGCCTTTCCACCACTTGCCCTCACAGAAGAGGGAGCATTTGTTGAGATAGTTTTTAAAGCTTCCATCTCCTCATGGTATCTGTGGGTGGGATTAGATGTAGTCCTGCCTGCCCTCTCCTAGGGTAAATTTCTGGTGCTTTTGCCCCTTCGGGCACAAGGATGTTTGCAGTTTTCACCTTCTTTAATCATACCTGCTTCATCTATCTATTATATTTATATATTGCCTTTCATCTAAGGTTCTCCAAGTGTCTTACTACCCACAATGGAATTGTGAGGGTTATGTGTTGTAAGTATTAACAACATTTCTCGCTATTATATACACTCACAGATCAGGGAAACTGAGATGGAGGGGTGTAAAGTGACATGCCCAGGGTCACACAATGACTTGGTGTCAGAGACAGGGATGATTGCTCAGGAGAGCTGTCAGGTTTGCACTAGACATAAGAAGGTGTCAGGCCAGTTGCTGGCAGTGACACTGGTGTTTTCACGGCACTATCCAGATTTGCTGCAAATGGAAGCCAGTGCAATAAAGAACGATTGTTTTTAATTGATGTTCCTGAATTAACTGTTGTTATTAAAATTATTCTGCTCTACAGCTGAAAGGGCCAGATTCATCTCTGTAATTTGTGGCATGGTGCCTGAATCAGTTTGGTGCTATGAGTTAGATTATCACATATTGAACCTCTCTAGTTCAGCATTCTCGGGACCTGACCGGTGCCGAACCAGAGAATTTGCCAGACCATGGTAGGTCAATATTGTCTAGCAGCATTACCAACACTTCCACTGTGTACTGGGCTCTTAGAAGATATTGAGGGATAAGTTAGAGCTAAATAACAGCACAGAACACTGAGTGCCAGGACTGGTGGCGATAAACAAACTTCGCTACACATATGATAAGTGGACATCCAGCTAAAATCATGCTGGACCAGGGATGTTATCAGACCAGAGAGTGTCAGGCTAGAGAGGTTTAATCTGTATTTATATAATGGTAGCACCTAGAACTCATATTGTGCTAAGCACTGTACAGATACCCAGTAAGGGTATGTCTACACTTGCTCCCTAGTTCATTGCACGAGGAATAATAGTTATTCCGAGAGAAGGGTTTTCTCTTGAAATAATGCATCTACACAGGACAACTTATTTCGCAATACCCCGAATCCAAAATGGCAGCCAGCCGTGAATATGCTAATTAAGCATGGGATATTTAAATCCCGTACTTCATTAGCAATTTCGATATGCTCCATTTGCATCCCTAGTCCGAACTAGGGAGCAAGTGTAGACATACCCTAAGAGACAATTATTGCCTTGATGAACTTACAATTTACATAGACAAGATGGAGAACCTTGAAGAGAAGTGAATAACCTTTGTCATGCAGCTGGACAATGGGAGAGCCATGAGTATAGCATAAAGCTCTGGGTTGCCACCACTACCATGGCAACAGCAACAGCCGGAGCCCTGGGCCCTTTAAATCACTGCTGGAGCTCCACATGGAGTGGTCCTAGCACTGCTGAGCACTGGCTGCCTTTAGCCCAACCCCTTCCACCCAAGACCCCGCCCCTTTTTGGGAGTTTGGAACTGAGCCCCTCCCCCTCATTTACCCCCCCCCCACACACACACGTATACACATTGCCCAGGGCCTGGCAAAGTCTATCGCCAGCCCTGACGACAGGTCTGAAAATGTCCCATGCCAAAATTCGCTCCTGCCTTGGGCAGTGAGGTTTCCTCTAATTTGTTCAATGAACCTGTTCCCTACGGATAGCAGCACAACATGCTTTTGCTTGTGTGCACACACTGCTGCCTTTCACTTTTCCCCTCTCATGCCTCGGCATATAATTGAATCCACTGTTAGCCGCTTTGTAACAAGTTCTAGTTATAAAAGGCTAAATGCTTTATTCCCAAGAACGGCCTTAGAGATAAGATTCACCAGCCGTGGCAGCACAGTGCAGATCTTAGTAAGAGAAATAAATGTCCCTTCATTTTATAACTGTCTTCCCAGCACTTTATCTGCAATGGGCACAAACAGAGTCTTCAGCTATCTGTATGACTAAATATATTAAAAGGTGAGTCAGCAATTTCTGAAGGCTACATTTCTATCAAACTAGCCCAGTGTCTTTTTCTTCATTAAACACACACTATTGAGTGGCCTTTCTCTTTTTTAATATCCATTTTCTTCCTATGTACATGTACGCAAGTTTCCTCTGGACACAGGAGAATCCTAGTCCATCACTGAGCTGGGAAAAGGTTATGAAGAGACTGCTAATTAATCTCATTATAGGACACTGTTGGCTCAGGGATACCCGTAATTACTGGAACAACTGGAGAAAAAACCCTAGTGAATGCTGATGGGCATTTTGGTTTGGTTTGATGTTTCCTGAGATAAATGGATGGGTTTGCATCTGAATTGCTGAAACCAATAAGTAATGCTGGGCTGGAGAAGTCCAAGCCACTTTCAAAGTGTTATACATCAACCTTGCAAGCAAAAGATCTCTGTACAGCTTGTCATTTTAGAAGCAGGCTACCCTGACAACCTTTTATTCCTTCTTTCATGAAGAATTGAGCCTGACATTTGCAAGCTATTGTACATCCCCACCAAGAGAAAGGGAGAAGTCATTTAATTTTGATCGGCATTCCCTCCATTACATAAACAGTGGGATTTCAAAGTGATCAAAATGCCTATGATTGATTTCAAGCTTTAATTAGCTATTAATGAAATGTCATTAGCCTGCGAGTTAAACAGCTTGTACCAAAGTAGCTGAATATAAGTGCTTCAGTCGTAATCATTTAGTGTGTCACGAATTTGAGTATGAAAAAGAGGCTCCTCATTCTGAGGAGCTAGTCCCTGCAGATATCCTGCTCTCCAATCATTTTTGGCAATTTTCCCTCAAGACGCTTATAAGGAAAATATTTACTGATTTAGTCCACTTCAAAGTAGATCTGAGTCCTTAATTTATGATGTAATTATGTAATTGGCTCAATTTGTCTCCACTAAACATTTTATGTTATTGTAGCACATGAATGTAGAACCTTTGAAGTAAATAAGGGCTCTCACAACATAAGAAAATCTTCATCTTTTATGTGTTTTCTACTCCTCCACTTGCATCCACCACTTTACATTGTGCCTTTTCATCTGTTTTTTGGAAGGGCAGCTCACCATCGCGCTCAGGGTTCTCGAGGAGAATGAAATATGTGTCCCTACCCGGGGGTTGAATCGCAAAACTTTTTGGCAACTTTATCTTGTTAAAACTTTATCAGCCTTATCTGCATGGTGATTTGCATGCATCGCCTCTGATGCGTTGCACTGAACTTTCTCATTACACCACTTTGCTATACAAATGCCGGTGCATTCAGGGGTTTTGCTTAGAGTTCTCAATGTGTGTTCCTTTGGCATTGTTTGGGATACAGTATTAGCTTCAAGGACGCCTGAATGGATCTTTCTCCTTAATGATTTTGTTCTTTTAACACTTGACCAACAGTGATATCTTTTTAGTTTTCTTTTATGTTATTTTATTCTGTTTGTTTCTTCTCCTCCCCCTCCCCCCCCCACTTCCAGAATGTTACAAACCGGGTGAAACTGATGCAGCTGTTTTATTCCACTGCTTGAGAGTAAATAGAGCCTAGCCTAAAGACAGAGCTTCCCTCTTACGAGAAAACATTGGCTGTTTGTGTAGCCAGTCAATGGACTCCATGGAGAGCCTGGAAGTGGTAGCAGATATAAGCTCCTGCTCCTTCCCTGCATGGCACTCTCTGGTCACACCAGCCAACATTCACAACATTGCAGAGAGGGAGTAAAGGCATAAGCGGGACTGAAGTCAGGCACACATCTTGTGTTGGTCCTCACTCTCCATAGCTCCAGTCTAGCAGAGTCTCCTAGGCAGGTTCTCTGCTGCCTGCTTTTCCACCCCTAACATGCAAATGCTGGTTTTCTGCTTAGTCCTGGGCCCTAAGCCTCCATGTAGGATGCCTTAGGACAACGGTTTTCAAACTAGGGGTGATGACCCAGTACTGGCTGTTGGAATGTCAGGCACTGGGTCTCCTTGCTGCAGGGGGATCAGGTGACCAGTGGGGGGTGCTAAGGTAGCTTCCTACCTGTCCTGGCACCACAGACTGTGCTGCACCCCAGAAACAGCTGACAGGAGGCCTGGCTCGGGGAGGGAGAGGGGAAGCACAGGGCTCCGCACACTGCCCCTGCCCTGCCCACTAAATTCTGCACTCCCATTGGCTGGGAACCTGCTGCTTGCTGCTTCTGAGGCGCAGCATGGTCTGCGGTGCCAGAAGAGGCAGGAAACCTGCCTTTGCCCCCCCCTCCCCCCCTTCCCCCCCCACTGCACTGCTGACTGGGAGATGCTCAAGGTAAGCACCTCCTGCCCCAGCCCTGACACCCCCAAAGCCAGAGCCCCCTCCTACACTCCAAAGCTTTCATCCTCAGCCCCACCTTGGAGTCCACACTCTAGTCAAATTCTATTGGGTCACAGGCATCAACAATTTTCTTCAACTGAGTCATGAGGAAAAAAGTTTGAAAATCGCAGCCTTAGGATATGGCGCTTGTATTGTACCTTGACACCCCAAAGCCTCACTGTTACTTGCACCAGCATTTCATTTTTAATCATTTTATTTCTATTTCCTCAATTACAGCATCAATAAAAATAACAAAGAGTCCTGTAGCACCTTAGCGACTAACAGATTTTTGGGGCATCAGCTTTCATGCACCTGACCAAGTGGTTTTTACCCATGAAAGCTGATGACGAAATATATCTGTTAGCCTTTAAGATGCTACAGGACTTCTCATTGTTTTTGCAGATACAGACTAACACGGCAACCCCTCTGAGAAGCATCAATAAAGAATTTCTTGCTGCTGCCATGATGAAGTCTTAGGAATCCAGTAAAAACTGAAATGGGCTAAATCTTCAAAACAAATACCCTGAATTATTCTGCATTTATGATACAGCAGTTAGGAGCACTGAAGAGACTCAATCAAAGATGAGGGTCTCAGTGTACTCGGTGCTGTACAGACCAATCACAAAGGAAACACTGCCTGCCCCAGAAAGCTCACTGTCTACATGTCAGACAGCACAGGAGAAATGGACAAAATGGAGAAATGCGGCTTTGGAAGGATCAGGTAGCAACACAGCCAACGAAGCTTCGCACAAAATCTATTAGCCAGCTAGGCACCTCTGGAAAGAGATGTGGTCTACAAGTTAACGTGTGGCAAAAAGTGCATGATTTTCAAGAGTGTTAAGTACTTCCTGACATTGCTGGGAATTGCAGATGCTTATCAGTTCTAAAAATCAAAACCATATAATAGTGAAGTCACTGGGAGCCTTTCCACTTCCTTCGATGGACTTCGGATCTGGCCCATAATTTCTATTATTCAGTGACATCAAGAATAGCCAAGAATAAAAGAGAAAGGAAAGATTAAAACATAATGTGTCAAATTCTGGACATTTCAAGTTACCCCGGACCTTTTTAGCATTAGAAGTGTGAATTTCATTAAAACTTTGTGTGGCAGTTTCATTTTGTGTCTTTATTATCCGATGAAGGAGAACAGAGAAGGGTAAATTATTTTCACAGGACAGGCACATACATTCGGATTTCTACAATACTAAGGTAGGCCAGATTTTTGGCCTAAAAATGGTATCGTCCAGCAGTTCATCCAAAGATCTCCTCAAAGCATCCTCCAGCAAAATTCCCCTCTTTGTTTTGTATGTGTTTATTTAATGCAGTGGGGCCAACACTAGCTCCAGCTCAATTCATTCAAAATACCAGCACCCAAAGGATCAATCATTTATGAGGACCTAAGTCAAATGAGCTGTTCTGAGTTCACAATTCTTGGAAACAAGTGTCCTGAGAACAGGATCTAGTACAAGATTTGTTGCTTGCATATGAAGAAGGAAAATTACTGCCCTCCCATACATAATCCTCTAGCATCTCCAATTCCAGTACTGGCCAACACTCAAATGAAATATTATGTTGAGAAAAGAGTTACCTGAACTTCTTAGAACCTCTACAGAGACTCATATCCACACAGAACTGAAGATTTGCTTCAGTCCTTATTTTTTTCAGAACAGTCACCTATTGAGTCATCATGGCTCTGCATAGAGTAGGCCAGATTCTGCTCACATTCTTATTTATAGAGGTTTCTAGTCCAACTTTTATTAGTTAATGGAAAGACTTCCATAGACTCCAGCGTATATTTAATCAGGGCTTAAATCATTTACCCCGGCTTTGCATTATACCAATGTAAAGCTGGGTAAATGAAAGCACAGTCGGACCCATATATATGGCAAGAACTATTAATGAGGCACCAAAAGTAGCACAAGAGTGTGTTTGTATGTTTATTCTACTGAAATTCTCAAAAACAAAGTCTTAGACTTTAAATAAAATGTTATAAAGCCTAAATAGTCTGAAATCCAGAGACATTCCTCATCAGATTTTTACAACATTAAAGTCAGTCATATTTTTGGCCTACAAACCTATATCGTTTCCATTTAAATAGTGTCAAAGAGCTGTCTTTGACAGCTAGAAAAGCAAAAATCAAAAGGAAGTAAAATCCCCGCAGTCAATGTGTTCTTTATGTTTCATTTATTTATTTTAGCCTGTGGTTTATGTTCCCATAAACGACTGCTGTACTAGGTAGGCAACCTACAATTATTGAGGTGGCGCGGTACCTATTAAAAAAACCAAGTAATAGAGCAAAATTAATGTGTATTTTACAGCAAGAGAGCTGAATTTATTTGTCTCTCCAGTGAAATTAATTTAGCACTCTACGTTCCCCCTCACTGGATGATAGAGACACAAAATGAAACTGCCACACAAAATGTTGACAAAATTCACACTTCTCATACAAAAAAAGGCCATGGGCAATTGACCACAGAACCTGAATCAGCCTCCTATGTCACTGAGGCAGCAATGATAATGTTTTGGAGAGGAAAGGGCTTTGCCTCAGCTGCACAGTGGGCCATGCAGGTGGGGTTGGGAATCCATAAAGGTCTCTTTGCAGACTTAGAAGCCATGCTGAAGTAGGAGGAATCTCTTATTGTTGGTACAAACAACAATAATAATGATCTGGATACTTAATAAACTTAAAAACAACAAATGGTCTGGTAGCACTTTAAAGACTAACAAAACATGTAGATGGTATCATGAGCTTTCATGGGAACAGCCCATTTCTTCAGATGAACCGGGAACACCCCTGGTTCGGACTCAGGCAGGGGAAGGAGGAAATGGCTCTGTGTGGTACCGCTTTCCCTCTCCCTCAGCCAGGGCTGCCATGAGGAGAGTGCAGTCGGTTCCCCCTTGCATGGCCCCACATTTTATTATTGGCCCCACCTGCCCAGGTGGCATGTCCTACTGGAGGTGCATCCCAAAGCTGCAGGCTGCGCATGGTGTCAGAAGCCCTCCTGCCCAGTGGGACCCCCCACCCATAGAAAAAGAGGAGGAGGCTGTCGCGAGTGCCAGTGGTGAGGGCACCCTGGGAGGCTTCTCTCCCCATGCTGCTGGCCTAGAAGCTCTTTGTGCCTCTGGGGGAGCAGCCATCATAACCCCACACAGGTAGAGCCAGAGCCTTGGGCCCGGTGTGCACCCCATTCAAAGTAGGCCCCACAAATAATCACGCCAGGCCTGCTCCCATCGCTACCATAGAGGTAGGGGGCAGTGCCTGGGAGTGGCAGGGGGCATGAAGCCGAGTGTCCCCTGGCAGCAGGGCACCAGGTAAGCACCCCACTCCCTTCCCCCTCATGCCCAGATTCCACAGTGACCTCCATGTTCCGGAAAATTCCATAATCTGGCATACCCTGTTTCCCAGCACCTGACTTCTTAAAACTGTGGGATAGCCGAGGTCAGGAATACTCTGCTCCATTTGTGCTACCCACAAATTTCAGCTGTCTCAAAGCTGCTTGTGTGCAATCTGAGCTCTGTGATGACTTACATTCCAGGTGGAGGCTGGGTTTTCATGAAGGCTAAAGAGCTTGTTGCTTCTTCCCCTGGACAGTGATGATGATGCAGTGTGCCTGGTTGCTTTCTGTGGTTCCTACAGCACGTAGGGTGGAGAATGGGAATTTCCCTGCATCCCCCTGGGAGGCTGAACACTCCCCCTGAAAGCCCCTATGTCCCCCTCTCCCAGTGGTCTCCCGCACTGTTGCTAGTTCAGTCATGTTCCAAACCCTGCCTGTAAATTGTAATCTCACTTCCTGGGGAAGACCCCGAGATGAACAAAGGGGCCACTTCACCAGAAGGGCCAGCCCTTCGAGTGGTTTCTGAAGATCATGGAAGCATGAGATGGGCGGAGAGGCTCTCCTCCTTCCTGTGCACCTTCTCATCCTGCCTGACTTGGCCACATTCTTCTTCTTCTCAGTGCTTCTGTGATGGGGCATGTGCCCCGCACTGGCCCTTTAAGAGTTAAAACCCAGCCCTGCCTGAGGGCTGGAGCTGTGGAGCCAGCAGCTGTGGCAGAGACGGCCAATTAGGGCCCAGCTGAGGGCAGTATAAATAAAGGCTCCTGGAGGGGTGGAGATAGACTTGCTCTTGCTGTGGAGCAGGAGGGACCTAGCTGCTAGGGAAGCTAGAGGTTTCCTGATGCAGGGGCTGGGCTGGGCTGGGCTGGGGAAAGGCAGGCAAGGCTGGGGAAGCTATGGCCAGGCAAGCTCCCAGGCTGCAGGGCCTGAGAGAAGGCCTCAGGCTACTAGAGCTGCAGGGTGGTAGCCAGGGCAGCAGAAGGCAGCAGGTCCACACCCTTTGCTTATGATGAGTGGCTGTTTCAGGCTGCACTTTGCCCCTGAGGCGGGGGCTAGATGAAGACCGACAGTAGGGTCGCTGAGGCAAAGTGGGCATAAGGGTTGAGGGTTCCCTGAGGGGGAGGCCCCCAGGGTGTGGAGGCCCTGCAGCAGGGCAGGCCCCAGAGGAAAGGGCACTGCAGTCTGGGATGCGGTGCTAACACAAAGTGGCACGGCCAATAACAGTAACAGCAGGTGAGACACCAGTGGCAAGGGGGTGCTCCAGGGCTGAAGCGCTAACTCCCAGAGTCACCAGAAGGAGGTGGTGTGGCTGTGAGTGCTCGCCATGTAACACCTTCCCATTCAGTTTTCTCCTCCTCTGTATGGCGCTTTCATGGCAAAATGTGAGGAACGACGAGAGAGTCCCTGTCAGTCAGTGTGACCGACCTTCTCGACCCTCCCTGCTGACTCCACAACTGCTTGCCGTGGCGCACTCGTACCCACGAAGCTGTGCGTTAGCCTCGGTGTGCATTTTACTTGGCGTGATTTTTTTTTTTTTTTTTTTTTTTTAATCTGAGTTCCTGGTTTAAAACCTTTCCCTTTGACCAGTTTAAGAAGCATTAAGTTTCCAGCGCATGGAGCTATTCTTTTTGTCTTCTCTGTCACTTCTCTGCTACTGCAAGAAAAAAATTATTTAGCAAGTTACAAGCAAGGATCAGATCAAGTAAGAACACAAATCAAGTAGCCAAAAATCTCTCCTAGGCTCACAGTAGCTACAGTGCCCCTGCAGCAAATCTTTTCTCCTTTACACAATGAAATAGGGTGTGTTCTTTGTCCGTTTCCGTTTGGCATCCGAGACAGAAGGACGGAGCTGTGCCAAGGAAGCCATGGTGGGTGGGGAAGCTGACTGGAACTATATTTTGAAGGACACAGAAGCAACAATTTCTTCTGTCTCGTTTCTGATCCCTCGGGAGATAGAGATACCATGAAGGATTAAATATATCACTACAAATGGCATGTATGCAATTTACAGATACTGGGCCTACCTTTCTGTGTGTTTTTTTTAAATTTTCCCAAAACACCTACTGTAAGATGTCCTTTGTGTTGGTGCCGATTGGCAGTAAAACTGGGAAAGAGCCGTATACTTTAGCATAGTCTCAAGGGCTGGGGGAGGCTAATTTTGTTGTCTGTCTTTATGGTTTATCTGTGGCTCAGCTGCCAGGAAAGCAAAACCAGCAGGAAAAAACTCGTCCATCACCTTCTCATGTAAGAGCGCTCCTTTTTGCTACCGGCTCTGAAAAAAAAGCCTAAGCAAGAGCCTGTTCATGCAGACTGGTTTGCCTCTCGCTCTGCTCAAATCCAAGGACTGAGAGAAGTTAGGGCGAGAGGAAAATCAACTCGTCACCATTAAGTTCACCTCCCTGCACTAAGCAGTAGGAAGCCCCCACTCTCTAGTGTTGTGGGAGTTTTCTATAGGAGTCACTCTACCCAAATCCTATGTAGAAAATAGGTATATATGTTGCCTATCATACCTACCTCAGCCTACCCTCTACTGAGCAGAGGTGTTACTCCACAAATGGAGAAGTTCCAGGAAACCCACTAGGGCATGTTTACACTAGGAAATTATTTCTAAATAACTAAATTTGAAATAACTTCTGAAATAACTCTTTTGAAATAAGCTTGTTCCCCAAGGAAAGCAGGAGTACAGATTTCAAAATAACCAGCCCGCTCTATTGAAATAACAGATTTGGCAGGGTGGATGCTCCACTTATTATTTTGAAATGGGGGGGGTTATTTCATAATAACTCCCTAGTGTAGATGAGGGCCTAGAGATTAACTATTGCCATTGATTTTACATGGAAAATGCTGAGATACCATTATCACGGGGGCAGGATGAAATCTATAGATATTTGAAGAAATGACAAGAATTTGTTAATTCAAGGAGAGGCACCTTCTGCAGCCCAACAGCCAGAGAAGTTCTGTGCCCCCACCAATGGCTGGGGGTGCCCGTGCCCTTGCTTGCCCCCTTTGTGCACACCCCTGATTCAGAGCAATTGTATTTGCTGCCATTGCTTAGTTTTCACCTATGTCTCCTTTTCTCTTTGCCCACCGATGATCTTGCCTGTCCCAAAAGCAAGAAGCAGATGTCTATTTGGAAATTTTGTACTGGCTGCCATCACTGTGGTCTCACATCAGTTTGACTGCCAATAGCAAGGTCCCTAACAATGCTCCCTCTAATCTTTTCCATCTATGTGCAGAATAAATTTTATGGGCACTGAGTCATGAGATAATGTGCACCACCAGTAGAAGCAAAAAAGTCCTGGCTGTGGGAGCTCTGCTAATCAGCTGGGCAGCATTTGAATCGCTCCTGAGCGGCCATATGAGCACCTAGTTTACAGGGAACACTGGTCCCTAGTGAATTTCATAATCTCCAGCTTGTCTTTCTTTTCCCCAGATGTTAAAGGGCACAGCTTTTCAAAGCCTACCCATCTTGCTATGTTCCATCTCTCTTCTCCCTTCTGTGTTCTATAGGGGTTGCCAGTTCAGTGGGTGTTTCTTTGCTGATGAAGGCAGCAGGAGTCAAACAATTCAGTCACTGAAAATGCCAGCCACATCTTTGGGGAGAGGGATAGTAGACCTAAGAAACACTGCACAAATATTTCCTGCCAGAATTCACTCAGATTTGCACCTGAATTCATTTGAGTTGCATTCACATCCTTCCTGTGTTCCCTTTCTCCAGCTGTTCACACAATCCCATTATCACCCAGGGGCACCAAGCTTCAGAGACCTCCTCAGCAGCCCCCAGGTAGATAGGTGGGAGTGAACCTGTGACCTTAAGAGCTAAAGCCATGTGCCTCTGCCACAAGCTAAAAGCCACCTACCACTTAGATAAGCCTTTGGGTTACACCATCATGCTGCCCCAGCTAGTCACAGAAAGCAAAATTCAAAATCAACTGACATGCTCAAAAGATTTCTGTGGGCCTGAATCGTGGGGAACCTAGTTCAGCATCTGAATTTTGGAAATGGCCTCTGGTTTTATAATGAGCTAGACAAATGGAAAGCGGAGCTCAGCACATGGGAGTCTGCAGGGGGGAATAACGAGCCAAAGGACAAGTGTGTGTAACCCTAGTCCTGACGTTTTCATAGCTGGGTATACAGTGTCCTGGAGTATAATATATGGCGCTGGATGAAGGATGTGCATTCTGTCAAATTCAAGCTACGTATATGTTTGCACCCTTTCCTAGCAGGAGATTTAAAGGACCCTGAGCAACGGTGAGGAACAGAGGAAAGGCAAGTATATTGTTTCGAAACATGTCACTTTTAGTACACCCTGCCGAGTAATGGGATAATGAGCCTCTGTGAAAATTTAAATGATCTTGTTAATCATGTATGGTGGACAAACAATTTTGTGTCCCAGGCACTGAACTGAGACTCAGGAAATCTGGGCTCACCCCCTGCTGTATCACAGACCCTCTGTGGGATCTTGCCTAAGCTACTTAATTGCCCGTGCCTCAGTTTCCCCATCTGCAAAACAGGGATGATAAAAATCCTTTCTCCTAGCTTATGTCTACACTTGATATGCTACAGCAGCACAGTGGCAGCGCTTCAGCATATATATAAAAGGGGTTCTCTGATTACTGAAATTAGTCCAGCTCCCTGAAAGGCACCAGCTAGATCAACAGACAACTTCTTCTGTCAACCTAGAGCTGTCTACACCAGGGGTTAGGCTGCCGTTTCTCAGAGGTGTGGTTGTAGCTATGCCAATGTAAATTTTCAATATAGACCAGCCCCTACAATTTGAATCTGTTCTGCCTGCTTACATTTTAAATGCTTTGGGATGGGCACTGTCTCTTATTATATGTACATACAGCATCTTGCACAGTAATAGTGATCATAGGCTTTCCAGTATGTTTCAAATTTAGTAATTGATCCTCAGTGTATTTTGATGGGGGATGAAATAGCTTCTATCTAGCTGTCTCTGTCCTTCCTGGAGGGTAAGATACAGCAACGTGTGTGGGGGGAGGGTTTTCTCCATGGTCCAGGGAAATGAAATGCAAGGTTCCTTTAGCTGTGATTTAAAAGTTATATTAAGGACCAGTGTTGGATGAAGCAGGATCAACATGCTTGTAACTAGATAACTCCAAATCGGTGGAGTGACCATTTCAGTAAGTCACAGCTGTCATGGTGGCCTGATTTATCCCAGATCACAGTCAGATGCACTGTAATGCCATTCCACTGGTTTCAGTTTACAATAACTTGGTATAGACCACATGCATCCTGGAGTGGAAACAAACCAAATAATACGGCTAAAGCCCATCAAACTGCACTGCAGTCTCTCCATACTGCCCACCTCTGAGGCCCATTAAAATGGATTTTAGGGAGAACAATTTCCATAGAGGAATATATTTACCATATCTGTGTTAAAAATAGTAACTGGACTGGGGGAATGTGGTCTCTTGCTGTGGCCTTTGTGAATTTCAAGAGGGATTATTCATTTCAATTTTGTTTTACCTTTGTGCTGGCAGGAATTATTTTTTGCCAAACTGGAATTAATAAATGATCTGTCCATAAACAATTTATCACTGACCCCAACACATAGACCTTCACGCACTGAATTTCTAGTGCAAAAGAATATGAAATATGCTTGCTAGCAGAGAGTGGGGGAGGTGTTTTCCTTTAGGCCAAAAGATTCTGGCATTGGAATGTGTCCCCAGCCTTGTTCATTACACTTTCAAAGTGTTTTTTTTAAAGCGTGAGCTTGTGATCAGGAAAGAAAGGTTGTAAAGCCACAGCCTTCTGTTTCAGACTGAGGTCCTGTTCTCATTTACACTGGTGTAAATCAGAAGTCATTCTACAGATAGGGCTAGCATTCTGCAGGTATAAAACCAGTGTCAATACAATCAGAATCAGGCCCGTGATCTTGACCAGTGACATTATTAAATTTTCTCCTTTGACAAGATTTTTTTCTTAGCAGAGAGTTCTGCAGACTCAGTCAGGGGTGTGAAAATGTCACTGCCTCTTCTGTCATCATTGGCTGCAGTATTCAGTTTTGAATAATTGTGAAAGCAATGGACCAGACTTTCAAAAACTTTCGGTGCCCAATCTTGTGCCTAATTTGAACTTGTAATTAGGCACAAGTACTTGCCTGTGCATATAAGTTAGGTAGTTACATGAGCAAATTGCCACTGCTAGTCAACTGTATTGCAATGAATGAATTTGTGTCATAATTACGGTAATTACATGTGCAAATTAGATGCACAATTTCCTGCATTTTGCAACCTCATGTGCTGTTTTTCTTCTCTCAATGGTTTCCCATTGTCAGAAGTGGAATTATTTCTGATCTGTAGCAACATAAATAAGAGGAGAATCACACCCTATTTTTTAAAATTACACAAAAAGGAGTGTAAATATGCAACATCCCTTTTATTTTTTTTTTACTCTCTCCTTTTATTTTTATTTTATTTTGGTATTTTTATTTGAACATACAATAAAGAGCATATAAAAAAATATTCTGGAATCAGAATTTGGCTGATAATGTCTTGACAATATATGAAACCAAATGAAGTACTCAGCCTGCTGTCCTGCAGATACCTTGACTTTACATTGCTCATGTCTGTAAAACCTTGTTTCTGTCAGTAAACTAAGCATGTCTGGCCCAGAAGATATAAGAAGCAGATAAGGGTAGTAGCACAGAATCTATTTAGCACTATTAAAAATGGTTAAGTAGACTTACGATCAGAGATGCAGGGCTGAAATTTGAGAACCTCTGAAAGCGAGGGGTGGCAGATTGATGGCCCATGAGTCAGTCTGATATTTAAATGCCCACAGCACAATCTACCTATCACATGTTTTGCAGGCCAGGAAATTTTCCTTCTGCCAAGGCTATTACATGATGAGAAACAATGGTTCGTTGAAAGGCAGGGCTTTGGAAAATATCACAGTGAGATGGAGAAATGTCTCTCAAGTCTCGCATAACCTCCTGGGACTTTACTAGTCACCACACTGGAAGCAATAGACATTTTCTTATCAAAATATGCCAAAGTATTCCACAGTAATGATGCAAACCCTCAGGAACATTTGCTGTAGGCTGCAGTGGTTTGGACCATTGCTGTTGAATACTTTACTATTCATTCTTTTTTTAAAGGTGAAACAATTTTCTCAGTCTGGGGCTGATTTTATTCTCACTTGGTATGACTCTGGAGGGGGCAGTGGGAATGGAATTATACCTGCATGAGAGCTGGGCCTTTATATATATGGGACAGATCATTGTGATTGGCCTTAGTGATAACTCTTGTTTATTATTCCTGTGATCTGGTTCTTAGACTTTGTCTACACATTCAAATTCAAAGCGCTGCGGCAGCACTTTACCACAGCAGTGTGGTCAAAGCAAGAGTGCTGGGAGAAAGCTCTCGCAGTGCTCTAGGTAAACCACCTCCTCGAGGAAGTAGCTAACAGCTCTCTGGGAGCCTATTTACACTGATGCTTTACAGCACTGTAATTTGCTGTGCTCAGGATGTGTTTTTTAAACATAAGAACACAAGAATATAAGAACGTCCATACTGGGTCAGACCAATGGTCCATCTAGCCCAGTATCCTGTCTTCTGACAGTGGCCAATGCCAGATGCCCCAGAAAGAGTGAACAGAACAGATAATCATCAAGTGATCCCTCCCCTAGGGTGGCTAGCATGCCCATCAGCTTTAAGGAGCTCTGTGATTGTTTGTAGATCAGAGACATGCTTGATCGTAGCTACGAAGACTTTTGAACATTGCACTAGAGTGACTCAGTAGGTGACAATGGAAAACATCCCCAGTAGTGCGGGGAGCTGCCCAATAGAAAGGTAAGGGATAACCTTGCCATGTGGCCCTTCTCAGGCCTTGTCCTTTTCAGGCCTTGTATCTGGGTCTCCTTTCTAGCCCACCCTTGTCCTGAGGTGCAATTATTATCCTGTCCCGTTGGGGGCCCCTCCCCATTTTACCCTGTCCCACTCTAACCAGTGCAGCAAACCACCAGCTTCCATGGTGTTTCTCTGGGACTTCCCTCCACAGCCAGCTCCCAGCTTCTGCCTCTAGCTGGTTGCTCACACACACACTGGTCCTTTCTCCCCGTCTCCCACCCGCCCCTCCCCCCCAGCCTCAGCCCTTCTGACCCAAGATGTCCTCCTTTCTTTCCTGGTTCTGGGTAGCACAGGGCCCTCTGTTTGCTAGATGCTGACCAGGGTCCTTGCTACACCCCAAATGATGTGTGGTCCAATCAATTCCCTATAGTTCCTTCAAGGTGGTAGTGAGCCAGCAGGATCCTCACCCAGGAGTCACTGTGTGATAAGATATGTGCTGTGCAGGGACTTGCAGACACTTACATTAGGGGGTATGTCTACACTGCAGAGTTTTTTCAGAAAAACCTCACTTACATGCACACTGCAATCGCATTCTTTGGAAAAAAATTGAAAGAACAGAAAGGTTTTTCTGACATTGGTAAACCACTTTCTGCGAGGAAGAAGCCTTTTTCTGAAAGAGCTCTTTCGCAAAAAGGCATGTGTGGACGGGGAAGAGGGAGTTCTTTCAGAAGAAGAGGAAAGAGGAAAAAGCACAGATGCCTTGGTGGCCACTCCATCCATAGTAATCACAGCTTAAATGCGAGAGAACGTCCATTCAGTGTGGGCGCTATCTTTCGAAAAAGCAGATAGCTTTTTTGATGTGCTTTGGCAGCATGGATGCTGTCTTTTGGAAGACTTTTTCTGGAAGATCTCTTCCAGAAAAGCTTCTTCCAAAAGAAGCCTACAGTCTAGACATAGCCTAGGTCTGAATGTGTCCCACTGCACTGGAATTCAGCTCTAGACAAATTCTGCCTCAAGTGAACAGGTGTGGAAGTCGTGAGGTGTTCTGTTGCATCAGGATGTAAATTCACTCCCATTAGCCCGTGAAATTGACCGCGGTGAGAAGGCCCGGGCAAAGCGGTAGGCAGTACACCGGTATGAGCTGAACGTGGGAGTGGGGCATGGTTTCTAGCTCAGCCCTCCACCATGGGGATGGAATTAAATTCTAGTGAAACCTTCCACTGCTTATAGAGAAGTTTTGCTCTACCATGTTTGGGTTCCACGGAACAAGTGCAGCCTGGATCCCCTTATCCAATAGGGTGCTCGGTGCTGGCAGTTTGCCTCGTTCAAAAGGGACATTGATGCTCTGGGAGCAGGCCTGCTGACAGGGTGGAGCAGAGGGGGCAATTCCTCTGGCTTGGCAATTCAAAGGGGCCCCGGGTATTCTGCCACCAGAGCAGGACGTCATGTGCTCTGCATGGCTCTGAGGGCTGGGGGACCCCAGCATCATGCTCCTGGAAGTGCTGAGAGCTGGCTGCCCTGCCCCTTCCGCTGTTGGCCCCATTGTCTGGGACTAAGGTGTCTGCAGCTTCTTGAGGCCAATAGTGAGCGGCAGGTGCCAGGGGTGTGGATGGTGAGTTGCCAGCCGGCCCACTGACAGGAGGGGGGGTGGGCAAAAGGGGTAAGTGCCCTAGGGCCTGGCGATTCTAAAGGGCTTGGGGTTCCCGGCTGCTGTTCCTGCCCTGGGCCCTTTAAATCACCACGGGAGCACCTCGCAGCACGCTCTGAGCAGCAACAAGAGCTTGCTGGAGAGGGGAGATGGCACGGTGCGCTTGGGGCAGCACTGCGGGCTGACTGCCCCCAGCCCCATCCCTTCCACCCAATACCCCGCCCCTTTCAGGAACACACAGTCAGCTCCCCATCTTGTGACTGTGCCAATGCTGCAAAAGTCACCACGGTTTGAGTGGACTGCATTTAATTTCATCGGCTGTTTTATTACAGGATAACGACACACTGATTTATTGTATGCGGGGTTGCAAAGTGCCTGACAGGGAGAAAATATTTTTTAATCTAAGAACGATCACCATAAAGAAGGTCAGTCAAATATATCCTTTTGTTCTTCATTTTGTGTCCCTCGCTTACATCGACTGGTCCCCTCTCCCCAGGCCCAGCCTGCACTGCTGACTGGAAAACACCTAGCTCCATTCGTGGCTACCACTGGGCTCCATAGTCCAATGGTCTTTTGCCCCTACTCCCCTGGACCTTCCATCCAGTTGCCCCATTTCTTTCTCCCCTTGGTGGCTATTTCTACTGGTCGCTCCACTTTAGAAAGACTTTTCTTTTCTTTTCTTTTCTTTTCTTTTTCTGGACAGTGAGGCTGTCTCCTGATGCCTACATGTTTTGCAAGCTTCATGGCTCTTCAGTGCCACTTATAGAAGCAACTAGAGACAAGGGCATCTAGCATGATGCTCAGCCAGCTTTCCATAGATCACAGGTGTTGCATGCAGCACTCCTTGGGAAGCCCTGTCCTCCCAGTCTAAGATGTCTACGATGCTACCTTCTGTTTCATTTCCCTCTCTCCTTCCTCCCCCCCACTGCATTGTGCCATTCAAATGATTGATTTGTGTTTCACAGAATGATCCACCAGCTCAGTGGCATTAACAAATATGGTATGAACGGGGCTGCCACAGTTAGGGTTCACATGTTGTGCAAGAGAGCACCGGACAAAGTGGAAATGGCAAACCTGGATTGCATCATTATCTGTGGATGTCCAAGTGTCATCCTCAGCATCCTTGAATGGGAGGATGGGAAGGGGGAAAAGTAAGTAACAAAAGTTCTCTGACAGGTAACCCTCTGGATGCATATCCATAGTTAAGTTAGAGGTTTTCCACTGTACTTTTATCACAAGTAGCTGTGCTGTGTCTGCCGCCCACCCATCTATACGTCCCCATTCTATTACAAACAGAGTAGTCGATCATCTGTCTCATGTCCTTGAGGAGTTGCCAGCACATTACTGGCCTAGTTTTCTCAGATATTTCACAATATTCGTCACCGTGGTGCACTCTGATCTGTTTGTTTCCCCATCTCTCTGTACAATATCAAGCCCATATTGTCTGCAGCTTTGCTGTCTGGCTTTTTTCTTACACTCCATCTTTTCAAGCAGTGTTTCTCCTTAAACTGCCAGACCTGGTAGCACCCAAGTTTTAAAAAACATTCTTTTAAGCAAAGCTGGGGGTAGAGCTAATTTTTTTGAGGGGTGTGTGTGTGCATTTTATGCCCATGTTGTACAGGTGTCAATAATGACACAAGGCGCCCAGCAGTGGAGAATCAAGCCCCGTATTGCTAAAGCAGGTCAGAAAACTCCCGTTTTTCTCCCTGGACAATTTTGAGGGGAAAGCTCCTTTTGAAATGTCTGATGACATATTTGGGGGGCTTCCCCTGGAATTTTCATTTAGTATGGCACGCTCAGCAATTCTGTTCATGCTAGCACAATATGTGCCCCACACCCCCACCCCACCTTCCAGGCAGTGCAGGCAGACTGAGAGCTGACACACCCATGGCACAAACAACATTTGTTCCCTGTCACTCTCATAAGCCACCCAAATGCTGTTCTCTTGGGATGACACTGGGGGATACTGGAAGAAGGGACCTTGCTCTCCAACCACAGACCCATCCTCAGGTTATTTGCTCCAGAATTTGTTCCCCTCCTCCCACCCAGGTGGATGGAGGTTGCATCAGGGCCTCTTTACATAGCTCGGTACATGTTTAGCTGTATTGTTGTGCTGGAATAAAGAGGAGGAGGCATCAAAGAAAGCCAGCAACCTGAGAGGGAATTAGAGTTGGAAAAATGTGAAAGCAGAAACAGGGAAAAGAGTTGATCTTTCTTCTGAATCTCAGACCTACTTCTGCGAGTGCCCATATGTCCTTCACATTCAGAAACCTCTGCTTCAGAACACAGATCTGCATTGCAGAGGAATCCCCCCCGCTTTATTCACACTTGGAGCTTGAGCCATGTCTGTACCAACGAGGAACATTATCAAAAGAAAAGGCAAAGAGCTGAGGGTGGGGAGGGGAGGAATTGTGGGAAAGGGCATTGGGCTTTCAAAGTGCTGCTTTCCCAGCTGGCAACAGGAGGGTGCACATCCACGAGAGAAAGATTTCTTGACAGCTTTTCGGCTCATCTCTGAAGTGGCTATTGAAGGGTAGCTCAGAAATGCAGATGAGGTGAGAACAACTTTAATGTAGAACAGTCTACTACATTTTCTGCTAGTAACAGAGCAAGAGAACCCCTGAGAAATCTTCAGTATCAATAGTTTGATAGCTAGCCCGATGTTGCAAAACTCACCAGACAGACAGATGCCTGTTCTTGCAGAGTCATGCTACTGATGCATTCGCAGTCATGCGATGATTAAAAACTATCACCCCAGAGAGGGGCTTTTCTTCTATCAAAGTTCTTCCCAACACACGCACATGCACAAAGGGCAAAGAAACACAATAAAACTGTTGGCAGAGTTTCTCAAGATCGCAAAGGTTGAATGCCAATTTTTTTACTGCAGTGTAAATTAAAATGCCTGGCCTAAGATGACAGACACATAGACCTGAGCTCCAGATGGTTTTGTGCCCATTCCAAGCAGCATTATAATAATAGACAGAGAATGATTGCTCGAGGCCGGCTTCTGTTTCACACAGCAAACTAAAAAAAGAATAAGTGGTAGGGTGTGAGTGGTGCTGAGTTCCCCAACCCCTGACTGGCTTCAGCGGGAGTGGTTGTGGGCCACGTATTCATTAGAGGACAAACTCCACCTAAAATATGCAGCTCTAGCTATGTGAATAGTGTAACTGAAGTTGACGTACCTTAGTTCAAATTACTGCGGCATCCCCACTGTAGAGGGTTGATGGGAGAAACTCTACCATCAACTCCCCTTACTGCTTGCAACCCGATGGAGTACTGGAGTCAATGGGAGTGTGATCAGTGGTCAATTTAGCAGGTCTTTACTAGACCTGCTAAATTAATCCTTGGGAGATCAATCTCTCCACAGCGTGGATCTCCCAATAAGTCAAGACCTCAGGAATGGATTCTGTGTATACAAGGACTTTGCAAATATGTCTCTTATAGTGTGATTACACTCTGAAAAGTGACCTGGCATAAATACCTTTGTTCATGGCCTGTGAGACCTGCCTTACTTCTAAAACTTAAATAACCCCTTGTGAATCACACCCCTCAGAGACAATGTTAAGCTGACCTAAGCCCCAGCATAGAAACCACTAGTTCAACAGAATTCTGCCATCAACTTAGCTACAGTTTCTCCAGGGGGTGGATTAAGTACAGTGATGGAAAAACACTTCCATCGCTGTAACAAGTGACTAAACTTGGCACTGCAGCACCATCGTTGTGCCATTGCAGCATCCATAGTATAGATCAGCCCAGTGCTTCCAAATCACTTCCCAGGTAGAGAAGCTGAAGGTTTTTCTGAATGGCAGCTCTGCAAACTCACCCTGGGCTCTGAGAGCTTGTCTCTACTATGGGGTGGATCATGATCAATATGCCAGTGGTCAATTTAGTGAGTCTAGTAAAGACCCACTAAATGGTTTGCTGATCACTCTCCTGTCAATGCTGACAGTCCAGCAGAATGAGATGCATAAAGGGTGTTGACAGGGAGAGATTTTTCTGTTGACCCCCCACAGTGTGCACCCTGCAGTAAGGAGATCCGAGCTACTATCATAACTCAAATTCCATAGCTTAGGTCGACTTGTTCTCGTAGTACAGACCTGAAAGTCAAGCGAGGACATCTCGCTAGTTTGTAAACTATCTCGGGAGAGAAAGATTCCGTCATCAGAACTTAGTTAAGTCTTTAGCTGGAACAGAATTCAGCCTCCTCCTCCAGTCACTACACTAGTGCTGCTGTGCTAACAGGAGTAAAATGTAGTCGAAAGAAATATATTTTGTCATTAAAGGTGGCAGATCAGACTACTGAACATACAGATCTGTTGAGTGTGAAGGGTTGTTTTTCCAGTCAATTTCTGATGATAAACACATTTGAATGGAATTCTGATTCACTTAATGGGTGAAAAAAGTCTAGTGATGAAACATACAAGGAACTCAAATTGGTTCTTGTTCTTCATGATTATGATTAATTTGTATCACCATAGTGCCTAGAAGCCCCAGATATGGATCAGGACCACAGAAGACAAAGATGGTCCCTGCTTAAAAAAGTTAACAATTTAAGCATAAGATGTCAGAGAACAAATTGATACAGACAGGTGGAGGGGGGAAATCATGAGAGAATGCATGCCTCTGAAAAAAAATTGTTCTTTACCCACAAAAAGCTTATGTCCAAATAAATCTGTTAGTCTTCAAGGTGCCGTAGGACTTCTTGTTTTTGCAGACTAACACGACTACCCCTCTGAGAGAATATTGGTCTGCCTGATAGCCAGTAATCACCGGCAGCCTAACTATTGGCAAATATTTTGTAGGCACCATGGCAAAGGAGTGTTTTAAAGAAGATTAAAAAGTTAGATTTAAAGGTGTTTATGGGGCAAGGTGGGAGAAAGCATGAAGCTTTTGAAAATGTATTGCGTGGGCAATGGAAGCTGGAATCATGAACTGAATGGAGACAGCAGTCAACATTTAAAAAGCAAATGAGTCACAAGTAGTGTGGGGATCAGTCGGGAAGGGCCTTGAAAGTGAGGACAAGTCATTTACATTTTATTTGATGGAGATGGGAAGCCAGTGTTGGGATTCAAGGAGAAGGCTGGCACATTCCAAGTGTCCAGCTTGGGAAATGGTCTTTGCAGCAGCATTCTGAATAAGTTGCTGAATTTGTATTAAAATTTAGTACACCCGAACATCCTTCATCCGGGTGCCTGTGATCCAGGAACACACATGCTTCGGACCCCACAAAGTCCTCCCAGACCCCGCACCTCACCCTCAATAACAGTTTCAATACAGTATATTAAGAATTTATCTTATGACATGTTATACATGTACAATACTCTATAAAACTTTAGTAATAGACTTTGTTTACCCTTCATTATGGCGAACTCTCTTAGTCTGGAAAATTCCATAATCCAGCATAGACTATTCACCAAGGTTGCCGGATTAAAAAGGTTTAAGATTAGATTAAAGTAAATCGGTACACCCCAGTGCGCCACTGTAGCAAGAAAGAGCCAGCCATCTGGGTGCCCAGCTCACCCATTGGCAGAACTGGGAATTAAACCCAACTCTGTCAATAAACGGACCAGACCACACAGCTTCTCACGGGAGACAGGAGGGCCTCTAAGTAAATTTCCTCCTGCACAAGGGAGATTTTTGTTTCTGCAGTAACAGCCAGTGCACACTGCTCAGGCGCCAGATTTTTAAAGGCATTTAGGTACCTAAAGATGCAGATTGGCACCGAACCCCCTTACAATCTTCCTTTCCCATCAGTACATGCCCTCAGCTAGGTTTCTTACCAGGTGCCCCTTCAGGGATGAGATCCACTTTATTTTGAGTGATACAGGTAATAAACACCCCTGGTGTCCTGGGCCCCGCTGATCCTCACCTCTGAGCCTCTCCTGCTGGAGTTGTTGTTCTGTGCCCTTGGTTTCTTGATGCTTCCCCGCCCGCTAACAAGCAGCTCATCAAAATTCAGGGCATGTCCATAAGTACAGCTTGGGGAGCTCTGCCTGACTCGCTTGGGAGGAAGATGGTGCAGGGGGTTAACGAGTTAGCCTTTTATGCAAAGATCTGGACAGAAATTTAAACTGGATAACAAATGTGTTGGGGGCTGGATAGCCCAGGTAATGAGTAGCGAGGGGGCCATAAAGCAGAGTGGCTATAGGTTGAACTTCCCTAGTCTGGCGCTCTCTGGTCAGGCAACATCCGTGGGCCGACATGATTTTAGTTATCCAGTTGTCCACTTAGCATGGGTGTGTCCAAGTTTCCGGCGGTCTCATAAATTTTGTTTACAGCCACCAGTCCTGACTCTCACTGTTCTGTGCTGTTATTGAGCTCTAATGGACCCGTAAATGTCTTCTAAGAGCCCAGTAAGTAGTGGCAGTGTTGGTCATGCTGCTAGAGACTATTGACCTCTTGTAGTTCGGCAAATTCTCTGGTTTGGCACCACTCGAGTCCCTAGGGTGATGGACTAGAAAGGTTCAACCTGTATTGTCTATTAGTGAGCACCCAGACAACTCCTCTTCCAGCTGCCATTATCTGCAGCTACCATAGTCCCTCTCCATGGCCAATGCATTGGCTCTCCACTTCAGGTCCTACGAACACTCTCACAGGCTCTGTTTCAAACCTCTGAAGTATTCTGCACCTATCCTCCCACAAACCAGCCCTTTTTGGGTCCTTCACTGCTGTGACAAAACAACCTTTGCTGTCCTTGCCCTGTCCACTTGTTTGCTTGAGACTAATCTCAGTTGTCTCATCTCTATTCATTGTCTCCATTTGCATCACTTTCTCCTCTCGAGTGTTCTTCTCTCTCTCTCTCTCTCTCTCTCTCTGGGCATGTTGTTCATACCACCAACGTGGAAAGATAACAATCCCATAATTTATTATTAAAACCAATATTCCTGGGTGACTCCCTTAACAGTGCAGTGAATTTATCCCACTGATTGTTGGCAAGAAATGGAAGTCACGCCTCCCAGGGCAAGGTTTATTTTTCACATTTGTTGAATGCGAGCAGAGAAAATGAATGGCTGCAGTAACTGTAAAATAATCCATAAGGCAGACTGCTTCTCCTCATCTTCTTTTAGAGGGTTTCATTCAACTCAGGCTTTATGTATGATACAATGATGAATGGAATGACTGGGAGCTCTACAAAGTAGTATTATTTATGGAGCGTTATCAGATAGCATCCAATTTCTTCCCAGGCAATTTTGGTACAAGGCGGAATTTTGAGATTAAAATGAGATCCCATCTGATCATTAAAATTCATTCTAAATATGCCCATCCCTAACCCTGCTATAGAAATGGTGTTGGCTTTTCCACTAAATGCTTCTTAGGAGTGCTAGTGACTTGTGCAAATCTACCTCCCATTCTAAAGCCATATCACATGGAAGCCCAGAGGAAGTTGCTTAGGCGAAAGAAGGCTGTGTATCATACGCATCCATACTTTTCCTTTCCGGACATGGATGGAAGAGGTGATTTTTTTGACAGTGAGATATCCTGTGTTATGGAATATTCTCCCATAGGAAGTGGTGGAATCTCCATGGGGGGGGGAGGGGGGCAAGGAAAACTAGAGCAGGCCAAAAACTAGCAAATGTCCAATAGGGAACAATCCTGCATTGGCCAGGGCGTGGACTAAATGACCAAGTCTTTTCCATCTCTTAGGGTGCATCTGCACTGCAGGGCTTAACTCAAAATAAGCTACGCAAATTGAGATACGTCAATTGCGTATCTTATTTCGAAATAGCTTATTTTGAAATAGGGAGCGTCTATACAGCACTTATTTCGAAATAGAGCACTCTTCCTCCGACTTCCCTTATTCCTCGTACAATGAGGGTTACAGGAGTCAGAGTAAGTCCTCCAGCTTGACAGTATTTTGACACTATTTCGAAATAACTGCCTGCTGTGTAGACACAGACTAAGTAATTTCAGAATAGCGCTAGTTATTTGAAATAATGTTGCAGTGTAGATATACCCATGGGCTACGTCTAGACTGGCATGATTTTGCGCAAATACTTTTAACGGAAAAGTTTTTCCGTTAAAAGTATTTGCGCAAAAGCGCATCTAGATTGGCACGGATGCTTTTGCGCAAAAGCATCTCTGGCCAATCTAGACGCGGTTTTGCGCAAGAAAGCCCCGATCACCATTTTAGCCATCGGGGCTTTTTTGCGCAAAACAAATCTGAGCTGTCTACACTGGCCCTTTTGCGCAAAAGATTTTGCCCGAACGGGAGCATCAAAGTATTTGCGCAAGAAGCACTGATTTCTTACATTAGAACATCAGTGCTCAGCGCTCTTGTGCAAAATCTTGCCAGTCTAGACGCAGCCTTAGACTCTTTGATTCTCCAAACAAGTTCCTTAAATGAAGCTGGGTATCTAGGTAGCCAATCACACGTTTTCCCATCTTAATTTGACTTTGGAAATCTCCCCACCTGACAAATCAACCTGATGCTCCAAGATTTGGTTTGTAATATTTCAGTGGCTTGGCTGAAAAATATCTGTGCTGTTTTATACAGCTGTCAGAAGATGATTTGTCAGTATGCAAATTCACTCTGGCCTCATGTTCCTCCTGCCCTGGATGACAAGGGGGCCAAAAGAATCGTCATTGATAGCTGTTCAAGGAAGTGTTGGAAGGACTGGGGCTCGTGCCCACAGTGCCAAAAATAAAACTTGGATACAGTAGGCAGATACTAGCTCTTATATGTGTTTGCTCCCAGTCTACTAAGGTCCAGGCCCCTGTACACAGCTGGTTGTTACTACCAGAACACAAGAAGAGGAAGGCTGTGTAAAAGGCCCCAGAGCTGGAATCTACCATTGTTTTCCTATTTGGCCTTTGGACAAGTCACTTCAGCCCCTAAGTCACTTGAGAGTTTTAAAAATGTTACCTAAGTTCCACTGACTTTCACTGAGACGTAGGGTCTGTCTACACTACAGCTGCTTTTGTGGCACAGCTACAGCACAAGAGCTATGCCTCTATAGCTAGTAGGGTAAATATTTCCTGCATTGATGGAAGAGTTTTTTCATTGATATAGTTCACCTCTGTAATAGAGCACTAAGATGCTGACAAGTGTGTACACAGGAGAATGATTTGGTTACTTCTTTGCTGCAGAGTAGCAGCTGCAGTATACACTGCACCTGTGTCTGTTTCTCAGGCAATTGTTCTCCTTTCAGGCATTTTAATAATACTTTTTTTTTCTTTTAGCTCCCTCCTTTGTATTTTCAGATGCAAACTTTTGGTATGAAAATGATATTCCCCTTGTCTGGCTTTTGAAAGGCCTCTGTGTTGAGCTTGGAACTCTCTTTAAAAAAAAAAAAAGCTTTCTCCAAGAGTGAAATTCACCCAGAGATCAGAGGCTGCCCCAGGGCCTCAATTGGCAGAGCCCTGTGCGGATATAAAATTTCTATCCGCATCTGCAAAAATGAGCTGCGGGTATCCGCATTGACACACGGATACCCACGGATATAAAGCAGAGAGCCGCAGATTTTCAGGGCTCTCTAGCCAAGTGGGATTTGAAAAAGCTTTGTGCTGGCCCCTCTGCACAGGATGGATTTGACCTTCCTATAATGATATAAATAGCTTTTCTTACAGATATTTTAATACAGCAAATTTAGGAACATTGTCAGTTTTCAGTGATTTACCTGAAGACTTTGCATCCTTTTCTTACCCCCATTGCCACTGACTTCAGTAGGAGCTGGGGGGCATGAATATGGGCCCATCATGTTAGGAAAACTAGCTTCCGTTAGAGTCAACAGGTAGCTCTTGCTTGAGTATAGCAACTAAAAGAACTACCCTCCTCCTGTCCCCTTCAAACACCTGCAAAAATAAACGAAGGCTCCATGCATGCAGTTGGGATCCCTGGAATGCTGAGTACATTAAATTAATCATTCATAAACTGAACAAATATATTCTAGTCCCATTAGCTGATAGACAGCATCTCCTGTTAATTTACTTCTGCTTGAGGTGTCTCTGTTAACCCCTTTTAATCTGCCGTTATTCTAGTTAAACTCCTTGGTGGGCTTGGTTATCAGAGGCAGGTCCTGTTCTGACGGGAGATCAAATTAAGATTGCAGACAACTTGTCGAGATAAAAGAGCCTTGTGTCTGTAATTGAGTTATAACCTAATTAAAAAAATGAGATGTGCTCCAGACAAGCCCCCAGCAAGCTGTTCGCTCGTGAGTGCAGCCTCTTTGTCTTTGCTGAGTTTTCACTGTTTGAATTCCATCAAGCTAAACTCAACCAGACAGGTGTCACAATCGTGTGCTGTAATGGGTTCGCCTTCTGACATGGGTATCTTTTTTCTGTGCCTTCTTCTCTACCTATGGCATTGTCCAAAATCTAATTTTTTTTAAAAATGTCAGAGAGGCACATGAAGTTAATAGACTTACCAGTTTGCAGCTCTCCACTTCAAGTCAATTATCTGCAGTGGATGTGTACACCACTGTCGCTCTATAACCTGGGTATGGTACCAGGTTGCCTTATCTCCTTATTTAGGAAGCATGCTGTCTAGAGAAAATTTAATATTTTAGGCTTCCCGTAGAGTATATTAAATCTAGGGATTCCTGAGGTCATCTTCAGCAGGAAACATTTGTCCACACACAGAGAAATTGAGTCACCTGGCTTTTGCGTAAAACCAGGATGTTTGTGTTCTATTGCTCTGTGAGGAACAGATGGCTTGCTGGTACTGGGACCACTGTGTGCATTGTCCAACAGAGGCCTCTGAAACACCCAGACTCTGAATAACAAAAGGATGGTAATGAGGCCCAAAGATATTACAAATGGCTCTCAATAATCAGACAAATAATACTTGCCTGATTCCAGACAATGGGAAGGGAGGTAAATGATGCCCAAATCTGTCACTGCTTTCCAATGACGGGCTGGGGTTGTCTCATGAACACTGAGTATTGTTACAGTCAGTTGAAGAAGAACAAAATACAGAAACACTCAGAACTGTATTCCCAAAGGGTATGTCTACACTGCCACCCTAGTTCGAACTAGGGTGGCTAATGTAGTCATTCGAAGTTGCAAATGAAGCTCAGGATTTAAATATCCCGGGCTTCATTTGCATCTTGCCGGGCGGGCGCCATTTTTAAATGCCCTTAGTTCGAACTCCGTGCCCGCGGCTACACGCGGCACGGAGTAGGTAGTTCGAATTAGGATCTCTAATTCGAACTACCGGTAATGAGAGATCCTAATTCGAACTACCTACTCCGTGCCGCGTGTAGCCGTGGGCACGGAGTTCGAACTAAGGGCATTTAAAAATGGCGCCCGCCCGGCAAGATGCAAATGAAGCCCGGGATATTTAAATCCCGGGCTTCATTTGCAACTTCGAATGATTACATTAGCCACCCTAGTTCGAACTAGGGTGGCAGTATAGACATACCCAAAGGGATTTAGGCATCTAACTGCCACTGTAGGTGTCCGTATCCAAAATGTAGGACCCCAGAATTCCTGCCTAATCCTGTAGGTGGCTAAATTTCCACCAAAAGGTCTCCATGGCTACATTTACACTGCAGCGCTATTTTGGGATACCTCCAGTATCTCGAAACAGCTATTCCGTGTCTTTTGAGCATGCCCGTTATTTCAAAAGATAACAGGCTTGCTATTCCAACGTCCCTGTAAATATAAACCTCAATTCCACAAGGTGCAAGGGACATTTTGGAACAGCGATTTATTTCAAAATAAATGCTGTGTAGACAGCACCAAATTTCGAAATAAGCTATTTCGACATTGACTCGAAATAAGCGAGGCCATTTGCATAGCTCAAATTGCGTAGCTTATTGTGAGCTCCAGGTGCAGTGTAGACACACCCCATGATGCCTACATTTCTGCCATTGGGCGTGTGCATGATCATGTAAATCTGGTTACCCAGGTGCCTGCGACACACATTAAGCATTGCCCCACCACTTCACCGGCAAGGCCCAATAAGGGAGGTGTTTTCAGAAGCCATCTGCTGGACTAGGCCTTACACAAAATGCCTTTGCCACCAGAGGAGTTGGTCTCCCTCATATACTCTTTAGCCTAGTTATTACAGCGCTCACCCATGCAATGGGACAGGCAGATTAATATCCCCACTTTGCCTGAGGTAGATCAGGGACTCAAACTTAAGTTTCCCCTGTTCCATGTGAGTGCACTAATCCCCAGGGCTGGAATCATTCTCCTAATACTGAAATACTCACACAAAGTCCAACACCATCAACAGGCACAACTGCGAGAATACCCCAGAGCCCAGTGGTTAGGGCACACTCATGAGATGGGGGCTCATAGCCCTACTCCACATGAGGGAGGAGATTTGAACCCGGGTCACCCACATGCTAAGTGAGTTACTCCAACTGCGATAGCTTATAAAAGGAGAACAGCAGCCGTACCTTGTTTTCTTTTAGAAGGGCTTTAGGTACCTAAGTACAGAAGGTTCATGGCTGTGAATCCCAGATGGAGACAGGTGCTTCCCGCTGGCCCAGACTTGGGTGAGGGGTTGCGTTTAGGACCCACCCTTCCCCAGTTGGCTAGCTTACAAATCTGGGTTCAGTATTCTGGCTTTTGTGGATCCCATTCTTAGGCACTTGACTCTCCCTAAATGTTATATTGGAAGCATGCGGACTTTGCTTCAGGCTGCAGATTGCCTTTAGCGGCTGGGCACCTAAACATTTGGCACTGCAATGCCAAGTCAAAGTTTCCTTTGTGGACCTAGCCCTCAGCGGTATATTCAGAGCAGCTAAGTATTTGTGCTGCCTTCATTTTCTTTTTGCTGTGCCTTTAAATCTTCACAAATTCTGCTCCCTGCAGAGCTGGCCTGCAGCCATTTTGTTCCCCAAGGTGCTGCAGCCTGTTTAGCAGAGAGATGCGCATTCTGTGATCTCCTGGAGAAATTTCACTTTGGTTCCTCCTTCTTAGGGTTTTTACCCCCTTCCTCTAAAATGCTAAGTTGCTGTCTGCTCTGTGAGCCACACTGATGTTTCTTTGAGGCACTGGCAATCCCAGTTTACCCACTCCATGAGACACCATATAGCAACAGTATATGGCTTTGACGAAGGCCCACGTCACCACTTACTGGAGGATCGATGCTCTGGCGATTGATCTTCCAGGGTTTGATTTAGTGGGTCTAGTAAAGACCCGCTAAATTGAACTCTGAGGGCACCCTTGTTGACTGTGGTACTTCTTGTTGTTGTGAAGAGTAAGAGAAGTTGACAGGAGAGTTTCTCTCTCCAACCGCCCACTGGGGGGCTGCCCCAGAAAATCTATATATCTTTCATCAATTTTCTCTGCTAGTATAGACATGGCCTAAGGCCTTCTCTGCCTGCGGGTGTGGAAAATAAATATAATGTAAGGTGTGGATATAAACCTCTACAGTTCTACTGGCTTCACCCCCAGTGGTATATTCTGAACTAAAAATGACTCTTTTCAGTTTAGTTTCTGTCATTTGGGAAGGCATTTGAACCACAGGCATTGACGCCAGGAATGCTCTAGCCCTGGAGCACCCATGAAAAAAAAATAGCCCCCATGGCTCCCAATCACCTCCTGCCCACCACAACCAGCTGTTCCACCATGTGCAGGAAGGGCTGGGAGGAGGGGGGAAGGGGCGCCCGTGGCGGGGGGGTGGAACTGGGAGGGGCGGGGCTGTGCCTGAGGCAGAGTGTTGGACTGAGACCCCCAGGGCCTAGGAGAAGCCGGCATTTGGAATTTAAACCATTCTTATTCTGGAATAAGTGTCAACATAGCAGGTTATATACCTGGCTAGCCGGCAAAAATTTCCCACCTATACAAGCGTTGAGGTCTGGTGGAGGAAACAGGATACACATGCATCTGAGGAAGTCTGAGGGACAGTGTCTCCTCAGGCAGCCCCTTACCCAGGCCTGTGCTTAACGTCCTATGCTAGCCCAAATGATTGATCACTAGCCTGAGTGGGAGAGCAACATGGCTTTGTTGAGCCTCAGCTGTGGTAAAATAAGCAGTGCCCTGCATGCCCAGGCCGTGACAACGCTGCGTTCAAACCCGACGCATTTTTTTCTCCCCTTTATGTCTAGGAACTGCACTGACTTTCAGGAATCACTGTGGCCTGCTGTGACTGATGTATATTATGGAAAGAGGCTGGTGCCCAGTGCACGGGCAGCACAGAAAGTCCTGTTCTATCTTGGGCTCCCTTGCATTGTGATAGTCAATGCACAATAAAACCCGAGAGAAACAACCATATCCCGAGAAACAAGAAAATTGGTTGTGTGAAAAGAATACGATATAATACCAAGTGCCTTCTGCATGCTTGCTGCTAAGAAGAGACTGGGGCAATCAATCTGTGAGACACTGTTGCAGCTGATGTTCTCCCTGGCACCTGTGCTTAATTACTCTAAAGGCAGAGCTAAGCAAAATGGCAATTTGAGAGCTGCTATTAAGAGCTGCTAATTTCACAGCTGGTTAGGTGCTTCCTGACTTCTGGGGATTTTTTTTTAATTGAGCCTGATTAAGAAAATCTAAGGTCTCATTTCAGAAATGGGCTGGTACAGTAATGTTGGTTAGTAGGGAGTAGCTTTTATTAATGACCTTTCCATGCTGGGGAAAGCCCTTGTGTCCATGCAGATTATGCCAGTGTAAAAGTGCTTTTGCCGTTATAGTTTAGTTTGCTTAGGGAACTGGCATAAGCTATACAGCAAAAGTAAATTTTTGCTGATATAAGCTGCATGTACATGACTATAGCTATCGCAGCAAATCTCTTCTCATGGGGACTAGGCCTAAGTGGGTGTCTTGGGACATTTCAGTATCCAAGAGAAAATACCCCTATTGCAGGCAGTTTCAAACTTCAGGTCACGACTTGTAAGGGTAAGCGGTTAGCTGGCTGCAAGATGCTTTGTTTATCTGAGTATCTGCAGGCATGGCTGCTCACGGCTCACCGTTCCTGGCCAATGAGAACTGCAGAAAGTGGTGGCTTCGTCCGCATCACTTCCCACAATTCCCATTGGCTGGGAATGATGTACCACGGCCACGGGGAGCTGCATCTCGCAGCCATCTAGTGACTTGCCCTTACAAGCTGTGACCCGACGTTTGAAAACCCTTGCCCGATTGGGTGACTATGTAACATACGCCCATGCAATCCTCACTGGCTGGAAATTTGACAATGTACATACCCAGCTTTAGCTCCCATCTTGCATGACATACGCAGAGTTAATGCTAGAGATTCAGAGCCCAAATAGTGCCAAATATACCTCTTCTCGCCCTTTTTTTTGTTGGGCAGTTTTCCCCTATACGTCCATTCTGACCTAAAGGTTAATTTGCTGAGGCTGGTCTGTGACAGCCGCAGACTTCTGTACCAATCTCTAGTCAATGCAGGACCGATCAATCAGTGCTTTCCTTGCACTTTAGACAACTAAATGTACAAATGCCAGGATAGTTTTAATACTACTCCAAACAGACCTCTCTGATTCAACATTATTTTAAGGCAAGTCCATCCTGAACACCTCAGTACAATAGAGAGGGATTAAATACTGAGAAGGGAGCATGCCAGGCTTAAAGTTTATCAAATAAGCAAGACTGAAAACATGTCTGGCTTTAGCAAATAGATGCATTCATAATTAATACAGGCTACGGGTATCTGTCTGTATATGGTGTGTTTCTCCATAATGGCACTGTGATGGGTTGACTTGCCCAAACAGCCAGCATGACAAGACTGCTGCTCTAACTCCGTGGCTTTCAAACTTTTTTTCTCGTGACCCAGTTGAAGAAAATGGTTGATGCCTGCGACCCAACAGAATTTGGCTACAACATGAACTTCAGAGTGGGGCTGAGGATGAGAGCCTTGGGGGATATGAGGCTCTGGCTTCAGGGGGTGTCAGGGCTGGGGCAGGAGGGGTTTACCTTGAGCAGCTCCCAGACAGTGGTACAGCAGGGACGCTAAGGCAGCTTCCTGCCTCTCCTGGCACCACAGACCATGTTGCACCCCAGAAGCAGCCAGCAGTAGGTTCCCAGCCAATGGGAGTGCGGAGCTAGTGCTTGGGGCAGGGGCAGTGCATGGAACCCTGTGTGCTCTCCCCCCACCCCACTTAGGAGCCGGGCCTGTTGCCAGCCGCTTCTGGGGCCCAGCGCAGTCTACGGTGCCAGGACAGGCAGGGAGCTCCCTTAGCACCCCCACTGGTCACCTGGTCCCCCCGTAGCTACGAGACCCAGTGCTTGATGTTCCATCATCCAGTACTGGGGTGTGACCCATAGTTAGAAAACCCCTGCTCTAACTGTACCAGGACAAAAAAAGCCGGCCTTTTCGTAGAATCATAGGGCTGGAAGAGACCTCAGAAGGTCATCAAGTCCAGCCCGCTGCCCAGGGCAGGACCAGTCCCAATTAAATCAACCCAGCCACGGCTTTGTCAAGCTAAGACTTAAAAACCTCTAGGGATGGAGATTCCACCACCTTCCTCGGTAACCCATTCCAGTGCTTCACCACACTCCTAGTTGTTCCATAGTTGTTCCTAATATCCAAGCTAGACCTCTCCCACTGTAACTTGAGACCTTTTTAAGACACAACATCTTGTGTTTGCTTTCAGTTAGACTGGGGGGGGGGGGAATTGTCAGAGGGAGAAGGAAACAGAACATAATCCTGGTCCGTTTCTCTGACTGGATGTCGGAAGTGAGATCGGAGACCTGCAGCAGGATTATGATCTCGCTTACCCCAAACAAAAAGCCCGTGGAGGAAAGTTGATTTTCGGCATTAAGGATGGGACTTGGGAGGTGTGAATTCAATGGCTTGCTCTCCCAAATATTCTGCGTCAGCTTGGCCAAGACACTGATTTCCTCAGTTCTCTGTCTGTGGCATGGACATAATGATAAAACCTCCCCCCCCCCGGCCAAGTCCTTTGTCTGTTTGGTCCATTTAGACTTGGAAAGCCTGTACAAGAGGACAGTCTCCTACTATCTCAGCATACAGCCCCTAGCCCAGGGAATCCCCAATCTCAACAGGAGTCTCTAGATGCTACCAGAAAGCTGCTAATAGTAATGAGAGATTAACCCCACAGCTTCTAGTGAAGTTACCACTGTCTGGGGTCCAGTCAGTGAAAGCAGAAGACAAGTCACTTTTACCAGTCTTTCCCCTCTGCTGACAGAAAACCACAAAACTCCCACCCTGTTAAATTCCATGAGGCCCTCCTCCAGTTTCAGAATTGGGTCAGTTCATTTCCTTTTGAAGGCCCCATCTCTAGTAAAGCAGTTGAACTGCTGTTCTACTCCTGGGCTGTCTAGCAGCTGGGCAGAAGCCCAGCACCCTAGCACCTCATCCCTGCCTCTCCTCATCCTTGCCTCTTTGCTGCTGAGAAATTCCTTTGCTACCTTGATAACCTGGATTCCAAAGGTCAGGAAGATAAATACGCTAGCAAATGCAGAGCCACTAGGCTTGTTTCCATCTCAGTATTGATACAGAGTTAATGAGAACTGCGCCCTCCCTCCCACGGCCTAGCAATAAAATCCTCAGTCACCAAGGGAAGTGGTGTGACTGCCAGGAATGTTGCAGGAACATACTCATTACATGTATCCAGACCAGCTCGCCAGTTGGGTAATAACTACAGGTTGCCTATGTAAAATTCTTTCAGTTTAAGTTGGAGGGAGTATTCATTTCCTGTGCCAAAATAATACAGCAGCAGGCACCCCAAGAACGCCTTTAACAGCAATACATCTCTACCCCAAACTAGATAGAAAACTCCTTCTGTCGCTATAGGGTCTGCAGCTGTTGCACTCAGAATGTAGACATACTCTAGTTCATGGGTTCCCAACTGGAGGTGTGCCCCCCTGGGGGTTCTCCCCCCCCCCGATCAATCCCACCCCAAGTTTTGCTGCTATTTTTTTGGGAGGGGGGGGCATGAGGGTTTCTCAAAAATCAAAAAGGGGCCGTGATGCCGAAAAGTTTGGGAACCATTGTTCTAGTTCCAACACTGAGCCCAGATCATCTAATACAGGGGTGGGGAACCAAAGGCCTGGATGTGGTCCCCAGCTTGCCTGGATCAGGCCCCCAGGTTCAGGGCTCCCCCCTGCATGGGAAGCCTGACCTGGTGCTTTGGCTCCCCTGCTGCCTCCCTGTAGGGCTGGAGCACACAAAATCTACTAGCCTGGGCCCCTGACTTTTTTTACTTGTATGCAGCCCCAACTGATTTTTCTGGGGGTCAGCAGCCCCCGACTCAAAAAATGTTCCCCACCCCAATGGATCTTTTTAGACTTCAGGTGAGGGTAAATCCATCACATCCCTAGTAAATTGTCCCAGTGATTAATCACCCTCCCTGTTAAAAATATGTACCCTTTGCAAGTGTGTAGGGTTTCACGCCGGCTATGTTAAAAAGCTCATCAGGGCAGAGACTGTCTACTAATGTGTTTGCACAGTGCCTGGCATAGAGGGCTCCATTTCTGGTTCGGCTTTAGGCACTGCCATAATCACAGAACACTAGAACTGGAAGGGACCTCGAGAGGTCATCGAGTCCAGTCCGCTGCCCTCGTGGCAGGAACCAGCACCATTCTAAACCATCCCTGATAGATGTCTGTCTAACCTGCTCTTAACTATCTCCAGAGACGGAGATTCCACAACCTCCCTATAATCAACATGACTAAAGGAATAAGTGCAAACACGCCCACCGACGAGGGGGCGGGAAGGGGGCAGTTGCCCCGGGACCTGTTGATTCAAAAGGGCCCAAGGTTCCTGGCCATCGCCGCTACTGTGGCAGTGGTGGAAGCCGAAGACCCAGCCCCTTTCAATTGATGCTGGAGAGCTGCACAGTGCGCTCCAGGCAGCTTTGAGGGCTGCAGGGGGCAGGTGCCCCCAGCCCAGCTCCTTCATCAAGGCCCGGTCCCTTCCAGGAGCACTGAGCCACCCCCTCCCCTCCCCTTCCCCCCACCATTACTTTGCTCAGGGGCCCAGTGAGGCTGTCAGCTCCCCTGAGTGCAAATTACTTCATAGGTGCAAGATGCATTGGGAATGAGATCCTCTGTGCCTTTCTGCTGACTGCAAACCCACTAGGGAGTTTGCCTCTGCAGCAGCCATAAACCTGAGCTCTTGGACAGAGCTAAGTCGTGGCAGCATCTATCATAGGGCTCTTAAAGTATTTCTGATCCCACTTACTCTGTGAGAAGAAAATATTCATTATTATGAAATATCAGCTGGCTGACCGGTTTTGTGCAACATGTTTCTCTGAAAAATGGCTTTTGCCAAAATGCACCTTTCTGAAATGTCCATTTGTCATAATTAGTTCTTAAAAAACTAAATATGTTTTGGATTTCCCAACTGAAAATCAAAGTTTTGGCCAGAATTTTGTTTTTGTTTACCCAGCAAAAACCCAAAGGCTTTCAGTGAAAACTTTTGTTTCACTTTCATGCATTTCTGTGGGAGCAAAAAGCATTTCCCAGCCAGCTCTCCAAATTATGGTATATCTCTGCACAAATCCCACCCACACACCGCCATATAAAAACATGTCCTGTCTGGCCTGAAAACTCTTGGGTCAGTTACCACCAGGGAGGGTACAATTAACAAAAAATAAATAATGAATATATTATCTCTGTGTGGCGATGGTGGGTAAAAAGACTTTCAAGACAAAGTCTTAACCACTCACCTCTGTGCACAAATAGTGCAGTTTCAGAAATTGCACTTTGTTAATTTAGGAGTTACTTGAACTTTGCTGTTCCTTGGCACAGCCTGACATATTTGTCACAATGGAACCCGCAGTTCATTAGAGGAACAGAGTCTAATTATTCCCAGAAAACTTAGTATGTCTTTTGCATTAGACAGTTCTCAGATAGATGTGCAAGCTGAATGGTTACGCCACTTGACAGCTATATATAATATTGAGCATTTCAATCACACTTTCTTCAATCCCAGGTCCCATGCAGAGAGGGTGGGGATGTCACGTAGCTCAAAGATCCAAGATAGAACTTTCTACCTTTTTTGTAGTAAATAGCTCAGAAACACCCTCCGTCTCCTGTATTAAAAGCTGTTCTGCGGCACAGACAGCTTTGGGTGGGGGAAGGGCTTTTTAAAAATTTACAATCCGTTCTACTCTGTTTTCTTTCCTGTCCTGTAAGCACTGAGATTTTGCCAGCTCTTAGGCAGGTGACTGAATAGACATGGCCCTTGTTTCCCTGTGAACTAAAATGACTTCATTTTTTTTAATTAAAACAAAAATCGCATGTAGCTGGAACCCACTGTGGAATGTCACAGCTCCTGCTCTGCTCATGAACCACAGAGGATGAGTCTGTCACAACCTCAGGGAAGGTGGTTTGGTCTTTAGGCCAAGCTGTATCAGTTCACACACTTAGCTCCGGAGGTCCCTGGTTCAACCGGCCGGTGTGTTGGCCAAGATGACCACCAGAAAATATCTTGTCCCATACCCCCACCTAAGAGGCCCCTGGGCACAATAGAACCTTTGTGCTTCTGCTCTGCCTGTGGTAGGCAGGACAGAGGGAAGTCATACATTGTTCATTCTCTCTAGCTTCTGAAGCTGGCACCCAGGAGCTGCAAAAGGTCCCCTGCAGGGAACCAGAGCTCTCGTCCCAGCTGCTCAGGCAGTGCACTAGTTTCCAGGATTTGGCCCTCAATCGCTTGCACAGATCAATGCCTGCTGTCCTCATTCTGCTTTGACACGGATTCATTTCAGTATTTTTCATTATGCTTCAGAGACATAAAAATCAATAGAACAGAGGGAACAATAAAGTTTTGTTGCGCAGTAATGAGGTAGATGGTATCTAGCCCAACGTGCAGCCAGCAGCTAGCCAGTGTTCCTCGCCCCGTTCTGCTGGCTAGAACTAAAAGAGCTTCAAGTTAGAGGCTGAGTCCAGCTCAGCTAAGAGGTGGGTCCAGCCTGTGCAAACCTGAACTTAGGGATCCCAACCTGCATCCTGCGACACAATTTCACAGGTAGTTCTACACACAATTTCACACAAACACACACAAAATCCAAACACTGTTAGCTCAAGGGAGCTTGAAATCTCTGTCTCAGTCCCAGCTCTGGTTTGGTTCAGGCCCATGGTATTCTCAAAAGTATCCGTTTGTAAAATAGCTGAAATTCTTCACGCTCCTTGAAGCCTCCGAAGAACAGGTTTTTGTGAGCTTTTTGACACTACCTCTTCCTTCCCCACCAGAAATGCGGTGAAAGAACACTGTCTGCTGTGGCATTTGGACTTTCTTGGTTGCACTACTGGAGAGAAATGGTTTCAGACCCGTGAAAGAGGCTGGTTTATTTGAGGAGGAAAAGAGATCGGTTCAAGTTCACTGCAGAAATGAATCAAGGGGCATTGGCTTTTTCACGGAAAACTAGTTTTTTTACCCCTTCTCAACAGATGGGGAAACCTGAACAATCCCTGATCCAGGGCAAATAGGGAAAGTTTGCACAAGCTTTTCCCATGGATTACAATGAAAACTGACCCCCCTCAACAATTCGTCTAGGAAGGTGGGTGACTTGGCAACATCCACATGCTTTGACTGCTGCTGCATTAAGTCTGGCAACGAGGCTGTATTTGGTAGGCAGCGAATATCCAGTCTAGGCCTGGAATGATTAATGCAGCTCAGTTGAGGGTAGGAAAGGGATTTGCCACCTAAAAAAGGTTTTCACGGGGTGCTTTGATGCTCATCTATTTGCAGACTGTCGCTGATGCGCATCTAAGGGCAAACAGCTGAGAGCTCCAGCATGCAAGCTGCAGTTAACTTAAGGAAATTCCTGTTTCTGGACCCTCAAGACAAAGAGGAAATCACCTAGGGTCAGCCCCTAAATTCGCTGAAGTCTTTCTGTTGGCTTCAGTGGCCTTTCAGTCAGCTCCCTGGAGAGGCTCATCGAGGATTCTACATAGCAACGACAGCCAATGGGAACAGTGGATTCATTAGCCTTATTTTTAGATGAAGCACGAGGGCCCTACTGTTTGTTTAGAGATGCCACTTAACAGCTCCATGTGTGCCTGGCTCCCCGGAAAGCCTTCCTTCATGGTCAGCTTATCTGCACGGAAGGCAAAGCATCCACCAAGGCTTAGCCATGACAAATGCAGCTCTGAGCTAAGACACTGGGGCCTTGTCTACCCTGGGAAAACCTGTGTCTGTTTCTCATCACCAGGACAGCTACAGAGGCATATGCACCAGGGAAGACTGAGCGGAGGTGGTTGTGGCAAACAGCAGATCAGCTGTGAGTTGCCACTTGTGAATAAAGCTTCTGACCAGGGTGCCACGTTATAGAAGTCATATAGCATTGTTCCTGTTCCGTGACTCACTAATTGGCTGACAGGGCATGAGGTGCAAATGGCAAATATTAGCACAGAGTATAGAATGTCCATTATATCACTTCCAAAAGTTATTTACTGTGGTGGCTGGTTGCGTATATCAGCCCATCAGGGATCAGAAACAATCACTTAGGCATTTAATCAGTGTGAATTGCAAATTGATGGTAATATTTGTCATTTTCCAGCCCTGCTGTGTTGGTTAGTTACACAAGTCATGTGGTATTCTTTCTGTTCCTACCTAGATAATTTAAGTGTAGAGTTGGGGGGGGGCATATTATTGTGGGGAACTTTTTTTACACGCACGCAAAGAGTGCAGGATAACTAGTTCTAACTACTTAGGCTACGTCTACACTGCGAGTTTTTGCAGCAGAAAATATGCTAATGAGGGATTCATTAGCTTAAGTCACAATCTCATTAGCATATTTTCTGCCGCAAAAACTCGCAGTGTAGACAAAGCCTTACTGTACTCCCTTCCTTGTGGGTGATTTTTCAGATCAGTGTATCTGTGGGCCTGCAACAGCCAGGGAGTGTGGTGGGTCTTCTGGCGCAGCATTTGTGGCTTGTCTATAATCAGGTTTCAATGAACACATGGTAAAATGTGACTTTTTTAAAATACCACTGTAGACATGCCCCTTGTGTGCTCACCCAAAAGTGCATGAGTGTTTTACATGTAGTTCACAAATGGAAACCTCTGCCTATGTCTATAGTCTTTAATATCTGTGCATTCACTAGAGTGGAAGTGCAGAGGTACATCCATGCACATGTGATTTCCCACACGAAGTCGGCCAAGTCGCTTTCTTTGGGAAAATACATGTAGCCTTCTGCCATCGTGGTGTGAGACGCCACATAAGGAAACACCAAGAGCAGTGCTAAGGCTGGGAAAGGGTGTGTGAGGCAGAATCTAATCTGATTAATAGAGGAACTCCTTTCTGAGCAGCCTTTCAAAATGGCTGCCATCTAGCTTCACTGCAATGGACAAGTGTTGCAATCCTCGCTTGATGTGAAAGGGGCTGCCACAGGTGATGGACTATGGGCTGCATAACAAGGAAACATTGAACACTCAAAGAACTGCCTCAGACTATTGAACCTAACCAGGCTAATTTGAGCTATTGGACTTTAAAAGACACTTGAGGATCAGAAGATGGAAGAAAAGAGCCACTAGAGAGCGGAAAACCTACAAGCAGGAAGACAGGGAAAAGGGAAAGGAAGAAAGATGCTCTCTGAAAAAGAAGACAGTCGCTCATCTGGGGTGGAACAGCTCTCCAACAAGGGCATGGAGGAGGAAAATTTATTTGGAAAAGATGAAAGAAAAATGAAAACTAGAAGGAGGGAGAGATGGCTCACGCAGGAGATTTACTGACACAACCATGCAGAAGGAGCGTAATTCACCCTGCAAAGACACTGACTTTGTGAAAGGAGTAAACCATCCCAAAAGGCACCATTTCTCTTCAGGAAGAAATTCTAGTTTTTAAATGACATAGGTCTGGTCCTGTTCTGATTGAAGTCAATGGTAACACCTGCCTTCCACACACATACACATGCATACACCTTTAATTCCCATGGAATCAGACCCATTGTGCTAACTTCATTCTGATTTATCTCTTCTCAGATAGAAACAAAACATGTTGCCAGTGATTTTGATTTTATGATGCTAGAGATTGTAAAGTTCTAGTGGGTAGGACTGGCAAATGCCGAGATCTGTATGGCTCCACCATTTTATTGGCTGTGTCTAGACTGGCATGATTTTGCGGAAATGCTTTTAATGGAAAAGTTTTTCCGTTAAAAGCATTTCCGCAAAAGAGCGTCTAGATTGGCACGGGTGCCTTTGCGCAAAAAGTGCTTTTGCTCAAAAGCATCCGTGGCCAGTCTAGACGCGATTTTGCGCAAGAAAGCCCCAATCGCCATTTTCGTCATCGGGGCTTTTTTGCGCAAAACAGTTCTTCCCTGTCTACACTGGCCCTCTTGCGCAAGTATTCTTGCGCAAGAGGGCTTATCCCTGAGCGGGAGCATCATAGTATTTGCGCAAGAACACTGACAATCTTACATTAGATCGTCAGTGTTCTTGCACAAATTCAAGCGGCCAGTGTAGACAGCTGGCAAGTTTTTGCGCAAAAGCGGTTGCTTATGCGCAAAATTTTGCCAGTCTAGACGCAGCCATTGAGTTCCTAAGCAGGAATATCCTGTACTTCCCAATCTGTGATGCTTTAACACTATCAAAGAATTTAGGCACTGGTGAGGCCACATCTGGAGTATTGTGTCCAGTTCTAGGCCCCTCACTACAGAAAAAATTTGGACACATTGGAGAGGGTCCAGCAGAGGGCAACCAAAATGATTAGGGGGCTGGAGCACATGACCTACGAGGAGAGGCTGAGGGATTTGGGCTTATTTAGTCTGCAGAAGAGAAGAGTGAGGGGGGATTTGATAGCAGCCTTCAACTTCCTAAAAGGAGGTTCCAAAGAGGATGGAGAGAGGCTGTTCTCAGTAGTGATAGATGGCAGAACAAGGAGCAATGGTCTCAGGTTACGGGGGGGGAGGGGAGGTCTAGGTTGGATATTAGGAAAAACTCTTTCACTAGGAGGGTGGTGAAGCGCTGGAATGGATTCCCTAGGGAGGTGGTGGAGTCTCCATCTCTAGAGTTTTTTAAGTCTCGGCTTGACAACACCCTGCTGGGTTGATTTAGTTGGGATTGGTCCTGCTTTGGGCAGGGGGCTGGACTCGATGACCTCCTAAGGTCTCTTCCAGCCCTAGGATTCTATGATAAACCCTCCTATGACTTAAATCGGGGTATGAACTCCATTCAAACAAGGCTGGTGACAAATGCCCCTGAGCCACGATCGCGTTCCGCTAAAGCCCAGCTGAGCTGGGTTTGGAGTTTGGTAAGTTATAGCAAGAAAGTCCAACCTCCATGAACCATTCTTTGCATGGGCCAAGTCCTATACCCAGGTGTGCATCAGATAATCTCATTAACCTTGATGGTGGTTACTCAACACATTGCAGGATCAGGCACAAAGGCTTGGGGGAGCTGGATTCCTAGTAACTCTCATTGTATTATAAGCCTTGATGGTTTGTTCCTTTTTTTTTTTTCTGGAAGTCCCAGCTCCTGGAGACAGTTGAGTATCTTGAATCTCAATTTTTCTTTTTTAAAGTAAGTTCCTAGCACTTACGGTGAAAGAAAAAGGACTAACAAGAAACAGGGGTCCCCATAACACAGCTCAAGAAACTCCCAAGGATTAAAAACTCATGCTTTTGCAGCCAACTTCTTGATTTTTGGGTGGCCCAACCCATGGATTTGTAATCCCTGGGGACTGGCAATAGTAAGTATCACAGAATCCCATTCTTTGACTTCCCATTCCCACCACACTGTGCCGAGCACCGTTCAGGTTTAATCTTCAGTCGTATAGTTTGGCCTTGCTTGCCTCTGCATCTCAAGCAGTTCTTCAGAAAGGACGCACTTTTAATTTTATCATTATTCAAAATACCCTATTTAAAAACACAAAATCCCCACCAAGGAAAACTTTTTGTATATATGCAGAGGGGGAAATGAGCTATGACAGCTGCGGTGGTATTATTTATATTTTATCTTACCTCTGGAGAAGTCTTTGAAGCATGCTGCCTTAGCTCAGCTTCTCAAGTCCAGAGCCCAGCTGCTCCCTAATACCGTCATGCTGGCAAGAAGAAATATACAGTCATCCTTGCTGCATATCCTGGCAGGGTTATTGTCAACTTGTTATTTTTTGACACAAAGCCAGAAACGAAGGGCATTTGCATCTTGCAATTTTGCTATTTGCTTGTCTCACTTACGTTGCTCTAAATGACCTACAAGGAGTCAACAGCAGGCAGGAGAATACAGGGATCAGAGAGATATTGAAGCAGGGAAACCCCATATTTTACCCCTCCTCCCAAAAAAACCTTTCTTTTTTTTGTCAGGGGGAGGGAGAAAATAATTACAATAACTCAGTGATGTCTGAGCTGCAGATTTGTCCTGCAGTTGGAGGGCCTGTGTCATGGGAAATCACAACCAGTACTTCAGGTTTTGCTAAAAAAAACCCTATTATATATTAAATAAATATTGTAAGTGACAGTATGCGGTCTGCTTTTGGACCAGTGCTGGCCAGTGACTGATTTACAGAGATGGTGAATAATTGTGTATTGGTAGCTAATTTTTTTTAAATTTTATTTCATATCTCAGTAATGACATATCATGAAGGCTCTGTATGTTTTCATAACAGGTCAGCAGCACCAAAATGGATGTAACAATGATGCTGTACAAGCAACCCCACTAAAACCAGTGTCTGCTTTAAAACACTTTGGATATAATTCTTCCATGCATTTTAAACAACTTGGAACCCACACTGACTTCTGGGTGTCAGTTTCAACATGAAATGAAACACTCAGCAATGCACTATGCCATCATGTGTGCAGTATCTGGTGCATTACACTCACAGTAGGATGCATTTACTGCACCTTGTTTATGAAATAGTTAATTTGAAAAGGTTGGAAGAGTCACGCTGCAGCCATCAGACAGGAGCCAAAAGCACATGTAAGAGCGCTGCCAGCAGATTGCAGAGCCTTGAAATCGGCAGAAATAAAATCAATCGGATACTGTTAGCTATAGGATGAATTCTTAACACCCATGTGGGGGTCATTTACATATGTGCATTACATATCTGCATTGCAATATAATCATACTTATAGGGGTCCATCTGCCTCCGTCCTGCTCCTTGGCTGCAGAATCTGCACATTCTCCTTTTGAGGTCCACAAGATCCTGGGGAGGGGCAAGAGGCAGTGCCTACAAGGGCAGGAAAGGACAGGGGTGCAGGCTTCCAACCCTCCAAGTTGTGATGAAGGGGGATCTTTGGGGTGAGCTGCCCAGCCCAGCTCATCAGACACACACAGCAGTGCAGCCAGGCTACTGTTATGCCTGGGGGGAAGGGGCAGTTGTCTCAGGGCACGTGGCAGAGGTGAATTGTCTTTAGACAGTATTAAAACTCCGGTTGTTCTTTCCACACGGTGAATCGGTTGTCTGGGGGAGGTGTGGACTGGCAGGGGGGAGGCTGTCACTTACTGTTACTCTTCCATTCCTCCCTCTCCCACCACTAATCTTGTCCGCTCCTTCCATCCAGAGGTGAAAGCGTTGGCAGAGTGGCAATGCTGGGGAGCCCCTGTTTCCCCTTCACATGGGCTCAGCTCAGTTTTCTCTGCCTATTTACTCCCTCCCATCCCATTTAGGAGATCATATATAACGGGGGTGGCCAACCTGTGGCTCTAGAGCCACCTGTGGCTCTTCTGAAGTTAATATGCATCTCCTTGCTCAGGCACCGACTTCAAGGCTGAAGTGACAGGTGCCAACTTTCCAGCGCTCAACTCCTGGCTCCACCTCCTCCTCCAAGTGTATTGCGCCCTTGCTCCTTCCCTCCCCCACAGAGCCTCCTGGGGGCCATGAAACAGCTGATTGCAGTGGGCAGGAGGCGCAGGGAAGGAAGAGGAGGCGCTGATCGGTGGGGCTGCTGGTGGGCAGAAGATGGTGGAGATGGGAGAGGAGGCACCTGATGGGGACTGCTGACAAATTACTGTAACTCTTTGGCAATGTACATTGGTAAATTGTGGCTCTGTCTCAGGCTCAGGCTGGCCACACCTGATATATAATATATCTGCACGTTATCCTAGAATTAGACACGTGATCAGCATACCTCTTATTTCTAAGCAGGGCCTCTACCTCCACCCCCTGTTATCATTATCACTCCCAAATTCCTCAGTTAACTTCTAGACAACTGGCCACTTTTGCAGGGGCAAATACAATGTATATGCCCCAAAAGACTGGAATAAAGGGCTGCCCATGCACGCCAGAGAGTATGAACAACTGTGCGCACAGACTGAGCCTGCAAAAGATAGCACATGACCTCCCGTGTGCTCAAACGTGTAGCTTGCACTGAAGCCCCTTTGAGGAGCATGTATCATCTGGACAGCCTCCTACAGCAGAAGTATCAGAACTAAAGATGTCTCCTGTTAACCAGTAAGCATCATCCTTAGCATGTTAGCAGCTTTCAAGTGCCTAAAAGGGAGTCACGAGGAGGAGGGAGAAAAAATATTCTCCTTAACCTCTGAAGACAGGACTAGAAGCAATGGCCTTACATAGCAGCAAGGGAGGTTTAGGTTGGACATTAGGAAAAACTTCCTAACTAAACACTGGAATAGATTGCTGAGGTGGGGGTTGAAGAATCTCCATCACTGATAATATTTAAGAGCAGGTTAGACAGACATCTGTCAGGGATGACCATGAGGGCCGGGGACTGGACTTCTCAAGGTTCCTTCCAGTTCTAAGATTCTATTTTTCTATTTGTAGATCACTTGCTCAGTCCGAGATGACACATGTACATCTACCGAGCCTGGACATTAGACTTCCCAACTGCGGTGCAGCTGTACCGTTAGGTCCCCAGAAAGGTAGCACAGTTGAGAGTTATGCAATAAATGTTCAAAGACGACCCTGATGGATGTCACGGTGGACAAGCAATGAAACGTGTTAATCTAAAATGAGTTCTTGTAATGGACGGAAAATAACAAAGTAGAGCCAACGGGAAATGTCAAGAGAGCACAGTGTGTGTCTTTCTGCAGTAACGCTGAGGATTAAAAGGCTGCCTGACTCCACCTGCAAGGATAGTTTAGTCTTTTGTAAAGGTGTGCTATGCCGTTCCAGAGATGTATGCCCTACATCAGTGGGGATTTAATCTTTTTTTCTTGTGACCTTGTTGAAGAAAATTGGTGATGCTTGCCACCCAATGATGGGAGCCTAGCGCCAATGGTCAGGGTGGGAGCAGTGCACGGAGCCCTACCCCACCATCCCCCGCCAAGAGTTGCTGTCCGCTTCTGGGATGCAACATGGTCTGCGGAGCCAGGACAGGCAGGAAGCCTGCCTTAGCACCCCCACTAGTCACTGGGTCACCCTATAACAAGGTGGCCTGGCATTGTGCAACCCTGTACTGGACTGTGACTGAGTGTTTGCAAACCACTGCCTTGCATGACTAGAAACAGCAACAGTTAAAGCTGAAGTGAAGGCAATCACTCATTCACAGGCCATTTTAAACCATAACATCTGAGAGTGCCCTTTCCAAGAACGGAGAGAGGCTGGGGGACAGTATGTGGTGCCTTGAGTGTGCACAATTATAAGAAGCGAGTAAAGAAGAGTGGGCAGGGAGTTCAGTAATGCTGGAATGAGGAGAACATTGCAGGCAGCTGATCACTGACTCAGCAACTTCAGGCAGCAGAAAAGATGACTCCAGGAGGTTAAATTGATTGCAAAGGAGGTTCTACAAACTTGACAGCCTCAGAACAGCTCAACTTCATTTAAACTATTTCAAGGTAATTCCAGGAGGGCCAAAGTGGAGGGAGGGGTGGGGAAACCAAGGGATGATGGCTCTCTGCTCTTAAAGTGCTCACGTGTTTTTCCCCGGTCATTTTCTCTTAGGCTTTTACCTGTAAGCAATAGCCTCCCTTGAAGGAGAAACCAATCAGTTTGTCTTGTCCCTTAGGCCAACTCCTCAGTGGGGGTAAATCTCTGATTTCAATGGGGCTAGATGGGCTTACACATGTCAAGGATCTGGACTATAGTTCTGTTTTGGTGACATAGGGTGCTGTGTTGCTTTAAGAGATGTTGTAGCAGAACCTACTAAGATGTATTGTGATCAGTAACTAGTACCTGACTGGATCCTAAAAGCCACCTCCCCCCGCCCCCCATACAAAGGCATTCTGGGACCATTTGACCACGGAGGAAGCATATAATATGATACTTACAGCATACTACAGGGAGGTAGGGGAAATCAGAATGAATCCGTTTTTTAATATGTTTAGTACTTGAGTCATCTGTCAATATTAGTGTAAATATTTACATTCACCCAGGAGTCCCTATAATCACTTGTCTGTCGGTCACTTACTACTGAGTCTGTCTTGCTACCACTGTTGATATTTACACTACCATTTTATTGGCTGTGAGAGTCAAATATTTATCAGTTGTGCTCAATTTTCCATTGCACTGAGAATGCCTGGACTCTATACCTGACTGTATCTTTTACTTTGGTATCTAGGCTGGTATTTTCCTGCCACAAAAACTAGACAGTGAAAAAGCAGGGCTAGTGCATAATTGTTACTATACAGTCTATTATCCTAACTAGGATTAAAGCCCTATTTTGCTAGGCTCTGTTCATCCACATAGTCCAAGATAGCCCATGCCTGGAACAGCTTACAGTTTTACAAGGAAAAATTAGCCAAAGCGTTGGAGATGGAAAAATGAGACACAGAGAAACTTGCCCAAGGTCATACAGGAAGGTTTCTGGGCAGATTCAGGAACTGAACCCAAATCTCCCAAGTCCAAGTACCACAAGACCATCCTTCTTTGTGTCAACTAAACATAGCAAATATACAAGAGGAAATTTGGCCATCCAGTCAGAAAGCAGAAGCAATAGCATGTGACTTGGCAGTTACACACCATTACTAACAAGAAGCAAGCAGTAGAAGCAAAGGGTTCATAAATGATCCATCAAGGGAAAAATTCTTTATCAAAACTACTGGGCGGAAAGTCATGAATAACCAAACCACTCACAGCTATCAGATGTGACTTGCACATGATTCCCAGAGGAAAGGGGCCTATTCCTAGCATATGATCTGGGACCAGGGAAAGTCGCCTGAAATTGCCTAGAATCAAATGAATTCTCATCAATTCTGTGCTTTCCCTGTAGTGGTTGCTTTGTTTTGTTAAGCCAAAAGAAGGAGCAAAATCATGTGTGAAACTCAGTGATCTGAGAGTTGAGTTTGGAGCCAAACAGGAAGCCCAGTGAAATTTTGTATTGTTCCCTGCTTTGCTCCAAATATTTTGTATAGTGCTAATGAACTCTCCTGTCTGGAATCTCCTCAGAAGTGGGGTGTTAAGTTCTGAATGGAGAGGAATACACTGGCATTCGTACAACTCCACCTGGTGCAATAGACGTGCTGGACACTTGTGCAAGGTTTATTTCCATTTTTACGCCACATATGAAGGTGAAGTCCCCTGCTAAAGGGCAGATGGAGGGGCTTGGAGGGGGTAGCAATTTGAATGCTCATTTTTTAGGAGTCCTGTTCTGGTCAAGAAAGCCCCCTTTTTAAGCCCTGTCTCGGCTGTCCAGACTTTTTTGGCAAACTGTTTGCTCTTGCCAACTTGATCAGGTGGCAAGATCAAAAGGACGAATTCCCACCTTTGTCAAACAAGTGGCATGCAGGCGAGTGGGGCGACTGAGCAGCATTGCCAGCTGCATGCAAGGTGAGGAGGCATGAGTCAGGCAAGGCTTAGGCAAGCAATAACACCTGCCTCTGCCTTCTGCAAGGAGGGGATGAGGGAGCGCAGGATTGTGGTGATCAGCGTGGGCCAGGCCCATGGAAGGCAAGGGGTCTTGGGCTAGCCCCACACAGTGTTCTGTTTTCCCTTTGGGAAATATGGCTGCCCAATCATTGTTGTTTTCTATGTTTTGTCCTTTGGCAAGATGATTATTATTGGCGACGCAAAGCGCAAGGAGTCCAACTTATTCCTTAGCTGAGAGCGGACTCCTTGCACAATTCTCCACCTCTCCTTATCGCCTCTCTCACCTCGCCCGAACTAGAAATCCATATGGGCCAGGTTCTGATGGAGTTGCTCCGATTTGATTTTGTCCTACTTTGTAAGCAGTCCTATCAAAATCTAGGAGGCTAGTTGCAGAATAAGGCTCTTTTCAAAGCACTGGTGGCAGAGTTGAGCCCCTGGAACACAGCTTTCTATCTTGCATGTGTGTTCTCTTCTGATTGTCTTTGTCTAATTTCTCCCTCTCTTAGTGCCTTTCCTTCCCTTCTGGTTGCGAGTCGTCATCATTCTCCCCACAGCCCCTGTGTTGACATGCCTGAAATACCTCTGCTTCACCGGCTATGCTCTTGGAAGTGTTTTGCGGTTATCACTCCTTCTAGAGAGACACATTCATTTGTCAGCTTATGGAAGGAATTTCTAGCAATCTCTGGCCATATCGCGAGCCTTAATCTTGTTGTGAGTACCTATGGACAATTAGCCTGCAAGATGTTTCCTGCTCACATCAAGCTCTAATGGCCTGCAAGTTCTTTTGTGTCTTCTTTTTTAGAATCTAAAAGAGAATGATGTAAGCGTACAGTAGCATATGTCCTATAAATAACGTTAAGAATTCATGAGATGGTAGCCAGATGGAACCGTAACCCTGGTATTGCTATTGCACAATAGTAAAGTATTCATTTTTCTAATGAATTCGTCCGTTGTCGCAGACATTTCTTTCGTATCTGAAATGCTGACACCACTCCTCTCTGTGGTTTATTGAAACAATACAGCTCCCACTGGAGTTCAACGCTTATATTATTGGCTTTGTTCGGAGACTTTGTGGAGATGCTGGGAAGCCAATGAGACAAGGAACGGCTGCTGTTTCTCAAGATTGCCCTCTTCTGGCAGTCAACCTAATTTTAATGTGTTGCAATGGTGCCTTTAGACAGGTGCTAGGTAGCCTGCTGTTGCTGATGTTGCATTTATTTGGAAAGCGCTACAGCCCTAATGTGATTGAGAATGATTTTATATATTTACTCTCAGCTTCTGTAAAGTTTAATATAATAGTCTAGTTGTTTGCATTAATAAACTGCGGGGTGTGTGAGTGAGAGAGAGGACAAAGTGACTTATTGAGTGAACTAAAACCCTAGCTGCAATATTTTATCCAGTGCTATCCTACCGGACTCTTGCTCTGTGCAGTAATTAATATCTGTGCCAGGCTAGCTCTCTCATGGGTATAGCAATGCATGTCCTCATTCCCCAGCAAAACAATATTTCAGCATCGTTGAGTTAATTCTCTCATGTCCTCCTTTTGGGCCTTGTTAGTTCTATCCTTACTGTAATTTCAAGTTTTTGACCAAACTTTGCTGATTATCTCCTCTCCTCATTGTTTCCTACTGCTGAACACTGTACTCATGCTTAGGAAAACTGTTTGATTTGCTTTTCCCAAGCAAAATATCCAAGATTCTCCAAAGATTGTATTAGAATCCTTAAAGCTTCTGAAGCAGAACTATTCTTGTTGTACTCCTGAGCATTTCTCCAGTTCACAAAGCTTCACTATACCTTCCCCTCACCCCCACCCCTGGGGCTGATTTAAATACATGTAGGAATTACATTAGCCATGGATCTATACTGGAGGCTTGAGATACACTTCCGCAGTTCTTCCCTGCAAAAAATATTTCAGTTCTTTCTCTTTGACACTAGTCAGAACATTCTGCTCCATTGATCCCATTTAAAAACAATTAGTGGCTATTTGATTTCATTTGAAATTGGGACATAAGCTGATTCACCAGCATGCAATTGTTATTCTTACAACCAATTAAAATGCCTAATGAATTGATCCCTGCTTGGCCACCAAAGGTCATTCTCACCCACGTGGTTCAGGCAAAGTAAACCAGTTAAGAGGATCTCAGTCCAATTTCTTTCTTGATAGATAATGATTGGAGGTTTTTGATGGGGATTGGAGACTTTCTATTGATGAAAATCTGCCTTTTCTGATACTCCGAGTTCTCTGTCTTTCTAAACTTCAGGCACTTGCCAAATTCACAGGCAGTCCCGGGCATGCAGTATGTCCCACAAGAGCTGTGAATTTTAATATGAAGTGGTTTTCCTCATCCCGGAAACAAGAGCAGCCTCCCTGCTGACAAAACATATAAGACCCAAGGAGGCATTTGAGGAAAGTTAGGCCATTCCAGGTAGAATGTTTGTTCCTGTCCTGATGGTGGTTCTAATTCAGAGGTGTATCTGTTGAACTAGATTTGATCTGCAGAGTCCTGTAACACTGAATAATCCAAACATCAAGATCAAAAGGAGATTAAAGGATGATCTTCATTAACCCTGAACTTTTAAGGACATATTTGTCAATTCTTACACTTCCCAGACCTTATTTAATGGCCAGAGTTCAGATATGTGATATATGATATCAGATATGTGATATTTTTCTCAAAGCTTTGTGCCTGTGTATACACGAACTGCAAGACTCTCTGGATACCTGCAGTGCAGAGCAGTCATTTCTCTCCTCTGAATGCTTTTGTGGTTTTAGGAGAGCAGCAAGGAAGGTTTAGGTTGGACATTAGGAAAAACTTCCTCGTTGTCAGGGTGGTTAAGCACTGGAATGAATTGCCTAGGGAGGTCGAGGAATCTCCATCATTGGAGATATTTAAGAGCAGGTTTGACAGGCATCTGTCAAGGATAATCTAAATGGTGCTTAGTCCTGCTGTGAGGGCAGGAGACTGGTCTTGATGACCTCTTGAGGTCTCTTCCAGTGCTAGTGTTCTATGATTCTATAGTGGGATGGGACTGGAGAGGTCTGGGTTTACTTGTTAGGTCTGGCACAGATTTTGTGTGATCTTGGGTGAGTCACTTACTCTCACTATGCCTCCTTTCTTCCACTGTCAAATGAGGATATTTGTGCTTCCCTTCCTCATAGTGGGTTCTATATAAATCTATAAATATTAAGAAGGCACTCAGATAGTGATGTCATAGTGATGGGAGCTATCTAGGTACCTACTAGACAAAGATGTTCTGGGGAAATGTGTATGTTTGTTTAAAACTCTTCTAACATGCAACTTAGTTACCAAATTTAGCTGCTCTGTACTTTTATCTCCGGCAAGTCTATACTAGACCCAGAAGGTAAATAATGTATGTGGAACCGACATACCTTAAACCGAGTTTGGCACTGTCTTCACAACAGGAGGTTGACAGGAGCAAATGCTCCCATTGGCTTCCCTTGCTCTTTGTGACAGCAAGGAGTACCGGCGCCAACTGGGGGGTGCCCTCAGCATTCGATTTACCAGGCCTTTACTAGACCTGCTAAATCGAATGCCACAAGATCGATCTCCAGCATGGCAAGTAGGGATGTGACCACAGTTATAAGTTTAGAGTAACTCCTGTGATTTTAATAGAGTAACTGAGCTCAGAATTTGGCTGCCCCTTCACACTCTCTAAGCAGATGCTAATACAAAAGGGCTCAATGAAAGAGATGCAGGAAATCATGAATACACAGCTGCACACTAGAACTACTCTTGGCCACCTGATATGTGAATTCCCAATGCCCTTTTTTGAAGGTCTGGGCTGTTACACAGGCCCCTCCCCCTTACTCCTCAAACACTAAAGTCACTGGTAGCTTTGCCATTGACTTTAATGGGGTTCTAGTCCATGGAGTAACTACTCCACATGGAGCAAATGGATATCAATGTAGAAATGACCAGCTGAGTCAGGGTTCATGTCTGCAAGCAGTGTGACAAGTATCTCCATCCATCAGGGAGGTAGGTCCCATGTGCCTTAGAACTGAAAGAGGGTTTTATGCTGTGTTCAGTAGAGTCGAATAACTACATTGTAGCCGTTGTCACATAGTGATTTTAAAACAGCAATACCTCAGTGCAGAACAGTGACCGCACTTTGCATCCCTCTCCTCTGGAAAGCAGTGTTTAGTACAGAATCCTTTCCCTGGCAGAGTAACAAGGTGACTCCACTTTTTCACTTCCAAGACCCAACATCTGCTTTGTATATTCCCGCCTGTAAACGCTTTGTTCTAAGAATGTGCATAAAACTCTTATCGCGCCTCCGTTTCAAGTGACGGTCTGAGAGGGGGTCTGTTTATGGCACGTACAGCTTTAAGAGGAGTGTGCCGGTGATGAAACGTGATGCAGTAGTTGTGCAGCCTATCCATTTGGAGTATAATTTTATTAGGGAATTGGCAGGCACATCATCTGGCTGCTATGATCCGATGCCTGCTTTTTTCCTAGGCACTTTGCTTTTCACTGTACATTTCACAGGTAAAACTATCAGAAACGGGGACCACTGTGTGCTAGCCTTGACCACAGAGAACCAGGATCATTTTTAGCTTTGTCTGGAACTGTTGCCCACTCCCTAATGGGCAGCATGCACCGTGTCTCCCAAGCAAGGTTATTCTCCATTATCATTACTTGCATGATGACAGGATTCTCTGGAATGTGCAGAAAGGGAGGCTAAGAGGAAGGGTGAGTTGATGCAATGTAGCTTCTCTCCTCTAGAGAAGTAAATTCAAACTGTACCTGAGGTCACAAATAAAACACTTTTTTTTTTTGTGGTTTTTTTGCGGTGGTCTCTATGGTGAGAAGGAAGTGGACGATATGGAGTACCAGGGATCATGGCAGGGGAGCAACTCAGTGGGAGCAAAGGCTGCACAAATGGGGCAAATTCACACGGATATTTTCAGTCACATGAGCCTCATAAAAGCCAGTCTGCCTGCCCAGGGGTCAGCCTCTCCAAGGATAATTTAAGGAAACAGCTGAAGAAGGGTTCTGCCCAGTAGCATGCGCTCCCCCTACTAATCATTGAGGGCACATTTACAACACACGGAAGATCGACGCTGCCACAGTCAATCTTCCAAGGTTTGATACAGCGAGTGTAGTATAGACCTGCTAGATCGAACACAAAGTGTGCCTCTGTAGGCACTGGTACCCCTGCTCCTCACGAGGAGTAAAGGAAGCTGATGGGAGTGAATGCTCCCATCAGCCTCCCACTGCATGGATGGCATGGAAATGTGGTGTAAGATATGTTGACTCCAGCTACATAATTTATGTACTAGAGTTGCGTATCTTACTTCAACCTTCCCATGTAGTGTAGACCAGGCCCTAAATGATTAGCAATAAGAGAGCCAGTTCTGAAAAATGTAGACATTGTCCCACATCCAAACCCTGGATCTGAACCCCTACTTGGGGAAATCTTAGCTCTAGGTTTGAGAAGGAGTCAGATGCAAAGCTGGGATCTGGAGCAGAATGTGGCCAAACTTTGCAGAAGCCTAGACAACAATGTTGTGCTTAAAATTCACCTCTAAAATAGAAGAACCCACTCTCATTGATTCTCCTTCCCAGAGCTTTTTGTTTTCAGAGGGTCTGAATGTTTGGGAGAAGGATGCTTCCTGTCCGGCACTTGTGGTTAATACCTGAAACCTCGTAAGAGAGTCAGCTATTTTCAGCAAAATTTTTGCAGAGGCAAGAGGTTTGAATAATGCAGAGATGTTTCAGATGAGCACCCAAACTCAACCTGAATTCACCTTTAAAGATTTGCCTGGCTCTTGTTGCTAATTGTATTAGGGTATATGCTGCTAACATGCCTAATGGTGACCCACAAGGTAAAAGACAGTCTTCATATTTAGGAACGTATGGTGAAAGTTATCCATTGGTGAGGTCTCCTGGAAATTCCTCCCTTCTGTGGGACCTCTGCAGCATTCTTTCAAGGGAATTTCCCCACTCCCTGACTCCCTCAGCTAGCAACCGCCCACCCTGCCTTAGGATTTGGCCTCTCCACCCCTCAGCACAGGTCATGGAAAACTCAATTCTTCTGGCTACACGTGGAATCCAAGTCTGTTTAAGGTATTTATAGCCTCCATCATTGTAGTCTCTGATTATGTCTTTACTCCTCACAACACCCATCCAGAGGTGCAATGCTCTTTTCCCTGTTTTGCAGCTGAGGAACGAAGTCACAGAGAGGATCAATGCCTTGTCCTAGGTCACACAAAGTCCATGGTAGAGCAGGGAACCCAGTCCCCCAAGTGCCAGACTCGTGCCCTAACTTCTGGACTATCTCAAGAGCATTGATCTTGTCTGGGGCTTACTGTCAGTGCGGGGGCACCCTTAACACAGAGTGCACCGTTATGAACCGCAGCACATTAAATCTGAAAATGCCACATTCAGACAGGAACATTTCAGGTTCATCAGCCTTTCTTGGGATGAACCTGTTGTACAAAATGGTTTGACCTGGCCCAAAACTGTGGTTTTCAAAATACGGGTCATGACCCAGAGCTGGGTCGTGGAAGGCCAAGCACTGGGTTGCTTTGCTGTAGGGTGACCAGGTGACTAGTGGGGGTTGCTAAGGTAGGCTTCCTCCCTGTCCTGCCACCACAAACCGCACTGCACCCTAGAAGTGGCCAGCAGGTTCAGCTCCTAGGCAGGAGACCACAGGGCTCCACGCACTGCCTTCCCCCTGCGTACCAGTTTCACATTCCCATTGACTGGTTGCTGGCCAGTGGGAGCTGGCATGGATGGTGCATGTGTGTGAGAGCAGCTACTAACTGTTCCAGAGCCGACCGTGGTCTGAGGTGCCAGGACAGGTGGGAAGCCAGTCTTAGAATCCCCGCTGTTCTGCTGACTGTGAGTTGCTATAGCTAAGCCCAGGCCCAACCCAGCACCCCAATCCCCTGCCCCAGCCCTGATCCCCTTTGTGCACCCCAAACCCCTCATTCCCAGCCCCGCCCAGTAGCCCCCACTCTAGTCAAAGGATATAACTGTGTTGGGTCACGGCATCAACGATTTTCTTCAACTGAGTTGTGGAAAAAAAAAAGTTTGAAAACCACCAGCCTAGATTTCTTTGATGATGATGATGATTATGTTTGGCCCATTCTATGGCATGGGAAAAAAACGTGAGCTCACTGGATTTCATTTTTAATTTGATCTCTGCAGTGTAGTGGTGGTGCACTGCATGCTGGGGGCGGGCCAGGATCCTGAACACTTTGTTATATTTTCGTGCTCCATAAGCCGGGCTTGCCTGGGAGTCTTTACTCCCAATACCTGTAGCGACGTTCACGTGGCTCTGTGCTGTTGAATGTCAGGAACTGTGCAGGGAGAGGCCTTTTCATCACACACACCAGCCACTGTTATATTAACACTCAGAATATCATTTCAGCATACAAGAGTTTCACCTTGAAACCGTATCTCACTGGATTAAGGCAGAGAGGAGAACAGGTCAGTGGCTTTTTCTACACCTGGGAATAGCCCCAGTTCAGCAATTGCCATCCCTGCATGGGTGCTGACCCCTGCATTTAGACAAGGACGGGAAGGAGTTTGCATTGATTCAGCCAATCAGGGATTGCTCATTACACTAGGGTAACCCTTGAGCAGCTCAACCTCCACTGTTTACCAAAGGAGATGACAACTATGCAGCTCCCTGGAAGGATTGAAGCTATTCCTGAGTATACGCCTGGCCTGTTAGGTTTTTGTGTCTCTGAAGAGCTATTTTTCCAAGTGCCCTGCATCCCACATACACACACACCCTGCTCCTGCTGCTGACAGTCCACACAAAGATCTCTGTGTTCAAAAGGCTTGTTCACCAGCAGCTGAACCAAGGTGAGTGGATGGCAATCAGTATTTCAAAGCAGTGGCTTACAGCTGAGAATGGAGCAGATCGTCTCATGGGTGAGCATAACTTCAGAGCTCTTGTTGCTTTTGTAGCAGTCGCCAGGAATCAAAGACTTGTATCAGTCTACCAAGATATCCAGTTCTTTCCCCTGCGCCTTATTTAAAATTTGTTTGTTCAGGGACTTGTAAGATCTCCACCCTTCAAAAGCCCTGTTATGCACTGAAGAGGATTTTTTTTACCCTTGGAGTGCCCTAATTATACAGAGCATTGATTTTTACAATGCATTCATGGATTGATTGTACTGCTATGCTCCTCCCACAGGAAGCTGCTTGCACACTAGCACTTTTTGATCTCTCCAAAGTATTCCCTAAGGTGAATCAATGGCTCTCGTATCTTTTTTGTCTCTTGCTTAACTATCAGGGAAGCTGACAATGTCTCGCAACTAAAATGAGCTGTAAGAAAAATATCTGGTTATTAATTTCATCTGAAAAATCTCTTATGTGCAGCAAAATATATTCCGTTAAGATAATGTTCCCATACAAACCCAGCCAATTGTAATAATCAGAAAAACCACAGGGACTTCCAAACCAATTACCTTTAATAAACTAGCCAAGGTAGAGACAATGATACCTTAAGAAACAAAGTGCATAATAAAATATATTTTAAAAAATCATTACATGGTTTACTAAAGATGTGGGGGTGGGGAGAGAGAGGTGATTTAAGTCTTCAATGGCTTTATTGCATTTGTAAAAGAAATCTTGAATATACTGGTATAAACCAGACTAAACTCTAATTTATACTAAAGCAGAGAGTCCTCTTAAAGTTATTAGTTCCACTTTTTAGGGTGATTGTGCCAAGATGGTGATGGAATAGACACAGATTTAATATGAAGGCTTTAATTCACGTCCTAATGACTGTACCTAATATTCTGAGTGGCAGCATTGCTCGCTAAGGGCCTGATCCAAACCCCATTGGAGTCAAGGGAAAGATTCAGGCCCTAACAGTAGTGTTTCAGCCAGAAAACCCAACCCAGAGGATAGCTCCTAGAGTTATGGATTCATGTAGGGTAAGCGCTGACATCCCTGTTGGATCCGAGTGAGTCTGTACTGCTGGCAAATATTTTATGCAGAGTTTTGATCCCATTCTCATAGGAATGGTGGATATCATGCTTTTGTCCATTGTGTTCCATTGTTTTAACTTAGAACTGTGCAGGGTTTCATTCTGGTGTGTCTTCTTCAGTAGGGGGTTGCTGATCTCCATGAGTTACAGTCCAGGACCCAGGGCCCATACAGGGGCAGTGGGTATCATAGGCAGGGGTAGGCATTGCCTTCCCAAGCCACCAGCATGGCCCCGCCCACATTCCACCCTCAGAACACCTACTGTAGGCATGCCAGGGGTGGAGTGTTGCTGGGGCCAAGGAGCCTGGGGCCGCCCGTCACCCACCCTTCCCATGGTGCTGTGAGAGGGGGCTAGGGCTGCATGCTGTCTCACCTCCCCGTGGTGCTGGGGGCGGGGACAGTTTGGCTTCCATGGCGGTGGGGCCTGGGCAGAAGGGGAGAGGCGCCTAGCACAAAGGGACCCTGATCCATCCTGATCCTGATCCATCAGATGTTACAAGTCATTCCACTTGGAAGGCTCAGAGTTGGGTCAGTGAACATCAGTCAGTGGTGACTTCCCCGTACACACACACACACACCGATGAGAAAATCGGCAACAACTGACATTCACAGAGAGGCAACGTAAGAAAGGCTACTTGAGAACTGATTTGAGTTTGCTTTAAAAAATATCGACTTCGTATATTTTGACACATGATGTTGACTGCTTGAATTGTAACGGTGATAAATTCAGTTTTTTAATCCCAATGTATACCGCCATTGAATAACTGGTGTCCTCCTCACCCATTGTCTGACCCTCCTACAATTTCCTGCAATGGTGAAAATGTAAATAGATACAAACTTATAAAGCTTAGAAATCAACACTGATATTATCTATCAACATTATATTCAAAAACACCCATTCAGCCAAATACTGCAAATAATAAAGGCATAAGGAGCTCGCTGAGGTCCACCCTCTTCTGCCCCTACCCCACCTCATTTTCTGCCTTCCTACTTTCTCCCACCCCACCCCATGCAGGAAGTGAACTCCACCCCCTCTGCTGAATTTTAAAATATGAGTTAGCATTTCCCTTTATTTGGCCATTTAAAAATAAAAGCAGGGGGAGAGAAAGCGAGAGTGAGTGAGCTCATCATATCTGCTCTGCATTGCTCACTTCCACGTCACTGTGAGCCTGATCCAAACCCTGCTGATATCAATGGGAGACTTTCTCTGGGCTAGAGTGGCCTTTCGATCAGGCCCTGTATCCCTGCTGCACATCTTTCTAAGCTCTGCATTGCAGCACTTGGTTCCTCCCCCCATTATTTTCTCCACACATACACTTTGAGCACTGACTTATGTGTGTTTCCTCTCTTTCTTGTGTTTCTCTATGGTCTAGAGTTGCTTTTTTTTTTTTTTTTTTTTTTTTTTGAGCCAGCGAGCTGAAATCTAACTGCAAAGGCTAGAGCCTAGGAAATGTTTGGACTGGTAGTTCAGAAGATGGACTGCAGATGCATGAAGAGAAATGAGTCTTTTTATTATCATGGGTGTAAACTTTCACATCTTTGTTGCCCATTGTGCAGTTACATCCAGGTTCCCCTGTAACACAATTTGCCACTCCCCATGGCCGAGGATGAAGAACGTCATCCTGAAGTCACCCTTAATTAAATATTCATCGTTCCAAAAAGGAAAATCTATTTTAGTTACAAACCATTTTCAGATTTATTTTTAATCAGGGGAAAGTGCCATGTCGATCTTCCTTAGCTGGTGTCAAGAAGACACATGGATGTGGACACAGGAGCTGAAACTAGGGGTCCTGGGTGTGTTGCCACACTCCCTGGCTTGAAGGGGTTCCCATTAGATACAGCTCAATGGCTGTCAGCACCCCCACATTGTTCCAGACTCCCTGAGTATAATAGAGTCAAAGGTACCGCATAGCTTTGGCTCATCCTTCGTGTGCTATTGGAGGCTGAAGCTGGTAAAAATCGACAAAAGCCCAGATTTACCCCTGGAAGGGAGAACTGATTCTCAACTCAGGGGAGAGCAGCATTGTTCCAGGTCTGATTATAATGAGCAGTCTGCACTTTGATAGGCTGGTTTTCTTTTACTGTTTTCCTGGCCCTGGGATTCCAACCTTAACAGCTGTGGTTCTCTGGGAAGAGAATGCACCTCCGTAACTTTTTTGCCTCCTCATGATTTCAGTATGTGGTGTACAATCTTGCGCTTCTTCGCTCAGTGGCGATTGGAGGATTGGGGTGTTTTCTTCTCCCATTTTATCTGTGCGCACTATGAACCTGATCCATCTCCCACTAAATTCAGTGCTAAAACGCCCATTTATGTCAGTAGGATTTGGCTCAGACCCTCCAAATGATCCCAGACCAAAACTGCAGATGTTGAATACCCATCAACTTTATGTCTGGTAGATTTTTTCTCAGCTTTGTGCATTATCTCCCCATCTCTAGTGCTAAGGGGAGACTTTATTAATGAAGAGTAAATATCAGTGCAAAATATATTCAAGGAATGGGCTCCCAAAGGTAGACTCTTGAGTCTACATTTCGTAATCTAACAAAAGATGCCAGATTTCAAAGGTGTCAGAGCTGGAAGTTGCCATTGCCTTGAGTAACAACCTGGGACCCGAGCATGTTACAGTCTGAATCATTTGGTGACATGATGGCTAATGAAAATCATTGATGGAAGGCTCAGCGGTTGGTAGTTACTACTCCTCTGACTGGGCTGTGAGAGGGAGCATGGTTTGAGGGGCTGTGGGAGGCCGACTTGAGTGCTCTGGGACCAAATGTGAAGAGCCTTTTGGGAAAATCTAAATGCCATTTAGCTTTTGCAGGACTGAGCCCTAGAAGCTCTCGTACCTGTAGGCTCTGCAGCCAAAATGGCAGTGCTCATTCCGTCTGAGGAATGGGGCCCCATGAACCTTCCATCTCAAGCCGTCGCCTGGGGGATTGCAGGATTTATCGTTCCAGTTCTAAATAACTTAGAGAGGAAGCCGATAATTGGCTGAATGTTCCACTATATCCTTCCCCATAAAGAAAAGCCACCTCCTGGATCCAGAGCGTGCCCAGTGGATAGAGCATGCTCCTGCTAACTGCCTCAGAGGGGTGGCCGTGTTAGTCTGTAACATTAAAAACAACCAGCACTCCTGTGGCGTTTTAGAGTATGTCTACACAGCAAAGTTATTTCAAAATAACTTTCCTAGAGTCTACACAAGCCAACTGCTATTTCGAAATTAATTCGAAATAGCGGAGGGCTTATTTTGAAATTGGTAAACCTCATTCCACGAGGAATAGCGCCAATTTCAAAATTGCTATTTCGAAATAAGAGCTGTGTAGACGCTTATTTCAAAATAGGCGGCCTCCAGCCCTTCCCAGGGCGCCCTGCTGGCCGCCCTGGCCACAAGGTAACTTCTGACCTGATGCCCTGCCGGAACCAGTTCCGGCTGGCCTTAAATGCGATGCAGCATTCAATCAGTGTGGATGCGCTATTTCAAAATAGCAAAAAGCTATTTCGAAATGCATTTTGAGTGTAGATGCGTTGTTTCAAAATAAGATATTTCGAAATAACTATTTCAAAATTAGATATTTTGAAATAATGCTGTAATGTAGACATACCCTCAGAGACTAACAATATATACATATATTGTATCATGAGCTTTCGAGGGCAAACCCCACTTCTTCAGATGAGCTTGACTGGAGGGGAAAAAAGGGCTGACAGCCTCGGATTTGCCATAGTGGCTCTTCCAAGATCAGTCTCACATGTCCTGCACTAATGCCGGAGACTTCAGAGAAAGTAAAACAAAAAAAAAATCCTCTCTTGTGTCTTTTGCAGTTATGGCCTACTGGAAGTGGACAAGGAGTGGGGATCCTGCCTGCCCCATGGGGGTGTTCAGTTTACACCCGGAAATGTGAGCTGTTTGCCTTTATTTCCACATGCCTCACCCCGTCCCTGCTTCAGGCACCAGCTGGGATGTCCCCACTCTGCTATCAAAATGCTGGCATTTTTGGTGCCCCTTTGAGCCGCCCACACTAGTACCCAGCCAGGCAGCTTACATGCCTGCTGCCTTTGGAGCAATATCTCCTGAGCGCCGCTCGTTGCTGGTGGATTCTGTGGCCTCTGCCAAAACCTGTGGCCTTGCCGTTAATCTCAGCTACTCTTTAGTTTGCAGTTCAGGTTTCTGATGTGGTTTAGCCCAGTCCCTTTTCCCTCCCTGCCCCCATCCTGCCCTGGCTTGATGCAAAATGGACGCACCGAGTCGATAGCCTCTCGCGGCTCCGCATATGGTTCAGTTGTTCAGTAATTCACAGAGAGCCTTCGCCCAAAGCCTTCTCAGACTGATGCTATCATAACAGCTTGCTCGTTACTGCGAATATAAATAGTTGAGGCATCCCCTGGGAATGGAGGCAGCTGGTGGAACTTCACATATTAGCGCTGCATTAATATTTATGGCCGCTCTGTGTAAGTATGCAAAATATTGGCATGTCTCCATGCAAAAGTTTACACATCTGTCATTAAGGATTCTGCCTTAATATCATTCCCTGGATAATACGCTGGAATGGGGCGGGTTGGGTCCCTGTTGGAACAGTGTCCAGAAGAACAGTTTACAGTGATCTGCCCCTAGCCCAGTGTCTTTGAGAGAAGCAAGCCCAGCCGCATAAGCCAGGAATAATGCCTGGCTGGAACCTGATTCTGATCTGATTTAGGTCCTGATCCTGTAAAGCATTTAAACAGATGAGTCGTCCCACTTCGGTGTGAGATTGGATCCGGGTCCAGTGGCATTAAAACTGTGCATATGACAGAAGTCCCTTTGTTCTTCCCATTCCAGTGCTGCATCTATGACTGCTGTGAGAAAGTGGGGCAGCATCGGGGGGTCTGTGTTGGGTTTGGAAAGAACATTGTGGGAACCCGCTTTCTCCAGCGTCTAACATTTAAATTGCCTTGGCTAGAATTCCAGACAGGGACTTCACCTCGGGTTAGAGAGAGAAAGTAATGGGGCCATAAAAGTACATTAAAGTATATCTTTAAAGTTTAAAGAGAGTTTAATTGAGGGATGGCATGCCATTGGGAACGAGAGACTGCTGCGAGAACTTCCCTAGGAAAGGAGCAAGGAGGATCGGTTCTGCCCTGTCACTTCAGACTTAGGTATGCCTAGGAGGACCAAACTTTCACCAGCTTGGGCTCCAGCGGCACGTCAGATTTTTAAATGAAAATCATATCAGATAGAGCAGCTCCTCCGCTAGTGTAAATTAGCCTCGCCTATCGGCTTCGGGAGCGATTTGCTCCAGCAGTGGATCTGGTGCTGTTAATCTCTCGCTTTCATGAGCTGCTGTCTACGTTGGATCTTAGGCAAATCACACTACATTGTGAATCTGTTGCAAGGCAGTAAGCACCATAAGGTGCATTTGAACAGCACCTTTCATTCAGAAGAACCCCGAGCACCTTTAAAACTATATCCAGGGACTTCAAAGTCACAGCACCTGCCATGGAAATGAAGCCACCCCTCAAGCGACACTCAGAGACTGTTGGCCAGTACACGGCAACACTGCCCAACACGGTAAGACCACAGAGGAGGAATATCTTTTTATTAAATGAAACCGCATGAGGCATGCAAGTAGGCAGAATCTATTTCCCGTGTTCCAATGTTGTACACAGACACAATTCTCGGTGTATCAGTGGCCCTGCTTTGTGACGGGAGATTAAATATTGCTCATTTGGTATGCGGCTTATGATATCCCTCTCTGCACTAAGTGGAGCGCCTTCCCATTTGCATTGCAATGTGAAGGAAATAGGATGCACCCTGTTGCAATCGCGTGTTGAATCGTGATGTATAAGGAAAGATGCCATGCAAATGGTTAGCAGCCCCATTCAAGGAACTGAGATATCTGGCATGATGGTTTTCCTTGGTCCTTTTCCTAATGTGGACTGGACCTATAGATCAGCATTTCCTAAAGGATGGAGGTCCAGGAGGAGAGAACGAGCCTCTAAGACTTCTCCATAGACTCAGCTCTCATTTAAAAACCAGATTAGTCTCTAGGGCTATGTCTACACTATGAGTGTTCTTGGCAAAAAATATGCTAATGAGAGACTCATTTGCATGAGTTGCAATCTCATTTGCATATTTTCTGCTGATCCGTTTTTGCGCTGGGGTTTGTGCAAGATTCTTATGCTCCAAAATCCCTTTTTCCGCAAGATCCTTATGCCCCAAAAAAGGAGGTTTACCGATCTTGCTGAAAAAGGAATTTTTGCACAAAAAGAAAACATCCACACTGCTTGTTTTTGCACAAAAACCCCAGTGCAAAAACAGATCGGCAGAAAATATGCAAATGAGAGTGCGACTCATGCAAATTAGTCCCTCATTAGCATATTTTTTGCCAAGAAAACTCGTAGTAGCCTAGCTCTTTTGAAGGCTTTAATGGCAACTTTTAACAGGATCTGCATGTAACCAAGTCACCAATGACTTTGCAGAGAGTCTGAAATAATAGCTCTGAGGTGTGACTCGCCCCATGCATCTCATTGGATATTAACTCAGAAGGTGCTAGTGATGATACCTTAAATAATCCAAAGTGTGGAAAGCAACTCTTGGGGGAGCGCAAAAGACTAACCGTGAGATACTGGAGTGATGCATAGATCTTCAGCAAGGCCTCTGTGACTGGCTTTATTTTCCTGAAGCAGGTAATGCTGCTGTCAATGGTGGGCGAGATTTTTAGTTGTGTTCCAACAGCTCCCTTGTGCTGCTGGAGCATTATAGTATCAGAGTCCAACACATTGCTACAAGCTCCACTTTGCCTCGGTTCCGAATATTTACACTCTAGTTCGCCACACCCTAGTTTTAATGGTTCCGATTTCGCTACAGCAGGCAGCTCCAAAGACTTTAATACGTGCTTTATCAAAATGACTCTGCAGCAAACCCACACAATTGTGTATTGATAGAGAGAAATATAATCAGCAAGATCTAGACTGCCGCCAAGTTTGTGTAATATTGTCCACAAGCTTTTCAGCAAGCTCTGTGAAACATTCAGGGGTTGTCTTGAAAATGGCTTATTTGCGTCTCATAAATCGCTGTATCAGTGCTGGGCAACCTGCGGCCCATTGGCCCCATATTGGTGTTCAACGTGTGGCCCACAAGACATTTTGTTTACCATTGCCCATGCGCAGGGTTGCCAGATTCCTCTGGTTTCCATCCACATCGTTGGTTTTTTTCCTACCAATGTTAGTAAAGTGGTACACATGTAAAGCAAGGGCACGTGAATTGAGGTGTGTGCTGATTGCACACAACACTGACTGTGAGAGACGTGCGCTCCCTCTGCAGCCAATCAAACTGCAACTACAGGTCAATCGACACACTCTGGGATTGCCAGATTCCTGGGCAATTGCAGGGAGGGTGTAGCTCCATGCTCCCAGATAGGGCCGGGCTGGATAGCCAGCCCCCAGCACGGCCCGGCCAGTGCGGCATCTCCCTCGCTGCTCAGCTGGCCCTCAAAACGAGCCAGACTGTAGGGTTGCCAGCCGGTTTTCGCCAGGACTGTCCGTTATTTGGGTCCCCCATTCTGTAAAAAAAAACAGAAAATACCGGACATGTGAAATGTCCAGTATTTCCTGTATCCCTCAGATGGAAGCCCGGCGGGGACAATTTTTCCGTGCCGCATCTGGTGGGGGCGGGAGAGTGAGGAGCACAGGGCCATTTAAAGGTTCAGCGCCCTCTTTTTTTTTTTTTTTGGCTTAACAACTTTGGTCTCCCCCTTTTTTTTTCTCAACAGAATTTTTTCCTGGTGTTTTTTTTATTGGGGGTGTATGTTCGGTATTTTTTGTTATACTATCTGGCAACCCTACCGGAGTGCACAGTGCACTGGAGCACGATTCTAAAGGACCATCTTGGTTATGACAATCTTACGGCCCACTGAGATGAAAAAGGGCTACTCATGCGGCCCACTCACTAACCTAGGTTGCCCATTGCTGCCCTATATTATCCTTTGAGAAGAGACTGACGAAAGTGCTGAGATGAAACACTTTATACCCTGCTGCTGTTTCCCATCCAGTGTCTCAAACTAAATAAATGCGTCTGGGGTAAATTTCTGGGCCCAGACCCTCAGTGCTGGCTGAGGGGCACACAACAGAGTTTAGGAGTGTTAGTCCCCTATTTTGCATTGGTTGACAATGACTTAAGGGGCCAATACAACATCTGCAGATTAGTGGAGTGTATGTGTGTCCCAGCAACGGGGTCACACAGAACACCACTTCCCGGTCTCTTTCCCTGAATATTGAAGTTATGTTCCCCAAGCTAGCAATATCATCATTAGGACCAGCACAAAGCATCTTCAATGCAGCAAAGGTTCAGGGCCTGGTCTTTAATGTACTTTGCACAGAGTATGCCTTATGTATCAGATAATGCAGAAATTAAGGGTTGGATTCTGCTATGCTCACTCAAGTCAGTAGTCTTTTCCCAAGCAGGCAGTGCCACTGAAGTTCAGTAGAATCACTTCCATGAGTCAGGACTATTCATGTGAAAAGGTTCAGAAAAGTTTGGCATTGGAAAAGATTCAGAAAAGGGGAGCAAAAATGATTAGCAGATTGGAACGGGTCCCATATGAAGAGAAATTAAAAAGGCTTGGACTTTTCAGCTTAGAAAAAAGGAGACAAAGGGGGATGTGATAGAGGTCTATAAAATCATGACTGGTTTGGGAAAAGTGAATAAGGAAAAGTTAGTTACTTATTCCCACAATATAAGAATTAGGGGTCACCAAATGAAATTAATAGGCAGCAGTTTTAAAATAAAGAAAAGGAAGATTTTCTTCACTCAGAGCACTGTAAACCTATGGAACTCCTTGCCAGAGGATGTGGTGAAGACTAAGTCTTTAACAGGGTTCAAAAAAGAGCTAAATAGATTCATGGAGATTAGGTCCATCAATGGCTATTAGCCAGGATGGGTAGGAATGGTGTCCCTAGCCTCTGTCAGAGGCTGGGAATGGTGATGGGAGATGGATTGCTTGAAGATTCCCTGTTCTGTTCACTCCCCCAGGGCATCTGGCATTGGTCATTGTCAGCAGACAGGATACTGGGCTAGATGGACCTTTGGTCTGACCCAGTATGGCCATTCTTATGTTCTTATGTTAATAAAGGTAGCAGAAGCGAGCCCTAAATTGCAATCTTTGTATTTGTTGCTTTCAGTTCTGTTTTGTTTATAAGATCACTTGTAAGCTGGCTTCTTGTTAGTTCCAAGAGAACTGGAGGAATACTGTACCATATGTTCTACTAATGTTTGCTGGAGATTTTAAATTGATTTGCTTTGGATGTGACTGTTTGCAGAAACTGAACAGAAAAAGAAATGCAATTCAGGCAGTGGTATTGTACCAGTATGAATATTTGCAGAAAGCAAATTTCACCAAGTCATGTGCCTAAATAGTTACAGAAAACTAACCTTTATTTTGCTGGCATGAGAATTCACAATCCAGGACTCGTTTCCCTCTCCTCCAATTAGAGTTCATGTGACTTTTGACCAATCACAACTACACAGTATATCTTGCATATAGGATATCAAATAATCAGAGAATTGCTTCTGAGCGATACAGTTTAACAAATATTCACAATGTATTTCCAGTAATGTATACACTCAAGCAAACCACAATTTGCCTGTGGCTCTTTCACAAGCAGAAAAAAAGGCTACATTAGTTGGATAAATTATTGGTTGCATATATTTACTCAGTTCTACAGAAACCCATTTTCCCTTGCACAAATAGTCCTTAGAGGACAAAAGGTCAAGGAATACTTATTTCCATAAGCTTCCCATGTCATTAAATTTATATTCTAGCTAAAATTAATTGATAATATATAATAGCTCATCAATACCTTTTTATAAAAGATAAAATATGTTCCAAAGCTAATTTAGGCCGTCAGACAAATGGCTTAAAGAAGAGCTGTTGTATTGAAAAATGTCCATGTCTTTCTCCCCCAAATCATAGTTTCAATGCACACAGTCTCAGCCTGACATCTGAATTATGTCTTTTATTAAACATTAGTAATGGAGAGCACTTAAATCATGGTTTCCCTGTAAAAGAGAGATGTGTTCAACTCAGATCTGCACATTTTAATGCCATATTTCTTCTTTTTACTCTCCCCCAAAGATAAATTTACTTACTCCACAAAAATGTTTTGCTGAAAAATAATTCATCCTTCAGTGTCCACCTAATGTACCTTGTGAGTAATGTGAAATGATGCAAAAATTACAATATACCAGACATGTTTGGAATATTTACACATCTCCATGTTAAAAGGTTATGTACACGCAGCAGAGAAATTATATTTAATGAAGATCATTTTTTAGAACGTTGCTGTGCTGATTTTTTTTTTTTTAAAAGCTTTGATCAGATACATCCCGATTACAGTGAAGGTGCAAAAGATTGAATCCACTGTTTCCACATCCTGGCCACTCATTATGCTCACAATCTGTAGGTGTGAATACTTCTGAGCACAATTTTGCACATACAATAATTTGCACCCTTAAATGAGGTCATTTAGGCAACCAAGTAACTGAGCTGTGGTATTTATATGCACCTCATTATTGTAGCATCTGACTGAAAATCTTTAATGTATATATCCTCACAGCTAAGGATATTAAGGACTAGTTGACTAGTCAACTATCTGATAAGCAAAGACTTATTGGATACTCAGTCAACTTGTTGATTCCCCGCCTCCCTTGCTGCCTCTATCAGATGGAAGCAGCAAAGGAGGGGAAGGGGGTACTTCAAAGGGGCAGTGCTGCACAGCGGAGCCCAAGCTCAGCTGTATAGAGCTACCCCTTTGGAACCCGGGGTCAGCTGGGGACTCCCCAGCTGATCCCGGGTTCTGGGGAAATGTTGGCGACAATTGAGTCACTTGAGTCCTGTCTTAAAAATCAGCCATATGGAATGGACAACCCCGCTCAGTTTCTGCTCTCCCCCATAAGTACAATAGATATTAATTAGCAGAATCAATGCTCCATTGGGATGCTGCTGTTTCAGAGGGATCCTGCCTCTTTACAATACAGGAAGAGCAGCAATGATGAGCCACAGCAGACTAAAAGAGCTTTTTCTCCAGAATGTAGGAGATGAAGGACCAACCAGAGGGAAGAGCGCATGGAACAATGGCAGTGCAGATTTACCCCCATGTCGCACTACTATCATGGCTGATAGTAGGTTGAATAAAGGTGTGATTAGTTTTATATAAGAGCATAAGAACGGCCATACTGGGTCAGATCAAAGTTCCATCTAGCCCAGTAACCTGTCTTCTGACAGTGGCCAATGTTAGGTGCCCCCAAAGGTAATGAACAAGACATGGAATCATCAAGCGATCCCACCCCTATCACCCATTCCCAGCCTCTGACAAACAGAGGCTAGGGACACCGTTCCTACCCATCCTGGCTAATAGCCATTGATGGACCTAACCTCCATAAATTTATCTAGCTCTTCTTTTAACCCTGTTAATATCCTGTTCTTTACCCTTGCATCCTCTGGCAAGGAGTTCCACAGCTTGACTGTGAATTGTGTGAAGAAGTACTTCCTTTTGTTTGTTTTAAACCTGCTACCTGTTTTATTTTCTTGAGTGGGACTCAGCTTTCAAAGGTCTGATAAAGATTAGACGCCAACATATTTTCTTTTTATCCAGCCATACAGAAACCACGAGTGAAACACTGAGAAACTAATGATGTAAACCATTTCCAGAAGGGAAACAAAACTCAAGCCATATGTGGGAGGAGCTTTCTATAAAGAGAGAAACTCCTATTACATCCTATCCAGCAAGTTAGTCCTGATAAGCCCAACACAACTAAACCAAACTCAGGATCAAGTTCTCAGTGAGTGGAAATCAGGGTAGTTCTGCTACCTTCAAGGCAGTCATGTCAGTTTATACCACTGAGGATCTGGCCTTCAGTAAAGAGATTATGCCAGACCTGAATTCTTATTATTTGTATTGCAGTAGCACCTGTAACAGGATCCCCTTGTGCAAAGCTCTGTACAGACAGCCCCTGCTCCAAAGATCTTATAGGTGGCTTCTCTGTATCCATTTGATAAGCTGACCTGCTAAACAGGAAGCCTAGTTGTAGTGGGGTTATCACTTAAGACACAGCATTATTATTACAATAAGCTTAGTGGCCAAGAACAGGAAGATGGCTAGACATCTAACTTTGGAAATCGATAGTTTGATAGCTTTGGGCTGTGTTAATGATGACCCTACCAATGAACTCTGATTTCATTTACATGTCCTCTTGAATAGCATTAATGCTTCCAAAATTAGAAAAAATTCCTTTAGCACATTAGCTAATAGCACATCAAGGGAAATGACCACTTGCTGTATTCTCGGTAGACATCTTTACATGGAAGGATGTAAACTGACTCTGAATTATTTATTGAACCAAGGACATCAAATTAGACAAATAACATTGAAAACTTAAGTCCCCTAAAAGGAGGGCCTTGAGTCTCCTGAAAACGTGTTCTCCATAAAAGGCGGAGGAGCAAAACACAGCAGGATCCATCACCATCAGTTACCAGGTTCAAACCAATTCTGGGAACTTGTGAATGTCTGTCTCAGTGGAGACTAGCTTTAGGCCACGTCTGTACTTATGTGCCAGAGATTGATCTTCTGGTGTTTGATTTAGTGGGTCTAGTAAAAATTAGGGATGTTAAAATGTGGGGGTGGAGGTTGGTAAACATGTAACTGCAGACATTTTCAGCAGTTACATGTTTACCTGGGGGAGGAGGCAGCTCCGGCAGAGCCATCTGCTCTTCCCCCCACACTGCTGCCTCTGTATCAGAGGCAGCAGTGTGGGGGGGAAGGGAGGGGCGGGAGGTGGGAGCTGGTGCCACAACACATTTGGGGTATAGAGCAGAGCTATGCTCCCTGTGCAGACTGGCTCCCACCTGCTCCCCAGTGCTGCTGCCTCTGATAGAGATGCAGCAGCACAGGTGGTGGAGATGAGGGGGCTTGTGTGTAACCGTGAAAGTTAGCCATTGAGCTCAGGTTCATCAGTTAACTATTTAAACGAGTACACTATCACATCCCTAGTAAATCCGCTAAATCAAATGCTAAGGGCACCCCCAGTTGGCACCAGTACTCCTCACGGTCTCAAGGGTAAGCAGAAGCAGACTGCCTACTGAGAAGATGGTGCCAAGCTTGGCTTAAGGTATGTTGACTCCAGCTACATTATTTACGTAGCTGGAGTTGCATACCTTAAGCCGACCTTCCGGGTTTAGTATAGACCTGGTATTAGAGGCAATTTAGTAGTAGTGTAGCACTTTGGAATTTAGGGGATAAGTGCTATCCAAGGGTTAGGGCCTTAGGCCAGGTCTATACTAGACCCAGAAGGTCAGCTTAAAGTATACAACTCCAACTACATAAATAACATAGCTGGAATTGACATACCTTATGACAAGCTTGGTGGGAGGTCGATGGGAGAAAACTCTCCTGTCAGCTTCCCTTACTCCCTGTGACTACATTCAATTTAGTCCTCAGCATTTGATTTAGCGGGTCTTTATTAGACCCTCTAAATCAAACACCAGAAGATCAATCTCCAGCTCTTAAGTGTAGACATGGCCTAAGTCTAGAATTTGGTGCCTGAGGTTCAGTTCCCTGCTCCAACAGAGACATCTTGTGTGACATTTGGCAATTCACTTAGTGTCGCTGTCCCAGACCTTCAAAGGTATTTAGTCATCTAATTCCCATTCCTTTCCATGAGGGTTAGGTACCTAAATATCTTAACAGATGAGAGACAGACACAAAATGGGGATAAAAGCTTTGTTCTACACCCCGCATGTGTTATGAGGATAAACCAGTTAACGAACGTATGGTGCTTCCAATACCATGATATTGGGGACTATTTAAATGCCAAAGATAGAACAAGGGATCCATACAGAACTAAACCCTGAAATTTTTATGCAGTCCAAATTCTGAGTGAGGTTTGAGTGTAAATTGTATTACTTAGGGTTTGAAGGCTTGATCCAAAGCTCACAGAAGTCTTTCCACAAATTTCAGTAATCCCTTGGACTTCTGTTAAAGTGTACCATTTTGACACTACTAGTGGTTGGAAAATGAAAACTACCCACGATCTAGACAATTTATTCTGTTTAATTTCCTCCACTGAGGTGTTTTATCCTCACTAATAGAAGGCTAGAACTTGATCATTCTTAAAACATTGTTCCGTTTGGCTCAATCTTAAATCTTTATGGCTCAAAGTAGATTGAGATCATTAGAAGTTACTTTATGTGCAGTTCAATCAGTTGCAAAAGGCTGTTTCAGTCACTCTGAACCTGGTAAGAGGAGATCCCATTTCCAGAGGCAAAAGGACACTACTTAATCACTGCCTTGCTTGCTAGATGTTTTAACAAGTTGTATGAAGCTTCATCAGCTGGAGCTCTCTTGCCTGATTAAAAATGATAGTTCACTTCTCCATTATTACAGGGCATCATTTGTTTTCTTTTGTCTTGCCAGACAGTCAGATGCCACTGTGATTTTACAGGAAAATATATGACTGATATCACCCAGAAGTAATTAGGTTTTAAAAGTCTTGACTGCAATAGACGCGAATGTTATGGCTTTATGGTACAACTGCATTGCCATCAGTTTTATAGCTGTTGATTATGCAAGTATTTCATAGATCTGTCAATCGGAATAACTTAGTTGACATTGACTGGGAATATTAATCAGAGGGAAGCATGATCTGCATTCTTATTTCTGTGGCTATGTTTGCAACTAAAGTAGAAGCCCATCCCACCCAGCCTTAGTGGATCCAGTACATCACAAATCTTCAGTAATTATCCATTTAAATAGACCTCCTTTGAGCAAGATCCTGGGGTATATCCATTTTCAAATAAGAGGCCACTTATTATTCTTTGTTCCATCTTTGTTCCATTAAATACTTAGGATATGTCTAGACTGCATCCCTCTGTCGGCAGAGGGATGCAGATTAGGCAGGCCAACATTGCAAATGAGGCAGGGATTTAAATATCCCGTGCCTAATTTGCATAAAAATGGCCACCTCGTTTTGCTGAGTCAGCACTTTGTTGGCAAAAAGCGGCAGTCTATTGGGGTATCTGTCGAGAAAGAAAGCCTTTTTCGACAGATCCTGTAAACTTCCTTGTAGGAGGCATAAGGGATCTGTCGAAAAAGGCTTTCTTTCTCGACAGATCCCCCTCTAGACTGCTGCTTTTTGCCGACAAAGTGCTGAGTCGGCAAAACGTGGCAGCCATTTTTATGCAAATTAGGAGCAGGATATTTAAATCCCTGTCTCACTTGCAATGTCGACCTGCCTAATCTGCATCCCTCTTTCGACAGAGGGACGCAGTCTAGACATACCCCTAATGTTGTATATATACATATTGTGTGTTAATGCCTGGACAAAATGCAGTTTAGACCATTTCATGCCTGGACTCATTGGCATATTGAAATCTTAGTAGGGGTGGGACATTGCATCTGCCTTCTTAACATCTCCGTTAAGCAAAAAGCTAAGAAAAAGTGTTTGTGTTCTTCAGTGATTCAGTTTCTCAAACCTGTCTTTATCTCTCTCTATATATGAATTAGAATGTGAATGTCTGTCTGCATGTCTATCTGTGAGTCCGTTTGTTCAAGAACTCCTCCTAAACAGTAAAAACTAGGGCCACCAAATTGAGTACGCTTCCTCTTCTCCTAACTTAAAGCAAGGTCAGGGTTTGCTTGTGCCAGGACAACTGGAAGCCCTGGGTACAGGAAAGTTTGCTTGTTGTGATCCTGTAGATATCCTGGGTGTAGCTCAGGGATGCAGGCCCACTGACAGGGGAGAGCAAAGAGGGCAATTTTCCCAGGGCCTGGCAATTCAAAGGAATTTGGGGTTCTGGCTGCTGTCACTGCTACTACAGCAGCAGCAGCAGCTGGAATCCTGAGCCCTTTAAATCCCCACCAGAGCACCACTCCAGATGGCTATTGGGGCTGTCTACGGAGGCGGAGGCACCGTGTGCTCCAGGCAGCACTGGAAGGGGCACCACACTGTGGGCAGCACTGAGAACCTGCTACCCTCAGCCCCACTCCTTCCGGGACTCCACCCCTTCTAGGAGTGCAGAGCCCCAGGGGCTCAGCATGGCTGTCAGCTCCCCTGCATGGAGTACTCAGAAGATAAGGACTGCATCAAAAAGGAGTTTGGATAGCCATCTGTCTTGCATGGTTGAGACACAATAAATCCTGCACCACGGCAGGAGGTTAGATTAGATGGCCCTTCGGCTGTGTCTAGACTACATCCTTCTTTTGAAAGAGAGATGTAACTTAGACAGATCGAAATTGCAAATAAAGCTGGGATTTGAATTTCCCATGCTTCATTTGCACAATGGCGGCCACGTGTTCTTTTGAAAATGGGTATTTCAAAAGTGAAAATGCTGTCTAGACACGGTTCTTTTGGGGAAAAACCCTTTTTCAAAAGATCCTGTAAACCCCATTTTTTGAGAGATGTAGTTTGGACATGCCCTTACTGTCCCTTCCAGCCCTATGGTTCTATGATTCCAAGTCAATCAAGTAGAGGCATTTTCAGGTGTGCTCATTTCCTGCATTGTTGCTGTAATGAAGAGGGTTCTGACTTCCTGTTAATTTGGGTGAGACTTTGGGAGTCCACTGGCATTTTCACCAAAAGAGTTGGCTGTCTTTTATCTGCTGATAGACTTTGGAGAATCAGTTGGTTGGCTCCTGATTAAAAGAAGGGGTTGGTTTGCACTCCTTTAAAAAGAGAATTCTAGGCTTTAAACACAGGAAGAAAAAGATCTGAATTGCCAGCAAATAACCATAATTTCACTTGATCTTGGAGCTGTGTCAATCACTGCCAGCAACGGGGTGTGTTCTTATCAGTGCACCACTTAACATCCATTAATGCTTATGGGAGTTATTCCAGCTCATGGGGATACTCAATTAAGAATTTCTTTAAAACCCTGAGACTCGAGGTTTAATTTACTTTCAGGGCTGTAATTCTCTGTCCAGGGAAGTTCCAGGTGTTAGTAGACAGAAAGAGCAAAGAATCTCTCCAAAACTTGCTTTATTCTCAGACAGGACACTTTGGAGATACTTGGCACTTGCTTTACTCTCAGACAGGACACTTTGGAAATACATGGCACTGAACTTTAATCCAGGGTCATGTATTCAGTAAAAATATTAGAGGTTAGATCAGCAGCAGGCAATAACCAGCCCACTAGCTGGATGCAGGTCACAGCCACTGGCAAGCCACGGCAGCTTTATATACTTGCGCCTCTGCAGGTCTGGGTGCTTGCAGCTCCCCTTGGCTGTGGATTGCCATTTCCTGCAAATGGGAGCTGCAGGAAGCAGTATCCTGGCCCGCGCTGGTTCCCACTGCTCCCATTGGCTGGGAATGGCGATCTGCAGCCAATGGGAGTTGCAAGTGCCTGTAACTGTGGAGGCGCAGGTAAACAAATGGGCAGCAACCCTCCAGGAGCTAACCCTGGTGAACCAGCACCATCTTATTGCCCACTTCTGCTCTAAATCCTCCACTGGAGGAAATCAACCTCATGCTTTTGATGCAAACAAGAATTATTGTGCTTACATCCGGTGGACATGGGCATAATTCTACAGAAGTCAACGGAAGTGATTGGTTTAGATAATCGGGCTCCATGGGCTTCAGTGTACCACGCTGACTCAGGAGCTGGCCCTTTCTCTTCACTGAGACTTAAGGTCAAATTCTGACTTTGGATGCATGCACACGGGGCTCCTATTGACTTCAGAGGGCAGATACAAAAGACAGATATTTCTGTTTTGATCTGTTTCAGTGCTCTCCTGGGAGGATGTGGTTGGGAAGTAGAACCTGATGATGGGCAAAAAATACACTGGCAAGCAGACTAGCTTTTTCATCAACTACCGGCTGCCTTTGAGTGGGTGAGCACACAGCTAACCTTAAAGGCATTTTGGAGGTTGGCAAACACAGGACCCAGCCAAACAGAGAATCCGACATTTCTCCAATGGGACTGTAGCAGGTGTTTTACAACGCGTGCCATCTAGAAAATGGAAACAGCCTTGTTGTTCAGTGCTGTTGCTGGATACATTAGCACGTCATTTCTCTTGAGCCAGTTGCCGATTTAGCCCCAAAGAAGAAACCCTTTGTTGGCAGCAGGACCTAGTGAAATCACAATCAGTCCTGGCAATCAGTGTATGTTAATAGTTTGCCTGTGCGTTAATTAATGACTTCATCTAAAAAGTTATCTCCAAGGCTAAGGGAGAGATCCCAGATGAATGGGTTTTAGGAAGAACTGATTCATCTGCATTAAATCCAGTCTTCATGTGTTCAGCTCACATCTGAGGGTGACTAAATTGATGTTAAGCACATGATTCTGTGCTTTGCTGAATCTGGGTCTTTGTGTAGTTCTCTGTTTTGCATAATACAAATGTGACAGTTTGAATCACAGAAGTCCCCCTTAGGGTTGTCCCCTGGTGTGCTAACCATGCCACTAACGGCCACCTTCCTGCCCTCTGGGGCTCCCCACCTCTCTGTCCTGCTGGGCCAAATCCTCCTGTCTCTCCCAGACAAGGCGCAGAGTTGGGGTAACCACCCCCCTGCAGAGCAACACAAACACTGAACCAGTTCAGCTCTGGGAGGACTCATCTATAAAGGCTCAGCACCCAGGTAACCAACCCCCAAAAGGTACCAAAACCCCCAGTAAATCTGCCTTACTCTGTGTAACAGTTTTACTCAAAGAAAACTCATAAGGAGGTCCACCCTGTTTTATCAATGAGAGAGATGCACACTGGTTGCTCTGCTCCCCACAGATAAAAATTGTTTACACTGGGCTTGATAATAAACAAAATTATTTTATTAAGTATAAAAAGTAGGATTTAAGTGGTTGCCAGTGAAAACAGTTAGATCAAAGTAAGTTACTAAGTTAAAATAAACAAACTCACCAGCTAGTTCTAATCCATTAAGGAACATGTTATATGCACATCCCTACCCTAAACAGCTGTTCTTATTTCAGGAAAAAAGCTTCAAATCAGAACTGATCTTTACTTTAACCCAGATCTACAGCTTCTTCAAAGTTCTTTGCATCCTCTGAGGGTGGGCCAGGCAGTTTCAAAGGCCAGCTGAAGACAAAGGACTGATTGCTTCCCGTTGCTTAAATAGACTTTACCCCAGGGCAGAAACCCTTTGTCCTTCCCCCATCTCTATGGAAAAATACCAGGTTCAAGATGGATTCCAGTTGCAGGTGGCATGGTCACATGTCTTTCTAGGACCAACCACAGTTTGAGCTTATAGGACAAACACAACCATTCACAGGTCGTTGGTTTGAGTATTGAGTCATTAAGTACCTGAAGTATCACTAATGGCTCTCATTAGCACAATTAGATCTATAAACAAACTCATACTTCATATTTCCAGCTTCACATACAAGAATGATACATGCACCAAAATTCATATTCAAATTTATATCCATAAGCTAATTTGCATAAAGCATGGGGTGTGGGGTATGACAACAAGATCCTGAATTTTTTGTCATTTTGCCTGGTGTGTAAATGGAATCGTTCAATGAAAATACCTGAGAATAGAGGGAACAGTAGTCAAATCCTATGCTTATAGCAGATCAGATTCTGACTCTCAGCTCAACACTTAATTTATCCCAGTCTCTGAGTTACCAGCTTCCTGGATCCCTTTTGCAAATTGCTTTCTATGCTAACCAGCAAGTCCTTCAACTTAATAACAAAGCTTTGTACTTCTGTAGGGCAATCATTTCAGAATCTAAGGCCCCAGTCCAGCAAAGCACTTAAGCATGTGCTTAAATTGAAGCATATGGGTAATTAATTCATTGGGCAAAAATCAAAATCTAATGAACTTGTACTTTGTTTCAGAAATATAGGATCATACAGCCTTTCAAAAATCACTGGAGAGCATTGGATAAAGACTGTTCTAATTTACCCATAAATGCTTGGTTTTTACTAAAGATTTTGTAGTCCTAGGTGGAAACCTTGTTTATGGATCCTCTTGGATGTAAGAAAACAAGTTGTTATGTTGAGGTTTATACATCTATTTCTACTAATCTAAAGAGATCAGTGGATCACACAAACCTATAGGAAATGCAGGATAACACAAGCTGATGTATAAAGAACTACCCTAGTCCAGATGTAAATTTAAAAATAAAAAATTCCAGATGCTGCAGTTGCGGCAGTAGCTCCATGACCACCAGCAGATCAGCAAAGAACCAATCAATGGAACAATTTGCTGGACGAAAATTTAGGGACTTTTGAGGGAGGAGGTTGTTTTTGTTTTTGTTTTTTATTTGAACTAGTATTAAACAGTTTTGTCCTGAAATCCTGTTATAAACACTGAATCCCATAAATTAATACAACTTCTGACTCCAGTGGCTTGGAATTTTCCAGACATTTCTACAGAGCCTGTATTTGGGTCTCTCTCCATCTGCAAAATGGGGCCACTCCTTCCCCCTTCCCCCCAAAAAAGTAGAGTGGCTGGGTGGATCTCTCATTCAACCAGCTGCAATCCTGACTGAAATCATTTGAATTTCAAAATTTCATTGAAAATGCTTGATATTTTGATTTGGAAAGAAAAGAAAAGATAATTCAATAACATTTTTGTGAGTCTTTCCACTGCCACCACATTTATACTTGAAAATAATTGAGCAGATAGTCACTTTACATTTTGGAGAGACACAAGAGGATGATGAGTCTTAAAGAAAAAAGAACTAGATAAATTCATGGAAGTTAGGTCCATCAGAGGCTATTAGGCAGGATGGGTAGGAATGGTGTCCCTCGCCTCTGTCTGTCAGGGGCTGGGAATGGGTGGCAGGAAAGGGATCACTTGATGATTCCATGTTCTGTTCACTCCCTCTGGAGCATCTGGCATTGGCCACTGTCAGCAGACAGGATACTGGGCTAGATGGACCTTTGATCTGACCCAGTATGGCTGTTCTTATGTTATATGTTCATAAAGAAACTTCTGTAAGACGGACACAAGTTTCTGCTTCTCTTTTGGGGGGAGTAGCACACTGAGTTTCATCAATTCATATATTTTTAAGGTCAGAAGGGACTACTATGATCATCTTCCCCCCCCCCCCCATTATATAGCCCCATAAAATTGTACCTATTCATTCCTGCATAAAGCCCATTAACTTCTGGTTGAACTAGTATACACTTTAGGAATGAATCTGTCTTAACAGGGATCTGTCTGTGCTGGCAAACATTTTTTTGTACAGGAAAAGAAATAGCAAAATACTATGACATACCCTGCAAAGCTGAATCTTGCATTCTTTGGATTGGTTGGGAATTAGTTGTGGGTATGTGGGGCTCAGGTGTGATACAGCTGTTGAAACTGTCCTGGTCACACACTTTGATTCCTTTCATCTGTGTGGACAGACACCACAACCTTAAAGGTACCCTGTTTAGAAGTACATGTTGAACCTCTCTAGTCCAGCACCTCAGGACCTGACCGGTGATGAACCTGAGAATCTGCCGAACCATGGGAGGTCAATATTGTCTAGCAGCATTACCAACACTTCCACTGCTGACTGGGCTCTTAGAAGACATTTAGGGGTAAATTAGGGCTAAACAACAGCACAGAACACTGAGAGTCAGGACTGGTGGCTGGAAACAAACTTTATGGGACCGTGGGAAACTTGGCCACACCCAGGATAAGTGGACATCTGGCTAACTGAAATCATGCCAGACCACGGATGTTGCTGGGCTAGAGAGTGCCTGACTGAAGAGGTTCAACCTGTAATCTTAAATTACCTGTAAGATCTATGGATCTTAATAGTGCTGCAGAAGAGAACCATGTTCCCAAATTGAAAGTAACAGGTTTTGTAATGTGGTCTAGTCAGAGGAATGACGGAATACAGCTGGATCCTATTCCAAAAAGGAAAATATAAAACAGTGACAATAAAAGCAGCTGTTTTTATTGATCCGGCCTTCGCAGCACAGACCAGACAGCGCAGACTAGGGGCTGCTGAAAAAGTATCAGGGTAAACACATCTCTACTTTCCACAGCCATCAGAGGGGATGCTTTTCCTGCCATTGTCCTCAGCAGAGAATTAGATTTGCAAAAGGGACCCTTTTGGGTCTGGAAACCCCGCCTCTTGATAAGTTCCCCAATCTTATTTCTGGCACAAGCCCAGTTGCCTTAATGACTTTGATTGACTGCAGCACCTCTGCCCAGCAAAATATATTCTCTTTCTAAAGTGCTTTTAGCTCTCTGATGCTCAACGGGTAAAATAAATCCTACCTAATGAAATATGCTCTTTTTTTAAACAAATATTTTAGGAGAGAGCCAATGCTAAATCTCTAATGAACTCCAGTGCACGTAGCTGGTGTATAACTCACTGCATTTTTCACAGAAATGCCTAATCCTCCTTTCCATACTTTCCATCAGTGGGAGCTGGGGTTACACATGTCTCTGAGCTAGTGGGATGGGGGAGGGAGACACGGATGTCAGAATTCTAGGGGCCTGATTCTCCAGTCACTCGCGCTGGAGTAAATGACGGGGAACTGTGGTGAAGTCTGAGGTGTTACAGCCATGTAAAACTGGTGGGAATGTGGGAGAGTGAGGCTCATGAATTACCCCAATTCTGGGCACCATTAGGGTCACTTTGTGCCAATTCACCAACCCAGAGCAGTTCAAAAACCGCGTAGCCAGTCACTAAAGAGTCACTCCTATATCATGGGACCCTCTAGTGGCATAGAGCCACTAGAACAGCTCCTACAACTACACCACTCCCTCTTTGCGGCTGGCATGGGAGTGTGGCTATGGGAAAAGGGCGTGGCCAGGGTGCCTCTGCATCCCAGCTGCTGTAATGGCCCCTTTGGCCTTCTGGCAGCAAGTATAAGTTAGGGCAGCTCTCATACCACTCTGTGGCCCCCACGGACTAGCCAAGGGTTAAGGGACTGCAACCTTGGCTTAAAACAATCCCTGTTTTGTATGGAGAGCTCCTCCGCCAGACCAAAGGTCAGGGCCTAAAAGAAAGCAAGACACCTCCATGTAGAATGGATAGCAGGGTTTGTTCCTATTGGACATGGAGTCAGGCTGGACAATTTGGCTCCTGCTCTGGATTTTGACCACTCCAAAGCTCGTGGCTGTTTGGATCTTGTGTTCTTGCTGCGCCAGTGTTAAAACGAGAGTCTGTTCACAGCATCTGTATCTGTGTTTGGATTTCAGACTTTCTCCAGTGGCTTGGGGTGAGTTAGACCCTACCCTTGTGTTCAGGCTCATTTCCTCTATTTGGTATTCCACATCACATATATTGGAGGTGAAAGCAGCTTTAAGTCTGAAGGGGTGAACCTCTAGGGAGTGGGTGCTTTGGGAAAGTCTTCAAAACTCTGGCATTTGATAGGGTTGCCAGGTGTCTGGTTTTCGTCCGGACAGTCTGTTATTTCTGGCCCCTGTCCAGTAAAAAAAAAAACAGAAAAAATGTAAAATGTCCAATATTTTCTGTTTTTCTTGGACGGAAGGCCAGAGGGGACATCGTTCCCCTGCCGCGTCTGGCGTGGGCAGGGAGAAGCAAGGAGCGTGGGAAGTCTTAAAGGCACAGCGACCTTTATTTAGTTATTTTGCTCAACAAGTTTGGTGTCTCCTTTTTTTTTCTCAACCAAGTTTTTTTCCTGCCATGTTCGGGATTTTGGGGGAAAGCATCTGGCAAGCCTGTTTGTCCAAAGCCCTTTGGACGCAGCGCTCTGAAGAAGCAGGTGCTCTACTGGGTTTGTAAGCTTTTCTGATGATGGCGTGGCTCTTTTTTCCAGACAGAGGGATCCACCTCCACACCTCATTATTTTTAACTTTTATCGGCCTTATTGAGCCTCAAGGGAGGGTTTCAACTCGGTGCAAATCAGGAAAGAAGGTTTATGCTGGTTCTCATTTCACTTAGAGCAGTTTTAAGCAGTATTTCTCCACAGGAGACATTGCGCAGAAAGATCCCCAGTGAAAGGACAAAGTGAAAATGCTTAGTGAATCTCAGTAGCTCTAGAAATCCCTGCCTTGTCCCATTCATCCCACTCCACATGCAAGAACAGTCTCCTGTGCTATAAAGAATCCCCCTTTTCTTCTTTACTTTCGTAACACTTTAAAATAATGGTGCGCTGCTACTGAATTACAAAGCAATTCCCTTGGACTCCCTATGGCATGCACATTATTAATACCAAGTGAATCCAGCATGATTTATGTTATCGTGGTGATTTTGCATCTCGTTTATTACCTTCTGGAGATCACTTTCCACTCTGCAGTGATTTTTAAGGTAGCATGGAAATTACCATGTGAATCGTGTCTTCTAAATCAATGCAGCCTTTTCCTGCCTGACAATAAAACTCTCTTGCGCTTTTCAATGAGGAGATATTAGTTAATACTTAATTACTATGGAATGACAGGTGATAAGGACAATAGAGTCAAATAGGTGCATCGTGATTAAAGGGTCTTCAATCAAAATAAGCCACGAGACGCATCAGGGCACACGTTATGGAATGAAATCCAGGCCCTCATTGAAGTCAATGGGGGGGGGCAGGAATTTCATCTCTTGTGCACTAGAAAAGGGTGAGCTAACTCAACAACATTTGGATTTTGGTTTAGCTATTTTTAGCCACTTTGTTCAGGGAACCCAACCTGAACTGGAAAGGCACTGTGGCATGAAGACATTTGCATGGTGTCAGCAGATTGTGTTGCTAACCTGCCAAATCACAGGTGCAATGACATATTGCTTTGGTTAGATATCTAGGATCAATGACGACATGTCAGGATATTCTGATCTGTCAGCCGGCACTGTTTAAGACTGTAACTGCCCCAGAACACTGCTGCCAGATTTCCTAATAGGTCTGAGTAATTTTTTTTCCATAGGACTCTTATATTAAATTCTCATCATTGGTGACTACTATTTTTAAAATATGGAATTATAATTTACCCTACAATTTTTGCAGTGGGTTCTGTATAAGTGTATTGCTGGTGACAGAACTGGGCAAATTGGGCCTGGAGTTACATGGCAGTCACTTGTGTTGAATTCAGAGAGTTGCAAGGACATGTCTGAGATCGGAAGGTGAAAGTTCTGAATGTACACACAGCCTAGGGGAGAAGCGGGTGTTGCAATTTGCTTAGCTATGGAAAATTTAGAGCTTCTTCCTTTGTTGTATACCTTTAACCCCAAAATGCCTGGGCACTCATCTCTGTAGAGCCTGGGTGCCATTTTTTGTGTGTTTCACTGAGGGCTATCAAAGGAGATGCCTGCACACACATACGGTGTCATCTGTGCAGTACTGCAAACCCCAAACATTCATAAACCAGGAGCCAAGCCCCAGAACATCACACGTTTGGGTTTAAAATTGTGTGGATCCAAAAATGGTTTGTGTTCTTTCTATTTGCTCTCTTGTGTTGGGACCTTATTCTCCAGCTTTTCTCCACAATTAGGAGAGCCAGAAAATGAAAACCGAGATTCTTCTATGATCACCTGACTCCTGGAGTGGGGGATTAAAAAAAACCCAATGTAGCACGAGTCTTGCAATAAAATCACGAGAGCTGGCAACACTCTCCTTTCTCTCTTTTTCTATTTGTTCTTGTTTTTGTTCTCTGAATCTAAAATCAAGGTCATTCTGGTGGGAAGAATACGTCTGCTCTTTTCTGTATGGAAACACAAGTGCCCTCAAAAACACGCCGGCACATCTGCCCGCTTACCTGTGCAAAAGTTTTACTACAGGAGCATCAATGCATCAGCCTTTGAAAATCTGCCTGCGACCTTATGACTAGGTCACTAACATTTCCTCTTCCACGCTCTTCCAGGCACACTTCCTGCTTTCATGACCTGTGAGAGTTCTCTCTGTATTTTTGCTCTCTGTATTTGCCTGACTGTAGTACACAGTAATTATTGAACACTTTGGATAGTCCTAAATCCTGGACAGGATTACATTGATCCAGAGTGGAGCTTCTTGCTATCTCCTGAATGAATTCTATGTATCCCTTCTTTGAATATCTTGTTTTGTAACTGTGCTCAACTAAAGCTAAATTATAATGAAATGTAAATGAGATTTGCCAAAAGACAATGAATCCACCATCATCCAGCAGTAGCAGCAAATACTCAATGTACTCTTGAAGGCAGGATGCTTAAATGTGACTGATACCGACCAGAGAACACGTTCTAATTCTTGTGTGTCTCTGGTGTTGCTTTCACTTCCTACGGAGCTTTATTTTAACTAGCATTACCCATCCTGTTGTGACGGCAGACGTACATACGGCCTCCTCCCTCCCCACTGTTCCCAGGGGCGGGGAGGCTCAAGCCGTTTGGCTTCTTCCCTCCCCACTGCTCTGGGGATGCTGGGACATGCACATGCGCAGTCTTTCCCCCTCCCCGTGGTGGGGAGGGTACGCATGCACTTAGCACACTGTTCCTCCTCCTCTCCTCCCTGTGGTGGGGGCGGGGCCTCAGCAGAGGGGACAGGGAAACTTCCTCCCCCTACCGGAAACATCTGCCTCCCCCTACAGGAAAACTTCTCAAGTCTTCTCAAATGTTCTCTGTGACAGACAGCATGACGGGTGCCTCTCCTTTTATAATAGTATAGATTTCACAAGAGTTGCATATAAAATGAACCATTTCAGTATTACCCAATAGGACTCTCTGATAACCGATGCATCTCTTAAATAAAATTAATAAAAACAGCTGGTATTCACCACTGGCTGTAATTATAATAGTTTAAAAAATGGAATTGCTACTGGCAAAATTACACAAGCAAGACTGAAAGGAATACGCAAGCTTTCTGTAAGGAGGTAGCCCCGTAGGCAAATAAATCCTCTTCCTTAAGCCAGCTAGTTATTGTCTGTATTACTCATAAAACACATCTCACAGAAGACCCTTACCGATAAAATAAGCCATCAATCTCCCCACATTTCTATTCATTTTCCATGTGCGCTGAAAGCAAATGCCATTCAAGGCATTATAGTTCTCTCAAACTGTATTAAAATACATAGTTTGATGTTATATCTTTTGGAGCCTCTCTGTTCATAAATTGTCACTGCTGATTGGAACATAAAACATATTTTATAACACCATAAAGCCCCAGAAGATACAAGATCACTCATGTTTGCCTTTATGGCTCAATGTGTAGGACTTCTGGAAGCAAAAGCATTGTGTATTTCATAATGGTAATGGTGGGCTACTTCTGGAAAGGAAGCACCAGACATTTCAATAAAATATTATTGCCATATTCCTTGATGACTGAAACATTGTTAATACCTAGGACCCTGAACCCTTAACTTGTAGACAGTAAACTGGTGACTTTTCCTAATAAATCAGCTTTATTTAGGAATGTAGTTCTCACTTTCAGGAGCCAACGCCTAGCTCTAAAAGTTATCTCCAGGAGGTATGTGGGCGTGGGGCGTGTTAATGAAAATCTCGCTTAGAATAATGAGACCTCTGAGAAACGAAGAGGTTATTTCTATGAATTAAAAAATACTGGATCATAAACTAAATTCCTGTCCTTGGATCCGTTAGAGAATCCAGAAATATTAAGGAAATGTAAACCACAATCCTCCAAAGAATGTAAACCTATGCTGGGACTGAGCATGTGCCAAAAGGGACCTCTGCCTTCCCTTATTTTCAATCTGTCATTCGGACATCTTCCAATCTTTTTCAGGCAGAAGGGTTTTGAGCCGTGTATTATCTAGATTATAGTAATGTCCCACTGCCACAGCTATGAACAAGACCTTATTGTGCTATATTTTATACATACCTGAAGCAAGAGCTAGTTCTGCCCTGAAGAGCTTACCATCTTAACTGTAGTGGATAGTGAAATGGGAGGTGAAACAGGCACAGAAGAAACAATGAGGAGCCCTGTGGCACCTGAGAGACAAACCGATTTATTAGGACGTCAGCTTTTGTGGGTAAAACCCACTTCATCAGAGGAATTGGAGTTTACAGAGGAATGGGTGTATATATAAGGACAACAAAAGAAAGTGGATACTCTTATCTCATTTACATAAATATCCACTTTCTTTTGTTGTCCTTATATATATACCCATTCCTCTGTAAACTCCACTCCAATTCCTCTGATGAAGTGTGTTTTACCCATGAAAGCTTTTGCCTTAATAAATCTGTTAGTCTCCAAGGTGCCATAGGGCTCTTTGTTGTTTTTATAGCTATAGGCTAATGCCACTACTCCTCTGAGGCACAGAAAAGAGGAGGTGACTTGTCCAAGGGCCCACTGGAAGATCTACCCTCTCCCACCCATCTATCTCTGGATCAGAATTCATTTGCCATGTCTTTTGCCAGAGATCCTCTCTTGGGAGTTTTGCAGCTCTGCTCCGGCAAAGACTAATTGGGAGTCTGGGATTTTAAAAAAAAATGTGGCCTCTACTACTGCCTTTAGTGATGAGTACCCCTTCCAGCTCAAGCAGAACTGCCAGATGTCTGATGTATTTCAAGTGTCTCATACTGAGGACTGTGAGAACACCCTTAGACTAGGGTATTTTGGCAAAAATTGCCCACTGTTGCTACCATATCAGTTCAGCTCCACTGATGGCAGGAACTGTGGAAGCATTAGCATAGGCCAGGTTCCTGTTAGCTGCCAGGGCTTTTAACACTTTGTCTTCTAGCCATACTGGAGTAGCTCTGAATGACAGAGGGTTAAAACTACCAGCTCGCCCCCTAGTGTTATCAATGGAGCTGCACCCTATTTAGTCTGGTCCAAAGACCCTAGTACAGACAAGACACTAGCACAGGGGTGGCTAATAATTTTTGATGGGGGGGGCCACTCCAAAATTTAGGGGAAGTGGTCAAGAGCTGCACTTTTCTAGGGGCGAGAGTCTGCAGGGTCTGCAACAGAGGATAGGTGCAGAAGAGAGCTCGGGGTAGGGGATTGGGGTGCAGGAGAGGGTGTGGGGTCTGAGAGGGAGGAGTTTGGGTGAAGGAAGGGGTTATGACCTGGGCAGGGGGCAGCACGTGAAGCCTCTCCCTCTCTTCCTCCTCCCTGCAGCACAGAGAGCCCCACATGCACAGCCAGCCAGCGGTCTGGGGCTGCTGGCCAGGAGCTGCTTAGGTAAGCACCTCCCAGTCAGAACCTGTCTCTGACACCCCAGCTCTTCCCCCCACCCAACTCCCTTCTAGACTCTGCACCCCCTACTATGCTCCCTCCCTGAGGCCAGAATCCTCTCCTGCACCCATGCCCCCGCCTGTACCTTGTACCCCAATCCCCTGCCCTAGGTCACAATCCAAACACTCTGCACCCTCCTACCCCACACCCCAGGTCACAACTCCCTCTCCCAGACCTTTCACCCGCTCCTACATCCCTCCCCCAGGCCAGAATCCTCTCCTGCACCCATACCCCCTACCAGCCCCTGTACCCTAATCCCCTGCCCCAGATCACAACCCTCTCCTTCACCCCAACTCCCTCTCGGACCCACACCCTCTCCTGCACCCCAGGCAGTCCCCTACCCCGAGCTTCTTTCTACGCCCAACCTCCATCCCAGACCCCACAGCCCTTCCATAGAAAAGTGCAACCCTCGACCACTTGCCGAAATCTTGGCGTGCCTCCCCCCCCCCCCCATCAAAAATTATTGCCTATCTCTGTGTTAAATTGGCAGCCCTGGAGACTGAAGGGCGCCACTGCAAATGACAAACACATCGGCTCACTTGATGCGTGTCTGGCTTTCCGTCAAGGAGGCATTGGCAGGACATGCTGGAAACGAGAGAGCATTTACCCAGAAAGCAATTTACTGCTTGGAGACTCCCCAGGCCTGGCCAGACCTCCCCTGCTTTGAATCCGGCACATCATAAGCTGAGGGCACCTGGACACGACCATTTCACTCCCTCTCTTTGATGCCACCAGCCTCCCGTGAAAATACTTTGCTGCCAATTTCCTCCATCCCCGGCTCTTGCTGGAGAGATGTGTTTCTGAAGGCGCTTTTTCTCCAGGATGAGCCAGCCTCCCTTCCTGCACTGCGGCCGTTCCAACTCCAATGGCCTGAGATTATAAATTCCCTGTGCAGAGGCTGCATCTGCCCATATGTCTGAGCAGCACCTGGCACTGTGAGGGCCTCAGGGCGAGGCCTCTAGGCACAGCTGCAGAATAGGGCTAGACTGTGACTTGGATGATATGCCTACACTGGAGGATTAGGGGAGAGTGAAACCACTCCTGAGGGCTGCCTGGTCTATGGGCCAGATCCTCACAGAGAGTACATCTTAATTGACTGATGTCAGCAGAGTCGTACCATTTCATGCCACAGGAGGATCTGGTGTGTTAGGGTCACAACACAACTCCTCCCCCCCACCCCAAAACCCTGAGCAGATGGATGGGGAGAGGTAGGCACTGGGGGAAAGCTGGGTTCCAAACCCCCAAACACCAGCCTGCATGGCTAAACCAGCACGGGAGGGCATCGTGATTAGCTGCTGACATAAGGCAAATTACAACAAGGGAGCAGCAAGGAGGGAACCGTGCCTTGGAGGGGGTATCTCAGGGCCAGCCCCGGGGTGGTGCAGTTCACCCCTTACTCAGGGCTAGTGCTAAACAATAATCACCATAACGTCACAATGTACTGACAAGGAAACGTCGAGGCATCAAAACTCAGCCTCTGAGGCGCTTTGTGCTAATAAATGCCCAAGGGTCCTGTGGGGGATACCTGGCTTTACAGCATGGGAGTGGCAAGTGTGCTCTCTCTCTAGTCAAATGATTTACTATTTGTATTATCGTAGCCCCTGTCATAGACTCAAGCAGTCACCTAATCCAGTCCCCTGCCCTCATAGCAGGACTAAGTATTATCTAATCGTTCCCAAACTTTTCAGCATCACGTCCCCTTTTTGATTTTTGAGAAACCCTCATGCTCTCCTCCCAAAAAAATAGCAGCAAAACTTGGGGTGGGATTGACACGGGGGGGGGGGGACTCGCACCCCCCCCAGAATTTCTTCACACCCCCCCAGGGGGGCACGCCCCCCAGTTTGGGAATCCATGATAGACCATCCCTGACAGGTGTTTGTCTGACCTGCTCTTAAAGATCTCCAGTGATGGAGGTGCCCTGAAATCATGGAGTAGGACCCCAGTGTGCTAGATGCAGTCAGGCCTGCCAACGGGGAGGAGAGCTGGGGGCAGCTGTCCCAGGGCCTGGTGATTCAAAAGGGCAGGAGGCTCCCAACTGCTTCCATTACTGCAGTGACAGCAGTCAGAGCCCTGGGCCCTTTAAATCACTTACGGAGTCCCATGCTTCACGCTCCAGGTGGCACAGAGGGCTGACTGCCCGGTCCCGCCCCTTCCACCTGAGGCTCCGCCCCTTCCAAAAGCACGCAGCTGTTCCCCCCCCTTCCCCCAGCATCTTGCCCAGAGGCCCGACAAGTCTGTCGCAGACTCAGGCAAACACAGAACAAAAAGCCAGTCCCTGCCCCGAAATGCTCATCATCTACGTATAAGACAAAAGACAACAGAAACGTTCATGGTCACAATGACCATTAGAACATCTCAATGCAAGGGGGAGTTTTACATGGATAAATTAGATAGTGAAATTAAAGGAGGGGTATAAACCCAGATATCTCAGGGCATCAGCTAAACTCTAATGGAAGGCCAGAAGAAACTTTCCTCTTGGAATGATTATGCCGTTATTGTCCACTGACGGACTTTCCTCGGAAGCATCTTTTACTGGCCATTGTCAGAGACGGGATTTTGATGGCTGACTGGTCTGATCCACTATGGTACTTTCTATCTAGTTATATATTCGACATCTGATGCTAAGAATTATGCTCATGCAGCCAACGAATGGAAGAAACCCCTTGTGAGTGACGTGTCCAACCAAAACCCACCAGTTTTTGAACCTCAAACCTGCACAAACTGTGTCCCAAGAGTTATTTAGAAAAAAATTAGACATTAAACAGCTGAAACTAATCAATGTGAGAGACTCAGACATTACAAGTGGGGAAAAGTGTGAACTGAAAAGGGTGAGGCTCAATTCATGGTGTTCATTGGGACTCACCCACAGGAACTTTCACCTAATATTTCAGATAATTACATCTCAGCTGAATTTTCCCTTTCATTCCCCTTTAATAACACTAGAGTTGGATACTCCAAGAGGACACTTTCCTACAAGCATTTTTTGCATGTGTCTTTTCTGCAACATCTGCTTCTACTCAGAGGTCAGAGGTCTGGCTCATTGTCATTCTGAATTCACCTGTCATTCACTCTACTGCCACTGAACATAATGGCTTCATTTTGTATTCATGGTGGGGATTGCATGTCCTCTTCACAGACATCCCGCTTTCCTTTAGTTTTAATTATTGGACACTTAGAATAATATGTTACTGGAAGTAGCTAGTGCTATATTTAGCTTGGCGGTTTTCAGACTGTACCGCTCTCCAGTCCTCAATGATGGCAAAACCCAGGGAAGTCTGAAGCCTAGGAGAACGCTAGCTTTGATAGCCTCCTTATGAACTTGGGATCAGATCCAAAGCTCATTGAAATCAGGGGACTCTTTCCCAAATTACATCTCGCTGTGCCAGAAAGGGGGTGCTGCTCCGTGGGAATAAGCCGGTGATGCGCTTCTGAGAGGTAGTGGCGGTGCAGATCAGTGAATTCCCTCTGCCTTGGCTGTGTTTGTTCTGGTGGGACAGCAGTGTCAAGTTGTCCAGGTAGAGTTTAGATAGAGTGTCATGGGCCCCCTTAGTCCCAAGGTATTTGTGTGGTTTCCTCCGCACAGGAAGCCCTGTGGTTTTTCTGTCCACTGAACGGCTTATAAAGACTCCATAAGCCTTGGTACAGACACAGTGGAATTTTCACAACTGGAGCAGGGACTGGAAGCTCTTCTGGTTTTGCAGACATTGCATCTTGCCAGTAGACCAGTGATAGGCAACCTAGGCTAGTGAGTGGGCCGCATGAATGCGCCTCCTTTATCTCAGTAGGCTGCAACGTTCATAGAATCATAGAGCTGGAAGAGACCTCAGGAGGTCAAGTCCAGCCCCCTGCCCAAGGCAGGACCAATCCCAACTAAATCAACCCAACCAGGACTTTGTCAAGTGGAGACTTAAAAACCTCTAGGGATGGAGATTCCACCCCCTCCCTAGGTAACCCATTGCAGTGCTTCACCACCCTCCTAGTGAAATAGTTTTTCCTAATAGCCAACCTAGACCTCTCCCACTGGATTGTCATAACCAAGACGGTGGTTTTGCTCACTGCACTTGCGTGCCTCGTATTTGTGGGATGTGCCAGTTGAACCGCAGCAGTGGTTTGATTGGATGCGGAGGGAGCACCCAACTCTCGCAGTCAGTGTTGTGTGCAATCAGCAGGCACCTCATGTGCCCTTGCTTTATGCGCATGTCATTTAATAATACCAGAAGGAAAAAAAAGACACGGAGGGAAATCAGCTGAATCTGGCAACCCTGCACATGGGCCATGGCAAACAAAATGTCTCGTGGGTCACACACAGAAACCGCATGCAGCCTACAGACCGCAGCGTGCCCACCCCTGCAGTAGACTATATTATGCACATTTTCCATGGGGGTCCAAAAACTGTGCCTTGCACGTGTACCCACTTACCCCGTCCTCCAGCTGCTCACACGGGCACTGAAAACGATGACGTGGAATGGGAATGGTGACCAATTTGCCATTCTCGACACAACTCCAGAACCTCTCAATGGGGACGATCTCACCCTCTGAGTCTATGGTCTGCATTGCCCAGGCAAACAAACATGCTGGTAGAACCCTGCACCTTAGACAAACAGCCCGATAGCATTTATACACCAAGCGCTTACATGGCTCATTACCTGGCAAAGTTTCCCTTCACCTATGTTCGTGCTCAGTGAGCATCTATCCACAAATGTGGTCTGAAACTCAGCCAAGGTCTGGCCTGATTCTGTTACCATGTGCTGTGCAGCTAATGCCTTGGTATTTGTATGGTTTCGTTTTTCACCAAAATCCCTATAGTATTTCTATCCCTTTAATGGTCTATAAGGGCCTCATCAAAGCCAGGTATCGTTTATATTGCAGATGGCTGCTGACATGATATAATCCACCCTAACAGGCAGACTGTTAAAGGTCAGAGCCCCACTTCACTTCTGTTATTAGCTTTGAAGTTGGTAAGATGCTGAATTCTCTCTTTTTCTTTTTACGGGGAGAAAAGACACTATTTACTGCCAGACTCTTCATCAACATAATTGGTAGCTTCTTTAGGCTCTCTCCTGCTTTCAAAATTGCTGTAAATCAGCTGTACAAAGCCTGGTCTTTGAAAAAATCATGGGAGGAAGAAGATCACGAGCAACAGATTGCAGAAGAGGGGCAGTGCCTGCTCCAGATGTGTGCGGAAGGCAGACAAAGCCAGGCCGTTCTCACTGTCAGTCACTTATGCTGGATCCAAACTGAAAACATCGCCCAGGACCAGCAATGTCTGTACCACCAATCCTGCCACAAGAGGCCGTCGGGGCGAATGGACATCTGTGATCTGAATTGGCAGGGGCCATCCTGCCAGGGCTACAGCTTCCCCTCTGCCAGTTGCTTTCATCAGTTGGATAGCAGCGACGCCAGGCTCTTCCTCCACCTGAAACAACTCTCGGGATGCTGCTGCACCTGTGTGTAAAGCTTGTGTGCGTGGTGGTGTCCGAGAAAGCCACCAGCTGTTGGGGCTTGAATCCTTAAAATAAGACCCAGCAGAGACCTGAAGAGAGGCCTGCAAGCAAAAGTTCAAATGATTCCCGCTTCAATTGTGAACTCTCGGGCCATGATGTCTACACTACGAGATGGAGGCTTTTTGAGTTTGTTCAGCACCTGGCTCTCATCTGAGACTGGAATACCTAAATCTGGGGTGGGGAACCTAAGACTCGGGGGCTGGCTGCAGCCCCCAGCTTGCCTGGATCTGGCCCCCATTGGGAAGCCCATGCTGGCACTCCAACCCCCTGCCATCCCACTGTGGGACTGGAGAACACAAAATCTACTAACCTGGGCTGCCCAGGCTGTGGTTTGCAAGGGGAATGTGGGGAGTGTCTTTCTCCTCAGTCAGGGGCAACATCAGCGTGGGTTTGGTTTTTCTTTTTTGCCTCTCACTTGTGTGCAGCCCCCGACTGATTTTTCTGTGGGTCAGCGGCCCCTGACGCAAAAAAGGTTCCCCCACCCCTGACCTAAATGTTACTGCAGTGCAAATGATGAGGACAATGCATCCTGCAACACTTATGCACATACTTAAATAAAAGCCCAGACGTGGTCTGAGCGAAATGAAGTCCAGCCTGGATGTGTTCACAGGATTGGGGCCCAAGTTTTTTCAGGCAGCTGTCCCACATCTAACGCCCTGTCACGTAGTATAACGTAGCCCAATTGGCAGCCAGCTTAGGAAATGGCACAAGCCCTGTGTGATGCAGCCAGAACATTGTGTTCAGCATCGATTTCTGTTTCTTTTTAAATTCTGCTGTATGGGAACTGACAAGACAAAAGAGTTTGCAAAACTTTCTGCGGTGTAAAATATCCCCTCACTGGGAGCATATCACAGACCAAGTACAAGGGAGCCTTTGAGCCATGGACAAATGCTGCAGTTATTTTTCTGGAATAGGTTAGCCTAGGACCTCTGAATCAGACTGACCCCTCTCTTGACTGCTGCCTGTACTACCTTGCCTCCCAATCGGACGGGCTGCTGAGATCACCATGCTCAGCCGCAGTTCAGAGTGAACTAGACTTGCTGAGCTTCCTCTGATAACACAGGAATGTTGTGCTAACTCTGAGTAGGCCCAGGGCTGAATTCTGTTCAGACACCCATCCTGACCCATTGATGGGGAAGCTGACAGGAGAACTTGGGCCGTGGCCTTTTTTGCTTTTTTTTTTTTTTAATTCATTTTGAAACATCCCCAGAAGACTCAGGTTACTATCTGGGGGGAGGAGGGGTATTGTTATCCTTGTTAAGTAAGAGCATTATGTGCTTGACCCTGAAAGGTGCTGATACAAACCACACACCTTCTAGGTGGGGTGCACTGTCCCAGACAGTGTCACTGAGACCACTTACAGAGAGAATAATAAGTCTGCTCTAGAGCAGGGGTGGGGAACATAAGGCCCAAGGGCCGGATGCAACCCCCGGCTTGCCTGAATCCCTCCCCCAAGGTTTAGAGCTCCTCACCCAAGCATTGGGGAACCTGCGATGGTGCTCCAGCCACCTGCCATCCCGCTGTGGGGCAGAGCACACAATCTACTAGCCTGGGCCCCTCCCCCCCAGGCTCGGATGTGCCAGGAGAATGAGGGGAGCATCCTTCTGCTTCTCACTTGGGGGCCACGTCAACGAGGTAGGTTGTTTTGTTTTGTTTTTTATTTCTCACTTGTGTGCAGCCCCCCAACTGATTTTTCTGTGGGTCAGTGGTCCCAGACCCTTAAAAGGTTCCCCACCCCTGTTAAGAACATAAGAACGGTTGTACTGGGTCAGACCAAAGATCCATCTAGCCCAGTATCCTGTCTGCTGACAGTGACCGATACCACATGCCCCAGAGGGAGGGAACACAACAGGTAATCATCACATGATCCCTCTCCTGTCATCCATCTCCAGACAAGCAGAGGCTAGGGACACCATTCCTACCCATCCTGGCTAATAGCCATTGATGGACCTAATCTCCATGAATCTATCTAGCTCTTTTTTGAACTCTGTTAAAGTCCTAGTTTTCACCACATCCTCTGGCAAGGAGTTCCACAGGTTGACTGTGTGCTGAGTGAAGAAAAACTTCCTTTTCTTTGTTTGTTTAAAACCTGCTGCCTATTAATTTAATTTGGTGACCCCTAGTTCTTACATTATGGGAACAAGTAACTAACTTTTCCTTATTCACTTTTTCCACACCAGTCATGATTCTGTAGACCTCTATCAATCCCCCGCCCCTCTTTGTCTCCTCTTTTCTAAGCTGAAAAGTCCAAAGTCTTTTTAATCTCTCTTCACATGAGACCTGTTCCAAACCCCTAATCATTTTTGTTGCCCTTTTCTGAACCTTTTCCAATCCCTAGAGTCTTAGCTAGTGGCCAGCTGGGTTTTGGCTCATGCAGTAGCAGCTCATGCACTAAGCTCTGAAAGGCCCAGGTTCAATTCCATCTCCCAGTTTTCCTCTGAGCACTCCTTCCCCCATCCAGCCCAAAGCACGTAAGCACACACTTAACTTGAATGGGAGTCATCCCATTGACTCCAGTGTTCTAGCAGGGCCTGTTGGCTTCCATGGAACTAATTGGATGATTAAAATGAAGCAAGTGCTTCACTTGGTCAGGACTTTCCCTATATCCATTCTTTGGAAGCTCTGCGGCAGCCCCTTTCTGATGTTCAAAGAGGCACATTTCTCCTTTGCCAGGGCAGCAATCAGGGCTTTGATCTCAGCAGTGTTTAAGCTTGGCCTGAAGATGGCACTAAAGAATGCCTGTGACTCCGAGGGAGAGCTGATTCCGGGCCGCAGCTGCAATTGCAGTTCTAGTCACACAGTACCTCCTGGCCAATAACCATAGTTCGTCTGACTCATCAGAAATGCCTGTCCTTTCCCATTTGGTGACTGGATCCAGGTTTTCTGGGGAGAAAACAGCAGAGGTCACTAGCCACCTTGCAGAAAGCAAACCTGGGTATTCTTAGGAAAAGGGCTTTTTTTTTCCTTTCTCTGTCAGTCTGACTGAATCGCCCTCTTGCTTTTCAAGGTTATGTCTTTCAGCCACACTCTTCCTGAGTTCAAATATGAATCTTCCCAGGGTAGCTTCTCTACCTGTTTAAGCCCCACCATCTGGGACTGACTGAAGGCTTGGCTTTCAAACTTTTCTCTACAATATGGACACCTTTCACCAGAAAGGAGGGGGGGGGGGCAATTTGCACTTCTATATAAAATAACACAAACAGGTTAACAAATTCCTCCCCCCTGCGTTTTCACTGCCCCTGCCTCTCTTTTCTGGAGCCGAACCACAAACCAAAGTCTCCCATCTGGGAAATGTCAAAGCCCCCAAGAAGCCTAAATCATGGAGATAATCACGAAGATGCCTGGAGACAGCATGGGCTGTGATGTTTACAGAAACACTTTCCTTTTAATTCACATTAGGCTTAACGTTTGGTGTTGGGAGAATTCCTGGGATCAGGGCCAGAATGCGGGCAGGTGTGGGAGGGAGAGCCAACACTCAGAGGCTGATTTACACACAAGGGGGGTGTTCTCTAGACAAGCCCAAGTTCCCATGCCTGGCGGCCAACATTTGTTGAGCACCCTTGCCCCAAGAGTAGGGCTGAGAGAAAAACCTATGGTGCCTTTATCCAGCAAATAGGGAAATTACATGTTGCCAGGGCATCGTACCAAATCCCACATTTCCACCTTGGCAGAAGATATTGTTAGGAGAATAAAGAATGTGGGGCGGCAGAGCCCTGCAAATTTGCAGATATCTGCTTTATATCTGGGGGTATCTGCTTTATATCCGCAGCTCATTTGGATACAGTTTTGTACCTACAACCCTGCACATTTGCAGATACCTGCTTTTTATCTGCAGGTATCCGCATCCATGAATGTGGATGCAGATATCCACGGCTCATTTTTGTAGCTACAGATGCAGATGGGGGGGGGGGCCAAAGTAGGAAAATTAGATCAATTAAAGGTAAATTAAAATCAGACACAAACTTACTCAAATTATTGCTGAGCAAAAAAAGCATCCCTCTTCTCTGTCTGTCCTCACCTCTGTTGGCACAGGTCGTGTCTACACTGAATCACTGCATTGGCTCCGCAGTACTTCTGGAGCACTTTTAGTGTATACCTCATACCTTTGCAATTTGACACCCTCTGGTAGCTCCTGAGAGAAGCTCCCAGTGTCCACACCGGGAAAGCAGAAGCTGCTTCTCTTCTGTGGCTGCCACTGGCAGTAGGGTTGCCAGGTATCCGGTATTTGAGGCTTCTTTCCGGAAAAAAACCCCTAGAAAACACCAGACATTTAAATGGTTTTTCTCGGACAGAAGGCCACTTGGGACATCCTTCCCCTACCACGTCTGGTGGGGAGGGGAGCACGCGGATTTAAAGGCACCATGACTTTTCTTGTGTGCTTTTTTTTTGCTCAACCAATTTTTTTCCTGCCATGTTCAGTATTTTTTGTGAAACTATCTGGCAACCCTCGCCACAGGTCAGGAATAGAGCCCATGGTTCTTGACTTTCCCTCGCCTGCTCTAATCATGGCAAGGCTGCATGTCTTGCCCTTCTTCCTGTCTAACTTCTAGCAGCTTTTGTGGATGTTTTGTGAGGGCCATGCTGTAGCCTGCTCTTAAAAGGGAGAAGTGCAAAAGGGAAACCACTAGACCACCAGAGTGTGCTGGGAGAAAGTTATTACCAGCCTTGACATAGCAGTGACTTTACCCCACCTCTGTTTATCAAGTGTTTTGCCCTCTCTTGCTGCCTTACACTCCACCCTTATTTATGATTCCATCCTTGAAAACCAAACTTTTCTGATGTGTTACATTAAAAAGGCATTTTTATGACAGGAGGAATCGATCATAATGGGGTAAGCATTCGCTGAAGGCTACAGAGTGTGTGTGTGTGTGTGTGTGTGTGTGTGTGTGTGTGTGTGGTACCCTGGAGAGTTTCCCAAAGAGGATAAGATATGAACTCCAGTATATTCATGCATCAGGGCAATGTTTGTGACTCAGCTCTTCCTCCAATGCAAAGGTCAGAGCCAGATCCTGCGCTGGATCAGGGTTCCCCCAGAGTTCAGGGTCGTTGCAACTCGACGTTGCAGTTTGTCCACAAGAGCGACAATCCACACGATGACACTCACATCTGGACCAGCACCCCCCCCCCCCCCAGTGCCAAAGGGCTGGCGGTAGCACTTCAGTTTGGTCTGTGAGAGCGACAAACGGAGCAATGAAATTCATAACTGAACTTCTCCAACATCTTGGCATTGTAATACAGACCCATTTCTAGGGCCCAGCCCTTAGTCACGGCCAGTTAAAGGCGTTTTCACTTGGACTCTCAAGCCCTTAGTTAGTCTATGTCTAAATTCCAGCCATTTCCTAAATCATGTCGTCTGTCGGTACCTCATTCACAAGCTTCCTAATGTTACCCATCATTCCTGGCACTTGGAAACTGTCTTTGGATCGTCCTTTTTGTTTACCATGAGTAATGGGAAGGAGTTAACGGAGGTTCCAGAGGAAAAGGTCAGTGCAGTTCAAGAAGCATTAGGAAGAGCTTCTCAGGCCTGCTTTGATCTGTGTGGAGGATTTAACCAGTCAATAAGGCTGCCTCAGAGCCACAGCTAGGGAAGCGGCAGCCCTGACCAGATGCCTTATTCTTGGAGCCACTTGAAGGGCTTTTGTCTGTGTCACTGGCCACACTCCACTAGTACAAGTCACTTGGGGTTTATGGCTGGAAAGAGAGTGAGTCAACGGTCTCGGTAACTGGCCGTACCATGCACAGCCTCACATTGGACTCAGTCACATTGAGCGTTTGTAATTGCTTCGGCAGATTGTTTGCGCCTGCCACGTCCATGGCCATACAGTAAAAGTTTACAAAGGGCCAGAGCTTAATCACGAGCTTGTGAAAACACCATTCAGGGCTCCTCTGCCCCGCGGTTCAAAGTCTGAAGTGTGCTCGCAGGCACAGTCATGTGTTTAGGTAACAGCTTTTCTCCAGGAAGGAGTTGTTTCTCGTAAGCCTCATTCATAAGAAACAAGATAAACGGGGTGAAAACAAAAATACCACGAGCGGAAAAGGAGTTTTGTGTGTGAACCTCCAAACACACCAGGCTAATGAAGCCGTATGGGCTCCAACAGGGCTGAATTTGTCCCATTAGCTTCCCATAGGCAGGAGGATCTGTTTAAAAATCCTTCAATGTGATGAGAGTTCATTTACATTGGAATTGGATGATCCTGGTGGTGGAGTATTTCAAACTTAGGATCTTCCCTCTCTTCTGACATCAACAAGCCACAGACTTGCAATTGCTCACCACCCACACTGTGGCCCTAATTTTCAAAAGCTCTCAGGTCCCAGGTGGAGCCCTAATGAAGGGCTAGATTTTCAGACATGTTTAGCACCCAGCAAGTTCCACCAGGACACCTGTGGCCTTGATTTTTAAAAACTGGTCCCGTACATCCCTTCCTGAACAGCAACTGAGCTTCCTTGAAAATTCGGGCCCCATTGTGCTGGCTGATTCCCTCCTCAATATTCTGTCTGGTAGCATAAAAACCAAAATCACATCATGTGCTAAGTCTGATTTTGTCCTCAGCTTTTGTTTTCTGGGGGTATGTCTATACTGCCTGCTTATTTTGAAATAAACTATTCCAGAATAGTATCAGAGGGGTAGCCGTGTTAGTCTGGATCTGCAAAAGCGACAAGGAGTGCTGTAGCACCTGATAGACTAACAGATGTATTGGTGCATAAGCTTTCATGGGCAAAGACCCACTTTGTCAGATGCATGTAACTGGATATTTCTGCTACATGCATCTGATGAAGTGGGTCTTTGCCCACGAAAGCTTATGCACCAATACATCTGTTAGTCTAAGACCCACTTTGTCAGATGCATGTAACTGGATATTTCTGCTACATGCATCTGATGAAGTGAGTCTTTGCCCACGAAAGCTTATGCTCCAATACCTCTGGGTATGTCTACACTACAGCATTAATTCAAACTAACTTAGTTCGAATTAGTTAATTCGAACTAAGCTAATTCGAATTAGTGCATCTAGTCCTAAAAACTAATTCGAATTAGTGTTTTGCTAATTCGAACTAGCATGTCCACATTGAGTGGACCCTGAACCGAAGTTAAGGCTGGCCAGAACCAGTGCCGGCAGGGCATCAGCTTAGGACTTAGAGCGTGGAGCTGCTGCCTCAGGCTAGCTGAGGACTGTGCTTAAAGGGACCCCACCCCCACCCCCACCCCTGACAGACAGTTCTCAGGGTTCCCCGCTTGCTTGTCTACCTCAGTGAGGGACAGCAAAGCAGTCCTGTCTTGGAGTGCCCTGAGTGCCCACACTCAGCACATCAGAGCACTCGGCCATCAGCCCGGCTGCACTTGCCGCAGGCTGCCATCCGGGGGTGTCAATCGGGGGGCTGTCAGGATCCAGGAGGCCCTGCAGGAGAGCTTCCACCCCGAGGAGCCCGCAGAGCCACCCCAGTCCTCCCCATCGGGGGCTCGTGCCCCATTCCTCCCTCACCTCCTTCCACTTACCCTTCCCTAGCCCCCCTTCCTGATGTAAAAAATAAAGGACACGTGTTCAAAAATAGAAACTCTCTTTATTTAACAAAACTGGGGGGGGGGATTAACCTCTGGGGAGACTGGGAAAAGGAGGTGGGAGAGGGGAAGAGAGAGGGTGGGAGAGGGGAGGTGGAAACCTGGGAGGAGGGAGCTGGAAGGGGGAAGCCAGGGGAAGAAGGAGGAGGGGAAGTCTAAAACTATGGTACGCCATATCTTCAGTACTGTGTACAGATGTGGTCTCTTCACCTCAAAAAAAATATTTTGGCCTTGGAAAGGGTTCAGAAAAGGGCAACTACAATGATTAGGGGTTTGAAACGGGTCCCATATGAAGAGAGGCTAAGGAGACTGGGACTTTTCAGTTTAGAAAAGAGGAGACTGAGGGGGGATATGATAGAGGTCTATAAAAGCATGAGTGGTGTGGAGAGGGTGAATAAAGAAAAGTTCTTCATTAGTTCCCATAATAGAAGGACTAGAGGACACCAAATGAAGTGAATGGACAGCAGGTTTAAAACTAATAAGCAAAAGTTCTTCACACAGCGCACAGTCAGCCTGTGGAACTCCTTGCCACAGGAGGCTGTGAAGGCTAGAACTATAACAGAGTTTAAAGAGAAGTTAGATAAATTCATGGAGATTGAGTCCATGGAGTGCTCTTAGCCAGGGGGTAGGAACAGTGTTCCTGGCCTCTGTTTGTGGAAGGCTGGAGATGGATGGCACGAGACAAATGGCTTGGTCATTGTCTTCGGTCCATCCCCTCCGGGGTACCTGGTGCTGGCCGCTGTCGGCAGACAGGCTACTGGGCTAGATGGACCTTTGGTCTGACCCAGTACGGCCATTCTTATGTTCTTATGTTCTAAGCTCAGGGCTCAGGGTCGGGGGTCTCACTGGACCAACTTGATTTTCATGCAAACCTGCTCCGAGGTTCGCATGTGGCCTTTGGTGGCCAGGCTGGCAGCTATCCTGCCCTAGACAGCCGCATTCCTGTGCCTAGTGCGGAGGTCGTGGACGTTGGAGGCCTCCCCCGAAACCTCGATGAGGTCCATGATCTCCGCACTAGACCAGGCGGGCGCCCACCTCTTGCAGCCCTGGGCAGGCTCCTGGGAGCCGCCAGCTTGGTCCTGGGAAGAGGTGGAGGGCTGTGTCGCAGCGGGTGGCTGGCTCATGCCGTGACAGGTGCAGGGTCTGCTGGCTGGGTGCTGGCAGGCTTGCAACTGGCACGAGCACTGTAGCCAGACCGTGCCCCTTTAAGGGCTCCGGGGCCGGGAGGGGGGCAGAAAAGTTTCCCTGGTTTGGCCCAGAGTGGCCACCAGGGCAACCTGGGAAGGGCTAGCCTCCAACTAGTTTGAATTAAGTGGCTACACAGCCCTTAATTCGAACTACTTAATTCGAACTAGGCATTAGCCCTCGTAGAATGAGGTTTACCTAGTTTGAATTAAGCCCTCTGCTAGTTCGAATTAAGTTCGAACTAGCGGTTTGTATGTATAGACGCGATGAAAGTTAATTCGAACTAACGGCTGTTAGTTCAAATTTTAACTTTGCAGTGTAGACATACCCTCTGTTAGTCTGTAAAGTGCTACAGGACTCCTTGTCGCTATTCCAGAATAGTTATTCCAAAATAGCTTACTTGGAAATAGCACGCCTACACTACAGGGAAACCTCAAAATTAGTCTGAGGCAGGATTCCCTAATGTAGACGTGCTATCTCGATTTAGAGCCCCAGGAGGCACTCGGGAGGAATAACTTAGCATGGCCCTGGGGAGTGGCAATTTAGAAATAGCAGCAGTGGAGCATCTACGCACGCCTTATTTCGAAATAAGTATTTTGGAATAGGCATTATTCCTTGGAAAATTTCGGAATAAGCTGTCCATGATTTCGAAATTATTTTGAAATAACAGAATAGCTGTGTAGACACTCTCATTGTTATTTCGAAATAATGCTAGCTATCTCGAAATAACGGTGCAGTGTAGACGCACGCTGGGAGAATTTCTTTGGTAGGCCAGCTGATGAAGGAATTCCTTAATTTCACTGTTACTGAATCACAAGCACTTCTTTCTCAGCCTGATTTAAATCCCTGACTATGAAATCAAGTCATCATTGCATATTTTGTCCTGTAAGATGGGGAAGTGCCTGTCGGGTAGATACCGTTTTTGTTTTTAATGTCCGAATGCTATTTCCATTAACTCAACGTGTCCAAGTTGTTGCTTTGTCATTCCTTTCCATTCTGAATCATTGTCATCACATTCTCACTTGGGCATTGTGTTTCAGATTCATTTAAATCATCAGAGCTCCAAGTTGCAGCAACAGAACTGTGAGGCAGCTTGGGAAAATTGACTGGAAGAGACGGAAAAAGAAGGTGGAAAGAAACTTTATCTTGAAGGCATTGAGGCGAACTTTACCCTGATTTACCCCACATGCAAGTTCAGAAAGAACTGCACTTGAAGGCAGGATAGAATTTGGCCCTACATGCTTGGCTGCATGTGAAAGTTATTCCAGAATAAGATAGGTGTGGATGGTAAAGGGAATAGCTATTCAGGAATATCTCCATGTACAGGTGCTTTTCTCCCAGAATAAGCATGCCTTTTTCTGCTTTAGCTGGATCCACTTCCAACTATTCCAGCATGGATTCATGTGTAGATGAACACTAGAAGTTAACTTTAAAATACAAGGGTGAAATCTTGTGCCCAATAAAGTCAAAGCTCTTCTCTGGGGCCAGATGTCACCCCCATTGGTTGTATTAGGCTTGCAATGGAAAAGAGTAGTAATTCCCTCCATTTCTTTTCATTGTCTGTATACCCTTCTGCCTCTCCTTCCTTTACCTAGTGTTGGCCTCTTTTCTTGTGCCTCCCCACAACACACACACACACCCTGTGCCACTGAGCTACCTTCCAGTGTTTCTTCATCTCCTCAGTTCTCCAAACCCTGTTAAATCCTACCTGGATCCATCTCCTCTGCCTTCCTTTCATCTCTCTCTCTCCCTGTGCTCTCATTTATCATCATCCATCCCATTTTGAATGATTCCTTTTAGTACTAATGTGGCACACAATTGGCTACGGCTCCAGTAGATTCCCCATAATGCACTAAGTAAGTTTCCAGACGAAAAAGAGAATTGAAGTGAACTGGCTGGTTCTGAGGACTAGAAATAGGACCCTGATGGTTTCAATCCAGTCCAGGTCAGTAGGGAGTGAACGGTCCTATCTGACCAATGTGGCCTCAGTCCAGTTCTTTAGTGGACAAGCATCCACTTCCTAAAACCCACCACTACATTTCATGTAGACCTTTCCCTACAAGCTCTGCAGGGAAGCCAAGATTGGAATAGGCCTGGAAGGTGAAATACTCTCTCCCCCACTTTAGAGGTGCAGAAGAAGTTTGTGGCCCATTGGTGGAGAAACTTGAATAAATGTATTATTGTCATTCATTATTCTCCTTCTCTCTTCATTAACCATGTCCTGGGCTCTGAATCTGTTTTTGTTTTGTTTTTTTAAGGCTGCCCATAGGTCTTTCCAAAGTCTTAATTCCTCTCAGGTTAAACCTTAAGGCCTGGTCTATGCTAGAGCAGAAGGTTGACTTAAGATACACAACTCCAGCTACATTAATTATGTAGCTTGAGTCAATGTATCTTACATTGCAGTTAGACAGGAGCAAACGCTCCTATTGGCTTCCCTTACTCCTCATGAGGAGCAGGAGAACTGGCACCAATGGGGATGCCCTCTGAGGTTGATTTAGCGGGTCTTCACTAGACCCGCTAAATCGAACCCCGAAAGATCCACCGCAGCAGCGTTGATCTCCTGAGTAGTGAAGACGTGGCCTAAGAGACAACAGCATGCATACCATTCAGTGCAGAGGAACCACATGGAAATGGGGTCACAAGGAGCAAAGAAAGGCAACTATATGCTGGAGCCCCATGAATGACTGCTACAGAGGAGCTTTGTTATACTTTGTCAGAGAAAAGGACATGGACAATCTGAGGTGGGGAGGAAATGGAAATCACTGTTCAACCATCCCATTCCCTTTTTCAAAACACCAGCGGAGAGCCTGAAAGAACTGGCTGGCAATCAAGCTAGCCCATACATGGCTTGAGACAGTCAAAGGAACCCTCATAGACATTACCCGTCAATGGCAACCAGTGTGAATATTGCTCCCTTTGTTTTTAATTCTGCCACCAGGCATGATCCAGCAGAACAATCACTCTCAAAACACCACACAAATCAGAATAGCAGCATGCTCCATGTGCCTGGCTTCTGATGATTATCCTCTGGTTGCTTGCTTCCTTTGCATATCCCCATAAAATTAATGAGAGGTACCTGTGCAGATTGGGCGAGGGGAGAGGCAACCATCAGGCAGAAAAGCCTGCTAAAGAAAATCCAAATGTCTCTGCTACTACAAGACAATTTGACACCCTCAAACTGTTTTCATTTCACATGTTCATCTACGCTCACACGTGAGACCCATGAGTTCCCAGGAAGGGTCATGTAAGACACAAGCAAAGCATATAAATATAGACCTCTTGGAAAGCTCCAAGGTTCTAGTCCAAGGACGTGGAATTATTCAAAGAGATAAGCACCAAAAAAGTTAATTAACCATAGAGGGCAGTATTTATTTGAACAGGACAAAACCAATGGGAAAATACAGTAGGCTGGCAAAGTAAATATTTCAAGCTGTGTTTCCATTAACTGTAAATTCCCTTTGCAAATTATCCCTGGGGTTTTTTTTTTCCTCTGGACTTGAAACTATTGTTGCTTTCAGAGACTTTGCCGTCCTTATCTTGATTCAAAATGTTAAACTCCTTGAGTCAACGGATCCTAATGTTTCAGTTTGTTGTTTCAGCCATTTATCAGCCCAATGGGAGTCAGAATAAGGTATTCTTTGGAAAAGTTTGCTTGAAACTTTGAGAAGGAAAGCCTGTGTCAGAAGGCATGAATGGGATTTTTTAAAAAGAATGCCAGGGTCGTACAAGAGACAGAGCATCATTTTTCTGAAGCTGTTTGACAGAAAAAAACCAGTGCAACGCCAGTGCCACAAATACCTTTGTTGCACTACAATTGTATTATTCTGAGGCTTCTATACCGCAAGTAAAACATTTTTATGAAATATATTTGGGTGTGCATATAGAAAATGCATTTCTGAACTGACAGTTCTTTCATGGAAACAATTTTGTATTGTTTTGCGTTCGGGTGCATCTTCCACACATTTATTTGTTAGTCATTTTTAAAACCTTTTCTATATTGGCTTTATTGTTATATATTTATTTCACGATAAAATTTATATAATATAAAAATGTCCGTTCCTGTAAAAAGAAATCGTTTTGATGTTAAAACACTGGACTCAGATATTGGGTTCTACTCCTGGACTGCCACCAGTCTGGATTCAATCACCGCTCTGTCACAAGTTAATTGCATGCCCTTGAAGAATCTGTATAACCTCTCTTTGCCTTGGTTCTTCATCTATAAAGTGGGGAGAAGAGTACTAGTTTGGTCTGCTGAATCTATTTAAATTGTAAACTATTTGGGTCAGAGATTCTTTTACTATCTGCTTATAAAGTGCCGAGCACAACGAGGCTCTGATCTTAATTCAAGCCCATTGGTGCTTCTGTAATACAGATTGAACCTCTCTCGTCCAGCATTCTCTGGTCCGGCAACATTCATGGTCTGGCATGGTTTTAGTTAGCTGGATGGCCACTTATCATGGGTGTAGCCAAGTTTCCTGCGGTCCCATAAAGTTTGTTTACAGCCACCAGTCCTGGCTCTCAGTGCTCTGTGCTGTTATTTAGCTCTAATTTACCCCAAATGTCTTCTAAGAGCCCCGTAAGCAGTGGAAGTGTTGGTCATGCTGCTAGACAATATTGGCCTCCCGGGGTTTGGCGAATTCTCTGATTTGGAACCAGTCAGATCCTAAGGATGCTGGACTAGAGAAGTTCAACCTCTCTAACCTAATAATAGTAAGTATTCAAATCTTTCCCTATACTAGGAAGACTAGAATGACTGAAAGGAATTTTGGACGAAATTTCTAAAGTTCAGTTATTTGCTTCTGATGACAGTATTTCCAGCTCTTATGATTTTTTCCTGAATCTTGCAATAGTGTTTTTTTTTCCCCATCCAACACCTGAAGTTATAGTCTGAAGTGGGAATCTCTGCTTTTCTTTTTCAAAAGGAAGGGTTAGCCTGCCTGGTGGCAGAGAGAATCTTGAAAACATGAAGCCTCGAAGTTCAAACACTTGAAGGCAATTAAAAGGAACACAAAATATATCTTTTTAAATGAACCCCCATAATTTTAAGATAGTTGCTCATCATGTTGAGGGTCAAATATGTGTGGAGGTTTTTTTTTAATGCCCACCATTTGCAAGACTATGACGATTGTTATAAATGCGACAATCCAAAGTTTTGCATTTAAATGTGCCGGATCTGCCCTTCCTCTTACGTCATTGAAAGAGACTCTGAGGGGGAGCCACGTGAGTCTGTAACTTTAAAAACAATGAGCAGTTAAAGACTAAAAGTTAAAGTTAAACAATGAGCGCATGATACTATATATATTTTTGTTAGTCTCTAAGGTGCCACAGGATTGCTCGTAGTTCATTGAAAGAGGTAAATTCTCAGCAGCCTGCAGAGGGAACTGCATTAACAGCAATGGATACATGCACTTACGCCTGAGTTCTCACTTCAGTCCTTTCCCACGCATGCAGTTTCCTACAATCAGTGGCCCAAATTAAAGGGCCACTGGGGAAGAGTTAAGAGCAGCTGAGATTGACAGAACCATGGAGCATCTCTGGGGAGACTCCTGAGCAGCATTCCTCTGCCAGAGGAAGAGTGTGTGGAGATGTCTGTTTGGGAGGAGGGGGATGAAGGAGGGGGAACAGAAGAGATGTGGACTGTGTGTGATACACCCATTGATCCAAATTGATTTGGTGCCTGCTCAGTGCTCCAAAAGGAAATAAAACTGAAATGGTCTCTGTCAATCTACCATGACAAAGAAAATCCTTCTTGTCTCCAAAGCTGGGCATCAGCTGACAAACAGGGTCCAATTCTGTCAGGTGCTGGATGTCTTATTTATACCAAGAGGTATCATTTGTGTCCTACTAATAGTCTTCCTGTTGCTAAATCCCCGGTATGTGGATTCTTCCAGGACCTCCTGGGGCAAATCAATTATATATAAAATGCTACTTTTGTTATTTTTTTAGTGATCAGACTCTGCCGACAGTTATCCGGGTTCATCTCCTGGAAGGTGGCTTAGGTTAAGCTTTGGCACCAGATATTTGAGGAGAGATTCAATGGCCAATCATGAAAGTAAAGTCTGCAGATGGAAAGTGTGGTCCCATGGCTAGGACACTCAGTTAGGCGTTAGGAACCAGGATCACATCCCTGCTCTGCCATCCACGTCCTGTTTTTAGAGCCCTGCAAATCCACAGATACCTGCTGACCATCCGCCTCCATGGATGGGAATACTTGTGGCTCATTGAGGCAGGTCCAGACTTTGTGTCTAGATCCCTGCCAATTTGCAGATACCCGCTTTAACCCCACAGGTAGCCGCATGTGTGGGTGTAGATATCCATGGATCATTTTTTGCAGATGTGGATACAAATTTTATACCCGTGTAGGGCTTTACCTGTGTGCCCTTGAGTGAGCCAATAGACTCTTTGTGCCAGAGCTCCTTGGCTGTAAAATGGGAATAAAGTAATTACCTTCCTCGCTGTGGCCTGAGGCACTCAGACTCCGGTCATGGGAGCCATGGAAGTACCATTGTTCGAGATAGTTTAGGTGAGTTTTCCCCTGCCGTGTTACCAGCAGCATGTTTGCTGGTAAACCCGCAGGGAATGTGTTGGCTGGGCACAGTGGCCTTTCTCTGCATGGCGAGTGCTTGAGCTCTGCTGTCCCTCCCCACTTCCCAACAACTGGACTCTTCATGCCCAGCACCGTTTGTTGTGTGACCTGCCGAGAGGGGGTCATTCAGAGGTCGCTTCAAAGGAGAGAAAGCAGCCATCGCCTTTGTGCTTATCAGCTGCATCCCTGGGTGTAGAGACTCTCAGGGCAGCCCAGAGAAGGTGGCTGTCAAGGACAGGTCTGATAGGGTCACTGTTGGGTTACCAGTTAATAGCTGCAATGAGGCTAGAACAAGTTTTCGGGGCTGGCAAATCATATGAAATAATACTTAAGCCTCCACCTCCCCTGCCTGAACAGTTTTATTATAGGGCCAAGACAGTAAAAGTTAAGTCCAGGTCCGAAGCAAGGATAGGGTCTATCCAGCTGGTCGTATAGAAACTTTGACGCTTGTTGTGGCCAATGCACATCTGGCAACACGAAAGGAGCTACTGGTGGCTCCTGCGCAGAATCAGCAAATTCTGACCCTGCAAACACATATGCGTGTGCTTAACTTTACGCATGTGAGCAATCCACTGACTGCTCATGGGCTTAAAATTATGTCTGACCCTGCTCAACAAAGCCGTTAGGCATGTACTTCACTTTCAGCCCACAGGTAGCCCCACTGACCTCAATCAGATCACTTGCGAGCTTAAAGTGAAGCACATGCTTACATGATTTTCTGGATTAGGACCCAGCTAAATGAGTGTTTGCCAGTTCAAAGAACAGTTTATACCAGTAAACAAGACCATCGTGCCACAATAATCACCTTTTCTTTGGAAGTTTTTGTATGTAGTTCTGAGCAAATAATTCAGTTCCATCTCGAATCGAAGAGGGATGTCTCTCTAGCAACTGCATTAAATATTGGCTTTATCCTGCTGTCAGGCTAATCTGTCTGGGGTCTAGTGCATTTTCATGACAATTTACCATTAAATACCATCTTATTACTAATTATTCAAAGTGAATGCCATAAAGAGCTGCAATTCCAGCCTAGTCCGCTGCCTGTGTAATCCATACGCCTACTGGGTGTGATTCACTGTACCATCTAGTGGCACTTAGACCACTTACAGAGAGAAAGAATGAGTGTGCTCTTCAGCTGTGTTTCTCAACCAGTGATATGAGTACCCTCAGGGGTACTTGAGAGAAGTCTTGGGGGGACATCAACACAACTGAAATTTGGAGAAAACTGAGTTTTTGTTTTAAGTTTTACAGCGCTTTATTATTTTTGTACTTTTTACACCCAAAAATTTCATCGCCCGCCTGGCTACGATTAAGTTGTTTAAACAAATGTGTTGCAATGGTAGAAAAAAATTGTGTGTGTCTGAAAACTGTAGGTCCTGGGGGTACATATAATTTTTTTAAAGGGGTACTTTATAAACAAAGTTTGAGAAACACTGCTCTACTGCCTTAGCTGAGAGCCAGCTGGCTTTTTACTCACACTGTGTAGAGGCTCATGTACTAAGCTCCAGAGGTCCCAGATTTGGTTCCACCTATTATACTTGCTAAAATGTATAACTTTAAATAGTCCCACAAAACTACCCTAGAATAGAAAAGGTCTATTTTGATAGGAGACATACACATGCTTAGGTTGCCAGGTGTCTGGTATTCACCCGGAGAGTCCGGTATTTTCACCTCCTGTCCGGTAAAAAATTAAGAGAATACCGGACACCTGAGACATCCGGTATTTTCAGAATTTTTCCCCAGCCAGGAGGCAAAAATGCCGGGCACCTGGCAACCCTACAAACACTCAGTGCCCAGATTCTCTCCCCCCCCCCCAGAACCTTCCCTGGCCCCCAACACACCCAGCCCTCCGACCCCAGCCCCCATGCTTACCTGGTTCCCCAAGGCTGCCAGCACAAAATGGCTGCTGGCCAAATGACCTAGGGAAGCAATGCTTCCCCTGGGTCTTAGTGCTCAACCGCTGCCCTGTTCCTATCCCTGCACTCACTCTTAAAGGGGACATGCTGTTTTAATGCTGTTTTATTTTAATTTTTTTTTTTTTGTTCAACAACTTTGGTCTCCCCCCCTTTTTTTCCCTTCAACAGAATTTTTTCCGGGTGTTTTTTTGGGGGGAGGGAGGGTGTTCAGTATTTTTGTTTCAACCATGTGGCAACCCTACACATGGCTCACTCCAAATTCTGAATCAGGAGCTTTGTATTCTTATTTAGTGCAGATGATCAAACCTAAGAGTAAAAACAGAGGGAAACAGATGTTCCATTGTAAATACTTCACCTAATGTTGCCAGTGTAATATTTCAAGTGTTCTACACTTGGGGCCAACTCTTTCAGTTCTACCTATAACTTTCTGTGGCATGGGTGAAATCCACCTGTTAGAAAAGAGTCTGCACATGACCTCCTGAGCCACAGAATCCCTGCAGCTCCCCTGTATGGATGTAGGGATCTCTGGGCCCCCTGGGAAGCAGGGAGGTGGGCTATGTATCAGCTCTCAATATCTGGGCATGTAGGGAGCAGTGACGTGGGCTCTGCCAGCTCCTCTGGCCAAGAACTCTCCACTAAGAGTGGTGCAGCCCAACCACATTTCCTTCCCTGAATCTCTATGAAGAGACCAGGGCCGGCCCACAACGTTTTGGTACCTGAGGCGGGGAGCTCAAATGACGCCCCCATGCCACCTTTTCTCCTGCCTGCCTGTTATGTCTCTTGTGCACTCCTTCCTCCAGCACAGCACTCCACCATCTCTGTGCATCTAGAGCAGAGGGAATACATATGCACCAGCAGCAGACACAATTTTCTACACTCTGGGTGCTGGTGGCGCCCCCCAGTCTGGCACCTGAGGCAGCCGCCTCAGTTCACCTCATGGTAAGGCCAGCCCTGGAAGAGACAACCTCATCAAGTTTTATATGGGCTTCACCCTGTAGAAGCAATAGTAGTACCTATGAATGTGACAGAGTGAGCCCTGTATGGTCAATTCTCAAGGCACTGTAACTTATGCCATGAATGAATTTGGGCTCAGAGATAGTGCATGGAAAATGTTGCCCTTAGAGGATATTTATGCTAGGGATCTGGCTTGATTGTTGCTTTATTCTGAACTTCTGGGTTATATCTATGAGAAGAAGAAGACGAAGAAGAAAAAAGAACCATTCTGCCTCCTCAGCAAAGAAAAGTATTTCACCAAAACATTCCCCAAACTAAATACTAGCACACTCTTACCCCCAGGTTTTTGTTTTGTTTTGTTTTGTTTTTGGTTAGGAATCCCAGCTTGTCGTTTCCTGCCTATTATCATCCTACAGCAACATTCTCCATTGAAGTCAATGGCAAAACTCCTATTGACTTCAGTGGAGCCAGGATTTCACTCCTGCTGGGTAACTGATAACCCTGTCTAAACACTACTTTGATAGCTTTCTTAGCATACTCTCATTTTCCCAGAAGGTCTGTTCCCTACTTTATAAACAAATAGAGAAGACTGATCTAAAGCATGTTGAAGTCTATATGTTTTCCCACATATTTTAGTAAGGGCTTTGCAAGATTTCGATGGCAGGTGGTTATCTTTTGCATGAGGAAGAGACAGCAGTGTTAATGTGCATTTTTATTAATGTTATTGCTCTCAAGAGTGAGTGAATAATAATAGTGCTGGCTCCAACCAGGTGTCATGTAGATTTCAGTATTATATGGTAAATATAGTGCCTGAATCCTGAGTAATGTTAACCTGGCAGAGGTACAGTAATGCACTGATTTGTCATCTCTGGGTCTGTGCAAAACTCCCCTGAGCTTTGTGGATTTGCACAGGGAGACAATCACAAAATTTTACCACAAAAAAAACCCGGGTCATTTTAAAAATGACAAAGTGTCACGTGTGTGACATCTGCTGCTTGATTTGTACGGCATGTGATGTTTATGCAGATCAGGTAACCGCACATGCAACTACAAAATCTGCATGTTAGAATGCTGAACTAGCAATAGACTTCCAAAAGAAAGAGAGCCTCAGGCTGCTAAGATAATGATGATTGTGGTCAAATGCCACAATCCTTACTCAGTCAAGACTCCCGCTAAGTTTAGTAGGGAATTCTGCCTGAAGGCTGTTGGTATGATATGGCCTGGAGTCCATGCCAGATTTATGTACAAGCTAAGTAAACTATAGCTCAGGGCTTCAGATGATGAGCAGTTTTTTAGTTTTATCCTCACCTATGTATCAGTATCTATGCAAATATAAAACTTTATTATTTCTATTTTCATTGTCCTTTCTATTGCAATAATGCACCGTTTGTGGGCAATGCTTTGGGGCCTCTTAAACTTGACATAGCTGAGGGCCTCAGCATGTCTTAATCCAACCCTGAAGTAAGGATATGGAATTAGGCTCTTGGATAATACAGTGTAGTTAGGGAGTGCAGGATAATAAGTACTGCCTCTCCCAGCCACTCTCCCCGCCCCTTCTGACGGGCCCAGACCGGCGATCGCGGCCCTGCCTGGGAGCCTGGAACTCCCAGGCTCCCAGTGCCGATCGCGGACCCGCCTCCCAGCCTCGGAGTCCCAGCTGGGAGGCGGGGCTGCGATCGCCGCTCTGGGCGCATCAGAAGCGAGTGGGGTGGGGGGAATGGCTGGGACTCCCAGCCACTCCCCCCACCCCCGCCATGCTTCTGCACAATCACAGGCTCCTAGCGCCGATCGTGGCCCCACCTTCCAGCTGCTCCCCCTGCCCACGCCAGACTTCCGTCTGGTGCGCAGCCAGAAAAATCAGAGAATACCGGAGATTGCACATGTCCGGTATTCTCTGATTTTTTTTACCAGACAAAGAGCGCAAATACCGGACTGTCCAGCAGAATACCAGATACCTGGCAACCCTAAGTGCAGTACAGGTTGAAACTCTCTAGTCTGGCACTCCCTGGTCCAGCAACATCCATGGTCCAGCATGATTTCGGTTAGCCAGATGTCCACTTATCCTGGGTGTGGCCAAGTTTCCCACAGTCCCATAAAGTTTGTTTCCAGCCACCAGTCTTGGCTCTCAGGGTTCTGTGCTGTTATTTAGCTCTAATTTACCCCTAAATGTCTCCTAAGAGCCCAGTAAGCTAGAAGTGTCGGTTATGCTACTAGACAATATTGATCCCCCATGGTCTGGCAAATTCTCTGGGTCAGCACCGGCCTGGTCCCAAGGGTGCCAAACTGGAGACGTTCAACCGGTAGTAGTAAACTAATGCTGGTGCTAAATTACAAAAGCATTAAGACTCCCACATTGTTACTGTTGGGAGCTTTTAAAACACGTGTCCATCTGAAATTGTACATCTGCCTAAAGTAGTCTGTGTTCATTCTTTAGCTTCCTTGATTGATAAGTAACGCTATTTTTTTTCTTGTTCCTTAAGATTCAAACTAGTTCACAATCCAGAAAGCTGGGCTACTCTATTGCTCTCAAATAAATTGATCATAGACACATAGGAATTACTAGATCAGATAAGACCAATGATCCATCTAGTCGAGGACTACTCAACTTTGGAAGCCCCGGGGGCCACAACTATACTCACAGCACATGCCGAGGGCCGCAACTTAAGTGTGGTTGCATATACATGCAGATATATATGCAAATAGCTTCTTTCACACTGATGGGCATGGATACAAAGATTAAGGCAAGACTACACAACACATAGGCCCCATTTAAGTCAGTTCTGCTGATATTAATAAAATGCAATATTTACCCGATTTCCACCCACATGACAGCACTTTAAATGAGCAATGACAGTCCAGGAATTTAACTACTAAAAGGCATATCAATAGAAGACCATTATATTGACTTGCCATTGTGGAGCGTGTTCCCAATGGAGGCCATGTTCAAAGGATCCCACCCACGGGCCGCGTGTTGAGCCCTGCATAGACCCAAACTGCACCATGGGCCACAAACAAACGGGCTGTGGGCCGCATGTTGAGTAGCCCTGGTCTAGTCCATTATCCTCTCACCAGCAGTGGCCAACACCAGGTGCTTCAGAGAAAGATGTAATAAAATCCAGTGGAATAACCTGCCCAGAGGGAAGATTTCTTCCTAACCTCAGACAGCTAAGAACTGGTGGAAAGGGCCAAATTTCTGAGCCTGGCTATTTATACCACTGAATATTCTCTTTAGTTTACTCTCTATCTTCATTAACATGGTACGTGAGAGGAGCACAATCTTTAAAAGATACCTCACAACACGCCCAGTGCTGCTGGAACTATTTTTAGGGTGGGGGTGCTGAGCTGCACCCCTTCTTACACCTCTTCCTGCCCCTCTCCACCCCAGGCTGGGATCACACCTAGGGTTGCCAACTTGGTCCAACTGGACGGACTGGATGCCATTGCCACAAATGGCATAAAGTCCTTCTAGTCCAGGAGAGTTGGCATCCCGAGCCACAGCTGGAGGCAGCTGCGGAGCCCCAGGTTGAGGCCAGAAGCAGAGCCCTGGGCCAGCGACGGGACCCCAAGTGTCAGTGGAGCTTCTGTCCGCCTGGACCCAGGAGACAGCAGGCAGTGGGATCATAGGTCACCTAGAGGCCAGGACCCTGGGCTGGTGGAACCAGTAGCGGCTCAGCAATGGGGCTGGCCCCTGGGCACGGGGAAACCTAGAAGTGTTGCAGCACCCTGCTTTACCACTACTTCCCATGCCTATGAACACCCCTGTGAGATAGGGAAATGCTCTTACCCCTTTTTGCCGCTGGAGAACTAAGGCACAAAGAGACTGAGTGAACTGACCAAGAAAGTTAGTGGTGGGACTTGAACCCACGACACTCAAGCTGGACCATCCACCCTCTCTCTACTGGTTGCATAAACAATAAAGCTTCCAGAGACTAGGGCTCAAGAAGAAAGGTTTGAAATTCCTGCTCAGTGTGTTTTGTCTTGTTTTGTTTTTGTTTTTTCAGAACTTTTTCAGAACAGATTTTTGTCATTGAGTCAATCTGTGTAATAAAGTTCCCCAACAAAGGACATATAGGCGGAGATTTTCAAAAGAGGCTAAGGGAGATAGGGTGCACAAATCCTAAACATAGCAATAATAATAATGAATATCTAGGTCTTCTCCAGTGCTTTTATCAATAGATCTCAAAGCACTTTGCAAAGGAGATCAGTATCATTATCCCCATTTTACAGATGGGAAAACTGAAGCACATAGCGGGGCAGTGACTTGCCCATTGTCGGCCAGTGGCAGAGTCAGTAGATGCCAAATCTCCCGAGTCTGATTTTAGGGCCGTATCCACTAGACAACGCTGATGCAGATAACTGATATTACACAGATGTCTTGATATGAATGAGAAAACCCCTGCAAGCTGAGGTGTGACTCTAGCCCATGCTAGCCTGCCACAATCTAACCGTTCAAATGCATCCCACCTTTATGTGTTAGGAGTTTGTTAGAGCACTTTCATCTCGTCGTCTTTGAAACAGGACTAAATCACGGTGCATCAGCAGGCTGCTAATGCACACACCAAAATGCACATGAAGAGTTAAAAGGCAGTTGGCTAGATTCACACAGCAAGCCCCCTACAGTCGCCAAACACACTATCTGTGCCAGAGGGTCTCTGTACCAGCCCTTTGAGGTTATTTACAGCACCAGCATGCTGCTCCGAAGATGTCAGAAGACTCTTCTCTCTTTTAATAGATATCTTAGCACTGTCATATTTTAGGAGTCCGGGGGGTGAACATTTCCAACTCCATTATGTTAAATAGTCATTTGAACTGGACCTTGGATATCCACAATAGTCTCCAAAAAAGCAAAGAAATGGTTAAGCCACCATTACTTGGCAGATTGCTTTGTAGGCGAAGTAGGACAATCAATCCTCTTCACATTGTGTATCTAGTACTACTTCATGCTCTTCACTCTTTTGTGGAATGTTTTAATCTTTGCCTCTCTGGGTGGATAATGACTCCAGTTTGCAAAGTGTGATTTCCATTTACGTTATCTGGACTAAAAACTTAAAAAACAACTAATAGACTAGTAGCACCTTAAAGACTAACAAAAGATATAGATGGTATCGTGAGCTTTCGTGGGCACAACCCACTTCTTCAGATGACCTGGGTTGCACCCATGAAAGCTCATGATATCATCTACATGTTTTGTTAGTCTTTAAGGTGCTACTAGTCTATTTGTTGTTCTTTAAGTTTTTCCTGTTACAGACGAACTCAACTACTCCTCTGCAGTTATCTGGACTGCTGGCCATTTGCCAGTTCTCAAAGCTATGTGTATCCAGAGTGGAGCCAAGAAGTAGATTTGGCATGTGCACGCAGCTAAACTGAGAGACAACAGAAATTGTGCATCCACTCCTGAGGCCAGGAGATGAAGTGAGAAGTGACATGCACCCACCACTGCCATCGGGGCTATGAATTGCTTTTGAGATGTACTTGCCAGTGTGGAAAGAGAGGGCCAGATCAGCGCCTGGTACCTGCTTGCCAGGCAGGTGTGCAGTGCATCTCCTGTCATCTGTGCCATGTTTCTGGATCTCTGGAAGCTCTATTACTTCTACTGGGGAATGTCCACTGGGCCAGAAGGAAAATGCATCTTCTCATCCCTGCCCAGCCCTCACCATCTCCTTAAATGCACCGAGCACACCAGCACTGGCCTGAGGACAGCCAAGGGCGGAGACAGCCAAGTCCCCCTTCCGTGTGAGAACAGGGATGTATCCCAACAGTTGTAACCAGTAGGGAGGAGAAAAGCTCAACTGTTGCGTCTTGGCCTGGATTTCAAGTGCTCCCTCCAGACGCGGTTCTCGCCTCCAGTCATACCCACTGAGCTCAGCAGAGTTGCAGAGCTGTGACTGACAGAGGAACTTTGAGGTGAAATTCACCCCACTAAGAATTTGTCTTCATGACACGGTAGGTCAATGCTGCAGAGATCGATCCACCAGCGATCGATTGATCACATCTGCTTAGACCAGGGTTGGGCAGTGAAACAGCGGTGGTTCACTAGAGTTAACCCCTAGCGGGCCTCACCACCATATTTACCTGCGCCTCCACAGGTACTGGCAATTGCCCCTCCCGTTGGCTGCAGATCGCTGTTCCTGGCCAATGGAGCTGCAGGACACGACCGTGACCAAGATACTGCTTCCTGCAGCTCCCATTGGCTGGGAACAGAGAGCCACAGCCAACAGCAGCTGCAATCACTCAGACATGAAGAGGTACAGGTAAATATAGTGGTAGCAGGCTAACCCCGGCGGACCAGAACTGGCCTGTAGGCTGGTATTTGCCTACCCCTGGCTTAGATGAAATAAATCAACCTCCGAGCATTCTCCCATTGATTTCGGTACTCCACCAGGATGAGACGAGTAGCCGGAGTTGATGGGAGAGCAGTCCCCACCAACCTTAATGCATGGAAGACACCGCGATAAGTACGTCAACTTCAGCTACGTTATTCATAAGTTAGAGTGATGGTGGGTGTGACGGTGCCCCTGGGGGGGGGGGACGAACCCGATGTCCCGAGTCCGGCACCGTCCCCTTAAGTCCAGCCGACCAGCTTCGCCTCAGCTGGCGGCGTAACTCGCTTGCCAGGCGTCTTGCTGTGGTTTGCCTCCACCAGCAACGGAGGAGAGAGGGGGGCCCGGGCCCGCCCTCACTCGCAGGCCCCAGCCCAGGGCCCTAGGGACTTGGACCACGCTGCAGTCCCAGTCCGGCTAACGGGGGCGTACCACTAAACACGTCAGCCCACGGGCTTGGTTCACCGCCCTGCCCTGGGCTACTTCCTCTCTCCCCCTTATCGTGCTTCCCTTTTCCTCCACCTTTCTGGCAGTGTGGTCCCTCCAGCCTTACCACACGCTTCCCGCTGCGTCTCCCCAGGCGCTTTCTGCCCTTCTCCCGGGCCGGCTTCCCCCGCGCTCCGTGCCTCCCCCTCTGCTCCATCCTGGCGGCTTTTAAATCTCCTGCTGCCCCGGACGTCAGGCCGGATGTCGCCCTGACGTCATCGGCCTAACCCTTGACCCCATGCCATTTTGCCGTGGGGTTGACTCCTCCCCCTCTCCGCAGCCACGCCGATGCTCTCCCAGCCGTGCTGCGGCACGGGAGCAGCTGGCACACCGCCAGTAAGCGTGCCCCGGCAGCGCCAACAGGGCGCTTACCTTCGGGGGTCCAGGGCGGGGCCTCGGCGCCCCGTCACAGTGGGGTAGAATAGGCCTCAGAGAACCCAACCAACTATACACCCCACTTAATATCTGAAAAACATGCTTTTCAGTGGGGCTCGAGTAACAAACGCAGGGTCTTGCTTAGGCCGTGCTCATGGGACTGAACGTCCCCTTCCCAATCCGGAGCAGCCTGTGCATGCTCCGTGAGTATCTCTGGGGCTATGTCTACACTATGTTTTTTTTGCGGAAAAAGCAATGCAAATGAAGCACTCATTAGCATTTTCTCACGCTTCATTTGCATAATCTCTTCCGATCCGTGTTGCGGAAGGGTTTTTGCACAAAAACAAGTAGTGTGGATGTGTCCATTTTGCACAAAAAAGACCCCAGATGCAGGATCTTGCACGAAAAGGGGGTTTTGCACAAAACGGACACGTCCACACTGCTTGTTTTTGCCCAAAAACCTCTTCCACAAAACAGATCAGAAGAGATTATGCAAATGAAGCACAAGAAAATGCTAATGAGTGCTTCATTTGCATTGCCTCTTCCGCAAAAAGTCTGTAGTATAGATAAAGCCTGCATGCGATGGCACATGCCTACCACAGAACCTTCAACCCTTTTTAGATTTGTTTAATCAACACCAGGTTATGTCAAACCCTGCTGAGATGCTGCTCCTCACTGAAGTCTATTGGCATGTCAGCCTTCAGCTTTCAAACAGCAGCCTTTTTTTTTTTTTAATTTCATCCAGTTTATACACATCAACAAGAGCGGGATTAGGGGGTGGATTTTTTTTTTAATGGGCAGATTTATTTCCTTTTCTTTCTCCCATATCTGAAAAACAGCTGAAGCGATTTTCCTCATGCTCTGCAGAAATATGGGGTTGGATTTTCAAACTGGCTCAGCTTTGCCTTGGCTCTCCTCCCAGTGACATCAGAGATAAAACTGCCTTTGACTTCAGTCAGCAAACCAAGGCTGAGCACTTTTGAAAATCCCACCCATTCACCCTTTGACAGAGAGTCCAGGCATTGGAAGGTTTAATCTGAAAAGAAGTTTGTGACCAAGTCACTGTGTGTTCCGCACCAAACTGAAACCAAATTCTGCAACAAGGATCCTGGAATGAATGGGACTCTGTTGGAAATAGGGACGTAAAACCCTGTTTAATTAGTTAACTGGTTAAACGTTATGTTTTACAGTTAACCATTTAAACAGGGGTGGGCTGGAGAGCCCCCCCCCTTCCACAGGGGGTGGACTGCTCCAGACGCCTGGAGTGCCTCCCATCCGCAGCAAGCCCCATAGAGAAGCTGCTCCAGTCATGGCTGGTTAATGATAACCGATAAGCATCATCCAATAAGGGTAATTCTTACTGGTTAACTGATTAAACATTCACATCCCTAATTGGAATTGGAGGGTGTCAACATTTTGTGTCAGCAGCAGATAAATTTTCAGAGTTCAAGGTTTTATTTAATTAAATGTGACAACAAATAATACAATCAGTGCAGGAGTCCCTTTACTGTTTATTTTTATATTATATTCTGTTTATTTCACTTTCTCTTCATGTTTTCAGTATGTCTTTAGCTATTTGAGCTAACCAGCCACTGATGAATGAAACAGTTTACACCCTTTGAGGAGTATTATATCAAACTCTCTGCAATGTTAAGAAGATAAAGTTGTATTTATATTTCTACTCCAATATTATTAATGTTATCTTCAAAACCATGGTATCTATACACTCGGTTTTTTTCAGGAAAGTAGAAATTCTACCGTGAAGTGTGAATGCAGTGATGCATGAATTCCACAACAAATTCTGATTTCATGAATCACAGACTGTATGGCGGCCTGTTTATGAGATGTGAAAACTGGGAATTGTGTCTAAAACTAGCATTTCACCCCCTTGAATTCTATTGTATGCATATCTTACTAAAGATTTTAGTATTCTGAGCTTTCTCTAGCTCCTAAACGCTATGGCCTCCAGATGAAATGATCATATTGGCCTCCAAAAGAAAATATTTAACCCAGAGATGTCAATGGAATATAGAAATGATGGTCCAAATCCCAGAAGCCTGCCTTGTTTTTGTCTTTCTCCTTTCATCTCTCACTTTAGGTCATGCCATCACTTACATGCTTCAGCCCAAACAGGCAATCGCTGAGTTAAGAACCTCCAGTTCAAAGTGAACCATAAACCTTAGTCTATAAGATAAATCATACAAAATTACTTTACAGAAATAAATAGAGCATTTGGGAAAGGGGTTATCTTGTTGCCTTCAGTTTACATCTCTAATGACTGGAAGTTCACAAATGCATTCTGTCAAGAATATAAACATTGCTTTTATTATATCAAGTACAGATATTTATTACCAACATGTACTGTATGGCTTGTTGGCTTAAAGAAAAATATTAGATACTGAGTGAAAATGTACATACCTTAGTCAACTTTCTGGACACGTTTGCAACTGTGCAGACCGATATTTTGAAAGCTTGATCATCTTGATAGGAGCCAGTGAATTAATTTATCCACTACAGTAAGGAAGAGGGGCCAAGCCCCTTTACTTGTGTGAGTAATTCTTACTCCCATAAGTAGAGACATTGGCTACACACAGGAGTAAGGATTACTCACCTAAGTAAGCATCTTTCAAATTTTTTGAATTCAGTATCTCAGTTCCCACCAGCCAGCAAATCAGCATGCTTAGATTTATTTTATATAGAATGTTTCTTGTCTTTCTATTACCTATCGTCAAATTCTGATATGTTTGCTGACAGTGAAAAGTTCCTTAAGCCCTAAGTAGTTCCATTAAAATCAATTGATCTATCATTCCATTTGGTCGTATAAGTATTTATTTTTTGGTGGTACAAGCATACTGCTGGGCCACATGTGTTCTGTAATTGCAACACTCACGAATCTGGTGTGAGAAATGGGACAACATATTGCATTTCCTCCTCATGCATATGTTTGATAAGCTCTTTGGAGACTGTAGTTGCAGCCAGAGATTGTTTGTTTCCTTCCCATGCTAATCACGGTGACTCTGTTCTGTCAGTCTGTGTTATGTCTGCTAAAGCTATGACAAGGAAGGCACAACATAGACAAAACCATTTAAGCCTAGACATGTTTGTGAGCATATGTGTGACATGTTTATGGGCTTGTTTGTCAGAAGCAGGAATATGAACCCTCTGCCCACAGCCAAGCTGGGCAAATCAAAGGGCAGTATATAGTAGAAATTCCAAAGTGTTAGCTATATGTGTAAATCTGCTAAAATGTCGCTCCTAGGAAAGGCCAGAACTCAGCTATGAGAAAGTCTCCGATAGAGACCAATCCAAGCTGCAAATTTTACCTCTTAAGATAATTATATCCTGAAGTTCAAGAGTATTCAGAACAAGTTTCTCTCGCTCTCTCTCTTTGTTTAGTAGGAGCATGTGAAAACAGATATTCAACTGGCCCATAATGTACTTCCATAGCTCAATTTAGGAGGGCCTGTGGACTATCAATTCTGGATTTAGGATCCACATACTAGGTTGTACCTGGTTGTCATCTTTCTCGGGAATGGTGCTAATAGAGAACTAACCAGAATCTGGTGTATAAAAAGTGTATTTAGATTTCGTAGAATATAATTTTAATATATAATTTCAATGGCTAATATCCATTCCTATTTTAAGCATTTTTCCAATATTTTTATCAATTTTAAAATTTCCATGGTTGGTAAAATTATGTGATTTAAATTTCCTCAGTTGTGGGAAATTACAAAGAGGTTATACAGTAATTATTTAATGACCGTTGATGTTGAGATTCAAAAACTTAAAGCTTTATAACTGTTATAACACAAATTGTCAACATCACATGTTAAAATATATAAAGTAACTATCCTTAAATCAAACTCTGAAAAGTTCTCAAAAGGCATTTTTCTTACTTTGTCAGTAAATTCAGATTATCAATGGCAATATTTTGAGTTGTTTTGTGTGATTGTGGCACAATCAATTTTTATCAACTTTCACTGATAAAAATGTAATCCTTCAAAATCTAAATCTATTTATTTATAGATTTTAGGTAATATTTTCAAAAGTGGCTTCTGACTTTAGGTGCTTCAGTTTGAGTCACCCTTATAGCAATAATGGGATCATACTCATGGCATCTCTAACATACTACAATTCGAATTTCAATAACCCAGCAATTTTTTGCTAGAAGTACGGCAGGTCTACACTATGGGGACATGTCAATTTCAGCTACGCAATTTGAGTTAGTTTAGTAGTGTAACTCAAATGGGCATAGCTTAGATCTACTCACCGTGGGGTCCACACAGACCCTCTGGTCAACTTCCCATACTCTTCTCATTCTAGTGGAGTACCGGAACTGACGGAAGAGTGATCAGTGGTCGATTTAGCATGTCTATACTAGACATGATAAAATGATCCCTTCTGGATTGATCACTGCCCTATTGATCTAGCCTGTAGTGATTAGTGTTGCCAGGCATCCAGTATTGGCCTGGACAGTCTGGTATTTGTGGCTTCCGTCCATTAAAAAAAACAGAAAATACCGGCCATGTAAAATGTCCGGTATTTTCTGTTTCTCGGACAGAAGTCCGCTTGGGACATTCTTACCCTGACGCACCTGGAGAAGCATGGGGATATAAAGGCACAGTGAGTCTTTTCGTTTCGGTGCAACTGTTGTTTTTTTGGTCCCCTGGTTTGTTGGGTTTTTTTTTTTTTTTTTTTTGCTCAACCAATTTTTTTTCCTGTCATGTTCAGGGTTTTTTTAAACTATCTGTTAACCCTAATGGTGAAGACATGCCAGCAGATGATGAAGACGGAGAAACAGGGTGTGCTAATGCTTCCTTCATCTGACTATTTTTAAATAATTACATAATCTTTATTCTTGCTAGGATAGGACGTTCCTGCATGTTTTAATGTTCAAAACAATGTTGCATTGGGGTAAAAATCCATACTTTGAATTAGTAATTTTTCAGAATTATAAATTCATTATTGCCCATTTTAAAACTGGCACATTTAAAAATGTATCTTAAAACCTATCCTGGATTAATAAAGTATGTGAATTTCTATATGAAGGATTACTTTTCATTGAAATCTACAATCTTTTGTAACATGAGAAAGATACAAGTATGCCTGGATTATACCTGAAGAACTCTGTGTAAGATCAAAAGCTTGTCTCCTCCATCAGCAGAAGCTAGTCCCGTAAAAGATATTATTTCATCTACCTTGTCTCTCTGGATTATACCAGTCATAATAAAGGACTAGAAAAATAATCCATTAAGCACAAAATTTAACTAAGGTGAATATTTTAATACAGTAGTTTATGTAAGAACTAATACACAAACCTTCTACAAAGCATGTTACCTGAATGATAAATTGAAATCAAGCATTCAGTTACAATAATAATGTAAAACAATTTGTGATGCTATTTCCTAAGAACAGCTTGGTTACTTTCCAAAGAAAATAGACGTCAAAACTGTTCCAAATCTTATATGGTTACATTGACGTTGGCTGGCTCAGAGCTCTTGTATACAGAGTTTTCCCCAATCTCTCTAAGGAAAACAAACTTAGTGAATTAGGGACCAATCCTGCAATTGCTGGGTGCCTTCAATTCTGATTGGCCTCAAAGGGATTTGTAAATTTCTGATTAGATCTCCTATATCACACAGGCTATGGTATTTCACCCAAAACTTCCTGCACCAATAAATGGGAGTTGAGGGTACTCAGCAACTCCCCATAGGGCCTCAGGATCTTGCAGAGTCAGGGCCCTAGTTTGAATATTGTTTTTTAAAAAATTTAAATAATATCAGACCAAGATCCAAGTCCTGAAGTCTTTATTCAAACAAAGCTCCAACACTGGAGTCAAGAGCATAAGGTCTTCTGGGCTGAAGTTTAGGGCCAGTTCCTCCTTGCATTACTCATATGAGAAAGGAACTGCTCCTGCAAATGTTTCCTCACACGAGTAATCCTTACTTGCAAATAAAAGACCATTGAGCATATGTCTGCTCTGAACACTAAGCCCACATCTGTGAGAGCCGGTTCTTGGCCCTTAATCTTCCCAGTTAGAACACTGCACACAAGATGTAGCAACAAAGCAGATTTAGTTCAAGGTTACTCTCAAGCACCCTTATCTGATCACTGACAGTAATTTATCACCCAGAACCCATCATTAGTGTCAAGCTGTTTTATTACCCACTAACTTAACACTGTTTTACCAAGAGTCAAGTGTGATGTCACTCATGTTAAAGTAATTTACAGCTAATAGATCTGAGGACCGAGTCTATGCTGGGTTCTTTTCATACTGGCTGCTAGAAGTTCTTTTAAATTTTACCCAGTAGGCAAATTAGATAACATCAAGGACGTATTGATAACCAAAAAAAAAAAAAAAGTTAGCACAAAATCCCTAAATATTCTTGGAGTGGATCTTTTTAACTTTAAATATTAAAACTCATGCATGGCATATTTTGCAACACTGAAATATCTAATAAGGCCTAGGAGACAGTAATAAATATTCTGCAATATGTGACAGGAAATTTGTTAATGCTCTGGTCATGTAGACAGCTTCTGCACATCAGCAGAGATAAAATCCCTGGTTGTGTTTGATCATGTGCTCTCCTCCAAAACATACATATTTTAATTTGTTAGGCCCAGGATATGTACTTAATGGAGTGGAATTTTCAGAGTAAGAGTTCTTGCCATTTTGAACATTAAGAAAAATTACGAGCGACTTTTAAGCCAAGTTGTGTTCCAGTACATGGAGTCTGTTTCTGTTCCATGTGAACATAGTTTTTATTTTCAGCTTTCTTTGTCTCTCCAGCCAATTTCTTTCAGGCTTAGGGTCAGCCTTAGTGCAGACTGTGTTTATAATAGAGAACATTTCCCATTTCCAAGCACTTGCTGTCTCTTCTAATGAAATCTCTTGATGACGTCTCCAGGATCCATATTCTCTGCCTGCAAGACGTTCAGCGATAATCCTGATGAATGTGTACGTCGTCCAAGCAGCGTGTGATGGCGAATTATTCTTTTGGGATAAGAGAAAAGCCACCTCTCTCAACTCACTTTTCAGAGCCATTAAAAACATTGTAAATGATTAAATCTGCTATTGCTTCCCCCTGAAAGTTCTTCAATTCAGGGTAGCTTCTATGATGATTTGCAAACGGACCAGAAGTTGTGACCCTCCCAAAACATTGCCGAAAAGCCCTAGTTAGGGAAGGTCTTTAAAGATTAAAATTTAACTGTTCTTGGAATCTCAGGTAAATATTTTGCTCTGACAACACACCTGGACTGTAAATCATTGCAACATCACTTTTGTCAGCCCCGTCAATAACTGTCCTGATCTGCAAATTCTGTTTGATCAACAAGCTCTTAAAACATACAATTCATTGGTGACCTCAGCTTCAACTCACAGGAATGATTGTATGCAGATTAGCCAAAGGGTCTACCATACGTGACCCCAACACCTTGCTCTTAGAAATGATTGGCCAACAGAAATTTGAACTGAAGATTTTTGAATACTGGCCCAGGGTTTTGGTTGCTGAAAGCAAAACCTGGCCCAGTTAAAGTGGGATGGAACAAATGGGTTAATAACTTTTCTTTCCCTTTGTGAAGACCAGAGCCGAATTCTGTTCTTCACTAACACTTGAGCCCATTCGTGGCATTTTTCACGTGAGTAGCTCCCTGAATGACTCATAACTCTCTCCACTTTGGCTCTGTGGAATTGCAAGAGGGATATTGGTTGTCCATTAAGTTGTCCATTGAGAATGTTTCTTAATGGACAACATGGCTGCAAGTTGTCCAGTAAGAAACAGTTCCTGGCCCTGCCTCCACAGCCATAGAGGTACCCTAGGCCACTGAATTAGTGGTTCCACAAGCAGGACCAAGGAACAATCACCTAAGGTATGTGCCCACCTTTTGCCCAGAAACCTCGGCTCCCTGGTGGATCTGAACACATCCATGTGCAGGAATGGCGGAGGATCTGTTGTTTAGGTTGATCTTCCCATCCTCTTCCCAAACACATATGGTCAGATTAGATCCACATGGGCTACTGCAACAATCCACCATGGAACAAGCACCTCTATGACCTGGAAAAAGATTCTTTCCCTGATGCACAGACCAGGCTAGGATCTGGATTTGGACCTATCCACGGAACTGTCTCTCTATTGGAAGCCATGCCTGATACATGCAAGGGTTACCACTAGCACATTGGCACTAGTGAGCTATTTACATGGCTTCTTACCCTGAATGGGTGTGTGCTGTATTAACTGCTGTGGCTGCCACAGCACAGTGGCATAGAGAGGCATAAGCAGTAGGAAGATGTTTGTCATTTTTAAACTAGAAGGCTGGGCTTTTCTTCAGTGGAGATCCTCATTCTGTCCTGGCAAATGTTTATTATTTAGCAGTTGTGTTATAGTAGCACCAAGACTCCTCAGTGGTACTCCACTGTACTACGGGGTGCTGTACAAACACAACAAGAGACAGCCCCTGTCTTCAAGAACTTATAGCATAACAGAGGAAGGGTATGGAGAAATCGAGCCATAGAAAGGAAAGGTGACTTGCTCGAGGTCACACAGTAAATCAGTAGCAGAGTGGCAAATAGAACCTATATGTATTCAACCCAGTCCAATGCTTTATCCACTGCATCCCACTGCTTCTGGATATCAAGTGTATTGGAAGATTAAAATGTCATTAGACTTTATCTCGTTCGGCTGTTTTATCTAAACAAGGTAAGTTCTGCTTCCTGTCTGGCCCTGAAAGGACTCATCTGCTGTAAGAGAATTCACTTTCAAAATGTACTTAGCAATGTGCAGGTCCTGTGCACATTTACAGCCAGCCACCCAAGTTCTCCTCTCGCTCACCCTCACACAGCTCCACTAAGCCCATGTGGTGGCACTAGGGTAGCTGTGAGAAGAACGGGGATCTTCTATTGTGTGCATTTGTTTTGGGGTCTTTTGTGTCCCAGATAACGTCACCATTTTCCTGCCCTTTACATAGGCCTCCCTCTTGACACAGTGCAGTGAGTCACCATGTCACAGCAAAGAAGCATCCTTCTGAATGAAAAGGGCTAGGCAGGAACTCCTCTGGGAGCCAGTCTCCATAGCTTGTTGGGTAGCTGGAGACAGAGTAAGATGGGATACTCCCTCATCAGCACTCCCAGGCCTTTCACATTGTGGAAATTAATGGAGCAGGACCCAGAAGCCAAGAAAGGTCTCCCACAGGACCATATGCAGCAGCGTTACCAGCCCACCCCTGCTTGTTCCTGTATGTGCCTAGGTCCATATGTGGCACAGACCGATGGTGAACCAAGGTACTGTGCTTGGGTAGCAGAACTCTATTTGTAGTGAAATATAATGAAAATCCAGGCTTATTTCAAGGGACATTGTACCAACTACGGTTCCATCTATGGTGAACAAACCTCCGACTGTGGGCTCCAGTTGTTCAAAGGTACATGTTTATTTTGCATGTTCCTAACTTGTGCACAACCAGTGTCTCCAGAGCACGTGCACAAATTGGGAGGTCGTGTACACACATGTGGGCACATCTATGTGTAACCCTCTGGCCATATTTTTTCCAGGTCCTCCCCAGTCGGACCCACATGGGCTCTGGGTTGTTACAGTCCCCAGTTCCAGAGTCATGACTCTTGAACTTCATCTGTAGCAGCTCAAATGTTCATGACTAGAGTTCCCCTTGTCGATGCCCCAGTGGGTCAGCCTAGAGAGTCACAGTCACGTGTGCATGAATCCTTGACTTGCATGTACACCGTTTTGTGTGTGAGCTCTTGAGAATTTGGGACAGAATAAAGCTGTTTTCACTAAAACAAAGGCTTCGTTCAAGGAGGAGAAGACAGAACATTGTTTGATGAAATATTCCTCCAGAGTGGCTTAGATCACCCGTAGAGGGAATAACAAAAATCTAAACAGTATTATAAGTTTTCATGGGCAAATCCCACTTCATCAAACGAGCTCATCTGATGAAGTAGGTTTTGCCTATGAAAGCTCATAATACTTTTAGATTTTTGTTAGTCTCTAAGGGCATGTCTACACTAGGAAACTATTTCGAAATAACTAAAATCGCTTTATTAACTACCGAAATAACATCAAAACAGCGTGTCCTTGCTACAGGGAAGCTTCAAAATTAGTCCGAGGCAGGCTCCGTTAATGTGGACACGCTACCTCGACTTAGAGCCCCAGGAAGCACTGGGGAGTAATTAGTTCGAATTACCCTGGGGAATAGTTATTTCAAAATAGCAGTACCGGAGCATCCACACTACAGCTATTTCAAAATAACTCTTTCAAAATTAGTGTTATTCCCTGAGAAAAGCAGGAGTGCAGATTTCAAAATAAGTGGCCTGTTATTTTGAAATAACGGACTTGGTAGTGTGGACGCTCCACTTACTAATTCGACCTGAGGGGGGTTATTTTGAAATAAATCCCTAGTGTAGACCAGGGCCTAGGTGCCACAGGACTACTTGTTTTTAAAGTTACAGGCTAACACGGCTACCCCCTAAGACTTTGGAAATCGAATAGGCATCCCTAACTCCTTTCACTCCCTGTGAGTCTGTTCAAACTCCTTCAAGCCATGCCTTTCTGCCAAAGGAGGGAAAATACAGGCGGGAGGTTGAGATGTTGCTGAAGGGCTGAAAAATGAGGTTAGAGGAAGTGAGAGATGCAGCCAAAGAGCTGAGATGTGTTGGAGAAACAAAAATAAAACCATTTGTCTGAGAATACAGGTAAGGCAGAAAAACATGTTAGATGTGGAGGTATAAAAATCATCTGGCAAAGTAATGCAAAGACTGTTACCTTTCGCTGTGATGGATAGGGGTGGTGGCACAGATATCTCTCTCTTTGCTCAGGAGGCATTATGGTGCCACTTCTCCCTCACGGAGAATTATTTCTATGGAAAATAAATGAGGAGAGAGGTACAGACTGAAAATTAGCCCAGGGTAAAGACACTGCTGAAATTCATCCCGGGTGGATCTGTGGATCTTCATGAACATCAGTGGACTTGGACTACATTTGAACTCAGAGGGAGAGAGAGAAGAAGAGAAAGTGCAGTGCTTTGAGTGGATAGGTTCTCTTAGGAATTAATGTGAAAATTGCTTTCGATGATGAATGACGATTGTTATAACAGCTGATAGGTTTCATAATGTGAAAATGTGTGTGCCCAGCTACCCTGCAGTTAAAATGTGCTGAGGGAAGTGTGGTGAAAATGGCACTTGAGGAGTAGACTTCATTTCTCCTGCATCTTCAGAGTCGTAGCTGCTCAGTTCACAGATGAAGATGGGTTTCTGCAGCTCTCAGCAGTACGGGGTCACCGTAAATGTGGAAGAAGATGTAGCCCGAACCAGTGGCCCAGGTGTGCAGGGACTTTAAGCCCAGAGTAGCTTATCCAGCTGGGTGTTCTGAGTTATAACCCAGGCTCCTGCTTAATTTGGGCTGGAATCTGTCCACTTCACAGTGCAGATGCAGACACTCGAGTGCTGACAGTCCTCCAGCACCTTCCCACAATTCTCTCCCCTCCCCGCCCCCATGAAGAAAACAAAGACAGACGAATCCTCTGCAACTGACACAATTGACTGGGAAAGAATCTAAATCCGTGGTTTTCTGCAAGGGGTACATATGTGCCCCTCAGGGTACTCGGTGATCTTCTAGGGGGTACTCACCTCATCTGAATCAGTGTTTCTCAGCCTAGGACTGGCAGCCCTGAGGGTGGCCATGGGACTGGTTTAGGGGGGTTGCAAGTGCAAGGCTGGTATGAGGAGGTAGCAAGCAGGGCAAATGCCTGGGGACCTATACCATATCCCCTCTCCCCCCCCCCCACAAGTTAAGGCACATGCTTCCACCCTAGCTGGCATACTTGGGCGCTTGTTCATTCCATCTGGGGCACCTGGCATTGGCCACTGTGGGAAGACAGGATCCTGGGATAGATGGACCTTTGAACTGAGCCAATGTGGCTGTTGTTTATGTTCTTATGCAAGCAAGAATAAGGGGCAGAGACATGAGAGACTCCCATATTCCCCCCATTAGCCTGGCGTCTATCCCGGCATTGCCAAGCACAAGCATTCAAAATTCATGAGTTGTGCCTCCCAACATCATAAGACCTTTACAAATAATAATGTGTAGCATACTTCATCAGCAGATCTCACAGTCCTTTTCAGAGAGGTCTTGATTATTATCCCTATTTCACAGGTGGGGAAACTGAGGCCAGCTCTGCCGACCGGGGGTGGGGGAGGACAAAGAGAGCAGCTGTCCCAGGGCCAGGCAATTTAAAGGGCCCCAAGGCTCCTGACCACCTCCACTGCTACTGCAGCAATGGGTCAAAGCCCTATGCCCTTTAAATCACCTCCAGAGCACCGCTCCGTATGCGCCGCATGGCGCTAAGGGCTGAGGAAAGGGCCAGCATTGCAGTCCGGGCAGTGCTGAGGACTGGCTGACCCCCGTCCACCCCTTCTTTCTGAGGCCCCACACACACGCCTTGCCTGGGGCCCACAAAAGCTGTCGGTCCCCCTGACGGAGCGGAAGTACTTGGACTTGCCCAAAGCCACACTGCCAGAGGGGCAGGCCTGGTGCAGGTCTCCTGGTCCAGTGATATAACCACTAAACCCCCCTGCCTGCTGGGGTCTTCCAATTTGCCTTCTAGTTTTTGAGCCTGTGTCACCCTGACAAGCTGTTCTTTGGGGATTGGCTAGAAACTTACTTTCATTTCCATGAAAGCTGCGAGTCTGGGACAACGACACAACACCCATGATGGAGGCTTTAAGAAAAACAATCGCAAGCCTTGTGTTAGAACGGGTGAGAATCGACAACTGAGTCCTGTTCCCAGGATGCCAGGAGAGGAGAAACTGGTCCACTGAGAACAGAGTTTTCCAAAGCAACTAAGTGGCTTAGAAGCCTGAGTTCTATTTTTCGGAACTATGTCATGGTAGCAGCTTTCCTGATGGGGCAAGGAGGAGAAAGACCCTTGGCATGTCTCCCTGGGCCATGTAATAACCATATTACATCATGGCTTAGGTGGCTGAAGCCCGGCTTTCTCTTCCCACCCCCGCCCCACGGAACAATGGCTAACTGTTCTTTTTCCATCTATAAATTTGTCTGAGTTAACAGTTCCCAAGATCTGGCAGCAAACTGGAGCTGGGAGGGAACTGAGAGATAGGAGAGTGACAGTCTGAAATGAAACACAGAACTGCTGGGCCCACAGCCGTCAGACAGGAGCCTGGCTCTCTCCCTTAAAGATTACTCAGACTCCTTCGCTGGAGCCCTCCGCATTCCCCAAAATCCTAGCAACAAAGTGCTGTCTCTCAGCCTCCAATGAATCATGTGAATTTAACCTTTCACCTGGCCACAAGGAGGTTAATATACCAAAATAGCTTCTCCCCCCCCCACCAACCCCGTTCATTTCATTTATTGCCTTTGGACTGGGGCGGGGGAGGAGACTATGCTGGTGGAAACCAAATGTCAGCAGGACAGCACTAAAAGTGAGCTTAGCGTTCAACTGCAGCACCCCCCTCCCCGCCCCCCGGGTCCTGAGCAGCAGCTGAAGGACTCAAGAGATACAAATCTGGTACTTCTATGTTGTTAGCATGAAATACCCCCTTCCCCCCCACACACAGACAGAGTGGTGTACAGTGGGCAGGTGGAGAGGAGGGGGTTGAGAGCAGGACTCCTAGATTCTACTTCTAGTTTTCTCAGGAATTTGCTTTGCCCCGAAGGCCCCAATCCTGCAAACCCTTATACCTAGGAGTTCCATTAGCCACAAGAGAAAGGTCCCACTGAGTTTTCACATATATAAATGCTTGCAGGGCCATGGCCCCTTGAAATGAGTGGCAGAACTCCAATGGATTTCCATAGAGCAGGATCGGTTCCTTACACTGCCTGGGCTAAATTGGGCACAATGTTGAGATATACTGAGAACAGCTGCATGCTTGAGTCTCCCACTGACTGCTTGAGTCTCCCACTGACTGCTCAAAGGTGAATTTCAACAGCTCCCAGGGGCTGTGTCTAGACTACATCATTCTTCCAGAAAAAGATATGCAAATCTTTTCCGCTTCTTTTTTCTGAAGAGGCTTTTCCGACATTTGGCCCATCTACACTGGGCCAAAAGTAAGGAAAAATCCCTTTTTTGGAACATCCCTTCTTCCTCATAAAACGAGGTTTTACAGAGATGCCAAAAAAGCGCATCTGCTCTTCCAAAAAAAATTTCAGAAGAGCAGATGCATTCCTTGGATGCAGCAGAGTTTTTCTGGGATACCCTGGAAAAACTCTGCAGCCCTGGCATACCTGGGGTACAAACCACCTCAGTCCCCCTTTGTAAAATGGGGGTGATAATTTTCACCTTTCTGTACCTCAGTTTTCCCCAGCAGTATGGGTACACTGATGCTTACCTATTGTACTGGGAGAGTGGAAAGTTACATTAATGTTTGCAACATTCTCGGAGCCTATGGGATGAAAATTGGTAAGGACAAGTTGTTATTGTCCTTATAAAGGGAATATTATTTCATTATATTCCCTTTATAAGGACAACAACAGACTCCCATTCTGCTCAGACCCCATCCCATCTTCCAATAAATTTATACAACCTGATTGTGAAAATCCCCATCTCACATTCACTCAAGAGTGGGGCAAAGGTGCATTTGAATTCTTAAATAACTACTTTATCAACAACATTGTGAAAGCAAATTACAAGCCGAGTTCAGTGTTAAAAGTCTCTAGGAACTTTGTGCCTTCTGTAATTCAATGCACAAATCCTCAGTTCCTTGCAAATAATTTTTGTAAAGTGCTTTACACCTCTATCTGTGACCAAGCATCCACTTTGGGGTGCAGAAGTGTTGGCATATCTGTCTCAGCAAAAACAAAGAGCCCGGTGGCACCTTAGGGTACATCTACACTGCACGGCTATTTCGGGATACCAGAGTGTATCCCAAAATAGCTACCCTGCATCTACACAAGCCACCCGTTATTTCAAAATATTTTTCAAAATAACAGGCACACTATTTCACCATCCCGGTAAACCTCGTTGCACGAGGGATAAGGGATGGCTGGAAATAACACATTATTTCAACAGCTGGCACTGTGTAGATGCACCAAGTTTCAAAACAAGCTATTTCAATATAGTTTTGAAATAAGATTCTCAATTTTCACTACGCAAATTGCATATCTTATTTCAAGTTTGGGATGCTGTGTACACACACCCCACGACTAGCAATTTTATTAGGGGACAAGCTGCAACTCACTTCCTCAGATGCCCCCGATGAAGTGAACTGCAACTCAGGAAAGCTTTATACCATAATAAAATGGTTAGTGTTTTGTTGTTGGTTTTTTTCTTATGGAAGGATATAAAAATACTACACACACACACACACACGCACAACTCCTTGAGACGCTGCTACAGGCATGGAACATAAGATAACTATTTTTTCCATTAGGCGTGTTGTTTGTTTAACCCTTTCAAGCGGCGTCTCTCAAGTGGCAGGCATCTCCTCACCACAACAGCATTATCTCTCCTTCCAGCTGATGGGGCTGCGTTGGCTCAGTCTTCGCACATCCCCCGGCCAGTCTGTGCGCTCCTCCATCTCCCGGTGTTTCCTTCCCAGCAAGCCTTTGGTCTTGGTTTCCGCTCCACGGGTCCCTGCGGGAATTAGCCTCTTGTGTAGGTTGCATTAGGCACCTGAGACCGACACGCTGTGACAAAGACAAAGAATTCACTTTCACAGGTGGCAAGGTAACTATTTCTCTGGGACTTTACCCGGCTGGGAAAATGTTAGCTCTCATTTTAAAAAAAACTGGTATTTGATCACTCATCGGGGGCTGGGGATGAGATCTCGACTTGATTCTTTACAGCCGTTTAAACTCTTTCCTGTACCCCAAAAATGGGCAATAAGCTCATGTATGCTCCTTATCTCGTTGGGCACCAAAAAGAGAGGGAGCGCCAGGCACTATTACGGAGTTTAGCAAAACTTGGCTAACGAATTTTGGAAATTAAGTTTTTCCCGAAGCCATTATTCCGGTATGTTTTCGTTCCGCTTCATGTAGGCAGGAAAGGAGAGGAAAGCGAATCGAGGACGAGGGGCAGGAAAGCCTGGGAAAGGTTTGAAACAGGTACAGTCCTTTCAAGGAGGCTGCTAAGTCTTGTGAGTGAGGCGGGACAACATGCTCCCTGGGTCTAGGGAATATTTGGCTTGAATGTGTTTGTAGGTGGCATTAGGGAGCCAAGAGCGAGCAATTCGAGCGATGGATAAAGCGGGAGCAGATAGTCTTGAACTACGGCATTGCCTGGGGATTGTGGCGCGAGTTTCCAACTCGCAACACGCGTCCCAGTGGCTCAGTTCTCACTAGACCGGCGTGCGCGGTTCTACCCGGGTCTTTCTGTGTAAAGTGGGTTGGGGTTGGGATTCGGATTCGGAGCAAACGTGGGGTTAATCTCGCTCCGCGTTGAAGGGATTTTTAGTTGCCTTGGGGGGCAAGGGCGAGAAATGAAACCAAAGGCTGCCGAGCGGTCTGGCTGGCGTATCACCTGTTTTGCTCTCTAATGTCATTCCAAGCCAGTCTCTGAGATACAAAAAGGATGGGAGTTGTCTGAATGGACTTGCTGTACTGGGGGCCACTGGCCTAATGAAAGGCCAGTCTCTTTTGCATGTGCCCTTCTTTCAGGTATGCCCCCTCCGGATTTACTCCCCACCCAGACTGGGAGACAAGATTGGAAATTTTCCTGCCTTAAAAATCTAACAATCACCAACGTCTCCTTCCCCACTGCTCTCTCCTTTCGGTAAAAGGCTCCCAGGTCTGACTTTCCCTTTCCCCTTAATTGGCAGGAATGTCCCCTGGCATCCCCCTTCCACCAGTTCCCGCTTTCCTATCACCGCCTCTTCCCAGGGACCTGCTCCTGTAAAATGCCTTCCCGTCTAGGTTCCCAGAATATCCTACACATCAAAGGCGATGTGAGGGCTGTGGGGGGATTAGGACAAGCGGGGCTGGGGGCGCCGCTCAGTCTGTCCCAGAGCCATGAAAAAGCCTCACCTGGACAGTCCAGCTCCTAAATCTCTCTCGCCTCTTCCCCCACACGGGCTGGGTTTGCCTGCCAGCAGCTGGGACTGACACTTAGCGGGGCGGCGGGGAGGAGGGCTAGTACCGCAGCTGGAAGTAACCCCCACGCGGGACTGGGCGCTCTTTGGTGAGCAGGGCTGCATGGGACCCCCTTCCCCTCTCCTGGCTATCCCTAGCAAGAGAGCCAAGGCTTCAGGCCCCGATCCCTCCTCTCATTAGCCCAGCGAGGGATCGGCGCAGATCCCTGCAACACATTGCTGGACAGGGAGGGAGGGGGGCTGAGCCGCGCTCGCTGGGGAGCCCCCAACAGCGTTTAGATGCCGGCCTGCCCCACACCTGCCCCTCTCCTTTGAGCAGTAGCATTTCCGCGCGGGGACCTGCCCACTGGCTGGGCACGTCGCTTTCACATCAGTTGCGAGGGCGATTGCTGGAAGGGCCCAGGAGCCGCTTGTAATCCCCTCTCACCTCCCCGCAAACTTCACACCCTGCGCGCTTCCTAGGCTCTGCCCTGCTAAACGGACAGGGGAGGCCAAGCCCTGCCTCAGCGGGGACATTTCCCTCCTTCTCCCTATCGCCCACAGGGGCTGCAAAGGGCAAGCCACAGGCCCGATCCTGAGCCCGATCCCTCTGGGACCAGCCCTGCCGTTGATCCGAACTCACTGGGGAGCCGGCTCTCCATCCCGTCCCCAGGCGCTGACAGATGGAACCTGATGCAACACCCGCAGCGGTGCTGGGGAACCCAAAGCTGGTCTTAGCCACTGTCCGGCTCACAAGAGGGTCTGGCCAAGATCTAGGCCTCTGGCAGCCCAGGCGATAAGCACCCTGGCACAAGGGAGGGGTTGTCACGGGGGTTTCATCTCCAGCCCAAAAGCTGGTTCATCCACTCGGCTGGGGAAGAGGATGGGAGTCAATCGCTGGCCCTTCCTGGGGCACAATCCCCATTGCTGCCCCAGGAGTTGGGCTCCAGCCCTGCCTTTCCATGCAGCCCTGGGCTGAACGGGCCAGCTCAAGAGCAGGCGAGGAAGCCCAGTGCTGGGCACCCTTCCTTCCTGCACCGGACAGCCCCTGGCTGTCTCCCTAGGCAGCTTCTTGGCAAAGGCCCGGGCAGGAAAGCGCTTGGTTCTCAACCCTGCAGGTCAACAACTGCTGGTGGCAGCAGTGGCGTCACCAGGAGCCCCAGGGGCAGCTGGCCTCGCATGGACTCGCCTGGGAGTTTCCGAAGCAGCAGGGGCTTAGCCCGGGAGTGCGTTACAGTGCGTGGCTCCCAACTGCCGCCTTTCCAGGAGGGGGTTTGAGTCTGAGAGCTGAGCTCAGAGGCAGCTCCCCTGGGTGTCTCCCAAAGTCACCTGGATGCAAGGGGGAGGGGAAGAGATTTTTCTCTCCTGGAAAAGCGCCCTGCCCCTTTTCTCTCTGGCCATTTCGTTTTCTTCCTAAGTTTACTCGTCTATTTCCACGGCTCTGTCTGACAGTGCCTTGTCTCCAGCGCCGCTGAGGGGGTACATCAGGCCCTCTGATGCTGGTAGGGCAGGAATGGGGCAGGTAAGGGCTCTAGATCCCATCGGGCCTGACCCTCTGTGCACGCTGCCGTATTGGAGCAACGGGTCCCCCAGGTTCCGCTGGCAGCTCTGCAGCTGGTCTCTCTCTCGCGCGCGTGCTCTGTCTCGCGCTCACCCACGCACCTCTCCCGTGGGCACACGAGCGTGACACATCCGTGAACTCGGCGTGAGCGTTACCAAGTCCCAGCCCATGTTTGCTGGGAGGAAAGGGTCGGTGCACGGAGAGCCATAAGCCAGCGGTTCGATCTCTCCCATCAGGTGCCTGTCTCCAAGACGCGCGGCTGCGGTGACAAGAGATCCAGGTGAAGGGACCTGACCTCGGCTGCCGCGTGTGTGCTCACTCCTAAGCGCTGTTCTCTTTCCAGACTTGCGCCCCCCCCCCGCCCTCCCTAACCCCGAAATTCTGGGCCGATGGCTCTGAGTTTGCCTCGCTTTGAAACGGTGCCGGTCTCCGTTTACATTCGACCTGGATTGCAGCCCAGCAAACCTGATTGGAAAACAAGGCGGGCGCTCGGAAAGGTGCTTGATTTCAGCCCCGCTGAGCTTTGAGAGTGGCCCTGCCAACCCTTCGTAGCCTGAGTCACCCTTATTCACCCCGACTGTCCCATCGGAGACAGCGGGGCCACAAGAACTGCGAGAGCTTAAAGAGAAGTGGACCTACAGGACTGGGGCTGGTCCCGTCCCGTGCTCTGTTTCCAGCACGCGGCGCCCAGCTTCCAGCAGGAACGTGTCTGGTTCACCCGGAGCAAGGACACGGGCCGCTGCAGCTTTTTGTGCAACACCCGAAAGCCTCAGCTCCTGGGGACAGACAGGCAGTCCGCAACACTTCTGCAGAGTGTACTTGGGCTACGGAGTGGGGGCTGAATCCTCCCGCTGCACTCCCCCCCCCCCAGTAACTCCGGGCAGATCCTTGCCCGACTGTCTCTCTCAAATCTGTCCTATCCCACCGATCGCGGACCGGCTCACAAGATCTTTATTTGGTCGATATGGGCTCCCCCCGCACGTCCCAGGGCTCTTTTAGTTTGGGGGGGGGGGCGGTTGTTTGGTTTTTGTTTGTTGAAGTTGGAGCAGGTTGAAAAGTTTGCCGTTTTCAGCTATCGGAAACATTTGCAAAGTCCCGTTTCTAAAAGCAAAAGGACGCTCTAAATTTAAAATCACGGCTGGTTTTTTAAGTGCGACGGGGACAGCCCTATCCCCAGAACAGACTCGCTATAAACGCACATAACACGTACATATAAATACATGTCGACCACGTGTATATAGCTATTATTTAAAAACGTATGCAAACTTGAATCACATACTAACTATATAGGAGTACAGTATAGATATATGCGTCGCATACATAATACGCACACAGACATACACAAGCAGCGCTAACACACTATACACACTTCTGAACAGCTATATACATAAGCCCACATAGACGCAAACAATACCCGCACATACACATAGTTCTAATTGTATATACACAGTTACATGCATACAGAATTCGCGCACATATAGACACCAACTTACATAATACTAACACTGTATACGTGTACACAGAGACACATCCATCCATAATACAAACACATACACATAGATAACTAATCTAAATGGTAAACAAATATATACACATCTATATGCCCACTTTTATTATGAATATACTGACGTGTATATATAACGTGTATATGCTCATACATGTGCATATTCCGTATACATATATGCAGTTATGTGTACATACATAATGTACCTTTGACAAATGACACCCACACTTTTGTACCTTTTAAACGATTGGAAGTATGAGCCTTTAGGAAAGGCCAATATAAATAATTTTGAGGTTGCCAAGCAATTATTTTCTATAGACATATTTTCTGCCTAGAAAGACATCGAGGGAGAACTTTTTAAACGTGGGGTTCTGTCCGCTGCTTTTTGTAATTATTTGGGGCTTAAAGTGACCAGTTGTAAGCTTCAGAGGGGCAGACGAGTTAGTCTGTAACTGGAAAAAATTACAAAACAACAAATAGTCTTGCAGCACCTTAAAGACTAACAAAACACGTAAAATTGGGTTGTGCCCACGAAAGCTCATGATACCATCCAAGTTGTCAGGACATTGTGTGGCACTTGATGCCAATTATGGAGAACCACACGACACCTTCTGCTGCCCCGTGAAGGCTATCCGTGCATTTACAATAGAATGAGTAAGTGCCCCCAGAGCCTTTAAACACACACAATCAATAGGTCGCCTTTGTTAATGGAAATAGAACCTCTTTCTGCAACAGAATCAAGGATACTTAAAGCCATCTACAAGCCTAATCTAATTAAAAGTACAAGGAGACAGAAGATTAATATTTATAATGTATGTGTCTCTACATACATCATATACGTTTATATAAATACCTCCACGTGTGTGAGTATATGTGTGTTTTTATATCTGTGTGCTTTATGTAAGATTTCCTTTAGCCTAAATGTTATATATATAATATAAAGCTCGTATTATATATACTGACAACTCTTTCTTTATAAGTGGATAGGTGTGCCTGTAAGCGTTTTGATATTCTTTTACACTCATACTTACGCTAAAATAAATATTTCAGAACGATTTTTAAATTCAAATAATTAATATTTTAAAATATTTTGAAATATTTTCAGTTACCTCCAGATACCACCGGTTTCCCCAGTTTTGCCGTAAAGGCTCATGGAAAGCTATTTTCAAAGGGTTTTATTAATTGCCATGCATATGAGAAATACAGACTACAGATCCGAATCTTCTATATGTTGTTTTTTCTTGAATTACTTTTCTGAGTACAGAGAGTATCTTGTAAGTGGTAAATTTCAGACTATTATGTGAAGCAGCTAGAATGTAACAAGTAAATGAACAGTTGCATCACATTGTTCCGTAGTAAATAGCCCGTGTTCTTATACAACTTAATTTTGAATAGGATATTTTCTATCCCTCCAGAATTTTTTTTTTGTTACTGTAAAATATCCAAGCTAAAAGTACATGATAAACAAAACAGGAGAGATAACGTCCAGCTCTTACTGCTTTCTAATTACTGTCTATTTGTGTCTCTTTTCTAGTTATTAATGCCAGCATATTTTTAAATAAGCCGCCTAGTATTTAATTTGTATTATAGGTTGTTAGCAATGAATGCCAACGCAGGAAATGAAAAGCTTAGAATATGGGGCTCGATCCTGCACGCAGTGCATTGGATCCGAAGGGGCTCCCCTGTTTGATGTATACAACCTGCAAGATCGGGCCCTTCGTTTTCTAGGAAGCAGTAAACAATGGGATGTAAAGGGGGATAAGGAATTAGACCCCGTCCTCGATTTTTTTTCCATGTGAGCAAGAAGGGGGAGAATCTCAAATATATGCTCTGATATTGTGTTGGCAGGATTCGCTGCCTAGCGTGAGCTCTGGGTTTTGGATTGCCGCGTTGAGTTGATGGCTAGCTAAGGTGTAATTCCTTGTCCATTCAGAGACCCTTTGGTTCCAGAGATTAGCTTTGCTAGCTCGCTCAGGTAACCCCGAGAACTAGCCCAGCGAGTCACAGAAAAAAGAGACTTTGTTTATTGGATCTGTTAAACCGATCTCTGTCCGGTAAACAGCTTAAGAGGTTGGATGTAAAATCACTTTTTTTTCCTCCCACCTTTTCGCTTAGTCCATGCGATTCGAATCGACTCTTCATTATTTCATTTCAGAACAAAATCCAAGCTCTAGATCTGACCTGTTTAAGTATTCACCGGAATCATGAATACTATTAGACAGCATTAAAATAGTTGTTAAGCATGTACAAGCTAAGTTAGGTGTATGTTTATGAATGAACTCTGTTCCTTTAGAGAAAAAATCTAGAATCCATTATAACCGTGTGTATTAAAGGGTGGCAGTAAATCCAACTTGACTGTGCACTCAAGATAAACTCTTTTCTGATTTTGTTTTGGTTTTTCCCCCCTTACAATAATAGTACCTTGCTCTTTTAACCTCTTTCAGGCGGTGACACCTTTAACAACACAACTCCTTAATGTTCAAGAACTGAGTATGGTCATGTTATAATTCTGGCTTTCCAAATGATTTCATACCACTACTACTACTGCTACTGCTGCTGCTGCTAATACTACTACTATTATTATTAATAATAATAATTATTATTATTATTGTATTTATTTATGTATTTAATAATAATAATACCAAGGGCTTTTTACTTAGAACTGAATTCTGTCTTTGGTTATTCCTGGTATTCAGTAAGGAGTCTACTAAACAGTTTCTTTGGTAGTTTATCGAAATTGTCAAGTTTTCGAAGTAAAATCCAGGAGTGGCCCAGTGGCGTATAGGAATCTGGGTTCTGACAGCTTCGCCCCAGAGAAGCTGCGAATAAACATATTGCCACCTGTTCGCCTGGACCGTGGGATACGGTTTAGTTCAACTGGTGGTTTGAGTGATTTTGTAAACTGATGGTAGGGTTCCCCCCTTTCTTCATTCTGTTGTTTTTATTAAAATAAAGCAGGGAAGTTGCTGCGAAGGCAGAACTCACTTCACAGCTTCCTTTATTTCAGTCACTCTTCGCTCAGAAGGAAAGTTTTCAGATTGTTTTCCCGCTTCAGAGTCGATCATATACAAAGTGACTTAAAAAAAAAGTGGTTGGACTTGGGGAGAGGGAGGGGAATCATCTCTCCTCTGCCACTTTTAAATCAGGCGCATTTGATCGTTATTTCTGCAGGAAACGGCGCCTTCAAACTGGACGCGCACAGTTTCAAAGTCCTTTCCAGAAAGCCGCTGCCGCTGCGGCGATCCACAGCGGCTGTAGAAAGCCACCCATGTTTTTTACACGTTAGCGAAGCGGCTCCGACATTTTCAGGTCTGAAGGGGGCGGGGGTGGAGACGGGAGATGAGGGGGTTGTGTTTATATTCAGCGCCAGATCGAACACACACCAACTGCCCTGTAAACGCGTGTAGAGCAACCTAGGTAGAGCCGGCGCTGCGGAGAAGGTGGCAAAGACAAGGCTCTAGCTTTCTGAAACCCGCTGGTTCTTAATCACTGTATTAATAAATATTCGTCCCAAAGGCTGCCAGGCAATCAGTGGATTCAGACACCCCCTCAGAGGGCAGCAACATCCCTGCCCACAAAAGGGACCCTCCAGTAGGAAGGAAATACCCACCACACATGCCCCTTGTGCAGCCCTGTGAGTTAAAGGGGCGATTCACGCTCCCGCTTTCCCCTCCCCTGGAAAGTTTGTCGCGGGAGGTTGGTTTTTGGGAGACACCCAATCCTTAGAGAACTCCCCGGCCTACCTAGCCCAGCCGTCACGTGACCCGGGCCCTACAATTGCCCTGCTGTAAAGCGCAGGGAAAGCACTTTACCTCCGAGATGAGCCGAGAAAGGAGCCAGTGACAGCCCGGAGGGGAGCGGGGGCCGAGCCCTGCAGAGCGATACCCCTCCCTTCCCAGGGGCAGGCGGCGGGGGGGATTAAAGTCACCGATTCGGCCTGGGGAGGGGGCTGGAGTTTTTTTGCTACAATCCCCGCCCCCCCACCCCCCTCGAGGATTTGGATTCAGGCGTCTTAAATCCCACCCAGCCCCGCACTGTTGTGCGCCTTCCCCGCCGCAATGTAAGTACTTCTTCGCGGATTTATCGGCCCGCGGTCCTTATCTCGGAGATAATGCCCGGGAGCAAGGCGCAGCTATAGATACTGCCCCGTGATTTACGTGCTCTCTGATTTGAAAAGGCAGCTCGTTTTCCGACGGGTTGTTTTAGAGAGAGTCCAGATTAGGATTATTTTGCTCCTTATCAAAGGAGCGGTCCAATACTGGCTCCTTCTCTCCCCCGGCCGGGGGAATTAGCAACGCTTTGAATCCTTCGCTTTGCTGTCTCCTTCCAAAAGATCTTTTGAATGCCCTGTTTTCTGTTGCTCTTGCGAGCAGCAGTGGAGTTCGTTATCTCTGCACCCGGGCACATTATTTACAGGACAGCCGCGATTGCTGAGTTGTGTGTGTTTTTTTTTTAAGCCACCTAATTTCCTGACTTCTCAAAATCACAGAGGAAACTGTATGGTTGTGGTGCGACTCGTTACGGTGGCTGTTGCATAGAGTGTGGTGCCTCTTCTTGGCAGGGTTAAACACAACGGACATTTATTTATATGGCAGAAACGTGTTTTTTAAGTGTCGATTTTATGTGTCGCGTTTGTGCTTCTTTAGAATGACTGAACTTGTATCTTAAAAAAAAAAAACCAAGAATCAGTTTCAGGGGAAAAAAACAGTAAATGCTTCAAACGGCTTCGAGGTTTTTATTTGTCCAAATCGATGTTGTAAAGAAAAAGCAGAGCACATCAGAGCCCTGTGACATGCACACGGAGAACAGAATATTTGTGAAGAAATCCGTTTTAAAAAAAATCTCTTGGTAACAAAAGTTGAGGGTATTGGTTTAAAGCAAAAAAGGAGCCCGTTTAACATACAATTTTATTTCTTCTAGCCTAAATGTAACTTTGAGACGCCTTTCCATAGCAAAGCAAAATAAAATATTTTCAGCTGTAAAGCAAATATTGAAATAATACTATATAGATTTCAATATATATGCTAAACATAAAAATTCATGTAAATGTATACAATATAATATATAAGTTATGTACATGTTATGATCGTGGCTGTTATATGTTGTATGATGCAACATCAATATAATTATATATCTATTATGCAATGTATGAATACACAACACAGTGCATTTTCTCTCTATTGTGAATTGTCATGGCAAAATTGAACAACTAAAAGCCGAATCAGTACTGAAATAAACATCTGCATCTCGCAATAATCCAGCCCCTTCATTCCGACCCAGTGCTGTAGCCCTCCCGATTTCTTTACGTCGCGTATCAGCCGCGATTTCCTTTGCTGAAGAAGGGAGATAAACCTCCCTCCTCTTGCCCCAGTGTCCGGATCAGGGCAGGTGCAAGAAGCTGCTGCGAGTCAACGGGTGGTTTTAAGAGTTAGACGCGCCGGGCCACAGACACGGTGATATCTGTCCGCTTTCCTGTTTCAGGTCCCTGCTCCTGACCTGAGACCGCACATCTGGAGACAGCTGCGGCGGAGCAGCCCCGTGCCACATGCCCAGCGCTGCGTAGGGACCTGGAAGCGCCACGCCACGGAACGCGCCTGGCCAGCTGGGCTGCCTGGCAGGATATAAAATGTATCAGAGCTTAGCCCTCGCCCCCAACCCCGGGCAATCGGCTTATTCCCACGACGCCAGCAATTTCCTGCACTCCTCGGCCAGCTCCCCGGTGTACGTGCCCACCCCCCGGGTGCCCTCCATGCTCCAGACGCTGCCTTACCTGCAAGGCTGCGAGCCGGCCCACCAGAGCCACGCCTTGGGCAGCCCCCCGGGCTGGGCGCAGAGCGGCGGCGAGGCATCGGCCTTCAACGCGGGCAGCCCGCACCCGCCGTCGGGCTTCGCCTACTCGCACAGCCCGCCGGGCGGCGGCGGCGGCGGCGCGGGCCGGGAGGGAGCCTACCAGAGCCCGCTGCTGCTGGGCAGCGGGGGCCGAGAGCAGTACGGCAACGCCCTGGTGCGCTCGGTCAGCGGATCCTATCCCGGCCACTACCCGGCCTACGTGAGCCCGGAGATGCCTCCCTCCTGGAGCGCGGGACACTTCGAGAGCAGCGTGCTGCACAGTCTGCAAACCCGGCAGGCGGCCTTGCCCGGCCGCAGATCCACCTTCGGTAGGTGACCGGCCCTGGGGCGGGAGGGACTGTCCGCGGAGCCCAGCCAGGCTCGGGACCCCCGTCCAGCTCACGGGAGCGCTCAGTCCCGGAGGCCCGGGGGTAGCTGCAGCGCTTTGATGTGCAGGGCCCCGCCCGAGGAGAACTGGGAGGAAGGGGGAGGAGGGAGGGCTTAGACCCACTGGTTTCCCCCCCACCTATGGCGTGTTTCGTGGGGGGGGAAACCCACGTGGGGAAACCCCAAGCGAAATCGAGTGGGAGGCCTCTTGTGCCCCATGGAAGCTTCCCCGGACAGCAGAGATCAGCTGCTAGGAGCCTGGTGGGTTGGTGTGGCTGGGCCGAGTTCCTGGGGTGAGCAGCGCCTGACTCCGGAATGAATGGGGCTATTCCAGGAGTCAGGTACTGGCAGTAAGGGAGCAGGAGATTCGGAGTGAACCTTAAGGAAAAGACGATTCTCTGGAAAGACTCCCGTATCTTTAACCCTGTCTGGGAAGGGTCCAGGGATGTGCTGGGATGTTGCCACGTGAGTGAGTGAGTGAGTGTGTGTGTGTGTGTGTGTGTGAAAGAGAGAGAGAGAAGCACACGTTTTAAAAGGAATGATTTCCCTGGAGGACCGAAAAAAATGGAGGCTTGTCTAAACGCCTCGCCCTTGTACCACAAATGATCTCTCCTTTCCACAATATCGACTTTGTGCATTTGCCTCAATACTTGCCCTTGTGTTTAAATTAGGAGGGCAGATTTATAGCTCTTTGCCTTTTAAGTAATTTATTGTGGTAAATTAGTTTATATTTGAACAGACTCTTGGTCTCCTAATTCGCCTTCACCCAAACAATTCCCCAATTGCATCAATCTGCTGCCTCTGGAGAGACAGTGAAATCTAGTCAGGCGTTGAACAATAAAACCCACTTCAATTCGTTTTTATCCACACGGAGAGCCCTTTTAAATCAAGTTCCTAGCAAACTTTCCAGCTTTCACCCCTCCTCCCCCGACCTTTCCCGGTCTGCTAAATAAATAGGACCAGCTCTGGTTTATAACTCCTGGGTCTTTTGCTATTCTTCTCCTAAGATTATGTTTTGAAAAGTACTTTAAAATCCACTTCAGAATCTCATCCTTCTTATCGTCTTCACTGGAGTGAATCGAATTATCTTATCTCTGTAGTGAGAACAAAGTAAACTCGAGCAAATGCCCCCACTCCGCGTTTCTTACAGACTTTTTCCAAAGTGCGGAGCCTACTTTCTTCTATTGCACTTTGAACAGCTGCCTCCTTATGATTGCTGCAAATCGCTTTTATGAGCTTTGGAAAGTCATGTACAATCTTTTTTTTTTTTTCCCTGTGTAACTGTGATCCCCGGTAACTCTTTAATGCTCCCAAGGCAAACATTAATTCCACCCCCGTTTACAAATGATCCCCTTTCTGTTGAGAGATGCGGATTCCTTGCCGGATCATTCCCTATTCCATGCATTTTGTATTTTATTGGCCTGCCAAAATGCAGTGTTCCTAGTTATTTATTTTTGCTGCGAGAAAATGCAAGCGAATGTAAAGAGCCTGAACACCACAACAAAATGTCCCAATTTTTCTTTTTAAGGATCCTTTCTTTTACAAGTTCAAAGAAGGTTAAACCTGGAGTGCATTTTTATTTGGAAAGAAAACAGGCAGTGTTTCAAACCACGAAGAACCATTTCTTCCAGATTAAGGGGGGGGGAGGGAGAAGAGAGGGTTTTTTTGTTTTTTGTTTTGTTTTTTCAAAAAAAACCCCGAGGCTGTAAATCAGTTTATACTAGGACTGAAATAATGGGGGTTGTTCTTTATCGCCGGCTTGTAAAAAAATTGAGGCAAAAATATATAGCTGGGAGAGATACACAAAGCTAGTCAGGAAAAACAAAACCTTTCACTTTCCCTTCTGATTTCTGGAAGAGGGGAGCAGATCTCAAGCTGAAATGTCCAGTTAAGGGCTTCATGAATATATAATATTTGGGACTTGGATGCAGAAAGTATACACATGTGTAAAATGTGGGTGTGTTTAAAACCTATGTCATTCTTGAGCGTGTGTGTGTTTGCATGTGAAACAATTGAGCACCTATGTGGCTATATATGTGTGCACGGACATTGCATGATTATTTTGTGTTCAGCTTTTTACATATATATTGTATAGCCACATATGCATAGGCTGTATGTGCACACATTACTTAGGATACGTATGGGGTACAATTGTGGATTTATCTTACAATTATATGTGTGTGTCTGTCTCCCCATACCACCCCAAGCTCCTCCAGCGAGCTGCAAGATCGACTCAAGAAACCTGCCTCCCTCCCCCGCCCGCAGAGTCTGTCATTTGTCAGCCCAGAGCTTTAGGGGTGATTGATACCTAGAGGCCAGCATCCCCTGAAGTTGTACATCAGCCTTAGACATTCCACCAGGCCTTCCCCAGCCTGCTTGTCGCCACCAGTCAGCAACCAACACCAGTTGATTGAAATCAGGAAAGTCTTCCAGTTCCCCCTCCCCCCTCCGGCCTCCTCCTTTTATCATCTTACAATAACATCATAGCGATCATTTATTTTTACAACCAAGCTGGACTGCACCCGGCCCGCTGCGCTTCGGCTTCCAGCCACATGAGAAGCGGTTGGGGGCAGCCCGCAGGGAAACGAAAGCAAATCCTTCTTTGTTATCGCCCCTGCCTGGGGATATTTATTATTAAAAAAAAAAAATCCTGCAATGCTCCATGAGAAGGTTAAGTAAAAAAGAAAACAGAGGAGCGGGACGGGGCGTCTTTCGCTGCCTGGCCCAGATCCTGGAGACACTGAGGCTTGGGGAGCATGTACTATGTCCCTACTGGCAGCTCCCCTCAGGTGCTGTGCAATGGAGAAAGCTTGGTCCACATGGTGAAGCCCAATGGGAAGAGGATCTTGGCCTCGCCGAGCTTTGGATCGTGCCCTTGGAGAGAGGTTGAGTCTGCAGCAGAATAGCCCCTCTGCTTGCCAGGGAGCTGAGTCCTGCTTAAAAGCCCAGGCCCCTGCACTGAGGCCGCATGGGAAAGACCTTGGCTTGCTTTCTCCCTTGCCCGTTGTCTCCTGACCCATGGCTGGAGTGCTGGGGAGTTTTGCAGTGGACAGTGCTGAGGGGGCAGGATGGGGTCTGACACTTCTCCAGGACATGGAAAGTGAGGGAGCCGTGGAGTGTGTGTACTGCAAGGCGGTGGAGGGGGGGTAAACCGATTGTCTGCTGCCCTCTTGGCTTCAGCAGAGTTCCTCTAGGTAGGGTCCTGGGAGCCTTTAATGCAGACAGGGCCCCCAGTGCCTTTGGGACAAATCCTGCACAGGTGAAGGGATTTCATCACTAGGCTGAGGGGCAAACTCCTTTTGACTCTCACAGGGCCAGGATTTCATATGCGGGATTTTCACCTGTGCTGGGGAGGGGGTAAAACTGTAAGTGGGAGACCTGTGGGGGGGAGGGCTCTTCCCATAACTCCTTATTTCTGATCCTTATTTGCCATGGCTCTACGTCACTTCCCAGGTATGTTTTCCCTGGCCCCACACTGCACAGGGCTGTGCCCCTTTTTTCAGATGAAGTTTCTTCCTGACTCGGGGGATCTGTGGTGGCAGGTTTCAGAGAGGTCCCTGTTAGTCCCTTTCAGCAGAAACAATGAGTCCGGACCAGTGGCACCTTGAAGTCTAACACACGTATTAGGCAATTAGGGCATAAGCTCTGGTGAGACACACCTCGCTTCCTCGGATGCTTGCAGTGAAAGAAAGGGAGGCAGAGATGAGAGTGTAACATCCGTGCACGTTGAACCAGGGTGGCTGGGTTACAACTGTTTGCCATGGAGGGACGCAAGCTGGCTGGATCCTTGCACACCCGGGCCCAATTTCAGGGGTGATCGTCCCAACCCCTGCGAGGCTGGCACAGTGCTTTGCGGGGGGGGGAGGAGAGGGGGAGATGGCTGCCAAAGCCTGAAGGAAGAAGAAAAGTTCGCTGCAGAGAAGCCAGATTCCCTGGTGCATCTGGTGCTGGGTGTCCCGGGGCTGGTTGCTCTTCCAAAGACTCTCATGATGTGGTTGGGAAAACAGGGAGGCCATTAATGGTGAATTTCAGTGGCAGCTGAATGCGGGGCAGCCTGGTGCTCTCCATAGAGTCCCTCGGAGCAATCGGTGCTCCCAGCACTGGGGAAGGACCCTGGGCCTTGTATTTTCCTCCAGACAAACCCCATTGGGTTCCTTGGGATGGGTGGGCGGGCTCTGCCAGCTTGGCTCCCTGGGGATTCCCCCGGGGTCATTCCCAGGCCCACGCGCCTAACCAGCTGTGTTTGGCTCAGTTTCAGAGTACCTGGAGGAGTTCCCTGGGGATGGCCGAGAGTGTGTGAACTGCGGGGCCATGTCCACCCCGCTGTGGAGGAAGGACGGCACCGGGCACTATCTGTGCAACGCCTGCGGGCTCTATCACAAAATGAACGGCATCAACCGGCCGCTCATCAAGCCGCAGAAGAGGCTGGTAAGGCCGGTGACCCCCACTCACTGATCCTCCTTCCCCTCTTGCCTGGCACGCTGGGGTGTGGGGGGGGGAGCCCAGGGGCTGAAGGGGCTGGTTAGCGGACTCCGGCAGGGGAAAGGGGCGAGGGAGGGGCCTTAGAGCTTTTCTTTCTAGGGTTCGCTCCAAGATCCTGCAGATGAGAAGGGAAATCGTGAAGGAGGGATTGTTGTGCCGTCATCCCAGCCCCCTCTGCGCCGTGGGTCGGGGGCGATCGATCCTGCGTGGGGACAATATTGTTGCTCCTTAGTTGTTGGCTTTGATTTGCCGGGTAAGCCCAGTGGGCACAGCCCACCCGCCCAGGTTAAGCTGTTCCACAGGGTGAGGTGACCTTAGCCTGTACCCAGGGAGGCATTGTAGAACCTGCTACTTTTGTAAGAAAAGGAACGAGCCAAAGGTCTAATGCCACACTGGGCCATGTTTCTTTGTACAGGATTTATTGGAAAGGGCAGAAAGTGACAGGGTAAAGGAACCAAACATTTCCCTCTTTGAATGCGTCTTAGCATATGATTTATCTCATCTGAACAGAGTGACAGGAGCTCCCCTTAGTGTTTTTGACAAAAAGAAATCCAGTTGCTTGCTTTAAAAATTAAAAAAATTCCACAGTATTTTACACTGAAATACAAAGGTATAATCACTTCCCCGCAATCTGAGGAGCCTGATCTGAGCCCAGTTGGGTGCTTTTGTTAAAACAGGATGAAATTTACATTGATCCCCAGTGGGTTTTCTTTTCCCCTTTCCTCTGTCTGAGTAAAATCTGTAGTATTTGGAGCTGTATAAAAGCAGAAGCTAGAGAGAAGCAATCTGTCATGTCCTTTTTTTGTTTTAATCTGACCACCTTTACGTTACCCTAGGGCTGGCCTTTCTCTAAATATTTTATGTGCCCTCTATCAGCAAAAAAGTCTGTGTTTAAATTTAGGGGAAGTTATTTAATGATCATTGGACATATTTTGACAAGAAAGGAAGGAAGTAAGCAAGGAAGCCTAATCAGGATTTTAGTGTAGTTGGCCATTTACGAGAATATTGTATGTTATAATGTAAGAGAAGTGAAAGTTTTGCCTTTTGAGGCTCCTGAAATTTCCTGCTATAATGCCTAGGAAAAAAAAGTTTTTTTTTGGAAGGCTGCTAAAGATAAATTAATATGATCTGTAGCATGTATGACTGACCCTCTGCTGGGAATTTGACCACTTTAGACATTTTATTGGGATACATACATTCATGCACAGGTATGCATTGCTCTCTTAGGGTACATCTACACAACAGGGCTTAAGTCAAATTAAGCTACACAACTTCAGCTACGTCAATTGTGTAGCTGAAGTCGAAATAGCTTAATTCGGTTTTTGGTGCTGTCTACATAGCAAGAAGTCAAAGGAAGAGCACTCTTCCTTCGACTTCCCTTAGTCTTCGTAAAATGAGAGAGTTACAGGAGTTGGAGTAAGAAGTCCTCTAGCTCCACATTATTTTGAAATAAAGGCTTGTAGCATAGACGCGCTCTTTGTTATTTTGGAATAACGTTAGTTATTCCGAAATAACGCTGCCCTTAGAGGTAAGCATTAGACAACTAAGCATCTACTAAAGGAAAAGACATGCAATTTAGCCAGAGAATAAAAGATAGAAATTAATGGGAATAAAGATCTTTAAAATGAGGGTCAGTGCCACAGGCTGTATTTACATTTAAATGCTAACAGGAGTAGCTGTGGTTTTCTGCCTCCCAATATATAAGGACCTCTTCAAATGACAGGCAGAGACCTATTAAGATCCTCTAGTTACTTAGCTTGTGAATTATTATCTGCAGGAATTCACAGCTCCAAACGCATTGCTGAGTACAGGCTGATCAATTAAAAAAAAGTGTATGAACGCTGAGGATATTTTTGATAGTGCTCTCAAATAAGAATGGCCCGGTTCTGTGCCTAGAGCACTAAGTATGTGTATCCCTTTTCCAAAGCTCCTTGTGCATTTCTGGCTTTGCAGAACAGTTTTCCCAATTTTGCTCCCCAAGAGAGGTTTGAGTTCTGTCATGCACGCAAATCACCAGCTCCCAGGAGCCTGCACGGTTACACAGTCACAACACTGAAATTTGTGGGGGACGCTGGCCTGAAAGAAAGCGGATCAGAAATCATAGCTCAGTGCTAATTGAGAGGAGCCATTTTTCAAGCAAGCACCATAAAAAATAGGCTGTAGAATATTTACCTGCTGCCCATGATCCCTATACAAACCAGGAACCACTTTGATAGATCATGTGGCCAAGAGTTGTTTAAATTAGCCAGCTGAAACATGCAAACAAGGAGTTATTAGTAATGTGGTACGTGCCTGTCCTTGTGAAAACCTTGACCAAAACAAGAGCTTGGTCCCTAGCTATTTGTGTGTTCAATGGAGGGGCTGATCCTGCCATTCTTTTTCAGTGGAATAGCCCTTTTGGAAGGCTATAGGCTGTGCTCAAGGATAAGATGCCTGAAGTCCCAATTTAGGGCCAGAGCCAATTTCCATTAAAGTCCATCTGGCCTTTAATAAATTGAAATGATGAGCATATCTTAATTATTCTTCCTAGTGTCAGTGCCCTCAGGACTGTAGAATATTTAATGACATGCAATTAAACAGTATTTTCAGATTAAGTATGCTTCACAATTTCCAACCATTTAGATAATCACAGGCTCATGGAATAGGTCTAGTATCAGGTTAATATAAAGAAGTTCATACATCTAATCTACCCATCTATCAGTCTAGATAGATAGATAATCAGTTTACCTAGCTGCTAAAATGTATGTGACCATCTCTTTCTAATTTACCTTTTAGAGTGGGATGAAAAAGGGACAACAAACAAACACACACTTGACCTAGCCTTACTTCCAATAGACTCAATGAGAGCTTTGCACTAACTTAAATGGGAACAGAATTGTCCTTGTTCAATAACTACTATAGGCTGCAGCTTCATACAGTCACTGGTGCGTCTCTGGCTGTCAGGGTTGGCTAAAGGATGAGCTAAGGTCACTGTTCATAATTAGTTGCCTGTATCTTTTCAGATTAGAATATTAATCTTGCAGGTATTGTATATTCAATTCCATCCAAGCTGGGTCTCACTGGAAGGGGGAGAAGGTGCATCTTTTTCATGCAAAGCCACATTCGGCTATTTGAATTTAGTTGTACGAAATTTTACCTTTTCACTCTGCAGTCATTGGTCACAGAGCTCAGAGTTCGATCCCTCAAACTCTTAATTAGTCAAGCCCTCCCACCAAAATTAGGGAATGTCACAGCAGTTGAAATGTTCAAAATGCACCGTTCGTGAAAGAAAGTTTTAGTTGGAAACAGATTTCTTTGCTACCGCTTAGGATCTCTATCAATGCTAATGTAAAATCCCTAATTTTTACATGTAGGTCTCTCAAGCTGCAAAGACATCTGCACTGGTTAATTTTAACATGTGTACATAATCTGTGCATGTGTGTAAAGTGATGCATGTATACAGAATTTGGGCTTACAGATCAATGATTTGGTAAAGACCCCCTGGTATTTTAGTATGGAAGGAACTGTTATAGATAGTGTAATGAAAGGAATAGGACATGACAGTCCTTACTCAAGTAGAACTCTCTTTGGATGTCAAGGGGCAGCTTTGACCAGGAACTTACAGGTTCAGATCCATATAGCTCAGTGACCTCTGAAAAACCCATTTTCATTTGCATGATGATAAATCTTACCCAGGTCATTATACATGGACTTGGGTTTCCAAAAAATATTTCTATGAACAAATACAATCTCTGTGCAACATTTGTACAAATCAGGGTAAATTGTCTGTTTTCTATCATATTGCCATTGAAGCTTTGTTTACAAGTTATCTAGGCAGAAGAGTTTTTAAATTAAAAGTTAAACTGTTTCAGAAGTGTAGTGCCAATTTTAATAAGTTTTTTAATGGATTCCAACTTATTATAACCAATTTCTTAAGAAAAACAAATGTTTAAAATGTAATGTTACCATCAATGTTACTGTGTTTTGCTTTCTGGTATTTATTGATATCTTCAAAGTCAGTCACTGGAAATAGTCAAGATGCTTGTTTCTGAAGTAGAGTTGGTCAGGAACTGTATTTCCTGTTTCACAGAAAAATCTGTGATTTCATTCTTCCCCTTCCAAAGTGGAACAAGCCCCTCAAAATGTGAAATTTTCCATTCAATGACATTTTTTAAAATGGTTTCAAGTGAATGGAAATGGTTTGTTTTGATAAAAACGAAACATTTCCCTTCTGCTTTTGCATTTTTTTACATTATGCATAATATAAAAACAAAATGTTTCAAACCTGAAAATTAAAACATTGCATTCTCAAAATGGATCATTTTGATGTTAGCAGAATGCTCCATCCCATTATTTTAAAACAAAATTTTTTTGAAATCCACGTTTCCATGGAATGTTTTGCTTTCAGTGAATGAGCGTTTCCTGATGGATGAACATTCTGTCAAAACTTCTGACCAGCTGTCACGTGAATAGTGTCTGTACACAGGAACATTCTGATCTCGGTCACACTGATGAAAATCTAGAACAGCTCCCCTGGTTTTGACAAACATAAGCAGGAACAGATTCTGGACTCAGTGATGCTAGCATTGTAACTGATTTCAAAGTGTGACACTACATGCTTCCCAGACTTCTTTCAACACATATAGCTGATGAAATGGAGACAAATAGGTTGCACTATTATTAAGGGTGCTTGGTGTTCGGGAAGACGTACCCCTCTACCTTCCCACTTGTGTACAAGATGGACCTCCCTGGTCTGGCATCCTTGTGTAGGGTTGCCAGGTGTCCAGTATTGAACCAGACAGTCCAGTATTTTTGCCTCCTGTCTGGTAAAATTCAGAAAATACTGGACACCTAAAATGTCCATTATTTTCTTTTTTTTTTTCCTGGCCAGGAGGTGAATATCCCAGGTGCTTACTGGGTTCTGCAGGGGAGCTGTCCGGCCCAGCGCAGGGAGGCAAGATGGCAGATGGCCGCCAGCAGCCTGTTAGGGCCAAAAAGCCTCAAAAGCATTTCTTAAAGTGGCCACGCTTTTGCTTAACAGCTCTGAGTCCTTTTTTTTTTTTTTTTCCCCTCAACAACTTTGGTCTCCCCCTTTTTTTCCCCCCTCAGAGTTTTTTCCCGGGGGGGGGAGGGGGGGGAGGGTGTTCAGTATTTTTGGTTAAACCATCTGGCACCCTACCCTTGTGACCTGACCGGTCCTGAACCAGGGAGTTTGCTGAACCAGGGGAGTTCAATGCTCCCCTCCCGGCCACCAGTCCATGCTCCCAGGTTCCCTTCCTCTTGTTGCCCCACTCCCGGTTGCTGGCCCCAGCCACTGGGCTCCACTCCGGGCCCCAGCAAGGCTCCCAGCCCCCCTGGCCCTGGCCAGGCTCCCAGCTACTGGCCCTGTGCCACTGGATTGCTTGCCCCTGGACTCCCAGCAAGCCCCTGCTCCCAGCCACTAGGGGCTCTCTGATCCAGAAACACCCGTAGTCCTGCCGGATTATGGATGTTGCCAGACCAGAATCCCAGATTAGAGGTTCAATCTGTACTGTGTCCCAAGTTGCTTAAAGAAGCTGTGTCTGTTTCCTATGCTCCATGGTTATTAGGCTTGATCACTGCACACCCACCTTTATGCAAGAGCTGAGCCAACATTTTCCAATGGAACAATTTTCTGTTGAAAACCATTGAGTCAACACAGTCTAAAACATGCCACTAGAGTGGATTTTTATTTTGTTAAATTGCTCCATGAAGGAATTATCAAAATGTTTCATTTTGGCAATGATCTACTATTAGAGTTGAAATGCTCAGACCGAAAAAAGTTTTGATCTTTATCAGAACTGAAGGGTTCAATCAAGATGAAACAGGAGTATCCCAGAATATTTTGCAAGGTGAAACTTCAGAGAGTTAGACTTTTTGGTCTGATTTGAGATGCACCTAAAAGCAAAACCCCCAGAATTTCCCATGGGTTGGAAATTCAGCTTTCCAACCAGCTCTAAGAAGAAAAGTGATCAAGTTAGGGATGATTTCGGAGCACAGTCCCACTTACTACATGTTCTGAGCTCAAAGCAGAGATCTGTAACAGCCATTTGTCTGAGTACTTACCAACCAGAGTCCTCAACCCCTAACTGTTAGGCTGGTATTTCTGGCGGTGGTTCCATGCTGAGGGGAGTGCTGCATTTGCATATGCATATATCCACAGGCTTTGCCGCAGGACCAGTTGGAATATGCTACGAAGGCTTTTTGTTGAAATATTAGGATTTATTCATTGTTAGTATTTCCTGGTACCAGCTGCCTGCCTACCACTGGGTAGTGGTTGCTGACTCACTACAGTTAACAGCTAGGACTGGCAAATGGAACTATCCTGGCCTTTAGACAAGCCTCTGCATGCATATGCAACCCCCCCTTCTGCCCCGCCCCAAATCTCAAACAGTGGAGGTCTGGGGCCATGTGCAAAGTATGCTACATACAAGAGAGTGGTGTGTCCTTGTCTGATAATGAGAGTCTTTGGGAGGCAGGAGTGAAGGAGATGCCAGACACACCCACACAGAGCCTCTCCTATTTAGAATCCAGACCTGATATTAGGGCAGGGTTCATGGCCACGAGAAGGATTTTCTGGCTGTAGCAGGCCCTGCTGGGATGGGATTTTACACATAAGGGGCCTGACTTCATCCGTTGAAGTCAATGGCAGAGGTCTTATAGACTTGAGTGCTGCGGGATTGAGCCCCTAGTGAAGTGAACCTTGTGCTTCTCTCGGAAGTTACAGACATGTGAAAACATGAGATGCTCATGTCAACAACTCTCTCAACGCCAGTTGAAGTCAACAGGAATCTTGGCTGAGCTGGGAGGCTACTACAGACTTGACGTCATTTGTCAAGAAAATAAATGGTCGGGTCTGATATATTCACATTTTAAATGAGCCACGGGGCTCTCCCCAGAGGGCTGTCCATGCGCAGTGACTACTCTCCATCATTTACAAACAACTGTTCACACACCATTCAGTGCTGTGAATTGGAAAGTGAAAACCTTGGGACCAGCTCCTGTAAGCAGCTCTACGTAGGCAGGCATGGTCCCAGGCTGAAGGCTTGTGAGCCAAAATATCTGATGGTAGGATCTGGGCTCACTCCAAAGAAACCCACAACTCACCACATGTACAATTCCCATTCACTTCAGTGGGAGTCCCCTGGTCAGTACTTTTGGCCCCCGGAGCAGTGTTTCCTGTAAGCCATGCGCTTGGGTGGGCATCCTGGAGTGATTCAAGGGCTGCCTGGCTGATTAGCAGAGCACCCACAGCCAGCAGCATGTGTTTCTTTTGGTTGTGTACAGCCACATAGGTCTTGGGGCATATAACAAAATTTATTCTGCACGTGGATGGAAAAAAATTAGAGGGAACATTACCCCTGGGACAGATTTTCAAAAGAGCTCAACTCCCTTTTAGGCACTGGAAGGGGCCAGATTTGCAGGATAATTCAGTGCAGCTGACCGCACCTTTTTGGAAATCAAGCCATGAATGTCACACTGAGAGCTGATTGACCCTTTCCACGGGAAAACCTAGCCCTTCATGTCAAAGCTTTTCAGACTCACACTGGCATTTTTCTACGGGTGTTCAAACACTCTTGTACTTTTCTTTATTCCTCAGATAAGAAAAAACACTTCTTCTGGTGATTAAAAACAAAGGGACTGGTCCACACCCTCATGTCCTGCCGCAGTTACAAAATCCAGCTTCCAAAGGGATTTTAGAAGTGGCAGCCAGCCTGGAACAAGCCAGTCTCTAAGCTCCATAAACAAGATCATTTGAAAACAAAGAAAAAGAATACAGGGCCCAGTTCTGCTCCCACGTCCCACTCAATCAATAGCAGAACTCCCATGATATTCACTGGAGTCAGGGGAAAGATGTAGGAAGAAAGCAGAAGTGGAAGGGCAAAAAAGGAGTGAAACTGGGGAAACAAACTTCGACAGCACCGTTATGGCTCTGCAGCCCTGCCGCTGTAGCATGGTCGCTTCCCCCATTTTTCCTGTCCATGCACTCACCAAGAGGAGGTAACTAGGTCAACTAAAGAATGATTCCATCAAACTAGCTGTCTACACAGGGAATTAGGTCAACCTAACTAGGTTACACGGCAGGACACCATATTTTTCATAGCCCTGAGCAACAAAGCTTGGCTGAGCTAATTTTTAAGAGTAAACCCAGGCTTAAGAGTCTGAGTATTGTCATCCCTATGCAACAAACCTTCTGCTGAGATAATTACTTAGGACCCATTTCTGCAGAGCTTAACACTGAGCCTATATTAGTTACCAACCCTTGAGTAAAGGGAGATGGAGTGAACTCTTAATACACTGCAGGAAAAAGGACTCATGTCTTCTTGTCCATTTTAACCCTATTGGTTTCCCTTTGTTCCTTTTTACATTTTTAAACAGACTTACAGTACATCTAGATGGCGTCCACTCTTCTGAAATTTTTTTCGGAAGAGCAGACGTGTTTTTTCAGCATGCCTGTAAACCTCGTTTTACAAGGAAGAAGGGATGTTCTGAAAAAGGGTTTTTTCCCCCCACATTTGGCTCAGTGTAGATGGGCCAGATCTTGGACAAACCTCTTCCGAAAAAAAGAATGGAAAAAGCTACGCAAATTGTGGTTTGCAATTTGCATATTGTTTTCCAGAAGAACTGTGTAGTCTAGACACAGCCTAGTTGGTGTGTCATGTGGATGTGGTTATTACTTAATTACCTTTGAAATATCTGAGCTGACCAAATTCCTCAATGATTAATTTTTAAGATACATGATTCATCCTAAGTTTGATTTCCCCCTGCTCTCCATAAAACCAGGTTTAAAGTCTCAAAGGAAAAACAAATCAAATTTCAGGGTTTCACATTTGCTTTGATTTTGCTAAGTCCTAAACTTTTAAAAAAATGTTTTCTGCACAGATTTTTTCCATGCAGTGTCCCTAAATGCTATAATTACTAGCTTGTTTGGTAGTAAAAGGGTACTGTTTTTGAACCAGTGAATTCCATGACACAGTAAAGTCTCATTCAGGTGATGAAACATTGAATTACACTCCTCTACCCTGCATAGCAATATATATTTTGTAAGGAAGTCATGTTTTTAATTTGTCTTTGTTAGGAGCTTCATTCTGTAACCAGCCTACACAGATATTCCACTATTTATTATTTTGCCTGCTGGATACACTGCTTTTAGTATGCAAAGTTGCATTAAAATAAAAGGTATGTTTTGTACTAGAGATTTCAATACGACTCCTCACAGTACAGCAGGAACAATACTTGGCAGTTCTGTGTACAGCAGTGTAGTCATGTGTAAGAAGATATGGGAAGTAAGAATAATACAGTTACTCACCCATTTTATATGATACAGAAACAGAGACAGAGTTTTGTGACATACCATTTTTTAATCTATGACATGAACAGAATGCAACCCTATTGATTTCTGTCATGGGGCTGATTCACCACCCTGGCACCTCCAGGCGGCAGTCCCAGGAATTAGCTCACCTGCCTCGCCGGGTGTCTCCCTCTAGCTGGTGTCTCCCCGTGTTCCTCTTGTCCACAGCATCCTCCTCAGGACACTGCCCTCCTGCAGTGCCCACTCCGGTCTCTCTGCATCCCCTTCCGGGGGTGTGTGTGTTATTTCCTCTGCATGTACTCCAAGGTCTTTGCTGTATCCCCTTTGCCTCAGGGACCCACTGCCAGTCTTCATCTAACCTCTGCCTCAGGGGCCAACTTCAGTGTGTAATGGCCACTCATCACTGGCAAAGGGGTGTGTGGACCTGCTGCCCCACCAGGAAGCCTCCTCCTCTTTCTCCAGCAGTCAGGTCTCTGCTACTCTCTGTCCAGAGCCACAGTCAGTACTCCCACTCCCGCCAGGAGTCCTTCATTATATAGCCCCCAGCTGGGCCCTAGTTAGCAAGACCTGCCTCAGCTGGGGCTTTACTCTCAGCCCTTGCTCAGGGCTGGGGTTTGCCCTTAAAGGGCCAGTGCAGGGCAAGTGCCCTGTCACAATTTCCATCCAAAGCAATCTGACTGGGGGGCTGGAATGGAATTTTATTTTATAGAGAACCTTTTATAGTCACGGTATCTTAAAGCAGTTTAGAAAATAAATTAGGCTCTGATCTGGAAAGTACATGTAACTGTGCATACTTGAGCAGTCCCATTGCTTTTAATGGGACTGCTTATTTGTTTAAAGTTGAGCTAATGCATAAGCGATGCTGTCCCACAGCTAACAAGCAGCTCGGAGCCAGGGCCAAGTCAAGGCCGTGGAATCCCCAAAACAGGATTCAGGATTGAGTGTCTGTCTCTCCAGCAGAGCATAATCCTGCAACATGCTCTGAGTGCACCTAACACCTATCAGACCCCACAGCAGAAGGGCTGGATGCAGGCTACACTACTAATGCAGTTTTATATCAACCCAAACTATTTGCAAATAGAGTTGCCAGGTATCTGGTTTTCACCTGGACAGTTCATTATTCGGGTCCCCCGTCCCATTACAAAAAAACAGAAAATACCGGACAGTTTTCTCCTGCCCCACAGAGCCATTTAAAGGTGCAGCAACTTTTTTTTTTTTTTTTTGCTCAAAAACTTTGGTCAACCAAGTTTGCCATGTTTTTGTTGAAAGCATCAGGCAAGCCTATTTACAAACCCAAGTCCAATTTGGTAAACAGTTTCACCCCCAAAAAAGAAAAAGGTAATTTTTCCCAAGAAAGTCAAACTGGATTGTTTTGACATTTTCAAAATAAAACATTATGACATTTGGTTTAGAAAGGTAGTTATTTTTATTTATTTTTCAAAAAGGCTAAAACAAAACAAAATGGAAAAATGGGGGAAAATTTGGAGAAAAATATTTTTCAAATTCTTTTGGTTTGGCTGCCAGACCAAAACATCAGTTATCCACTTGCTCTACTCTTGGTTCTTATTAGGTGCAAACATCTACTAATTGAAAGATTGGGCCCTTTCTGAGAATCAACTGTAGTCCAAGTGACTAAGGTTACAATTTTTTAAAGGCAGATATAGAACTTTCCACTGCAGATGTGGCACAGAAAAATACTGCATTTACTGCAGCACTTCATGAGAGAATTTCCATAGAGTATGAACATCCACAGGGATGTTGTTCCATGTAAGTTACTGTGCAATTAGCAAAAAAGCAAAGGACAGAAAAAAAATGAAAATTACTAACATGATTTTATAACAAGAATAATGTTTTCATAAAAATCAATAACATCAATCACATTCTGAACTAAGGAAGTAGGTTCATTTGACAAAAGGGTTTCAGAAAAGGGGATGCTACAGCCTTACTTAAGTCTTTTTGCATAGGTAATGCCACTTGTATCATCTTTTGGGGACCTTGACTCGGAGTTCAGCTTAAATACTATGTGAACTGATGGGTATCTCAATCTGTGCAAAAATATATGATGTGTTTTGATTAACTGTCTCATCGGTTTCAGTTTGTGATTTCCCACCCCTTGAGTTTTAGGCTCTTTTAGAGGTAGGATGGCAAAGATAATTAAATTCATAATTCCGAGCTCTTATATGGTGTTTTTCATCAGTGGATTTCAAACTTGTGTGTTTTGCAACGCCTTGTGTCTGGATCAGGATGATTTCATGAGATATCAAAGCGATCCAGATTTCAGAGGGTTCACAAAGGGTCAGTTGACCCGGAAGACCTACCATTTGCTCATCGTTTGCAAACTGTCTAATGAGCCCATGCCCCAAGAGTCATGCCTGTCTAAAGTGGCAACGAGTTTTGCTGCGTTTTAATTAGCTGTTTGGGGGGGTTCAAAGGCATTTTCTATTAAACTCCTCTGGTTTCATTTCCATGTTCAAAAATGAAACCAAGTCTCCGGTGGCTTTGTAGTTTTCTGTAAACATGCAGCTCCACAGAGGGACCCTCCTCTGCTAATTCTGAGTTTCTTCAGCCAGTAGCTCTCTCAGACCTTCATGTAGCTAACTTTAGCGTACATTTTATTAAATATGCTCAGGCGAATGATTCCAAGAGCTTATCAGCAGCAGTTGGCTGTCAAGTGCAGCCCATGAAGAGCTTTTTGTTTAAGTGTACGCTACATTTATATAAATAAACACTGGAGTACAATGTTGAAGTCAACAACTTCCTAGACAAGGTCAGAATGCTATAACAGCGGACTTGAGTTGGGGGCGGGGTAGTCCCAAGAATGCTCTCTCTTTTAAGTAAACTGTGGGGAAATTAGCAATAGCATATTGTACCTTTGTCCTTCAGCGAGCAAAAGTAGCCTTGACTCTGTCTTTCTTGCTGCAGTGGAAAGTTGTCACAAGTCACAATGGGCAACTCCAGAGAATATTTAAAGTGTTTAGACCCAGTATTTTGGTAACCCTGGGCCTGATCATACTCCCAGTGACTTCCCTAGGACAGTGGTTCCCAACCTTTTTTATACCGAGGACCGGGAAACTAGGGTTGCCAGTGTCCCGTATTTGGGGCCTCTGTCCGGTAAAAAAATGCCGGATATTCTTCCCCTGCTGCATTTTGTGCAGTGGTTTGGTTTTTTTTCTCAACAACTTGGGTCCCCTCCTCCCCCCCCCTTTTTTTGGGGGGTGGGGGGCTCAACCGATTTCCTGCCATGTTCGGTATTTTTTGTGAAAGTATCTGGCAACCCTGTGGGAAACCCATTCACAAACTTTTGGTGGACGGGTAGCATTTTATTTGCATATCTATAATGAATATGTAAATATGCAAATAAAACACTATTGGTTTACCAAGAGGCCACCCCGAACAGCCACCAAGCGGCTGCCACATGGCGGCTGCTGGACCTGAAGCCGGTTGCTGTGTGATGGCTCAGGGAGCTGGGGTGTACCTCAGCCCCAGCCCCCAAAGCTGCCGCAAACAGCTGGCTTCAGCTCCAGCAGCTGCCGTGGCCCGGCAGCCAGTGGTTCGTGGCCCTGCACTGGTCCATGGACCAGCTTTTGGGAACTGCTGCCCTAGGAGAAGGAGATGGCCCCATGGTCTGTAAACTTACTTTGAAACAGCAGTTTATTAAAAATATCTGGTAGCTGGTTCTGAAATGCTGTCAGTTACCTCTTAGTCTCCTGTGGCACTTCTGTGACTGATAATGCAAAGATTACAGAGTGGGAAGGATTTTAGGCACTGAACTGGAACTGAGGAGATGTGGTTTCTATTCCCAGCTCAGCTGCTGACTTCAGACTTGTCTACATGGTATGGTAGTCCACATGAGAGGGTACAAATGTTAGTCTGTGCTAGAGTATCACACACTAAATGGCCCAAGTAGACCCTGATGGTGTGCACTAATTTAGTACAGTTTAGAATGAAACCACATTAAGCTGCACCTGGAAGATTTTAGTGTGCACCAGCAGGGTCCACTGCAGGAGGGGTAACGGTAGTTCGAATTAGGATCTTTAATTCGAACTACCTAGTCCGTGCCGTGTGTAGCCGCGGGCACGGAGTTCGGACTAAGGGGGATTTAAAAATGGCGGCGCCCGGGAAGATGCAAATGAAGCCTGGGCTATTTAAATCCCGGGCTTCATCTGCAACTCCGGTTGCCCTCATTAGACTACCTAGCTCGAACTAACAAGCTAGTGTAGCCTTGCCCTTAGTGATTTGAGGCTCCCAAATAAGCCATAGAAAAGGCCGTGGAATCAATAGGCCATAGAAGTCCCTAGAATGGAAGACCACTTTGGGGCCATGCCTAGCAGTAGAATTCAGTGCCCAGTTTCATCAAGCCTGACCCCCTGTCATCAGAACTACTTGCCCATCCCAGGCTGTGGGTCCATTCCCTCTTGTAGTGCTGATTCTGGTAACACTTAGGAGTGGGAGTTTCCAAAGCTTTCAGCACTGGCCTTACTCTGCACTCGGTCAGTGGTAGATGTCCCCCTGTTTTCAGCAGGGGCAGGCCAAAACCAAGCATCTGAAAACTCTTCTCTTAATACCAGATGGGGTCCTAACTAGTGTGAGGGTCCCGTTTGTTGCTGTACACGCTGCTTCCCTGGCACTGCTGATGACAGGAAAGTCTGGATTGTTTGCAACCTGGCTGTACCTGTACTGCAAGGTGCTGATCTCCTTCCTACCTGAGCCCCGGTCTACACTGGGACTTTCTTTTGAAATTATCCCCTTAGGTTGAATTAATAAGCAGAGCATCCACACTAGTAAGCCCGTTATTTCAAAATAACGGGCCCCTTATTTCCAAATCTGTACTTCTGCTTTTCATCAGGAGTAACACTAATTCCAAAATAGTTATTTTGAAATAGCGGTAGTGTGGACGCTCTGGTACTGCTATTTCGAAATAAATTCTCCCCAGAATAATTCAAACTAATTACTCCCCAGTGCTTCCTGAGGCTCTTAAGTCAAGGTAGTGTATCCACATTAACAGAGCCTGCCCTGAACTAATTTTGAGGCTTCCCCTTAATATGGACACGCTAGTTCGAATTGGTTACATCAGGAGTTATTAAGTCGAATTTAGTTATTTTGAAATAGTTTCATAGTGTAGACATGGCCTGACAGAGTTAGCTGAGAATGTTCAGCTCCACACAAGATGTGAGCTCGGCAAATAGGGTCCAATAAGAGTTAAGGAAGCATATCTGAGGGCAAGATTTTGCCCAGGCTAGCTATGCCAGGTATAACCATGATCCCATCCCTTCTGCTCAGGAAATGGCTAGGAAAATATTTGGAACATAATCATAATAATTCTTTTCTGTGCAAAAGTAATCCACTTGCATCTCAGGTTTAGATTTTGGCAGGTTATTTTTTGGAAAATCAATAATCTGTCAAGTAATATAATTATCTGTAACAAGTTGCCGAAGCTGCATCACTTAGCAACCAATGAATCAAAGAAGGTTCTGTCACCTTGCCCTACCTGTCTCCTGAAATGCAAATCTAATCTCTGCTTAACAACCAACTTTGTAAAATGTTTCATTTTGTATTCCTTCTCCCTTCACCCAATTTATCACACTGCTTGGTAGTGATATGAAGCAATAATGGAAAAACAAAGCAGACGTGGATTTCTTTGTTACTTGTATCACCCAACATCTATCTCTGTGATGAACTGACGTTTTTGTCTCCAGGTTGAAGAATATCACTCAGACACCTTAATGTGGCACCGATATCTTTTACATTTAGTGAAGTCTCCCATTAAAAGAGTTCGAATGCCTACCGCTAAGAGACATTAAAATGAAACACCCATAATCCAACAAGCTAAAATCCTGTGTTGAGAACTCTGTCTTTTCTATTGGCTGAGAACACAGTTGACAGAGATAGGTCTGCTGCTTCTATCAAGTGTTTCTGCATCCAGCTAAAGAAACGTTCGCTTTAGGACAAGTCCTCCAGTCAAGCCACCCACAAACACTGGAATTAAATGTTTGGCAAGTGTTTTGGGATCTTTAGATGAGAGATGTGAGATGCAAAGGATCATTCTTTTTATGACGCCTCCATGCTAAAACGCCACTGATGAATTACACCAGAGATCAGTCCGGTCCCCATTATCTTTACCAGTTCCTTTAAAGCAACAGCATTTTTCTAGGGAGTTTGCAAAATTGCTGCTTTGAAAACTTGGATAATAATTCTTATAAGAACCACCTCCCTCTGAGTGGATCGTTTGGGAACTGTTGCACCACGTTATGAAATATGATTTCTTGGAACATATTTGTTTAACATCAGTGGATGGGATTAAAAGGATGTTTGCCAGGTTTATCAAGTCATTTGCAAAGCAGAGTGAGCTCACTAGACAGCTATTTCTTTTATGGGAATTGTCTTATCTTGTGCATTTAGTCAACATTTTTCATTGTCCAGTAAATGAGTGTAATTTGAGATTTTTCCGTTCCCCCTTCATGCAAACTCTTGATTTTTTTTTTTTCACATGTATGGGTTTTTTCTAGTCTTCATCGAGACGTGCTGGTCTTTGTTGCACTAACTGTCACACAACCAATACTACCCTCTGGAGACGGAATGCAGAGGGAGAACCCGTCTGCAATGCCTGTGGATTATACATGAAACTCCATGGGGTAAGGCGCTCATTTCTCCTCTATAGGAAACCATTTTTGTCTTGAATCATTTCCCACCAGGTTTAAAATATCCTGCCTTCACTTCCTATTGGAAGGGACAGCTTTATCTAGTCCAAGAATTGGAAAGAATTCAGAGAAGAGTGAAAGGAATGATGTAAGATCTAAAAAGCATGTCTTACAGGGAGAGACTTAAGAAACTCAATCTGTTGGATTTATCAAAGCGAAAGTTAAAAGATGATTTTATCATGCTCTGCAAGGATATCCATAAAAGACATTTCTGAAAATAGATGTCTCTTTAATCTAGCAGAAAAAGGCATAATGAAATTCAGTGGTTACACACTGAAGCTAGATAAATTCAGACTAGAAATAATGTGCACTTGTTTAACAGTGGTGATAATTAACTATTGGAACAATTTATCTAAGGATGTGATGGAATCTCCATCACTTGAAGACTTTAGTTCAAGGTTTGCTGTCTTTCTGAACATTCTGCTGTAAACCAAACAGCAGTTATGGGTTACAGGCAGAAATTGCTGGGTGAGGTTCTCTAGCCTGCATGATGCAGGAGGTCAGAGGAGATGGTTATAACAGACCCTTCTGGCCTTAAAATTGATTCCTTTTTAAAGACGATAATGCTTCTTGTTTTTCTATTATCTCAGGGACACCAGTGTGGTTCTGTGTCTGCTAACATTTCAATATGAATTTAGTGGATCAGAAAGATGTAAGATTGCTAGCCTGGAATCCCCTGGTTCCATAGAACAGGAACCTCCAAGGTAGCAGCAGGACAAACTTTCCCAGAGCAGGACTATGCCTCTGCCCAGAGCTGCAAGGGCATTTTTAGAGGAGGCAGGCTGGTTCAGTCTCCATGGACATTCAGTTCTTGGTTTCTAGCAAGGAGGGCAGTTAGCATCAGGTTGTGGAGGTGGTTGATGTTTATCCATTCAGGGCAGGAACCACTAATGAATTGTCCGTAGGCCACAAAGCAGATTTTGTGCTTCCGTCTGGGCTAAGCTGAGCCAGTGCCCTTTAGAGGTTAAAGCCTCCTTATCCTATGACCATTCCTTCTGAGCCATCTAGTGCCCCAAACTCTGGTGTAATTTAACAAGACACCGTTGCAAAGGTCACTAATAAATCAGGAAAGGAAAAATAGGAAATAATGGAAAAAACCCAAAATTTGTGTGAAAGCCTCAACTGGTCAGCCTTATACATCTTCCCGCCAAGGCCTATTGTGGAGAAAAATAGCACATAGTGAAGGACAAGGCCTTTGCACAAGTCATGGTATATAAATATAAATGCAACACATGTGGGAGAGCTAAGTACAATACAATATTAATGATTCCAAACTTTGTGGGTGTCAAGGTGCCACGACCTCTGGCAATGAAAAAGGAAAGCATCCAGACAAGGAAACGGAAGCCTAAAAACATTACCAAAGGCAAAACCTCCACAGGTATGGTTCTTTTTTTATTTTATTCCTCCCTGTGGCTTAGATCATAATCGGAACTTAGTGTTTTCAGTGATTCTGCAGCTATGAAGTTGGCTAAAAATTAATTCCTGCTACAGAATCTGACCTTTCCTACAAGAAAAAAAAAGTGTTGTTTAGTCTTTATGAGTGGAAAGAAAATCCTCCGTGTGCGAGCTGATGCACCATTGTTTTCCTGAGCCTTGTACAACAGAACCATTCTTCTCATTGGGGTGTCTTTAACCGCACTGGTGATTTAAATGGCGGTGTTGCTAGCCAGGGGCAGATGAGAGTTTTGCGAGGCCCAGGGCAGCAAAATTTCGCAGGGCCCCCCTTTGGCCCTGCCTCTCTCCTCTGGTGCTGGTCCCTCCCCTGCAGGTGTCTGCCCTTCTGCTTCACCCCCAGAATCCCCTGGCACCTGCACATTCCCTTACCCCTGCACCCTCCTGGTGCCTCCCCCTTCCCTCACTGCCCCTGCCCCCTTTGCCCTATTTTTCCCTGATGCCCACCCTCTCACTACCCTCTGCCCCCGTTCCCCTCATGCCCCTGTGCCCTCACACATGCCTTGCTCCATCCCCACTTTCCTCATGGCCACCCTTTCTTTCAAGCCTTCTCCCAGCACCTCCTCCTCCCCCCTTTAGCCCCCAGTTCCCTTACTTTTTCCTCTCCCAGCATCACCCTGTCCCCCCTCCCACTGACACCTCCCCTCCTGCCCTTTTCCTCATTGCCTCCACTTGGCCCCCGGCATTTGTCTCTCCTCCACCCTGCCCCTTGGTGCCTTCCCCTTTCTTCTCCTGACCTGCCCCCCTCCCCTCAGCACAAGCCCCTTCCCCTTCCCCCTATTTTTCCCCCTTTCCCTGCCCTCCTTTACCTTACCTTACCTTAGGCTTCTGCCTTCCATTTGCGGGGCTGGAGTCTGTGGTCGGGCCCCCAAACTCCCCGCAGCCTGGGCCCCAGTTGCTTCCGGGACTCCAGACCACGTGCCGGAGCTGGGCCGCGCAGTGCAATGCTGGGCCGTGCGGTTTTAAAGTCCCGGACCGTGACGTGACGTTGTGCCCGGGCGTCTCCCCCTCTCTCCTGTTGCGCGGCGTTTGAGCACAAGCGGTGCTTGTGCTTATAGTCCCCAGAGTGTTTCGTAGATGGCTGGCACGTGGCGCCGGGGAATTTCAAGTGCGGGGCTGCGGTACCCCATCACAAATCCCCCTCCTCCTCCTCCAGCAGCCGCCAGCCAGATGGCTGGCACGGGGCCTATTGAAGCGTGGGGCCTGGGGCAGCCACGTCGCTCACCCTGCCCTATATCCGCCACTGTTGCTAGCTATTTCACTGCTGGGCATTGTCGTGGGAACATACAGATGCTCTCCATTGCTGTGGGATGGATGGAGTATCTAGTGGTGGGCGCAGTAGGACCCTGGGTATTGTCAAGAGTTGCTGGGGCAGAGGGAGCTAGGAAAGGTTAAGAGAGAATTTTAAAAAAATCCCCCCAGAAGCCGTTGAGAAAGAGCTTGTCAATTTCACTTCGCTGCTGTACTCCTCCTGCATGCTGCATGCCACGGTGGCAAAGGTGGTTCCTAAACAGCAGCTTCAGGCCAAGCTAAGCAGCAAGGGTGTAACTGGTGTCAAAGGGAGAGGCAGAGGCTGGGAATGCCTCACGTGGTCTTCTGAGCCAGTGAGGGGAGTCCCTCTAGCCACACTCTGCTGTGACCCTCTTGCTGGATTAAAAGCAGCGCTGATGGACCCTGAAAGAATTCCTGCCCAGCTCAGTCAGTTGCATGGGAGCTGTGATGTATGGGCCTATGTCTTGATGGGTGTTACGGTGGGGAGCAAATGAGTGGAATCTTCTCTAGGCTCTGACAGGAATGACCACCCAGGAAGAATAATGTACATGTCTGTCATGTGCCTTCCTCCCTCCCAAGTACCTCTAGCACAGGGGTGAGCAAATACCAGCCCATGGGCCGGATCCACTTTGCCAGGGTTAGCCCCTGATGGGCTGGTGCCACTATATTTACCTGCGCCTGTACAGGGACAGGCAATTGCAGGTCCTGTTGGTGGCAGATCACCGTTCCCGGCGAATGGGAGATGCAAGAAGCAGTGTGTACACCATTTCCTGCAACTCCCATTGGCAGGGAATGGTAATCCACAGCCAACAGGTGCAGCAATCACCTGTACCTGTGGAGATACAGGTAAATATAGTGGTGCTGGTCCACCGTGGTGAACTACTGCCATTTTATCGCCCACCCCGCTCTAGCATGTGATGTACCATTCAGTTTTGCTTTTTCTGTGTTTTAGCTGAGAAATAAACAACCACACTAAAGTACTCTCATGCTACAATAATGCCATGAGATAGGAGATTCTCCCCTAAAAAGTCCAGGGAGCTATTTAAATATTATTGACTGTTTATTTGAGAACTAACTTATGTGTATGTTACTTTATCAACTTGTAAAAATTATCTTTCAGGGTCTACAAATTCAGCCACTAACTCTCCTTCTTCCATTACAAACTCAGACAGCACCGTCACTTTAAAAACTGAGCCCAATGTGACATCACAGTACCCAGGACAAACCATAGTGTCAGTCTCCCAGGTAAAGCTTGCGAAAAGAAAGCTGCTTGTATTTGTTCCCATTGATTTTTTGACTAGGCAGAGGGCTAAGTAGTTCCATTGTCTGTTGCTATAACAAGCCAGTTTAATAATTCAACTCTTCCATCCACCTCTAAACCTGTCTTCTACCCCTAAAAACACCTTTTGCTCTGGAAACTATTAGGCACAGATATAAAGGATTGCCACCAGTGTTCCCTCTAAGCTGCAGGGCAGCACAGCTTCACAGATGAGATTAATCAGCTCTGCCCAGTCAGTGTATTAGGGATTTAACTGGTTAACTGGTAAGCATCACCCTTACCAGATGATGCCTAGCGGTAACCAGTTAACCGGTGGCCCAGCCCAGCCCAAGCAGCCCCTGCTTGTGGGATCCTGGTTAACTGGTTAATCAGTTAAACAGAATGTTTAACAGGTTAAATGGGATTTTACATCCCTTATTTGTATATCAGGCCTAACCAAACCTCCTGAATCTGAACATGCCTGGATTTAAGGGAAGTTCCAGCTGAGATCCCAACTGTTAGGCTTGGTGTCCTCTGTAGTGTATAGTAGAGGTTCTTGGTTGACTTTGATGCATTTGATTGCTGTTTTGGTTATAAAGAACATACCTGTGCCCAGAGATCTCCAAACTGGACACATTCAATCCATCAACAGAGACAGGTATAGCACAGGGTTCTTCCAGAGAGCTCTGCTAAGGAGCGTTTATCTTTGAATCAAGCAATCCTCCTGTCTAGTTGTAGGATTCTTTTGAGCATACAGTTCTGTCTGGAACTCACTGATCACATTCATAATCTGTCATATGAGCACTATTAAATTATATCCCTTTAATTCCAAATTGGGACATTGTTCACTAAATTGCTGAGGTTTTCAATAGCGCCTAAGGAAGATAGGCACCGCATTCCCATTACATTTCAATGGCCTTAGATTTCTTTGGCAATCCATTAGCACATCACACAAATGTAAATAAACACAAGTCATAGTAACTCTGTTTTCTCATTTTTAAACTGCTGATTTCAGTACACATTGAAATACATCTGAGGCTTTGTAATAATTTCTCCTTCTCCTAATCTTCCTAGGCTCAAAGCCAGTCGAATGACACACTGGCCAGTGGCCATTCCGAGTTCAAATTTGAACCTGAGGATTACGCCTTCACTTCTGCAGCCATGACTCAACAATCAGGACTAAGTGTTCCCCTCCGTCAGGACTCTTGGTGTGCACTGGCGTTGGCCTAGAAACAGGGCTTCCAATACAACTCTTTGGACCAACCTTTCTACCTTCCCCACAAATGGATAACAGGCAAAAGGAAGGGCTGCCTTAGAGCTTTGGGACTGAAAGGTTTCAAGTAGTCCACCCGTGATTCTATGTTCAAAGACAGATTTCTCTTGGAGGCTGTGAGTGAAAGCTTAGAAAATTGGCTGTTTTTTGCCAAGTTCATTCTTCCTGACTGACTGGTATTCGCTCCTCTAAAACCTTTTACTCTGCAGAAGGGAAATGGGGACGCCTTTTATCTTCCTGAGACAAAACAAATAAATACATCCCAGAATCTATGTTTATTCACGATTATTTCTCCCTTTTATGTCACCTATCTGTGCAGTTTCTTCCACTTTCTAATAAAGACTGCGATGGCACCAAGTAACTTAATTCTATTAACACATAAACCGTGTTGCCTTCCTTACGTTTACTGGGCACAGCAGGAAAGGAAAAAAAAGACCCTGTTGTTTTAAACATATGCTATTTTATATTAAAAACAATCATCTCTCTAGAATGTTAGCTTCTGAAGCATTTAGCCTCTCAGCACTGATCCCATGAGTCATCCACGAGATAAACACGCTGCTCTTCCAGTTCTGTCTCCAAAGGAAGAATTTCTTTTTCTTTTTTTCGGCAAGCCACATGACAAAAATGGTCAAAAAAGATTCTGATAATAATAAAAACTTCTTGAAATGTCATTTTTCTTTTGGATTATTTTGTTGCTGTTTCCAGTATTGCCAAATAATTTGCGGTTCTGTTTGTTTGCCTTCTGGTGTTGGAATGTTTGGGGTTCATGTGCTCAAACTTTTCTCTGAAGGACAAGCCCGGCTTACAGATGCCTAAATCTGAGATCTCAGAGCCAGGACTATGGTCTGGGAATTGGCTCTGTAAAATAGCAGCCTGGTGTACAACAGGTCCATTTTCGGTGTGCATCCTAAGTCATAACTTCTTACATGAGTGAGAAAATAAATCGTTCTTAACTTTCCTCCTGCCGCCGATGGAGAGCCCATGCAGTTATTGGATCAGGAGCTGGAATCTGAGCTGGTTCCTGCATCAGCACTGACTTGTCAACTAAAGGCCCAATTCAAAGCCTACTGATGTCAAAGAAAGACTGCCTTTGACTTCAATGGGAGTTCTTCCCATGGGCTTGCATGTGCTTTTGGCTCAGTTCCTTAGATCACATGGTCTTATGACATAGGGTTCTGTATTGCCCTGGATTGTGCCACAGTGAGCTGAGTCAACTTGCCATGAAGCCATGGAAATGACTTTGCTGGAGTCTTCTGGAGGTGGTAGGCAGCTCCATGGTGACATTAATCCCAGTGCATCACCTCCTGTTGCCCTCTACAGCTGCCTGGCAAGAGCAGCCTCTACAAGGCCCAGGGGGAGAGGCATGAGGGAACAGCCACTTAATGCACCATCTTCTCTTTGAGCACTCTGGTCACTTCTGATGCACTTAGCACCTGGGAGCTGTTTGACTTCCTCTTTGCAGCTTCTGTGATGTGCCTGGTTGAGGGTGAGCACAGATGGAGTAGTTGGAGTAGTCAGTGCTGTGGTGTTGGGAGCATGATCAGGGACACCCCATTTCTGAAAAGCAAAAAAGTGTGTGTGGGGGGGGGGGAGAGAAGTTGAGTAACATCATAAAAATCCTCTTCCAGACTCCTTTACTTCTCACATCTATATTAAAACTCTGCCTCATTGGATAGCTATTTATGGTTAGGAAGTTGTCGAGTAATTGTCCCTTAATATAGCCACAGACTGGTACAAGACTTCCTGAAGCCGCTCTTCCTCCTGTCAGATGAAATGGATCACTCAATTTTTATTATAAACAACAGGATGAATACAATTGGGGGAGAGTGAGATCTGGCATCAAATCCTGTCTCATCTGAAATGGAGCATGGAACTTGTTCCTCCATTTAATCCTCGTTAGAGAGAAAGCAGATGTTCCAAGCAACTTGGGGAAACTTAGTCCCCTTTCAACATTGCTTAACTTCAAAAGTGACATAAAGATCCATTCCCTCTAGGAAGCAAAATAGCTCCAGCTTTATATCAGCTTTGCCCTTTAATGAGACCATGGATTGCAATCCAGCCTTTTATCGAAAACCCTATATGAAGATTATTTAGCAGTTCGTTTTAGTTTACCTCAAAAGTCTTCTTCGCTGCCCAGACCAGGTGAAACATCCATGCTGTACAGAGACTGGAAGAGACACTTTTCTCCCTTTGCAACACAACTTTGTGACAGTGAATTAAGAATATGTTCCAAACAAACAGTATGGGTGACCTCGTCTATCTTTGCAGCTCCCTGACAGCAGTGAATCTACTTTGATTTACACCACCTCATGATGTGGCCCGCAATCTCTTAGGGCATGTTTACACAGCAAAGTTATTTCAGAATAACGGCTGTTATTCCGAAATAACTAGGCAAGCGACTACACAGCCATTCTGTTATTTTGAAATAATTTTGGCTTATTCCAAAATCTGTAAACCTCTTCCTATGAAGAATAATGCCTATTCCAAAATACTTATTTCAAAATAAGACGTGTGTAGACACTCCACTGTTGCTACTTCGAATTAGCCCCTCCCCAGTGCCTCCTGGGGCTCTAAATCGAGATAGCACGTGTACATTAGGGAATCCTGCCTCGGGTCATTTTGAGGCTTCCCTGTAGTGTAGACATGCTATTTCAAAATAACCTATTCCAGAGTAACTATTCAAAATTAATGTGCAGTGTAGACGTAGCCTTAGTGTTTTGCTGGGCTTGGAAGTAAACACTCAAGACTCTATGGAGAAACAATGAGGAGTCTGTGGCACCTTAGAGACTATTCATCCAATGGAGTGGGTTTTACATATGAAAGCTTATGCCCTGTTAAATCTATTCAGTCTCTAAGGTGCCACAGGACTTCTCGTGTTTTTGCAGGTACAGACTAAGGCCACATCTTACCCAGAAGTTCGAATCAAGATACGCAACTAAATCTACGGTAATGGCCTAGCTGGAGTCGATGTACCTTGATTCAAACTTTGGTACTGTCCCCACAGTGGGAGGTCGATGGGAGAGACGCTCCCATTGACTTCCCTTATTCCTCACAAGGAGCAGGAATACCGGCACCAACGGGGGTGCCCTCAGTGTTCGATTTAGCAGGCTTTTACTAAACCCACTAAATTGAACACCAGAAGATCGATTTCTGGAGCATTGACCCGCAGATAACTATAGACATGGCCTAACATGGCTTCCCTGCTGAGACTTTTCTCTATGGAGATGCATGCCTGACAGGCCTTGCCAGTTTTTCCCTGCTCATTGGTCCCTACTAGCAGGGCCATCCCTGCCAATGTTGGTGCCCTACACAGCCCAGCACCAGCAATCCTCTCTGAGAGGGGAGCAGCCACAGAAGCTGTGGGGGGCACAGTAGGGTTGCCAGCTCTCCTGCACTGGATGGACTGGACGCTATTGCAGCAATTCATGTCTGGTCCATCTGGTCCAGGAGAGCTGGCAACCCTAGGCAAGAGTGGGCCAGGGTGGGAGGCTCACCAGACAGCCGCAGGGGAGCAGGCGGGAGGCATGGGCAGTGCGAGCATGGGCTGGATGTGCAGAGGGTGACTGTGCAGCTGGCCGAAGAGAAGCGGTGGTTTGAAGAAGAAAACCACCACTTCCCTACAGCCGCCAGCTGTCTGACCCCCCCTGCTCCTCCTGAGTCCCCTGGCCTGCGCTCATGCTACTTGCCACTGCCTGGGGAGTGAGGGTTGGGCATAACCTGTGGGGGGTGGTGCTGCTGAGGTTTGGGGCTGGCCACTGGAGCTCCATACACAGCACTCAGCTGCATGGGGCATCATGAAAGTTGGGGCAATTTGGGGACAGTCCTGCCCACTAGCCAGTGCTGCTTTCACCTGTCTGGGGAGCTGGTGTCTTTCTAAGCCCTGATCCCTGCTGGGGTTCTGAGGCTCCAGTCTGTCTGTCCATGGTTTTACAGCTGCTGAGGTAGAACTCGTGGCAGTGAGCTATCCCCAGGGCTCTGCTTTTAGGGCAATAGGTGCACAGCATCTTTCATTTTGTGTGTTGGAGTCAGAGGGGATGGGGGAAGTGAGTGGGGGGGGGGGGTGGGCAGGGTCATGTGCCTCCAATCAGTCTGCTGATTGGTTTGTACTGAGCATGCCCAGTAATGCAGCTGAAGCCAGTTGCCCTCATTCAGCCTTCCCCACACCCCTCAACTATCAGCAGGCATATGTCATCTCTGGGTGGCATTTCTCATGGCTGAGCTTTGGCCCACTTTCAGAATTTTTTGTTGCCTCTGAGGCTGACCTCCACCTGATCCTAGAGGCTCAGTACAGAAGAACAGCCATATTGGGTCAGACCAAAGGTCCATCTAGCCACTTCAAACAATGAGAAATGCCAGGTGACCAAGATGGAATGAACAGAACAGGGAACCATCAAGTGATCCATCCCCATCTTCTGACAGAGGCTAGGGACACCATTTCTACCCATCCTGGCTAATAGCCATTGATGGACCTATCCTCCAAGAATTTATCTAGCTCTTTTTTGGCCCCTGTTAAAATCCCAGTCTTCACAACATCCTCTGGCAAGGAGTTCCACAGGTTGACTGTGCATTGCATGAAGAAATGCTTTCTTTTTTGTTTTAAACCTGCTACCTATTAATTTCATTTGGTGACCCTTAGTGCTTGTTATGGAACAAGTACATAACTTTTCCTTATTCATGTTTTCCACACCGGTCATGATTTTATAGACCTCTATCATAGCCAAGAGGTTTTAGTCTTTTTTGATTGGTTTTGCTTAGCTCACAGACTGGGCCAAAGAGTTCTACTTTCAGTGAGCTTTCTTAGGGTTGCCAACCCTGCCAGTTTCTCTGGGAGCTCCCTGGAATCAGACTTTATCTTTCAGAGGCTACTGCAGCCAACCCAGGAGATTTTCGGAAGTTAAAAATCCAGTGGCACTCCAAGGTTGAGGCAAGCTCCCTGCCTGCCCTGGCCCTGTGCCTCTTACAGAAGCAGCTGGCACGTCACCGGGTTGGGGAGGTCCGGGGTTCTCTGCATTCTGCCCTTACACCCAGTGCCAATGCCACAGTTTCCATTAGCCGGGAACTGCAGCCAATGGGAGCTGCAGGGATGGTGCCTGCATGTGAGGGCAGCACGTGGAGCCTCCCTCCTTCCCCCTCAGGTGTTGCTGGGATGTGCCGACCACTTCTGGGAGACACCAGGGCAGAGCGGGAGCCTGCCTTAGCCTTGCTGTGCCATGGACTGGGAGCTGCCTGAGGTAAGCTCTGCTAGGCTGGAGCCCTGACCACTTTCTGCACCGCAGCCCTGAGCCCCCTCCCAGAACAAGCACCCCTTTCCCCCTCCATCAGCCCAACCCCCTGTCCCAGCCCTGAGCCCTCTCCCAGAACTAGCACCCCTTTCCCTCTCCATCAGCCCACCCCCTACCCCAGCCCTGAGCCTCCTCCTGCACCCAAACTCCCTCCCAGAGCCCACACCTCACATCTCCTGCTGCATCCCAACCCGGTGAAAGCGAGTGAGGGTGGAGAGACAGCGAGTGACAGAGGGAGGGAGGCTGGAGAGGGTGGGGCAGAGCCTCAGGAAGAGGGCCCCACAAGACTTTTTGGTACTTCACCTCTCTCGTCACCCTGGCCATGGAGGAAGAGTTCCCTTGATGAGCTGTACCAGTCCTGCGAGTTCACCCTTTCCTTAAATGCGTGAGGTAATCCTCACTGCAGCTCAGATAAACTGCAGAGAAAGGGGCGGCCAAAGTGGGGGGGCATATGGGTCTATCATGAATTCAGTGACCCACTGTCACTCTGATTGCCAACACACCAAGCTCTATCTAGACCCAGGCGGCCTCTGTTCCTATGAAAATGGAGCACTGCTATTTGGAGCGGTGCCTTGCCAAAGTCCTACCTCCCGAGTAAAGAGGGTGGCAGAATGCAGCAACCTCCTCCCAAACTAATGCATTTGGCTGGGCATCGATTGAAAGTAGCAAGCAGGAACAAAAAAAGCCCAATGTGCAAAATCAGTAATATAGTCAAAGCACCAGTTAAATTCAGGGCTGTGTGTAAAAGGACGGAGTCTTAAGAGATGTGTGACGGGGCATCTGTCCTGCGCTGGCCCTTTAAGTGTAAAAACCTAGCCCTGGGAGAGGGTTGGGTGCAAAGCCCACAGCTGTGGCAGATACTAGCCAATAAGGGCTCAGCTGGGGCTACATAAATAAGGGTTCCAGGAGGGAAGAAGGGGGCAGACTTGCTCTAGCTGGGGAGCAGGAGGGACTTGGTTGCCATGGAAGCTGGGGGTGTTTCCTGGAACAGCGCAGTGCTGGGGAAAGGAAGGAAGGCGGGCAGGCAGGCAGGGCTGGGGATCTCTGGCTCTTAGGCTGCAGGGCTTGAAGCAAGGCCTGAGAGTACTAGGGGAGCACAATGATGAGTGGCCATTTCAGACAGCAGTTGCCCCTGAGGTAAAGGGCTAGATGAAGACTGGCAGTGGGTCACTGAGGCCAGGTGGGTACAGGGGAATTGGGGGGTTCCCTGGGAGGGCAGGACCCCGAGTACAGAGAGTGATAAACACCCCCCAAAGGGGGCCGAGAGACACTGCAGTGGGCACTGCTGGAGCCTAATATCCAGAAGGGGACGCCGTGGTCTGGGGGTGATGCAGGACTGGAATGGAGAGTGTGGAGTGAGGACAGGGGGAGACACCAGCCAGAGAGAGGCATCCTGCAGGCTAACGAGCAAGTCCCAGGGCTACCAAGAGGGAGGTGTTGTGGCGGTGACAGGATGCTGCAAGAGGATAACTTCTTCAGACAATAGAAAGGGCTGCTTGCTTTTGTGTGGGGGTGTCCCTTGAAAGGCGAGCCAGAAGACACAAACAATGCCAAGATGTTGACATTGATGGCTCCAGCAATGTTATCGATTGCCTGCTTGTCTGTAAATGTTGACTGAAAGCCTGGATCACCTCTGGTCTGATAGCTGAGAAAATGAGACAATAAGACAAGAGTAAAACCATTGGGATGGGTGTAACTTTCCTTTCTGACACCATCCGCTGGCTACACCCAGCCCCACATTCCTCAAAGAAATCAAAGGGAATTCCTTACCTTTGGGGATGTGGGGCCTCCATAAGCTTCCTCCAACCTAGTCCTGTGCTGCCCACAGTCCTCCACCTTCTGGTGGAGAGAGCTAATGTGACACACTGCCCCGTGGTCTTGTTAGAGCACAGCTCTCTCTGGATCTTTTCCATGACCTCATGCCCTGTGGCACCAAGCTGCCTGTGCTGCATTCCAGGTCTTAGCCCCCATGTGTTTGACTTAGTGGCCATTTTGTGTGCAGAAGGACTGCAGAACTAATTCTGCAAATACACGATCAGCCTGACGATGGGGATACCAAAGGGGGTTGTTGCACCAGGGCCCAGTGATTCAAAGGAGGCCGGGGCCAATGCCACTGCTACTGCAGCAGAGGCCGGAGCCCCGGACCCTTTACATCATTGCAGGAGCACCACATCACAAGCTCCAGACAGCACTAAGGGCTGGGGAGGGGGTGGACTCTAGGCAGCTCTGAGGCCTGGCTGCCCCAGGCCCTGTCCTTTCTGGGGCAACCACCCACCCTGGGCATCTAGCCCAGGGGCCCATGGAGGCTGTTGTTGCTCCTGCACTGTATCAAGGTCTGTTTTCGATGGGGTAGGGGGAGAAGCTAAGCTCTGCCTTAAACGTGAGGAACGAGCCTGGTGGAAGGTGCATATCATTTAGTGCAAGGGACCAGGAGGAAGAAGCCAGCTTCACCAGTGGAAACGCAGCACTCTTACCAGAAGCTCATCCTTATAGAGCTGCTGCTTCAGTGCTGGCAGTAGGAGGGTTTTGCAGCTGCCCAGCGAAAACAGGAGCAAGGGACTGGAATTAGATGTAGCCAAGATCCCCAGTCAGGGCCGGCCCAACCATACAGGCAAAGTAGGCAGTTGCCTAGGGCAATGTTTCTTTAACTTTTTTGAAACCACGGAACACCAAACAATAGTATTTTTTTATGCAGAACACGTATGAAAATTTTCTTCCAAAAAAAAAAATTGTTGTCAGACAAAAAAAGACAAAATCAAAGAAGTAACAAAACCAAAAAAGAGGTGGCAGCACACCTGTGAGTTGTTCACGGAACACCAGTGTTCCGCAGAACATAGTTTAAGAAACACTGGCCTAGGGCACCAGGCTCTAAGCGGCGCCAAATTAGACAGACGTGAATTTTTTCGCTCTTTAAAAATAGCTATTAATACGTTATCTCTTACAAACCAAAGTACCAAATATTACACTTGTAAAACAGGGCATCCTTGCCATGTTGAGTTATATTATCTATTTCACGTTGTGGAGCAGGGCTGCGTGTGTAAACACAGGTAAAACGTGTCCCAGCATAGCTTCAAAAGAGCGTCTCCTGGGTTTGCTGCCCGGGGCTGGATCTGGCAGTCCGGTCATTCTCAGTAGCCCAGTGTTGGCAGGTCATATGGAATGGGGGGGGGGGCAGCAAAGTCATAGTTCACTAGGCCAGTGGTTTTCAGACTATGGGTTATGACCTAGTATTGCATCGTGGAATGTTAGGCACTGGGCCTCGTAGCTATGGGGGGATCAGGTGACCAGTGTGGGTGCTAAGGCAGCTACCTGCCTGTCCTGGCACTGCAGACTGCGCTGCGCCCAGAAATGGCCGGCAACAGGCCCAGCTCCTAGATGGGGAGGGGGGGGGGAGCACACAGGGTTTCATGCACTGCCCCTGCCCCGAGCACTAGCTCCACACTCCCATTGGCTGGAAACCTGTTGCTGGCTGCTTCTGGGGTGCAGCATGGTCTGCGGTGCAGGAAAGGCAGGAAGCTCCCTTAGCACCCCCGCTGCACCGCTGACCAGGAGCCACTCAAGGTAAGCCCCTCCTGCCCCAGCCCTGAAACCCCCCAAAGCTGGAGCCCCTCTGATCCTCAGCCCCACCCCAGAGCGCACACTCTAGTCAAATTTTGTTGGGTCATGAGCATCAACCATGTTCTTCAACTGGGTCATGAGAAAAAAAAGTTTGAAAACCACTGAGCTAGGGTGCCAAAAACTCGGGCTGGCCCTGTCCCCGGGGTATGTTGCTCCTATCCGGTGGATTTGGGGTTGTCCTTTGCAGGGTGACTTGAGTTCCTGTCCCAGCTCTGATGCTCTGTGTCCTTGGACAAGCCTCATCCCCTTTCTCTCTTGCTGCTTCCCCTCCAACGCCCCCATCTGTCTTTTCTAGGTGCATAGTAATCCCTTCAGGGCAGAGACATCTTCCCACTACGTATGTACAACACCTAGCTTAATGAGGAGCCAGTCTCCGCTGAGGACCCCAGACAATTCTGTAATACCACCAGCAATGAGCATTGCAAGCCTGTTGAGCATCACACACAAGGACAAGATAAGATATTTGCTTCACAGCAACACCCACAGTCTAATTCTATCCAGTTCCCAATAGCAGTGTGTCACCCAAGACGCAGGTTTTTCTCCCGCTCCTAACTGAACATGCTCTATGTGGCTTGCAAGGCGGTCACAGGGGAGGGAGCTAGCATGTAATTGTGCTACTGTGTGTGCCTGCCAGCCTGTCTGTAACCATCTGTTTGGCTTTGTCTACTGTTGCACGTCTGCTGTTGAGCTCTCGCTTGCCATTGTTCAAAGGTCACCTGGCCAGATGAGTTCACAACATGACTACCACCATCCGTTTCTTTTTTCCCTTTCTGCAGATGTCACAGTGTCTTCACCAAGTCAGCAAGTAACTAATGAAGCACTCGAGCTGCTAAACGCATATTGTTCTTGTCTAGGGTCATATGAACAGCACAATAAAACCCTTGCTCGCCAGCGCAGTTGCTTTCTATTACTTGTTTCTTTTATTCTTCTGCATGGAAAATAGAAAGTTGTTGCATTTCTGGTTGGAGCGTTTACTCCCTTACACTTTCTAATTGGGTGTAATTTTTACAGTGGGTCTGAGAGGGTTATGATTTCAGTGCTTTGCATTAGGAAGCCTTTTACTGAAAGCTGTATGGCAGTTCAAATGTAAATTAGTGTATATAACCCACACACGTGTATTACCCGCACCCGTGCATAACCCATGATTTTTCCTGATTGTGTTAAAAAAGTCTTAGATAACTTGCACACGTGTATAGCCTGCGGGAGATGAACAGCACCTGTAATGAAGTGTTAATGAACTGCAGCTGATGACGCTGAGCAGTAAGTATGCTACAACCCTTATTGCTGGTATATAACCCCTTTGAACCACACCGTTTTACCATTAATTTATTCCTTTAGTAGTTTTAACTTGCACTGAATTTTTAAAAAGTATTTTAAACTTAAAACTTTTTAAACATGCCTAAGCACAAATCCTACACAGCCAATTTTAAATTGTGTGTGTTGTGACATATGCAAAGGACAATGGAAACAGAGTGGCAGGGAGAAAATACTCTGTCAACGAAAAGTCTGTTCGGGAGTGGAGAAAGGAAGAAGCAGAGCTAGAGAAATTACACCCTAGGAAAAAAGCGCGATGCAGAAAGCCAAGTGGCCAAATCTGGAAGAAAACCTGTTGATGTGGGTTCATGCACAGAGGACAAACGGGTGGTGTCAACGGTAGCCATACAGCTCAAGGCTCGACTTATGGCTATGGAACAGAAAATCTATGATTTTAAGGGGGGGGTCGGGAAATTGGGTGTACAGATTTATGCGGAGAAACTATCTGTCAGTTTGCGCACAGACATCTGCTGGCCAACGGCTTCCCGACGAATGGGAAAAGAAAATGGATGATTTTAAAACTTTTGTACATAAAGAAATTCACCAGCTGGGCTTGAAACCAAGCAACATTATTAACATGGATGAGGTGCCCATGTCATCTGATATACCCGCTACTCAGTCTGTTGCGGAAACTGGATTGAAAACCGTCTGTGTAGCAACCACCAGTCATGAATGCACCTGTTTTACTGTAGTGTTGGCATGCACGGCAAATGGTGATACATTAAAACCAATGGTGATTTTTAAGAGGGTAACGATGCCTAGAGAAAAACTGCCAGCTGGCATTTGTGTGGTTTGTAACAAAAAGGGCTGGTTGAACACAGATGTTATGAAGATGTGGACAGACAGCTGCTTTCGTGCACGAAAAGGTGGTTTTTTTAATCCTAAATCTCTGCTGGTTTTAGATTCCTTGGCCGCCCACAAAGAAACTTCAGTTCAGAAACATAAATGCCATAGGTGCACATATCACCATAATTCCAGGTGGACTGACCTGCAAGTTGCAACCACTTGATGTGGCCGTCAACCACCCATTCAAGTGCTTCATCCGAGAGAAATGGGACAATTGGATGACAAATGGGGAACAATTCATTCCGGCAGGTCGACAGCGCCGTGCAACTTACGTGGAAGTTTGCAAATGGGTTTTGGCTGCTTGGCACAGAATAAAACCGGCTACTATTCGCAATGGGTTCCGTAAATGTGAAATTCTTCCTGACATTGACTCTTCTAGCTCTGAATCCGACTAAGACAGTAATTCTGATTCGGCACGACAGACCTCAACTGTCACTAAAGCTCGCCTAGCCTTGATTATGGATTTAATGGATGGTTTTCAAGACAGCGACTATGACGAAAGTTTTGATGGTTTTGAAAACTCAGACGCTGAGGAGGATGCTGCTGGCACTGATTCTAGTAATCAGAATGAATGAACTTATGTATTTTATGACAATGCGAGGATGGCTTTTTTTAAACGATTTTACCATATATTTATTCTTTTTCTAGTTGCACAGTAAAGTTCTAACTTTTAATGTATTTTAACATCACTGCCGCTATTATTTAATTAAAATATGCTGCTTTTATCAAGTGAGAGTCAGTCTTGTCTTCCTGTACTTTCAGTAAAAATAAACCTGTATAAGACGCAGACGAGTATAGCCCGCTGGGGGGGGGGGTTGTAAAACTTTGCATAACCCGTGGGTTATATATGCTAAAACATGGTAAATGAGCACCTAGAATACATAGCTGGAGTTGGCTTACCTTAAGCCGAGCGTGGCGGCGTCCCCACAACAGGAGGCTGGCGGGAGCAAATGCTCCTATTGGCGTCCCTTACTTTTTCAGACACCGGCAGGGATGCCCTCTGAGTTTGATTTAGTGAGTCTTAACTAGACTCACTAAATTGAACTCCGGAAGATAGATCATGACAGCAGCAAACTTCCGTGGAGTGAAGACAAGGCCTTAGAAAAGGAGTCAGCCAATAAACAAGTATAGTTAAACTTGCTCCTTAGAAAGCCTTTATATAAATAATGGGGTCAGGTCCTTAGTTGGTGTAAATCGGTGTAGCTCCATGGAAGGCAATAGAGTCATGCTAATTTATACCAGTCGAGTAGCTGCCCCATAATGTTCCAAAGTGAGTTGGCTTCACAGAGGCCTCCCTAGCAGTGGGACCAGAGAAGCCAGTGCAGGCTTTGGAAGAGTTAAAGAGCCAGGCGCACCCCCATGTATGCCCTGGAGTCAGCTCCAGAGCCCTTCCCCAGGAATGAACATGGGAGGGAAAAGGGGAGGAACCTGGTCTCCATAGTTGCTCCCTCCCTGCATCATGAATGGCCTTGCTAGTCCTGCAGGGCTAGTGTTGTCTGCAGGCTCCAGTAGTGGCTGCTGAATGGCTCTAGAGCTGCTCTGTGGCACAGAGAGATGAATTCCTTCTGTCAGGGCTTGTTCTCTCCCCAGTTCTTTAGGCTGGCAGCTGGGTGCCAAAGCAGGGGTTCACGCAGCTGTGTCAAACCCTAACCGCCCCACCCTCACCATTCCCTGGGCCAGGCTCTTCAGATTTGCTTTTGGCCAGGTGAGTAAAAGATCCTCTGCCTGGTGTTTTATTAATTATTATTATTATTTTATTACTATTGTGTATTTCTTCCCCTCCTCTGAATGGCAGAGCCAGGGAAGGAGCTGGACTTTTCTATCCGAGCTGCTACATTTTCATGCCAGTTTTGAAAGGCAGAACTAATGGGCCTGACCCAGGGCTAAAACAGGTCAGTGTCCCACCCAGCCCTCCCAATGTGCTTCCATCCCCCCCAGCAACACCTGGTCTGGGCTTCCTTTGACATCATTTTGCTGTGGAGCTGTAATGGAGCCAATGGGCTTAGATCAGTGTTGGGCAACCTAGGCTAGTCAGTGGGCTTCATGAGTGGCTTTCTTGCATCTCAGTGAGCCATAGGCCTGGTCTACACTAGGACCTTAGTCTGAAATAACCCCCCGCCCAAGTTTGATTTAGTAAGCGATGAGTCCACACTACCAAGCCTGTTATTCCGGAATAAGGGGCCGTGGAATTCAAACGCTGTACTCCTGCTTTTCATGAGGAATAATGCTAATTCCAACTTGTAAGTCCGAAATAACATTAGTGTGGATGCTCCAGTGCCGCTAATTTGAATTAATTGGCCTCCAGGAGGCCTCCTGCAGCTCCCCAGAGTGCTTCCTGGGGCTCTGAGTCCGAGGCAGCGTGTCCACATTAACGGAGCCTGCCTCGGACTATATTCAATTCTTCCCCATAATGAGGACACAGAAGTTTGAATTTGTTAAATTGGGAGTCCAGAAATCGAATTTAGTATATTCGAAATAACCCCCCAGTGTAGACATGGCCACAAGATTGTCGTAATCAAGACAGTCTCCCATGATAAGGTAGTTTTGCTCACTGCATTTGCGAACCTAGAATTTGCGGGGTGCGCCAACAAACCATAGCAGCACTTTGACGGATGCAGAAGGAACGCACGGCTCTCACAGTCAATATTGTGTGCAATCTGCATGCACCTCCCTTCCCGTGCCCTAGCTTTATGCGCATGTCACATTAGTACTACCATTAGGAAAATTGTGTGGACATACCAGTGGAATCTGACAACCTTGCACATGGGCAGCAGTAAACAAAATATCTTGCAACTCACACGTAGAACCTTGATGGGCCCTGAGGGGCCCACTGGTCACAGGTTGCCCACCACTAGCCCAGAAAATCAGAGCGGGCCAGGCATCAGCTTATGAGGGCGTCGGCCCAGAAATGTTAAGTTGCACAAAGCCGGCAAACTGTCTTGCATAAGGGAGCAGGTCTGAGAAAGACGGACTGTAGCAGTCCTGGGAGAAATCCTGATTCAACTGAAGTCAATGGCAAAAGTCCCAGCACATTCAGTGGGGCCAGGATTCCATTCCACGCAACTTCCTTTTGCGCCGTAGGCCTGATCCAAAGCCCAGAGAAGTCTGAGGGAGTCTTTGCATTGGTTTCAACTAGCTATGGATGAGGCCTGCTGATTCCAATGCTTTCAGGGGCCTAAAGGGATCTCAGAGCTCAAAGGATAGTATTTCAAGCTCCTACTCAATCACCCTTTGTCTATACTAAACCTCCCCTGCATATCCATTTCTCTGATGGGGCCTTCTACCCCACATGGAGTTCTGAGGGCCCTGCCCAATTGCCCTGCCCCTCCCCCACAAACTCACACTTTCATCCCTTCTTCTCATGAAGCCCTCATTGCATGCGATGAACCCGCCTTTCAGAGCCTAATGCCCCTCCTTAGATATTTGTTGAATGTGGTCATCTACAGGTCTGAGTCCATCATCACCTCAAGCCTCCATCAGCTCTTGGGAAAGAGCCAAAGGCCGGTGGGGATAATCAGTCACACCCTGCGTGACGGGTGTGAGAGTAGATCTCTCATGTCAGGCTGCCCCACTTGGGGTGAGCCCCAGATTTTTAAAGTGTGTGTCGCTGGCCAATGAACGTGTCCTGGGTCTGATATCTGCGTTCCCTGGCTTTGCTAAAAGCCTGGCTTGCAAATCCAGACCTTGCCTTCAGGTTCATGCTTCTACTGAAGTTCATGCCCTGCAAGTGCCAAAGGAAGGACAGTTCCAGAGCTCCTGTGTTCCTGTGGCCTGCCTTCTGCCCTCTGTGGACTTTTCATCCCTGATACTCTTGTAACACTCACAAGCCAAACTGAACCTGGGATCTCTAGAGCATAGTGCATGAGCCTTGTCAGCTTGAGCTAAAAGCCAGCTGGCTCTCAGCTTAGGCTGTAGAGCTGGGGTGGGGAATCTTTTGGGGGTCAGGGGCCGCTGACCCACAGAAAAATCATTCGGGGACCGCATACCAGCGAGAAGCAAAAAAACCCGAAACAAACCAAAAAACCCACCCTCACTGACGCAGTCCCCAACTGAGGAGAAAGACACTCCCCACATGCCCCTCACACAGCAGAACCTAGTGGGGCCCAGCCTGGTAGATTTTGTGTGCTCCAGCCCCTCGGTGAGACAGAGAGGGGACTGGAGCACCAGCATGGGTTCCCCAATGCTGGGGGGAGGTCTCTGAGACTCAGGGGCTGGGGTCCTCAGCCCCCGAGCCTCAAGTTACCCACCCCTGCTGTAGAGCACACTCATTCTTTCTGTAAGTGAAAGAATGGGACCGTGAACCACACCCAGTAGGTATATGGGTTACACTTTTATTATTCAGCTGGATATTATACTAAACAAAAAAGAAAGAGGAGGGAAGGAAAACAGGGCACATTAAATTCCCAATCAATGTCTTGGCTCCGTTAAGAGTCAGCTATTTACCTCTGCTGCTGATAAACCTGAAGTGAATATTTAATCCTGCCATTGTATGCACCACTGAGGAAGATAAATGTATTGTCCTTTTATTGGGCGTGGGAGCGATTCTTCTTACAAAATGTTTTATTTTCTCCCAGGGAGTGTTTCTCCAAGTGTCTCTTATTTGGCATGAATTTACATTGAATTGCCCAGAAAGCACTTAGGGAAGGTGTGCACAAGCACAGCACCTGGAGAAAAGCGCTTTTATTTCAAGGTAGAGCCTTCTCCAGTGGAAATTAGCTAGAGGTCCTACACTGGAAGGGCCTTGCTCTGCCTTCCTACTGTATTCAGCATCAGTGTTTGCTGTAAGCTAGGCACCTGTGTAGCCACTCAGAAGAGAATCAAATGCCACCCAGCTGATTAGCAGAGCGCCCAGGACTAGGGTTTTTTTTGTTTTGTTTCTATTGGTGGTGCACACTGGCACATGCCTTGGTGCACAGAAAAAAATATTCTGCACGCGAATGGAAAAGATTAGAGAGAACATTGTTCAGCATCCCAGATTCTAATTTTATTTCAACCAAAACTGTGGCAGAGCAGATAGCTACTATGCCACTAAGGTAACCTGCGTCTAAAACAGACAAGGAAAAGGGAGAAAGTGCAAATTACCAGGACGCTGATATCACAGACTTAAACCATTCTGGTCTCACGGAACCTGACACTGTTACAGGACTATATTGTTGCATGGCTAAGCTGTTCTTGTAGATTCTTGTAGATTTTTCGATCCAATTTTTTCAGTGTAATAAGGCCAAATTAGTGTTGGAATCTCAATCAAGGACCGGAAGGTACAGCGGGGTTTTCAGACTCTCTGGCTACGTCTAGACTGGCATGATTTTGCGCAAATGCTTTTAACGGAAAAGTTTTTCCGTTAAAAGCATTTGCGGAAAAGAGCATCTAGATTGGCACGGACGCTTTTGCGCAAAAGCACTTTTTGCAGAAAAGCGTCTGTGCCAATCTAGATGCGGTTTTGCACAAGAAAGCCCCGATCACCATTTTCGCGATCAGGGCTTTTTTGTGCAAAACAAATCTGAGTTGTCTACACTGGCCCTTTTGCGCAAAAGGTTTTGCGCAAAAGGACTTTTGCCCGAACGGGAGCATCAAAGTATTTGCGCAAGAAGCACTGATTTCTTACATTAGAACGTCAGTGTTCTTGCGCAAATTCAAGCGGCTAGTGTAGACAGCTGGCAAGTTTTTGCACAAAAGCAGCTGCTTTTGCGCAAAATCATGCCAGTCTAGACGCAGCCTCTGTATCTCCCGTTCAGTTGAGTGGGAGCAGAGTGAGACCAACCCTGCTGGCTTTGGAAAAATCTCACCTTCTAATCTGAATTCTCAAGGGACAGGCCTTCAGCCAGTGTAAATAGATGTTCCTCTGAAGCAAGTATCTCATCTTGTGTGTGTTGTTCAAGATTGCTGGAGAGGAGAAAGGCAGAAAGAGAACAGAGCACGAAAGGGAAAGGAATAAACAATTAAAAAGCAGAGTCCCAGGGGAAGTAAAGAGAAATATGAAAGCACTGACTCTTTCTGGGTTTTGGGAAGGCATGCAAATAGTACAGGATGATAGGTAGATAGGAAGAAAGAAAAAGACAAGTGGATCGATTGTTTGGAATGATTTTTTTCCTCACCAGTATATTTAATGCAGACAGAGCAAGGAAAATCTTTCTATAGTCACCTCCATGTTCTTATAATATGCTAGGAATGAAGCTTAGGGCTATTCCACATTCCTCTTCTTTGGGGAAGCAACCTCCCCCGAGATCAAGAACAGACACTACTGACAACTGGTCACTGCAGAGTAAACTCCAAAGGGCTTCATCCTGCAAAGACTTGTCCACGTGTTTAACTGTCTCCACTGTGAGCAGTCCCATTCACCTAAGGGGATTACTCTTGTGAGTAGTCAGTCTCAGAGGGGTAGCTGTGTTAGTCTGTAACTTTAAAAACAGCTAGCAGACCTGTGGCACCTTAGGGTACGTCTACACAGCAGCATTATTCTGAAATAACATAGTCCGTGTCTACACTACAAGCAGTTATTTCGACATTGTGTCGAAATAATGGCGAGCTAGAGGACTTCTTACTCCGACTTCTGTAATCCTCAGTATATGAGGAGTATGGGACATCAGAGGAAGAGTGCTCTACCTCGGACTTCCTGCTGTGTAGATAGCGCCAAAAACCAAAATAAGCTATTTTGACTTAAGCTACGCAATTGACGTAGCTGAAGTTGCGTCGCTTATTTCAGCTTTAACCCTGCTGTGTAGACATGCCCTTAGAGACTAACAAATTTATTAGGTCATGAGCTTAAACCTCTCGAGCGTATCATTGACAATCTACAACCTATCCTAGAAAAGGATCCCTCCCTCTCGTAGACCTTGGGACACAGGCCAATCCTCGCCTACTGACAACCCCACAACCTGCAGCAGATACTTTACCAGCAACCACACACTACACCACAGATACACTCACCTGAGCACCTACCCATGCAACAAACTACATAGCCAACTCTGTCTATATAGCTATACAAGCGACACCATCACAGGACCTAATCACGTAAGCCATAACATCATCAGGGGCTCATACAACTGCACATCCTCTAATGTGATCTATGCCATCAAGTGCCAGCAATGCCCCTCTGCCATGTATATTGGCCAAATTGGGCAGTCTCTGCACCAATGGATAAATGGACACAAATAAGCCATCAGGAACAGTAACACACACACACCTGCAGGGGGACATTTTAACCTCCCTGGACATTCATTCAATAATGGATTTAAAAGTAGCCATTCTTCTAAAAAATTTATCACCCAAAATACAAAGGGTATGTCTACACTTGCAGCTTAATTCAAACTAGGGCTGCAAATGTAGGCATTCGGAATTGCAAATCAAGCCCAGGATTTAAATATCCCGGGCTTGATTTGCATGTTCCTGGCCGGGCGCCATTTTTGAAATTTACAAGCCTGGACTAACTGCCCACGTCTACATGCGGCAGGGAAACGGGCGTTCGAAATAAAGCCCAATTTCGAACTACCTGTTAAACCTCATTGCAGGAGGAATAACAGGTAGTTTGAAATAGGGCTTTTTTTCGAACTCCCGTTTCCCTGCCGCGTGTAGACGCGGGCAGTTAGTCCAGGCTTGTAAATTTCAAAAAATGGCGCCCAGCCAGGAACACGCAAATCAAGCCCGGGATATTTAAATCTCGGGCTTGATTTGCAATTCCGAATGCCTACATTTGCAGCCCTAGTTCGAATTAGGCTGCAAGTGTAGACATACCCAAAGGGAGAAAGCGGAACTGGAATTCATAAGTTCAACACTATCCACTTAGTAGCCCTGTGGCACCACAGGACTAGTCTACACTAGGACCATAGTCCGAAATAACCCCCTCAAGGTTGAATTTGTAAGTAGTGGTCCACACTACCAACCCCGTTATTCCGGAATTTGAACTCTGTAGTCCTGCTTTTCATGAGGAATGATACTATTCCTGAACTTGTAAGTCTGAAATAATGTTAGTGTGGATGCTCTGGTGCCACTAATTCAAACTAGTTGTCCTCCAGGAGGCCTCCCTCAGCACCCCAGTGTGGTTTCTGGGGCTCCGAGATCTAGGTAGCGCATTCACATTAATGGAGCCTGCCTTGAACTACTTTTGATTCTTCCCCATTGTGAGAACACAGAAGTCTGAATTTGTAAAATTGGGAACCCAGAAGTCAAACTTAGTAAATTTGAAATAATCTCCTAGCATAGACATGGCCTTAGAGACTAACAAATATATATATAGTATCATGAGCCTTCGTGGGCAAAACCCACTTCTTCATCTGAAGCTCATGAAACTATATATTTTGGTTAGTCTCTAAGGTGCCACAGGACTACTCATTGTCTCTCAAGTTACAGACTAACATACCTACCTCTCTGAGACTGTCAGCTTAGGCTTGAATAAAGATCTTAATGGGTTAATACACTACAAAGGCAATTTCCCCACCTTTGATATTCACATTTCCACATCTAATGCTGTGACTGAGACACAGCCCACCTGACTTAATTAGCTTCACTGGTCCTACAATTGAGAGGTAATTTCATTTGCTGTTTTATGTACCCTGGATTCTGTAATTTCCACTTCAACTGTGGGTTTTACCCACAAAAGCTCATGACCGAATAAATTTGATAGTCTCTATGGTGCCACAGGATTGCTCTTGTGAGTAATGTTACACACATACTTCAGCATTTGCAGCCTCAGGGACACACCCTATGCTGGGTAGTCCTAATCTACCTCTGAGAGATTTGTGGATCTGTCTCTTTTATACTTTGGCAACACTTTAATAGCTTGACATGGTGCTAAGGTCTCATTGAATTGAAACTTCTGAGTCTAGGTTTATCCTCACTGGAGAAGGGAAGTGGCAGGAGGAGAAAATTGTTACTTGAAATGATCTGATGACTGGTGTGTGCAAATGTATTTCAGCCAATAGATTGTCCAAGGACTAGTCAGCACTCACCAGTGCCTATTTACTGTTGTTTCAGCAGTCACCTATATCATGTGCCAGTATTTCTGGGTAAGGACTTGTCTACTTTACACGATTTTGTCGACAGCGGTCAGGTTTCATCGACAAAGCAGTGGCGGTGTACACACAACCATGCTCCCCATTCCAATTTAACTCCCCCGCTGCCACCTCAACCAGGCCCATAGAGCTTTCTGTAAGAGTGACAAAGTGTCATTCTATAAGTGGCCTCTAGGGGGAGACCCACAATGCCCAGCATGACCGCTTTGGTAAGCAGTTTCTATTCTATTGCGCTGAAGCCAGCTGCACTAGTACACACCCCTGCCCTATTAATGCCCCAGGGATTTTTTTTGCTTGGCATGAACAGTTCACATCACATTTTCCTAGCTGACCGTGTTGGCTATCTGTGGGGAGGGGAGGCTGTACAGGTATCGCTCTAATCCAGCTACAGAAACTTTGACATCAACGAGCAGATTGCTCGTGGCGTAGATGAGAAGGTGCACAAAAGGAACTTGCAGCAGTGTGCGACTAAGTCCAGTTGGAGGAGGATGTGGGAGAGGCCACAGGCTCGTCTGGTCATGTGGCGAGCCTGGAGCTCTTTTGGGATGTGGACGTGAGTCTGTTTCTGGCATGGTGAAGGAGAAGAGAGCTCCAATAAGTATTCATTTTTCTTTGACGGTGCAGTTATATGAGGCAGAGGTGCCCTTTCTTTTGTTCCACGGTGCACATGGGAGAAGAGCTCGACGTTAACAACACTAGGTACCGTTTGCATCTCCCGCTTGTACCTCCCTTAACTGGGACTCTGTGGTCCAACTGCCGGACCACAGATGTTTCTGGACCACAGGGTCCAGGTATAAGGAGGTTGGGCTACAGGGCAGGCTTGGTGGGGAGGTGTGACTCAGCCAAGAGCACCGTGCTGAGGGAGGGGGGCACAGCAGGGAGTTCTGGCCTCAGCTGCTGGGCTGTAGTGGGGGGCCGGCAGCAGCTGCCCAGTCACAGCAGCTACAGAGCCTTGATCCCAGCAGCTGCATCAGCCGCAGAGTCCTGGCAGCCGCAGAAGCCGTAGAGCCCCAGCAGCAATGGAGCACCAGCCTGGGGAGCCGCTGCAGCAGGGTCGGTGGGAGTCCTAGCCAGGGGCAACACAGGCATGCAGTATGTGGAGCCAGTCTGAAGTCACTCACATGCACCCTTGCATCTTTAATTCCCCTCGGTAGTGTGATTTCAACTTCCATCACCCCCTGCCTGTGCAAAATGGTAACAGAATAGTGTCCCCAGGGGCTTGTACTGATCCCCTTCTGAAATCACCCAGATGCTTTGTCCCATCTTGCACATACACATGCACACACACACACACGCCAAACTCACCTTGTTTAGTGCTCCAGCCATGTTGTACGCATGTCAATGGAAACTGAAAGTGTCTTTTATGATTCAAGACTGCGAGTGCCCATCCAACACTGACTCTGCATATGGTTTGTTTTGCCCTTGAGGGCCAGCTCCTACACACCCGCAGAGCGCCGCCATCAGGGCAGAAGGTGAGCGAGGCGGAGTAAGGAGAACATTTGTTAGGAATTGCTGCAACTGTTGGTTCGGGCCAACAGTGAGCACCACGCATGGAGAGAGACAATAAACAAGAAGCTCCAGATGGCTAGCGGGGAAAGCAGACCAGATCGGGAGCAGATTATAAATCTCATGGTGAACCAGAGGCGCTCAGGGTATGTCTAGACTACATGCCTTTGTCGCCAGAGGCATGTAAATTAGACTACCCGACATAGTCAATGAAGCGGGGATTTAAATATCCCCTGCTTCATTAAAATAAAAATGGCCGCTGCGCTGTGCCACTCAGGCACAGCGCAGCAGTCAAGACGCGGATCGGTCAACAGGGAACGCCTTTGTCGAGCGCTCCCTTATGCCTCCTGAAATGAGGTTTACAGGAGCAGTTGACAAAGGCGTTCCCTGTCAACCAATCCGTGTCTTGACTGCTGTGCTGTGCTGACGATCAGCTGAGCCGGCACAGCACGGCGGCCATTTTTATTTTAATGAAGTGGGGGATATTTAAATCCCCGCTTCATTGACTATGTCGGGTAGTCTAATTTACATGCCTCTGGCGACAGAGGCATGTAGTCTAGACATACCCTCAGATCTCTGACTGCTCTGCAGGCAGAACACATGCACGTGTGACTCCACCTGCAGTGCACACAGAACAACCTGGTCTTACCCTCCTGAAACGATCCCCATCCATTCCTCCCACATCCCTGGCCTGTTGCATTACCCTTTGCACTCATCCTGTAGGCAGATTTTCCATAATGGCGGCTGGACTTGCACACAGCCACAAGAGCCTCGCTGTAGCGCAGGGCTACTCAACTTTGGAAGACCCGGGGGCTACAATGATACTCACAGCACATGCTGAGGGCTGCAACTTAAATGTGGTTGCATATACATGCAAATGTATATGCAAATATATGCAAATAGCTTCTTTGACACTGACTGCATGAACATAAAGATTAAGGCAAGACTACACAACACACGGGCCCGATTTAAGTCAGTGCTGCTGATATTAACAACATGCAATATTTACCCGATTTATAGACTCCTAGACTTTAAGGTCAGAAGGGACCATTATGATCATCTAGTCTGACCCCCTGCACAATGCAGGCCACAGAATCTCACCCACCCACTCCTGGAATAATCCTCTCACCTATATCTCAAATACTGAAGTCCTCAAATGATGGTTTAAAGACCCCAAGATGCAGAGAATCTTCCAGCAAGTGATCCGTGCCCCATGCTACAGAGGAAGGCACAGATTTCCACCCATATGACAGCACTTTTAATGAGCAATGACAGTCCAGGGATTTAACTACTAAAACGTGTATCAACAGAAGACGACTATATTGACTTTATTGCTTTGGTTCCCATTCATGGAACACATGTTGAGCCCCATGTAAACTCAAACTGCACCGCGGGCCACGTGTTGAGTAGCCCTGCTGGAGAGACTGCTGCTCACTGTCACGTTGCTTGTAAGAAATGTTAATCTATGTATGGCTGTTTCACAAACATGAAGTCTTACAAAGACAGTGATTCTTTATTTGTGACCTACCACAACAGCATAGTTGCAACAGCAATTCTGATTGCAGTGCAGAGGTATCCCGAAACAGGAATCATTCCCTAGGGCCATTCAAGGTGGCCATTGAAGCCTAGCTCAAATCATGACAGATAGACACATTGATTCATTGTCCAAATGCTGCTTCAAAGCCTCCCTGATCTGGATATACCCTCATTGAGTCCCTCTAATAGCCCTGGTGTCTGACTGCTCAAAATCAGAGGCCAGGGGATACACCTCAGCACTCCAGTTCTGGAGAAACTGTTCTCCCTTTGCTTCGCAAATGTTAAGCAGAGCACGGCAGGCCTGCTATGACCATGGGGATATTTTCCTCACTGAGGTCTAACATGCCAAAAAGGCAGCACCAGCAGCCCTTCAATCTGCTAAATGCACATTTTATGGCTATTCGGCACCTGCTGAGACTGTGGTCGAAGCACGCCTTGTTGCTGTCCAGGTTTCCAGGGTATGACTTCATGAGCCATGGGAGTAAGGGGCAGGCTGGGTTTTCCAAAATCACTAAGGGCATTTCTACATCCCCTATTGCAGGGGTGGGAAACCTTTTTCGGGTGGGTGGTTGCTGACCCACAGAAAAATCAGTCAGGGGCCACGCACAAGTGAGAAGCAAAAAAACAAACCCCCTCACTGACATGGCCCCAGGCTGAGAAGGAGACAGACACTCCCCACATTCTCCACTCACACCAGAGCCTAGGGGGGCCCAGCCTAGTAAATTTTGTGAGTGGTGGGGTGACGGCGGGACTGCAGCACCAGCACAGGTTCCCCAATGCTGTGGGGGGGGGGAGGGGATGAGCCTTGGGGGCCAGATCCAGGCAAGCTGAGGGCTGCCTCTGGGCCCTGCACCCTGGGCCTTAGGTTCCACATCCTTGCTCTATTGAAATCGTTTAGTCTGGAAAGAAAGTCCTTGCTTGCAGCTTTCTGTGCAGGCCAGCGTTGCTGCAGATGCATGCGTCATGCACCTTCCCTGACCACCCTGCACTGATATCACTGAAATGACCCGGGTGATCCGCCAGTGGCTACAATACCATAGAGTAGCCCTTTCTGTTGACGCATTCCATCGCAAGATGGCCTGGGGGCCAAAATTGGGATATGTGTGAGCTCTATCGCCCCAGCACAATTAGGGAATCCTATTGCCATCCTAAAGCCATTCACTCTTTCCCCAACAGTATTTCTTACTTGTGTTCTCATCCTTAGGGCAGCTCTCATTTTGGTGTCCTTGCGCTGCAGGACAGGGGGCATGGGCGATGGCATTGTGCACATGAAAGTTCTGTAGCCACTGCTTGTTATCGCCTACTGCATCACAATCCAACTCTACTACTCAGTGCTTGTTTTCAGAGTCCACCAGGTGCAGCTGCTCCATCAATGTCAACATCAGTCTTGAATTATTTCTCTCCATGGTACGTGGCATACGTACCATGTGCAGATTTGCAGCTCACAACATAAGAACATAACATAAGAACATAAGAATGGCCGTACTGGGTCAGACCAAAGGTCCATCTAGCCCAGTAGCCTGTCTGCTGACAGTGGCCAGCACCAGGTGCCCCAGAGGGGGTGGACCGAAGACAATGATCAAGCAATTTGTCTCCTGCCATCCTTCTCCAGCCTCTGACAAACAGAGGCCAGGGACACCATTTCTATCCCCTGGCTAATAGCCTTTTATGGACCTAACCTCCATGAAATTATCTAGCTTCTCTTTAAACTCTACTATAGTCCTAGCCTTCACAGCCTCCTCTGGCAAGGAGTTCCACAGGTTGACTATGTGCTGTGTGAAGAAGAACTTTCTTTTATTAGTTTTAAACCTGCTACCCATTAATTTCATTTGGTGTCCTCTAGTTCTTCTATTATGGGAACTAATAAATAACTTTTCTTTATTCACCCTCTCCACACCACTCATGATTTTATATACCTCTATCATATCCCCCCTCAGTCTCCTCTTTTCTAAACTGAAAAGTCCCAGTCACTTTAGCCTCTCTTCATATGGGACCCGTTCCAAACCCCTAATCATATTAGTTGCCCTTTTCTGAACCCTTTCCAAGGCCAAAATATCTTTGACATGCTGCAGGACCAGCCGAGTTGTGTTCAGTCAGAGTTGGTGGGCACAAAGCTAGCGACCTGCTCCACTAACACAAGGAGTGTTAGAAACTGTGAGTAGTCCTGGGCACTTTAGAGATTCACAAAAGTATATAGACTCATGAGCTTTCATGGGTAAAACCCACTTCATCAGATGGAGTGGAAATAACAAGGAGTGTTGTATGAACATACACAAGTGATGTAATTACAGAGGTTTATGATCATTGGCATAACCGAAGTCAACTTATCTCTGTAGTGTAGACGTGGTCTTAATCCAAATCCCATAAAGCCTTGGCAGGATGGCTATACACTTATGTAAATCCCTATTCACCCAAGTATTCATGTGTCAGTTCATATTTGCATGAGTGTTCGCAGCACTTTTTCTTTCTCACTAAACACTTTGTGGGGAAAATTTTTCTCAGTCAATTGTCCATGAAGATCAAACAAAAAAGGCCCAAACGATCACTGGATGAAATTCAGGCTTTATTCTTATTTGTTGTAGTTCTATGCCTGCTCGGCTTTTGACACATGCTTTGAAATGGGCCCCAATAAAACTCCCTACCACTACCCAAAAGACACCTCCCTAGATTTTGAGGGGTTCAACATTCAGATCTGAATCTTGCAGCTGAAGATTTGGCCTTTTTATAACCTACAAATAAGATCATGGAGGAAATTTCCAACTTGTGTCCCTGTCCCAGGCCTTCCACCCTGCTGGAGGAGAAGATAGCATCCAGGGAACACCCAGGCAGACCCACGGGAAAGCTCAGTTAAAGAAAGAAAGGGGGCAGGGAAACAGCCCTAAAGCTATTGTTATTTCAAGTGTAAATATCACTTTCCATCTGTTCTCTCTCCTTGTGTAATAAAAACGAATGACTCCTGCTTGTGACGATAATGTAAATGGGTAAGCATTTAACCACAGGAATTAAGTGTAACATCTGACTTGAAATATATGTTTAAGTGCCTTTCAATGGTATTTCCTCACAGAGTATTGAGATTAAAATAATTCATGGGGGGGAAGCATGCACCTCTCTTTATTTGAACAGAAAGACTAGTTTGAAACAGACAGGTTGAATCTGTGCAGGAAGAGGTTAATCATTTACCCTGTCGGGGACAGTGGCTGCAATAGAAGCAGTGTATGCGTATGGATCTGCAAGCATATAGCCGTAAATGAGGAAAAGCAATGCGTATATGGCACCATAAATTGGCCTTTGGAGGGAGCAACACATGTGGATTTGTTTGTTTTGTAGGAGAGTATTGAGTGCTAATGACACTGGGAATAGGTGTTTGCTGCCAGTGATACTTTGCGGCATGCCAGCCAGCACTGCTGTGTCTATAGAAATTGTGGTGATCTGCATGAGACCACAGTGTGAACGTGATCACACAGCCTGAGCTTTGTCATCTTTCCTCCCTGATTTGTAACCCTCCAACAATAAACAGGGGATGGGGGATTTCTACAGCAGACTATTGTTGATGTGCATTTGGAAGTAAGTGGGAGCGCTCCTCTTAGCCTCACAGCTTGCATGGGAATTTACTGAGAAGAGCAAAAAGTATGTTTTTCTACTGTCTGGGAGCATTTAAAATCTATTATATCATTGTAGATTAAGGGCTATTAAGCAACCCATCACTAATCTACTGGCCATGGCTTCACTGGAGCCTGCCAGCTGATAGGACACAGCTGGATTTGTCCTTTAGTTGATGCCTGTGATAGGTAATGTGGATTGGGCCCAGCTCCTGAAAGGTATTTCAGTGCCTAATTCCTGTTGAAATCAATGGGAGTTAGGTGCCAAAAATACCTTTCAGGATTGGGGCTAGGGATGAAAGAGTACAGCTGCTTAAATGGGCAACCAGGCTTATTGGTTACCCCACGGGATTACATGCAGCTCCAGGTCCTGCTCTCGTGAAGCCGGCTGCTGCCTCAGAGACAGCAGTGCAAGGCAGCAGGTTGGAGATGGTATGCACCAGGAGCCAGATACAAAGCCAGCTTCCAGCGCACACTGGATCTCGGGGAGCTGGCTGCCACCCCGCGACACAGATGCATGTTACTGTGGAATTGCTGAAATTTTAAAAAATGGCTACAATATTAAATCTGACTCATATCTGACAACAAACGTTAGGGCTAGCAAACCATAACTGATCACATAAAGCAGGGCCAGGAGTAGGGTTGCCAGGTGTCCGGTATTCATCTAGACAGTCCGGTATTTTCGGCTCCTGTCCAGTAAAAAAATCAGAGAATACCGGACACCTAAAATGTCCGGTATTTTCTGAATTTTTCCCCGTCCAGGAGGCAAAAATGCTGGGCACCTGGCAACCCTACAAACACTCAGCGCCCAGCCTCCCCGCCTCTGAGCCGCCCCCTTACCCCCGGCTCCCAACACCCCCAGCCCCCGACCCCAACCTGGTTCCCCAAGGCTGCCGATACAAAATGGCTGCTGGCTAAAAGACCTAGGGGAAGCAATGCTTTCCCCTGGGTCTTAGTGCTCAACCGCTCCCCTGTTCCTATCCCTGCACTCACTCGTAAAGGAGACATGCTGTTTTATTTTAATAAGTCCTTGGAGTCCTTTTTTTTCTCAACAACTTTGGTCCCCCCCCCCTTTTTTTCCCTTCAACAGAATTTTTTCCCATTTTTGGGGGGGGGGGAGGAGGGTTCGGTATTTTTCTTTCAACCATCTGGCAACCCTAGCCAGGAGGCTATACCCAGAGGCAGGGAGGAGAGATCTCACTGCTCCATGAAGCTTGAACTGACCGGGGATCCCAGGTGGCGATGGTAGCTGGGGGTCCAGAGTGTTGGATCCAGGCAGAACAGAGTCCTGGCACAATCAGTCAGGAGAAGATGAAGTCCCAGTGGAACTGATGCAGACTTTAGACCCAGCCATCAGGACACTTTACTTGAGCATGGGTAGGCTGAAGGGAAAGGGCAGTGGTTTAAAGGGGACGCTAGATTTGTTTATCAATCAACAGATAATTCAAGGGAGTAGGCCAATGTTGTTTTGTTTAGACTAGAAAATAGAAAATGATCATTCAGTGTGGTTCTTGCTTTGGAAGCGCTGTTCTCCAGTCTGTATGCTAATGGAGAAGTCTGTCTGTCCTGACTTCCTTAGGGTTAACAGGTGTCCGGTATTGACCCAGACAGTCCAGTATTTTTGCCTCCTGTCCGGTAAAAAAAAATTCAGAAAATACCGGACGCCTAAAATGTCCTATATTTTCTGGGTTTTTTCCCTGCCAGGAGGTGAAAATACCGGACACCTGGCAACACTACGACACACTCAGCAACTGTCCCCTCCCCCGGTTACCTGGTTCCCCAGGGGTTTGTCTTGTGGCTGGAACAGAAAAACAAAATGGCCACTGCCAAAAAAGCCTCTTCTTAAAAGGGACATGCTGTGGGGATTTTTTTTTTGTCATTGTTGTTGTTTTTTTGCTTAATAACTGCTGTCGGGGTCCTTTTTGGGGGGGGGGGGCTCAACAACTTTGGTCTCCCCCTTTTTTTTTCCTCAACAGAATTTTTTTCCTGGTGTTTTTTTTGGGGGGGAGGGGTTCGGTATTTTTGGTTAAACCATCTGGCAGTCCTAACTTCCATACAGATGAGGCTTGGGATGTTTCCTTAACCCTATCACCCTTGTCCAGAGGGTTTTAGGTGTGTCTTCCACTGCCTTTTAATTGCTTTAGCTTTGATTCAAGCAGAGGCCCGGGGGTGGGGAGGTCTTCCAGAAGTACTATGCCCTGGTTCTCCAAGAACTTAGAGCTGACAGATAACACAGTGGCAATGCAGGTGGGATTTTAAAGGCCTGGGTCCTGTTAGACACAGAGAGCTTTTCATTCCCACTGCAGGCATAAGAACATAAGAACAGTCATACTGAGTCGGACCAAAGGTCCATCTAGCCCAGTATCCTGTCTGCTGACAGTGGCCTATACCAGATGCCCCAGATGCAGAGAACACAACAAGTAATCATCACATGATCCCTCTCCTGTTATCCATTTCCAGACAAACAGGTGTTAGGGACATCATTCCGACCCATCCTGGCCAATAGCCATTGATGGACCTAACCTCCATGTATCTATCTAGCTCTTTATTGAACCCTGTTAAAGTCCTAGTCTTCGCTACATCCTCTGGCAAGGAGTTCCACAGGTTGACTGTGCACTGAGTGAAGAAAAACTTCCTTTTCTTTGTTTTAAATGGAGTGGGTGAAGGCCTTCAGCACCTTTTAAGACAGGGCAGGGAAATAAGCAGCCTGCAGGCCAGACGCAGTTTGACAGAGTTAATCTCTGGTGGACCACCAGACACATTATTTACCTGAGCTTCCACAAGCATGGCTGCTCACAGTCCCCATTGGCTACAGTTTGCCGTTCCCGGCCAATGGGAGTTGTGGGAAACAACCTAGAATGGGACACCCTGTCCTGCAGCTCCCATTGGCCGGGACCAGTGATCCACAGCTAACAGGAGCTGTGAGCAGCCATACTTGTGGACGCGCAGGTAATTAAAGCATTAGTAGCCCACCAGGGTCTAATCCTGGCAAACCGCCTCCAGACCACAGGCTGCTTATTGCCCACCCCTGTTTTAAGAGATACTCTGCACTTTGTAGACCTGGGTCCAAAGTTACCACCTTACTCTTTCCAGAATTCCTGACCATAGCTTTTATTCCTAGCCTCCCCAACACGAAAGAGTGCAACCGGCAGCACTCTTAAACGATGAAACGTCACCTTCTAGGAAAACACAACTAGAAAGGATTTAGCCATGTGCAGTATTAATAACTCATTTCTGAGCAGTAGGTTTTAATCACAATGATCCCACCCTCAAGGGCTTTGGCCTAAAGTAAGTGACACCATTATGAGCCTTTGGGTAAAAATGTCTAACTCACATCACGGTCAATTTTCCCATTGAGCCCTGATCTCTGCACAGCACTGGACACCATAATGTCAGTGTGCGGGTTTGCAAGGGAATTTTGAATTCTTGGCAAGAAATTAAGTATCTGACAAGCGGGGGGAGATGTGAAATTGCACTAGAATTCAGTTCTACTTGCCTGTCTATCCATGTTTTTCTATTGCTGTCCCACTCTGTATCCTTTCTCCACAGAGCAGAGAGGGGGCACAACAGGACCTGGAGGGAGTTTGCTGGCTGCTTTTGGGAGTGGTGCAGGGCCAGGGCAGGGGTGAGCCTGCCTTAGCCCCATGGCACCACCACCCAGAAGCCACCTGTGGTAAGCAGTTCCCAGCTAGAGCCCACATCCCAAATCCTACCCCAGTCATGAACCCTCCTCCTGCACTCCAAGCCACAAGTACCCCTGCATCCAAATGCCGTCCCAGAGCCTACACCTAGAACCCCCTCCTACATCCCAGCTGCCTGCCCCTAGAGCAGCTCAGAGCCCCTCTCACACTCCAGATCCCTTAATCCAAGACCAGAGCCTGCACCACTCTGCCCCAGCCTGATGAAAGTGAGTGAGGATGGGCAAGAGAGGGAGGATGGAGTGAGCAGGGGCAAGGATATTTATATTTGAGGTAGACCTTGGATTGCACTGAAATTCAAAAAGTGATCTCATGCTTAAAAGGGTTGGAGACCACTGTCCTAAAGTGATGTCATAACAATAGCTAATGAGGCCTTACAACACCATTCTGCATCTGACGAAGTGGGTCTTTGCCCATAAAAGCTTATGCTCCAACACTTCTGTTAGTCTATAAGGTGCCACAGGACTCCTCACCATTCTGACACAGTTATTGAACATAGCTGCATTTTACCAGTGGGTAAACTGAGGCACCGAGGGGTTAAGTGACTTGTCCAAGGTCAAATAGTACGTCAGTGACAGGAATTGGAAGCGAGCTCTCTTTTCCTGTCTCCTGTTACTGTGTTCTAGGCACTGAATGAAAGACTTAGGCCAGAAGTTTACCAGCCAAACGAAGAGCCTGGAATAATCCCATTGCTTTAGACACTGTACCCTCTCCCCTTAAAAAAATTGTCCTAGAATACAGAGTGTGAACTGTGGCTAAGGATAGACAGTGGCCTGTCTATCTCCGGAGTCTATATAGCACCAACCACTTTCAAACAGAACTTCCCATGAACTGCAGTGGGGGGTTCTGCTTTAAAGTCGTGGCACTTATTACCATTTGATGTACCTTGTGTTGTTTCGAAAAAAAACAAAGGTGATGTTTAGGTCAAGTTCTCTTCTATTCTTATTAAAACACCCCCAACAAACTGGCAGTAAAGAAATCCCTGTCAAAAATTAAGCTGTTGCCTGTTAGATTTCCTAGTGCTCAGACAGGCACTCTTTCTTTCTAAAAATATTGTTTTAGGTTAAAAGGCAACCAAGATTCTCCATCATTTTGTAGCAAAAAAAAAGGGGGGGGGGTTTAAAAAAATACACTAAATTTGGAAAATGTTTAATAATAAAAGTTGCCTTAATTTAACAGCAGCTTTTATTAGAGTGCACTTGTCCAGTGTGATTAATGGACATTTTCCTTTGAAACTATGGGAGTCTTTCCTAGATTCTGAGAATGAGTAGGTTCCTTCAGCTTCCTACAGGATTTATTGGTGAGAGACATAATACAATTCAGCACAAACATTTTAACCTTTCCTTCTAAAACGCTGAATTCAACCATTTCCTGAATGTGTATAATTGAAAAACCCATGCTTTCCTGGGTCAAGCTCCCTGAATCATTTTCTGTCTCTTTGCTCCTTTTGACTCTTTTAAGAAAACACTGCAGGAGGGTACGGCCACTTGCAGATAAATCAGAAATGTTTACTTTATGAATGAGGGAGGAAGTTAAATACTCAAATAAAGTTATGCAGCTACGTGCCAGAAGCTAACTGCTCTCTTGAATTTTCTTGTCGTCTTGAAAGAGTCTTTAAATACAATTTATGACATAAAAGTACCTTCACACCGTGCTACAATCCCCACGGTCCCTCTGCCTTAACTCGGTGTTTGCCACAACATTGTAACATAAGGCTCCTGTTAGAGTCCTATGAAGAATGATGAGGTTGCTTGGAGGGATTCGGGGCATGGCAGTTATACCCTCAAGGAGTAGCCACCAGCGGGAGACAAGGAGCCACGACATATTAGAGTGAGTTACACGTTTTCTTCCAGTCAGACCTGTATGAGATTCACTTCCCTTATTCTCAGTTTGCAGTTGGGGTGTAAAAGAATTCAAATCTAAATCCAATTATCTACTAATTTGTTCCGGCTTTATGCTCTATTCACAGGAGTTCATAAATTTAAAATATAATTTTTATGTTAAGCCAAAAGTTGTTGACTTTGTTATTACACATTTAGCTTTTATGTAGGAGGAGTGCGCATGTGTATGCTAGAAGACATACTCGGCATTGCTCGGGTCCTTCAGGGCAGGGGCTGGCTGTGGGGGATGCAGGAGTCAGGGCAAGGGCTTGGGGATGTAGGAGGTTCAGGGCAGGAGGCTGGGAGCATGGGGGTGCAGGAGTCTGGGTTGAGGGGTGAGGAGGAGCTCAGGGCAGGAAATGGGGGTGCAGAAGTCAGGGATGAAGGTTGGAAAATTGGGGAGGTTTGGGACAGGGGTTGGGGGGTGGCTGGCAGCTGCTCCCCCCCAAAAAGAGTGGGCCATGCTGCTGGCCAGCAGATGCTTCTTGGGACTGGGGTGCTTACTGCCCCCCGTGGTCATTTGTGAGTATAACAGTGCCTGCTCTCACACCCCTCCCTTTCTGTTTGATGAGAAACCATCACGTTCCATGCACATCCCAAACCCTGACCTTGCTTTAAGTTATGATAAGAGGAAGCTGCACACCGAATTTGGTGGTTTTAGGTCTTGCCATTTAGGAAGAGTTCTTGAACAAATGGATTCACAGATGGATGGACAGACAGACAGACAGACGCACAAACTCTCTCACACATATACCTCCTATAGAAAAGCTAAATATGTAATAACAAAGTCAACAACTTTTGGCTTATAAAAAACTTTTGGCTTTACATACATATATATATGTACACAGGGGACCGGGGGGGGGGTCCTTTTCCCAGTTAGTTTGTGATGTACTCACCCAGTCCCTGCAAACCCTAAATACCAAGCATAACTATTTCCTCTGTGCAACTTTAATTGGTAGTAAGCTCAGTAGCCAAGAGTAAGCACTACAGCTGGTACATAGCACTTGGACTGGGCCCAAGTCTTTGCAGCAGGCCTTTCAAGGAACAGGTCTGATTTTTTCAAGTTTATACTGTCACGTGAAAATGGGTGAGTTTTGTCAGCTGTTTCATTGCAAATACTTTACTAGCCCAATCCAGTGCTTACTCAAGGATGTTGCTGCATGGCAGGGGAATGTTTTTTCTGTTTCACCGGCAGACAAAAGCTAAACCTCAGAAGCCCCCAAAATATATTTAGGGTGACATTTACCTGGGTATATCAAGAGATCTATACATGTCTTACCTCCCATTAAGCCTTCACAATAGATCTCAAGTGGTTCATAGGTTCACTAAGCGAGGTCATAAACTATTGAAAGAGACACCAGCCAGCTCCTAAACATTTCAGTTCCCTGCACCCAACCTTTGGAAAAACTCAGCTCCAGTTTGGTTTTCATTACTGCAGCTCCAATCTGTGTCTAGTCCCCCCTCCCTCCTCTCCTGCAGCATATTAGCACCTGATATATTTCACTTTCTTGTTAGAAATGCTTGGCAAATTTGATTACATTTCACGTGAATTAAAGTAAAAAAAAACAAACGGCAGAACAAAGTAACCTTGCACTGCTTTCCCCAATCAGGAGTTTCCTCAGCATTTGCTCCACTGTAATAATGAATAGCTACAGTAATGTGACTGACACGTTAAATAGCCTGACGTGAGCCAGAGAGATTAGCGGATGATAAATATTAAAAGGCACATGTAAATGGTTTGGATTTCCTTTCCTGGCCCTGCTGCTCAGCTAACGATGCACAGAAGGTCAGCTATGCTGCTGTTCTCTGCTCTGGCTGCCAATTCTAACGCAGAGCTCCCTGGGTAAATGAGGCGGGCGTTGGAATGCCGCAGCGAGTTGGCTGCAGCGTTCCTCACTGAAGCAGCTGGCTTTAATGTTTATAAGATCATCATGTGGCGCGGGATATTTCAGGTTCACGTCCAAAGACCCTTTGAAAGATAGCTTTATATATTTAAAAAAAAAAACAACAACCCAACCTCAACATCCTTCCACATCTCCTTGGCAGGGAGATTGGATGCTGGAATAGGGCTGCTGTTCGATCAGGAACGTGACTCATGATTTTTGAACAGCTGAGGTGAGCAATCCCTTCTCGTCGTACACCATTGGGAAAGCAGAATGGGGATCCCCAGGCTCATAGGAATGAGGCTGAGGGGACGCCATTATGCCCTCGGAGGCTTCTAGAAGGGCAGCAGGAATCCTGGGCACAGCCGGGTCTCCCTTCCTGGCAGCAGCCTCTTGGCACTTCATGAAGCCAGTGGCCTACAAGGGTGGAGTCTTCCCCTGTCCATAATGAGTGAGAATTGGACGGAACAGGAAAAGGCTCCTTCAATGCCAACGTTTATTTTCTTTTTTCTCTTGCTTTTAATTTAAAGGGGCGGTGGTGCTACGGGGAGAGAGTGAGATCATTGTAGGACAGGCCTTCTTGATGTTACGAAGCAGTATGACTGTGGTAATGGGAAGGACCATGTTGTGGTTAAGGCATTTGGCTAAGACTTGGGAGAATCTGGATTCAAATCTTTGCTTTCTCCACAGACTGACTGGGGGGAGGGGAAATCATTTAGTCTCTCTGAGCCTCAGTTCCCCGACTACTGGGGAAAAAAAGGGATAAAACCACTTCCTGTTTCACATGAGGCCAGTGATGATAAATCCAGTAAAAAGGTTTTAAATGGGGACCATGAAGAACGAAAGACAAAGAATAGAAACTCCAGTAGACTCAGCAAGGGAAAAGGAAGAGGATGTGGTGAGGTACAGGGGAATTCACTTCTACATATCTCCTCCCTCTAAGCAGCTCTTCAATTCCCCAGTGAGGAGCTTTGCCCCTCTCTTTGGCCTTCTATGATGAAGCCAGCATCCTACAAGTGCTGCGGGGTTTTGAGGTTCATGGGGATCTGGCTAATTCTTGCTGGATTGCTCCTTTCACTCATTAGGAAAACCGGATGTGCCATTTATACATGTTCAAGACTCAGAAAGGGGGAATTATTGGGGACACAAACTCCTCTCCCTGCTCCCAAATAGCCAACAGAGGTGGAAAGAGTTAAGAATCGTTACAGTAGGTGAAAGGAAACGTGGGGGCAGAGAAGCAGTCACTCCCAAGGCGCAACCTCACCTCTGGCACATTCTGTACAAATGAATGTACGCTAATATTGGAGTATGGTCATTACACTGTATTATGTGTCACTGATAAGGGGAGGCGTTTTTTCTGTTGTTTTTTTTTCTGTACCAGGCTGTTTCAGTTTAACATGTAAGTATGTCAAGTGAAGGGAATAGTTTCCCTGCTGCATCAGAGACTTGCTCCATTGAGGTCAGTGATAGGAGCCCATGTGCAAATGGTACAGCCAGAGCACAGGAATGAAACTCCTTCGGTGGGGCAGGAGCACCCTGGACACCATGAAATGTGAACAGGCCCTTGACAGATGCACTGGGATGTGAATAGACTGGGAAATTGACCCAGGTGTTTAAAGCTCTTTGGGGCAAGGACTGTCATTTATTATATGTTCATACTGCAGCTAGCATAAGAACATAAGAACAGCCATATTGGGTCAGACCAAAAGTCCATCTAGCCTAGTATCTTGTCTTCCAACAGTGGTCAATGCCAGACACCCTAGAGGGAATGAACAGAACAGGTGAGCATCAAATGATCCCTTCCCTGTTGTCCATTCCCAGCTTCTGACAAACAGAGGTTAAGGATACCATTCTTCCCCATCCTGGCTAACAGCCATTGATGTACCAATCCTCCATGAATTTATCTAGCTCTTTTTTGAAGCCTTTTAAAGTCCTGGTCTTCACAACATCCTCTGGTGAGGAGTTCCACAAGTTGACTGTGTTTTGGGTGAAGAAATACTTCCTTTTGTTTGTTTTAAACCTGCTACCTATTAATTTCATTTGGTGACCCCTAATTCTTTAGGAGGCGATCAGCCTGGTTGTGGTTTTTAGATGAGGATGATGATGATGAAGATGAAGAAGAAGTTCCAAGCGGAACTGTCTTGTGTAGTGTGGGTATTTTCCCTCCCTTAGCCTCACTGTGGTTCCTATCTCTTTGTGTGAGACAAGGGGGAGCCCAGGACTTCAATTCTGAAAGCAAATCTGGAATTATTATTATTATTATTTTATTAATATCAAGTTTTCCAGCTGCATAACATACAAGTTGCTATAGTGGAGGAGAGCAGTGTAATTAGTTTTCATTACAAATGTCTATCTCCTACTGGCATTAATAAGAGTTAATCATGTCTCTGGGCACGATATTACAGCTCTCGATTGTCTCTTTAGTCCTATAACCCATCTCTTGCAAGGGCCTATATAAGATGCTTTGTAAGAAGGAGCCAAGCAGAAATGTTAGCGATGGGAATAGCAAAATTGAACAAGAGCGCCATAGATGCAAGTACCTGAACTAGATACTGGAAGTATGTTGTTCATCCAGTCAAGGAGCAGAAATATAGCTGTGTGCATGTGACCAGCGTAAATAGCCAAAGTCAACCGACATACTAGAGCTTCCAGTTTTAATAACTTCAACTGATCACAATGAACCACTCACAAACAAGCCATAAACCAAGGCTTATTTGGAGAAATTTTGAATAGCGAAAGACATTGACATTGAATAGCAAAAGAATATTGGCTAGAGGCAAAATCTACTGGATAAATCCACTCATGTATCTTTTGCCCAGCTCTACTTACAATAAAATGATTATTTTTCGGTGAATAGTTAGTGGAAATGATACATTCATTCTGTTTTGCAATTCCAGTAAAACCAAAGGAACTTTAAAGACGCAGATAAAGTGATGCTGATTAGAATGCAATAGCTCTTTTTGAATTGAGTTCTAATTAACTTATGAAATAAAATGCAAAAATAAATCACAGTTAACAGTCCACATTCGTTTCCTACTGAAAATCATTCATTCCAAAAGCTTTGCTAAACCTTTTCATGTCCTCGTCAATGCTATCCACCAAAAATGACAGAGGAGACAATAGCAGCTAAAAATATTCCAAAGACAGGAATTTGCCAGTAATATTTTTAAGCTCGGTAGACTGCTAAGTTATATATAGCAAATACAGGCAAATAGGGCTAGTTATATGAATGAAACTAATATTTTTAGCAGTGTTCAGCCAGATCATTAGTTTAACCTATTTAACATTTTAAAACAAACGTTTATTTCTGTGCTGTTGGGAAAAATCTCCTGTGGGATTTGTAAAGATTCCCATGGAAGCTCCATGGTGCCATGTGAGTTATATATATTGTCCAATATTTCTACAAGATTTCTCTATAGATAGCCATTGGGATACACAAAGGAAACTACTGTAATATAATTCCAAGGGGAGCTGCCTTGTGACGTGGGGGTATTTTCCCTCCATTAGCCTCACTGTGGTTCCTATTTCATTGTATGAGACAAGGGGGTGCCCAGGACTTTGATTCTGAAAGCAAATCTGGAAACTTCAGTGAGAACATGCCCCTCAGACTCAATCGTTTTCCAACTTCAGGTTTCTTAGCTGTTCCACTTCCTTGCCTTTCTGCCCCGGAGTATGTACAGCAAAGCTGGAGGACTGGAGTTATCATTCAGCCTTTGGCTTGTATTTGGTGCTTAGCTGGAAATGCAGGGGAAACTCATGGGCAAAAAGTGAGCCAACCAATTAGGGTCTGCAGCTCCCTCTGCTGATTCCATCCACCACAAGGGGCAATTTCCCTGTGAATGAGGCCTAGATCGCAGGGCCCTTGACAATCAGGCCATCCATTGTGCAAATGGCTTCAGGTGCATGTATTAGATTTGCTCACACATGCCCAATGAGCAGCTTGCGCTTACTGACGCCTGCAAAGGAAGCCCCATTCTTTCAGGATCTTACCCTGCAGATCCTATATGCTCCCGGATCTTGTACAAGTACCCTCTCAGCACCCACTGAGGGAAGTGCTGGGCTCCTTTGGAAAGATTGCTGGTCTATCCCACAGAAGCAGTCCAAAGTACTGCAGCTCTTACTGTTGGGTTGCAGGCTATTACTGGTGAATACTGCGTTAGGCTCTAAGAAGGGGAGGCTCTGCCTGTATTAGGAGGAGACGATTAAACTGCCTACAAAGTTTTTTTTATTGAGCAACAAAGCTTCTGTCATTCACGGGTGCTTAATCTCACCCCCTCCCCCACATGACAAAGGCTATGCTTCCCCAAGTAGTAGTGTAAACAGTGCTTTATACAAATCAAATGCCACTCATAGGGGGTAGATGTTTTTTGTCAGCAAAAATGCCAACCAACAGTGTTTACACTCCCTGACTTTTAGTGACGGGGCTGTGTCGACACAGCTGTGTCACTAGGGGCACATCTACACTATGGGGAAGATTGACGTTGCTGCGATTCATCTTCCGGGGTTTGATTTATCAGGTCTAGTGAAGATGCTCTAAAACAAACTTAAAGGGCACCCCCACCATCTGTGCCGGTACTCCTGATCCTCAGGAGGAGTTCAGGAAGTTGACGGGAGCGTTTGCTCCTGTCGACCTCACGTTGTGTGGACGGCATCTTAAGGTCCGTCAACTCCAGCTATGCAAGTAACGTTGCTGGAGTTCCGTATCCTAGGTCGACCGTCCACTCCAGTGTCTAAAAGCTGTGTAGTATAGATACACCCAAAGGGACAAAATGATGGATATTTACCTGCCAGTGATCAGTGCCAATCAATAACGATGCAGTATGGCACAGTACTATACCACTAAAATCCACAGGAATTTAGCCATTGACTTTATTAGGAGTAAGTTCAACCTCATAATATGTAGCTCGGCTCTTTGTATTTTTTCTATAGATCCCTTTAATCCTTTAGCAACAGTCTGTGTTTTCTAAAAAGCTTTTGGTCTAAATCCACTCAGTATAAGAACACAATGGAAAAGAAATTCTCCTTATAAATCACAGCCATCTGCAATCGCAGTTCCACTCTCTCAGGAACACCCTGGCGATATTTGCTTCTTAAAGATTAGAGGAACAAAGCAAGACGAGAGCAGGTTTCCATCATGGTGGAGCATAGAATATTGTTATTACTCATGCTCCTCCATATAATTAATCATGCTCTGCATTATTTGAAAGCAAACGAGTTTAGATTCATTATCGCTTATACACACACCAAGCTGGAGACACATCAGCTCTGTCAGACATGGCTAATCTTTGCTTCGGTTGTGTACATGTCTGGGTGTCTGAATCATGCAGATGGCAAATGTTCATCTAAAATGTTTGTGCCACTAACTTGCTCATTTGCAGGCCAGATTTGCAAAAGGGATTTAGGCACCTGAAGAAGCAAATAAGCACCTTGCAGCACAGGCGGCAGGTATAAGAGGCAGGGGAAGGCAATGCCTTCCCAAACTGCCTGGCCAGCCCCGCCTACACTTCATCCCTAAGTCCCCTGATTCAGCTCCGCTCCCCCAGTCTCCCAGGGCTGCCTAGGCTTCAGACCTGTGTGTCCAGGCCTCCCTGTGCATTGGGGCCAGAGAGGTTGTGGGAAAGAAATACCTGCCTGCCAGCCTGCCTTCCAGAAGGGCTGGAGCTATGTGCCACCTGCCCTGCCTGTGCTTGGGGAGCAGGGGGGAAGGTTGGTACCATGGGCTATCCGTGCTCTGGAGGGCTGAGGCCTCATGTCTCAGGGTGGGACTTGCCCCTACCGGGAGGGGGCTTCATTTGCACTGGGGCGGGGGCATGGGCAGCAGGGATGGGATCCTGGGCAGCAGGGGCAGGGGTAGTGGCTTGCCTCGCCCAGCCCTAGGTTCACCCACCTCCCTTACCCTATGGTATTCACAAAAGCACATAGTCTGCACTGGTAACTGGAAAGCTCAGTTTATCTATAGACTAGTTTGGATTTAACCACACCACAGTGCATCTCACCTGCATTCTAAGAGGGTACATAGATAGTGTAACTGTAATGACGCTTTCATTCCTCAGACTGTTTAAACAGAACAGATTAAAAACTGATGAAAACATTGCCCTCCTAGAAAATTTTCTTGGAAATTATTTGGTGTTTCATGAAAAGTACAGATTTTATCTTCTTTTGTCACCAAAGTTTTCATTTTTGGGGAAAATAGACATTTGGGGGCAAAAATTTCCATTTGCTCTAAAAGCCATTTTCCATAGGGGTGAAATAAAAACAAACTTTAAACTGAAATCTATTAACCGGCCCTTCTAAAAGGGCATCATTTACTACCCATTGCAGGGGTGATTTCTGTGATAAATTAGACACTGAATTAATAATTGCAGTTTGGTCAACTACTAGAATGAGTGTGGCTGTGCAGTTGCAGGAGAAACGTGTGTGAATGCCCACTGAGATAGATAACTCCGAAGCTGCATGTGAAATCACTGTGACTGCATGCCTAATCATGGTGATTATGCTCCCAGTTTAGACTCATGAATATATGGGTGAAGATCTGGGTCATGCTTTTTAAATTAAAATCTCCTAATCCCTTTTCTTCTATACCTATTTACAAAGGAGTCCAATTACGGGCTCAGCACTTGAAAAGCTTTATGTTCAGACTGTAACATTTTGATTACGAGTGACATAAAACGTAGCTTCCTTTATTTCTTAATGAATGACAGTACATACGGCAGTACTAAACTCAATTGCTTCAAACAGACTTTTATATTTGCTTGGTGGCTTTTTCAGAAATATGACTAGTGTAGCCAGCAGAATCTAATGGATAAGGACCAAATGTATAAAGATTTGTAATGACTTGGAGATCATATCATTTAAGAAAGAAAGAAAGAAAGAGAATCCAAAATTCACAGAGCTGAAAGATGTAGGGACCAATATAAAGTAGCTAATAAGGCCTCTTACGGATAGCAGTGTCTTTTGTAAATAATGGAGACACACTGTGTCAGTCCAGCTGCAGAAGAACTCATTAGTAACATGTACATCGGCCCAGAGCAATTACTTTGGTTGTTCCCCTGTTGCTTTTTCACAATAAATATCCACAGAGCCGCTAGAGTTGCAGCCATTCCACTTACTTGCAGATATATGGGAGCATTGAAAATAGCCATGTGCAATATATTTACCACTTAGGATCCGACTCTTGTCATTTCAGCCAAAGCAATTGCCCAAGTTAGTGGACTAAATAAGCCCATTCAAACAGGTCAAGATTTCCACATCCACATCCATATGAGATGAGAAAGTTAGTGGGACGTAGGTTTGGAAAAAGTCCGAGAGCCTATTGAATAATATAGTAGCCAAATCTCTGTGACTCTGTAACGCTGTAGCATTACGTGTTGCCTCTGAGGGGCGCTGTTGCCTCACGCCGTGGCGCTCAGCTGACTTCTGCGCTGCCCAGCCGGGCCGCCGTGGGGGAGCCCAAACAGCCGCTTGCTCCCCACGGCGGCCCGGCTGAGCGGCGCAGAAGTCAGCCGAGCACCATGGCAGGAGGCAAAGGGGGGCGGGGCAGTGACGTGCGGCATGACAGCGGCTCCAGGCCCCGCCCCCTGGCCATGAACAGACCCTGGCCGGGGGGAGGGCAGGGGAACGAGGGGGAGGAGGAGGTGGAGGACAACTGGGAGGCTGCAGGATCAGTGGTGGGGTGAAGGGAAATGGTGCAGGGGGGCAGCTAGAGCTCATAGGCAGCCGCTCAATCGGGCTGCCACGCAGGAGCAAGCAGCGCAAATAGCTGTTTGGGCTTCGCGCTCCCCATGCAGGAGGAGGAGAAGAGAAAGAAAGAGTGAGAGGCAGGAAGGGGAGAAGAGAAAGAGAGACGGAGAGAGAGGCAGGAGACGGAGAAAAGTTGAGAGAGAGAGGGGGGAGGCAGAAGGAGGAGAGGAGAGAGAGAGGGATGGAGTGAGAGACCGGAGGCTCAGGAGAGAAGACCGAGATAGAAAGGGAATAGGACGTGGAGGAGAGACCTGAAAATCCCATTTTATGACGGGCTAATTGGCTAGCAGAATAATAATCTTGATAACACAATTAACAGGCATAGCCCCTTTCATCCGTAGATGTTCAAACACGTGTCAACAGTGGCAAATTTAATTAAGCTGATGTTAATGGAAGATAAAGGCATCCATCTATCTCAGGGTTGGAACCCTAACCATGTACATTTGCGAGTGGCTGACTGGTGAGCCAGTAGGGGCCACAAGAGCAGTTAAGGGACAGAAGGAAGCTAGGCTCCTTTGGGTCAGCCAAGCCCGCACTGCCAGCAGCAGAAAGGTGGGGGACTGGGATCCCCTGTAACGAGCCTACACCACTGAAGGATCAAGGATGCCTCTGTCATGGAGCTGGGCCCTCCCCTGCTTTGCCCAGCAGCCCGGCAAGTCTGTCGGCATCCCCGGTTCCTATGGAAGTGGGGCAACGTTCAGCATTAACTCTGTCCTATTCTGCTGACACTTCAGGAACCATATTGCTTCCTTCTACTTATTTTTCTCCCTCCCTTCACACACTGGAGAGTGAGGGTGCAGGGCAATTATCCAATATTAGCGCCATCTTGTATAGAAAGGGGTGCTGGATAAAGCATGCAGGTGTGGCCTCGACACATAAAAATGGTACCCAAAGACCAAAAAAGGGATCTGATCTGAACACCCCAAAATAATATTGGTCCTGAGAGATGAGGAACTCTGTATTGTGAAGTTCAGATTCACAGCCAGTCTTCCCATAGACCAAGGCGTTTCACTGTTGAGGTTTGGCTCATCTCTTGTCCTTTACTGCTCTGTACCCAGTCAACATTTGGGAGGGAAGGTACCTGTAGCTAGGAGTGTCACACTTTGAGGCTAGAATGGGACTAACTGCAACAACTTCTTTAATAGCCTTACCTATTGGAGTAATACTGGAATTAAAGGGTTGCCTAACAACAAGTTAGGAAAAGACAGGGATGCCCCCACTGCTAGTGATTTTACATGTTTTATTGTAAATGGCTTATTAACGAGTTCTGTAACATTTATATGTGGGCGAAATGTATCAGGAATGGTTGATTACAGTTATGAATAGCTAACAGCTTCAAGGATTGTGTTTGCTTTATTTTAAGAGCCCCTCGCTTCATTATAAATGGTTTGTTGGTTTTAACTCAAGCCATTGAGGGAGAAATGTGAAGCCCATAAAGGAAAAACGTTGGCAGCAATTGCTGAATTATTAGCACAGTTCTTTGCAGTAAATGCAGGCCCATATGCAGGAATTTCCAGGGGTGAGGGGGAAATTAACTGTGTGAGGGGCTGGTGGCTTCCCCTGTCCAGTGGCCCAGCCCTGCCCCCCATGGCCCAGCCCGGTCCCCAGCCTCACTCCTGGCTGAGGAAGGGGGAATCAGCCCCAGTTTTCCCTGGCCGGTCTGAGCACAGGGGGTGGGACCAGGGAAGGCTGGGGCAGCGTGCCTCCCTGCTTTCCTCCAGCTGGCCAGAGCACAGGGGAGGGAGGCTGGGGCAATGTGCTGCCCCTGCCATCCCTAGGTCAGCCAGAATTGGCCCCATGGCAGACCATGAAAGACTTTGGGGAGTACGTTTGCACCCTTCGCACCCCCCTGCGTACGGCTCTGAAATGTGACAGGCTAGATCTGAGTATGCACCCAAGCAAAATTCCCATTGACTTCAGCACCTGCCAACCTGGCCTGCCCCAGGGAGCAGCTGCTGGCTGCTCCTTCCAACCCCCCTGCCCTGACTCCGGCACCACCACCCTCTACCCTGAGCCCCTCCTCACCCCCTGCTCTGACACCTGCACCCCCTGTCCTGAGCCCCTCCTCACACTCCAACCCTGACTCCTACCCTCCCACACACACACATCTCCAGCCCCCTGCCTTGAACCTCCCACATCCACAAGCTCCTGTCCTGCCTCCTACATCCCACACACTGCCAGCCCCCTGCACTGAAAGACCCGAGCAATGCTGGGTAAGCTTTCTAGTGCAGTGTTTCTCAACCTTTTTTTTTTTTATAAAGTACCCCTTTTAAATATATAAGTACCCCCAGTACCTACAGTTTTTAGACACACAACTTGTTTCTACCATTGCAACACATTTGTTTAAACAACTTAATCGTAGCTGGGCAGACGATGAAATTTTTGGGTGTAAAAAGTACAAAAATAATAAAGTGCTGTAAAACTTACAACAAAAATTCAGTTTTCTCCAAATTTCAGTTGTGTTGACCTACACCCCTCCCCCCAGACTTCTCTCGAGTACCCCTGAGGGTACTTGTACCACTGGCTGAGAAACACCGTTCTAGTGTAATAATAAAAGAATGAGCCTCAGTCTGTCTTGATGATATCCTCTGCCCTATGTTTCCATCTTTTTGGCCAGTATTTTTAAAGCTATTGTAGGTAAACAGGTAAGCTAAGGACCCCAGACAAACAAGTGGAGGATGAAAGCTAACACAGAGGCATAAGCGTTCGTGACAGTGATGGAGAGGCACATGCAGTGGGAGTCAGCTTTGGAAAAGGCAGGCAAATAAGTTCCAAATAGGTAGGTTTGAGTCTGTGATGGACTTTCTCTCCTTCTGTTCGCCCCTTGATCTTTCTCTTTTCAAAGGGTGTTTTAAAGAGGTATTCAATTCAGGTCACCCAAACACTTGATCTACCAGAGACAGGGCAGCTTCTAAGTGATTTACTTCTGAAGTGAAAGGGTTATTTTGTCCCTGGGGGGCTTGATCCAGGCACCAAAGTAAGAACAACACTTGATCCCTGTATAGCGTTTTCCAGTCCACTCTAGATTATATTGACTTCTAAAAACGTTTGCTTAGCCACAGACAGTACATAGTTCACATCAGTTACGGCAATGACAGGCTGGTAAGTGGGGACAAGGAAGAGATAAGGGCAAAAGATTGTCTTGAAAAATATGAAGAGCAAGGAGCTCAGGCAGGGGCAGGGCCGGACTAAGGGGTGGGCTAGCCGGACAGCTGCCCAGGGTGCCAACCTATGGGGGGCGCCCAGCTCCTGGCAGGTGGCAGCGGCCGCCCGGGGCAGGGGCCGTGTTAACCCTCGCAGCACCGGACAGCAGCGCCCTTTCCCCAGCGGCCGCAGGGCCCTGCACGGCCAGGTGCCGCCCGCCCCGGGCGGCCCCGAGCTGCGTGTCATCAGCGGTGACCGGGCCAACTGGGCAGTGCACGTGCTGTGCGTCTGCCCACGCGCCCCGGGGGTGGGCCTGCGCATGTGCCGTGTGCCCAGAGGCGGGGCTGCGCGCCCCGGGGGCGGCACTGCACGCCTGGGGCCCGGGGTGCCAAAATGTCTCGGGACAGCCCTGGGCAGGGCCATCCTGGGGGGGGGGGCCTGGGGCAAGCCCCAGGGCAATCCCCCCCCACACAGACCCTGTCTCTTCTCCACCCCTGTTCCACCCCTCCCCCAAACCCCTCCCCCTTCCCCAGAGCAATGCAGCCTGCGGGATTATGGGACCTGGTGCAGCAACAGCAGGGTTTGCCTCCCCCGCACTCACTACGTGGGCAGCAGGAGCCGGAGCAGCTCAGCAGCCTGCTCCATCCCACCGCAGTGCCCTCCTGGCCCGCTACACCTCACGTCTCTGTGGGCGGCGGGAACCAGAGCGCCCTGGGGCGGGACACTTCTCTGTGAGAAGATGCACATAGCGGGCCAGGAGAGAGCGGTATGGCAGGGAAGAGCAAGCAGAGGGGAGGTGAGCCCTGCAGCTGCCGCGCCAAACCCTAGTAATCTCCCGTCCCTTGTGTCCAGAGGACGGTTGAGGCCACTGCCTCGGAACCCCCAAAAGCATGAGGCCTGTGGTGGTCGCCCCGATTCAGCCTATGGATGGGATGACTCTAAACCCCAGATCACTCCACAAAACCCATTTCATTCTCAGCAGCCCTTCATCCGCTGAAGATTCAGGACACAAGGGGGGCAGCTTTGCTCAAAAGGTTTAATCTTTATTAACAGCCCTGAGAGTGTCCTTCAACTGGAGTATAAACTAGTTCAAAGGTTTTCAAGAAAAACAACGTACCATAAACCAAAGGGCAGCACTAATTAGAAGCAATGTAAATCACTGTTAAAACAGCAACAGGCTGAGGACAGGTAATAACAGGAAATTAAAATTAATTTATGCTAACCTATCATAAAGCCCATCTTGGCACATTGTCAAGCAACAGGCATAGACAACGGGTACAAGACAGAGAAGCAAACATAAGCCTCTGTCTTTCACTAATACATGTGGTCATGGTCAGTGTCTCCACGGGACTCATCTTTGTTCCTGATCATTATAAACACACTTGAAAGAAAACCTGCTTGCTCATTTTTTGCCCTTTGCTACTTCTGTAATGGAACTAACACTGGAGTTTCTCCTTAGATAAGGGACCCAGAGCAGATAAATGGCTTCCCCAAGATCAAACAGCAAGTCCTTGGCTGAGGTGGGGGGTGGAACCGGGTTTGCTTGCCTCTCAGGCCTCACCTCAAGTCACTGGACTCATCTGCTACCCACATACACCATGAGCAAATACTCGCTTAAATCACCGTGACAAATGGTGGCGTTTTAACGTTATCTAGCCTTATAGATTAGGCCAAGGGCAGGCAAAAGGGCCTCCATGGGCTGGATCTGGCCCACAGAGGCCCTGCCTCTCCCTCACCCCCAGACAAATCAGGGCTTGGGGGCGGGGGAAGCACACAAAGTTTCCGCCGCCCTGCCAGGAGCATGTAGTACTTTGAAGTGCCACACGCTCCTGGCAGGGCGGGAGGAGACTTCACATGCTTCCCTGCCCCCAAGCCCTGATTGGTTTGGGGGCGGGAAGAGCGCCCGAAGTTTCCTCCACCCTGCCAGGGACATGGGTGCTTAGTGGGATGGGGGGGGGTAAAGGGGCTTCCCCACCCTCAGACCAATCGTGGTCTGTGGATGGGGAAGCCTGGAAGCATTCTGGCCCCACCCCTTCTGTTTTATGTCCCGCCCCTTCAAAATTTTTGAAGTGGCCCCCAGACAAAAATTATTGCCCACCCCTGGAATAGGCAATGTTACAAATAGAGTGTGATTTTAATGTGTACAACTATCCGTGCTTCTTTTAATTTTTTTTTTATTTTTATCAGTTTAAATTTTCACAGTTACACAAAATTATGGGTTTTGTGCACTTGTTTAGATTTGTATTGATTTAAATTTTTAACATGTGTGAGAAATCATGGGCAGAGGTCAGACAATAATTATCCAATGACAGTAGACACAGATTCAAAAAGTTAAAGCTTTGTGTCCATTAATACACAAATTGTTATCACATGTCAAAATATGCAAAGTAAATATCCTTAAAACAAACTCTAATAAGTTCTCCTTGCAGTGTTTTTCTTACTTTCCCTGTCAGTACATTTCTGTCATTGTTGCTGGAAATGTTTTTTCATGGGACTGCGTGTGTATGGTGAAATTGGCATTTCACAACATTTACTGATAAAAATCTAATTCTTACTACAAAGCTAGTCATAAGCCAGGGACCTCAGAGCTTGTTTTCACTGTAATCTCTCTTGTAACTAGTTTTCATAGAATCATAGAATCACAGAACACTAGAACTGAAAAGGACCTCGAGAGATCAAGTCTAGTCCCCTGCCCTCGAGGCAGGAACCAGTACCATCTAGATTATCCCTGATAGATGTCTATCCAACCTGCTCTTAAATATCTCCAGTGATGGAGATTCCACAGCCTCCCTAGGCAATTTATTCCAGTGTTTAACCATCTGACAGTTATTAAATTTTTCCTAATGTTCAACTTAAACCTCCCTTACTGCAATTTAAGCCCATTGCTTCTTGTCCTATCATTAGAGGCCAAGGAGAACAATTTTTTTCTCCCTACTCCTTGTAACACCCTTTTAGATACTTGAAAACTGCTGTCATGTCCCCTCTCAGTCTTCTCTTTTCTAAACTAAACAAGTCCAACTCTTTCAGTCTTCCCTCATAGCTCATGTTTTCTAGGCCTTTAATTATTTTTGTTGCTCTTCTATGGACCTTCTCCAATTTTTTCCACATCTTTCTTGAAATGTGGTGCCCAGAACTGGACACAAATCAGGCCTAATCAAGCACAGAGTAAAGCGGAAGAATGACTTCTCGAGTCTTGCTCACAACACTCCTGTTAATGCCTCCCAGAATGTTTGCTTTTTTTGCAACATTGAGCTGGGCACTCCCCTGCCTTGCCCAAGAGCCTGGCAAGTCTGTCACTTTTTTTTAAGGCGATGATTTGATTCTTATGTCCTGAAAAGTAACAGGAGGGCTGTGTGTGTGTATGCCTGTCTAGCATGAAGGGTCAGCGATTGAGACTGCAGTTTGTTTCCTGTGGTTTTATTTTCTTTTTTCAAGCTCTCTTGTGGTAAAAGAGCTTGAGATATTCATTGGGAAGAAGTTCAAGTGTTTCTTCCTGGTTTTAATTCACTTGATGGTGGCAGCCTCTCTCCCAGTGCCAGTGAATCTGTGACTCTGGGGAGTTTTTGTAAGCAGAGCCAATAGAGGCAAGGTATTTTTAAGGTCTCCTGTGGACCCCCACCTTCTGCACTTGGAGTGCCAGAGTGGCATCAGATAAAAAGAAGAGGCTGCCTGGTTGCATTTGCAGTACTCTCTATTCTTTGGGACTGTTGCACATACTGAAATAAAGTAGCTGGGTGGCTTTTAACAGTGACAACACTATCAGTCAGCATATCTCAGCAGACAACAGTCTGTCAGTCTTTTTCTCTTTCTAGCATCCTCCCACATCCCTGTGATATCTGAGCAGCACCAAAATGGCATTCGGTCCATCTGAAAGGCCATGGTGAGTCTGGATGGCCATGGTTTCCTTCTTATTTCATGAAGGAAGGAAAGAAAGTTCATGGTTATTTATTGGTTTATTTTCAACTGTGGAATGATTAAGCTTTTCTGCACTTCCTAAATCCACATCAGGACAATGGAAATCTTGGGAAACTGGTACACTCTATACGTAGGACAAGACAGAGCTACCACCTCCTCTAACATAAGCCATGAAGAACAACATGAGTGCCAGCTACATCCATTGAAGAAAAAGGTTTCTGTCCTATGTTCCATTATTACTGCAAACTCCAAGCTGGTTCTAAACACCAAGACACTTAATAATCTGGCTTTTTTTAGATCTGCTTGTCATTGTATTTATGAAACTGTTGGTCTGCAGATCTCCCTCCCTCTGCAATTATCTGTCATGGCCATTGACAGAGATTCCTGTTGCTTGAAGGGATCAGAAGGCTCTCTAGAGACACAATCCCAGGGTCAAGTCCAGGTTGCCATGTCTGAGAAGACGTCCCTGAGAATTGGATCTTGTGATATTTCTGTCCTACCCTAGATGAGAAGGACAGAAGAGAGTGGGGAAAGACAGTCAATTAGAATATAACCATGTCCTTTGTTCTATGTGCATTGTTTATACCAGTGTTTCTTAAACTTTTTAAGATGGAGGAACACCAAACAATAATTTTTTTTAATGAGGAACACCAAGGATATTTTGTCAAGCAAAAAAAAAAAAAAGAGAGAGAGAGAGACAGGGGAAAGTTATTGAGCAAAAACAAGAAAAAAAACAACCCTAAGTTGTCTGCCCTTTTAAGGGTGGCCATTTTGAACTCTGTTGTTCTCCATGGCACACCTCCGACTGCCTTTAAGAAACACTGGTTTATACTCATTTGCCTAGACCCAAAACTGCATTTTTGTCTAGAAGGAGAAGGGGGAAGGTTTCTCTGCACCACAGTCAGAGCTCTGCAGATACCAAACTCTTCCCATCCTGACTTGGTATCCTATAATTCTGCAGTAGCATTGGAGTTGGGAGCTCTGTGGCATCTTTGCAAAGCTGCAAGCCATGGGCCATTTTGTGAGAATTTGGTGAAGTCTGTAGTCAGCCTCTCATAACTCTGAAGGAAAAGAACAAAAGCAAAGAATGTAGAACCTGATCTAGCGGCCCCTACTTAGGTGAGTTGTCTCACAGAACTCAATGGCACTACTTGTGTGAGTAATTACTCACACAAGCTTAGGAAATTAAGGGTTGCAGACCCAATTTTCATCCAGAGCAGGGTCCAGGGCACTAGAAGCAGGCTATAAATAAGAGGGCCACATAGACGGCTCCAAACAGGTCAGACCAAAGAACTAAACTCTGCCTGGGGTATGTCCCAGCAGGAGCAAGTGGCTTGGTGCTGGGTCCGAAGAGCCCTACCTTCATTTCCCAGTGTGGGAACACCCCAAGGGGCTCACTGGGGTGTGTTGGGCTTACTTCTTTTGTTGGCAACTTTTAACCATGCCTCTGAGTGCGCGGTACCCCCAGCACGGTGCCAACCATATGGAGGACTGGTGTCCCACGGTGTCTCAGCATCGCCCTGCAGTGGGGTTGATCACTTTGTATAATGAGCAGATTTGTAGTGTCCTGGAGCGCTTTTCATTTTATAGCTAAAAAGTCATCTGGCTCCTCTGTCACCAGTTCCCTGAAAGGATGGTTTAATCCTTAGCAATTCACTGTCCCTGGAAACAGGAGACTGGGATTAATTTAGCAGCCAAAAGCCTTTCTGCTGCTACATGAAGGGCTATTAGCGTGAATAGCTATTAGACTGTCTATAGAGAGTGAGGGGAGACCCAATCAAACTTGCATCATTTCAATACATTTACTTAACTAGATCCTCAAGGTGAAGTTTTGCTTTGTCTGATCTTCAGGAAATTGTATCTGCCGTGTTCATGCAATCTGTGAGGCCCTGAGAAGGGGGAGACCCTGGGTCCCTCTCCGTCTGTAGGCAGTTTCACTTGCTGGAGTTCCCCATGAGTTGTTTTTTTTAACCTAACACTCAAGATCCAGCAGTTTGAAGATTAGAACCAGAAATAGCAATGGTTTGTCTTCAATTTTTTTTAAATGGAACAACTTAAGAATAAAAACTAAGAGGAATCTTTGGAGTAATGTTAGACACTCTAGAAGATATAAACATTTAGGAATATTTTTTTACTTACAATGGGCCACATTCTCTGTGGGTTGGTTTTACTACCCTGAAGTTAAGAGAGTGACACTAGAAACAAATTTGTTCTCCTGTGCTTTCTTATCAACAGAAACAACTGCTTACATCAGAGTTAGAGCCTTCAGTGCTCATGGGAGAGCACCACTGATGGAAGGTAGGGTTTTATGTTTTCTCCTGTATTAACAAGGAAGTCCTTCACTTCAAGGACAGGCCCAGCTCTAAACAGCCCTAATAGCCTATTCCAAGTTTTGCTGCTTTAAGGAAAGCCCACCTGGGACTTGTAGTCTTCAGAAGGATCATGTGATCAAATTGGTTGCAAGCCCTGCTGGGTAATGGGGGGGGGGGGGAGGGGTAGGCCTATATAAGGCTACCTCTGTGGTCAGCGTGGGACTGTGAGAGAGCAGGACTGACGTAAGATGGGGGCTTTCTTTGGGGTTGTGGCCTGTGGGTGAGTAACAGTCTGGGACAGGTCTGCTGGAAAAAGGTGGGGGGAAAGGCTTGCATTCAGGAGAGGTCTCCAGATGTTCAGGAGAGGTCTCCAGATGGACTGCAGGGAAGAAGGCCTCAGAGGACTGAGGCAGGGCTGGAAGCCTCTGGGTAGCAGGATGCCTGTGATATAGAGTCCTAGAGCTTGAGGCTGGAGTAGAAGGAAGACTGACTTGGGCTTTGCAGTGGTAACACCCCTGAGTGAGGGAAGGACTTGGAGAGAAAGATGCAATTAAGGGATGGTAATTTGGTGTTATGCCTTGGAGAGGGGAGAAGAGGAACAGGCTTTTGTGGCCCAATGAAGATACTGGGAGGAAGATTTTTTTTTTTTTGGACTCTTCTTCTCCAAGAATGGGATGGCTCTAAACTGGCCAAAGCACTGCAACCTTCAAGTTCCTGAAGCTACTAAATACATGAGAAGGGAAACTGAGAAACGTATGAGCTGATGTTGGACCAGGTAAGCTGTGGTCGCACTTACCCAAGCAGATAATATGACATTTCTTTTTCACATACACAGTCTCTTTGTAGCTCATCGCACAAGTGGCTTAATAAGGGCTATGATAAGCTAGGGAGTTCAGGCTGCATTTTATGCTGGTTGTTGTTAAGTGACTGTTTTCTTTATTGAAGTGAAGCTCTGACAGTGCTAAGTAAAACCAGGCTTTATGCCTGAAGGTGTTGCATCACCTCTTCTTCCCCCGATCATGGTAAACTCATCTCAGTTCTCATCAGAATCTATCCACTGGCTTCTCTAACCAAAAACAACTGCATGATGCCTCTATTGCTGCTGCAGTGTCAGATTTAATTCATCCGTTTGGGGCTTGGTGAAATAAAAACCCAAATGAGGGCTGATTTGGATTTTAGATCTCATTTTATCCAACCCCGGAAATCCTGACTTTAGACCTATCTTATGTATGCATTTTTATACAATGCCTAGCACAATATGATCTCATCATGGGTGGGGCTTGTAGGCCCTACAATTACATTTTAAAAAAATAAAGATGGGTAAAAATGGTAGCTGAGAACTTTATTTAATGCAAAATCCTCATTGTTTTGGCTTTTCCTTGTTTGTCTTACAAAACAAAACCCACGGTTGGCTTTAGATGCAGAACCTGTTTCTCTGTTGTCAAGCCCAAAAACTTGGAGGCGGGTGGAGTCAGATACATGATTCTAATGTTGACTCTTCTTAATCTTAAAGATAGGGTAAGGAGCAAGGTTTCCTCTAAACTGTGTGGTAGCCCAGCCCATCAGCTGCTTAATGAGCCCCACCTAGCCAGGCGCTCAGGGCTCCCCCCACACAGAGTTGCCTGGCTTTTGTAGCTGAGGTTGGGGTACTTCTTTCTCAGCGATAGTAGCCAGGCACCTCTGTGTGTGGAGCCCTGAGCGCCTGTCTGGGTGGGGCTCATTAAGCAGCTGCTGGGCTGGGCTACTGCGCAGCTTAGAGGGAACCTAAGTAGCCCTGACTAAATCCTTCTAGTTTTGTATTTCCAAGGCAGACTGGACCATGTATGTTACTCACCTTGGTATTTCAGCTCCGTATACAAACTTTCAGCACCGTGCTGTGGAATAGACTTGAGTTTGCAGCATTGTACTAATATACCCCAGCAACAGGGTTTCCCTGTAAATGTCCTTCCTGTTGGAAGAGGACTGGGTCAAGAAAGGGTGTCACATTGTCAGCTGCTGCTGCTGCACTTTCAGGTTGGAGTCCTTGTATTCTTCTGTTAGCGTCACAATGAATCCTTGCAGAAGGTGGAGCGTGCCTGGGGTAAATAACAAAAGTGGTTTAAAACATCAAGAGCTAAAATCTCCATGTGGACCTAACCTGGTGTGTTTACATGAAGATGTGGCCATAACCTTCCCCCTTTCCTCCTGAACGGCACAAGTCCTGGATTCACCTATAAGGGTGTCTGTTGCCTCCATCCAAAGAAGCCCCTCCTAGGGCAGAGAGCAATCTCTGCAAAATGTCACAGCAGACTACTGGGGGTGAATTAGCTAATGTTTGTGAGGAGTAGGGAAGATAAAAAATGTTATGATACAAGTGCTAAATATATTCAGTGATGGTAAGTCAAGCCAGTGATTCAAATGGAATGTAAGTGGTTCATAGCCTTAGTGTTGGCCTTCTGTACTGGGTGAATTTCACCCATTCTCTAAAATGTCCTGCAATTTTTGTCCCTCAGTGTCTGTTTCTGTAGCCATGAGGGATGCAACACTGGACTTTATCCAAACCCTCATGCCATGAAGTTCCATTTTTTTTCCTCTCTTGACAGCTCGTTACACAATTCCTTCACACATCGTATGACCCAAGTCACTGTCTCTGCTGAGGAAAGCACTCTAGGGCCTGACTTACAGAGGTGAGGAGTGATGTCTGCATAGTGGTGGTGGGGGCGTAAGATGTCCATGTTATTTCATACAGCTGTCCTTAGGGAATCAATGGGACATTTAACGACTGTTTTATTTGTTATTAAGCCACTCTTGTTTGCTGCAGTACCAGTTGATTGAGGGGGATTACTTCTGTTACAAGCTATTGGCAATTTTGTATAGAATTTTGCTTCCTGTCATTTCATGATCAGAATTCCTAATTTTTAGTGTTTAAAGCATAACAAATAATATTGTCAATAGTGCAAGTTTCTCAAGCTCATGTTCTTTCTTTCACTTTTTATTAATGTGACAGGGATATAGACCAGGTGGGAGCAGCAGTGACTTGTGGGTATCCTGTGCAGTTGTGTTTAATGTTTGCTCTTTAATAGGCCTGGTCACTAGCTACCAACTGGAGAAATCTCATGATGGCTGATGCTGTGTTACAATGGTCTGGTCTACACTAGAAAATTAGATTAATTTAACTGGCGATCAGGGATGTGAGAAATCCACACACTGAGTAGCATTGTTAAACTGACTGAAGTCCCATGTAGCCAGCACTATCACCTCTAAGGTGACATCTATACTTACTGTGCTGGAGACTGATTTTTCTGGGTTCAGTTTAGCGGGTCTAGTTAAGACCTGCTCAATCAAATGCTGAGAGTGCCCCCGGTTGCTGCCGGTACTCCTCACAGTTGTGAAGAGTGAAGGAAGTCGATGAGAGTGTTTGCTCCCGTCAGCCTCCCACTGAAGACAGTGCCAAGCTCAGCTTAAAGTATGTCAACACCAGCTATATTATTTATGTACCTGGAGTTGTGTACCTTACACCAGTCTTCCAGATCTAGTATAGACCTGGCCTTGGAGATGGATTACTTAAACTATGTTTCTTGGGCCAGATTACATTGAAGTATGGATGAGGAAGAGGGCATATAGAAACTGCCCCTGCCATCACCACTGCACAGGAACCAGGCACTTAAGCCAGGTCTATACTAGACCCAGAAGTTTGCCTTAAGGTACTCAATTCCATCTACGTAAATAACGTAACTGGAATTGACATACTTTAAACTGAGCTTGGTGCTGTCTTCACAATGGGAGCTGATGGAAGGAAATGCTCCCATCAGCTTCCCTTACTTGACTGCCCGGAGTACTGGTGCCAACTGGGAATGCCCTCATCATTTGATTTAGTGAGTCTTTACTAGACCCACTAAGTCAAATGCAAGAATATCGATTAGCGGTGCGGTAAGTATAGATGTGCCCTTCGTCCTTGCATTCCTAATGTATAAGGACCTAGAGCTTCTAGTGCGAGCTACAGTACTAGAAACACTGTTGGCAGTTGTTGAAACTCTCTATGCTGGCCCATAGAACAGAAGGTCTAAAATTGTCCCAAGCTGGTGAGTGTCCCCCACTTCCCTTACTTCAAAGCAGCAATAAAATAATTATCAACTTTATACCTGATCATTACTACTGTACTGATCCTATAGGCAACTTCTTTCAGCCCTTGCTCAATGTCTATTCCCAGTTAAATCACTGGATCTGCTCATTTGAATGAGGATTTTATCCCCTATGCGATGAAGGGCTTAATTTATGCATGTGTAAAACACCTGGTCAAATGTCCTTTCCTTCTTGGCAATTCTCGGTCCCGATTGTTTAATTTAAATGAAAATAATTCATATGAAATTGACATGTGTTAAACTTAGCATTGTATGACCAGCAATTGACTGTCAGAGAAAATGAGTTTTGCAATCTACATAATTATGTTCCTACTCAGTTCTCCTTGAAGGAAATCAAGGATTGAAAAGAGCAATAATAAGCAGTAATATCTTTATTATCCTTTCAAGTTGGTTTAGTGTCCCCCAGTCCGTGTTTCACTGCACCTGTAGAACACAACTCTAGAGGGAGCTTCTAGTAATGAAGGGAAGAGTCTAGTTGTGCAGAAGTCTTGCGTCCAAGCACTCTAAGATCAGGTCTGCATTGGGGGGGGGGGTGCTGATTTTTAAGATACACAACTCGGGGTACAAGAATAGCATAGCGGGAGTCACTGTACCTTACATCAAATTTCTGCAGCGGCCCCACTGCGAGAGGTTGATGAGAGAAACTCTCCCATCAACTTCCCTTATAGCTTGCGACCTGATAGAGTATCGGGGTCCATGGGGGCACCCTTAGCGTTTGATTTAGCAGGTCTTTACTAGACCCACTAAATCAATCCTTGAAAGATCCATCTCGAGAGCATCTATCTGCAGGTAAGTATAGACAAGGCCTCACACTAAGGATGGGATTTTTCAAAATCTTTGACTTTCAGTGGGAGTTGCGCTCCTAAATCACTTAAGGCCTCAAAATGTGTCTTGTTTCACATCATGTTTTTTAACCATCCAATTACATGAGCTGTACATGTAGGAGAGTGCTTAAACTGTAGCAAGGGAGGTTTAGGTTGGACATTAGGAAAAAGTTCCTAACTGTCAGGGTGGCTAAACACTGGAATAAATTGCCCCGGGAGGTTGTAGAATCTCCATCGCTGGAGATATTTAAGAGTAGGTTAGATAAATGCCTATCAGGGATGGTCTAGACAGTTTTGGTCCTGCCATGAGGTCAGGGGACTGGACTCGATGACCTCTCGAGGTCCCTTCCAGTCCTAGTGTTCTATGATTCTATAATCTTGTTTCTGACTTATAAGGACTGACCTCCCAGGGCCACCTCCTTTTTAAATGTAAGAGTGACACATTTGATCATTCCTGTCTGGAATGTGGAATCTTTTCTTCTCTTTCAAGAGTCATTTATATTACTTGGCTTTGCCTTGCCAGGATTACAGAGAGCAAGCTTGCGAGCTCGCATTATCATTGAGGCATTAAAAGGTAGAGCAGAGATGGAAGGAGGACAGGCAGTGTTGAGTGATCTTTGCCAGGCACCCTGATGGTGTTGCCAAAGCATGCAGGACTTTCCTGTGGTGTTTGTCTTCGGGAATGGTCAGAGTGCAGTCATGTCTTCCACTACCCAGGGTGTGGGAATGTCACTTCTAAACGCAATGAAATCAGCCAGATGTGATCTGACAGCCATTTCACCAATCAGTTCAGTGACGCTATTTTTAAAAATAAAAGATTACATATTACACAGGGAAAGGACCATTTCCCAGCGAGCAGTTTAACACTTCAGTTGTGGTTGGTTATTTCAACAGGTTGATTAACCTTTTCATAATAAAAAAGGGCTTGAAGTTCATGAGTCCCAATTTCCTCATTGATGCTTTCTTTAATTCAAGGCATCTTGATGACACGCACGTCAACATTTATAGCTTTTACAACTCCTCCTAAAAAAGCTCCAGCCATAGTTTGCATCCCTCCCCATAACATCACTTCTAGGTTCATGATGTATATGTGTGGCCGTATCAGAGATTGGAGTGGGATTCTGTTTTTAAAAGAACATGCTCTTCAAGGTATGTCTTTATTTCTCACTCACCTTCAGAGTGTAACATGTTGTCAGTTTACCCTTCATTGCAATAGCATCTAAGCAACTCAGACACTAATCAGTTCCTCTTCCCAACATTTCTGCATCGTAAGGAAGGTTCAGCCAGCCCATTTTACACATGGGGGGAATGGAGGCATTGATCTGGCCCAGGTCAGTGGCAAACCCAGCAAAAGTGTTGCATATATAGCTCTGATGTCCCATCTTTGGTGCATTAGCACAAGCCCTATTGATGGCTGTGCACCTGGGCTGGGAGGTTCACTTCTGGTTGCAGTGTAAATATGCCATCTGCTACTTGGAAAGCCATGGCTGAAAAGCACTGGGTAAGAGCCAAGTCTTGTCACTGAAGCAGGTTTCAGTAAAAACGATGTATGTGTTTGGGGGTAGGAATAAATATGTTCATGTAACTTTTTTGTGGGTTTTTTGAGTTCTAAGCATTAGTTCCAGGTGTAGATCATAATTATACAATTCCAGAATTCTGAAGTGGTGTGTTCTGTAAATAGAATCAGTTTTCATTGACAATACCTACTATATATATTTGCAAGAGTTTGTCTGTTTGTGTGTTCAAGAACTCTTCCTAAATGGTAAGAGCTAGGACCACCAAATTCAGTATGCAGCTTCCTGTTACCAGAGCTTTTAAAAGCGGCATTAGGGTCACTAGGGTTTGGCTGTGCTGGGAAAATGGGATGTGCCTAGAATGGGATTGCTTCTTGTAAAACCGTACAGAATGGAAATAGAATCACCAGGCAGGTGAAAGAGGTTGGCTCAAGGGTGGCATTTTGGGAGAGCAGGGGGGCAGCAGCCATGCGCTCTGGGATGTGGCTTGCTTTTCATCCTGTCCGCCAGACTATCAGGGAGTGAAGGGAAAGTACTTGGATACTGTGCATGTCTCTCACCTGGCTGGTGAAAGGAAGGGGCACAGGAGTAATCATGGAATGCTAATACTTTCCCCTCGCTCCCTTATCGTCACCCCAACCCTCCCCCACCCTGGAACTGCCCCACCCTCCAAGCACCTTATAGGGAGGGTGCAGGGGGGCTAAAACTCCTGCCCCCCAGATTCGTACAGGGACATTGCTGGCTGTTCACCTTCATCACTGTTGAGGAGAGAGGGGGAAGTGCACAGTTTGCTGCATTCCTGACTCTGACTGGGGAGAAGAATTTATAGGGATGAAGGGGGAAAAAATGCACTTGATGGAATTCCCATTTAAAAAAATTTACTAAAATAATTAAATGGCAAAATTTTAACAATCCCCTTTTAAAGAAATTCAAAATGCAAATTTATGTCAAAAATAGCACTGTATTTTGGAAAAATACAATCATTTAAAGTACATTTTGCTTTTATTTAAAAAAAAAACTCTTCATTGCGTTAAGGACCCAAGCAACACCAGGTAAATGTGCTAGTGTAATATATTTGAAAGGGCTACAGTGAATAGTAGTCCAGTCCAGCTCCTGTTGGAGCATTTCTGTTGGCTTCAGTGGGAGTTGGAACAGGCCCTAAGAGTAGTGTGGTATCCAGTAGGTCACAATGGTCTGCCTTACATCCTACAAACACAGAGGTAAGAACTCTCCGCTACAGATTAAATAGCATCCCTTTCGCTAACAGTTCTTGGAGCAATCATATTAAAAGTACCCAGTTTTAAAATCTTTATTTGAAAATTATGCAAAATGAACATTTGTAATTTTAGTGCCCACCTAAAAGAAAGTGAATGTGCACAGTAGGAAGCAAGAATGGATTTTCCTCTTTAGTCCCCTGTTGGGAGCTGTAAATTGTACGTTTAAAGGTGCCAAGAACACTAAATAAGGAAGAGAGTTGGGCATTAGAATTCCTCCATCCCAGTGTCTCTAAGGTTGTATCTACCATGCCCTGCAGTCTGGACTAAGGTGTGACTAGCAGTGTGCAACAAAATGCTACGCTGTAACTCCCCCATGTGGATGTTGCAGGCACAAATTTAAAGGTCCCAAGTTCACACTAAAGTAGTCCTCAGTGATAAGGCTTTCGATGACTGTTAGAACACACATTTTGTAAGCATTGCATGTCAAAATGGAAAGTAAATGCTCTTAAATTAAACAAATAAGTTCTCAAGTGGCATTTTTTCTTTGTCCGTCTGTAAATGCTTATCTGCAGTGAAAATGCTTTTTGTCAGCTTATGTGCATACAGAGAAACTGATGTTTTACTAATGAAAATCCAATTCTTTCAAGCCTTATTCTTTGCATTCAAGAGCTTGTAAGTCTTAGTTCTGTCATCTTAATCAACTCCAAGATCAATAGGACAGGGATTGAATAGGTAGTATGCTTAGACTACAGTTCCCGTTATTAAAATCAAGTGCCTGATGGACTAAATTTACTAAGTGAACAGTGACTTTTGGATGCAGCCATTCTTTGGCACCCAATTCCAGATACCTTACAGGGGCCCATGTCTTGAAATACTGAGCATTAACCCTGGGAAAACTTGATGCCTTAAGATGCCAAAGTGGGAATTCAAAAATTGAAGCACCAAAGTCGCTTTGGAACATTTAGCCCATCTTGTCTTTAATTAGAAAGAACAGGAAAACATGGGCTATCCCCTCCTTATTCAAGACACTGCTTATTTGTCTCTCTCTCACTTTCTCTACCTCCTACACCTGTGTGATGACTGATGGAGACTGTGGGAAATCAAAAGGCATCTATAGGATGGTTTGGATTCCCTTCTAAATGTAGTGTCGGAAGGAGTTGGAGTGAATGCGAGAAGAACCCAAGAGTGTTATCATCTAGCACTCCAATCAAACACCATGAACCCTTCCAGCAGTTCCAAAGTGCTTTGATATCTGGCTCCAGGCCATATTCAGCTCAGTCTGTCTGCATGCTCAATGATGGAGAAGGTTAAGGAGCCATTTTTGTATGATCTCTGTAACAACAAGGCTGGAAGCGGAGAACTCCAATGCAGACCGAAAGCACTGTCTTCTCCAGCCTCTGACTTTCCCCAAAATCTGTGTGGTTTCCCCCGAAGAAGGTGGTGTGGACTACTTAGGAGAAGGATTACTGCTAGTTCAAAAAATACTTCATAGCCTATGGAAGATGGAACTGAAGAATTAGAAAGCCTATTGATCACCAAGGACAGCGTAGCACAGGGGTGGGCAAAAGGGCCTCCACGGGCTGAATCAGGCCCGCCAAGCGGGTTGATCCAGCCCGCGGAGGCCCTGCCGCTTCCTCACCCGCAGGCCAGTTTGGGCCTGGGGGTGGGGGGAGAGCATGTGAAGTTTTCTCTGCCCTACTCCCACCCTGTGAGGAGCACGCCGCACGTAGAAGTGCTGCGCTTTCCTGGCAGGGTGAGAGGAGGCCTCACATGCTCTCCCGCTCCCAGGCCCTGATTGCCCTGGGGGTGGGGGAGCATGGGAAGTCTCTTCCCACCACCAAGGGCATGGGTGCTTAGTGGGAGAGGGGCAAAGGGGCTCCCCCACCCCCAGACCAGTTATGTCGCCATGTTGCCAGTTATGGTCTGGGGGTGGGGAAGCCCGAAGTATCCTGGCCATGCCCCTTCCGGTGTGGCCCCCAGCAAAAAATTATTGCCCACCCCTGGCGTAGCAGGTTAATTGACCATTTCAAAGGCATTAGCAATATGAGTTGGAATTAAACAGAAGGAGCAGCTCTCTAATTTATGTCTCTCTAATTTATAACAGAAGAGAATCTTTGTTAATTATTGACTCTATTCTACATTCCCTGAGGTTGCCAAATTCTGCAGAACATGAAGTGTTGTATTTAAGACACACGAATGCCTATACACTAAATAAAAAATGTAAAATCCCAGCCAGATGCAGTCTCAGAATTAGTGGTGAATCCAAAGCATTTGCATCAATTGATGAAGTCAAATACATTGCCACTTGTCCATTATATTCTCAGTCAAAGAGCAAAACCGAAGACAAGATATAGATTATTAATGAGTTGTTACGAAAACACATCTGGCAGTAACTTGGTCACATTCAGCTTTACTTTGGCTCTTCCTGCTGCGTCATTAGATTGAGGCCTGTCGCACAGAGAACTCTTAGTTAAATTGGACACAAATCATATGCCAGACTTATGCTGACAAAGAACTGCTCCGCTTTAGGCACGCGAGTCTGTTCTGGTCTGGCTCTTATGCTGCCTTTCACTGTAGTATCTGAACTTTCCAGAAGTACATTAAGTGACAGGACTAACAACTATATGCAACTCATCTTCCCGAGGCAAACGGTGCATGTAATGCAGTGTTCTTGTTTTAATTGTATATGCCATTATATCTCTATTAGCGTAGGCTGGACAAAGTGCACCTTGAACTTGGTACAGAAGGGGAAGAGGTTTGGGAGGGTTCTTTGTCACTATGCGAATCTGTTCCACCTTCTTGGATTGGCCCTGAGAGAGCTCAGTCTCCTGCATAGATGAGCTCTATCTTTCATTGGCTCCAGGTCCATTGTGCCATACGCTGACTTCAGTGGGAGCTCTGCATGACCACATCTATACTTACCGGCAGATCAGTGCTCCAGAGGTCGATCTTCTGGCATTCGCTTTAGCAGGTCTAGTATAGACCCGTAACTTGAACGTTGAGGGCAGCTCCAGCCAGCGCCTTTACATCTCGCGGTTGAGAGGCGTAAGGGAAGCCGACAGAAACGAATGCTCCCATCTGCCTCCCGCTGTGTGGATGGCGCGGAAACTCAATTTAAGATACGTCCACTCCAGCTACGTAATTTACAGTTTAATTCGACCTTTCGCTGCAGTGTAGACCAGGCCTATATGAAGTGATGCCAGAGCTAGGCTTGAAGTCGGAATGTCAACATCTCTGTTGAAAGAGGATAAGAGCCACCAGTGGGACTGGCAGCTTCTGTGGATCCCTGGGCAAAGCAGGCGGGGGGAGGAGGGGCGGCTCCATGGCCTGGAAGCGGCAGGGCTGGGGATAGTCTCCCCTAGGAGGCTAGCGCCACACACCATGCCTACCCCACGCAACCCTCTGTGCTGCCCGGGGTGTACCACGTGGGAATCAGTGGTGATTTAAAGGGCTTGTGGCTCCAGTCACCACCACTGCTGCCACAGTAGCAGCGGTGGTGGCTGGGAGCCCCAAGGCCCTTTAGAATCGCAGGACCCTGATGCAATTGCCACCTCCACTCCCTTAAAAAGAGTTTCAGCTGAACTGGTTACAAGTGTCTTGGATTCGGCTGGGTAGGACCTGACCGAGCTGGTCTCTGAGCCAGTGCGTAGAGTTGGCATGCAGCTCTCAAAAATCAGGCTACGGCTACATGAGGGACCGCTCAGCAACATCGATCTTCCCATGCAGCCACACCCTGGCTATGTCTACACTTGCGGCTTCTTGCGCAAGTATGGCCGCTCTTGCACGAGAATCTTCAGAGCGTCCACACTGCCCGCCCACTCTTGCGCAAGGAAATTTACAGTACGGCGTGGTAAGAGAGGGCTCCTTGCGCAAGAGTTATGCTCTTTTTTTTTTTATCAGGTGTAAGCCCTCTTGCAAGGAGCTCTTGCGCAAGAGGACAGTGTGGACGCTCGGCAGGGATTTCTTGCGCAAGAGAGCCCTATGGCTAAAATGGCCGTCAGAGCTTTCTTGCGCAAAAGAGCGTCCACACTGCCATGGGAGCTCTTGCGCAAAAGCACAGCTTGCACATGGCAGCGTGGACGTTTTCTTGAGCAAGACTTCTTGCACAAGAACCCTTGCGCAAGATGTTCTTGCGCAAGATGGTCTTGTGCAAGAAGCCACCAGTGTAGACATAGCCCCTGGGAAGATCTCTTGTGTAGCTGCTCGATGCTGACAGGAGAGAGCACGACATAATTAAAGCCTGAGCCAGAGCTCTGTTGCACCAGCTCCATCAGGAAGGGTTAACTGGAGTATGCCCAGGCCTAAGGGGCAAATGGGGAAGAGAGGCTAGCCCCACTAGCCAGGGGGCTAGAGAAGGCTGGTAGGAAGGAAGTAGGAGGAAGGAGCCCAGTCGTAGAAGGCTGTGCTCTCCTGCTAGCTGCAGAAGTTAGCCGTGTCGGCGGCTGCAGGTCTGAGGCTGGTTGTAAATTGAAGGTGGTGGGAACTGCCCCTGGCAATAAAGAGCATGAGCGATTGCACCAGAGCAGAGGGCTCCAGCTGGCTTGTGGGTACAGAAGTGGCCAAAGATCAAGGGGGTTGCCTGCACCCTGCTGCGCATGGGGGAGCTGACAGCCCCTCCCCCCAGCAAGGGGGGAAGGAACTCAGTGGGCAGGACCTCAGGCGTAAGGGACAGGACCGAGAGCAGCCAACCCTCAGCACCACCAGACCTCTGCTCCTCCCCCCACACTACAATGCTGCCTGGAGCGTGGCACCCCCGCCTCCCCAGGCAGTCCCAAGAGGTGTCCGGTGGTGAATTAAAGGGCTCTGGGCACTGCTGCTGCCATCACTGCATTAGTCAGAGCCCCAGACCCCTTTGAATCGCCTGGCCCTGGGGCAGTTCCCCCCTTTGCCCCTTCTCCCCCCAAGAGCCGGTATCTGTATCATTTGCTGTGCCCACCACCGCTTATCTCCCTAATGGGGGCATCTCTTCAGACAACTTACTAGCTGTCTAATGTCAACTTTGGTGTATATCTTTGTCCAAGGCTTCCCTGGCTCTAATAAGAAGACTACTGTTGCTGGCAATCATGTTTGCTACAGCAACATCGCTTGCTCCAGGTCAGATGGTCCAAGCCGATCTTTGTACCACACAAAATATCTTGTGCCCTGCTACCGAGCCTATTGAAATCAATGGGGAAACTCCTATTTGCTTCATTGGTCTTTGAACCCTGCTCTTGGTTTTGTATATAAGTGAGTGCCTGCCCTGTCAAGGTCAGTTTATCCCCGTGAGACGGTGGGCGGTGAGGGTCTTGAGCACTGATTGGACCCGGCTGTGATGTCATAACTGAACACCTGAGAGTCCACCCTGAAGGATCATGCTACAGTTTTGAAGGTGGACGAGGATGCTACTGGACAGTATGGCTGGAAGTGTCTCACTCCTGCTGAGCAAAGGTCAAGGGCTCAGGTTCCTACTTCAGAACAGCTATGTGGCTACAGACCCATTATTTACTAGTGTAAGCAAGGGCTGAACTGCTGCTTGCTATCAGCCAGCTAAAAGGAGGGGTGGGTGTGCCCACTACAATTGTTTAGCCACCAGTGCTTGCAAGAGAGACACCACCATCATGGTAAGAGGTCTCGGAAGAACAAGCCTCCCCCCTTCCAGAGTTGAGTGAACTGAGCTGGGGGGAAGGGTTAAAGGGCCTGAATCAGCCTGCTTCACACCTGCCAGGTGTGAGCTATAAGACTGGCCCAGCCTGCACCTTTCCCCCTTTGTTTTAAGGACAGACCTAAAGCAGACTCCCTGAGGAGACTTTTCTTTTGCTAGTCCAGTGAAAGCTGGATTCATTTGCCAGTCCAGCTGGTGGCTAAAGAGCTGAAATCACTGGTTTGGCTGAGAGCCAGGCCTATTGCAGCCAGTGAAGTGGCGGCGACCAGCGGCATGGCGTGGAGTGGCGGCAGGCGAGGAGCAGCCACCAGCGGTGTGGCGTGGAGCAGCAGCAGGCGAGGAGCAGCGACCAGCGGCGTGGCATGGAGCGGCGGCAGGCGAGGAGTGGCGGCCAGCAGCGGCAGCAGACGAGGAGCGGTGGCAGGTGCCCAGCGGAGCGTCCAGTGGCGTGGGACTAGACAGCTGGTGGAGCATGGCGGAGTTTCGTATAAGGTGCCCCCTATCTATCCCCCCACCCCCATTTTTACCCAGGTGGGGAGGTGAAACCCTGCGGGTGAACTTTGGGACTCTGGGTGGCACGGACCAGGGACAGAGACTTTTGGACTTTGGGCGATTCTTGGCTGGGGGGTTGGCTTGGCTCATGTTTGGATTATGAACTCTGTTTGTGGTGTTTTCCCCAAGTTAATGCCGTATGACTTATCTCTCTGTTTCATTAAATGTTTCTTTCCTACACTCAGACTCAGTGCTTGCGAGTGGGGAAGCATTGCCTCTCAGAGGCACCCAGGGGTTCATGAATTTCCCAGATTACTGGGTGGGGGCTCGAGCCGGTTCTATGTGAGATGGACCCCAAGATATTGAACCCAGCCCTGGTTACTGCCAGGCCTACCCGGCAGAAGGGTTACACTAGGAACCTGTGAAACTGATCATCTTGTTGCATCAAAATGTAATTCTTTCAAAGGGCCTCTTCCTTGCTAAGAAGCTTCTGCTGTCCTGAAATGGAACGCAGGAAATGTCTTCATTGTTACAAAGGTCTCTGTGATAATAAATAGATGAAGTAGTTTAAAAAAAACTCTTTGGGGGGTGACATAAACACCATGGGCATGATTCTCAGCTGGTGTAAACAGGCTCGGTTTCCAGAGAGCTCCAGCAGCAGAGGATCTGGTCTCATATTCCTATCTCAGAGAGCTTTTCAGTTGCACTTTGACCCCTTGAAAAGGGAATAAACACAACAAGACTCCTCATCCCACCCCTAGCTTGGATCTTGCAGAGCAAATCTTTTTCTTGTTCTTATTAACAGCTCTTTAGTCAGCTACGCTGTGGCACAGATGGCCTCTCCCAAGAATTCAGAGACTGAGTGCGACTTAACATTAAACAATGTAACATTTATAGTGGAAAGGGGAGACAATAGACATGTTGGCCCATTGACAAATTGCCTCTTTAAGGTCCAAATACATACAGCAACTTGCCCATGCAGCTCGTCTTAGCTCTTACTACATGTGTCTGTATGTCTGTTTGCTTGCGTTTGTCGGTTTTCCTTTCTCTTGTTTGTCGGGCACCCCTGTATGCCTTTACTCACAAGGGAACAGTGGTCCGTCCCTGCCTGCATAGACAGTTAAAAGATCCCAAATGGGTAATCCTTAGGAATAATCAGATGCCAGCAATCACAGGCAGGACATGTAATGTATGATTAGCAGGAGGCATCCATTCAGTGAGGTACTGTTATTCCGCAGCCTCCCTTCCCATTGTTCCATGGGCTGTAAGACAAAGGGTTAAGTAAATGTTTTTAGAAGATAAGGTGCCCTGTTGACAACCAGCAGGCTCCAGTGGTCTCAGCAGGATCTCTCTCCGGTGTGATAAATTGGGAGGGTTCCGAAGTGGACTGGGAGACGCCATGAGAGAGAGGGAGGCTGCGGATGCCAGGAAGGAATTTGGAGGTGTTTAAACGATCCCACACTCTTGGATAATTAGTATGTGAAGACGCCTTGTCTGGCTACAGGAAAGTCTACCAGCCTTTGCGACTGGTACGCCCATTTCCATGGTGACACCTCCCCCCCTTTGAAATGCACCCTGGATAAGGACTGTCTGGGAAGGTTTCATCCTCTCGCTGTGAGATTAAGGGAAAAGGATAACCTATGTTAGCCTTACCCATTTGGCTGAGGAACATTAAGCTGCTCTTCTTTGGGGAAACTGTATTTGAGCAGTGGCTCTTTGCTTACACACAGCAGTACTGTTCCAATCCTTGGCTTAGCTATTCCTCAGCTCTCTTAAACACCAATTAGAAATGGCACTGAAGGGAAAATGTTAAAAGCTCCTACATGAGTTCAGTGCCCAAATCATGTATAAAAGTGAAACTTCAGCTCCTCTGAAAATGTTTACCCTGACTCTCCACGTTTGGGCCTGGATATGAATTTTCTCAGGCTGGGGGTAAGAGTTAAGGAAACCAATTCAGATCTGGAGTTTTGTCACCTACCATGTAGTTTGAATGGGGCCTAGCATCTAGTACTGACCTGCCTGAGGCATCTAGTACTCCTGAAATGTAAACAATACATCTCTCGCATGAGCAGTTTGTTGTACCCTGCATCCTAGGGCATGTTTTAAGGCTCCTTGCCATTCCTTGAGGGAATAGTAATTGCTGACAGCTGGGCCATTTAGATCCGCACACAATGCCGCATTGCCCTCCAGCACCAAGAAGTCAAATGAGTTGGACCCCTAGAAAGTCATGAGGTAGCCCTAAAAATTATGGAATTTAATTTGGCTTTTATTTGCCTTCTGGTTTGTGAGTCCTGAAAGCTTAAGAATTTTCAAACTTTTCTCTCTAACCATGAGAGTTAGACTCTTACTACATTTGAAAAAAATAAAAGTGAGGGTCCCTCAAAATCACATGACTGCAGGAACTGAGGTGTGATGGTAAACAGCAAATATTGTGAGGCTTCTAAAAATGACAGGTCTTTGCAACACTGCATTAATATCTAGTTTATACACACAGGCCATGTCTTCACTAAATGGAAGATTGACACTGCTGTGACTGATCTTTCGGAGTTTGATTTAGTGGGTCTAGTGAAGACTTGCTATATTGAACCCAGAGTGGGCCCCTGTCGGTGGCCAGTACTTCTGCTTCTGTGAGGAGTAAGGGAAGCCAATAGATTTGCTTCATTCGGCCTCCCACTGTGGGGAAAGCGTGGAAACTCAAAACAAGGTACGTCGACTCCAGCTATGTCATTAACATAGCTGGAGTTGAATATTTTGATTTGACCTTTGGCTTTAAACCAGGTCACAGAGATGCCATGAAAGGGTACATCTACACTACAGCGTTATTTCAAAATATCTAATTTCAAAATAGTTATTTCGAAATAAGACATTTCGAAATAACTCGTCTACACACAAAATGCATTTCGAAATCGCGCATCCACACCACGTGGATGCTGAATTGCATTTAAGGCCAGCCGGAACCAGGTCTGGCAGGGCATCAGGTCAGGAGTTACTTTGTGTGGCTGCTGCCTGAGGCTATCTGAGGCCTGTGCTTAAAGGGACCCCCCCGGACAGCCGGTTCTCAGCTTTCCCTGCTTGCTTGCCTACCTCGATGAGGGACAGCAAAGCATTTTGTCTCTGCGTGCTCTGGTTGCCGTCACTTGGGACACCACAGCAGTCTGCAACATGGAGCCAGAGCTGCCCCTGGGGACTCTGGTGCTTCTCGTGGACGCGTTGCTGTGAGCCTGGCTGCACTTTCTGCAGGCTGCCATTCGGGAGGTCCATTGGGGGGCTGTCAGTATCCAGGAGGCCCTGCAGGAGAGCGTCCACCCTGAGGAGCACTAAGAGCCTCCCTGGTCTGCCCCACTGGGGTCTTGTGCCTCATTCCTCCCTCACGTCCTTCCACTTACCCCTGCCAGCCCCCCTTCCTGATGTAAAATAAAAAACATGTATTTTCATAAACACAAACTCTCTTTATTTAACAAAACTGGGGGGGGTGGGAATGAAACTCTGGTGAGACTGGAGAAAGGAGGCGGGAGAGGGGGTGAGAGAGGGGAGGGGGAAATCTGGGAGGAGGGAGCTGGAAGGGGGAAGCAAGGGGAAGAAGGGGGAGGGGAAGCTCAGGGCTCAGGGTTGGGGGTCTCGCCGGACCAACTTGATTTTCATGCGAACCTGCTCCTGGGTTCGCATGTGGCCTTTGGTGGCCAGGCTGGCAGCTATCCTGCCATAGATGGCCATGTTCCCCCGTCTAGTGCGGAGATCATGGATGTTGGGGGCATCCCCCCCAAACCTGAATAAGGTCCATGATCTCCGCCCTGGACCAGGAAGGCGCCCGCCTTCTCCGGGCCCTGGCAGGCTCCTGGGATCTGGCAGACTGCTCCTGGGGAGTGGTGGAGGGCTGGCTGCCAGTGGCTTGCTGGCTCATGTTTTGGGGCCACTGGATCAGGGGCAGTGACTGCTGGCTCTGGGCTGGCAGGCTTGGAGCTGGCCCAGGCACTGTGGCCAGCGTCTACCCCTTTAAGGGCTCCAGGGAGAGGGAGAGGAGTGTTCTTGGTTGAGGCCAGAGTGGCCACCAGGGCACCCTGGGAAGGGCTGGAGGCCCCCTATTTCGAAATAAGTGTCTACACAGCACTTATTTCAAAATAGCAGTTTCGAAATTGGCGTTATTCCTTGTGGAATGAAGTTTACCAATTTTGAAATAAGCCCTCTGCTATTTCGATTTAATTTCGAAATAGCGGTTGGCTTGTGTAGACGCTAGGAAAGTTATTTTGAAATAACAGCTGTTATTTCGAAATAACTTTGATGTGTAGACATACCCAAAGGGATTTGCTACATGCTCTAAGTAGAATGCAGTATTGTTCTCCAGAGTCTACGCAGCTGGACTTCTCCTGGTTGGAGAATCTTGCTCTGATGCATTATAGGGATACACTGAAGTTCTTTTGTTGTCCTGGAAGTAAATGGAAGGTGGGGGTGGGAGGATGTTGTCAGTGTAAGGAACAAAAATTGAACAAAAAGTGATGAAAATATAAACTAAATATATACCTTATAGCTACCCCTAGAACCATAGGGTTAGCAGGAAGCACAAAGGTCATCTCGTCTAATCCCCACTCAAGATTCAGGATGTGTCTAAATCATCCAAGATAAATGGTTATCTAGCCACCTTTTGAAAGCCTCCAGCAAAGGAGTTTCCACAGCCTCCCCAGGCAGTCTGGTCCATTGTCCCACTTGAAGAACCTGTTAAACTGGAGTCTAGAGAAATACATTGTGCTGGATGTGCCACTGCCCTGGCCTTTGTGCTGTCTCTTACACCAGTGCAGAGTAGGTGCAAGATTCTGAATGACCCTGCAAAGCACAGGCAACAGAGATTCAGGTCAGCAGAGTGGGTGACAGTTCTGGGTGTCTTCTGTTTTCCACACTGCACAGTCAGCTTGTTAAGACGAACCCACAGAACCAAATCCCTCCGATCCTCAAGCTTTTCCTCTCCAGCTGTAAAGTGCTCAGAATGTTTCCATCGATGAGCCATCAAGAATGGATCCATGGGCTGTGGTGTGAGAACCACTGGTCTAGACAAACAAAGGGGGTTCAAGGAGGAGCGACAAAAATGGGAGAGGAAGGATAGTCTTATGGGGCCATGATTAACAGAGCTATGTGTAACTCAGCTAAGGGACAAGTGAGTTGGAGCATGAAAAGTATGCACCTATTTGAAGACTGTAAATGCCAAGAAAAGAGGAATTATTTAGCATGTCAAGGGGCTTGAACTAGTGGTGATAGGATGAAACTAAAAGAACCCTCAGCTAAGTATCAGGGAAAACCTTTTTGGCTGCAAAATTTGGAAGCAACTCTAAAAGGGAAGAGCACATTTCCTAGGAAAAGGTTAAAAGTAGAATGGACAAAGCCCTAGAAAATGTATTGTGGGGAACAAGATTGTGCTAGCCTGTGAGTGATACGTAAGGCAGACTTTATAGTTAAAAGTAGGAGACTTAATGGACTACCTTCAATAGAAGCACAGCCAAACAACTGATCAAGGCTCAGATTTTGCTTGTGATGCCAATACACACCCACTTCTAGAGATTGTGCAGCATTGTTTCCTGCAGTGTGCTGAGCAACCTATATCTTAAGCTATTCTGAACCTAAACCTGGGAAATGAGCCAAGTGAGGTTCAAGTTGAGAGCAAATAGGATTTAGCAATCAGAAGAAGGGAATGCAAAATGCCCAAAGGAATTTTGATTGAAATTTTATAATGTATAGAAAATCTACTGCAGATAAATTGGGAGGTGGTTTAATAAACAGTTAGAGAGATTAGAATTGAAATAAATCCCAGTTAAGTCACAGCAGTGAAAAGAGTAACATGGACCTCTGCAGTTAGAGGAGGTCATGGGTGTTAGAGGCACTAACCAGAGGCTTTTCAAAAACATAAACAGTCTGGGAAGAAGATGGGTTGGGAAATCTGTGGCTTTTGTGGGGTTTTTTTAGCAGAATAATATTGATTTTGCTCCTTTATTTCTCCTTTCAAATAATGAACCCCAAGTGTAGGGAGTACTTCAACCAATAAAGTGCTCAACCAAACAAAGTGAAAGCAAACTGCCGAAAACCATGAGTAAACTGGAAGGCCAAGTGTGATTTTTAAACAGTGGGGTCTTTAACTCTGTATTTACAGAAGAGGAAGAGATGAGCTTTGAAGGTGTGGTTCGTATGTCCTGGCATGAGAAGAGTTGGATGACATGCACCTATTTAAAGATTAGAAACCAACTGAAGTAGAAAAGATCTCCCTAGTGAGCATTCAAAATAGCCGTGTATCTTCCATCTATGTATTTGATGGAGTCTTTAGGAAACAAGGATCTTAATTTAAAAGAATATTTAACAGAGAACTATAGAATGCAATGAGACCCCTGCACAAAGTCTCAGGCTACGGCTACGCTGCCGGGTTTTTTTGTGGAAGACGATATGCAAATCGCGCTCACATTTGCATATCTTCTTTTGATTCTTTTTGCGGAAGAGGTTTTTCCAATAAAAAGCCCCCGTAGATGGGGGAAAAAACCCTCTTTCGCAAGATCCCTTATTTCTCAAAAATCAAGGTTTACAGGATCTTGCAAAAGAGGGGTTTTTTTCCAACAAGTGGCCCTGTCTACACGGGGCTTTTTATCGACAAAACCTCTTCCGCAAAAAGAATCGGAAGAAGATATGCAAATGCGAGCGCAATTTGCATATCCTCTTCCACAAAAAAATGGCAGTGTAGCCGTAGCCACAGTTTAAGGCCAGAATGGACCACTAAGTCTTCTGCCTTCATGTCCCTATATATCACAGGCCATCAGCAACACCCAGCATCTGCACACGGAAGCCAACAACTGAAATTGGACTAAAGTATTATAGCCTACAGGCGACTAAACGATCCTATGTCATCCACAGAGACTAGCAGGGAGTGAGGTGCACCAATGGCTGAAGCCCCCCACAAAGGCAGAGAACCGATTAAATGGGGCAAGTAATCCTCACCCACAGGCTGCAGAGGAAGGTAAGATCCCCTCTCCCAGGGTCATTGCCCCCCTTCCCCTGGGTACAGTGATCATGTGAACCTGAGTGTCCAAGCAAGAGCCAGCCTGTAAGTGAAAGAATGCTCGGTGCAACCTTTGAGCCCTGGCTCACCCTGTCCCCTGACTCAGCCAGCTGTGGCAATCTCCAATGGTTCAAAGGAAGGAGACAAAAAAATCCAGACTGTTGGGGGAGGAGAGGAATACCTTCCTGGCCCCTGCAAATGGACAGCTGAAGCCCTGAAGCATGTGCTTTTAGGACCATGAGACACAAATTAAAAGTGATTCCCTGGGGCTGTCTCCTGCCTCTGTCCCTCACAAGCGAGCTCGCCATATAATCCCACTCAAACAGTTATCCAGTTCTCTCTTCAAGCTCATTAAATTGTTTGCCCCCATAACGGCTAGTAGGGCCAGAGCCTCACTCCTCTGCCAGTTAGAAACTTACTTCCAGTCTGAATTTGTTCATGGTCAGTTTATACCCCATCTGGCCTTATGTCAACATTGTCCCTGAACTTAAATAGCTCTCCCCCCCCCCCCCCGGTGTTTATCCCTTTGATGTATTTATAGCAAACCACCAAATCCCCTCTCAGCTTCCTTTAAGCCCAGCCTAAAACAAGCCAAGTCATTCCAGTCTCCTCTCGAAGAGCGGCCCTCCATTTCTTTGCGTATCCTAGTAGCTCTTCTCTGCACCTGCTCCTGTTTGAATTCCCCTTTCTTGAATCTGGGTGACCACAACTGGGCACTGTATTCCCAGTCAGATCTTACCAGTGTCTTGCACAACAGCATTAATGCTTCTCTAGCTCGACTGGAAACTCACCACCTCATAGCCTCGAATCACACTGACTTTTTTTTTCCGCAGCTGCCTCACATTGGTGGCTTATAGTAATCCTGACCCACACATCTAGACTCCTCTTCTGTCACTTCCAGTTGATGAGGCTCCAGTTTGCAGCAGAAATTCTTATTATTAGAGGCGAAACACGTGACTTTGTCACATCCCAGGGTGCAACCAGATCACTGAGAGGTTGTCTCTCCTTCTGCCCTGCTACCTTGGATGCCTCACCCATGCTTTGCTGTGGTAGCTTCCAACCTGGGCTGTTCAAATACAGCCAAACAACATGCAGTTCACACCCTAAGTGTGTGTGAAGCTACAGACCTGCTCCAAAAGCTCTGACCTCAGCTGCCTGTCAGCAACACTCCAGCCATGCTGTAACTTCCACCAACCTTGGTTACCATTTGCAGGGTGTCCCCAATGCACTCCCAGCCCTGAATTTTCCCAGAAAACATGTGATCGGCTCTGTCCAGCCTTCTCTTGTACAGATCAGCTACTATGGGCCTGTTGGTTACATAAGGGATCAATATGCAACAGTTTGCTACTTTAACCAGAGTTACCGACAGCTCAGTTGCTAGCACCAGCTACGTCTACACTGCAGGCTTCTTGCGCAAGAAGCTTTTTGTGGAAGAGATCTTCCGCAAAAACTTCTTGTGCAAGATCATGTCCACACTACAAAAGCGCATCACAAAAGCGATGCGCTTTTGCGCAAGAGAGCGTCCAGACTGGATGGACGCTCTCTTGAAAGAAAGCTCTGATTGCCATTCACAAAATAGCCACCAGAGCACCTGTGCTTTTTTTGATTGGCTCTTTTTGTGCAAAACCCCCCTATTGCCCCTCCACACACACCTTTTTGTGCAAGAATTCTTGCGCAAAAAGGCATTATTCCTCGTAGAAAGAGGAGTACCTACACCACAAAAACCCCTCTGTTCTTTTGATTTACTGTAAATTTACTTGCGCAAAAATGCACTTGAGGTGTGGACACTCCGCGGGTTTTAACTCTGTAGTGTAGACATAGCCACCCTGTTGACAGAGCGAGCAAAGCAATGTGGGTAAGCATCCCACAGTGTGGTGTTGTGGGAAGGCAGAGCTGATCCCTGTGATTCTTGGGATTCCCTCTGAGTTCTCCCACAGCATTCTCATCTGCTGGGAGCAGTATTATGAGTTGCCCTGTGAGCTCTCTGTGCTGAGAAATGTCAAAGAAGCACAGTATCATCTCCCCCTGCCCCTGCAGCAGCAGTCTGCCTGCCACCGTGTTCCTAATGCAGGGCAGAACAGAAACATTCCAATGATTTGTTCTCTGTCCCCCAAACAAAGTAGTTCGCTTGGCTGTTATACACTTCCTTTGAAAGGAGAAGGGCGCGTGCCTGCAGGGCAGCAGAGATCACAAAATAATAAGGACAGCCATCAGGGCAGGCATTGTGGGATACTGACAGAAGCCAGTTTTGTTGACTAAACAGAGTTCAGGCTGGCTTGTTGTCAACTATAAAAGGAGGGCAAAAGACAAAAGTCTCTCATAGGGTAGAAGCTTTTTAACACCAAAACTGAGTGTTTTTCCCAACAAAAGTCACATTGCAGTGTATATACGCTCTCGCTGTTTTTGTCAACTAAAAGGCAGGCTTTGAGGGACAAAATTGGTAGTGTAGACAACTCATTACTTAGTTTCAATTTATAAAATAAGTTTATTTAACCACAAAGATTTTTGAGTATGAGTTAGTCAGAAATGGTGACAAGAGGGGAAAAAAAGATAAAATACTTTCTAGAAGATACAATTTTTAACAGACCAGACTTGGTTCAAAGTAAAATCCTTACCACATGTTCAGCAGTTCTGCTGAACAAATTTGCAGGTCAGGATCAGTGTTCCCTGTAAGCTGTGCACTTGTGCGGCTCCTCAGGAGAGATTCCAGCGCTGCCCAGCTGATTAGCAGAGCACCCACAGCTAGGTTTGTGCTTATCCTGGTGGCGCACATTTGCACATGCCTCAGTGCACATAAAGTTTATTCTGCACAATGGTGGAAAAGATTAGAGGGAACATTGGGATGGGGGCAGGGATCCTGGCCAAAGTTAAAGGGGTGGTTCCTTTGTCTTCAGAGAGAGAGAGAACCTGGAATGTTTTGCCCCTCAATTTTATAATTAAGTCACCCTTTGAAATGCATTCCCCTGTGGGTTGCCACTAGATTATGTTGCTATCCTTATAGGTGGAAGGAACTTTGAGTCTTGTGGTGAAAGGGGTTCCATGTTGTTGCTTGCTAAATTGCAGATCGATCTGTTGCTGCTCCTCTTCCTTGCCAAAGAATGGACACATGACGGGTGATGGCCAGTCAGCTTTGACTCCTGGCTAGAGGTGTCAGCTTCTTTGACTTTGAGAAACTGGGTTACTCCCTCTAGCTGTCTCAAGGACTCTATTTACTACTTTTATGTAAATTCAGATAAACACACATTCCTTTGCTTATGATATGCCCATTTAACAACTTTTGCCCAGTCATGTCTGTGTGGATTTGAACACATGCTAACAACAACGGACAGGGGAATTCCTAACTTTATATACATAATGTTGCTACACACTTTCATCACAGTGCTATTGACCAGTGAGCTATGGGTTTTTCAAATGGTGTTTCACAAGGCACATTTGGTACAAAGCTTATTGCAGTAATGTGTAGGGTGTGAATACAAGGGTGCTTTAGGTCACACTTTGTACTGCTGAATTTCATCCCATTTCTGTCCTGACAGTCTTCAAAGTCATCCAGGCCTGCCTGTGATGTTCCGCTCCTACTCGGTGTGGCTGATGCCTCTCAGCTCTGTATCATCATCAAATTTCATTGGCATGCCCCTGCTTTGTGTGCCAAAGTCATTAATAAAATGGTTGGTTCCAAGACCAATCCTTGAAGAGTTCCTCCAATAGCCTCCCTCCAGATAGTTAAGAATCTTTCTTATTCGCTGGGAGATATTGCTGGTATACTTGCAGACAGCTCACCCAGCATAGAAAATGGGGGGGGGGTCACAAGAAGTACAAAGCTACACCAAATCAGAAATGGGGTTCAACAAGGCTGTCTCCCGGGACTAAGTCTAACCAAGAACAGAGCGGTGTTTGTGGACTGACAGTGTGTGTGGTTTGTTTAACTTTTTTTGGTAGAATAGTTTGAGCAAACTAAAGCACTAGGTAAGTATGTAGCCCCTCGCATCTCAAGGGATGATGACAGATTGGAGGGAGTTCAGGCTATATCTAATTAAAACTTTGCTGAAGAATACCGTATCAGTCCCCTATCACTGGAATTGCACTGCGGCTCCTGAAAGTCTAATAGCACAATTACTCATTTGAGCATGCAATATATCTTGGGTTCAAAATCCCATCTTCTTCAGCATCTCTATTGATTGGTGAATGCGAGTCAGATTATTCCTGTTTGTCAACCCTGTGAAGTTGTCACATAGAATAGATGTGAAACGAAATGAACTGCTCCTATGGAAATTAATTGAGCTCCTGGAACTCACTGTGTGTTTGTTTAATGCAAACCGTACCTCCCAGGCCTCTGGTGGAATGGAGACTGTCTTTTCTTTCATAACTCGTGGGTCCAGTTTTTCTGTTTGAATTAGTTCCTTCTCTCCACCCATCTCAACCTTTCCCCTGTTCCCTTTCCACCACCAGCACATACCCTGGATGATGGGTACAAATCTAGGGTCAGATCTACACTACTAGGAAAGGCAGAATCAAGGTACACAACTCCAGCTACATGAATTACGTAGCTGGAGTTGATGTACCTTGTTTCGAGTTTCTCTGCTGTCCCCACAGCAGAAGGCCAATGGGAGCAAACGCTCCCGTCAACTTCTCTTACTCCTGGCAGAAGCAGGAGTACCTGCTGCCAATGGGGGTGCCTCTGAGTTTGATTTAGCAAGTCTTAACTAGACTCGCTAAATTGAACTTCAGAAGTTCAATTACGGCAGTATCAATCTTCTGTTTAGTGAGGACATGGCCTATGGGAGAAGGGATAGATCCTACTGACATTGGGAATATTTCCATTGGGTAATTTTTCTTCCCCTCCACAAAAACACATCATGTTGGGGGTACACATTAGCTCAGTTCTGGGTAGTATTTAGACATAAGCCTCTTCTGCACTGTCTTATTTAATAAATAAATAACTCCCAGTGCACCTCTACCCATCAGAGCATCCCTACCCATCAGTGCACCCCTTTTCCAGTAGGGTTTTGTACTGCTACAGCCACACCGTTGCCGCTAGAGAGGGCCTTCCTAACTCGCAGGAGCCCTCCAGGGCTGCCTCTCCCATGAACCCAGAGTTAGAAATCTCACAGCAGGGCAGACTCATGAAGTCACATCATGGTTACATGCAGCAGCCACACATCTGCTACAGCAAACAGGCATGTGTCACTTCCACAGTTCAACCGGTAAGAAGCAAGGCTGTCTTCCTGCAACCTGTCTGTACAGCAAGAGCCACACATGGACTACCCTGCCCAGGACAGTTTGAATCCACCTAGGCCGGGGAACAAGAGCAGTGGAGACAGTAGCACAAGCTGGCAGATGATGGTATCTGGGTGTGGGCCAGGCTGGCATTACCTACCCCAGTAGGTAGGGGCAAAGAGCGGGCCGCGACTCAGTACAGGCTGTGGAATGTAAGGTACTGGGTCACCTGGCGCAGCACCCAGGGACCCTGGCAGCTCAGCTCAGCGTCGCCAACCAGGGCCTTACACGTCCTGGCAGCGGTGCTGCCCAGCTAAGGCTGCATCATGATACGCTCTTTGAGAATTACTGAGATAGTTCCTACCTGTTCTGCCACCACACTGTGCCCCTAAGTGACCAGCAGCAGGTCTGACTCTTAGGCAGGAGGGCCGTAGGCTTCCATGTGGGGTCCCCTTCCCAAGCAGAGGCGCTGCACTCCCATTGGCCAGGAACTGGCAAATGGGAATGGGGGGGAGGGTTGTTCCTGTTAATGTGCTCAGCAGTGCAGTAGTTAACTATGTCAACATGTTGCCATCTTTAGGCTTCAGAGTTAACAGTCCCGTTGCAATGAATAAGGGGGGTCATGCTTATAGGAACCATGGTTTTAGACCGTCTTCAGGCTTATACAAACAGCTCTATGTTGGTTATAGCCAGCTCACCAGTTCAAAGTTATCATCACAGTTATGAAAGCCAGAAACAGGCAGCCAGACTTGTTTTAAAAACATTTGTGCTTTTAAATGGTGCTAAAGATAATACTTGGCACTTACAAAGCAAAGCATGTTACACCCACTAATTAATGTACAATTCATGAGTTATCCAGCTCCCAAGGGTGAGAAAAGTAGGACAACACACTTGGGGAAAAGAGACACAAAGCAGGTAAGTGACCAAGGCCCCAGAATCAAGGGTAGAGATGGATTTAGGGGCAGGGGTTCCTGGCTCCCAGTCTCTGGCTCTGTCAAGTAGAGCAGTGATTTTCAAATGATGGGCAGGATTTTCAAATGATTTTCAGAATGCCAGGCACTGGGTTGCCTGGCTGTCGGGTGATCAGGTGACCAGCAGGGGTGCTATGGCAGGCTCCCTGCCTGTCCTGGCACTGCAGAACCCGCTGTGCCCCAGAAGCAGCCAGCAGCTGGTCCAGCTCCTAGATGGGGCTCCTTCCATGGCCTCCACCCTGGGCATTGGCTCTGGAGACCGGTGCCTGTGGGCGAAAGCGGCGCACCGCTTGTGCACCTCTGCCTAGGAACCAGGCCTGTTGCTGGCCACTTCTGAGGTGCAGCGCAGTCTGCGGTGCCAGGACAGGCAGGAAGCTGCTTTAGCACCCCTGCTGCACTGTTACCTGGGAGCTGGCAGGGGAAAGCCCTTGCCCAAACCCTGAGCACCAACCCCCTGCCCCACCCCTGAGCCTTTCCAAACCCAGAGCCCCCTCCCACACTCCAAGCACCTCATCTCCATCCTGCCCCAGAGTCTGCACCCCCAGGTGGGGCCTGCACCCACCCTGAAACCCACCCCCACTCAGAGCTTCCTCTCCCACTTTGAACTCCTCTGTCCTGCCCCTCAGCCTGCAACCCCCATCATACTCCAAACCCCTCAGCCTACCCCATCCCAGAGCCTGCACACCCAGATGAAGCCTTCTCCTCCCCCCACTCAGCATCCCCATCCTGGCGCACCCCATAGCCCTCACTCTAGTCAAAAGAAACAATTATGTTGGGTCGCGCGCATCAGCAATTTTCTTCAGCTGGGTCGCAAAGGGAAAAGTTTGGAAGCCCACTGACCTAGTGCGTACTGCCTCTCTCAGTGCTGCGGTGACAAACTCCCCACGTGGGTATTGGGGAGCTACTTGTAATCACCCTCCCGCTGCCTTTTGGAAGGCCCCATTCACCCAAGGCCTGCGAAGAAGGATGTAAAGGCGGATTAACAGCTGGTTCCTGCTGGCTGGGACAACTCTGACAATGCATCCCTTCTTTTCAAGGTGACAGGAACACACCGAGGCCTAATGGTTACAGAAGTGTCTATTCTTTCCCTGTGACATTTATTGTGAAATAGCTGAGTGGGACTGAGAGACACAAGGCTTTCTCCCTCCTTATCAGGCGACCCTGGTCAGTGTCCTGCTGTCAAGGACTACAGTAATTTATGTCAGAGCTGCAAGTGTTTACTTAACTACCCCAGCGACTGGCTCTGCCAAAATCAGCCAGACTGGCTCCTTTGTCTCAATGGCTTTTTCCTGCCAGTGGGAAAAACGAGGCATTGGGCGCTATTACCCCGCCGCTGAGCCACGTCATGCTTTGGAAAAAACAATGCGGAAAGTGTAAGAAGACAGCTCCCCCAGGAGAGATTCAGGCCTAGCTGATAGCAAAGTGCCCATAGCCGGCCACCGCCGGCAGCATGTGTTTCTACAGGTGGCGCACATCTACACATGCTTGGGTGTACATAACAAAATTGATTCCACCCATAGATGGAAAAAATTAGAGGCAACACTGGTGCTGAGTACCCACAACTTCACTTAAAGTCTGCAGGAGCTTGGCACCTCTAAAAACTGGGCCCATATAATAAAAACCCATAGAAGCCCCAAAACAGACTTTACAAATGGATCCAATTTTTGTTTCTTGTATCATGGGAGAGGAATGAGAGCTATGAATACGTCTGGCCCAGAGACCGTGCACGGAGCAGCCCAGTCTCCTGTGGCCACCCTCAGGCCGACGGGAGAACACAGAGAGCCCTCGCTATCTGCATGTTACCACAAGGCTGGCACCCAGGGAAAATTTAAAGTGCCGGCTCACAAAAGCCAGGGCTGCTTTAACACGTGGGCTCCAAAATCCCCTTTCGGGGTCTGCAGGGATCTTTGCTTTGCAGTCACGTGTCCAAATTAGACTGCAGCCACCCTGGGGCAGAGAGATGCACAGGCAGATGTCACATTCAGCACTGAAGTCTGTCCAAGCCATGCAGTACCGTTTACAAGGGGGCACTCTGTCTGCCTGGCTTATCTCTGATTGGGTAGCTGCTAAGGCTGATGCAGAGCGGCTGGTAATGGAGGTAAAAGTGCCTACGTGTCCAGCTGCCAGGAAGGCTAGGGTCGTGGCACAGCACCCCGGCTTCCCCAGCCACCAGGGAGGGCTGGGGCAGTGGCATGTCAGCTCTACTTCCTGGCCACCAGGGAGGGCTGGGGCAGTGGCATGTCAGCTCTACTTCCTGGCCACCAGGGAGGGTTGGGGCAGTGGCATGTCAGCTCTACTTCCTGGCCACCAGGGAGGGTTGGGGCAGTGGCATGTCAGCTCTACTTCCTGGCCACCAGGGAGGGTTGGGGCAGTGGCATGTCAGCTCTACTTCCTGGCCACCAGGGAGGGCTGGGGCAGTGGCATGTCAGCTCTACTTCCTGGCCACCAGGGAGGGCTGGGGCAGTGGCATGTCAGCTCTACTTCCTGGCCACCAGGGAGGGCTGGGGCAGTGGCATGTCAGCTCTACTTCCTGGCCACCAGGGAGGGCTGGGGCAGTGGCATGTCAGCTCTACTTCCTGGCCACCAGGGAGGGTTGGGGCAGTGGCATGTCAGCTCTACTTCCTGGCCACCAGGGAGGGCTGGAGCCAGGGCCGGGGCCAAGGCCACAGAATGCCAGCCCTGGCCCTCCATCTGGCCAGGAAGAATTGGGGCGGGCGGGCCTTGGCTCCAGGGGCGGGGCCTTGAGCAGAAGGGGCGGAGCTGGGGCATGCCTTCCCCAGCTGTGCCTTCACCCGCTGCCCATCCAGCTAAGCAAGTGAGTTATCCCAACAGCAGGCCGGTGGGAGAAAATCCCAGGGAGGAGATCTGTGTTGGATGCGTTCCTGAGAGAAGTGTGTGTGAAGGAGGGGAAAGAAAAGGTTGTGCATAAGAAGGGTGGGATGGTATCACCCTTTACGGAATTCCCTTTAAGGAATACCGATACCTGTTCTTGCCCATGATTTCATGAGGTGCTGTGACTGAGTAAGGACTGCAAAATAGGGTGATATAAAACTGATCAATCTTTAATTAGTGCATCTCTGGCCTTTGCAACTGTGGCCATATTAATTGGTATTTTACTTCAGTGCCAATAAAGACTTGGTCCAATTTCTTCATGGACTGATTTCCCCCCCCCCCCCCCGGTGGCGCTGACCAGTGTTCCCTGTAAACTAAGTCCTTAGACAGCTCCCCCAGGAGAGATTCAGGCCTAGCTGATAGCAGAGTGCCCATAGCCGGCCACCGCCCGCAGCATGTGTTTCTACAGGTGGCGCACATCTACACATGCTTGGGTGTACATAACAAAATTGATTCCACCCATAGATGGAAAAAATTAGAGGCAACACTGGTGCTGAGTACCCACAACTTCACTTAAAGTCTGCAGGAGCTTGGCACCTCTAAAAACTGGGCCCATATAATAAAAACCCATAGAAGCCCCAAAACAGACTTTACAAATGGATCCAATTTTTGTTTCTTGTATCATGGGAGAGGAATGAGAGCTATGAATACATCTGGCCCAGAGACCTGGGCTGTTTCCCGTACATTTAGTTTCATAAGTCACAAAGGAAGATGGGGGGAGGGGGTGTTTTTGTTGATTTTTTGTTATCCAGACATTCTGCTTTCCAGCCTAAAACCAGTCACCCTAAATACAGGACAACTTTTGTCTTGTCTCCGTGCATCCTTCCTGGTGAAGGGAAGATGACCAAGTGTATAATAGATTTGGAAGCCTCTCTCCTTCTACATGCCCATGAGGAGGCAACTACCATTCAGTGGTAGCTTCCTTTCTTAAACTGAAGCGTTATAATTACCAGGCACGGAAGCCGTTCACTATATGGACAATGGATTAAAGCAGCCGGACTTATCTCTCTAAATGAGCTGTCATTATTTTAAATTAGCTTCTCTCTTAACCCAGGGCACTCCTCAAAAATATTCCACTGACTGACTGTATTTTTCTAGACAAATATTTTTGTGAGCTGTCTTCTCTCCCCCCTCCCCAGGAAATGTTCAAAGGCTTATTCCTCCCCTCAGAAGAGTCTGGGAGGAGAGACACACAGGCTGAATGTAATGCAATGGTCAGAGCTGAAGTCTGGGACTCTTAAACGGGGTACCCACCCATGCTGTTCATTCAGTGTTTTCTCAAGCAAGTCCAACACATTTTCAAGGACCTGCAGCCAGGGCTACCTTTGGGTGGATGGCAGGGGCGTAGCTACAGGTGGACCTGAGTGAACCACAGCCCACCCACTTAGCACTGGGGCTGGAGACAGATGCTAACCCCGCAGGAGAGGTGCCTCATGGAAGAAGGTCTGGGTGGGCTAGCGCTGGATCTGGAAACTGGGGCAGCAGCACATAGCACCAGCAGGAGATGATTCGTCAGGGTTGCCTGCTGAGCAGTAAGAAGGGGGTGATGGGAGTTGGGTCCCCCCATTCCTCCTGCCCCCTCTCACCAGGGCCACAGATCCCTTCTGCATCTCCTCACCTCCTCCCATTCCTGCCCAGCTCCCCATGGCTCTGGATCCCTCCTGGACACATGATCATTCTTGCCCACCCCCCAGGGCCCTCCATCCCACAGTCCCGCCCCCCACTTTTCCTGTCCCAGCCATGCCCCTGGTGGGTGCTCATTTTAATTTTTGCACTCCCCAAATGAGTGGTGGGCATTCACGGGAATGGATCAGCAGCCACAGGAGCAAAGCTTCAGCTCCGTTTCCCCAAGCCAAGCAGGAGCATAAAATAACCATAAGTGCAAAGTTAGCCCAACCAAACTGCCTGCATCCATAAAAGTGAGCTGAGATATTCAACAGATCATCCCCCTAACTTCCCCTACATCAGCAATGCAAATAACAAGGGCTGGATAGTCAAGAGCTTGAATTTGGGACTCTAGCTCCAAAGCACCGGCCTTGAGTTAAAGGAGCAAGTCTGTCATCTGGAAACAACTGAAGGTTGATACCCTCTGATGTAATTCAGCCACTAGAGGGTGGAAAGACCTGCATGGATAAGTCTCAGAGGGGTCGCCGTGTTAGTCTGTAACTTTAAAAACAATGAGTAGTCCTGTAGCACCTTAGGGTATGCCTACATTTGCCCCCTAGTTCGGACTAGGGAGGCAAATGAAGCATACCGAAGTTGCTAATGAAGCGCAGGATTTAAATATCCCGTGCTTGATTAGCATATTCACGGCTGGTCACCATTTTAAAATGCCGGTAGCCCGAATTAACTCCTCAGGAGTAACAGTTAATTTGAGGGAAGGGTTTTGGATCGGACTACCGCGTCTACATGCGGCAAGTTAATTTGGGCTACCGGCATTTTAAAATGGCGACCGGCCGTGAATATGCTAATCAAGATCAGGATATTTAAATCCTGCACTTCATTAGCAATTTCGGTATGCTTCATTTGCCTCCCTAGTCCGAACTAGGGGGCAAGTGTAGACATACCCTTAGAGTCTAACAAAAAGACATAAACACAACACACAAAAACCTGCTGGAGAACATTTTAACCTGCCCAGGCACTCATTAATGGATCTCAAAGTCACCGCCTTGTTTCAGGCCAATTCCACAAGCCAAATACACAGGGAAGCTTGGAACTTAACTTCATTTACAAGTTTGATTCCAATCACAGAGGTATGAATAAAGACATTGGCTGGCTAACACACTACCTTCCACATCCTAATGACTTAACCAACTAAACAATGGGTGCTTAGAGAAGGTGCAAATTGTTCTCATCAGCTTCTTGTAACTTGAACACTCTAATTCACATTTTTCCCCCTTCCTTTCCCACCCGCCCCCCCCTTCCTCTATTTATTCTTGGATCTGGACTTTTAATACTCCATTCATCCGAAGAAGTGGGTTGTGCTCATGAAAGCTCACGATATCATCAACATGTTTTGTTAGTCTTTAACGTGCTGCTAGACTATTTGTTGTTTTTTAAGTTTTTCCAGTTACAGACTAACTCGGCAACCTCTCTGAAGCTTTTTAAAATACATATAAAAGTCTCAGAGGGATAGTCGTGTTAGTCTGTAACTTAAAAAAACATAAAAAACAACAAATGGCCCTAGAGCATGTGTTGACAGGTGGGTTCCTAGGTGAGTATGATGGGGGTGTGATGTGTGGCTGCTGAAATAATTTGTTTCAGGTTAGGAGGTTGTCTGTAGACAAGGACTGGCCTGTCCCCCAAGGCCTGTGAGTGTGAAGGATCTACAGACAACCCCCTAGCCTGAAACAAATTCTTTCCAGCAACCACACATCATACTCACCCAGGAACCCACCCCTGCAATAAACTCTGGTGCCAACATCTGTACAAGCAACATCATCACAAGGACCTAACCACATAAGCCACCACATCAGAGGCTCTTACAACTGCACATCCTCTAATATGCCATCAACTGCCAGCAATACCCCTTTGCCATGTATATTGGCCAAACTGGCCAGTCTCTATGACAAAGGGTTAATAGACACAAATTAGATATTTGAAATAGTAACACACGGAAACCTGTTGGGGAACATTTTAACCTGCCCGGGCACTCACTAATGGATCTAAAGGTGATTATACTATTACAAAGCAATTTCAAAAACCAGCTGGAGAGAGAAGCTACAGAACTTGTCAAATTCCAAATGAAGGCACTTTTAATCCAGGTTTGAACAAAGACCTGAACTGGATGCGCAGCTACAGTCAACGCCTTAATGACGTCAAAAACTAAGTACCAGGCACTTACAGCCCACTCTATTAGCCTCATTTAGCATGGACACTCTGACTGACAAGATTTTTTTCCTTTCTCTTTCCGTCCCCGTGCCCTCTTTTTCTGCTGTGTATTTGTACCTCTGGACCCCTTGCTCCATTTATCCAAAGAAGTGGGTTGTGCCCACAAAAGCTCATGATACCATCTGTATTTTTTGTTAGTCTCTAAAGTGCTGCAGGACTATTTGTTGTTATATATATATATATTAGTATCATGAGCGTTCATGGGCAAAACCCACTTCTTCAGATGAGGTTTGTCCATGAAAGCTGATGAAACTCTGTATGAGTGTGTGTGCGTATATAAAAATAATATATTTGTTAGTCTCTAAGGTGCTACAGGACTACTCGTTTCTGTATGGATATAGTCACATTTCTCTTCCTTGGAAATACCTGATTCCCAGAAGCAATTATACAGATTAATCACTTAGGATGCTGCATGTCACTGCTAGAAGAATACAGCAAAGGTCTTTTGTTTTCACCTCTTTTGGGATGTGTGTGCTCCTGGACAAAAGGAAAATTAAAACTTGTGTTAAAATATTATTAGAAAGAAGCAGATTCTGTTCTTAAAATCAACAGCATGAGTCTGTGGGCTTGGTCACATCAGGTGTAGCGACAAAAATAAGCATAAGAAAGTTATCATGGAAGGTCTGTTTGTAATTTATCATAGTCGGGGGTGATCCGTTCAGAGAGGGATATGGAGTATGTGACAGATCATTGGGAGTCAGCTGCTAAGTGTGGGCAGTTAGCAATGGATTGAGAAGGCTTCAGAAATCCTGCTGTGTCAGCAAAGGAGTTCACTTTGCTAGTCGTTAAGGGTTGAGGGGAAACACTGTCAGAAGTTAAAGGGTCCAAGTTGAGGTTGGTTTAACTTAATATTTGGTCTAAACGAAATGATAGAGATTTGTTTGCAAAGTCCTTATAGTTCTTCACTTGTAATTTGTTCTTTAAACAAATCATTCAAAGAGATTCAAAGATCACTGGCAGCCGCCCAGCGTGAATGAAGAACTAACTAAATAAAGCAAACCAGTGCAGCCACGCAAGGGAGGAAACCAATTTCAGATTCAGATTTCCAAGAGATCGTTGGCAACGGCAAAAAGTAGGGAAGAAACAATGTTCTACCTTTTGGAACGCCTGCAGCAATAGACCATTCCAAGCCTTGCTTGCAAAAGGGAGCTCCCTTAAATTGCTCAAAAGTGATACCTCTGTTACACCCTGGGCCAATACCCCCACTATATGGTCACCGATCAGCTGTAAGTGAACCGAACTGCTGGATTCTCCACGCTCTCAAGTCAACTGGCTTTGGAAAATCTAGTCACAGCTACTTGTACATGTTTCACCTAGCCTAGTGGCACGCTGGGCATCTAGTTTAACCCCTCGTGAGGCAATGTAGCAGGAAAGCACAGAGCATAGGCTTAGCAAAGGAATCTCTTCACCATGGAAACTCAAGAACTCAAGACAAGAGTTACAGATCTTTGCAAAGAACAAGTCTTGAGATGCCCCCTCTCCGAGGCAGAGCCAGCCTCTTCTTGCAAGTCTGAGGCTTGTCGGTATTTCAGGCTGTGCAGAGTCTATCCTGCTTTGTCTTTCCTGCAAGTCCTCTTTATGTTTGGTGGTGGTTAGAACCCCTGGGCCATGGCAGAACCCCATTCTCAAGTAGATTCTCTGCTCTGGGCTACAATGCTGTATACTTAGCTGGAACCTCCAGGCCTGTTCCTCAGTCATGCTTGCCCCACCCACAGGCCCCTGTGTTGGAAAAAAACACTGTTTCATGTGGGAGGGCAGGTCTCTGAGTCATTCAAAGTCAATGGCTTCAGATTGTGGTCTTGATGGCTATTAGTCATTGAGGTGTCAAACACCTTTCCTTGGCAAGGCAGCTGCCTGAATGCAGCCTAATAGGCTAACTTTGGGGCATGTCCAGACATGGTGTAACTCATTACACCAGGACTACTCAACTTTGGAAGCCCCGGGGGCCACAACGATACTCACAGCACATGCCGAGGGCTGCAACTTAAGTGTGGTTGCATATACATGCAAATATATATGCAAATAGCTTCTTTCACACTAACAGGCATGAATACAAAGATTAAGGCAAGACTACACAACACGCAGGCCCCATTTAAGTCAGTTCTGCTACTATTAATAAAATGCAATATGTACCCGATTTTCACCCATATGACAGCACTTTTAATGAGCAATGACAGTCCAGGGATTTAACTACTAAAATACATATCAACAGAACCATTGTATTGACTCCTTTTTTGTTTTGGCTTCACAACAGTCCAGGAATTTAACTACTAAAACACATATCAACCCACGCCACACCCTAAACCCAAACTGCACCCTGTGCCACAAACAAACAGGCCACAGGCTGCATGTGGCCTGTGGGCCGCATGTTGAATAGTCCTGCATTACACAATAGAGGTCAGATTTGGACATCGATTTTGCAATTTCTAACTGAATCCAGTGAAAGCAATGAGGAGTCCTGTGGTACCTTAAAGACTAACAGATTTATTAGGGCATCGGCTTCCATCACATGAAGTGGGTTTTACTCACAAACGCTTTTGCCCCAATAAAGCTGTTAGCAGACACAACAAGGAGTCTGCGTTGTTAGAGACTGACACAGACGAACACAGCGACCCCTCTCTGGGACTTGAAACCAGTGAGCTGCTCTCGTGGTCTGGGAAGGCCTTGCAGAATGGTTGCTGGTGAGATCCCAAAGGGGAAAGTGGAGAATCGGCAGGGCTCCAGAAGGGTGGCACAGGGTTCCCTGGATGACAAAATATTCCCAAAGTCCCTCCACGGTGCATTCTTCCTACTCATCCCAGCTGCACTTGCATTAATATTTGCACGCTCCTGGGAAGCACAACTTTCAGACTGCCCACCAGGTCAATGGCTGCACCAAAGGAGCAGATGTAATTCCCCCCAAACAGCTAACATGATGTGTAAATATGTCGTATGTTAGCGGGATCGATCAGACCTCTGCACCTTTGCTCACTGCCTGCAATGGGAACTGGGGCAGCCCTATAAGGCAGAGTTGGGGACAGAGCATGCACACACTGAAAACATTTGTAAATGGCTTCAATGTGCACCCTATTGTGCCTGGGACAGAGTTGCTGATAGAGGGAGCGGGGAAGGAGGCTGTTGACCTGAGGCCCGGTGATTTAAAAAGGCCAGCGGCGGCCAGAGCCCCAGGCCCTTTAAATTGCCACCAGAGCCCCACGTGGCGTGCTCTGGGTGGCCCTAAGGGCTGGCTGGTCCTAGCTCTGCCCCTTCCCCTAATGCCCTCCCCCTTCCCTAATGCTCCGCCTCTTCCTGGGCTCGCAGAGCTGAGCCCCCTCCACATTGCTCAGGGCCTGGCAAAGTCTGTCACCATCCCTGACCTGGGAAATAGAACTCGGCCTTGTAGCCTGTGAGAAAAGTGCATTAGCAGCTAGCAAGAGGCAAACATCTGTAGTTCACTATCTTTCAAAGTACCAGGAGATTTCTTAAGTGCAGTCTGATCATATGGAGTGTAACTCCTCATATTTCTCACTCAATAGCCTGCTTCACAAAGCCCTGAACATGGCAGACAATAACACCCTGCCCCAGTGCTCGTTCCCCCGGTTCTGACAGAGGCTCGCATAGGCCAAAGTACAAAAGATTTTTTTTAAAAAAAGAAGATATTAATTATGCCTTTGATGTTCCATAAAAACAGCGCGGCTTCTGCTTAGTCTCCAGAGGCCAATTGACAATTGTTTATTAGTTTTCAAATAGCTGAAATTCATGTCAAACATTCCGCATGGCAGAAAAATGTTTATGAAGTGTTATCGTGGTTTATTTAACCATGAATGTTTGGGAAACCAGTATAAAATATAAGGGACCACACAAGACTCTGAGCATACTGATCATGACAAATACTTTATAAAGCATTGGTAAAAGTCATGTCACTTTAATCCGCAGACAGATCTCAGTCAGATAAAAGATGTGATCGAGATACAATAACATTCTATGCTCAATAAGGCAACAGAACAGGCAACCTATTTCATTTTTACTGTAAAGGAAATGTCCAATATTAGGAATACTCTAGACAATGTTGCTCATGAAGGCCAAATTATTCTGAGGCTAATTGCTGATCCTGCACTCAGCCAAGGTCTTAATTCCAGGGAAGGGGGGAATTTCCTAATATGACCTACAAAGCCCAGCTGGAGTGTTCCATGAAGAGCACCAGGAGTCCTGAGAGGGAATTCAGATGTCAAAGATTAATATTCATGCATCATTAATATTTATAATAGGCAATACTCTGCATTCATATGGATAGTATCCAGACCACTGCAAATTAGTAATCTTTTTTCAGGCTTCCACTTGCCATTCCAGAGAGCGCTCTTCTGGTGTTTGATTTAGCGGGTCTAGTTAAGACCCACTAAATCAAATGCTGAGGGTGGCCCTAGTTGATGCTGGTACTCCTGCCAGTCATGAGAAGTAAGGGAAGCCGATGGGAGCATTTGCTCCCTCTGTGAAGATGGCACCAAGTTCAAGTTAAGGTAAGCCAACTCTAGCTGCATATTTTACTTAGCTGGAGTTGCGTACCTTAACCCAACCTTCCAGGTCTAGTGTAGACCTGCCCGTAGGGTATATTTCTTAAGACTTTAATTCTGCAAAGATGCTTTGCTAACATGTACTCCAGTTCTGCAGGGTATTTCTTGTAATGTCAGAATCTACCCTTCTGACACAAGCCAAATTCCCATTGACTTCATTAGGGAAGGGAATGCATGAGGATTTATAGAAACAAAGGAAAGGATCATCTAGTAAGCATCAGATAGTAGTTCAGAGCCTTTCTATTGGCAGCAGCTCCTGTTAGATTTGATTCTCAGGTTAGATATTACAATATCTTGTGCCATTTATCTCCAAAGAATCCACATTCCAAGCAGAGAATCACAAGGGAATCTACTCCACACTGACTCGCTCCCCAGAGTAACTGCCTTTTCATGGTGGGGCTGGAGTCTGTTCCCATTCAAAAAATCCCACAGGCTTCTCAGTGCATGCAGAAGAGAATACAGTGAAAAATTCACATTGCAGGTTCGTTTCTAACCATCCAAGTTCCCACACAAAGGGACCCCCTCCTCTCCCTCTGCTATCAGGGGGCCGATTAACCCCCTTTTTTGCACTTTTTTCCATGTCACCTTAATCCTCATCACCTTTTTCCTTCCATCGTAACATTCTTGCTTTTCATATTTTAAACTCTGATTTCTCAGAACCTCCCCCCAAGTATTAGAATTTCTCTTAAGAAATATACCATTAATATATCTTTATTATGTGTAGCTGATCCTCAGTGCATGGGCAGTGACTTTTTTATTTTCCCTGCTTGTCCCTGAAGCATCTGTTAAGTCATTTTATTTTGACATGTTATCCCTATTTGTTCAATTAAAACTTGGTTTTTATTATCTGTTACGTGCCAATAGACAACAGAGCCTTAACGCTGTCGTATAGCCCCTCCTGCCTTGATTTTTAAGCAGTATAGGGAACCTCCCTCTCTTCCTCCATTCCTCCCTTCCCTTCCAAAAAACCCCATGGATTGAGTTATCCAGACTGGCAGCAATTTACAACCCCCGTTAATGGTCATATAAATTCCAGTGGCTCAAGGAAGCCTCTAGTACTTGCTGTTCAGACACAGCTAATAGGTCTGGGATAACTGCCATTGCTTGTTTCTGTGTTATGAGTCTGGCTGTTTATATCTACAGTACAAGTAAGTAGTAAAACACGTTTTCAAGATCTCAGAGTCATTCAAGGAGACCCAGTAATTGCTCCCTCCAAAAGCCATCAGGGGTCTGGAGGTGGCAGCAGGCACTCCATATCTATAGTGAAAGCCATTGTACCAGAGGCCCAGCAGTTCCCTAGGCCCTTCTAGGAGCCTTGCTCTCAGGTCTTCAATCTGGGTCCATTAAAGTCAGTGATTCCCAATGACTGAACCACCGGATCAGGCCCTTGGCAAGAAGGGCTTGTCTACATTTGAAAGGCTACAGCAGCACTGTCTGCGTCAGTGTAGCACTTCAGTCAGGGGTGGGGAACCTATGGCCCAGGGGCTGGATCCAGCCCCCAGCTTGCCTGGTTCTGGCTCCTGAGGCTCAGGGCTCCCCCACCCAGCACTGGGGAGCTGGCTTTCCAGCCCTGCAGCCCTCCTGCTACCCCCACTCCACTCCTCCATCCCACTCAGGCCTCTCACCCCAGCCCACTCCTGCACCGTCCCAGTTCCACCAACCCCCTACTGCACCCTCCCACCTAGACCCCACACTCCAAGCCCGCTTCCTGGCAGCCCCCTCCCACACACTGAACTCCTCATTTTGACCCCATCTGAGAGTGGGGGGGGCCCACAAAATCTACTAGTCGGGCCCCCCCAGGCTCTGGTGTGCCAGAGGAATGTGAGGAGTCATTTGGGATTTTTTATATTTTGGCGTCTTTTTTTGTGGCCCTGACCTGATTTTTCTGTGTCAGCAGCCCCCAACCCAAATAATGTTCCCCACCCCTGCCTGGAAGGATTCTCCTGTCAGCATAGCTAATCCACCTCCCCAACAGGTGGTTGGTAGCTCAATAGCAGAATTCTTCCATTGACCCTAGTTCTGTCTACACAGGGACTTAGGCTGGTGTAACCAGGCTACCCATGGTGGTGATTTTTCACACCCCCATTCACTGTAGGTGAAGGGGGGTAGACCTAGGATGACTTGGAAGCATATGATTATCAATGACATAGGAAGATTTCATTTGAAATGGGAGGAGGTGGGTCACATGGCAGCTGATAAGCAAGCCTGGAGGATGAGGGACGAGCCCAATGTGCTGAAAAGTGTGGGATGGACTAAGGTCATTCGCCAGAGTTACGCTGACCTAATAGTCTACCGTAGACTAGGTCTAAGATAACAAAAAAAAAATGAAACAAAACAATCCTGTTGTGCACCAGTTCTTATGGCAGGAATGTTCATGCTGGCTATTTGTAAGGTGCTGAAGGGAACCCACAGAGTCTATAGAATCCATGTTGACTGTTCTTGCTCTGTAGAGAGCCTCTGGCTATGGAGAGAGAACAGGCAGCAGGGCAGGGCAGAATAAGAAACCAAGCAAAAACAAAATGCATGACCAATTCCACCTGGTGAGGGGACATGATGCATCGGGGACTTAGGAGACACAGCTCACCTGGGACAGTTACTAGATTGGCTGTGTCCCTGCTGACAGTCTTGTGAATAGTGTTCCCTGTGAGCTGAGTGCTTGGGCAGCCCCCCAGGAGAGATTCAAATGCCGCCCAGCTGATGAGCAGAGTGCCCACAGGGTCCCACAGTTGTGTTTCTACTGGTGGTACATATCTGCACGTGCCGTGGTGCACCTAATAAAATTTATTCTCCACATGAGTGGAAAAAAATTAGAGGTAACATTACTTGTGAATAATTAAATTGGCGCCCAAATCTTGTAAAATGGCTCTGGCAGTTCTGAAATCCAATTATTTAACACTTAATAGTTTATTTTAGCTGCTTGAGGAAATTTGGCTAGCTTCATTCGTGTAAGCTGCTAACCACATTAGTATTTTATATCATCTTTATTTTTATCAATGGCAAATATTATTGGCGACAACAACTTGTTTATTCATTGCAAATTCCTTACTGGTGGGTATTCACAACACTTGAAGGACAGCGGGCAAATAAGTTTGTACACACATAGACAGGCATCTGCAGACTTGCATTCACATCTGTTTCTATTTGCAAAAAAAAGCACAATCGTCAATGTTGATGTAACATATTTGTGCTCTTACTACTGCAGAGCGAGCACATCTGCTGGCATAGCTGAGCTAGCGCTACTGAGAGATGTGCAAAGAGCCGTTAATGGCAGGCTCCTTTCAAAAGACTGGGCCAGAGTTTCCTCTCAAGTTTCCATAGCTCCATTTGCTTCCTTGGTGCCACTCCTGAGCTGGTAAGCAAGAGAAGAATCAGTTCTGGGATGTGCCGTGGGAGTGGATTAGGGTTGCCAGATGGTTTAACCAAAAATACCAAACACACACACACACCCCCAAAAAAACCACCAGGAAAGAATTCTGTTGAGAAAAAAAAAGGAGGGGAGACCAAAGTTGATGAGCAAAAAAAAAAGGGACCCCGAGATTTGTTAAGCAAAAAAAATAAAGTGTGGCCCCTTAAAGAAATGCTTTTGAGGCTTTTTGGCCCTAACAGCATGGCCCCTTTAAGAAATGCTTTTGAAGTGCCGCCCACCATCTTGCCTCCCTGCGCCGGGCCAGACAGCTCCCCGTGGAACCCAGTAAGCACTCGGGATTTTTGCCTGCTGGCTGGGAAAAAATCAGAAAATACCGGACATTTTAGGTATCCGGTATTTTCTGAATTTTTTTAATGGAGAGGAGGCGAAAATACCAGACTGTCCAGTTCAATACCAGACACCTGGCAACTCTAGAGTGGATCAGTGTTACCAGATGAAAATTACTAGCTGAAAAGGGAATATTTAACCAATTTACAAACAGAGGTGCAGTGTACTCTCCCAGGGGAACTTTTTAAGGTTCTTTAACAAGCCGGCACTGGGCCCAGTTCTTCACTGAAATTCTTAAATCTTTTCTAGAAAAATTGGTAGTTTGGGGACTAATTTGGGTCAGTTTTCAAACGTCCCCTTTTCCCTTCGTATGAGTTCTAAGCAGGGATTTACCATTTCTCTTCAAAGGACACAGGAGACACATGGATAGTGACTCAAAACCAGATAATATTTAGTGAATTCAGCAGAAATTCTGTATGGGTTTTCAGCTTTGCTTGGAAGTGGCTTCATCTTAAAGTAAATTCAGGCGTCCTGAGTCTTCCCAGCTCAAACCTAATTATAAACTTTCAGTCAAATCCATCTTACCTTACCTGTGCAAACAATATCCTAGAAAAGCCTGTGGGGTCTTAGAATAAGGCAAGCAAGATTTGCCCCCTAAAAATTACTTGAATGCACACTGCCAGTAAGGTATCTTTCAAAACTTGTATTTGTCTCTATACCACTATTTTCTACGGGACAGAAACTTACATTTCTAAATCCATGTCATAAATAGGGTTGCCAGATGGTTTCAACAAAAATACCGGACACATTTGACATTGCATCACAATCTACATTACATCTTATTTAGAAAATACCATTTATATTTTCTTTTTTATATTTTCTCAATTTGTTTCCCGAACAGAAAGCTCAAATACTGGACTGTCCGGTTGAAAACCGGATACCTGGCAACCCTAGTTATAAACCCCATACTGTAAATAGAAAAGGGAGATTCCCTTTTTGTTCACATAATTAGGGACAGTGCATTTGGAGCGGGAGACTCTGAAGTCTATTCCTCATGCCACTGTGCTGTTGCATGAGGCCATGTGTGGAACGAGCTGATGGATTTCTAGCTGGCCACTGATTTGTCATAATATTACTGTGTGATATATGCATTATATACCCTGTGAGTACTTCTTGTGCTGAGTGTTACTGGGAAGAGGCCACTGAATGGATACTGTAATTGTGACCCCCCCAAAAAAGCTCCCTCTCGTGAAAAGAGGAACTTCCAAAATGATGAAGGTGGAGTTTTACACTGAAAGCAGCAGGGATTCAATTGCTTCGTATATAATAAATGCAACTTATCCTCCCTAAAACTATATCACTATGAATATATTAAATATGCTGCTGACTGCATGCCTTTTTCACGCTGTATTTTTTTTTTCAGACAAACCCACCTGCTACTAGTAGTAAGAAATATTCCACCATAGGAAACCGATTCCCTGCCAATCTGTTACCATTCACCAGCTTCGTTAGCCAATATTCCTGTTTGGGGATAGAAACTTTTCAAAGATCTGGTTTGTTTTTCTGCATCACAGCTGCCAATTTTTAAAAAAAAAACTTTTTAAAAGAAATCATGAACAATTATCATGTTTAGTGGAAAAATCTAATGTTTTGATCAAGATAGCATTTTAAATGGTTTCTAAGTTTCCATTTACCAAAAAGGCTTTTGGAAAATGAGAAATTTTAACTACACAATTTTGGGGGTGGAAATGGACTCACTTCATACCCTTTGCCACAAAAACAACTCAGAATTTGTTTTCACAAAGTCAATATTTCATTTTGTCAAACAACACTAGATACAACACAATAATGGGCTGACAGTGATACAACACAGACCGGTTTTCGCTGGGTGGATGATACATAACCTCGTTGTAATTATGTTACAGATCCATGCATTGCTTTATGCAGCACTGTAGGCATAAGCCAAGGTTCTAACATTCTTCTGTAACAGGAGTTGGCCCCATAGACTCGCGGCCCATTACTAGACTTATTTTGCTGTAGGCCCATAGATTACCTAACAGGGACATGCATTGTGGAAGGAATGGTATAGTCAGTAAGGTAGAATTTGGTCATCTGGCGTGTTATAAGTGTTCTGAGATTACCCAAAAACATTCAACAGAACAATCTGTGACTGAATCTTAGATTCTATATTGCCGGATCACTGCTTTGACACCATAACCAGCGCTGAAGGAATAGTCAATATTCCCTCCCCTTCTGTTATTTATCAAGTCCTGGGTTACCTGGGTCTTTGCAGTCATGAAGGATCCAGAAGAGCCGGAGTAGGCAGGAGACAAAAGCAGTAAATTAGTAGCTATTGTAGGAGAGGTGATTTAAAAAGCCGATCTCCTCCCCGCCAGGCCTTGTGGAAGAAACTTTGTCTCCAGAACTTAGCTCCACAATTTTCAGTTGTTTCCTTGCAACAGATCAGCAAGAAGGTGAAACAGCCCTGAATTTCCAGGACACTACATCATCCCCAAAAGGATTATCCTTCCCCTTCTTCAGCAACAGAGGTACTGTCTCCACCCACACGGTTTAGCTGATTCATTGCAGCTTTACCTCCCGCCCCCCCATTTGCTCTCTCACAAGCCAAAAAAACCTTCTCTTACTAAATGAAGATGAAGCCTCTGAATGCTGTCTATTTTTCATAAATTATTTGTGAGCTCTCGGCTTTCGTGTCGGCGGGGTATGTCTGTGGTGCTTGCGAGCGATTGATTGCCTCCCTTGCGTTCCAGGGAGAAATTTGATTATGATAGAATTAAGCCTGACAAAGTTATCAGATGACCCTCTGCAAAATTGTGAAGCACTTTCTGTCTTTGGCAAGTTAGATAAACGCAGCTTTTTCTGGGAGCAGCACAGCAAACCAGCATGGTGAAAATGCCAAAGGGATACCAAGGGCTCAATGCCATACGTAAGGAGAGAGGCACAAGTCCGACTCCTTTCCAGCGCATGCCCCAGTGCCTCCATCATTCACACCTCTCAGACTGCTGGGGCACTAACTCTGGTATGTTAATGATTCTTTTTGAGGTATGTATTACATTTTCGCATACAGGTTGAACCTCTCTAGTCTGGCACCCTTGGGACCTGACTGGTGCCAAACCAGAGAATCTGCTGGACTGTGGGAGGTCAATATTGTCTAGCAGAATTACTAATACTTCCACTGCTTATTGGGCTCTTAGAAGACATTTCGAGGTGAATTAGAGCTAAATAACAGCACAGAACACTGACAGCAGGACTGGTGGCTGTAAATAAACTTTATGGGGCCGCGGGAAACTTGGTCACAGTCCCATAAAGTGGACATCCAGCTAACTGAAATCATGCCGGACCATGGAGGTTGCTGGACCAGAGAGTGCTGGACTAGTGAGGTTCAACCTGTACTTTGTTCAGTCACTTATGTTCCCGTTTCCAACCATCTTTCTGCAGTGGATATTGTTTTTTAAATGGACAGTTGTAGCCTATCCATAGAAGTGATAACGCTTAAACTGTAGAATGTGGTGGTGGTATAAAATTTTTCTCCAGGGGATAAACTAGAGACTTGGCTTTGAGAAGGAAAGTTCTCCTCTGCCAGCCTATGGGAGAAAGGTTGCATCACATACGTGTGCACAGAAGACTCCTGGCGGGGTTGGCCCTAGAGAGACATTGTTCATGCTGGTTTGAGTGGCAAGCAATAGGACTTTCATGGTAGCATGGCTTGTCAAGCTGGCAACTTAGTCCCCAAGCCACCGCATGAGCCTACGGAATACCAGCCTACTATGCACCAACTTGCCACTGTGCACCAGGCCTGCTGATGGGGGCAGGGGGAAGAGGGCAATTGCCCCAGGGCCTGGAGATTCAAAGGGACCTGGAGCTCCTGGCCGCTGCCTCTGCTGCTGTGGCAGCAGCAATGGCTGGAGCCCAGGGCTCCTTTGAATTGATGCCAGAGCACAAGAGTGCTGCTTTGCATGGCTCTGAGGGCTGCAGGGGGAAGAGGCAGGGAAGTGTGCTGTGGTGTGGGCAGTGCTAAGGGCTGACTGCCCATACCCCCGTCCCTTCTGTCCAAGGCTCCACCCCACGATGTCTGCCCTGATGGCTGTGCTCAGTGTTTTGTGATCTCTGCTGCCCTGCAGGCATGCACCCCTCTCCCCTTTCAAAGCTCCAGGAAGTATCTGACAGCTGAGTGAGCTGCTCCCTTTGGGGAACAAAGAACAAAGCATTGGAATGCTCCTGCCTGTTCTGCCATGCTAGGAACACAGCGTCAGGCAGACTGCTGCTGCAGGGGGAGGGCTGGAGAGACTACTGTGCTGCTTTGACATTCCTCAGCACCAAGAGCTCATAGAGCTAGGAAGGAATCCCAAGAAGCGCAGGGATCAGTTCTGCTTTCCCACAACACTGCACTGGGGATGCTCACCCCCATTGCTTTGCTCTACCTGTCAACAGGGGAGCTAGCAATGTGGCTAGGAAATGTCGGTAATAGGAGGCAGAAATACTGGCTTGACCAATTTTCCCTTTTGGCGACTTTTGCTTGTCCACAGCACTTGTGTCATCGAATCTTCCCAGTGTAGACATTGCCTAAGATTTTGTGCTGGCAGAGCACCGACTGGTGGTTCTTGGGACCATAGCTACAGTGACGGCAGCACAGTATATCACACATACAGGCCTGGCTACTTATATTGTCATTTTAATGGCTGGCTCATAAATCTGCAGACTTGGCAATAGTCACGGGGTGTTTGGAAGGCGATGGTGATCATTGCTCGGAAGGCACCTCATTTACATGGAGCCAGAGATCATACTGAGAGCAGCTCTCTGGCACGGTTGAGTTCAGCAGCTCTGACAGACATTTTTTATCTCTGAACTTTGTTTTCTCTTTGGGAGGAACAAGGAAGGTTTGTTTCTATGCACTTGCAGGTCTCTATGGAGTCAAAACAAACTCCCCAGACTCAGGGTAAGTCCAAGAGCCGCTGTCAGCCGGGAAAGTGCTGGGTTGGGAAAGGAACACAAGATTGACTGACATTAGTCTGCCCCATGCTCACACCCCTTTCACAACCTTCTCTGGTCATGGAGACAAGGCATTGAACGCGTGTACTCGGAGTCCACAGTAAAGGTCCCCGTAGAGCTATTCTACACACAGACTTGCCCTAAAATTACAAAGTCAGTTTTTTAACTCGCTGATTTTGGACTCAAAGTGTTTTGTTCTCAAATCAGTGACCACACACAGCCTTGCACAGGCTTTGCGTGTAGACCACCCTTAGTGCCCAAGTGATCAGTAAGGTGTCCACACCTAGAACGGGCATGTTTCACAGTACTGTCTCAAGGGGGTTGCCAACACTTCCTCCACACAAATCTTATTCTCCTATGTGTATAACTTGGTTTTAATACTCTAAAGTTGGCCAAATTTCTTATTGGTTGTGAATTTAGCCCTGTCCTCAGCAAGTAAACTTTCCCATACTGAGTCTTCTATATCCAGAGAGAGATGGCTGCTCTCCCATCGACTTCAGCTACTCTTCGCATCTTCGTGGAGCACCGGCATCAATGGGAGTGTGCTCAGAGAACCATTCATCGCGTCTACGCTGCAGCATCGATCCATCTTATAGCGTAGACAAGGCCTCAGATTAATCTAATGGCCTACGTGTGGAAATCAATGTCAGTGAAAAGGCAGAAACAACTGAAACTTGTCAGATGGGCAAAATTCTTGGCATATAATTTAGTGCCCTTAAATACTCTTACCCTTAAATAATGAAAATTATTCCTGACTCCTCTTTCCCTTTAAAAACCAATGGGTTGCTATCTATCTATCTATCTATCTTTTGCTCTCTAACACTTTCTTTCTTAGCAACACAGACCCTCTGGATTTCTTTCAGTACAGGGAGCAGGCATTTTACTGTTGGTTTGAGACCCCTCCCAAAAAAATCCTTGTCCTTTGCAAATATTTATGCCAGAGCTAATAAAGCCACTGAAATCATCTTGCATTCTGCAGTGCATATAGCTACTTAGACATAAGGGAGAGACTTTGTTTACTGTGTATTGCATCGTCAGAAGCCTTTCTGTCATAAAAAGGTCACTGAAAACACTTACAATCCCCTTCTTCCTCCAAATACTTACTGAGCAAACTAAACCAAAAACATACCCAAAGCAGTACTTTTATCCTAAAAAGAAAGGCATGCGAGAGAGCCCCTCACGTCCTCTGGGGATTTTGCTATTGCTGCAGTTTATATGGAAGACGCTCACACATGACCGTGATGAGTGTTGATACAACACGTGAGAACTGAGGGAGGGACTCTTGATGATGGGGGTGGGAAATCAGGACTGAGAGTCAGTTCAAGATGGAGGATCTTGAAGACAGAGACAGAGCAAAACCGTGCTCTTTCTCTCCTGGGGATAATGATGCTTTCTTTTCTTCCTTTGTCTCCAGCAAAAGTCATCTCCATTGAAAGTGCATGTTTTACTGCCAGTGCCTGGAACACGTAGACCATTTCATTCTGGTTTGTATCTGAAGGCAAACCTATCCAGCAGGGCAGTGGCTGCAGTCACATTACGCACCACTGAAAGACGGGAATTAAACTCCTCTTTGTAACAAGAACCCTATTTTCTTTCACATGTAAATGAATCACATAGGGTGGAATTGTGGCCCCAAATGAAGTAAATGGCCAAATGCCTGTTGTCTTTCATGGAGACAGGATTGCAGCCATCATATACATACTTCCTTAATTGCATAACTAGGAAAATAATAACTTATACCAGCTGAAGATCTGACCCAAAAGGTGGTGGTTAAGTCCATCAGTGGCTATTAGTTTGCCAGAGGCTGGAAATGGATGACAAGAGAGGGATCACTTGAGTCCCTGTTCTGTTCGTTCCCTCTGGGGGCAACTGGTACTGGCCACTGTCAGCGGACAGGATACTGGGCTAGATGGACCTTCGATCTGATCCAGTCTTGCTGTTCTTATGGCACCAGAGGTGGTGTAAGTGAGCACTGTCTTCACTGGAATTACTCCTGATTGACTCCTGTCTGAGAGGAGAATTGGGTGTTGTTTTATGCTTTAGCATCTACAACCATCCCATTAAACGTGCACTTGTCCCGCAAAAAGCCAGGTCTGAGATCAAAGACGAGAAGGGCTGCAGGGGTCTCTAGACACGTGTCTGCATAACTCCTGTGCCCTAAGCTCCCTTTGGCTTCATTCCTTCAGGGAGAGTTTTGAGTGCGTGGCACGCTAAGCTAGCAAATGAGAGCTGAATGGTAAACAAGGGCTTAGTCACCTTTCCTGGGTCCGACTGGGTCAGTGACCTAACAGAGCAGTTCCTCTCTGCCCTCCAGCCTAGCTTTTATTAAAAGCACTTAGATTTCTCTCCCCTACCCCACCATTAAATCAATACTAATGGTGAGGAGAGAACATCCTGCGTGACAGCCTTTAAAACCGGAACTAACCAGAGCCCTTTGGGAATGTTGCTGGGAATATCCTTCGCTGGTTTCTAATATACCTCCCTGTTCTGTAGAACAGAATGTTCCACTCATGAAAGGGGGACACTCAAACATTCTCCCCCTCCCCATCGGCACACACAAAATCCGACGCCAGCCACCAAAGTGGATGAGCTCCCCTTGGTGCAACTGAAGAGGGAAGGGGACAAGGTTCTTGAGGGTACGTCTACACCGCAATTCAACACCCCTGGTGGTCTGTGCCAGGTGACTGGGGCTCGCAGGACTTGGACGAAGGGACGGATTAATTGCCGTGTAGGCTTGCGGACTTGGCTGGAGCTCAGGGTCTAGGACTTGTAAAGTGGGAGGGAACCCGAGTTTGGTCTGCAGCCTGATTTCGGAGGCCTACCCTGCGATTCAACCGCTGCACAGGCTGAGCCCTGGGAGCCGGAGTCAGCGGGTACATGCCAGCCGTGGGTTTTTATGTGCAGTGTAGACATACTCGCAGCTCCTCAACCCTGACATTGGCTGGGGGATGCTTTGGCCCAACCTAGCACAACACAGAGCAGCCTTGGTGCTGTGGTACCAGTCCCCAAGGGCATATTCACTAGAGAGCAAGGACTCTGGACAATCCCCCTTTCCCTGGCTGCACCCGGATCCAGTGTGCTGCAAAGGGTGGCCAGAGGTAGGGCATGTCCCTCACATGCCATCACTGGGTCCAGCCCAAACAGGGGAATAGGTGGTTCCCACTAGGCAAAAATATGGGCCAATGGGATTTTGTTTTGGTGTGCAGCAATCGCCTGAAGGCTAATTTCTATTTTCAGTGACACTCCTCATGCCCCTTCTCTGTAGTCAGCAGGGGGCAGCTCAGGACAGAATTTGGGTTACAGTTTAGCTGTCTTTCTGTTTTTCAGCATCCTTCTCAACTAAACCGACAGGCCCTGGCCACTAGCCCTCCTGGACAGTCACAAACAATGCAGCCACTTGGCGTTCCTGGCCCTGCAGAGGGCTAACTGCTGAACCCCACTGGATGGGCTCTGTGGAGCGGCACTTCATAGACATCTAACGCCAGGGTGCGGCAGGGCTGTGCGATCAACGGCATCCTGGGAAGAGATAAGCAGGCTCGGTATTGAAATCCTGTTCCCCACTTTGGCATGGAAGGGCTAAAAATGTCTCTGTTCCTGGCAAGCTGCCTTTACGCCACCCACAGATTAGATACAAAACGAATTCAGGCCAAACGTTCACCACCCAGATTAAATATCACCCCAGGGACAGCGGTGCCAGAGTGGGCAGCACAGGAAGTGAAGTGGTGTCAAATTAGCATCCGGAGAACATTAAAAAATGGCCAAATAATTTGGAGGCCCTTTGGGTGTCTGAGCTAATCTTCTCCCATGGGTCTGATTTTTCTCACTGCTCTTCCTGCTATTGCAGCAGAGCTGAGCCAAAAGTTCCTGTGTGTTTAGAAAAGTAGCAGGGGAGGTAAGGTAAGAAGGAGCTCACTGCGGTGCATGCCGAGTGTCGGACATTAAGATATTGGAAAGGGATATTCTGAAAGGCAAGAAAGGGATTCTGATCTCACTGCTGTTTTAAACGGGTGTTGCTGCATTGAGCCATACTCTGCAACAATGGGGCCAATCTGCTGCTGAAATCAGAGGAGTCGGTCAATATTAGGTTTACACCTGTGTAACTAAGAGCCGTGTAGTTTAGTGAGTTGCATCAGCTGAAAATGGTTACTCCCAATTTACACAGGTGGAAGTGAGATAGGAGCTGCTCAAACAATTCCAACAAATGGGGCCTTATTTTGATTGAGGGGACCAGTATTTTCCACGCTGTGAATTCCTGAACCAGATGCTACTCCTGCTGCTAGTCAACTTAGGTTTTAGTTAGCAAAGGCTGTTCCCGCCACCGTTACCTGTATCTCGCTGGCATGCATTTCTTTTGAATAAGTTGAGCACTGAACACTTATGTCACTACCTGCCATGGGAGATGCTCAGTCCACTAAATCCCTCTGGAAGGCAAGCATTTCTTTAATGATATTGTCCCAATGGGGCGAGCAATGCATTTGACACAGGGTTCTGCTCACTCGCCGTGTGCCTCACATCTCTGGTGGGTTTTTTGGCTAACCGTGGTATGAAATCAAATAAAAGGTAATGATGGGGAGAGTCAGAAACTGTGAGGATGTGGAGGAGGGAAAGGTCATCGTTCATGTAGTCTGAGAACAGCCTGATTTTTAGCAGTTCCTGGTTGCTGAAGCTATATGCACCTCAATTAAAATTTTGATTTATTAAACAGAGTTTGCTCTACGAGTTTGTTAGTATTATAGTAATTCCTGAGCTGGCACCAAACAGATCAAGCAAGTTCCTGGAGGACTGTTGCTACCCTCATTTACACCAGCGTAAAACTGCAGGGACGCCACTGAAAGTTATGGTGGCGGTGCAAGCAAATCATACACAGCAATCCTGACCGAGGGCAGATGCAGGCACAGAAAGGAGACCAGGGGACAACAGCGGAGGAGTCTCTGGTGGAGTCCCAGGAATAGGGTGGGCATCTGGAAGCTCAGGAGCAACTTGCATAGGCACATGCCCTGATAGAGGTCCCAGTTTTCTGAGTGATAGGAACAGGAGCATAGATGGAAAGGGAGAAACTATCAAAGATAATCCTGGCCCAGAACTTCATCTCCAGAACCATGGCTCTGGGGGGAAATGGATCACCAGGAAATACCAGGGTGGAGGCCAAAGCAGTAGGCTGGATTAACCACGTATCATTTTGCAGAGCCAGTATTGGTGCTGTGAAAATGGCCCTGCTAGTTCTTTGCTTATTTGAAAGTACAGACCCGTGGGTCCCAAAATGTGATGTGTAGAGCTCTCTGTGGTGGGAAGCTGACTACACACAAGGTGTTGGCCCCTCCATCTTCCTTCCAGCAGCCGTATTACTGAAAGGAAGTTAAATACGGCAAATGCTTTCCTAATTTTACTCTCCCCTGAAGCAATGGCTGTAGTTGTCATAGGGATGTTATTTTATCCCCAGCAAAAGAGGGAGTGGTCTGCCCAACCGTGAACCAGAATGGTGGTCCATGGTTAAGATGCGTGTCAGGGTTAGCTGTAATAGCCAACATAGCTTTGTCAAGAATACATCATGCCAAAAACTAACCTGATTTCCTCCTTCAACAAGGTTGCTGACCTAATGGACATAGGGGGGGGGCATATGGTGTGTAGCAGTAGATGTATTATACCTTGATTTTGACATAATCCCACATGACAGTCTCATAAGAAAACTAAGGAAATGTGGTCTAAATGAAATTACTAGAAGGTGGGTGCACAGCTGATTGAAAGACCATACGCAAAGAGTAGTTCTCAGTGTTTTACTGTCCAACTGGGAGGCCTTATCTTGTGGTCATGTAGGGGCCAATACTAAGTTCCGTACTAGCCAATATTTTAGTTAATGACTTTGGTAATGGAGTGGAGAGCAAGCTTATAAAATTTGCAGGTGACACCAAGATGGGCAGGGTTGCTTGCATGGTAAAGCCAGGATTAGACTTCAAAATTACTTAGACAAGTTAGAGAATTTGTCTGAAATCAACAATGTGAAATTCAACACAGGAAAGTGCAAAGAACTATTCTTAGGAAGGAAAAATAATCAGATGCACAAGTACAAAATGGGCAGCAGTACTGAAAAGGGGTTATAGTGGACCACACATTGAATACAAGTCAACAAGGTGACACTGTTGCAAGAAAAGCTAACAACAGTCTGGAGTGTATTCACAGAAGTATCATAGGTAAGATACGGGCGGCAATTGTCCTCCTCTACTCAGCATGGGTAAGACCTCAGATGGAGAACTGTGGCTAATTCTGGGAGCTGCACTGTAGGAAATATGTGGACAAACTTGAGAAAGTCCAGAGGAGCACAACAATGATAAAAAGTTTAGCAATCCTGGCCCATGAGGAAAGGTTAAAACTGGGCATGTTTAAGAAAAGAAGATTGGAGGCAGGATGTGATAGCAATCTTCAGGTGTGCGAAAGACTCTTACAAAGAAGGTGGTGAGCATTGCTCTCCATGTCCACTGAGGGTGGGACAAGAAATAATTATCTTGTTCTGCAATAAGGGAGAGTTAGGATAGATATTAAGACGCTCTTTCTAATGACAGGGAAAGCTAAGCACCGGACTAGGTTTCTGAGGGAGGTTATGAGATCCCCTTCATTATAGATTTTTAAGAACAGGTTGGACGAACACCTGTTAGGGATGACCTAGGTTTACTTGGTCCTGCCTCAGGACAGGGGAATGGACTTTATGACCTTCCCAGGTCCCTTCCAGTCCTACATTTCCATGATTCTATTATAAAGCCAGTGCATTAGTTACCATGAATCAGACTGCACTAGAGTCACAAGAAGAGGAATGTTATAGCTAATAGAAACCTTTAAAAAACACCTAAAAGAGCTTTTCCATATATCATAGTGTCATTATTTTCCCCTTCCAGGGCTCAGAGCAAGTGCTGTTTAGTGTATGGAAACTCTGAGAACTGGCTCTTTTAAGTGACACATTGTTTCCTTTTTTAGGCCTTATAAAGTTCCACATTACCAGAATGTAAGTCTGTCACTAGCGATGAATGCCCACAATGCACCACAGCCCCTGGGGCTGTGATGGGAAACACCCCATTTGGGAGGAAAACACACATCTGCCAGATGAGTGTTTCAAAGAGATATGGTGACTTTTCTGAGCTGCTCAGAGGATTCATCCTGGGGAAGCATTACCATACTTTAGCGAATATAACCCGCGGGTTATATTAGTTTTTACAAACCCCGCACCCCCCCCCCCACGGGGTATACTCGGGTGCGGGGTATACAAAACTTTTTTTACTCACCTCGGGGTGAGTGCAGCTGCGCGGGAACCGGGTGGCGAGTGTTTCCCGCACCGGGAGGCTTGGCTTCCGAAACCTACCAGGGGGGTGAGTGCTCCCCCGCCCGGATCAGGCTCACAGGCAGGTGTCACGGGGCACAGTGCCAGGCAGGCCATGCAGCACATGCCTTGGAGAATCCCTCCCTCCCTCCCCCCGCTCTGAGAGCCCCTTTCCGCTGAGCCTTTGCCAGGCTGGGGTGGAGAGCTGCAAACACCTTTGCCCCCACAGAGAGCCGGGGCCAGATTGAACAGCCCGCAGCTGAACAACGCGGGGAAACTTACAAGGGGGGGGGTGGCGCATCCCAATAACTTTTTCCTGGCATGGCTCTCCCAGAAGAGGGAGTGGGGGGCAAAGTCTGCCCGGGAGCCCAGCTCGCTCTCCGGGAACGCTCCAGAGCCGGGGCAGGGGCATCCCCAGCAGAGGCGCAAGGTGGGAGGCTCCCAGCCCGGGCTGACAAAGGGAAGGAGCCCGGAGCCCTGTCCCGGGCAGCGGGTGGCCTGTGCCACAGATTGCTGCAAATCACCCATGCCCCCTGGCAACCCGCTTGCAATCTCTCCTGTGCCCCCTTGCAAATCCTCCTTGTAGTCCCCTTGCCACACCTTGGAGCAGTTGCGGACGCAGGGCTCGGCAGCTAGCAGCAGCAGAGGGAGGTTGCAGGCGGCCATGGTGCACAGGAGTGGGGGCAGGCAGGAATATATCCGCACCCGAATAAACCCCACACCCTGCCCCCGCGGGCTATACTCGTGCACGGGGTATACAGGGATTTCTAAACTCAAACAGCAAAAACCATGGGGTATATTTGGGTGCGAGGTTTATTCAGGTGCAGGGTATATTCGCTAAAAGACGGTAATGAGCAGAGTCCCCATGAGGCAGTTAGTGGAGCAGGTTAATTTATCACAGGAATATCACCCTATTATCTCCAGATACTTACAGAGACCCAGGGCAGGTCTATACTTACCGGGAGACTGGCCCTGTGGTGACTGAGATTGATCCACTGGGGATTGATTTAGCAGGTCTAGTAAAGACCCACTAAATCAACTGCCAATTGCTCTTTCATAGACTCTGGTACTCCATCGGAACAAGAAGCGTAAGGGGAGTTGATAGGAGAGTTTCTGTGGCAACTCAGTCTGAAGTATGTCGACTCTAGCTGCACTGTTCACATAGCTGGAGTTGTGTACCTTAGGTTGACATTGCCCCGTAGTGTAGACCTGCCATCAGACTCAGCCCTGCTGTAACTCCATCCATGTCAGTGGAGCTACAGCAGGGTTGAATATCGGTCCTTGTTGTTATTGCTGAGGTGAGGGATCCTCTGTCATTCTTGGCCTAATGTCACTGGCCCTAATTATATCTCAGAAGGGTTCAGAGTAAGACAAGAATCCCAAAGAATCCTGACCAATAACAGAATTGCTCTAGAAAAATAATAACTTTTTAGGAGTCTTAATGCTTCTAATGCAAATGCCATTGAACCTGATTCATCTTCACTGACACTGGTGTAAACTGTGAGTAACTGTGAGTAACCAATCAAGGCAATAGGCCATCTCTTTAGCTAGGGTTCAGCAGCATAGCTCTCCTGGAGTCAGTGAAGTTATGCCGATTTTATACTAGCTGAGAATCTGGCCCAGTGAAGCTACACAAGTGTAAGACTAAATACATTGTCGTAGCAACAAAAGAATCAGCCCCCATGCAAATGTTATTACTTGTGACACATTAGCTGCTTTGCCTCTGCTCCCTAGCCAGAAGCAAGAATTGCAGAGATTGAGGAAATTGAAAAATAATTCAGAATTAATTTTGAACCTCAAGAAAGGTGGCTATTTTGGGGCAGAGATTCAGGCTAGTTCTCACTGCCTATAATCTAATCCCAGTGACTATTCTGATTCATGGCCAAGTGGTGGAAACTGGCAGCAGTTGCTTTTAAACAAGGCTGCACTGTATTTTTTTTTTTTTTAAGAAGTGCATTTGGTCTCAGGAGGATGCATCAACACTTTGATGCCGAGCAGAAAATAAAAATATTTGCACTCTGCTCATTTCCAGAGCTACACATAAAATGGTTCCCCGCAAGGCATATCCAAGAAAAAGACACTAGAAATAAAATATAAATGTTAAATAGCAGTAAAATGGTTATTGCTTTTGGGGTTATGAGTGTTCAGCTTTTATTGCTATGAAAATCAATTTACTGAACTTAGGTTTACTGCAAAATTTAAAAAAAACAACCTTAAAATCTGAATTCATTTTGCTTCGCTGGGGTTTTTATTTTATAGTCGATACACTAAAAGGAGATTCACTTCCCCTAGCAGATGCCGCTCAGCACTGAATCTGCAAACTGTGTGCAGTGTTGAAGCCGTCTTGTTAAACATCTGCTCTGACCTGCCTACATCTTGCCTTTCATTTTCCCCTCCCTCGGAATAGGAAAAGCAGATTCAGATGTTAGTCCTGGAAAAAAGTCAGACACACTTTCTTACATACCTCCTCCAATTTATTAGTGAATTTATGTCTGGTAAAACACCAGATTGGCAACTGGATGATGCCCTCTCTATGGACACATAACAGATGCAGCATGGACAGTGGTAACTTGTTCCTCCCAACTATCCTGTCCAGCTGCCTCACAGTTCTGGTGGGAACTGTGGGATCACCTCGAGGGGTGAGACAGTGATTCAGTTTCCCGGCTTGTTCAATCTTCTTCGCCAAGATGGCTGGCCATGGGGCAGTTAGCCCATGCTGATGATAGCTTTTGTATTGTGGACTAGGAAACTCCTACAGTTTTTCCTTTCTCTGTAAATAACGTAGCTGGGGTCACCATGTCTTAAGCCAAGCTTGGGGCTGTTTTCACAGTGGAAGATCGATGTAAGCAAATGCTCCCGTCAGCATCCCTTACTCCTCTTGCGAGGAGTACTGGCACCAAATGGAGGTGCTCTCAGTGTTTGATTTAGCAGGTCTTAAATAAACCTGCTAAATCAAATGCCAAAACATGGCTCTCTAGGGCATAAGTATGTGGCCCTAGACTTCAAGAACACTTCTTCCTGTAGGATTTCTGCATTTCTATGTGTGTCGTCCTGAATGAGGAAAGTGTAGGCAAATTATTTCTGGCTCCAAAGGCTATTCGTTACAAAGAGGAGGGAACGATCATTCATAAAGAAGAAAACTCCACCGTATGCAGACATATATTAATAAGTAAACCATTTGTCTGATATGGACACAAGTGCAGTTTGCAGGTATTTGGCCCATTACACTTCAGTCATACCACTCTGCTTTATCTGTCTACCGAGTAACACAAACATTTATGAATCTACATTTTTAAGGCTTTTAAAGGTGTATTTAAAATGTGTTTTCTTTGAAGTCTTATCTTTGCAATTGCTCGTGTTCTGATAAAAGCCACGTTTAGCTGCCTCTCAAGGAGCTGGCTTGAATACTGTCTGCGCCTGAGATATTTCATTCTCCTGGGTCAGAATGACAGGGAAGAGCATGCAGCAAGCAACAGGAAGCTGATAAATGCTGCCTTATAAGCAGCATTTGTGTTGTTTCATGCAATGTAGTGTGTGCTGGCTTTGCCCCTGTTCTTGTGCAACAGAATGACCATTCTTGCAAGAAGTGGCACAGTCAAGATTGACTGGCAATATCTCTGGGGGCATAATCTGTTTGGGTCTTTGTCCAGTAGAACCCCCTTATAGTGAACTCAGACACAGGAAGACTCTTTGTATGCATGTTTTACTTCTCTGGAAAGCAGCAGGCTCCTCTATCACACTGTCTAAATAATGGTATTTATGGCCATGATGGACCAAGGAGATGTGTATGGATATGGATTTGGGAGGTCAGGCCACATCATGACTTAGGGTTAGATTCTGGTTCACTCTGGCATATGGATCTAATCTGGAATAAAAGTCACACGTACTGGCTGTTTATAAAGAAAATGAAATGAGCATACCAAATAATTTCAGCATATCACAATGTGTAAACTGTGATTTGGGCTGCAGCCAGTGTTCCCTGTAAGCTGAGTGCTTGAGTGGTTGCTTGGGAGAGATTCAGATTTCACCCCGCTGATCAGATGAGTGCCCACAGCTGGCAGCAGGTGTTTCGACTTGTGGTGCACATCTACACATGAATCAGTGCATATAACAAAATTTATTCCTCACAGGGAATGGAAAGAATTAGAGGGAACCTTGGTTATAATGAATCTCCATTGATAGTTATGATGCTCTGTGTAATACATGACTTCGCTATCTCCATGGCATATTTCCAATCTTTCCCCTTCCATTTAAAATAAAGACAATATCAACAGCCAGTGTGAATACCCTAGACAGAGGCTTGACCCAAAGCCCATTGACGTAAGTAAGTAGAAAGGCTGTGATTGATTTCCATGGGCCTTGGCTCCAGGGCCAGCCCAAGGGTTTTTGGCGCCCTAGGTGAACTATAACTTTGGTGCGCCCTCCCTCCCATACATACACATGTAATATAGAGAAAAGGGAGAAGTCTAGAATGAAATTTGTTGGCATTCGAAATGAACGATATAAAACTAAAACTAAATTTTTTTTTTCTACTTTGTATTAATCCTAACACAATTATACTGGATGGTGTAAACTGCCCAGTAGCTGACACTTTAAAGTTTTAACCGTTTTGAATTGTACGCTGTGTTTCCGGTCAGTGCTAAACTGTCTTCCTTCCAAAAGAACCAATGTAGGAGAAGTTATGAAAATCTTTATTCCTTCACACTGAATGAAGTCTGGTTTTGAGGTGCAACTCTTTTGCACTGGGCCATCGATCATAGCTCGTACAATGGAGGAACACCTATTGGGGGTAACTGATGGGCCTTCACTAAGCAGCATGTAACACTGACTCCACTGTATGACTGGCCAATACTGGGCTACTGAGAATGACTGGACTGCCAGACCCTGCCCCGGGCAACAAACCCAGGCAGCGCTCATTTGAAACTATGCCGTGAGACGTTTTAACTGTGTTTACACACACAGCCGGTCTCCACAACGTGGAATAAATAACTCAGCGTCTGACATGGCAAGGATGCACTATTTTACAAGTACAATATTTGATACTTTCGTGTATAAGAGACTAGAAGACTTACCTGGTGTTGCCAGGGTCCTTAAGAGCAGAGAGCTGCTGGGGGGGAGGAGGGTGTGAGTTGCAGGAGTCAGGTCGTGGGGTTGAGGAGGGGCTCAGGGCAGGTGGCAGGGGGACACCCCACTTGCTGGCTTGGCCCCCGAGAGGGGATGGCTGCGCACTTCACCCTCTGGCTTGTCCCTGGGCCAAGGGAGTTGAGGACCCTGCCTAATGGCTTGTCCCCAGGGGGACCAAGCCAGGGCAGGGGAGACCCAGAGCAAGGGGGGGCTGCATAGGCCAGACCCACCAGCACTCCCCAATCTCAGTCTTGGGGGCAGAGGAGGGGCCAGGTAGGCTAGCCAGGGTTGTGTGTGGCTCCTCTTGGGGGGGGGGCTTTTCTCCCACCCACCCCCATCCTGGTGGTGCTTTTTCTATCCCCCCATCTGGCAGGGACCTTTTCTCTCCCTCCCCCTCACATCCTGTGGGGGCCTTTTCTCTCCCCTGTCAAATGGGGTCTTCCCCCACACACACATCCAGCAGGGGCCTTTTCTCTCCCCTCTCCATACAACAGGAGCCTTTTCTTTCCTTTCCCCTGTCCAGCAGGAGCCTTTTTTCTCCTCCACTTTTCCACCAAGGACCTTTTCTCTCTTCTGCCCATTCAACAGGGGCCTTTTCTCCCCCCTCCATCCGACAGGGATCTTCTCCTCCTTCTCTCCCCCAGTGCTCTGATGCTGCAGACTAGGGCTGGAAGGGAAGGACTGGGGGGGGACTTACTTGATCCAGTGGCTGGCAAGATGGTGATCTCCAGTCCTAGCTGGCCACACTCTTGCTGATGTGGCTGCCCATTCCAAGCACTTCCCACTTTCCTGGCACAAGCAAACCATGATTTTGCTTTCAGTTAGGAAGAGCGGGAGCTGCATACGAAATTTGGTGTTCCTAGCTCTTACGGTTCTTGAACAAACAGACAGATGCACATTTCTAAAATATATAGATAGATAATATATTCATGTATATTTAAATAGAGAAAAAAATCACTTCTGTCTAATTTGGTACCCCTTAAAGTTAACCTACATGGTCGGACTGGCCCTGCTTGGATCAGAGTACAAATACAGAAAAAACTCTTGCTAGCACCATAAACAGTACCATCAAGCCCACAGGGAAAATTAATCAGCAAAGCAGATTCCTTTTTTGAAATTCCCAAGGAGCTTCTACAATGACTAATAAATAAACAGGGGACCCATACCTTAGTAATTGCCCTTTTAATTACAGGCAGCTGTGGACATGTAGCAGTTGTGTTCATTTGGTGAAAAAACTCTAATAATGTGCAACTAATAATTTAACACTCTTTGTCCCTGCCAGGGCTGTGCCTGATGCCCTCCAATACTGCCTTACTAGTGACCTACAGCCTGACTTGGAATAAAGAACTCCTCTCTGGAAAGCAGCCATGTTCTTTCAACCTGGAGCTCAGTTACCGTTTCATAGTTACTTTCCTTCGTTTTCTTCCTCAAAGGCATTGGGTACAACTTGTCTGAACATATGCTGAACCTGATAAGCCTTCGGCAGCCTCCCGAATAAATTGCTTTAATAAAAAAAGGTAGCTATTTCGTCAGGAGATGCAGGTGAGGGCGGCAGGGAAGCAAGACACAAATGTGGAAATAATATACAGGCAAAAGGATCGTGTGATCAGCGTGGCAGTTGAGGTGTTAGGAACGCAAACAAAACATAAATTACCACAGCCTGAGCAATCAGGCCAGACATCGGAGATGAAGGAGATTGCTAAAGCCTTTCACCTGGAGGTTTTATTTGTGTATTCATTTCTTTACAGACCACAAGGAATAGACACACTTCCTATCCGAGAGCACAAAAGACTCATTAACAATGCTTTGACAAACCCACAGAAGGTGAGAGAGATGGATACAAGAACAGAGGAGCGGCTGCAGTGGCCCTAGGGACTGAGGGGGCAGTGTGTTTTGCTCCAGGAGGTGCTGGGGGATGGCTGCTCCAGTCCCGTCCCTTCCATATGAAGCCCCACCCCTTCCGGGAATGCAGAGCTGCCCCCTCCCCCACACATAGAGGAGAGGTGATACAAAAGCTGCTCCAAGGGCCGGACAGTGGCACCGGTACAGGTGTTTCTTGAGAGGAGGGAGACAAATTCCAGTTCCCAACATGCATCCTCATCAGGGATCCCATTCCAGTCCCTGTGTATCGCAGGCTTCTCTCAGCTGGGGAGTCCTCCCCATTCTCTTGTCCACACAGCGCCTGAGCCAGTACTGCCAGGAGTTGAGTTCTCTGCAGACCCCTCCCCCCATTTCTCCCCCTGTACTCTGCCAGGCAATAGGAGACTCTCTGTGCCCCAGGTTGGAAAACCACTTGGCCCAGCTGTCACTCCATCTTGATGAACGGGCGGACAGACCAGTTTTGAATGGACTCCCATGCACCCAGTCACAACTCCACTCACTGCACTTTGGCCTGGCCTGGCCTTCCTGCATCGGTGCAGTGATGTGGTCGGGTTGGATTTTAGTGACGTTGTGATCATGCAACCAGAGCAATGCTCCGGACTGCTGATTTAATATGGGACCACTGCTTAACAATGGTTAGACCATGGCCCCCTGGCTCTGCAGCCTGGAGAACATTGAGGAAATGCAAAAATCTTGGGCATAGGAGAAGCATTGGCCTTCCCCCAGACCATGCCCAGGGGCCACATCCGACCTACCTAACACTTTGGTCTGGCCCGCGGACTGCATCTGGCCACTTTCTACTTATGTCCTGCTCCACTGTGCCACCAAATTTCCAGGCGGTGGCTCAGGCAGCAGGATCCTATTTAAATAGCTCATAGCTCCTGGTTGCAGTTCTACCCTGGTAGAGCTAGAGCCACAAGCCCTTTAAATAGCCACAGCAGTCCCGGGAGGCTGCCAGGCAACGCAGTAGTGGCAGGGCTGGGAGCCCTTTGTTGTGTTTTTAATTCAACTCCTCTGGCCACAGACAACTTGGGGGTGGGGGGGCTAGTCCCCCCAGCTCTGCCCCTTCCTCCCCAGGCCCTGCCCCTTCTGGGGGTGGAGCCAGCCCATGACCATATACCAAAACTCAGTAAGTGGCCCTCCTGCAAAAATTATTGCCCACTCCAACCCCAGACCCTAATTGGTGTCCTGGCCAGATCAGGACTCTTACCACATGCTCATGAAGGGAATTCTAGACCCCTCCAGTACTCCTCTGTGCTTGCAACCCATCTTGCAGGTAGAAGCATGGTGCGGGAGAACAGTGTCCCCACCAAGATTCTTCTCCTTCCCATACACTGAAGAGCAACAAACATGATGAAAGGTCTAGAGAACATGAGCGATGAGTGAAGCCTGAAAGAATTGGACTTGTTTAGTTTAGAAAAGAGAAGACTGAGAGGGGACATGATAGTGGTTTTCAGGTATCTAAAAGGGTGTCACAAGGAGGAGGGAGAAAAATTGTTCTCCTTGGCCTCTGGTGATAGGGCAAGAAGCAATGGGCTTAAATTGCAGCAAGGCAGGTTTATGTTGGACATTAGTAAAAACTTCCTGGCTGTCAGGGTGGTTAAACACTGGAGTAAATTGCCTAGGGAGGTGATGGAATCTCCATCACTGGAGCTATTTAAGAGCAGGTTAGACAGACACCTGTCAAGGATTATCTAGATGGTGCTTGGTCCAGCCGTGAGGGAAGGGGACTGGACTTGATGACCTCTCAAGGTCCCTTCCAGTTCTAGTGTTCTATGACTTTATGACTGGTTGATAAGATGAGGTCAGAGACCTGGCTCCACCTCTCCCCACCAACATGCCTGCCCACCTGCACAGCGGGAGAAGTTAGCTGTCCCAGGAAAAGGAATGGACCAGGGGTGAGACTCCACAGAGCAAGAGGTCAACAGGGATTGGACTGAGACTCAGAGTTGTAAACCAGACCCTGATGTGCTCCAGGGGCAGCACAGTGACAAACTGACCCTTTACTCTGGGCAGATTGTAAATGTCCAGTCTAACCTGGTGTACTTTACAAGGGTTTCTTGGAGTATCTGAGTTAAGGCCCTGGGGCTACGTCTTCGCTACCTGGTGTATTCTGAAGTAAGTTATTTTTAAATAATAACTCCCGAAATAACTATTTCAAAATGAGCTTATTCCTTTTCACGAGCAGGAGCTGTTATTTCGAAATAACAAGCCCGTTATTTCGACATACCAGGCCTGTCAGTGTGTTGTTTTGAAACAAAGAGAGTTATTTCGAAATAGCTCCCCAGCATAGACATGCCCTAAGGCAGCCGTGGCCAACCCGCGGCTCACGAGCCGAATGCGGCTCTTCCCCCCCAAAAAGTGCGGCTCACAAAGCCATTCCTGCGGCTTCCCCCAAACAGTTCCCCCCCCCCCCCCGCCGCCCCCCGGCTTCCGCTTCTCCGGCCCCCAGCTTCCCTGTGCTCACCGGTTGGTCGATTCAAAATGGCGCCCAAGATGGCGTCCGTCGACAGGAGCCTGATATGGCCAAAAAGCCTAGGCTTGCTTGCCCCTTAAAAGGACAGCCTCCTTCCCCCCCCCCCCCGCTCCCCTTGACAATTCTGGGGGGCTTTCCTGTTTCAGCTCTCTTTGTTAAATGGGTTGGCCATCCCTGCCTTAAGGGTCCAGCTGACGGCACTGTGTAGTAGACAGGTCCACCGACGGGGAACAAAGAGGGCAACTGCCCTGGGGCCCAGCCATTCTAAAGAGCCCAGGGCTCCCGGCTGCTGCCACCTCCACTACTGCTGCAGTGGCACCGCCTGATGCCCTGGGCCCTTCAAATCACTGCCAGACTGCCGCACCGCGTGCTCCAAGCAGCCCTAAGCACTGGGGGGGGCTGGCGTGTCATGCTCTGGTCGGCCCTGAGGGCTGGCTGCCCCAGCCCCACTCCTTCCACCCAAGGCCCCACCTTTTCCAGGAGTGAGGAGCCAAGTGCCCTCATACTCCGTCCAGGAGCCCATCGTAGCTGTTGGCTCCCCTGGTAGCAGAACCACATGTAAAGCTGTGTATGGCTACATAGACTTAGACCCCATTTTAATACAGATGCTTAGAAATAATATTTAATACTTTTCATTTTCAAAATTAACTCATCCTGTGTGAGGGAGCTAAGGAGATACTGTAACCAGCTGTCTAGTGTGTATGTACCTCTACTCCCTATTGGATGGAATCTAAGCTGCTCACCTGTTTGTCATCGGCAAAATCAAGTTGCTTCCTGATGAAGCTTCTGTAGCTGAAGTGATCCGGGCTTGTGCTTTTGAAAAAGGGAGCTTTTAGGTACAATTCTTCAGAGCCACTAGAAAATTCTGAAGGGCCATTCCGTTCTACAGCAGAGTGACCACTGTGAAGTCATAGGTAGCTATCCATTCCTTGCCACGTTATTCTGCCTACTCCACAAATAGAGAGAGTGCACAGCAGAGGTTACGAGAGTTGCCCAAGGCCATAAGAGTTATCAGTGTTAAAGCCAGGACTAGAATTTAGAAATTCCTGCTTCCCAATCTGGATTTTAGACATGAAGGGAACAAGAGAATCCATGTCCCAGTTCCAGAAAGAAGCCTGTTTTACTACATCAAAAGCCCAGATTGACATTTGGCCTCTGTAAAAGTTAAATTAAGGTCTGCTTTTTTTGCTGCCAATTAGGCAGTAAGGAATTAAATATAAATGATCAGTCAGTACAGTTCAAACATTGCAAAACCAAATGCTTCTCAAGGATTGCATCATCCAGACACCGAAGAGTAGCAATTAGGCTCTTGGTTCAAATCTGGTCGCATTGGAATTTTAATAGAATTTAGTCCTTAGTCAAGAAAATAGTTTTCAATATTGGCCACTCCACATGTTCCAAAATAATGGGTGAAGCCCTGAAATTATGAGATCGGCCTAAAAATCATGAGGGGATGGCTCTTCAGGGACAGGAGAGGGCTGGTTGTTGTTTAAATTGGGTTCTATTTATTTGCCCCAGCTTTTTTTTTTTTTTTTTTTTTGAATCTTTAGGATGCACTTAAAACATGAAAGCTAGAAACTGCCATTTTCCTTAAGTGGAAGCTGATATTCTCCCCAAATCCTGTGACTCCAGGAGCTGGGGTTTGCTGATTTTTCTCAGATACTATGAAACATGCAATAAAATGCCCAGAGTTAAGAACACTGAATTTCTTAAAACAAGTTTCGCCCCAATTCTGGCCTCTGCTGGGATCCCTGTAAACTGCCTAAAGCAATGACTTATTTTCCTATAATACTGCAACAGCTGGGCTGGTGGGTAAAACTGATTAATTACATTTTGGGAATCTCATTATCACATGCAGATGCTTTAAAGTGAGGAAGTCCGGGGGTTAGCACTTTGTGCAGGACAGGTCAAGCAGAAGTAATGCTGAGTAAGGAGCGGCTCTCACCTACAAACTGCAATAGATGCTAGAGAGGAGGGAAATAGAGAGAAAATTGATCTTCTGTAGTGTCTGCAGGTTAGTTTGTCACTTAAACTCCACTTAGGTGACACCCTCCTCTGCATTCGTTCGGTTGGTGGTTTGGAGAATACTGTATTGCAAGGGTTAATACATTATGCTTTGCCAGGGACCTGTACAATGTATTCATTCTTGGAACACTGGAATGCTGTCTAATTAGTAGGAAGGCAAATTAAGACAATATTGTGGATAGGTCTTTATGCACGAGAGAGAGGCCACAAGAGGGAGCTAGCTAACACAAGCACTGTAGTAGGGATGTGCAGAGGCTTTCATATTTAGGGCATGTCCACAGTGGGGAGTTATTTCAAAATAACAAGGCGAGCATCCACACTACGTCTACGTCTACACAGCACAGTTATTTCGGAATAACTTATGCTGAAATAGCTTATTTCGAAATAGCACGTCTACACTGCAGGGAAGCCTCAAAATGAGCCCGAGGCAGGCTTCCCTAATGTAGACATGCTATCTCGATTTTGAGCCCCAGGAGGAATAACTTAGAATGGCCCTGGTGAAGGGCTATTTCGAAATAGAAGTGGTGGAGCATCTACACACGCCTTATTTCGAAATAGCTATTTTGGAACAGGCATTCTTCTTCGTAGAATGAGGTTTACAGAAATCGGAATAAGCCATCTGTTATTTCAAAATTATTTCAAATAATTTGGAAGGAATTGCTGTGTAGACACACCATTATTAATAACAACCGTTATTTCAAAATAAGTTTGCCGTGTAGACACACCCTACCAAGACTGTTATTTCAAAATAATGGGCTTGTTATGTTGATACAATAACTCCTGCTTGTGAAGAGGAATAAGCTTATTTCAAAACAGTTATTTCGGGAGTTATTATTTCAAAATAACTTATTTCAAAATGACCTGATAGTGTAGACATTGCCTAAGGGTAGGTCTACACAGCAGCATTATTTTGGAATAATTGATGTTATTCCAAAATAACAAAGAGCACATCTACACAGCAAGCCTTTATTTTGAAATAATGGCAAGTTGGAAGATTTCTTACTCTGACTCCTGTAACCCTCATTTCACGAGGAGTAAGGGAAGTTGAAGGGGGAGTCTTCTTCCTTCGACTTCCTGCTGTGTAGACAGTGCCAAAAGCCGAATTAAGCTATTTCGACTTCAGCTACACAATTGACATAGCTGAAGTTGTGTAGCTTAATTCAACTTTTTCCCTGCTGTGTAGACGTGCTCCTAGGGACGAGTGGTGAGTTATTGACACTGCTGCAGTTAGGATGTATTTTTAAATCGATCCAGGACAAAGCTGGCCAAAAAATTTTTGATGGAACAAGCTTTCCATTGAAAAATGTCATTTTACCGAAACAAACATTTCATAGGGAACATGCAGATTTTGATCAAATTTTTGCTGGATAAATAAAATGAATCTTTTTTTACTTTCTTGTTCCATTTCAACCCTATTGTTTAGATTTGTTTTGGTTTTACTTGTATATGATATTAAATAGTAACCTAATACTATGTTTATATACAGAATGTCATACTGAATATTTTATTCTTCTTGGGAAAAACACAAAAACACTTAATATTTCTCATCGCAGTTCATTATTATTCATCTAGTTCAGAAAAGATATTCTTACCTGTTAAGGCTGAGGTGTTACTGATATATTAATTACAGTGAATAAACTGGCTTCAGTTACACATTTTATTAGTAAAATTTTGAAAGACTGCTAAAATGTGCAGATTTCTCATTCTTTTCTCAGTGCTCTCAAGAATGGAGTCCTTTCAGTGGAAAGTTGTATCAAATATTTGAGCTGGGCAAAACATTTTTACTGAGAGAGTTTCTTCCATCCAATTTTGCATCTTTCGGAATCTGTAGAAACCTCTGTGAAATTGAAGCCATTTTTTTCATTCTCAAACTCCAAAGGCAACTGTCACTCAGAGATTCGCCCTTATGAACTTCAGGGAAGACACTGAGGTGGAGGAAGGAAAGGTAGTTTACAGGACAGGCCACTTCATGGGGACTTGAAAGGCATGAGTTCAATTCCTGTTTCAGACACAGACTTCCTGTGTGACCTTGGGCAAGTCACTTAATCTATCCTGTTCCTCATTGTAACATAGGGATAACACTTTCCTGCTTCACAAATGTGGGGGTAGAATCCATTCATTGCTGGTTATGCCAATACTAATGTGATGAGGATAGTGGCACTAACAATCTTGCCAGGTCTGTGGGCAAGGAGGGGGGGACGGGCCTGGCTTGGTGCATCCAGAAGGGGTGGGGCCTCAGGCAGAAGGGGTGGGGCTGTGGCTACCCTTCCCCTGGCAGTTCTCAGTGCTGCCCAGAGCACATCACACAGGGCTCCTCTCTAGTGGATTTTGCAGAATTCTGGAAACCAAGAGACTGTGAGCTCTTTTCCCACCTATGTTACCATGTTAATGTTTGGCACTGAATAAACGTTATTTAGGAGGCAGCTATAATTAACTCCCACATCAGCAAATGAGGAGTCTTCTATCTTGCGTATCATCAGGTGGGTATGTTGTCACTTCGGGTCTTGCTAGGGAGTTGTATGACTGGTGTTCCTGAGCAACTGGTCCAAACTAGTTTTCTCTCACCGTCTCAACTTGCTCATACAATTGATTTAATCTCTTTTCATAAAGCATTTGTTATTATTCCAATATGCCTCTGTCTTCCAAGGGCAGTGCAACCAGCGCTGTGCCCTGCTAAATCCAGCTTGCTCTTTCTATGCATTCAGGTTCCTCAGTGGAAATCCTTAGGGTGCACTGACAATAGTCATTAGTAGATTGATTGCAGGAAGTCTGGTACAGGCAGGAGATACTGTTAAACACCCCCTGATACCTCCTGGGGAACATCAAAAACTTTACAATAACGTTGCTAGTATAGCACATATTTAATTTTCCCCTCTATTCTCTTTTTACTAAGCGCATTTGTATGGAATCTGGATTGCTCTCTTTGTAATCACTTCCTACCATTTATTATTACTCTCAAATTATACTAATAATCTGTTAATTTCCAGACCAACACATTTGGCTGGATTTTCAGAAGAGCTCAGCATTAATAAGCAGAGTGTGCTGTTTTGAAAACCAGACTCATGCTTATATCAACAATGTCAAGAAAACGTAGACCCAGAATTTGGTTTTGTAAAACCAAGCTTCGACAACAGACTTTTTTTTTTCATTGCTGTTTTACATTTCAATGGAAAAAATTGCACCCAATTTTCATACGTGTTTGTGCATACAAACGCCAATATCTGTGCGTCACTCCTGACTTGAAGGGAAAAAAACCACGCTGCAGTGTTTGCAATCCAAACATGACTGCATCCTGCTTACGCCCGAGAAGTAGACAACTAAACTGAGCCATGGTAAAATTGATTGGCCTGTTTCCATTTCCCAAACTCAGGGAAATGTATATAAAATGAAAAGTAATATAGATCTTAGGAACTTAGAAAGTTGAATACATTAGCAGCTAGCCAGATAGTTATAGAATCATAGAACACTAGAACTGGAAGGGACCTCGAGAGGTCGTCGAGTCCAGTCCCCTGCCCTCATGGCAGGACCCAGTACCATCCACCCACCCTGATAGATGTCTATCTAACCTTCTCTTAAATATCTCCAGAGATGGAGATTCCACAACCTCTCTAGGCAATTTATTCCAGTGTTTAACCACCCTGACAGTTAGGAAGTTTTTCCTAATGTCCAGCCTAAACCTCCCTTGCTGCAGTTTGAGCCCATTGCTTCTTCTATCCTCAGAGGCCAAGATGAACAAGTTTTCTCCATCCTCCTTGTGACATCCTTTTAGATACCTCAAAACCGCTATTATGTCCCCTCTCAGTCTTCTCCTTTCCAGACTAAACAAGCCCAATTCCTTCAGCCTTCCTTCATAGTTCATGTTCTCTAGACCTTTAATCATTCTTGTTGCTCTTCTCTGGACCGTCTCCAATTTCTCCACATCTTTCTTGAAATGTGGTGCCCAGAACTGGACACAATACTCTAATTGAGGCTTAATCAGTGCAGAGTAGAGTGGAAGAATGACTTCTCGTGTCTTGCTCACAACACTCCTGTTAATTCATCCTAGAATCATGTTTGCTTTCTTTGCAACAGTGTCATGCTGCTCATATTTAGCTTGTGGTCCACTATGACCCCTAGATCTCTTTCTGCAATACTGCTTCCTAGACAGTCACTTCCCATTCTGTATGTGTGAGACTGATTGTTCCTTCCTAAGTGGAGTACTTTGCATTTGTCCTTATTGAACTTCATTCTATTTACCTCAGACCAGTTTGTCCAGATCATTTTGAATTATGACCCTATCCTCCAAAGCAGTTGCAATCCCTCCCAGCTTCGTATCATCTGCAAACTTAATAAGCATACTCTCTATGCCAATATCTAAATCATTGCTGAAGATATTGAACAGAACTGGTCCCAAAATAGAACGGTGTGGAACCCCACTTGTTATGCCCTTCCAGCAGGATTATAGAATAACTACTCTCTGAGAACAGTTATCCAGCCAGTTATGCACTCACCTTATAGTAGCCCCATCTAAGTTGTATTTGCCTAGTTTATTGATAAGAAAATCATGCGAGACCATATGAAATGCCTTACTAAAGTCTAGGTATACCACATCCACTGCTTCTCCCTTATCCACAAGATTTGTTATCCTATCAAAGAAAGCTGTCAGATTAGTTTGACATGATTTGTTTTTTACAAATCCATACTGGCTGTTACCTAACACCTCATTATCCTCCAGGTATTTGCAGATGAATTCCTTAATAATTAGTTGCTCCGTTATCTTTCCTGGCACAGAAGTTAAACTGAATGGTCTTTAGTTCCCTGGGTTGTTCTTACTTTGCTTTTTATAGATGGGCACTATATTTGCCCTTTTCCAGTCTTCTGGAATCTCTCCCGTCTTCCATGATTTCCCAAAGATAATAGCTAAAGGCTCAGATACCTCCTCTCTCAGCTCCTTCAGTGTTCTAGGATGCATTTCATCAGGCCCTGGTGACTTGCAGACATCTAACTTTTCTAAGTGATGTTTAACTTATTCTTTTTTTATTTTATCTTCTAAACCTACCCCCTTCCCATTAGCATTCACTATGTTAGACATTCCTTCATCATCAGACTTCTTGGTGAAGACTGAAAGAAGTCATTAAGCATCTCTGCCATTTCCAAGATTCCTGTTACTGTTTCTCCCTCTTCACTGAGCAGCGGGCCTACCCTGTCCTTGGTCTTTCTCTTGCTTCTAATGTATTTTTAGAATGTCTTCTTGTTGTCCTTTATGTCTGTATCTAGTCTGAGCTCGTTTTGTGCCTTTGCCTTTCTAATCTTGCCCCTGCATACCTGTATTGTTCGCTTATTATTCATCCTTTGTAATTTATCCTAGTTTCTACTTTTTATATGACTTCTTTTTTTATTTTTAGATTATGCAAGATCTCCTGGTTAAGCCTAGGTGGTCTTTTGCCATACTTTCTATCTTTCCTACACGGAAGAATAGCTTGCTTTTGGGCCCTTAATAATGTTCCTTTGAAAAACTGCTAACTCTCTTCAGTGGTGTTTCCTCCTAGTCTTGCTTCCCATGGGACCTTACCTACCAGCTCTCTGATCTTACCAAAATCTGCCTTTCTGAAATCCATTGTCTCTATTTTGCTGTTCTCCCTTCTACCCTTCCTTAGAATCATGAACTTTATGATTTCATGATCACTTTCGCCCAAGCTGCCTTCCACTTTCAAATTCTCAACCTTATTTGTTAAAATCAAATCTAGAACAGTTTCCCCCCAGTAGCTTTTTCAACTTTCTGAAATAAAAAGTTGTCTTCAATGCAGTCCAAGAACTTATTGGGTAGTCTGTGCCCTGCTGTGTTAGTTTCACATCACCACTAAATCCTGTGCTTTAGATGATTTTGTTAGTTGTTCAAAAAAGCCTCATTCACCTCTTCCTCCTGGGTAGGTGACCTGTAGTAGACCCCTAGCATGACATCACCTTTGTTTTTTACCCCTTTTAGCCTAACCCAGAGACTCTCAACACATCTGTCTCCTAAGTCCATCTCTACCTCAGTCCAAGAGTATACGTTTTTGATATATATATATATTAGAACTGGTAAATATTAATTAAAAATATGGTGGGAAGGCTGATGGGAGAGGGAATTTTTTAAATAATTTTCAGTTTTTTTCTTCTTTTATAATTGCAATTTCAAATATCAATGAAAAAATATTGAAATTTAAAATTTAAAAAAATATGACCAGCTCCACCTATCTAGCTATCTAAGTGCAGGAGATGAGTCCACCAGGGAGTCACTGTTGATGTTATTTACTAATATTTGCTGACGAATTAGTATTACTGTAAAGGCCGGCATTTCTAAGCCAAGTCCCCACAATGCTAGGTGTGCTAGACATATCTAGCAAAAAGACCAATCCCTACTCTAACTTAGAATTAACCTGAGTTCTAGTTCCATCCCTTCCAATGAGCTATGTTCTCTTGAGCAATCAGGTGGAAAAGATTGTTGAGCATAAGGGGTTCATACATGCTCACAGGGGACCATTTCAAATTAAGAAGGCAATTACGGTTAAACAGGCAGTAGGGTGTGTTACAACTTGTTGTAATGGGCTATAAGACCAGTGCCTCTGTTAAGCCCATGATTGTTAATGTCCAGCGCAGTTACGAATTTTAGTTCCCAGGCTTGGTGTTGTGCAGGTTTCCATTCAAGACAAGGACTGAGTGGTCTGGAGGGGCCAACAGAGTTGCCGGACCCCTGGGCAAAGTGGTGGTGGGACAGTATGGCTCCATGTTCCATGAAGGGGTAGGTCCTCAGGCAGAAGGGGTGGAGCTGAGGCTCCAGAGGCAATTTAAAAGGCCCCAGGCTCCAGCTGCCACTGCTGCTGCAGTATCCTGGGCCCTTTTGAATCACTGAGCCCCGGGGCAGTTGTCCCCTATGCTCGCCCCCATCAGCAGGTCTGAAGTCTTCGGATATAGGGTGGCTACTTTGAGAGGAGTGTTCACCTGTGGGCTATCGGTTGCTTTTGTCTTTCATCATTTTCTGTGTGCTCATTCAAGAGAATAGCGATTCCTGGTTTCACTCAGACTTCTGTTGTTGGGGCAACACAAGCATATAGGAATCCCTTATGCTTAATCATCCGTCCCACCACATATGTAGCTCAGACAGCCATTCTGGTTACCTTCTCCAGACCTGTACTCTACAAAGAGCTCTATGAAGTTTGAAGTTTGTCCCTTCCATGCGGGGCGGTGGGTATAATAGGCAGGGGAAGGCATTGCCTTTCCCACACCATCAGCCTGGCCCCACCCACATTCCACCCACAGAACACCTACTGTATGCATACTGGGGAGGAGTGTTGCTGCCCCCAAGTACCTGCCTTCTCTATGTCCCAGTGCTGGGGAGGCTGGGACCACATGCCACTCCGCCTCCTCGTGGTGTGGGGGATGGGGCTCCTGTGGGGGGCAGGACCTGGGCAGAAGGGGCAGGACTGGGGGTGGGGCTGGAGGCGCAGAAGCTGGTCCTTTAAAAGATATTACCTAACCTACCTTGTGCCTCTGAAAATAATGTTGGTTGTAATGTTCTGCGGGGTCCATTGGGTTAGTCATTGATAAGGGAATCTCTATTTTAAAAATATGTTTAATCTGACTGTGTCTTTCTCTGAAAGAAATCATTGTTTTTTTCCAGATGTATTAACGTGGAGTTGTTTCCTATTTAAATCCAGGATAAAGGGTGTCATTTCTCTGAGCTAACAATTTGCTAATTGGGAAGAGCATTTTTCCTCTCTTCCATTACATATTTTGCTCTGATTTCCTAAATATGGTTCCACTCCTCCATACTCTTATCTTTATTATCTGAGCAGTCCCATTGAAATCAATAAGATTGTTCATAGTAGTAAAGTTAAGCATGTGGATCAGTGTTCACAGGATCAAGGCCTAAAAGAAGGCAAGCAACTCATCTTATTTCACACCATCAATCCTTTTGGAAAGGCTTCCTCCACCCCAGATAAATTGCTGCCTGTTTTCATGTAAGTATCTTCCAGGGACAGGAAACCAGTGAAAAAGAAATACAGTATATGTACAAAGAATTGTTTCTAAATCAGGATTTTTAACACAAGTTTTGGAGGCTGTTCCTAAAGGTCTTTAAAAGGTTAAAGAAACTCATTCCTGCCTGCTCCCTATTTGACCCAGTGCCAGTCCTGCAAACTCGGGCATGCACTTTAAAGTGAATGTACAAATGGCCTACTACCAGGAAGCACTGTACAAATACAGGATGTCAGGCTTGTACGGGAGACATTAATACCAAAGCTCTTTTTTTGGCTACTGTTGATGTGTGAGTGTGATAAAACCTGGGAACAGGCTAATGGTGCCATTGGTGTATTGTGTTTTTAAATACCGGTGCCTCTTTCTTAGCTTAGAAATCACCCCTGTTAGTTAAATCCAATAAATGTGATGTTCTTTAGAAGTTTATAGTGATGGTAGACAATCGGTTTGTCTTGGTCTTTGCTTGCCACATTCTTACAGGGCCTTTCCACCTTCACAATGCAGGGGAAAAGGTTCAGATGCATGAAATCTCCTCAGATATACAGTCAAAGGGATCACAAAGGAGAGAATCCATTCGGAGTAAAACGGAACTCACATTCTAAACAGGAGCACGCCTACTCTGACATACACACGCTGATGAGTCCTTGTTAATCTTGTTTGGGAACCTGAGCTAAACAGAGGATGCTCTGCCTTTGCCTGGTACAGATCCCATTCATGGGCAGATCTGAGAGAATTCTCAGGATCATTCTTGAAGGCCCAGAGTTGTAGTCCATTGTTTGCTCTGTGGTTTGCTTTTGAACATTGGCTAGCAACCTCTGGTGGATAGTACCTGTAATATACTAGTGACTGCCTGCTCTTTCTTCTGCATAAGAAAACAATAGAGCTGCTGGGCTGAAAAAATTTGAATGGGGGAGATTTTAATCCCCTCATTGAGAAATCCTTCTCTTCGGTTCTCTACAGGTTCTCAGACAGCCCTCACCGCAATATTATCTGAGCCCCTTCTTGGTGGGCATTAGCTGATGTGGCTAAGATCTACCATGTGTTCGTTTGCTCTCTCTCCGGGGGGGAGGGGAGGAAGGAGAATTGTGTGTGTGTGTGTGTGTGTGTGTGTGTGTGTGTGTGTGTGTGGTTTTGACGGGGTTTGTGGAGGACTGCAAAATCCTTCATCCCAAGAGCAAGATGCTACGAAAAGTGTCTAAAGCTTATTCATAATACTGTCTGTAGCTCTTTTCATGCTGCAGGAATCCCAAATACTTTACAATTATATATACCTAGCCCCTTTGGAATAGAGCCACCTCCAGGATGGGGGGACACTGACACACAACACACTCAGCAACATGGAGGGAGGGAAATGGTAGCCAAGAGTGCAGTGTCTAAGCAGCTCAGAACAGGACCCTGAATTGCACCCTGATTTGAAAGGCCTGATGGTAGGAAGGAGCCTAGGTGGGTTTGTTATACCTCTACCTCTGGGCTATCCTGGTTCAGAGACCTGAGAACCAGGTCCAATCCTGGTTCCACCACACCAGCACTGCTCACTCAGAGCACACTAGACCAGGGACGGGCAATAATTTTCACAGGGGGGCCACTTAATGAATTTCGGTACATGGTCACAGGCTGGCTCCACCCCCAGGAGGGGCAGGGCCTGGGGCAGAAGGGGAGGGGCTGAGGGGACTAGCCTCCTCCCAGAGTTGTCTGTTGTGTTTTTAATTCAGAGCCTCTGGCCACAAAGGGCTCACAGCTCCCGGCCCCGCTGCTACCATGTTGCCTGGCAGCCACCCGAGATTGCTGCAGCTATGTAAAGAGCTCATAGCTCCTGGTGGCAGCTCTGTACTGGCAGGGGCTAGAGCCATGAGACATTTAAATAGGATCCTACTGTCTGAGCCACCACCTGGAAATTTGGTGGCACGGGCAGCAGGATATAAATAGAAAGTGGACAGATGCAGTCTGTGGGCCAGATCAAAGTGTTAGGCACGCTGGATCCGGCCCCCAGGCCGCATCTTGCCCAGCCACGCACCAGGCAGTATTCATTCTCCCTGCCTCTGAAGGATAGCTGAGCCAGCCTCGCTGGAGTTTTAGCCTGTGGTGTCAGGAAAACACCAGGCATTATTCTGATGTGAAGATGGTGTCGATAAGGAGAGTGGCTAATGGATTTGATGGCGCCACAGCAGTGTAAGGGTCTACACTGTAAGAGTCTACACTGCACTCTAAAATCGAAATAAGATACAATGCAAATTGCGTCGCTTATTTCGATTTTATCTCGAAATAAAGTGCTTTTTCGAGCCATCCCTCATCCCTTGTGCAACGAGGTTTACAGGGATGGCGAAATAGCACATCCGAAGTAGTGGACGCGTTCCTTGGACGTGGGATAGCTATTTCAGGTTACCTCTGGTATTCCAAAATAACATTGCAGTGTAGACATACCCTAAGTGAGGCCAGAATCAGGCCCTACAATAGGCGTTTCACACCTGAAGCATAGATTATGAAGTCATGGAAGGTGTGGAGGGTATAAGTTACTATGCCGCTGGGGAGACCAGGCACAATGTGGAGAGGAAGGAAGTTTTTCCCTTAGAACTCTGGCATCTAAGGAGATTCCCTTCAGAAATACAAGGGGTGCTGGGAAGTGGGTTTTGAGGGGGGATTTGAAGGTGAAGAGGTGGGGCTTGACCCAGGGAAAGCGGGAGGCAGCTGTTCCAACAGCTTTGATTTAAAAAATACCAGCGTGTTCAGGCCTTTTGACCATGATATGAGCCAATGCCTTTGAGTTTGGTTTAATTTCAACAGATTTAGGTGCAGCAGTTCCTTCCCATCCCGTCTGTCTCATCCCACCCAGTTTCCATGGCGATGTATAGCACACCCTCATAAATTTGAAGTGGAGGTGGGTTTTTTTAATTCGCACTGACGTGATAGACTGTAAGGCCCCCTTCATGGTGATTAGGTTTATGATGTCAATAAAACTTCTGGAGCCCATGCTGACAAGGTCAGTGATGATTGATTGCCTGTAGAAATGTTTCTTAAGCTGTCGCTGAAATGCCTATTAATAAGCAAAAACTGAGGAAACTAACAAGAAATGCTACATCAAAGCTGGGAGTCTGACTTCAAACCATGAAACCAAGACATTCAGAATTCTACTCCTGCTTCCTTAATTCTACAGCGTCCCTAATGGACCAGCACATGTATGAACTGATTTGGACCCATTGGTCCGTATTTGTTCTGTATGATTGTTTGTTTGTACTATGGTTTTGGTTAGGGACCCCGTTGTGATAAACACTGTGCAAACACAGAACAAAAGATGGTCCCTGGTCCAAAGAGCTGACAATTGTAGTATAAAACAGACACAACTGATGGATCGAAACAGAGGAGCACAAGGAACCAATGAGATAATATTGTCTAATACTTAAACCCAGAGGGGTAATATGGTCTGGAAACAGAGCCATCTTGGGGATTTATGGGGCCCTACATAGTTCTATTAAGCTGGTGCTCCTGTGCCCAATGGCAGCTGGGGAGCCGACGATTTTCTAGAAATGTGATTTTATCATCTTCAGCAACACACTAATGAAATGTTTTTAAAGCAAATTTTAACCTAAGGTCCTATAGACTAATCCAGTAAATTCAGAAAATGACAGAATATACCTGTGGTTGGCAAATGCTTCTTCAATGCCTTTGTCACCACTTGAATGGCTCTTTCACAGGTTCAGTGTTCTGCTAATAGATTTGGAGGCTTTTTTTTGCTTTTAAGCGAACTAGACCCTCTCCTGAGGAAGCAGAGCCACAGAACAGGGTTAGGAAGAGGCAAGTGGGTGGACATTAAGACCCAGTGGTGCCCCACATGTGTAAGGAGGGTCCTGGCTGGAAAACAAAGCGCTGTCTTTCTTTGAAATACTTCAGGCAGAGCCTTAGAACCCAATGCTGCTGTCAGGAATGACTCTGTCAGTCCAAAGTGATTCCATTGGAGACCATTGCATCAGTGTGACTGGCAGCAGCATGTGGGCCTTGTGTGTTAGTTTAGGGGTGGGGGGAGTTTCTATTTCATGTAAAAGCGATGAGTCCTGTGGCGCCTTATAAGGTGCAGATTCAGACTAACATGGCTACCCCTCTGATACTGTTTCATGTAAGTTTGTCTGGAAATACCTCCATCAGCTTGGGTGCTACAGTCTCTTATGGGCTCAGGGCATGATTATTCTCCAGTGCGTTGTCTTTTTTGTTTTTCATACCCTCTCATCCCACTCTTCCATGCAGCAGCATTTTCTGTGTGTCCAATAGCACGTTTGAAAGTCTCATTGTGTTTGTGACTAGTGGTGGGGGCTGTATTTCTAGTACTTGGCCTGGGAAATACTAAAAATACCACAGTCACTTTCCCTGCAGTACCTGTCAAGATTTTAATAATGTCCCCTCTCACTTCCACCATGCTGCCAGGCGTCACTGACTAAAGGCTAGTTTAAGTTTATCTTGCAAACCAGGGCCTCCACAGTCCTCACTGTACTTCACTGGCCCAGTTAAGACCCTTCTTCAATGCAGCTGCTGTTATCATAGAATCATAGAATACAAGAACTGGAAGGGACCTCAAGAGGTCATCGAGTCCAGTCTCCTGCCCTCACAGCAGGACCAAGTGTAACCACCACTGGGCAGATTTGAACGTGGGACTTCTGAAGCAAAGTATAGGAGCCTCTACCCTCTGAGCTAAAAGTCAGCTGGCTCCCAGCCCATGCAGTAGAGGTCTCTTGGTCTTAACTGTTGCTGTGGTCTAGGTACCACTTGCATTGCTCAGTAACCACACTAGGGCTACGTCTACACTGGCAGCTTCTTGCACAAGAACTGTTTTGTGGAAGAGTTCTTGCGCAAAAAGTCTTCCACAAGAGTGCGTCTACACTGGCATGTGCTTTTGTGCAAGAGATGTCCTTTTGCACTAGAGCGACTATGGCAGTGTGGACGCTCTCTTGCGCAAGAAAGCTCTGATGGCCATTTTAGCCATAGGGGTTTCTTGCACAAGAAATTCTTGTTGCCTGTCTACACTGCCCTCTTGCGTACGAGCTCTTATTCCACATGGGGAGAGGAATAACTCTTCCAGAAGAAGCCCTGTTTTCCGACACTAGACTGTAAATTTACTTGCGCAAGAACAATGTGCAGTGTAGACATAGCCCTTGTGTGTGGGTTACATACTTCCCCTATGTGAATAAGCACATCCCATGTTTCAGAGACCCAGTTGAGAGCCCAGACAAGCCCCCCCACTTGTAACTGCCACTGGGTGGATTTGAACCTGGGACCTCTGAAGCAGAGTGTAGGAGCCTCTACCCTCTGAGCTAAAAGTCAGCTGGCTCCCAACCCCTGCTGTAGAGGTCTCTTGGTCTTAACTGTTGCTGTGGTCTAGGTACCACTTTCATTGCTCAGTAACCACGCTAGGGCTATGTCTACACTGACGCAATCTTGCACCAGAAATATGCAAATGAGGCTAAGTGTGGAATCTCGCCGAGCCTCATTTGCATATCTAATGAGCCGCCATTTTGCGGAAGAGGCGCTTGCGCCAGAAGGAGCCGTCTACACGGCCCCTTCTTGCTCAAGAAAACCCCTCTTGCGCAATGCCGTTATTCCTGAAAATAATCAGCGTAACGGCATTGCGCAAGATGGTTTTTCTTGCGCAAGAAGGGGCAGTGTAGACAGCTCCTTCTGGCGCAAGAGCCTCTTCTGCAAAAATGGCGGCTCATTAGATATGCAAATGAGGCTCGGTGAGATTCCACACTTAGCCTCATTTGCATATTTCTGGCGCAAGATCGTGCCAGTGTAGACATAGCCTTGGTGTGTGGGTTACATAAGCACCATCTAGATCATCCCTGACAGGTGTCTGTCCAACCTGCTCTTAAATATCTCCAGTGATGGAGATTCCACAACGTCCCAGGGCAATTTATTCCAGTGTTTAAACACCCTAACAGAACGTTTTTCCTGATGTACAACTTAACCTCCCCCACCCCTTGCTGCAATTTAAGCCCATTGCTTCTTGTCCTATCCTCAGAGGCAAGGAGAACATTTTTTCTCCCTCCTCCTTATAACACTATGTTAGATACTTGAAACCCGTTATCATGTCCCCTCTCAGTCCTCTCTTTTCTAAACTAAACAAGCTCAGTTCTTTCAGTCTTCCCTCATAGCTCATGTTTTCTAGGCCTTTAATCATTTTTGTTGCTCTTCTCTGGACCTTCTCCAATTTCTGCACATCTTTCTTGAAATGTGGTGCCCAGAAGTGGGCACGATATGCACAATGTTGTACATGACTGGATCCATCGGCCCAGCATATTTCACCATGTTAGTCCATCCACCCCTAATTGACATATCCCTCGGCGACATAAACTGTCTGCAGGGAACGAGCAATGATAAAAGGGGCCAAAAGGCACTTGGTAGCTATTTGCTCTTTCAGCGAGCTCCTGCGGAGCCCTCAGTCAATAGTAATGAACAGGGCTCGCCAAGCGGCAATGAGCCCCGCTCACCAGCCGCACGGTTCTGCATTCTGCACATGCGCAGATCACTCTGCACCGGCTCTTCCGGTTGTAATCACCATGGGCGAGTAGATTACATTATTTGTCGAGCCCTGGTAATGAACCCCAAGTCGCTTTGTTACCTCACTTTCCCACAAAGAGCAAGCGAAGCGTTCCATGCACGTGGTGCCACACACGGTCCTGATGGGTCCCCTCAGGGCCACAGCTGATTGGGTGGCTTGTTTCCCCAGCCTGCTACTGACACAATACTGGTGTGCGCCCACCTGCTTAGGAACGGCAGCACCTCAGCCCCCAGGGCAACCTGACACAGTACCAGTGAAGTGCAAAATTGAGGTTTTTGCAGCCAAGGATGGTGTAAGGCGGGGGTGGGGAACCATTTTTGGGTCAGGGGCCACTGACTCACAGAAAAATCAGTCGGGGGCTGCACGCAAGTGAGAAGCAAAAAAAAAAACCCTTCCCTGATGTGGCCCCCAACTGAGAAGGAGACACTCCCCGCATTCCCCTCCCGCACCAGAGCCTAAGGGGCCCAGCCGAATAGATTTTGTGTACTCCAGCCCTGTGGTGGGGCATCAGAGGGGCTGGAGTTCCAGCACAGGCTCCCCAGTGCTGGGGGGGGGTGCTGTGAGCCTCGGGGGCCAGATACAGGCAAGCCGCGGGCCTCATCCGGCCCCTGGCCCTGAGGTTCCCCACCCCTGGCAACATTAGGAACACTGCCAGGGGATGGTTGGCTCTAACATGGATACTCTTGATGAGTCAGATCCTCCGCTGGTGTAACTCAGTGTAGCAACATTGACATCAATGGACCTCGGTCAGTTTACACCAGCTGAGGATTCTGCCTCTTAGCTGGGAGCTGAGACTCTCTGTGTAGCTACAGAGCAGGTGTGATCCGGGCAACAGCAGGGTAACCCTCCCGAGCCCGGCTGCTCCACCAAAATACTCCTACCCTGTCTGGGGCAAGAGTTTGAGCTCCGTGTCCACTGGGGCCTGGGCTTCTTTGCCAGTTGGTCCCAGCTGTGGTGACGGCGTTAGTGGGTGTTTGGTTTCCTTAGACAAATGTTGTCACATGCCTTTAGCTCAAGGGGCAGCCTGGGCTGCAATGGAACTGAAAGGAGAGCTTGTATGGGGGGAGAATGGGGTTCTATCACCTTTTCGACACAGTCTCCCAACCTACTGCAGAGGCAGCTACCGTGTTGTGTTTCGTTACCGACGCAGAACGTCAGAGGGGCAAGTCCCTCTGTGCTCTCTCCGCCATTCTCTTGCTGTGTCTCACAGAGACTTTACCGTCGCCCGTTCTCTCTTGGCTCATCTCCTTACTCGGGAGTCAAAGTCCTTTAGATAGTAAATACATGTTTTGCACATTTGATCTGTGCAAATGAGTGCCCCTCCAGAAGCAAATCAATCCTCCTGCAGGGGAGAAATCAACTGGCAAGTAAAGAGGAAATGCTGGTTGGTTTCCTGCTTGTATAGTGAGCTACGTGGTTCCATACAGGGAAGAAGACAGTATTTCTGTCCCAAAAGCCTTAATCTATGCTTTTTTTTTTTTTTAAACAAAGCAGCCCTCTCTTGCATGGCTTCCAGGACTGTCAGTGGTGCAAGAATGGTGAAAGCTCTAGTGCAGATGTCTCCCTGATGTTTTCACTGCCATGCCGTCAAGCCTCAGGGCAGGGGGACGTGGGCAGGATGCTAAAAACATGGTCCCGTCTGCACTCGCATTCCCACTGTTGGAGGTATATCAAAGGTGGTGCCACAGCAAGCTATTAAGAGTGCATGATTTAGTGGATTGCACACTGGTTTGGGAGTCTCCTGATGGTTTAGTGTTGTAATCCTAGCTCTACCGATGGCCTTGGATGGGTACATCACATCTCTGTGCCTCAGTTTATCCATATACACACACACCTGTTTTGTCTGTCTTTTCATTTAGATCATAAACTCTCTCTGGTTCAATACATTTCTCTTTTAGCACAATAGGCCCCCCCATCTCAGTTGGGCCCACGTAGCTGTATTGTAACATTAATGTTGTTCACCACGCTGGTGCACATTAGGGATTTTTTAGGGGCGGGCTGAGTCAGCAGCCGTGTTCAAATGGAATGTGAGTAGAAGGATTAAATGGGATGTCATGGTGCTTTCTCTGTAAAACAACTACGTTATGTAAAAAGACAGAAAACAAAAATCCCACTGTCATGGCAGATGCATTATTTAAACGGGCCAGGTTGTTAACATGAGTTGAGTTCAACCAACAGCACAAGTTGAACTATAATTACAAGAAAACAATCAAATCCCTATCTGAGTTCATAACAAACTGGTCTTACCACTTTTGTGTATTATAGCAGAACTTGTTTGGCAGCTTGGACGAAGCCGTGCCGCCTTTCTGCTGCTGGGTTAAAGAAACGTAAACCAGTAGAGCAAGTTGGACAGAAAAGAAAAAATTATGGCTTATTGTCTGTGCAAGTTCACCCACACTGCTCCATTCTATCTCCCCAATGACTGGAGACTGACCACGGCTTAAGGCAAGCGAGTGCCGGCGGAGTCAAGAGAGGCGAGCAGCGACGCAGAGTGAGTAACATTGTGCACGGAGTGACCTTTATCTAGCCCTGGCATCCCAGGCAAAGTCACGGAGCAAGGAGGGGAAGAGCTGATTTGTTCTGTGCCCACAATGGAGGAAGAGTTGAGGAGGGAAAGCACGTCAGTGCTCAGAGCTGCTGCTGTCACTCAGCAGTGCCTTGAATCAGGTTCAATCTTTAACTGAATGTGTGGAGTTGTTCAGGAGGAGGGGGGGCTCTCCTTCCAGATTTGGTAGGCGATCCAGAGAAAGTTGGAATTCTACTGCATCAGCTGGCTTCATTGCCTGCTGCAAAGTGAGGGGGAGACAGTTTGGAGCAGCATCTGAGCTAGCCAGGCCAGCAGAGACCACGTTGAGTAGTAATTCCATTTCCCTGATGTGGGTCATGGTTGTCCATGTTGGTCTTTTTGCTAAATGGAGGTGCAGCCGGTCAAAACGTGGGGCTCTCGAGTGGAAGATTGTCATACACAAAAATAGCTTGACAATGATCTTCCATAGAGGTTTTTCAGCAACGTTTGAAATGTTGGTGGACAATGGCATTGGAATTTCAGATCTAAATCATGCTGAAATAAATGATCAGCTGTGCCAGGGGATTAGGGTCCTGAACAGTCTGCTATCACCAACACTAACGGGTGTTCGTGGATGCCAGTGTGTGAAAAATGTATAGGGACCTTAGGAGAAGCCCCTGCAGAGCAGCATTGGGACAGGATGGGAAAAGTGTGAAACAAAAAAACAGCTTAAGGACAGTTGTTGTCTACTGGGTTCTGGTCTAAACAGCTGTCCTGGGCACGGAGTCCTCATCCATTCCCTCCATAACTCCTGTGCGGTACTGCAGAGGTCTTTGAGAGCCGGGGGTTCAATAGCCTGGATGGCACAAATCACAAGGATGTGAATTACTCATAGACAGCAAGTTTTATGGGACCGTGGTGCCTGGGCACCAAGAATATTCCTGACCTGGGGCCCAGCCCCACCAAAATTTGGGGGCAGGACTCTCTCTCCCCCAGCCCTTCCTGCCACTCTCAGGCTGGGGGAGAGAGAGTCCTGCCCCCAAACTTTAGTGGGGCTGGGCCCCCACCACTACCACCAGCAGCACAGCGGGGCTAGAGAACCCCCACCTCCAGCCCGGAGCTTGCACCCAGCCTCCATCCCAGAGCCTGTATCTCAGACCTCCTTCCCCACCCAAACTCCCTCCCAGAGCCTTAGGCAGGTGCAAGGGGGTTGAATGGGGGGAAGGGATGCGGGCTTTGGGCACCATTAAAATGTCTGCAAACCTTTCACCCATGACTGTCTGTGGGGTCAAGGCTGCAGCTTTCTCAGAACGCTGTTGCTTTTGTGGATTCCAAGGTCCAAAGAAACAAGGTGAAAGAACAAGTTTCCTTTCTGTGTAGATCTTACAACTCACAACACTGCACAGCCGGGAGTTGTGACGGCAGTGTTCTAGCACAGCAGGCAGTGTAGACTAGTGGATGGAGCACTGACCTGGGACTCACAAGGCCTCAGATCTTTTTGCATCTCGGATTTAATTTGGGAGAGTTGCTTCCTGCACTCTGTGCCTCAGTTTCCCAATCTGCACCATGGGGGACAATGTTGGTTCTTTCCTTTGCAAAGAGCTTGGAGAGCTATGGACAAGATGCTCTGTAGAAGGCTTGGCATTTCCGTAGCTCCCTTTGCACTCCTTTAAGTGCCATGAGTTTTACAGAAAGCATTTAGCTGATTTGAGAACTGAGCCAAACTCTGAATGCTCTTGAGAACAAATAATGTAAAGCTGGTTCATTGCGGTTTTCTTGCTTGTCTCGCTTCCTCACCCTACATCAGTTGTCTCTTTCTTCCTGCATAGCAAAGAATTTGTTCTCCTTTCTCCTACAAAGAACTGGGCGTCAGCTTGCAGTGGGCTTTTCCCCAAGCACATAGCACTGTGAGAGTCCCACGCCCACGGCACATCCAGTGTGGTATCTTGCTGCTGCTCGTTTCAGCATCCTCAGTGTGGCTGCTGGACAGAGATCATGGGGCAGTAAAAGCACTGGGCAGTTATATAGTCCTTGACCACTTCTAATTGCTTTGAAAACCCTAAAGCCCCAAACCTGGACTCCTGTGCAAGGAGCAGTCATTGGGTTTTATGCACGGTGTTTCTGTGAGGCTACTTGAATGGGATCTTCCCTTTCCTCGTCACCCTCCCTCCCTGCAGGAGCAAGGAAGCCACCCAAGCAGTCGCTGCTCTCAGAACAGTTGTGTCCATTGTATTTGCTCTCGTGCATGGCAGTTGTGCCCAAGTGGGCTGGACTCTCCCATAGCCTTCTCCCCTCCATTCTGCGTATTGGCAGGACTGAAGAACCCCTGCCAGTATGGTGGGGATATGTGCCCTAGAAATGCCTATAAATGAAGTAATTATAGGCCCTTCCACACCTGCAGAGTAGGAGACAGGCTTTGGTGCCATACCATGACTCTTCACAGTCCACCCTGTGTGGCAGGGTAAATGTTATTATCCCTAATGCTCAGCTGGGGAAACTGAGGCAGGTAGGTTAATTGATTTGCCTGAGGTTCCTAAAGGACCCAGTGTCAGAGATGAGAGTAGAGTTCATGGGTTCCTGTTCCCGGTCCTTTGCTCGGACTAGCTCTTACCCCTCTGGGTGTGTAAGGAGGCTGCAGACACAGACAGCCCCCATTCATAAATAATGGCTTGTAAAATTAACAGCATACCTTATATTGAGCACCGGAGGCATTCAGGGAAGCCCCAGTGCGAACAATGTCCATGCACATCTGTCCACGGCGGGGTTCCCTCTCAGAATGGTACCCCTTAAGGCAGCAGTAAATGGAAGTCCAGGGAGCGGGGGGAGGGATTCCATAAGCAAACTAACAGGGCCTTCTCCTGCCCTCCCTGTGCCAATGTAAATTACCAGCAGTACAGGCAACCCCTGCACTTACAACCTAATTGGTTCCTAGAGAACTGTCGTAAGTCGAGCGGTTGTAAGTCGAACCCTTATTTCCCATAGGCGCAATGTTACAAATGGCAGTTCCGTTCCTGGAAATCCATTTCATACTCTAAAAATACCAAAATTGACTACTGAAATGGAGGAAAACTAAACTACATAGTTCAAATAATGCACAAAAGTAACTAAAAAGCGAAGACCGATGTGGTGGAGATGTGCAGTTCAAGCAGCAGCTGCAGACTGGCGAGTCTGACTGACTTTGTACATTTCCTGTTTTATGATGATGCGTGGAATCTGCATCGTACACTGTCATAAATGTGAGCTGCAGACATAAATGGGGGTGGGGTTTAGGAGCTATCTTGCAGGAAAAAAATTGTTGTAAATGCGGGGGGTTGTACGTCAGGTGGTTGTAAGTTGGGGGTTGCCTGTAAATCCATTGACATCAGTGGAGTTGCACTGGGGTAAAAGAGGTGTAAGTGAAGAGAGAATCAGGCCTATTCATTTTGAAAATCCTGGCACTGCTGAGATGCCATGTTAGTGGGAGCCTTCGAAGCTACACCAATTCATAGGCCGAGGACACCAACAACTGAACTTTGGGGGACACCCTAGAAACTGAAGACTGTCCATTATCTTACCATTGGCTAGAAGGGCACAAGCAGAGGACTCCTTCAGTGACCGCCTGGCTCAATGGGAGCGGCTCTTGCAAAGCTTTTCTTTTGCACTTTTCACAAGTCACAAACCATCAGGCGCCGTCCCCCTGAGGTGAAGAAATCAAAGAGCTGTGCCAAAGAAAGATTGAAAGTGCTGAAATTGGGGAAATTGCTTCTAATATAAGAACATAAGATTGGCCTTACTGGGTCAGACCAAAGGTCCATCCAGCCCAGTGTCCTGCCTTCAGCCAGTGGCCAATGCCAGGTGCCTCCAAAGGGAATGAGCAAAACAGGTGATCATCAAGTGGTCCCATCCCTAGCCTCTGATAAAGACTAGGAGCACCATTCCTACCCACCTGGCTAACAGGCATTGATGGACTTGTCCTCCATGAATTTATCTCGTTCTTTTTTGAACCTCATTAAAGGTCTTCACAATCAGGCAAGGAGTTCCACAGGTTGACTGTGCACTGTGTGAAGAAAAACTTCCTTTAGTTTGTTTTAAACCTGCTGCCTATTCATTTCATTGGGTGACCCCTGGTTCTTGTGTCATAGGAACAAGTAAATAACTTTTCCTTATTCACTTTCTCCCCACCAGTCATGATTTTATAGACCTCTATCCTATCCCCCCTTAGACTCCTCTCTTCTAAACTAAGAAGTCCCAGACTTTTTAATCTCTTATCACATGGCAGCCATTCCAAACCCCTGATCATTTTTGTTGTTTAAAATGAATGTTGTAAGAGACAAGCAATCTTTGTCATTTTTCTTGGTGCAGGGGTGTCTTTCCATTATTTGGTGGATATAGATTCCCACTGCTCAGCACCTTCTGAGTGTATTATTCACTCTTCTATTGCTAGGCTGGGTAGAGGTGGGGGGATTTTTCATCAGAAAAGCTATTTAATTCCTAGAAAGGGAAGCGACTGCATTTCCAGCATGGACCACAGAGAGGGGAGCCCAAACTGCTGACTTGCTGGATTCCAAAGCCCCGAAAGCCTGAGGATGTTTGGCTGGGCAGGGGGTTTGGACTGCGGCATCTCCACAGTGTCCCAAAAGGAAACTAAATAGTCTGTTCCCAGGCACATCTGCAAATCTCGTTTCTCCAGGAGGAACACTGGGGGAATTGGACCTCAGAGAGATACATGTACTATCAGGGTTGCTTGGCTATGTTGGATAAAAGGACCTCCTTGTGTAGTGCCAGGTTCTCTTCCTTCTCCTAGTTTGAGCTGAGATATTCTTAGAGTTGTAGGCTTGGGAGGCTCCTTGATCATCCAGTCCTGTTCCCTGCACTCATGCCAGGACTAAGTTATTACCTAGATCATCCCTGACAGGTGTGTCTAACCTGCTCTTTAAATCTTCAATGATGGAGATTCCACAACTGTCCTAGGCAATTTATTCCAGTGCTTAACCACCCTGACAGTTTGGAAGTTTTTCCTCCATGTCCAACTTAACCTGCCCTTGCTGCAGTTTAAGCTTCTTGTCCTATCCTCAGAACTTGAGAGAATTTTTCTTCCTTCTCCTTGTAACAACCGTTTATGTTTTTTAAGACAGTTATCATAGAATCTTAGGGGGTGGAAGAGACCTCAGGAGATTGAGTCCAACCCCCTGCCCAAAGCAGGACCAATCCCAACTAAATCATGCCAGCCAGGGTTTTGTCAAGCCGGGACTTAAAAACCTCCAGGAATGGAGATTCCACCCCCTCCCTAGATAACCCATTCCAGTGCTTCACCACCCTCCTGGTGAAATAATTTTTCCTAATATCCAACCTAGACTGCCCCTTCCCCCCCACTGCAACTTACAACAGTCCTGCTAATATCATGTCCTTGCTTTAGTTTTCCAAACTAAACAAACACAATTTTTTTTTCAGTCTTCCCAGTCAAAGGCCATGTTTTCTAGTCCTTTAATCATTTTTTGTTGCTTTTCTCTGGTCTTTCTCCAATTTGTCCATGTCTTCCCTAAAAGGTGGCACTCAGAACTGGTTACAATACTCCAGTTAGGCTTAATCAATGAGGAGTAGAGAGGAAGAATTACTTCTCATGTCTGGCTTACAGCTGTCCTGCTAATACATCCCAGAGTGACGTTCGCTTTTTTTGCAATAATGTTACACCGCTGACTCATATTTTGGCTTGCAATTCAGTGTGACAAGAGCGTTGCACAATTTGTATCCGCGTCTGCATCTGTAGCCACAAAAATGAGCCTCGGATATTGGCATCCACATCCGCGGATGCAGATACCCGTGGATATAAAGTAGATGTTGGTGGATTTGCAGGGCTCTGTATCTTTTTCTTGTATAGCAGCTTGTTTGCTGTCTGCAATATCGTTTAGTCGTAGGATTCCCTGGCTGTTTTACAACACTGTAAATGAGACAACTATGACATCTGTTCAGCAAGATGTGTAAGCACATGCTGAGCTTTAAGCATGTGAATTATTCCTCTGGCGTCAGTGGTCGTTTTTGTGGGCTTACAGTTGGGCATGTACTAAAGGGTCTTTCTGAATAGGGGATTTAATTTGCCTGGTGAACAGGGTCAGAAAAATGGGGGAAGAAAACACTTGGCTTCCTTAGAGCCCTATTCAAACATGGCTGGATACAAATGTCTTTGCCTCCTTGAATTGGGTGAGGAAAGGGAAAGGGGTGAACATGTTCTAACCAGTCAGCAAATATGCAGTGCAGTAGGGCAACTTAAATGTAACAGCTGCCTAGATGAGCTTTGTGGCAGTAACTTTGGTTTGGAGGCTGGCTTACTGCTTCAAGAAATGCACAGTTCAGCCAGTTGCAAACCAGAGAAGGGAGCCGTCTTACCCACAAAAAGTAGAATCTCCAACTTGTTTCAATGGCAGCTGTACATGCCCCCACTATGGCCAGACAATTAAGGATACTGAGCATCTTTCATCAAAGACCTCAGTCAAGCGCATTCAGAAACAGTCACTCGTTCTCACTACCCCCTGCCACAAAGGCATTCTTTTCCCCAGGCAATCAGGAGGCCAACTGAGGCACAGAGTAGGCAAGTGGCTTGCCTGGGACCGCACAGCTGAGGAAAATGGCAGAGGTGGAAATAGAATTCAGACCACTTGACTCCCAGCCCTGCGTTTGGCCCACTGGATGGCAGTCCCATTACCGTCCTTAACACCTTCCACACTCAGACCCTAAGTGCTGTCATTGTGCTGCTCAAACTACCCCAAAGGTGCATTTAGAACAAAGTGCATTAATCGGAACATTGACTCCATTGTTTGTGTAATGCTAACAGGCAGAATTGAACCTGGGACCTCTGGAGCTTAGAGCACCAGCCCCTCCTGCATGAGCCAAAAGCCGCTCAGCTAAGGCTGTAAAACAGACTCATTACTCTCTCTGGAAGTGCCACCAGTTGGGGCAATACACCACACCCAGCCAACACTGGAGGCTCTAGCATATTTTACTGTAACTGCCTGGGTGCCCTGGTATGTGTATTGTGTATGTACAACAAGGCATCTTTATGGCCCCATGGACCTGTTTTGCACTCCGTGCCCTCACATTCCATTAATCTGAAGGAACATGCACCTAATAAACAGTCCAAAGAGGTATGAGAGAGTGAAGGTTTTTTGATGCATAGCATCTCTGACAGATCACAGCTCTGTATTACACAAACGCCTGAGTGAGCAGCCCTGAGAAGCGGTGAGGCAGCTAGAGCAGGGATGAGATGGGGATGAAATTGAAGGAAAGCGTGTGCTTTACCCAGGAGAGCATCCACCTAGCCCAGTCTGACCGCAAGGTACTATGCCAGGCAGCAATGGTGTGCTCATAAAGAGAGGATGGTTTCCTACCTAGTTATTCTATTGATTTTGCTGACCAGTATCAATGTCTTGCTAAAAGGATTGCAGAGGTTTTGTGCTGAATTTATTTCAATACAGGTTGAACCTCTCTATTCTGGCACTTTTTGGTCTGGCAACATCTGTGGTCCAGCTTGATTTTAGTTAGCCAGATTTCACTTATCATGGGTGTGGTCAAGTTTCCCGTGATCCCATAAAGTTTGTTTCCAGCTGCCAGTCCTGGCTCTCAGTGTTCTGTACTGTTATTTAGCTTTAATGTACCTTTAAATGTCCTCTAAAAGCCCAGTAAGCAGCGGAAGTGATGGTAATGCTGCTAGATACTGTTAACTTCCCGTGGTCTGGACATTTCTCTGGTTCAGCACTGGTCAAGTCCTAAGGGTGCCAGACTAGAGAGGTTCAATCTGTAATAACAATAAGCCAATAGGGTGATTTATGTCTCCAGAGTGCTTTCCAAATGCTGACTAACCATTTGCACTGCAACATGTAGACTATGTTTCTGATTTGCAGCTCTCTCATTGCTCTGGGAATGCTAACCTAGATGCCACGGGGATGGGCAGCAATTCAGGCAGCTGTACTGATAAGAAGAAATGTACCAATCCAAGCTGGGCAGGGATGGGGGAGATAACATGCATTGGGTTGTTGTTACCTTTTCTTTTGCGAGCAAGAAGGATGGGGCATGTCGCCAGATTTTGACCTCTATCCCCCTAATGGGGCAGGAATATTACTTACCAAAATAGCTGGATTTGGGGTGGTTGAATGAATAGGAAACTGGATTGCAGTGCAGAGGAGTAGCTAGTGGAAATGACTAGCCAGATTTTATGGAAGCAGAATATAATGGCCCAAGATGGAACTGGGCCAGATACTCGGGTTTATCACACCTGCTGTTATGAAAAGGGAAATATTTCCTGACTGTAAAGACTTCAGCTGTAGCCTGTGCACGGGCTCTTTGTGGAGTTGCAAAAAGCAGTTATAGTCTGTCTGCAAATGCCCTACCGAGAGTTCCCCTCTCAGAGGGGAGCTCCCCCACTGGTGCATCTCTGCTGCAGTCACATCTGCCCTCCTGTGCCTGGTGCAGAGGGGGAGGAGGTTTGTGTAGCTCTTCAGGGAGGGCTGGTCGGGATTTACTGCCGAGGTGTCCTCACAGGTCTCTGGCTCCGATGACGATGATAACTAGAAGGCTGCTTGCATGTGCGCTCAGTGAAGTGGGCCATGTCGACTTGTCCATTTAGTCTCCACAGCAGACCCCCAGAGAGCCCCGAAAGACCACAAACCAGATAAGGATCGAAGGTGCCAGGCCAGGTTTATTGTAGAGTGAAGTACAGTAAGAGTTGTCAGTAGACTCTACTGAACCACTACACACACGTACTTGCCATAATGGAATGACTCAATCAGTGGGAAATTTCCACTGCCCCCCAGTCATACAAAGACTGTGCCCCGAAGATACCACCTTATATACGGATACAAACAAATCACACCTCACTGCTGACATTGTCAGGTTACCACCCTCTGACGCTACTTAGCTACCACCCATCACCCTGTACCTCGTGGCTTGATTAGATCATCATGCTGTCATTTTAGACCTTTTCCTGAACCTGAGGCTGTATCTGTGGGGAGTGGGTGCCAAGGTCTTTTTTAATGAGCTAGTGATACCACCTGATTTCAACTTATGACCAGTACCAATTATTGTTCTGCAGTCAGTACCTAGCACCAATGAGTGTTTTGCACTCTCCGCCCTGTTCGTGCCAAGTTCTGTGGGCTGAGGCCTGCCTCTTGCTCACAGCTTAGCTTTGCTTAATGTTAGCCATGTTTTGTCCATTATGAGCTAGGCCTCAGGCCTCAGATCAGGCCTGTGCCTTATTGGCTTATGTTTTAGGCCTTCATCTGACTACAGTTTGCACCAGTTAAGCTTCATTCCAGTGGCACCCTATAAAGCTGCCTGGCAGCAGCTTTAAAATTCGTCACAGTCAGGACTGGTCCAAGAATGAGGAAGCAGAAACTGACTCCCTCACACCTCACACGGCGGCTTATCGAAAGGGTTACCCCTCTGGCAGCACAGCGCCATGCTGGAGCGCTGGCTGGGTACTGAGTCAGAGGGAAGAATGCCACATGCCCAATGACCAACAGCACCTGCGTGTTCGGGATGAAAGATTTCCCAACCGGGGCTCCCCTGGCTTGCCCTGCTTAGCTCAAGAGCCAGCATGATCACAGAAACATTGAAGTGCGGGCGCAAGGATGGTGGGAGTGTTCTTTGAGCCATCCAACAGAGACAACTCACAGATAATCTGTTCCAGGTTTAAGATCTGCTCCAGCCTCCCCTGCCCGCAGGGCTTGGGAAGCTTCAGATTTCTGGGGGCAGGTAGAATGAATGAGGCTCTTTTTGCCTTCACACCAAGACTCATCTTAATTCTTGGCCTGATGAAATCTCAGGGCCAGCCCGAAGGTAGTGAAAGAGTCAAGAAGAAGTTGAAGGTAAGCTGCAGAGAGGAGCAAAGTCGGATGAGCATTAAACTGTGAGAACAGTGGTTCTCAAACTTTTTGACCTGCAACCCATCCCGCTCACTGCAGACCTTTCCAAGGACCACCAGCCAACCACCCATGATGACAAAATGGGTGTTGGGGGGGGGTCTGGTCAGGAGGTAGGGTGGAGGAGCAGGCTGAGAATGGGGAGTCTGGGAGCGAGGGAGGGCACAGGAGCACAGTGAGGGGTGTCAGCTGGAAGGGAGTGCGGGAGGATGATGGGGGTGTGAGAACTTGGCAGAAGGGGGGCGCGCGTGGGAATGATGAGTGTGTGGGGTGCTTACCTGGCTCCATGCCTCCTGCCGCTCTCCAGCATCGCCCTCCGCTGCTCCCATGGGCTGTGATTCTGGCCAATGGGAGCAGCGGGGAAACCCTCCAGATGAGCAGTTTCCTATGGTGCCATCTCCCCACTGGGGGGCCGCTTCTTTACCCCACAAGCCTGAGAATCTCCCCTCACCCCAGGAGCGAGAAGCCAGCGCTGGTGCGCTTTCCTCACGGGTCAGGGGAGGGGTTGGGACTGGAAAGCTGAGGCGGGGCTGGAGCACCCACTGCTAGGGGAGGGTGAGCCCCAAGCCCACAGCCCATTTGCAAGATGGTCAGGGACCACTAGTGCTCCGCAGACCACGCTTTGAAAATCACTGTGTCAGTGGATGCTTTCGATCAATGCAAGAAAAGAGCGGTTTGGCTGAAAGCCAAGGAGACCCTTCCCTTCATCTCCATCTGCCTGACAGTAACAAAGCCAACTGCGGCTGTAATGTGAAACTCCCTGGTTTTAAAAGATGCCTCAGATTGGATCTTCTTAATGGACAAAGCCAATCAGAGCACAACATTGGGTTCTGCTTTGTAAGTCTGACCCACAGCAGCGCACCCCATTCTTATAAATAACGCTGACAACAATAGCCAACTTGTTAAGGATTTCATTATCTGCATTGTGTCCACTGCACAGAAGTTTGTTCTGTTTATTTGCATGCTCACCACCCAGACTCAAGATGCACTAGCACCTCATTATTCTGCAGCAGCAGAGGTTGCTGGCTTATAGCAACACAGATACAATGAATTGCTTGGACAAAAATCTTTTTTCTTCCTTAATTATACAATCCCAGGCATCATTTGTGGAACAGGGCATATGGAGAGCACAATACGAGCTGCAATGAGGTGGGAATTTGCATTTATGAGCCCTATGGAGGCCATTTTTCTAAGTGCTGCCTGCCAAATTTGCAAGACACATTTTGAATGCCTGCAATTCAACTGTGGGTGCCTATCAAAAACTAAAAATGTAAGAAGCTTGGCTACCCACAATTTAATTAGCCAGTCAGGCATACATTTTGGGTACCCAAAAGCAGGTGAAGCCCAAATGGTCAGAGTAGTAGGCAGTTGTTTCCTCCTCCAGAATGTTCCTGCATCTTTCTCCCCTCCCCATAAGCCCTATTTGCATACAAAACCTGGCATGCATATGTGGGATGCAGAATGCAAGAGGATACTTGGTCTTCCGATAGCCTGGTATGGAAATATGGGGTTTAACTGGTGCACAAGCACTTTTGCAGGTATCTGGTTTCAAATACATGGCCCTTGGAGGCTGAAACAATCTTGGAACAGGCAAACCTTTCAGGGAGCATCAAACTCCTCCCTAGACCATACCAGCATCTTGTCCAAAAACAGGCCTGTACCACTTGAGTTGAAGGAGAATCTCCATTAGTTGTTAGCAGTGCGGGATCTATAGCACCAAGTTGAGACATGCTGATTCCATTCACAAGAGAGGAGTGCAATATTCTTCTGCACCAAAAAATTAACACCTCTCACTTAAGATTGAATAGGGTTAGCTTGATAACAGAATACGGTGTATATTGACTGATATCATGGTGTGCATTGTTATCAAACTTATCAAAAGTCTTTCCAGGTTATTTTCAACCTGAATTTCAGAACATAGAGGTTTCATTAAAGAGCGGGACTGTGGCTCAGGATTGGAATATAGGTGTGTCAGTCAGGTGTTCTGAAGGCTGTTCCTGGCTCTGCCCTTGCCTCTCTCCATGTCCTTGTCCCTGTCCCTTAATCTCTGTGCTCCTCAGTTTAACCACTAATAAAATGTGGGTAATAATAGTGCCTTGCCCACTTCACAAAGGATTGAGAGACCAAAGTAATTAAGGTCTCTCACGTCTGGGATTGCCAGATTCCGCTGGTTTCTGTCTGCATAGTTTTTTTTCCTACTAGTATTGCGAAAGTGACACCCACGTAAAGCCAGGGCACGTGAAGTGAGGTGTATGTTGACTGCACACAACACTGACTGTGAGAGCCATGTGCTCCCCCTCTGTCCAATCAAAGCACAGCAATAGTTCAGTCAGCACACCCCACCCATTCTAGGTCGGCAAGTGCAGTGAGCAAAACTACACTGTCCCGGGAGACCATCTTGGTAAGGACAGTTTTGTGGTCCACTGAGCTGAAGGAGGCCACTCGTGTGGCCCAAACTAGCTGATCTGTGTCCCCTCCAGTGAGTCAGGCTCTTTCCATGTGTAAAGCTGCAGCATTGGCCCCAAATGTAGACTGGCCTTTGTGATGAGGAGACATCAGAATCTGCCCTGCCCTGCCCTGCCATACTTCAGCAGGGATTCAGTGAATCTAGTGATCAATAAGGGGTCTTACCCCCCTCAGTTGGCTGCATGCCCAGGACGGGAGGTAGACTTAACATAGCAAGGGGAAAATACCAAGCCAGCTTTGACTTTTTCCAGAGTAGTCAAAGCTGCCTCTAGCAATGGGGGCCTGACAACCAGTGTGGTTTTTTTTGGTAATTGTTTCCATTGGTGTACAATGGCAAAACAGACGTCACGGGACTGAAGTGAATTAATAACAGTGCAGGCTGGGACTTGAAAATGCTGCTTTCTCTGGCTGGATTTGCTCTTGAGTTTTCTCTAGCACTAAAAGACTGAATGTAAATAAAAAAGAGCGGCAACTCTGGCAAAGCCTGCTGTTCCACGCAGTGCCTGCTGTAAAATCGCAGTGCTGCCATTCAAGTTTAACTTGTTTTGAAGCAATCGCAATGTACTTAACTACGTAAAAAGGAGGGTGCTAGGAGCCAGATCCAGCAACCCAAGCAACGGCACTGGTGGAGCTTCAGTGGTGCAGAATCCAAGCGAAGAGCTGGCAGATGGATGCAACTCTCATTTTACAGCCTGGGGGGAGTGATTCGGCAGCAGGGACTTGTACTGACAGAGCACCACCGGTGTCGCTACATGGGTGCAAACAACCCTCAAGCCCTCATTCCCACCAGTGCCAGTTGGGGGAAAGCACGGCTGTGTTGTGGGGGATAGCGTTTTGCACCACAAATGATCTGAGGAAGTGGGACTGGCCCACGAAAGCTCATCACCTGTTAAACCATCTTGTTAGTCTTCAAAGTGCTACATAGTTTTTCCTTTTGTTTTTGCACCACAAAGAATCCTGCTCCCAGAGTAGGCGAGTCCGGAAGTTACTCTTCAGACTGCTGCTGCTACGTTCCTCTGTGTAACTTCCCTGGGCCTGTGCAACACCAGCGTGGGAAAATAGCTTGTGGGCTACAAACCAGGAGCTCCATTTGAGACACTCTGTGCCACCTGTGACAAAGCCAGGTCAGAGGGAGAAAGGCGGCCCTAGGAGGGAGAAAAAAAAAGCCAGCTCCTTTGTTAAGGAGGAAGGGCCATTTAGGAGCAGCTGACAAGGAGCTGTCTCAGACAGATTGGTGAGAAGAGCCTCAGGCAAAGCACTCCCTGTCTATCAAAGGGAGAAGACGGAGTCTGGCAAGGGCTAGAGGGGCCCTTCCCGCACACCGTGAGTCTGTTGCAATAGATCACTTAAATGCCCAGCAAAACTGAAATGGATGCAGTGCACCAGAAAAGCAAAAGTCTCCCTCTGGACTACAAATTACTCCTGCTGGCCCTGGCCCTCCCTGACTGACCAGCCGGCCTCTCCCAGTTTAGATCCAATTTAGAGTTCTCAAATTAGAGAACAAATTGGGAGGGGGAGCCAAGACATGAAAGCCTGGCCAGCGACAGGAGTTCCTGTCTCATAATTGTTTATCGGGCGGCCTCTCAATGCGCACCATGTAAATCCGTTCCGACACCGGCGAGCTCTCGAACTGCTCCTGGTCAAGCCAGTAGCTGCATTCCACTGATCCCATCATGCTAAAACCTCCCAGCCCTGCAAACTTTGCATTCATCTGCATGTTAAATACATCGGCTTCTTCAGTTACGCGCTTTCTTTTGAAAGCAAACGCAGCTCAGGGTGGGGTTCCTGCCACTGGCACAATCTGCGGGCTGCAACCTGAGCTTCATGAAAGCCCTGCCATCCTGCTGGTTCCCATAGGGTCCAGCCCCTCCCTCTGAATGAGACTGATACTACCATTGAAATGAATGACAGGCTGGGGAAGTCACCAGGGAACTGGAAGCCACTCAGGGTTATGGTGTCAAAGGCAGCTGTCCAGAGGATGTCCGCAAATGTGGTAATTGTGCCTGGCAGGGGGCAGTTAAGAGCCAAATAACCTGATCTCCTTGAGCCCTAGGCTTGCCAAACCCTCCAGGATTGTCTCGGAGTCTCCAGGAACTAAAACGCTGGAATTAAAGATTATGCCACGTGATGCAGCCGCCTGGAAGATGTTCAACCAAAATTGGCACCCCTATTGCGTGCCTGTAAGGCTGGTAGTCACAAGCACAGGTCAGGGAGCAACAATACGGCCTTGTCTTTCAAAATTCGGCTAAAAGCCAAATCATACTTCTCTCTCAGTAACTGTGGAAAGTGGCGAATATGAATGCTTTGATGACGCGGCTGCGCCTTTAAATGGAGTATTGGTTGTATGCTAGTGTCTATGGAAAAGCCCTGTAGAATTGAATGGAAAAGGGTTACGTTCCTATTGGTCTATCAACCCAAACTGTAGAATTTATTAGAGAATAATATGTCCACTATAGAATTCTATAGGATGGAATTACTAAAACCAATAGTAATTATCACACTCTCTATTAAATGCCTCTGGTTTTTAGAACAATGTCTACAGAGGCCAGCTGGCTTTCCCGTGAGGGACATGCTTGCAGGTAGAAAGCAGTTAAGAAAAGCAGATAAACATTAGGGACTGGAAAGGCATTCTACCCACTCACATCAGGGTTGAATTTGGCTCCAGGAGTTCATAGGAAGAAGAGAGAAAACCACCTGGCTGAAAGAAGATCCTAGCTCCTCTCTCCAGCCAGGAGTGCTGGTGTAACTGCAAAGTGTCCCCCACATAAAGCGATGTGTGTGAGACACAGAGAGAGGCTGTGGTAGGCCTTAGAAAAGGCTAAGGCAACCGCTGGATGTGAAATCCTTGCCCCATTAAAGACACTGGCAAAATGCCCATTGAGCTCACTGAGGCTAAGATTACCCACCAGGGCTTGGTTCTGCAACCTTTGTTCATGCTGAGCAGAGCTTACTTCTTCAGGGGAACCCACTGAAGTGAATGGGATTCCTCCCACCAGTTTCATGCAATGGGAGGAACTGCATCTTCCTTTCCTGGTCCCAAAGGTCCCCAAGCTAGATTCCAAACGGCCTTATAGAATCAGAGTTGGAAGAGACCTCAGGAGTCATCAAGTCCAACCCCCTGCCCCAAAGCAGGACCAATCCCAACTAAATCATCCTAGCCAGGGCTGTCAAGCCGGGACTTAAAAACCCTTAGGGACAGAAATTCCAACAGCTCCCTAGGGAACTCAGTGCTTCACCCCCGTCCTGGGAAAATAGTTTTTCCTAATATCCAACCTAGACCTCCCCCACTGAAACTTGAGACCATTGCTCCTTGTTCTGTCATCTGTCACCACTGAGAGCAGCCTTTCTCCATCTACTTTGGAAGCCCCCTTTCAGGTAGCTGAAGGCTGCTATCAAATCCGCCCTTTTCTATAGACTAAACAAGCCCAAATCCCTCAGCCTCTCCTCATACGTCGTGTGCTCCAGCCCCCTAATCATTTTGTTGCCCTATGCTCGACTCTCTCCAATGCATCCACATCTTTTCTGTAATGAGAGGAGGAGCAGAATTGGATGCAATACTCCAGATATGGCCTTACCAATGCTGAAAAAAAGGGAATAATCACTTCCCTAGATCTGCTGGCAATGCTCCTATTAATGCATGTCAATATGTCGTTCACCTTCTTGGCTACAAGGACACACTGTTGACTCATATCCAGTTTGTCATCCACTATAACTCCCAGGTCCTTTTCTGCAAAACTGCTGTCATCCCCAGCCTGTAACAATGCTTGGGATTCTTCTGTCCCAAGTGCAGGACTCTATACTTGTCCTCGTTGAACCTCATCAGATTCCTTTTGGCCCAGTCCTCCAATTTGTCTAGGGTTAGGGTTAAGTACATGGGAAGTGGAAGTGCAGAGAGCAGCAGGGATGGCAGTGGGACCCATAGAGCCACTAAGATGGTGCTTTGGTTGAGCTGTCAGGAGAGACCAGCTGGAAAACTCACCGGGTGAGCCAGAAAATTCATACTCTGTGATCTAACTAACATCATTGCTCTCTCAGTGCTGCTGCATCCACTCTGCTCATCATCTGGGAGGCATTTAAATCTCTCCTGGGTGGCTTCCCAAGAGCTCAGCTTACAGGGAACACTGATCATGACCCACTCTGGGGGCCTGACCCACAGTTTGAGAACTGCTTCTTCAGAAGAAGAGAGCGAGGTGTACATGTAGCAACTGTTATTTTAATCATCACTGGGCAACTTTGCATTAACAAGAGAAGGTCCAGAGCCTTAAAGGTATTTAGACACCCTACCCTCCATTACAGTCAATAAGTGTTAGGCAACTTGAAGATCGGGGCCTGAATCCCAGATTGAGAACAGTAGCACACTGGTATCCTTTGATGCTCAAATCTAGAGAGGGACATCTACTGGCCCGTGATCTAAGTACACCGATGTCTTGTGGGAGTCATGCAACATCTTCAACAGGTTAAAGAATATTTAGCTAAGTTAAATGCATTCACATCAGCAAGACATAACGAAATTCACTGTGCAATACTTACGGATCTAACAGAAGCAATCTCAGAACCATTAGCAAAGATCTTTGGGAACCCATGAAGGACAGGTTGGGTCCCAGAAGATGAGAAGGGCAAACACACTACATATCTTTAAAAGGGGGAACAAAGAAGACCCAGGGAATTATAGCCCGGCTGGCCTAACTTCAATACCTGGAAAGATACTGGAACAAATTATGAATCAAACAATTTGTAAACACCTAGAGGATAATCGTACTGGCCAACATGGATTTGTAGTGCTTCATTTTTTGCCAGGACTGAGCCCCAACACCTCTACACTTGGCATTTTGTAGCTCCAGCATCTCTGGCCTTGCTGCCCTCGTTATGAAAATAAAAAGATTGTTTGAGCCCTGGCACCTAATTGCTTACAAATGAAGCATTGTGGATTTGTCAAGAACAAATCCTACCAAACCAACCTATCTTCCTTCTTTGGTTACTGGCCTAGTAGGTAGGTGGAAACACTAGATGTGATGTATCTTGATTTGTGTAAGGCTTTTGACATAATCCTACATGGCAGTCACTTAGGAATATTTGGGAAATGTGGTCAAGGTGAAATTACTCTAAAGCACACACACAACTGGTTGGAAAAACTTACCCAAGGGGCAGGTATCAATAGTTCACTGTCAAACTGGGGGGCATAGCTAGTTGAATCCTGCAGGAGTTTGTCCTGGGTCCAGGACCAGTCAATTGGCTTGGAGAATGGAGTGGAGAGTACGCTCAAAATATTTGTGGGTGACACTAAACTGGGAGGAGTTACAAGCACTTTGGATGACAGGATTAGAATTCAAAACCATCTTCACGGGTGAGAGAACTTCTCTGAAATCAATTAGATGAAATTCAATAAATGCAAAGGCAAAGAATTACACTTAGGAAGAAGAAATCAAATGCCCAACTAGCAAATGAGGAATAACTGGCAAGGTCAGCGATGGGGAACCTAGGCTAGTGAGAGTCATGAGTAGCCCTCCTCCATCTCATCTCAGTGAGCCGCAAGTTTGTTGTAACCAAGATGGTGTCCCAGGACAGGGTAGTTTTGCTGCTGCACTTGTGTACCTAGAATTTGTGGGCTGTGCTGACTGAACCGTAGCTGTGCTTTGATTGGATGCAGAGGGAGTGCAAGGCTCTCTTAGTCTATATTGTGTGCAGTCAGCACGCACCTCACTTCACGTGCCCTGGCTTTACGTGAGTGTCACTTCAGTAATACCAGTAGGAAAAAAACTATATGGACGGAAACCAGTGGAATCTGCCAACCCTGCTTGTGGGCAACGGTAAACAAAATGTCTGATGGGCTACACACAGAACCCATAGGGCCACATGCAGCCCATGGGCCGCAGACTGCCCACCGCGGGCTAGGTAGTAGTCCTGCTGAAAAGGATCTGGCATTTATAGTAGATCATAGAATCATAGAACACTAGAACTGGAAGGGACTCTGAGAGGTCTTCAAGTCCAGTTCCCTGCCCTCACAGCAGGACCAAGCACCATCTAGACCAGTGTTTCTTAAACTATGTTCCGTGGAACACCGGTGTTCCGTGAACAACTCGCAGGTGTACCACTACCTCTTCTTTGTTTTTGTTACTTCTTTGGGTTTGGTTTTTTTTTGGTGACAATTTTTTTTTTTTTTTGAAGAAAATTGTCATGGATGTTCTTAGGGTATTTTCTAATTAAGGAAGTTTTTCCGCTTTTCTCGGCGGCTGATGGAAGCCCTCTTGGGACATATGACAATTAAAGGGGCTGTGACCGCATTTTGGCCTGACCTCCCGAGGTCTCCCTGGTTACTCCCCCCAGTGCTTTTTTTTCCCCTCAAAAATTTTTAAACTGTGCTTTTTTTTTTAGAAACCATCTGGCAACCCTAGGTGTTCCACATAAAAATATATTACTGTTTGGAGTTCCTTGGTCTCAAAAAGTTTAAGAAACACTGGTCTAGACCATCCCTGGTAGATGCTTATTTAACCTGCTCTTAAATATCTCCAGAGACAGCAATTCCATGACTTCCCTAGGCAATTTATTCCAGTGTTTAACCATCCTGACAGTTAGGAAGTTTTTCCTAATGTCCAGCCTAAACCTCCCTTACTTCAATTTAGGCCCATTGCTTCTTGTCCTATCATCAGAGGCCAAGGAGAACAATTTTTCTCCCTCCTCCTTGTGACACCCTTTTAGATACTTGAAAACTGCTATCATGTTCCCCTCTCAGTCTTCTCCTTTCTAAACTAAACAAGCCCAATTCTTTCAATCTTCCCTCATAGCTCATGTTCTCTAGACTTTTAATCATTCTTGTTGCTCTTTTCTCGACCTTCTCCACTTTCTCCACATCTTTCTTGAAATGTGGTGCCCAGAACTGGACACAATACTCCAACTGAGGCCTAAATCAGTACAGAGTAGAGTAGAAGAATGACTTCTCGTGTCTTGCTCACAACACTCCGGTTAATGCATCCCAGAATCAAGTTTGCTTTTTTTGCAACAGTGTCACGCTGTTGATTCATATTTAGCTTGTGGTCCATCATGACCCCTAGTTCCCTTTCTGCAGCACTCCTTCCTAGACAGTCACTTCCCTAGACAGAATGCACATTTAATATGAGTCAATGATGTGATTCATTTGTGAAAAACTCATTCAGGGGCTATAACAGAAGTGTTGCATGTGAGACATGGGAGGTAATTATTCTGCTCTTCTTGGCACTGGTGAGTTCTCAGCTAGAGCGCTGTGTCCAGTTCTGGGTGTCACACATTAAGAAAGATATGGACAAATTGGAAAGAGTCCAGAGGACAGCAGTGCAAATACGAAAAGATTTAGAGACCATGACCTCTGAGTAAGGGTTAAAACAACTGGGCACATTCAGTCTTGAGATAAGAAAACTAAAATGAGGGAGTTATAAAGAGGACAGTGATCAATGGTTTTCCGTAGCCACCGAAGGTAGGACAAGAAGTTTTAAGCTGCATCAAGGGAGATTTAAGTTAGATATTAGGACAAACTTCTAACTTTAAGGATAGTTAAGCTCTTTGGAATTCTTGTCACTGAAGGTTTTTAAAAACAGGTTGGACAGATGCCTGACAGGGATAGTCTAGGTATAGCTGGCCCCAGTGGATCCGACAGCTTAACCGGGCCTTGGAGCATGATGGGGGGGGCAGGGGGGGCCTGCTCTGTGCCCCCAGAAGAGGCGGTGCCTCAGGCAGAAGAGGCAGGGCTGAGGCCTCTTAGCACTGCCTGGAGAGTGGCATGCCTTACTCAGGCAGCTGTTCAGCACTCCGGTAGCAAGTTAAAGGATAGTAGCAGCAGCAGGGGCTGGGAGCTCCAGGCCCTGTTGAATCACCGGGCCCTGGGGCAGTTGCCCCCTTTGCCTCCCCTCCCCCCATCAGCAGGGGGGAGCTAGACTAAATGACTGCTTGAGACCCCTTTCAGCCCTACATCTCTCTTATTCTGAGTCAATTTTGCTTTTCCCTTTTATAGAAACTGGCCCTGATGACTTAAGTGGGAAAAGCAAAGAGTCCTTCATCAGGTTTGTTTAACCTGAGATTACCACAGTCACAAAAACGGGCACGGAGCACGGACTGTGTCATGCATCATAAAGGGGAAGGCTCTTGAAATAGGAACGGGATCATGGGGCAAATGGGATCCAGTCCCCATTCAGGTTGCGAGTGCCTGACGCAACCAGATACTGGAATGAGACACCTGACGGTCTCATTCCAGTCCCTCGTTAGCACACATGCAGTCCTGAGATGCAGCCCAGGCCACTGCTGCATCGGCAGAGCTGTGAGGGGTTGAGGGCAGATGGGCGAGTGTCTGTCTGGTGGGCTGTTGTCCACACCCCACACAAATAGGGGACAAGGCAGACACAGACGCAGGTCAGTAAAATGCACTCCTTGGGTTTGTGAAAGCCCAACCCCATGCGTGTCTGGGATAACTGAATTCATGGTTGTTCCTTATCCCTCACTTCATTCTTCTCACATCCAAGGCTGACTTTACTACTGTAACATAGGGTTTGTCTACACTAGCCCCCTAGTTCGAACTGGGGAGGCTAATGTTGGCATTCGAAATTGCAAATCAAGCCTGGGATTTAAATATCCAGTGCTTGATTTGCATCTTCCCGGCTGGTCGCCATTTTTGAAATTTACAAGTCCGGACTAACTGCCCGTGTCTACACGCGGCAGGGACCCGGTAGTTGGAAATAAAGCCCTAGTTCGAACTACCTGTTATTCCTCCTGGAATGAGGTTTAACAGGTAGTTCGAACTAGGGCTTTATTTCGAACTACCGGGTCCCTGCCACGTGTAGACGCGGGCAGTTAGTCCGGACTTGTACATTTCAAAAATGGCGACCGGCCGGGAAGATGCAAATCAAGCACGAGATATTTAAATCCCGGGCTTGATCTGCAATTTCGAATGCCTACATTAGCCTCCCTAGTTCAAACTAGGGGGCTAGTGTAGACATACCCATAGACTCATAGGCCTGGCAGGGACCTTGAGAGGTCAGGTCCAGTCCAGTCCCCTGCCCTCATGGCAGGACTTTTATTGAGATCATGAAGGTGGGACCATTAGGCATTGCCATGCCTGAAATATGCCATATCCCGGACTCTGTGCTCCCTAAAACTTACCAGACTAGTCCTAAGAACTGGGTCCGTTTGCAACCATTCGGCTGTTGCCACATTTTTTTCCCTTCCAAAATAATGGATCAAATATTCAAGGTGAGCCATTAACGGCACACTGGGGTGGGGCTGGGCCAAGCCATTATTTCCCTTGGCGCTACTTCTGATGCAGGAGTTCCATGCAACTCCCGCTGTTTGCACAAGCAGTGATGTGTAACAAGCACGTTGTCTGGTTGTACTTATAAGCTTCAGAGGCAGTGGGAGTATAACAAGCACATTGTCTGGTTGTACTCAAGCTTCAGAGGCAGTGGGAGGTGAAAAGTCAGCTGTCTGTCAGGACCCAATGAATGGGAAAGAACTAGAAGTCAGCTGATCTTTCCTCACTCTGCCCCCACTGCAAACACTTCCTCCGCAGGATATTTCAGGCAATTCTGTGACTTAGGACAAAGGACTCAGAAACAGAGTGTGGCAAATCATGGATTTTTTTAGCCTTGGGCCTTTCTAAAAAGCAGGGAAATTGTTTAGGGTCAAACTGAAAAGGAAAAAAATTTCAGCAGATCAAAAAGTAAAAATAAAAAAGTTTTGATTTTGAGCAGTGAGCATGTTTTATATCTACTGTATATTTGAGAGCGTTTGTGTCCTTGAGCAAGCGAGCGAGTCTCTCTGTCTGTCTGTGTCTGTCTGTTTAAGAATTGCTCCTAAACGGTAAGAGCGAGGACCACCAAATTCAGTAGACAGCTTCCTCTTATCATAACTTAAGCAAGGTCAGGGAGGCAAGGTGGGGGGTTAAATCCCTCCCCTCCCTCCCTGATGCATACATAGGGTTGCCAGGTGTCCGGTATTCTACCGGACAGTCCAGTATTTGCACTCTTTGTCTGGTAAAAAAATCAGAGAATACTGGACGTGTGCAATGTCTGGTATTCTGATTTTTCCGGCTGCGCACCGGACAGAAGCCTGGCGTGGGCAGGGTGAGCGGCTGGAAGGCGGGACCACGATCAGCGCTAGGAGCCTGTGATTGCGCAGAAGCCTGGTGGGGGCGGGGGGAATGGCTGGGACTCCCAGGCTGGGAGGCAGGGCCGCGATCACCACTCTTGGCGCATCAGAAGCCTAGCGGGGGCAGGGGGAGTGGCTGGGAGTCCCAGCCACTCCCCGCGCTGCCCCCCTGCTTCTGACGCACCCAGAGAGGCGATCATGGCCCTGCCTCCCAGCCTAGGAGTCCCAGCTGGGAGGCGGAGCCACAATCGCCACTCTGGGCATGTCAGAAGCCTAGCGGGGGCGGGGGGAGTGGCTGGGAGAGGCAGTACTTATTATCCTGCGCTCCTTTTTTTTTTTTTTTTTGCTTGACCAAAACACCACGTGTCCGGTATTTTTGGGGGAACCATCTGGCAACCCTATGAGTACAGGAATGCATAAAACCATACCAAAAGAGTGACAGTATCATCGGGCAGCTGAAAAGGGCTGGCTGGAGGCATATGCCCCCCCATCCAGGACTGCCCCAGCTCTGAGCCTCCCACCCCTGAGCCACTCTTTAGGGAGGGTGGGGGAGCTTAAGCTCTCCTTTCCCCTGACTCCAGATTCATAGGGAAACATTGCTGGCTGTTCCCCTTTGTCAGGGAATGAGAGGAAAGTGCACAGTTTGCTGCATTCCTCAACTTGCCTGGGGAGCGCAAGGGGGAGACAAACCTGGCCCTGTCCCAGCAAGGGGCATGCACCCCTTCTCTGTCTGTGCTCACTGGAGGGGCACGTCTCACCTGGCCCCAAGCTGCTGCAGTGATGGAGGGCTGGGATAGTCCTCTCTCCCTGGGGCAGCCTGCATATTGAACCCCGCATCTCCAGCCCCACCCCAGAACAATGACTCAAATGAAGAACACCAAAAATTGAGTTAAGGACCCGAGCAACGCTGGGTAAATCCTCTAGTTTTAAATAAAATTAGAAGACATTTCAAAACGAAAAGTCATTTTGAATGAAACAATTGAAACGGTTGGTTTTGAAAATGTCAAAATGAAACACGTGGGGGGATTTCAGATATTTGGAGGGCTGGGGCAGGGAGGCAGATTTGGAAAAATCCAGCGAAATCGACAACTTCTCAAAACATTTCTTGGTCATTGAATCTTCATCTTTTGCTAGAAGAAAAGTTTCAGTTGAAAAAATTCACCCAGCTTTGCTCAGAAGTCCCTGGCTCCGATCCCGGCTCTGTTCCCTAGGCCATGCTGCTTTTCCACAGAGGCATATGGAGCTGAGGACATTTTGATAGCCCTTTAAAATGAAGGATCCAATTCTGCCCTTGAACACACAGCTGTAACTCCTACTGATGTCATTTAATAGACACTTCGATGGGGTAATCAATATGGCTGCGTCTAGACTGGCAAGATTTTGCGCAAAAGCAGTTGCTTTTGCGCAAAAACTTGCCAGCTGTCTACACTGGCCGCTTGAATTTGCGCAAGAGCACTGACGTTCTAATGTAAGAAATCAGTGCTTCTTGCGCAAATACTTTGAAGCTCCCATTTGGGCAAAAGTCCTTTTGCGCAAAAGGGCCAGTGTAGACAGCTCAGATTTGTTTTGCGCAAAAAAGCCCCGATGGCTAAAATGGCGATCGGGGCTTTCTTGCACAAAACTGCGTCTAGATTGGCCAGGGATGCTTTTGTGCAAAAACGCTTTTGTGCAAAAGCATCCATGCCAATCTAGACACGCTTTTGTGCAAATACTTTTAACGGAAAAATTTTTCCGTTAAAAGGTATTTGCGCAAAATCATGCCAGTCTAGACGCAGCCTATGAGAGCTACATAAGCTCTTTTTTAGAATACTCTTATTGAGGCTTAACAACCATATAATAGATCTGTTCCTAATTCTGTTTTGTGGTTATTAATTCCAAATAAATATGTAAGCTATGTGAGCCACAACTCCCAGCAAAGTATGTGATTAGGCTGGCTATGCACACACTTTGGGTGTGTTACAGACAGGCAGGCATACCTGGATAACTGGGCTTCAGGCTATGTGTTCTTTATTGCCTTTGGGAAGGGGTTGCAAAATAAATGATCATTTTAAAGCATTTTCCCCCCCAAGACAGTATGATCCTTGCTGTTTATGGAGCAAGTGAGACATTTGGAGACTTGTATTCAAAGAGCTTGAGTGTGCGGTTTAATGTCTAATCTGTAGATACAAGTACTGTGATCAATTATGCATCTAACTGGTCAGCTGCACATGCAGGTTCCCATTTTGCATGTCTAAACATGGTAACTGCATGCAAATTAAACATGTCATTTGTGCTCACAAGGGTAGTCCTAAGTCTTTGAATACTAGCCCCTTTACCAACAACTTTTCAAACTCTCCCTCCTATTTTGCATGGCCATGATTTGCGAATGCAGCTGATTGATAACACAGCTTTTTCATGAGTGCAGACAATTGTACATGTCAGGCAGGCCACTCCAAAGTAGTAAGTGGGGAGGTCAATTAGAGGTGCATGCAAAAAGTGGGTACAAAATATCAGAGGCTGCTAAAGAAAAATTGGCACTTAGGATGTGTCTAGACTACAGGGTTTTGTCGACAAAAGTGGACTTTTGTTGACAAAACTATACCTGTGTCTACACTACCGCCGAGTTCTGTCGACATAACGTCGACAGAACTCGGCAGTTTTGTCAACGGCGGTAAACCTCATTCTACGAGGAATAACACCTTTTGTCGACAGAGTTCTGTCAACAGAAGGCATTATTTCATCTACACTGTCCTTTGCATCTATACTCTCATGTCGACAAAGCGGCTTGCTTTGTCGACAGAACTGGATGTAGTCTAGATGCTGTTTGTTGACAGAAGCTTTGTCGACAGTATTTGTCGACAAAGCCTCTGTCGACAAAAGCCTGTAGTTTAGACGTCCCCTTACAGTCTATTTTAATGTCTTTCTTTTTGGAAATATTGATGGGTCTATATTCTCTCTCATATTTAACTTCACTAATTTATGCTTGGATAATGGCTGCATTCCTACTTGCTGTGTTCATTTGGTTCTGCACAGGAATTAATATAGGTTTATCAAGAAATCCACTGCGATTTTCAGCAAAGAGAATATAAAGCTGTCTCAATCTTTGTGGTCATCTGAATGCTCACACGACAAAAGCCTGTGCCATCTTCCCTTTCATAACATGCATTTTCTCAGTTTCAGAAATCATGGAGGAGACTGTAATTAACCTTTGGCTAGCTGGGAATGCTGTAGTTGTATCCAGGCTGCACACACACCCTGGCCAGACAAAATATCACAGCTACAGCAGGGCTAGAACATGACTCCTTGTGCTTGATCTAAAGGAAAAATCTCCATTCACATAGGTCTTACAATAATTATAACTGATCACTACTGATCCCATGCAGCAGAAGGAAGTGGTGCACATAACTATTTCAGTGTACTGGAATTGATATGCACATTGTGGTTTGGGAGGGAGAGGATGAACCAACATCAATATCTTTTGGGTTGCCAGGTGTCCAGTATTGAACCGGTATTTGCACCTTCCATCTGATAAAAAAAATTCAGAAAATACTGGGCATGTAAAATGGGGCGGGGGGAGGGAGAACAGGCAGGGAATTAACTTTTTCTGGGCTTTTGTTTTTTTCTCAACAGAATTTGTTCCCATTTTTTGGAGCGAGCGGGGTTTCGGTATTTTTTGTTAAATCAGCTGGCAACCCTAAATATCTTCAGTGATTAAAGGCTTAGTGTCAACTTGAAAATTATTCTTGTCTTAAAAGTTTTAACTGAAGATTCTTGCCAGTAACTTTCAATGATTATGATAGCTGAGCTTAATGTAAACATACATTTTTTTCTGGGTTGTTTATTTTGTTAACCTAACAGCATGCGATGTCCAAAGAGTTTTACTTGCCCCTGAATATCAGATTGTTTTCCTCTGGCCCTGTGAGGCTACATCTACACTGCAGTGCTATGATGGGATACCGTTATTTCGAAATATGGGCATGCAATTCTGACATCCCTGTAAACCTCATTCCACAGGGAGTAAGGGACGTTTCAGAATGGTGATTTATTTCAAAATAAGTGCTGCGTAGACAGCGCCCAATTTTGAAATAAGCTACACAATTTGTGTAGCTCAAATTGTGTAGCTTATTTAAAGCTCCGGGTGCAGTGTAGACGCACCCTGACAGAGCAGATGAGGCAGGAAAAAATTATGGCCTACCTGCCTGTCATGTGATTCAGCAGGGGTTTAAAGAAAGGCGTATGTGCATTTTCCAAGGAGTGGGGTGTTGTGTAGACATTCAGGCTCAGAGCCCAGGCTCTGGCATCCCATGAGGGGGGAGGGTCATCTCACAGTCTATAAGGTATTTGTCCTCCTGATATCCTGTGAGGCAGGGCAGGGTTATCCCCATTTCACAGACAGGGAACTAAGGCATAGAGGAGATCAGAGGCTGAACGGGAGCAGAGAACCAAATCCCGGTCTCCTAGATGCCTCTCCGATCAATGGACCATTCTCCTTTTTAATGTGGGTATAAAAATCACATTCACTGAGAGACACTTAGAGTGGAAACTGCTTTTTAACTCAGGTCTTTTAATTAAATAGATCTGAAGCTGATTCTTTCTCTGCCTTTCAGGCTTGCTGTATGACCTAGGGCAGTTTTCTTAGTCTCACTGTGCCTGTCTGTAAAATGGGCTGATAATTCTTCGCTCCCTATCTTATAGGAGTGTTAGAAGGCTGAGTTCTGAAAGGCAGTTCTGAGAGCCCTGCATGGAAGATGACATAGTAAAGCAAGGCTGCAGCTGCATTTATTGTACATGTCTGCTTCCTGCCCCCAGGCAAGAGATAAGCGAACAGGCAGCATTTCAGATTCCTTCCGTGGCAGGTGTGGAGATCAGCTGTTATAGTGACTGCCTTCTGATTCTGGTTCTTCAATCAGCAGCTGCACCATGTGCACATTAACATGCTCCCCACATACATGCATGCAGAGCCTATCACTCCTTTCCAGCAATAGCCACCTACCCACTCTAATCCAACTCACTTAGGGTACGTCTAGACTACAGACCTCTGGCGCCAGAGGCATGTAGATTAGGCTACCCGGCATAGGAAAATGAAGCGGCGATTTAAATAATTGACGCTTCATCTAAATTTAAATGGCTGCCGCGCTGACCCCACCAGCTGTTTGTCGGCTCAGCGCGGTAGTCTGGACGCTCCGTGGTCGACATCAAAGGCATTTGTCAACCTCCCCGGTATGCCTCCTGGGATGAGGTTTACCTGGGAGGTCGACAAATGCCTTTGATGTCGACCGCAGAGCGTCCAGACTACCACGCTGAGCCGACAAACAGCTGATTGGCTCAGCGCAGCAGCTATTTAAATTTAAATGAAGCGGCGATTATTTAAATCGCCACTTCATTTTCCTATGCCGGGTAGCCTAATCTACATGCCTCTGTCGCCAGAGGCATGTAGTCTAGATGTACCCTTAGTGTGCGTCTACACACCCTAAACTTGAAATAAGAGACGCAATTTGCACTATGCAAATTGTGTATCTTATGTTGATTGAATTTCAAAATAGCGTATTTTGAAATTTGGTATGTCTACACAGTGCCAAATTTCAAAATAACACGCTATTTCGAGACATTCCTTAACCCTCGTGGAACGAGGGTTACAGGGATGCCAAAACAGGTCTCAAAATAGCAGACTCTATCTCGAAATAGTGGGCATGTTCAAATGATGCGGGGTAGCTATTTCAGGGTACTTCTGGTATCCCGAAATAGCCCCGCTGTGTAGACGTACCCTTAGAGAGCAATACAAATTGATCATCTCTACCCATAGAAAAAGGATCCGATTTTTAGCTAAGCTATGAGTCTCCCTTTCAAAGCCATAGTTTTGCAGTGACAAATAATTCCCAGTTCAGAGTTATGGAAGCAACTGATTGCAGTGGCATAAGTCATGTCATTTCAATGTAGAAATCCCACAGTTTGCAGATGCAGTCAGGTAGTGGGCCTTCTTAGTGTCCTAAAGAGCATCTGTGAGTGCAAGTTGTAGTGCAGAATTGTGCCTACCATTATTTGTACCCCCAAACTGGGCACAAAAAAGGAACCAGGCTTTGAAAATCTGACTCCAAATGTACTTGCTGTTTTTTTTAAACGGTTGAGTAAATGAGGTTGTTTTCTCCATTTGGATAGCTTAGATGCTTGTCATGCTTTTCAACATTTGCAAAAACATGTAAAACGCAATTCGGAGGGGATGCTATTAATTATCCTATTGTGTCTGTGTTTTGTTTTTGGCTAAGAACTGAACAATAAGAAAACCAACAACCTAGAACTAGGAGCAGAAGATTCACTTACCCCGAGGCATGCGGGAAGACCCTGAACATGGCCAACGAAAGTTTTGCAGACTTCTTGAATAAGCTCAAAGAAATTCACGAGAAAGAGGTCCTAGGTAAGAAGGCACTCAGGATCACTTCTGCAAAGAGGCAAAAGTAAATTTCTTGTTAAAGCTAAGAGTGGAAACAAGTCAGAGCCTTCTATCTAGTTCCAAAGAACTTGGGCTGGGGTGGCGCGTCTGCAGAGTACCTAGGGAAGAAACGACTGCTCAGCTGAAGTGTCATTGATCTGGGCCAGTGGGAAGCACAGAGGCAGGATCAGATCCTCTAGAAAACGAAGAGGCTGGTGATGGAGGGGTCGGGCCACTTGGTGTTCAGGAAGCACTAAGGTTTCAGATGTCCCAGGATGCAAATCTCAGCACTTTGGGGGTTGGGTGCCAACATATGACAACTACTAAAATAGCCTGGGTGACAAGTGTACCAGACGGAGCCCTGTGAGCCTTACAGAACATTAGGTTTACTGTGGAAATCAGCAACACTTCATACAACGAAAAGAAGCTCATGTAGTTGTTATTTTTATGCTGTCTGGTTTCCTGTGCTCAGCGTGCTTCCCACATGTGTGATGTAATTGTACTTCTCTCTCCAGACACTTGGGAGGTATGGGGGTGGGGGGTTCAAAGCAGTGCAGAATGAATCTTTCCTGAAATACTCCCACCCAAGCAAAACACAGCACTAAGAATCCTATTTCTGTCCCCTTCCTGCTTCAAGATCAGACTGAATTTCCTCTGTTGGAAGCACTTTGCTGTTATCAGCTGGGCCTTCAATCTGGTCTAAAATAACCTGTCTGGGAAATAAATAAGGAGTTAGCAGGAGAGTGTAAATGGGAAGCAGTTTACCTATTAGGATATCTGACTTCAGGTAGGCAGTGATTGGATACTCGTTTGAATAGAGGTTGAACCTCTATAATCCGGACTTCCCTAGTCCAGCAACGTCTCTGGTTCGTCATTGTTGGCGATCCTGAGCTAGGGTCAGGAGCATTGCTGGATTAGAGGGGCAGGGAGCAGCTGAGCTCCTGAAGTCCAGGGGAGAGTGGAGTCCCAGCCCACATTAACCTCCCCTGGTCCAGCAAATTCCTTTGTGCAGGACTGGTCAGGTGCCAGACCAGGGAGGTTCAACCTGTAGTACATGATCAAAGAGGAAGCGGAAAGAAGCAAAAATCCATCCTGAAAGATAGCTCAGCACTAATTGAGGTGAGGAGTCTTTGTTACAATTGTTTGTTTCTTTAAAGCATTAACCACTTGTACATTATTCAAAGTAAGGCCATTAAGAAAAGAAAGCATATGATACTACTTCCCATGGTTCTGGTATTAAAGGCATTTCCAGCATCAGCTTTTTGGATAAAACTGTTATATTTTAAGCTATTCAGGATTACACATACAGTCTCACCAGCTCTAATTCTACACCCTCTGGTGTTTTAAAGCAGTGGCTTGCAAACTTTTCAGATTACTGTACCGCTTTCAGGAGTCTAATTTGTCTTGTGTAGCCCCAAGTTTTAGCTCACTTAAAAATTGTTGGCTTATAACATCAGATATAAAAATGCAGAAGCGTCACAGCATACTACTACTGAAAATTGCTTACTTTCTCATTTTACTATATAATTATAAAATAAATCAATTTGAATATAAATATACTACTTAGATTCCAGTTTGTAGTATATAGATCAGTGTAAACAATTCATTGTATGAAATTATAGTTTGTACTGATTTTGCTAGTGCTTTTTATATAGCCTGTTGTAAAAAACTAGGCAAATATCTACGTAAGTTCATATACCTCCTCCAAGATCTGTGTATCTTCAGCGGTATACATACACCTATCTAAGAACCACTGTTTTAAAGACTACTCTTGAGCAACTCAGACCCCAAATTTAGATATTGCCTAAAAAATTATCTTCAAATCAATCAAGGAAAAGAATGCTACTTGGGCTACAAATATCACCAACATGGTTTGAAACCTAGGAGTATAGAATTTTGCTAATGTGAGAACTAGAGCTAAGTGAGCCATTGGATTTTTTTGGTTCAAGAGCCAAACAAAAATTCATTTCAGATGAAAAGCACCCAAATGAAACAAAAAAGGGGGGAGGGGAGAAAGAAAAATTATTTTTTCAGGCTTTCATTTGGTTTCATTTTGGAGTGTTTATCATCCTGTTTTGTTTTAATACATTAATATAGCTACATTTCTAAAGGAAGCATTAATGCAAAATGAAAAATCTAAATTTTTTTTTCTTTGGAATCAATTTTTTAGGCAATACTATTTGCCAAATTCAATCCAGAATTCAGTGACCTGAAAAATGCAGACGGGTCGGGGGAGGAGTGGGGGATTTACTCTGCATTGAAAATATTTTGCACAGCTCTTATGACAATTAAGTTTTATAACTAGCTAGAAACAAAAGTAAAACTGACTAGACTGCTTTCATTGTCCTAGCAAAGGGGAATGCAAAATGGTGTAAAGGAATAGAAATTTTTAAAAATTATTTCCATTATAATAAACTAACTAAATGGGCAGGGAACCTTGTTTTTCAGAAATGAGATTTTAAAACTAACAGTTTCCTTTTAAGTTGCTGTGCTCTGCTAAAAGTTATTGGAGTACATTCTGTTTCTGAACGGTCACATAATTTGCAATAAATACCCATCTCCTGAGCCTTCATTAATTATTCCAGGACTGCAAACAAAGCTAACAGAGCTGACAACCGAGAAGTGTCGGTGAGTAAAGCGAGTTTTGTTCTGTACTCTAAGCTGTGGTTGTAAAGCTCTGTTGGAGGTATGGGGAAGGGCTGCACTGTTTACTCATAACATTGGAGGCATCTACCCTAGGCTGTAGGCACCCTTAATATTTGTTTAAAACCCACAAACTGGAACAAGAAGGCAAGTCCAGTAGCAAACTCACTGTCTTCTTTTAATATAATCCTCAAAGCCATCAGCGGTGTCCTGAATCACTCACCTAGCAAGTGGGTCATACCTACGAAAGCTCATGATACCATCTACATGTTTTGTTAGCCTTTAATGTGCTACTAGACTATTTGTTGTTTTTTAAGTTTTTCCTAGCAAGGGCAGTTCAGGCTTACCAAGTTGTCCTTTCAGAACTGATCAAGATGAAGTGAGGCACATGAAGAACTTCTGAGCTACTGTACTGGCATGGCGTGAGATTTTAAAAACTCTTTGCAACACATTCAATCAGATTAAGCCAGAGAGATTCTTCTCCCACCCTACCATTTTGACATTTTCGAACCTTTTACTACCAAAACAAGTTGTCCTGTGGCAACTTAGCCCTGGGCTACACTAAGGTGTTATTTCGAAATAACCCCCCTTAGGTCGAATTTATAAGCAGAGCATCCACACTACCAAGCCCATTATTTCAATATAATGGGCTGGTTATTTCGAAATCTGTACTCCTGCTTTCCTCGGGAAATAATGCTAATTTCGAAATAGTTATTTTGAAACAGTGTTAGTGTGGTACTGCTATTTTGAAATAACTATTCTCCAGAGTAGTTCAGACTAATTACTCCCCAGTGCTTCCTGGGGCTCTAAATTGAGGTAGCACGTCCAGATTAACAGAGCCTGCTTCGGACTAATTTCGAGATTTCCCCGTAGTGGGCACATGCTGTTTCAATTTTGTAAAATTAGGGGTTATTAAGTCGAATTTAATTAGTTCAAAATAATTTCCTAGTATAGACCTGCCCTCAGAGACTATCAAAAATACATAGGATTGTAACATGGTGCAACTCACTGCCCGATCGCCACCTGTTGGTCACTCCGGGAATAGCTCTGTTCACCCAGAAGAGGGTACTCCAGTGCTGATGTCTCACCTGCTGTTCCTTGTTATTAGTGGTTCTGCCACTTTACATTAGGACCCATGTCCCTCCCACAGTGCAGCACCCTCCCCTCTGGGTACTGCCCTGCCGCAGTGACCTCACACTCTGAGGTCCTCCCTCTCAGAGAACCCCCAACCCCTTATACTCACCTTGACTCAGTGACCGACTGCTAGTTGTCATCTAGCTGCTGCCTCAGGGGCAAACCACAGTCTGAAGCAGCCACTCATCATTGGCACAGGGTGTGGACCTGCTGCCTCCCTGCAGCCCTAGTACCCTCAGGCCTTGCCTCAGACCCTGCAGCCTGAGAGTGAGGTCAACCCAGAGCTCCCCAGTTGTTCTCTGTCTCAAGAAGCCTCTCGCTTCCCTGGCAGCCAGGTCCCTTCTGCTCCACAGCTGGAGCAAGAGTGTCCCCCCTCCACTCCAAGAGTCCCCATTTATACAGCCCTCAGCTGGGTCCTAACTGGGTGATACATGCAACAGCTGCTTGGTGCACAGCCCCAGCTCTCCCCCAGGGCTGGATTTAACCCCTGCTAGGCAAGTGCGGGGCAGATGCCCTGTCACAAGGATTATGAGCTTTCGAGGTTAAAATGCACTTCATCTCATGAGACCTTTTTGTTAGTAAAAGGTTACGCCTCAGGGGGCCATTGTATTAGGCTGTAAGTTTTAAAACAACAAGTAGTCCTGTGGCACCTCAGAGACTGTGTGATTTTGCAATCTTAAGGTGTATGCATAGGTTTGGGGGGGTTGTTGTTGTTGCAATACAATATATATAGGCCTGGCAGTGTTTTATTTTATATAAGTTTGATGGATAATATCAATGTTTATTTTTAAGCATTCTTTATTTGTATCAATTTAAATTTTACAGTTGTGCAGAATTCTGGTTTTAAGCATTTTTTCCTGATTTATATCCATTAAAACCTTCACCGTGTCAGGAAATTATGCATGAGGGTGCCAGACAATAATTATTTAAGGACAGTAGACAATATTCCAAAAAGACAAATTGTCAATATCACGTGTCAAAATATACAAAATAAATAGCCTTAAATTAAATTATAATAAATTCTCAAGCAGCATGTTTCTTACTGTGCCTACCTGTACATTCTGATTATTACCAATGGAAATATTTTTTTCATTGGTTTGTGTGTACAGTGAATTTAACATATATCAGCAATTTCCAGTAAAACATTTGTTCCTTCCGGTCCTAACTACATGGAAATGACAAACCAAGCAGTGGTATCCAAAATCTTTATCCTGTTGAAGTTTTCATCACTTATCCCTGGGCCCTGAGTCAGGTTCCATCCCCTGTTGTTAACAGAGTCATTCACCAGTGCACCTCTGGTTTACCAATTTTTTAGCTCAGAGCAGGCTGTGTCCTTTTGTGTCCCATCCTGTTTCTCCGATGGGAATTGTTACCCTTGCACTAAATTGCTCTGGTGCCAGCACTGAATCTGTTTATATCCCCATCTGTCCAATGCACTTACTGCTCCACAGAGCAATCATAGATGAGTAATAATAATAGTGGGCATGGCATGACTGGGCTAGTGGATGAATCCTGCTGCTGGCAGCACACTGGGAACAAGCAGCAGATGTTTGGGGTAAATCAAATAACCTTTTTGTTTTGTCCCATGCTGTCCCCTGGATCAGCGATGCCCAGAGAATGGAAGAGCTATTTGCTAAAAACTACCAGCTAAGGGAGCAGCAGAAGGTGCTTAAAGAAAATGTAAAAGTGTTAGAAAACAGGTAAGAAGGGTATGTGTGTGTGTGTGTGTTTGTGTGTTTGACCTAGTGCTGTTTTGAGCCCAATAATGTACATGCCTACACAAAACTTCTTTGTAATGCCATTGCAAAGAGCAGAATATAGCACTAACTAGTGCTAGCAAACTGAGAACCCATGGGGCCAGACTCTGCTCTCAGTTACACCAGTGTAACTGCAGTACCTCCATTTGCAGGGATGTGATTAACAGACATACCATGTGGAATGCACAGGAGGTAATTGTCCCATTCTTCTTGGCATTGGCGAGACCTTATCTTAGCTGGACTCCGCCGTCCAACTTTGGGTGCCACACGCGATGAATTGGAGAGTCCAGAGGCAAGCAAAAGAAATGATAAAAGGTTTAGGAAACCTGACCTAAAGGGAAAGGTTACAAAAACTGGGTATATTTAGTCTTGACTGAAGGGGCCCTTCAAATAGGTTAAAGCAACGGGGATCAATTATTTTCCATGTCTGCTGAAGTTAGGACAATAAGCATGGGTAACGGGTGGAGCCCCCTTTCAGAGAGGCTAGACCCAGCTCTGCCCCTTCTGACCCCTCTGCAAGTGGAGTCCCAATGACCTCCTCAGCCAGAGGAGCCCTGAGACTCCCCACCTTCATTGGGGGAGCCCCAAGCTGGCCAGAGTCCCAAGACACCCACACACATACTCAAAGGAGCCCTGGGGCTCGCCTCATTGGCCCCAGGAGCCCTGATCCAGCCAGAGCCCCAAGATCCTCCCTTGGCCAGAGGAGCCCTCAGATGGCTGGGGCCCTGAGATCCCTTCCCCTGGAACCACAAGACCCTCCTTTGGCTGGAGGTGCCTTAAGTCAGACACAATCCCAAGAACCTCCCTTGGCCAGAGGAGACTCGAAGTAGCTGGACACTGAAACATGCCCCACCCCACCCTATTGCAGGACCCCTGAGACCTCCTTCCCCCCAGAGCCACAAGACACGCCCCCCCCTTCAGCTAAAGGAGCCCTGAGCCAGCTGGAGCCCCAAAACACACACCCCTCATAGCTAGAGCTCTGAAGCTCCCCCCCCCCCCGAGGAGTCCCGAGACCCCTTCAGCTGGAGGAGCCCCAGGCTGGCTAGAGCCCCGAGCCCCCCTGCCTGGAGTTCTGGACCAGCTATAGCCATGCCTCCTCACCCCAGACCTCAAGCCACCCAGAGAAAAACATGTGTCACTGCATGTCACTTCCCCAGAAGAAGCATCTGCTGCAGGTTCCAGAGCGACTGAGGAGGCAGTATTACATATTGTCTCCCTAACCTCTCTGAAACTTCTATAGAGCATCATGATAAATCCAAAACTGCTCCCCAAAGCCCCACAGCCGGGAGTTCGGCAGCCAGGGCAATGCCAGAGGTTGTATTCTACCTGCTGCCAATGACAAGAAGTAATAAGTCACCAGGACCCCAGGGTATTCACCCAAGGGTTCTGAAGGAACTCAGATGTGAAATTGCAGAAATAACTCTGGTATGTGACCTATTGCTTAAAGCAGCCACTGCACCAGTTCACTGGAAGGTAGCTAACAAATCCATGGCATGGCAACGCTTTGACTACTGCGTGCAGATCTGGTTGCCTCTCTCAAAAATTAGAACTGGAAATACCACAGAGAAGAGCAACAAAAAGGACTGGGGCCCGGCACAATTTCTGAAGGAAGAGAGATTAGAAAGACTAGGAGTCTCCAGGTTAGAAAAGAGGTGACTAAGGATTTGATTGAGGTCTGTGAAATGATGAATGGAGTGGGAACTGAATAAGGGAGTGTTATTTGTCACTTCCTGGTTTATGTTTTATATGGACATCCATTATAATTAATAAGCAGCCGGTTTAAACAACCATAAGGAGATGGTTCTTCAGACAATGTGCAGTCAACCTGCGGGACTCGTTGCCAGGGAATGTGAAGGCCCGAAGTAGGGCAGAGATCACAAAAGAATTAAATAAGTTCATGGAGGACAGGTCCATCAATAGCTATTAGCCAGAATGATCAGGGAAACAAACTGATACTCTCGAAGTCTTTAAATCACTGACTCCCAGGAGCTGAGACTGAGTGGCAGAGAATGGATCGTGTGATGATTTCCTATTCTGTTCACTCTCTCTGAGGCACCTGGCCACTGGCTGCTGTTGAAAGACAGGATACTGGGTTAGATGGACCTTTGGTCTGACCTAGTAGGACTTTTCTTATGAGTTTTATTGACAGCAGTGGAGATCTAGGGTTAAATGTTAGGGGAGACTTTCTAACTCTAAGGTAGCTAAACTCTGGAATTGTCTACTAATGGAGGTTGTGGAATCCCCATCCATGGTGGTTACAGGTTGAACAATTCCCTGTCAGGGATGGTCTAGGTTTACCTGGTCCTGCCTCAGCACAGGAGGATGGACTCATCAAGGCCGTCCCGACCAATATACAGATGCACAGAGCACCACAAAATTTGGAGCACCAAATTGCCCCCCAATTTCATGGTGCTTTAGGCAGCTGTGTGCTGCCTATTAGGTGGCACCAACTTTGGTGCCAGCCCTATCCCCCATGGACAGCACACAGAAGGGCCATCCCTAGGGGAAAGGGGAGGGTGTGGCCAAGGTCACTCCACTGCTCCATCCCTGCTCTGCCCTGTCCCACCTCTTCCCGCCCCTGCTCCACCCACTTGCTGCCCCCACGCCACTTCTTCCTCCAAGCCCTCTCCCTGAGTGACATGGCCTGGCAGCGGGGCTTGGGCCCACCCTCACATTCACCTTGGCCCGCTCTGCTCCACCAACTTCCAATCGCATTGCTTTGCTTCCCACTGCTGGTCTGTGTAGGAGCAGTTCCACCCCTTCCCTCAAGCCTCCTCCCCCGAGTGACAGCTAGGAGCCGAGGGAGTGGAGTGGTCACTCTGCTTCCCACCACCACCAGTGAGTGTGGGGTGGGCCCTGACCTTGCTGCCTCCCTGCCCAGGTCTCCTGCCCCTCCCCCCCAGCCTTCAGCTCAATCTCCCCACACAGAGGGTGGCATAGGGCACAAAACTTCTAGGGACAGCCCTGAATTAGATGATATTTTGAAGTCCCTTCCAGCCCTATGTTTCTATGATTCTGTGTAACAGAGACTTAATCTGGTCCATGGAGTGTATTGAAACTTCTTTCACTTGCCTTACTATCGGCTTTGAAAACTCATGTCTCCGTGTGGTTGCTATAGGGAAGAATTGAGTATCTGTACACCTGGATGGGCAATAAGACAGAGGTGGTTTGCCAGGGTTAAGCCCCGGTGAGCCTCTGCCACCTTATTTACCTGTACCTCCTCAGGTACAAGTGCTTGCAGCTCCCGTTGGCTGCAGATCACCCTTCACGGTCAATGGGAGCTGCAGGAAGTAGTGTGGACCAGGACACCACTTCCCACAGCTCCCATTGGCTGGGAACAGTGATCTGCAGCCAGCAGGAGCTGTAAACACCTGTACCTGCAGAGGCACAGGTAAAGACAGTGATTGCAGCCCACCAGAGGCTAACCCTGGTGCATGTCATCTGGCTTGCAGGCCGGTTATTGCCCACCACTGCTCTACACACTATGTAGAGTGGCTCACTAAACTAGACATGTGGATTTTTGCCCAGCATATCACTGTCATGAGTGCCAGAATTCGCCCTTTCATGGTACTGTAGATCTGCCTCCAGATGCAGGTGGGGTTCTGTTTCATTTGCTCATATAACCAAAAAAGGATAACTTAGCTTCTTGGCTCTGTGGTTTTCCATTAAGGTTGCGAGCAGGTCTCTGTGACAGATGCATGGTTGCTCAAGAGCTTGCCAATAAGAAGCAAAATGAGTATGAAAACTCCCACTTCCAGAGTCTTCAGCATATCTTCATCCTCAGTAAGTACAGACTCTAAACAGACCTTCCACTCTGTCCTGCTGGCATTTTGCATATTTGCACCTTAAATGTCTGTGGATCATTTGGGAACAATTGCTTGTGCAATCCTGCACGGTCAATGACCACATGTCAGGGGGTAAAAATCTGAATAGCTAGGCCTAGGAAAATCAACATTTCTTATAAACACCAGAGATTGTATCAAAGAGACGTCAACACAGGATTTTGCTGTGGTATATACATATGGGCCGAGGAACATCGGGCACTTAAAGATCCACTTGGCAAGGTAGAAGCCACACTTTGGACAACACAGGACATTTACAGCAGCTCTGCAGTGATAAAGGGAAATCAAGCAACACGTAGGATTAATCTTCTCCTGAGCCTTTGGCAATACACAGGCACCGCACAAGCCCCAAGTATTTTCCACCCTGTCTCTGATAATCCATGGGGATTGTGGTATTTTGTTTTGCTTTGCCTTTGGAAGGAAGAGAAAAGTGTCAGCAACTGTGTGTTTATTTCCTCATTATGTGTTGATCTTCCTTGCTCCTATACCTCAAGTGTCGCTTTCACACAGGTGTAACAGCCAGACACTGGTGTCATATATCTCCTTTGTACTGTAGCTGTCTCTCTCCTGGTCCTTCATTGCCACTTGGCTTGTAGCAATCATGAAGAAGCACACACTTTTCACCCTAAAGATCCCAGAGTTCTTTGGGAAAAGGAAAGGGAGTTGAGACTCTTTTGGAAATCTGGATTTTAACGTCCTGGTAGACAAAGCGGGCCTCTGTTTCATGGTCTCATCCCAAAGACCCGCCCAGAGGAATTCTTGTCATCCTTAACATACTTTCATACCCACATTGCACAGCAAGCACATGCTTCGACTGTCAGTGTATGTGACAGCAAGGGGTGCCATCAGCGTGAGGGTGAAGCAGGGACTATGATGGAGAGGAGATGCTGTCTGTTTACTAAGAGGGGGTCAGCCTGCACTTCCTAGTTACTGCTGTCTTCCTGCCCATTCCTGGAAGCATCATTTCCAGAAGAGGATGCTAGCAGGAGAGAGACTGTAGAGCCAGACCCACAGACAAATGCTCTAGGGCCATTTCCAGAGGGCATGCTGCCTTCAAGAGCTACAACTCCCAGCTGTGACATCACCACAGATAATGTGTATATGTAGGCAGACAGAGGCATTTTAGTCTACGTATCTTGTAATGTTCCAGCAGGGGGAGATAGAGGGCAATGAACAGCCCAGTCGACTACAGCCAGGAACTTCAGGGGGTAGCCAAGTTAGTCTGTTAGGGTATGTCTACACTTGCTCCCTAGTTCGGACTAGGGATGCAAATGGTGCATACCAAAATTGCTAATGAAGCACGGGATTTAAATATCCCACGCTTAATTAGCATATTTGCCGCCATTTTGGATTCCAGGTATTGCGAAATAAGTTGCCCTGTGTAGATGCGTTATTCCGAGAGAAAACCCTTCTCTCGGAATAACTGTCAAACCTCATTGCACGAGGAATGAGAAGAGAAGGGTTTTCTCTCGGAATAACACGTCTACACGGGGCAACTTATTTCGCAATACCCCGAATCCAAAATGGCGGCCAGCCGCGAATATGCTAATTAAGTGCGGGATATTTAAATCCCGCACTTCATTAGCAATTTCGGTATGCTCCATTTGCATCCCTAGTCTGAACTAGGGAGCAAGTGTAGATATACCCTTACAGAATAAAACAACAAATGGTCTGGTAGCACTTTATAGACTAACAAAACATGTAGATGGTATCATGAGCTTTCGTGGGCACAGCCCACTTCTTCAGATGACCGGAGTTATGAATTTAGGATGTACACACCCAAAATAAATAGGAGAGGGGAAGGGGAGGGGGGAGGGGGGAAAAAAAAGGGGATGGGAGACAGAGAGCTAGAGGGAATCAGTAAATATCTGAAGATTGGGTAGTTAAAACAAAGCAAATAAGAATCAAAGTCAATAGCTAGTATCCTTCCTGCCAGGTCTATGGGAGAAGTTCAGATTAAGACACGCAACTCCAGCTATGTTAATTTGAACTCTGGCGCCGTCCCCACAGCTGGAGGTCGAGGGGAGAAACGCTCCCATTGACTTCCCTTACTCCTCGCAAGGAGTAGGAGTATCAGCGCCAATAGGGGAGCCCGCAGCATTTGATTTAGTGGGTCCTTGCTAGACCCACTGATTCTAACATCAAGATCACCCTCTGGAGCATGGGTCAGCCAGTAAGTATAGAGATGGCTTCAGTATTTAAGGGATGGTAGAAATTCCCACCTTTGCCACTTGGGGCTGGAATGCTCGTTGTGCACATTTCTAATGGTGGGAGGAGACTGGAGCATTCGACTTAGGCCATGTCTACCCTAGACCTGGAAAGTCGACTTAAGGTACACAACTCCAGGTACGTAGAATGCATAGCTGGAGTTGGCTTACTTTAAGGGTGCGTCTAGACTATGGGTTTTTTTCAAAAGGAGATATGCAAATGTTGCACTAATTTGCATATCTTCTTCCAATCACTTTTTCAAAAGTGGGTTTTTCGAAAAAGAAAGTAGGGTGGACACGGTTTTTTCAGAAAAAACCCTTTTTCAAAAAACCGTGTAAACTTCCTTTTTTTAGGAAGAGAGGTTTTTTTCAAAAAAGGGTTTTTTTCCAAAAAACACGTGTCCAGACTACTTTCACTTTCGAAAAACCTGCTTTCAAAAAAAGCGATCAGAAGAAGATATGCAAATTAGCGCCGAATTTGCATATCTCCTTTTGGAAAAAAAAACATAGTCTAGACGGACCCTAAGCTTAGCTTGGCAGCATCCCCGTTGCGGAAGGCCAACAGGAGCAAACGCTCCCGTTGGCTTCCCTTACTCCCCACGACTGCACCGGCCGGAGCTGCCTGCAGCATTAAATTTACGGGTCCATATTAGATCCTCTAAATCAAACGCCAGTATGTTGATCTCCAGTGCGGCGAGTGAAGAAGTGCCTTTAATAGTGTTTTGAAGAGGCCTTGCTGGAGGAATGCAGCTGATTGGTCCTTCCAAACCACTTCAGCTGCAGAGCGCTTGGCATCTCAGTTCTGGAGGAGTTAAAATTCCGATGGAGGGTGGCAGGAGAAATTTCACCAACTTCCCTGTGGTCGTGGCAGATCTGTGCCTTGTTTTAAAGCTGTCGCCTCTATTTGGAACCAATTAGGGGTTTTTTAAAGTTCATCTTGATGGCACCCATCCAAGGCTGCCCCCTCAGGACAGCTTTCCTCTCCCAGCATCTTGCCCAGCTGAGTTCACGTCCAATCGCTAACCTGCCTCACTCACCACCTCTCTCCGCAGGTAATGAAATGAACAGGCTGAAGGAGGAAAATAAAAACCTGAAGGAAGAACTGAAGAGGCTCCGAAGCCTAGAGTAAGTTCTGTTCCAGGTTTAATTCATTGGGTGGTGTTGGGCTGCCCAACGGCTCCCCTAAGAAACTGGCACCACTGTAGGCACGGTTGAGCCAACCCAGGATGAGAACCTCCTGTCCAAGGGAGTGGAGATGCCTGTACAGTCTGCACCATTGGTTTTAGTCCAACTTCCTCGTATGAGCTTCCTGTTTCTTCCCTTGTCATCTGTCCACCTGCATATGATGGAGGCCTTTACAAAGTGTTTGTCTGCAGCCTCGTTGGAACCAGACAGGATGGATGCTTGCCACCTGGTGATGCAGGGGGGGAAATGGGGACGTGGTTCACACAAAGTTCAGGGAATTTCCTGAGCCTGGGTCCCCTTTGTCTGGTTCTCTGACTGAACAGTGGTTGCCCCACAAATGAACAGGAGAGTGAACCTCTACCCTGACTGCAAGTGTATCCTCAACCCCTGAGGACCACCTGGCACTTGTTACATGCCCAGCATACACACGGTGCACCGCTGCTAACGTACTAATTACCTGGGGTGACATCCTGGCCCCGCTGATGGGAGATGGGCGTTTTGCCAATGAATCCAACGGGAGCAGGATTTAACTCTTGGTTTTTAATAGCACCAGCTTCACCTCCGTTCCCACACTGAGTCACCTCTCAAGATCTAACACCTCTTGGCAAAGCCATCCAGACCTTGGGCAAAGGCAGAATTCAGAGTCATTAGAGTGGATCTGCAGTGAAATGGAACACATTTCACATGGGAAAGTGAACTGCAAGAAAGAGAATCAGGAGGGGTTAGGTGGGAAGGATGTTTGCTACAAGTAGTGACCGAGCACAGCGCTTTGGTGAAACCCAAGTACCATGTCAGGTTAGCCAACATACACAAATCAGCTCATTCCTTAAGGATTTAAAGCCCATAGAAATGATCACAAAGAGATCAGCGGAGAAACATGTTTGCTTTGGAAGCCAAAACATTTCATCGGTTTAACGAGAATGCTCACTATTGTACCTGGCATCTCTCACATGACTGCAGAGGTTTCTAGGCCTGGAACTGACTTGCCTCACTGAGCTAGAGCTGTGCCAAAGTTTGTACCAAAACCTCCCTGCGTTGGGGCTTTGTATGGCTAAACTGAAATCTTTGCAGAGTTGCCACATTTGTCCCAGAACTTTGTGAGGACACGGTCCCATAACTGGTTTGCACTGAATTCAAACCAAGGCCATGGCTGCCTATGAAAGTTTGCATAGCCGACTCAGCTGCTGAGTTTTGTTTTGAGATGGTGTCAGGACTGCCATGGGGTTTTGGGGTGCCTAGGGCACAATCTGAAACTGAGACACCCCTCCGCCCCCTTCCCAAAATGTTACCATGGATATGAAAGAGTTGAAGAGGAAGGAGAGGGGATGGAAGGTCAGAGAAAGCCCAGGTGTGTGGGGTCCCTGTGAGGATGGGGAAACTGCCCAGGGTCCAGGTGGGGGGAGGCACTCCGGGCCTCACCACTCCCTATTCTACAGCACTGTTGAGGGCAGCATCCCTGGCTTTTGAACTTGCTCCTACCTCCTGGCTCTCGGCCTAGTAGGTCACCTGAGGCTCAGCAGGATGAGGCAAACGGCAGTGACAGCAGAGTCTGGGCCTGGCTGGGGAGGGCATGTTGCTGCCCACTCTCTTGATAGCCAGTGCCAAACCTGAGTGGCACTACAACTCCAGGTGCCAGGTTGCTGTGAGTCTCACACAAATTAGGCCTGGCCTCCCCTCATTCATTTTGGGAGCTCTCTCAAACAGGCGACATGGGGCAAACTGCTCCTTTTGCCCTCCCCTCTGTGGCTCAGGATGGTGTATTGGTTCAGAGCAAACCTCAGCATGACATTCAGTTGTGGGGAGCTGAAAGGGAAGAAGATGTTTCCACAAGTGCTCAGGAAGCCCAGTCGCCTTGTTTCCCAGGGCTCTGAGTTGTCGCATATCTGTTAAGACAGCCCAGTGTAAAGCTGGTGCTCAGGGCAGCCTTCAAACTGGTGGTTTCCATCTCACCTCATTTTCCATTCCTTTGCATTGCAACAGGGACCGAACAAAGCACCAAAGAGCTCTCTCCAGAGAAAGCAGCTCCATCCCTGACTCCCCATTGGCTTTACTCTCCCCGGTCAGCTGGAAACCCAGCACAGACAAAGCAGCTAGCAGAGAAGCAGAAGAAGAGTACCATGAACAGCCTGGCCATCCACTGGCAGAAGGTATATACTGCTGGCTCCAGCAGAGGGCATGTAGGGACCAATGAAACAGGAGCAATGAACATTAAACAGAACCCTACAATGAACATTAATCTGGAGCATAGTGTCTGCTTTGCATGGAATTACGTGGAGAATAGTAGATAAGACAGGTAGACAGGCACTTGGACACTCACCCCACCGGCTCACAACACTAATGCCACACTCACCTGAGCTCCTCTCAGACGCTTCCCAGGCAAACTCCCTCTGTTTGCTGCTCACTCAGTGCGCTCTGCCCATTTTATAAGGGTGCTAGCTCGAAGCAGGTGCTCCGGCTCAAAGCACGCTTGGTCTCTGGTGATGTCAGGGGGTGGAAAGGGGAAGGTCTCTTTATTTGGCACTAGTGAGGTCATATCTGGAGTATTGCTTCCAGTTCTGGGCCCCCCATTATGGAAAGGACGGGGACACATTGGAGAAAATCTAGCAGACGGCAACAAAAATGATTAGGGGGCTGGAGCACATGCCTTCTGAGGAGAGGCTGAGGGAACTGGGCTAATTTAGAATAGAAGACTGAGGGGAGGATTTTATAGCAGCCTTCAACTACCAAAGAGGTTCCAAAGAGGCTGGAGAGAGGCTGTTCTCAGTGGCAACAAATGGCAGAACGAGGAGCAATGGTCTCAAGGTGCAGTGGGGGAGCTATAGGTTGGATATTAGGAAAAACTATGTCACTAGGAGGGTCATGAAGCACTGGAATGGGTTCCCTAGGGAGGTGGTGGAATCTCCATCCTTAGAGGTTTTTAAGTCCTGGCTTGACAAAGCCCTGGCTGGGATGATTTAGTTGGGGTTGGTCCTGCTTTGATCAGGGAGTTGGCCTCAATGACCTCCTGAGGTCTCTTCCAACCTTATGATTCTATGAGCAGCAGTGCTTCAAAGGAAAATATTCTCCTGAGATGCCCCGGTGTCATCCATCACAGATGATGTGTGGGCAGGCGAGTCTTTTCCCTTTGTTCCTGCCAGCCTCCTTGCAGAGAGTCCTTTGGGCTCCACCCAGAACCAAAAATGAGACAAAGAGTTTCCCTTTTCAGCACGGGCCTCCAAATCCAGATGCCCACTGTTACACATACGACTGATTGTACCCCCACCCCCGTCCGGGCATGCTGCCATTAGTGTGCAGGCAGCCTTTTGCACAACCAACCAGGCCACTGATGTGCATGCACAAAACACCTCTTCGTGCACTTTGTTCCTTCCCTTCCCCCGCCTCTACTGTCAATTGCACAGACAATAGTGAGCATACAAATTCGGGAGCTGGCCTCAGTCTGACAGAAAATTTGGCCCCAGATACTTAGAAATCTTTGTTAGGAAGTACTTGGTGCCATGACAGTTTTTCACGGCTGCTTGAGCAGATTTGTTGGTCCAACTTTTTAGACTGTTGTATTGTAGCACCACATGCAAATGGAACAGATGGGGGAAAATGCACAACTGCTGCAACAGACTGCCGCATAGCTTGTGCAATGACTGGTTGTTGCCTTTGTTTTTAGAGCAGTCTGCAGGACAGAGAAGTTCTCTGGGCAAGCGGATTTCTCCAAGTCCTGTTCTCCAAGAAGCACGTGCTCTGGAAATGGTAAGAGTTCCCTGGGAAAACCTAGCGCTGTCCATCTGTCCTCCTCAAGTTGGATAAGCTGTGAAAGAGAGGGGATGAGGAATGAAAACGTGGGGTGAAGTGACTTGACAAGTGTAACCCATACACCTAGTGTGGTTACTGAGCAATGCAAGTGGTACCTAGACCACAGCAACAGTTAAGCTCAAGAGACCTCTACAGCATGGGCTGGGAGCCAGCTGGCTTTTAGCTCAGCTCCTATACAGAAGTAGGGATCAATGCTGCAGTGATCGATCCACTGGCCATCAATTTATCAATCTCTTAGTGCTCTCCTGTCAATGCCGGGAGGCTCCTATACAGAAGTCCCAGGTTCAAATCCACCTAGTGGTGGTTACACAAGGTCATTCAGTACATCACTGGCAGAACTAGAAAGGGAACCAGTCTCCTGCTGATAAAGTCAATGGCTCTGCTCTGCTTTCACATTTATATTCTGTAAGAGCCTGAGGACTTGCCTAGCAGCAGTTTGACCATTATCCTGTGACAGCATCCAATTCTCTTCAGCTCACACTGGCTCTTCTCCTAAACAGGGAAATCTCTTAGGACTGAAGCATAGGAATATTGCAGAGTCCCAGACGGGGGAACAGCCTCGCCCTGTGGGATATTTTCAGAGGCAGGGAATCCCTGCTGTCTGGTTTGAGCTTGCATCTTTCCTAATCTTCCACCACTTTGAAACTGAAAGTGCATTTCAGCAGAGGGCTCATGGTGCGATGGAGAGCCAGACTTCGTGCCCCCAGAGTTTAGGGTCCATAGCACTGAGTCCCCCAGTGAAAACTCAGGCCTTGTCTGTACTAACGCTCACCCTCAGTCTAAGCTAGATGACTTCAGGTATGCAAATAGTGGAAGTCAATGTACTTATCAAAATGTTTTCTGTGCAGTAAGGTCTTGGAGGCTGCTCCACTATCGATGCCAGCTACTCTTCTCATCCTGGTGGAGTACCGGCATTGACAGGAGAGCACTGAGAGGTTGATAAATTGATAGCCAGTGGATCGATCACTGCAGCATTGATCCCTGGCATAGTGGAAACAAGTTGTCAGTCACATGCATGCTTAATTGTGGCACGGGATCCAGTGATGAGAATTCAGACCAGGTCTTCACTAGGCTGTGACGATTGATCTTCTGGAGTTCAATTTAGCAGGTCGAATAAAGACCTGCTAAATCAAACTCATAGGGGTGCCCCGCCAGCAGCCATTACTCCTGCTCCTGCAAGGACTAAGGGAAGCTATGGGGACAGCAGGGAAACTCAGATCAAGGTACGTCGACTCCACTTCATAGTTAACATAGCTGGAGTTGCATATCTTAATTCAACCTTCCCCTTTAGTGGTTGTGGTGAGATTGCAGATGGGAGGTTACAGTAGTTAATGAAGATATAACAGTAGAAGCTGGAGTCAAAGCCGGTAGGCAAAAATGTAGAGTAAAGGATTATTCAGAGCCTTTTTACAACAGCAGAAAGATCATTCTGTACTGGTCAGAGTCAAGCAAATGGTTGCTGTAAGCTCATGCAAATGGGGGTCTAATGATTTGACCAAAGGATGAGGAATCTAAGAATCTTGGATAAGCCACTAACTCCTGGCTTGACCTTAGACAAGTCACATGACTGCCTGGTCTGTAAGTCAATGCAGCTGGAAAATAAGGAATAAAGTAGGACCTGCTGAAAAACATGATGGTGCATTGGAATGGAGCCTTCTGGGGGACATGAATGGCAGCTCATTATTTAAAATTCCAACACTGTATTGAAGAAGCCTTCAGTTGTTCATTGGAAACTTAACAACTAATTAATCACTTCTTGAATGTAAATTGATAAAAGAGAACATGTATCATCACTAACAAAGAGCAGGGTTTTCTGCTGCCATTGTTCTCTAGCCAGCTAGACTCCTTTCACCTGGGGATCATGTCTGAGAGCCCTTAGACAAAACTGAGCTTTAAACTCTGGAAATGCACATTTTTCTTTTCTGCCTTTAGACTTCCCAGAGGATAGCTAACCAGCTGCACGGGACCATCGCCTTGGTCAGAGCTGGTACCAGACCGTGCCTCCCAGAAAGAATCTCTGCCAGGAGAGCAACGTCACCGCCGGCAAGAAAAACCTCTCTGTCGCTGGAGTGTGAGCGCAGCCCCAGCCATGAGGCGTGAGTAGCAGCATCTCAGTACTGATACATCTCCAGCATCACGCTCTCCTTCGGCCTGATGCAGAGTCACTGCACTCGATGAAAGAATTCTCCACTGATGTCAAGGGCTTTGTATCCAGACCCACCAAGAGGGAGAGCAAAGGTGCAGTTGTCCCAGCACTTGACAATTCAAAGCAGCAGTCCGCTGCTGGTGGCCGGAGCCTCAGGCCTTTTAAATCACCACCAGAACACCACATTGGATCGCCAAGCCATGCACTCTGGGCAGCACTAAGGGCCAGCTGCCCTCAGCTCCGCCCTTCTGTCCTTGCCCCGCCCCTTCTACCTTTGGCTCCGCCCCCTCCAGGAGTGTGGAACCAGGGCCCTCCTATCCTGCCCCGGGGCCCAAGGAGGCTGTCAGCGCTGCTGTTTGTACCAAGCAGCTGTTGTGTGATCAGTGAGTTTTCTTTTTACTTCTCTCTCTTCTCTCCCCTTCCCAAGCCAGTTCTTCCAGCCAGCACATAAGCCCCACCATGGTCTTTGAACCAGGAAGAGCCAAGCTTCACACATTTTGGAGCTTAGGCTTGGCTGAGGCTTCTAAACCTTGTGACTCTAGCAAACTGGGCTGGAAATCTGACAAGGTCAGATTTTTCTCTACTATTTTCTGCAGCTATTCCAGGCAGAAAACACCAGGAGCCTGGTTCTTATGCTATGTTGCGATCAGTCAGTCAGCCTTGGTGGGTTTACTCCTTACCTACACCAGGGCGAATGAAAGAGGAATCAGGCCCCTAAAGAGCGTTCTCTCCAAGTATCTCTGCTCGTCTGCAGTTGGGCACATCAAGAATGGCAGAGATAGCAGCCAAGTGAACCCAACGCTCTCCCGTCACCACACAAAGATCTGAGCACAGGGCAGAGAATCCCATTATTCCTTGTCGAATCCACTTGGCTATTCTGCAGGGCTCATCATAGCAGCCTCTGAGCTCCTCCCGGCCCATTAATTTCAGTGGCGATTAGGGCTGAATCAGAGTCTGTGAGTTTCCCACAGTGAAAGCCAAGTTTGGGTGGGCTCTCAGTGAAGAGGGGCACTGCCAAATACAAAGGAATAGTAACAAGCAAGGACTCCATGGATACAAGCAGGGTTTTCTGACCACAGTTTGCACAGCCCGCCCTCCTCCGCCTCCATTGCTTGGACCTCCTTCAATGTGACTCTAAAACTGTACAAGTGAGTATGTTGGAGGGAGTGGGGAGAGAGGAAGGAAGGAAGGAGACTGACTGACTGACTCTAATGGCAATGTAAAACTGTCAGGTTTTGGCAGCCTAGAGCTCTGTCTTCAACAGGACTGCATGTTCTGTCTCCACTTGTTCATGTCTGTGTAATGCTCTGGTGGTACAGGTCCCCCGGACTTTGTCCATAGAGGATCTGATCCAGCTGGGAAGACTTGGTTCTTGAGCTCAAGCTGGAGCCATTTGTTCTGAAGGTCCCCCTGTTAATCTTTGGTGTGGCAGACAAGACGGAGGCCAACACATGGAAACATAGAATCATAGGCAATTAGGGCTGGAAGAGACCTCAGGAGGTCATAGAGTCCAACCCCTGGCTCAAAGCAGGACCAACCCCAACTAAATCATCCCAGCCAGGGCTTTGTCAAGCTTGGCCTTAAAAACCTCTAAGGATGGTGATTTCACCACCTCCCTACGCAACCCATTCCAGAGCTTCATCCCCACTCATAGTGAAATAGTTTTTCCTAATATCCAGCTTAGATCTCCCTCACTGCAACTTGAGACCATTGCTCTTCGTTCTGTCATCTGCCACCACTGAGAACAGCCCCTCTCCATCCTCTCTGGAACTTCTTTTGTAGTTGAAAGCTGCTATAAAATCCCCCCTTACTCTTCTCCTCTGCAGACTAAATTAGCCCAGTTCCCTCAGCCTCTCCTCATAAGTCATGTACTCCAGCTCCCGAATCATTTTTGTTGCCGTCTGCTGGACTCTCTCCAATTTGTCCACATCCTTTCTGTAGTGGGAGAATCCAAATCTGGGTGCAGCGCTCCAGATGTGGCCTCACCAGTGCCAAATAGAGGGAAATAATCACTCCCCGAGATCTGCTGGCAATGTTCCTACTAATGTACCCCAATATGCCGTTAGCCTTCTTGGCTACAAAGGCGCGCTCTTGACTCATATCCAGCTTCTCATCCACTGTAATCCCCAGGTCCTTTTCTGCAGAACTACCACTTTGCCAGTTGACCCCCAGCCTGTAGCAGTGCGTGGGATTCTTCATATCAGCTTGAGCGCACAACCGATTGGCCCATCTACAGCCTGTAGGCACACACCCATTTTTGCAGACATGCAGGCAGCAGAGTTGTGTACCCAGCTACTTGCTTTGCCCACCCACATACAGATTTTGCACCACTATAATTACTGTTTGTGTGACCTACTGTGGGCATGTCTACACTACAGAGTTTTGTCGGAAAAACAGCCGTTTTTCCAACAAAACCTGAGTTATGTCCACATTGCAATCGTGTTCTTCAGAAAGTAAATCGAAAGAACAGAAGGGTTTTTCTGGCTTTGGTAAACCTCTTTCTACAAGGAAGAAGCCTTTTTCCAAAAGAGCTCTTTTGGAAAAAGGCGTGTGTGGACGGGGAAGAGGGAGTTCTTTCGCAAGAAGAGGAAAGAGGAAAAAGCACAGGTGCCCTGGTGGCCACTCTGTCTATAGTAATAACAGCTTAAATGCAAGAGCGTATCCCTTCAGTGTGGACACTCTCTTTCGAAAAGGCAAATCACTTTTTCGATGCGCTTTTGTGTGTGGATGCTCTCTTCTGGAAGAAGTTTTTTCAGAAGGTCTCTTCCGAAGAAAGATTCTTCCAAAAGAAGCCTGTAGTCTAGACATAGCCTGTGTGTGTGTCAACTGTCAGAACTTCATTGATCTCCACAGCGCTGTGCACGTTTACATCAGCAGAGCATTGAGCCACTCAGTGGCAGCACATGGAAAGCAGATGCGCACAGAAGCACTGTGACAGTGAGGTGTCCCGTGTGGAAACTTGTGTTCGATGATCTTTGTTTATTTGTTTGTTTCCTTTAGTTGCTTAAGAACAAACAAGCCAGATTCCCACAAAGCCACTTCGTCCTGTGAAACTCTACAACTGACCGCCAGGAAGGAGCAGCTCTGCCTCCTTAACCAACATTTCTCTCTGCGCCAGTTTGGACACAAGAGCAACTGTGCTTCTGCAGATAGGGACGCTAGCTCACCAAGCCACTTGCTCCAGGCCAGAGAGGATGAAGACAGAACGAGGCTGCAGGAGGAATGGGATGAGCAAGCTGCCATTTTAGAACTCCCTGGGGCTGTGATGTACACGCAGGACCAGCATTTGGAGGGGAAGCTTCAGTTTCTTAAGCCTAGAGAGAGGCTCCAGTATCTCCTGGCACAACAGCATCAGCGAGGATTCAGGGCTAAAAGAGAAGGCAACCAAAATGCAACTCCAGTTCCAGCTGCTCGTGAGGAAAGCACCCTTTCCCCGCCACAGAGCACAACCGTGGGGTGCAAAGAAGAGAAGTTACTCCTGGAGGAACCTGTGGAAGGGGAAGGTGTGTGGAGAAACAGGGACAATGTGAAGCAAAGGGAGAAGGCAGTGAGAGAGTATCTCCTGGACGCACCTCTGGACCTGTCCGATTATGGCAGGAGGGAAAACCTAAAACCTGCCAGCTGGCACCGATCCCCCAAACAGCGTGAGGCAGACAGTTCAAGCCCAATCCGTGCAGAAAGCCCTGCTCCTCAGCCAGGCAGGAGTGCCAGCGCTCTGTCAAGAGCAGAGTGTGAGAACTCCCACCTACCCAGCAGCCAGCTCCATGCGGCCAATGTGCTGCCCATCGGCAACAAGACGGAGCAGTTGAGCACCAAAGAGCAAGAGGCCATTGCAGCATCCTTGGTAAGTACATCTTGTACTGGCATCTGCTACTGCTCTGGAGGGAGGCTGTGGGTGGCAGTCACTTTGCTGGGCTGACTGCAGTTTTAAAGAGGCATTAGCAGCACTGGTGTTGAAAATTCTGACCTGATGGCGGTACTGTGACCCTCTGGGTGTGCAACAGGTTGGTAGGGCCAGTCCTGGGCCTAGTGGACAATGTGCCCAGTGCAAACCCCCCCACTACAGACACTAAATGGCACCATTGCTCTCAGTCTCAGAGAAAAGCAAGGACTGAATGGCCCATGGAAAGGAACCACACTCTAAACCTCAGGGTTTGACTCCTCCGGATTAGGATTAAGATGCACTGAGAGATCCTGTACCTGCCACTACCCTTGCTCAATCTGTGTATAGTGGACATTAAGGGCCTGTGACAGTATCCCACAAACATTCAGAAGCCCCTATCTGATGCTGTCCGAGGGAGAGGTGCATCTTTGCAGTTATCCTCCCTGCCATGCTGAAGCAGGGCATCAGTTTGTTTCACTGCCTTCAAAGAAGACAACGTTTCTAGCAACAAAGGCACTGGGAATTCTCCCCACCCGTTAGTAACTAACTCAGCAATTGCCATGTGTTACAGGGCACTTCCACACACGGACAACCCACTGGCAAGCTAACTTCATGTGATGCTGCCACAGAGTCCAAGATCCCGGTGGGAGTGTCTCCGAGGGCACAGAAGCAAGAACCAGCCGCTCAACCAGGTTAAAAAAACCAACCTGCTGCAAAAGCAACATTTGAGAAGGCAGGAGCAGACAATGCTGGTCTCCTTAGCACTGTAAAGTCTACACATAGGGCGTCTAAACATGTCTGCAGCATATGGCAATTGTTTTAAATGGCATGCTGTAAACTCCAAGACGAAGACTTTCAAACACAAAAGCGCTAAGGTCACCTGGGCACCAAAATCCCATGGCAGTTAGTGGCAGTTGGATGCTTAACTCCCATTTGTGCCTTGGAAAACCTCCTCAAGGCTACCATTTTCACACCTGCATTAGGGATGTCAAATCCCGTTTTATTAGTTAACCGGTTAAACGTTAAGTTTAACTGGTTAACTGATTAAACAGGGGCAGGCACGCTGACGCAGCCCCCTGGCCACAGGCAGGGACTGCTCCAGCCCGGTTGCTTCTGGCCCCTTGCGGGGGGGCCCGGCAGTGCTGCCGCGGGTAGGGTTCTGCTCCCCAGGTAACCGTTACCCAGTAAGCATCACTCATTAAGGTTACCTGTTAACATCCCTAACCTGCATGTCTCAGCCTGAGACTCTTCAGTTCATATCTAGGTACCTAAATGGAAGTGGCCTGATTGCGAAAGTTGTCGAACATCTATAGCTCCCTGGCATAAACAGAGCAGCCTCGGGGTTGCTGTATTTTGTGCCAGCCATCAAGAGACCCCCAAGGACTGTTCCTGCAGCTAGGGATCACACCAAGGATACACAAATTCCCCAGCTATGTCCCCTTTTACACAGGCATGTCTCTGTACCAGGGGCCAGAAGGGTAGGTGGCACAAAAGCCATACAGTGGCTCAAAGTCATTCAAGGATTCCCCCATGTAGGCAGGGCCGGCTTGAGCCATTCCTGCACCCCGGGCAGCGGGTGCGCGACGCATGCGTGGCTCCGCCCCCGGGCGCACGGCGCATGCGCGGCCCCGCCCCCCCAGCATGCTGCGCACCTTACAGCTGCAATCGGGTGCGTGGCGCCCGATGGCAGCTCTAAGGGGCGCTGCGCAGCCCCCGGTCCCGGGCGCGCAGCACCTGATGGCAGCTCTAAGGGGTGCCGTACAGCCCCTGGCCCCAGGCGCGCGGTGCCTGATTGCAGCTCCAAGGGGTGCCGTGCGGCCAGGCGTGCGGTGCCCCTTACAGCTGCCATCAGGCGCCCCCCATAGGTTGGCGCCCCGGACAGCTGCCCGGCTAGCCCCCCCTTAATCCGGCCCTGTATGCAGGGGCCTACAAGCTTTCAATTTTCCAGCTTTCTGTGCCATCAGAGCTGAGCCTATGATCTGGACCAGCAATGGAGACAAAGTTGATTACCAAATGGGGGGATGAACACGTTTTGGGCGTTGGGAATGAAATGTGGAGCCGCCTGCTACAGCTACACTCATCACAAAAAGGTGGTGGAGAGGGGAAATGCTGTTTACATGGAATACTTTAATAGACAGTGGGGCAGAACCAGGCGACTATTGTTTATTATTTTATTTGGGGTATATATTCAGTTTGAGCCTCCATCATGATGTTTTGGATAATTTCCATGCAGCTTGCAGGCATTCCAATGAAATGGAAGTGGTCTGATTGTGAAAACTCCCTGGCATAAACTATCCATTTAATTGATCATTTAATTAACATTTATCTAAATTGTGGCCCTTTGTTGCCAGCAGCCAGTCCCCCCCTCCAGAGAACAGTAAGCTGTACCTTAGAAGTTAGGGGGTAGATTTTCAAAGGCACAAAGGGCAGTTTAGGTGCCCAGCTCCTACTGCATCTCAGTGAATAAGTGATTTTTATACCTCTATAAAATTGCCATTGAGAGTTCCAGTTGGGTACCTGTGCTCCCAGACAACTAGATTTGCGTGTCCTGTTAGCAATGTGCATGCATGAGGTGCGTATTTGGTGCATGCAATTCCTTGCCTGAAATCTGAAATATGTGGCCCAATATACAGTGGAATCTTTTTGCAGTGAAGACAGGTTCTCCCTTCCCACCCCACAGAACAAAGTCACTACAGTGGAGATTTTATTGCTTTGCAATTTGTCCATTTCAGGAACTGTTTCAAAACCATTTGGAACATCTGCTCTGGTTCATTCATCCTGCAGCCCGGACACAAGCAAAATTCTTGTGGGTTGTCTAGTCTAGGAAGATTATTGTATTTAAAAATCGTACAACCTGTCTTCCTAATCTAGACATGGCCATTGAGTTCAGTGAGGGATTGGTCCATAGCTACAGCAGCATGTAACTGATTTTGGTAATAAATTCTGGGTACCTGTTATTTCCACTCCAGCTCATCTGATGAAGTGGGTTTTGCCCACAAAAGCACATGACACTACGTATATTTCTGTTAGTCTCTAAGGACATGTCTACACTAGGAAATTATGTGAAAATAATTAAATTTGAAATAATAACTCCTGAAATAACAAAATTGAAATAGCATGTCCACACTACAGAGGAGCCTTGAAATTAGTCCAAGGCAGACTCCATTATTGTGGACGCACTACCTCGACTTAGAGCCCCAGGAAGCACTGGGGAGTAATTACTTCGAGTTACTCTGGGGAGCAGCTATTTCAAAATAGCAGCAGCAGAGCATCCACACTAACGCTATTTCGAAATAACTATTTTGAAATAAGGGTCATTCCCCGAGGAAAGCAGGAATGCAGATTTCGAAATAAACAGCCTGTTATTTTGAAATAACAGGCTTGGTGGTGTAGACGCTCCACTTGTTATTTCGAAATAAGGGAGGTTATTCTGAAATAACTTCCTAGTGTAGACCAGGGCTCAGGTGCCACAGGGTTGCTCGTTGATTGATGGAAATTATATTCCCCGGTTATATTGGTATTCTGAATATCAGTCCCCCACAGCACACACACTTGGGGCTCCTACTAAAATCTCAGCCTGGCGTACCCTGTGGCAACTTCACTTGGGAACACAGTTTATTACTAGGTTAGACTTTTGCTTAGCTCAGCGCTGGGGCAGCCTCCCTGGTAAACTCCAGTTACTTGGTGTCCTGGCGCAATGCAAGACAACCATAAAGCCAGCGTAACTGGCTAGTATTTACAGCTCCTGTGATGCTCGGGGTAGCTGGAGCTTAGTGGTGGGTTTGGCCCCTGGGCTCTGAGCTGTGCCAGCATTTCTTACCTTTTCGTTTTGAAAGGTCGTCAGTCTCCATGTCCCACTGACTGTGGCTCCAATCAGTGACCGGAGCTGTGACTGATTTTGTGCAATACCTGTGAGGGATTTAGGAACTGTTACTGCCAATGCCGACCAGTTACCTTTCCCCTCCTGTTTCCCTAGAGGAGGACGATGAAGAGGCTGTGAAGCAGGACTCCGATGAGCCCAGCACATCTGACAGCGAGGTTTGCTTCCTTTGACAGACATATGCTGAGAGCAGTCCAAATCTGGTTTCTCTTTAAAGCTGTGAATTTCAAGGGTGAAAGTCAGTGGGAGCCGGGCTGCTTTGAAGAGCCCAGCAGGCAATTCCTGTAAGGCAGAACTATGCTATGGTTTCCAGTAGAAAATGAGACAAAAAAAGGCAACACGCACACACTATTTCCCCAGGCTAGAATGGGACCAGTTGCTGTCTCTGGGTTGCAGAGAAGTTCTGCTTTTGCTTCCTCATGTGATTTGTCCTGCATTACTAAGGCCAGGTCTACACTTAATTAAAACTGATCCCCAACTCCAGCTACATTAATTGCGTAATGAGTTGACGTACCTTGATTCAAACTTTGGCACCATCGCCACAGTGGGAGATCGATGGGAGGAACACTCCCGTCAACTTCCCCGACTCTTCATGAGGAGCAGGAGTACCAGCATCTATGGGGGCGCCCTCAGCATTCAATTTAGTGGGTCCTTACTAGACCTGCTAAATCAAACTCCAGAAGATTAACCTCTGGAGCATCGATCCACAGATAATTATAGACATGGCCTAAGACAAAAGGAAGTCACGCTCTTGCTCAGATGGCAGGGGCCCGCATACCTCTCCCATCCATCCCCATCCCAGTTCCCAGCCCCTCAGTAACAGAGGGAGATTCTATGCCTGATATCATTTCCTGTGCCCGAATATGTCCGAGGAAATGCCAGACAGGTGGTATAACTGTTGTAGAGACCAAAGGCTTTCTCAGACCATAGGGTATCCCTGGCCTTTCGTGTAGTTCGTTGGTGCTGGTAACATATTGAGCTCATGGAGAAATATGGCACATCCAAAGATAGGAGAAAGATGTTTTACTTTCCCTGGAACATCCAATTATAACCCCCTGGTGTTTGCGTGGCAGAATGGCGGCTTCTTTAGCAGGATCCCCACATCCTGCCTTGGGATGGTCGCGCCCGCGGTTATAACCGATCACACAGCCACAGAGCATCCAGATGGGAGAATGTGCTGAAGAGGGGAGAGGATGTTGCTGGATGAGTCAATTAGGCCAAGATAAATAATAAAATAATAATAATATTGTAGTGCCGGGTGGTCCTAGTTCTGGAGCTGGACCCACATGGAACAAAAAGTTTCTGCCCCAAAGAGCATAAAATAAGTTTAACAGGAGACAGCAGGCAGAGAAAAGACGAAAGGGGAGCACAAGGAAACAATGAGACAGCACTGGTCAGCAAGGCAGGGAGCAGTCTCTATACACCAAGCAGGGAGGGCCCACCTTAGTGAACATTAAAGGGGGCTGTTTTTCAAGGGTGAGTGCTCATTGCTTGCTGAAAGTTGGGCCTCTTTCCAGCACGCCAAGCTGATCATCCAGTTTGGAAATCTTGGGTTGAACACTTGCAACATGCTTTGAGCTCCTTAGGGGAGAGGCCCGAGAGAAGGGCAAAGTCCTGGGATCGTTGGGAGCATCACATTCACAAATAATTGCAAATTAGCTTTTTAGCTCTGTGCTGTGAGGGGTGGTAATGAATCCAAGGGCAGCAGGATGGGTCATCGGAGATCGGGTGGGCCAAACACTGATCAGTTTTCTGATTTGTCCAGGGGGCTGCCGCGTACGAACATGAAATCCACCAAGAACACGCGGAAGGAAAACATTCGTGCACAGAGAACAAAGATGAAGTCTTGCAAAAGAAAAGAAAAAGAGGGCCAGATCCGGGGATGACAGGTATGCAGAAAGAGGGCCTGCTCGTAAAGAACAGAGCCCAGCTTCCATTGTCTGATTGATATGAATCCCCCTGCTCTTTGAAATATAGTCACATACCCCCACATTAACCAGGGTCATGACTCTGTTTAGGCATAGTCAGAGGAGAGGGCTTGAGGAATCAAGGATGGAGGAACTGGATAGGTCACGGTTATGGGCATGGAAGGCTAGGGGAGGCAAGCCCCCAACCCCACCTCAGTTCCACCCCTTCTGCTGAGGCCCTGCCCCCCATGGGAGCCAACTAGAGAAGTCAGGAGCTGGGGACAGCAACACTCTGCCTCCAGTATGCCTACAGCAGGCGTTTTGGGGGCAGAGTGTGGGCGGGGCCAGGCTGGAGGTTTGGGAAGGCTATGCCTTCCCCTGCCTATTATACCAGACGCCCATGGTCACGGTCTGTGACATTCCTGCCAAAGTTACAAGAGTTGGAGACCTGTCCAGTTCCTGCAGTCCTGCACTCTAGTGGAGGTCCTTCCCAGCCAGGGCAGAGGTGCTGTGGGTTAAATCTTGTACTGCCACTGCCTGGTGCTGCGGATACAAAAGAAACTTCCCACACTAGATATGGGTGTGGCGTACTAGTACGGACAGAGTTTTGCAAGTGGCAAATGGACATGGGGAAATTTAAAAAAACCCACTAAACTCATAATAGTACAAAGGGGGAAATGGGCATATGAGAATGGTAACATTTTATTTTTCTTCCTTTCCTGCTTTCTTTTCCCCTTGGCTAATTTTCAAATGTTGTGAGCAGCAAATAGGATTGCCAGATGGTTTCAGAAAAAATACCGAACAAAAAACAAAACCAAACCACGTGCCCCCTTTAAAAAACGCGTGTGAGGCTTTTTGGCCCTAACAAGATGCCGGCGGCCACCCACTATCTTGCCTCCCTGCATGGGTCCAGACAGCTCCCCTGCGGAACCTGGTAAGCACTAGGGTTGCCAGGCTGCCTCTGTATTGAGCCGGACAGCCCGGATTTTCACCTCCCGGCCGGGAAAACATCAAAGTACCAGACATTTTAGGTGTCCATTATTTTCTGAATTTTTTTACCAGACAGGAGGCGAAAATACCAAACTGTTCCGTTCAATACCGGACACCTGGCAACCCTAGCAGCAAACACAACTGTGGCACAGACCTCCCCAGTTTCTCCAGGTCTGGAACTTTGAACGATCGAGATATTAATAGGGTGAGCCAGGGCCAGCCTGAGCCATTCGTGCACCCCGGGAGCACAGTGGCGCCGCCGGGAGTGCGTCGCATGTGCGGCTCCGCCCTCGGAAGCACGGTGCCCCCCGTCCCTGGGCGCCCAGCGCATGCATGGCCCCGCCCCTGGGTGCGCAGTGCATGTGTGGCCCCACCCCCGGGCACCCGGCACATGCATGGCGCCGCCCTGGGCGCGCGGAGCATGCGTGGTGCCGCCCCCGCTCAGCCTGGCAGCCCCGCGTGGCGCCCCCTACAATGGGGCACCCCAGATGGTAGACCAGTTGGCCCCTACCTTGGGCCGGCTCTGGGGTGAGCTATTGTTTGCAAAAGGTGAGCGTCAGTAAATACAATGGAGCCAGACTCTGTCAGAAGTCTCCTATCGTTTAGCGATAACTAGCCCATATGGGCCTGCTCCATAGGAATATAAGAATTTCCAGACTGGATCAGAACCAAGGTCCATCTAGTCTAATATTCTATTCAGATGATTCAGAGAATTGTGCAAAACCCCGTAATAACCAGTAGTTACAGATTGGCTTAACTCTTGAAACATGAAATTTCTATTCTTTCCAAAACTCACTATTTGCATTAAGCCTTATAACTTTGGACATTTTTCTTCTCCACATTAACAGCCAATTGCTCTTTGACTCTTATGAGCTCTTGTCCTCAGAGACATCCTGTGGCAGTGAGTTCCACAGTCTAATTACACACTGAGTGACAAACGATTTCCTCAGGTCAGTTTTTACTTTGCTTTCAGTTTCTTTAAACATCCCTTTGTTCTTGTGTTATAAGACTGGGAGAACCGAAGCTCCTGGTTTCCCCTTCGGACAGTCACCTCAGCTTGAAGGGGGCTTATTTAATAAACAACACCCTCTGAATCCATCCCCTTGCCCTCCATACAGTGTTAGTATTTTCCACATTGTCACCCATATAAATGATTGTAGAGTCTGCAATATATAGAACTGCAGTCTCCCACTATGCTGAATTATTCTAGACCAGGGGCGGTGGCACATGACTCCTCAGCCCACCTTCCCCCATGCACAGTACCGAGAAGCACATGGCTCCAGCAGCCAGCCACTTTCACAGGCAGCCTGCTTGAGGGTCCCTGTGGGGTGGGCCGTGGGACCAGATCCAAAGACTTGACGGGCCAGATCCGGCCCAGGGGCTTTATCTTGCCCACCCCTGTTCTAGGCCATTCATGGCTATTTATGCTTTTCTCATGTTACATCTTATTCATCTCCCTTCTAAGTAACGATCCCAACCTTTCTATCCTACTTAATAGGCATTTTTCCTGGCCTCTAGTCATTCTCATCACCCTTCTCTGGACTCCTCCTCCCCCATCAGTATTGCACACAATATGCAGATGTTCTACTGATTTATAGAACGGCATTATAATAGTTTCCATCCTGTTCCTTTGTTTTGTTTCACTGAGATTTGTTTCAGGCCCCACATACAACTATTCCAGTGACCTACCCTTGATTAATTAGCATTTTAAGAGAAATACATGAGGGGCATTCAGCCCTGTTCCTTGACCCACCGTGGGCGTGTTTGCTTCCACTACGTGAATTTCACACTGCACAAATGTTTGCCCAAGGTGATTCGGTTGGTTCCTTATGATAAGACCTGCCACACTGTACATGGGTAACTAGTGTATTTCCAAACAGGGAAGCCCTTGCTAATGGTTAGCCAAACCAGCTTGGGATAGGAGTGGCTGAGAGAGCCACCTAAGCTAATAGGTGTCAATGGTAGTGTTTGTTTAGCCAGTACCAAGAACTGCTGATTGGAAGACTAAGCAAAATACTCCACAACGTGTTATTGACATTTGGAGAAAGCTTTCACACAACCACTGTTGATCTTTGAGCGTGGCCATAAAGGTATCACCTTGCTAACAATGGAATGTGTTGTACCGGTATTTCCTACAGGTGAATAAGCAGAAAATTGTTGTTGACAAGGTGAGGGACCTAGCAGCAGGCCTGTCAAGCCGTAAATGCTGCTCCATCATAAATGGCTTGCTAGTGGCCCTCTTTGTGTAGTCAAAAAAGAAAGGACAGTGTTGACCGATTGAAAAATGTATGGACAGGTGTCACCCAAGCTTTAAAGAGGGATTGTATAACAAGCAACAGCCACCTCTTACCCTACTTCCCCTCCTTCCTGAGATGCCTACAGAGGCAGCAAATGAAAACTTGATCAAACAATAAAGAGCTCTTCTTAAAAACAAATGCCGAGCTTTGGAAGCTGTCAGACTAAGGGCAGATGTGGATAGGGTAATGCCAGCACTACTGAAAATCTTAAAAGGTCGGATCCTGCGGGTGGGCTGCAGGATTGTGCACAGTTGTGCAGAGTTTGGAGACCGAGAAGACCTCTGAGGTCTGTCAGGGATTACTGATACCCAGTCATCTTTGCTGTATTTAAGAATTTCTGGGGTTAGATCCTGCCACTAGCTAGTGCCGGGCTGTTTGCCGTGCTTTGTGAAGTTTTCTTGGCGGGGGGTTAGATTACACAGCCATGTGATACAAACACATTGAAAGAAATTATGTAAAACCCCGGTGCCAGATGTTCCTCTGAAGAGTACACTGTGCGTGGTGGAATACACAGCTGCATCAGTTCATGCAGTTCACTGACTTTTGTAGGTCTTCATGATAACTCTGCATACAAGCTCAGGAACACATTTTGTACCTTCATGTTGTGAAAATCCAGCCTCTAATTTTCTCTTCATCTATTTACTGTTTCCTTTTAGCATCTGACTCAGCACAGAAAGTAAGGGCCACCTTTACCAAGAGCCAAGACCCATTTCTAGCTATCCGAAAAGAACATTATGCACTTGGCTACATTTGTGTACACAAATCCAACAGCCAAGAGGAGCTTTGCATATGCAAATGCCTACTTGCACACAATTGCCCACTCTGTGCAAACAAGCATGTTTTGCACTCGAACGCAGATGCATGCACCGCCCAGCTTTCTGTACATGTGCACTAAGTCAACAATTAAGTATCATATAGTGCCAAGAGTTCTAGCCTCTAATGATCACCTTTGCCTGTGCAATGAATTTTATGCCCCAAAATGGACACACACCAGTTTTTTATGTGCCAAGCAATTTTTCATACACCAAATAATGAGTTGCAGATGTGCTAGAGGCCAGTGCGGGCTTGACACATACAAAAGAGATACACACACGCACATGTTGGGTCATGGGCATCAACAATTTTCTTCAACTGGGGCATAAGAAAAAAAGTTTGAAAACCGCTGGTTTAATGAAAGGCATTATCCTATGGTGTATTGCACCCTCAAAAAGTGGATGCTCATGGTTGGATTGAGGCTGCCTGAAAAATCCATCCCTAAAACTCAATTGGTTATTACACTTTTGTTTCAGAGTCAAGTTCACTTTCTTCTCATCCGCTCCTGCTGCTGTTTTTCAGATTCAGAGGGTATTTACTTCTCATTAAGCTACCTGAGTCTGTGGATATTTAAAACAAAACCTAACACGGTTTCTATTCCTCTGTAGTTTGCCAAGTCTCATTTTGGTTTACACAACTGATAGTCTGGGCCTAGAAATTGTTGACCATTAATAGTGGTCTGAACAGTCCATTGCAATGTGACTAACACCTGTGGTCCTCTTCCTGTTAATAGCATATAAGAAGTCAGCAAGAGGAAGAGGGAGAATCAAAGCGCCCGCAGCGACAGCTGATGCAGCCGAAATGACAAAGGAAAGAGAGCGCGACAGCCCTGCTTGCAGCAATGACGTCTTTGAGGAGAACTAACTGAAAAGTACAACAGGAAGTGATCTCCTAGACCCTGCAGACTTCAGGAAAAGGCTTGGACCGGGAGCCAGGGAACCCAGTGTTTGACCCCAGCTCTGATACCGCCTCCCTCCGCCAGTTGGGCAAGTCATGCAACCGCTCTCTCTGTCCACGAAGTGGGGACAATGACATTTTTGTTAGCTGCAGGGAGCTTCTGGGGGACTAATCCCCAACTGTGTGCAAAGCACTTTGAAGACCCTTGTGGTGTGCTAAGTATTACTGCTGTGTCTGAGGCATGAACCTGTGGCTGGGAGCCATGTACCGTGGCGGTGGTGAACTCCCCAGGAGCCTGGGCCACACCGCTAAGCTAAGGCAAGGCCTGGAGAACTAACAGACCTGTGCTTTTCGCACTCACCGACGAGAGCAGAACTTCACCAGAAAGCAAGTGCTGGTGATGCCTGTCCCCCGTGGCGCGGTGCACACACTGCAGGTGGTATCAGAGGCTGTATCGCTGCTCGGGCCTAAGGGTCTGATTCCTTGCTCCAGCACAGCACCTCTGCACTGGTGCCACTCCGGCACTGAGCTGCTGTCTGTGTACAGCCTGATGCTGGACCTTACTGGAGCGGGCGCTTGCGCTGCTGTCTGCGAGAGGAGAACTAAGGCCTTAAACGCAGCGTTGCTTTGGAATTCTGGCATCAGGGGAAGCAGCAAAGACTTTAGAGGGTGCACTGTCAAGGCATTTCATACAAGGAGAAGCACTTCAAGGGGGTAATTACCAGGACAAGCTGATGGCAACTGGGCTTTACACGTTAAACTTCCCTTTTTTTGAGTTTCTGGCTGTAGGGCAAAAGCAGGTGACAAGGACAATACATCACACAGTTAAACGTATTCAGGAGCCCTTTTCCTGCAGGCGTACAGCCTACATTGATTAAATGGCTGTACAGGTTGGACTCTAAGAGGTGATTCTGGTGTTTGCATTGTACGGAACTGGTGTTTTCCCTTTCCCAAGGCAAAGCACGTGGCAGGAAAGTTGGCGGGGGTGGGAAGCAGGGGGAGGAACGATGGGGTGGGATGCCATCCAACGAGAAGGGGGAAAGAAGAGGATGGAGAGGAGGCAAGCTGCATATAGCCTCTCCTGCAAAAAGTACTGGGATACCTGGCAAGGTCAGGTGTGTAAATCAAAGCTGCAAGCCGGCATGAGCAGCGCTTACTCAGCAGGTCATGCTGCCCTTGGCAGCAGCATCAGGGCCTTATTTTCTTCTGGAGAAACTGTCGATGGACAATTTTTCCACAGTGTACGAGGTATGAACGAGGTTCCGTTTCCGCAACCGGCAAGCAGGGCTCTTCTTCCCACCGACTCAGTGCTGGACAAGCCTGATCATTTTGGCCATGTTTGCAAGCAGGGACTTGGTTGTGCATAAGGTTAGCACTTCCCTGAGTCCTTCCTGGAGTGTGCAAGGACCATAGCACGAAGCAGGGGTGTGTGCTACACTCAGGTCTTTAACTGGCTTCCCCTTTGAGACACCCTGGGAGCAATGAGCAGAGCTGGTTGTTTTACTTGGAACAGCAGTTCTCAGAGTGGGGGACTTGAGTTTCTTCCCTCAGGACCCTGCCCCTGTCTCTGAAGACTGTGCATTGGCCTAAAGATGCGGTAGCATCCCAAGAAGTAGCCTCCAGGGCCTGAGAAGGGACAAAGAGGCTGTTCTGCTGCTCTAGCCATTCCCAGCTCCTGCAGTGGAGGGAAAGGGCTGCTCTGGGTCCTAATGCTGTACAAAGCCCATGTGTGCCCGTTAGAATCCATGTGTCCCTTACATGTGTAAGGGCAAAGGATGCAGGGGGATTGTCCATATGGTTAAACGCAGCGGGTTTCAAACGTGGGGTCGCGACCTTGTACCAGATTGTGGAATGTCAGGCACTGGGTCCCATTGCTGCAGGGTGGCCAGCGGGGGTGCTAAGGCAGCTCCCTGCCTGTCCTGGCACCGCAGACTGAGCTGTGTGCCAGAAGCAGCTGGAAGCAGGCCCAGCTCCTGGGGGGAGGAGGGGGAAAGCACACAGGCCTCTGCATGCTGCCCCTGCCCTGAGCACTAGCTCTGCACTCCCATTGGCTGGGAACCTGCTGCTGGCTGCTTCTGGGGCGCAGCATGGTCTGCAGTGCCAGGAGATGAAGTAAGCTGCCTTAGCCGCCCCCCCCCCCCGCCTCCTGCCCCAGCCCTGACCCACCACCAAAGCCAGAGCCCCCTCCTACATCCCAAAGTTCTCATCCTCAACCCCACCCTGGAGCCCACACTCTAGTCAAATTCTGTTGGGTCGTGGGCATCAACAATTTTCTTCAACTGGGCCATGAGAAAAAAAGTTTGAAAACCGCTGGTTTAACGAAAGGCACCTGTACATTATCCTATGGCAAACTAGCTTAGGCAGCACCAGTGGGGGCTCTTGTTTCAGAGGAAGAGCAGAGCTGCCTGGATCAAGCAACCTGGGGATGCTCACAGTGTCTGGGCAAGGAGGGTTGAGTTCCTATCATCCTATGCCACACCCTGAGCTGAGCTCAGCAAGGCTCTGCTGACTCATTGTGGCTGGCTGCCTTTTCCTTAGCAGCAGGGAGTCACAGCGGCTGTAAAGTGTTATGGAGATAAATTGTGGCCAAAACTGACAAGAAGGAACAAAGGCCTTGAGATAGACAATAGCCAATAATTCTGGCTGCATTTAGGGAGGAGAAATGGCAAAACACAAAGCTATGCCCAGGCTCTAACTCTCCATCCCCACAATCACCACCTCTGCACAACTAGAATACCCCTGGAGGCACGCCCTATCACACCCACCTCCTCAGGGCTCTGCCCAAGAGTTCTGGACCATCTCTGGACAACGGAAAAACTCAGCCAGTGCAGGCAACCCACATGACCAAATAAAATAAATATGTTCAGAAGAAGGACATAGGCCACAGCCTTAGCCCCTGGTAGCATTGCCCCTTCTTACCTGGGAGGTCCCTAATTTTTCATCTCTTTTCAACAAGAGCAGGAGTTGCTGAGCAATACAAAAGTCAGCAAGAAATACCTCTGACAAATGGAGGTAAGTACTCCTTATTATTACTACTATACAAATAATTAATAATGATACTATTGGGAGGATGAATGGGGCAGAGGTGCTAAGAAAACAGTCCCTTATTTTTGAAATACAACATTGGCAATGTTGGGAGGAGAAATGTCTTTTAGTCTGGCACTGCCACCTTGTGGGGAAAACATGCTAACAGCGGAAAGGTATACGCCAAAGTAGAAGTCTTAGGCCTAGTCTACATTACACTCCCTCATGCAACTATGCAACTTCTAACCTATGCAACTTCAGCTACACAAATAGCATCGTAGAAGTTGATGTACTTACCATGGTGTCTTCCAAATGGGAAGATCAGTAGGAACTGCTCTCCTGTCAACTTCAGCTACTCTTCTCATCCTGGTGGGCTGGTTTTGTTCAACATCTTTATTAATGACTTGGATGACGGGAGGGATTGCACCCTCAGCAAGTCTGCAGATGACACTAAGCTAGTGGGAGAGATAGATATGTTGCAGGGTAGGTATAGAGTGACCTATACAATTGGAGGATTGGGCCAAAAGAAATCTGATAAGGTTCAACAAGGACAAGTGCAGAGTCTTGCACTTGGGATGGAAGAATCCCAAGCATTGTTATAGGCTGAGGACTGACTGGCTAAGCAGCAGTTCAGCCAAAAAAGACCTGGGGATTACAATAGATGAGAAGCTGGATATGAGTCAACAATGTGCCCTTGTAGCCAAGAAGGTTAATGGCATATTACGGTGCATTAGTAGGAACATTGCCAGCAGGTCTAGAGAAGGGATTATTCCCCTTTATTAGGCACTGGTGAGGCCACAACTGGAGTATTGTGTCCAATTCTGGGCTCCCCCATTACAGAAAGGATGTGGGTGCATAGCAGAAAATCCAGTGGAGGGCAACCAAAATGATTAGGGGGCTGGAGCATATGACTTACAAGGAGAGGCTGAGGGATTTGGGCTTATTTAGTTGACAGAAGAGAAGAGTGAGAGGGGATTTGACAGCAGCCTTCAACTATCTGAAAAGGGTTTCCAAAGTGGATGGAGAGACAGATGGCAGAACGAGGAGCAATGGTCTCAAGCTGCAGTGAAGGAAATCTAGGTTAGCTATTAGGAAAAACTATTTCCCTGGGGTGGGGGGTAAAGCACTGGAATGGGTTACCTAGGGAGGTGGTGGAATCTCCATCCCTAGAGGTTTTTAAGTCCCGGCTTGATAAAGCCCTGGCTGGGATGATTTAGTTGGGGTTGGTCCTGCTTTGGGCAGGGGGTTGGACTCAATGACTTCCCAAGGTCTCTTCCAACCATGTGATTTTATGATTCTATGAATACCAAAGTCGACGGGAGAGCATTCAGAGGTTGATTTATCATGTCTAAGCAGACACAATAAATCAACCGCTGGTGGATCAATTGTTACAGCAGTCTGATTTTCAAAAGTGCTGTGTATCCAACAGCTCCTACTAAAGACAATAGGCTCTAAGGCTACACAGCATTTTGAATTTAGGAGCCTAATGGGGCAGAGGTTAATAGCTAGATGCCTACGGTGCACAAATCTTGCTCATAATTCCAATTTAATGTCAAGCACAAATTGTGAACCAGCCTAACATTTTAAAAAATGAGGAGTCCTGAGGCACCTTAAAAACTTCTATTTGAGAATAAGTTTTAGTGGGCTGGAACTCACTTTGTCAGATGCACGAAGTGGAAACTTCAGTTTCAGTTGTTTTTGCAGAAACAGACTAACACAGCTAGCCTCTGAAACCTAACATTGAAGACATCCTTGTTGAGCATCTGGAAAGCCATCAGAGGCTTAAGTGATCCATAGGCCTCACACTGGCCCTCTGAAGGGGGTGAATTTCTGTTCTATGGGGGTGAAATCATGGCTCCATTGATGTCCTGGAAAAGCTCCCATTGGCTTAAATGAAGCCAGAATAGCACCACATGGCCTTGTCTGCACTAAGAAAAGAGTGTGGTTTTACCCTACCTGAAGTGTGGCAGTTCTCAACAGGAGGTCCACAAACCCTGTCTGGGGGTTGTGAGGCCCCGCAGCTAAAACCCAGAGTCTGAGCCCAGCCCCGCCCTGCAGCACTGAAGCCAGGGGCTGCAGTTGAAGCCCCAGTTCCCAACATTCCCCCCCCCCCCCACAGGATTAAAGCATAGGTGCAGGAATTAGGGGTGCTGAGGGGTGCTGCAGTGGTGCTCCACTGCCACCCTGTCCTCTGCCAGCCCGCCCAGGTCCCCAACTGCCTCCCTCCTCCTTCAGGGTCCTGGCTGCCATACTGTGCCTCCACTGCTCCTGGCCCCACGTTTGGGGGCAGCCAGGGGTAAAGGGGCTGACTTTCTGCTCCCCCACTATCTTAAGGCTGAATCTCCGGCGCCCCCCGTAGGGCTGAAGCCAGGAGCTGCAGGGCTGAATTCCGGAGCTGCGGTGCTCCCCATGGGGCAGAAGCTCTGAGCCCAGGGGCAGAGATGGGAGGACACAGGGGTGTGGCTCCCCTCCAAAACTACAGCACAAAAGTAGGGCAGCCTCAAGGCAGCACCACACACACACCCCCGCCCACACTTCCTTCTCCCCTCCCCCAGCCAGGTCAGAGGCTGGAAGCCAGAGCTGCTGGTGCCATAGAGGTGGGCCATGCAGGACTGCTGGTGCTCTGGCTGGTGCCATAGAGCCAGCGGCTGCAGCATTCCCATCTCCTGCTGCTGCTGGTGCAAGGAGTTGAAGCTGCTCCTAAGTTCCCAGACCCCTTTGCTCACGCAGCTGGTAAGAGCCTCCTGGGTGGGCAGACCCAGCTCCATGGCTTCAGGGAACAGGGACCACAGTGGAGCCCTCTCAGCACACAGCCCGCCCTGCACCTTGAGCCACCCACTGCCAGCACAGAGCCCCTAGCTGCCCCCAGCCACTCTCCCTGAGCTACTCCTATGCCTGCACAGAGCCCCTAGCTGCCCCCAGCTGCCCCTTGCCTGCACCCTGAGCTGTTTTCAAACTTTCTGAGCTGAGCCCCCCCACCTTTGAGTTATATTTTTTGGTTGCGTGCCCCCTCCCCCTCCAACCCAGACAGGCAGGAGGCCTGCTGAGGTGCGTTAGGGGAGAGGAGGTGTCACTCCATCCTTGGACCCTGCCATGCAGAGCTGGATTCAACCCTACTGGCCCCTGCACACCCAAAATAGAAACTACACTTCTGCTAAGTGCGTGCACACACAGTCCCTCCAGCCTCCAGCTGGGCCTTCAAGATTTTATAGCATGTTGTGAAGGGCCTCTGGGAAAAAAAGTTGAAGAATCCCTGGTAATTAATACATGGAACAATCGAGGGCCCTCTGTAATGAGTCAGCATGGCCTCCCGCTGACCCAGAGGAGGAAACTACCCTCAAAACCCCTTGGTGGGCGGTGCCAGAGTCATCCAGCCCCGCTCACAGGAAGCAGGAAGTTAGAGCAGCAGATATAAGAAGGGAAGCTCCCAGTTCAGTTGGAGCTTGGCTGCCAAGCAGGGCAGAGGCTCTTCCCCAGTCCCAGTGTCGGAGGGCCCTGCTGTGCTGCTCTCTGGCGGACGACTGGATTGGGCCGCCTGGACCGCGACCAGGTCCTGAGCTCAGGCCTAGACCGCCCCAACCGTGGCTGGACCGGGATCCCGAGACACACCGGCGGGAGCCGCTGCCCGTACCCACCTGTCTACTGGACCCCCCGAGTGTCTGCTAGGCCCAGCCAAGTGGACTGGACTGCCTGGACTCTTAACAGACCCGGATCCTGAGCCTATGGACACCCTGCCACCGCCTCCGTCCCTAGCCAACTCCAAGGCATGACACCCGAGCCAGGTAGACCCCCAGGGGGAACAGGGAAGTGGCCCAAGGACAGCTGACCCCGGGGCAGCTGAGGACATGGAGGTCAGCTGGGCAGCACGCTGCGGCTCGGAGCCCCACTGACCCAGTGACCCGGTCAGCGCGTTACGGCGCCGCCACTAGTAGGGCCCTGGGCTGGGATGCGGTGGAGGAGGGAGGGCCTGCATCCTCCCTGCCACCCCTTTTCCTGGGTGGCAGATTCCCCCTGTGGGGCAAATCCCCTGCACTTGTCAGCTCTCTGCTAGCAAGGTTCCTGACCTCTGCTCACCCTGCGAACAAGCCTGCACCATTGGACTTTCATATTGCTTGACTATTTGTTTGCTGCCTTGCCCTGACCCAGGTAGGGTTGCCAGATGGTCTCCCAAAAAATACTGGACACGCGGTCAGAAGCAGGGGAGGGTGGGGGGAGTGGCTGGGACTCCCAGCCACTCCTCCTGCCCCCGCTAGGCTTCTGATGCACCAAGAGCAGCGATCGCGGCCCCGCCTCTCAGCCTGGGAGTCCCAGCCACTCCCCCCGCCTCCACCGGGCTTCTGTGCAATCACAGGCTCCTCGCACCGATCGTGGCCCCACCTTCCAGCCGCTCCCCCCGCCCACGCCAGGCTTCCGTCCAGTGCACAGCTGGAAAAATCAGAAAATAGCAGACATTGCACGTGTCCGGTATTTTCTGATTTTTTTTACCGGACAGAGAGCGCAAATACCGGACTGTCCAGTAGAATACCAGACACCTGGCAACCCTAGACCCAGGGCCTGGGCTCATGATCAGTTGTGCAGCCCACCAGACTACTGTTTAACTGTTAATTTGCCGCCTGGCCCTGAACCAGGGAGGGTCACTAAAACTGTTAATTGGCCGGCAGTCAGGCCCTTGAGGCTCCGGACTCGGGGTTTATCGTGAGTCAGCGTGGCTTCCCATTGACTCGAACTACTACGCCCTCCCATAGGGCTTATCTCAACCCACATTCAGGTGTTAGACAAGGCTACAGCCTTGTTCACCCTAGGATATTAGTACATGCTAGTTACCACGTGGTTAAACCCCTCCCCTCCTCACTTTTTCCATAGTGTGGAAGTTCTCTAGGTGTGTGTCTAGACTACAGGATTTTTCGAAAAACTTCCCCTGCTTCTAGACTGCTGCCGTGTTCTTTCAAAAGTAAATCGAAAGAACGCGGCAGTTTTTTCTACTGCAAAAAACCTTGTTTTACGAGGAATAATGCCTTTTTCTAAAGTGCTCTTTCGAAAAAAGGTGCTATGTAATGCAAACGGTGCTTTTTCGAAAGAGAGCATCCAGACTGCCTGGGTGCTCTCTTTTGAAAAAGCGGCTTACTTTTTTGAAAGTACTGGTTGTCGTCTAGACGCTCTTTTTCAAAAGAGGCTTTTCCGAAAGTATCTTTCAAAAAAGCCTCTTTCGAAAGAGGCTTGCAGTCTAGACATAGCCTAGGTGTGTGTTTGTTGGAAGAAAAATATTATTCAGCTAAGGAAATGGGAGCGGATGTTATGCAGCCATTATTTTTATGTTCTCAAATAACCCTAGTTAATCCTGTGATAGCAGGGTAAGAACCAGGGTAGATTATTTTCAAAATCTTGCTCTGAAAGTGTCCTATGCCTGAGGTGCTATAAAAACTAAACCCATCTCCCAAACAGAGGCTGGGATGGGTCACACAAGACACAGCTCAACGCAGGCCCACATGACAAAGTGAAAATTCCGAATATGTAGCTCAGTTAACCAGGTGACTGCAAATCAAAGGGAACTGGGGAGTAGCAGCCCATTGCTCAGTGTGGAAAGGTGAGCGTGGCCCGATAGGTGGCACACGGGGCTGCGAATCAGGAGATGCAGTGGCTATGCCTGGTTCCACTGGGTGATTTGGGGGCGTCACCTCCCTAGGCGTCACCAGAGAAATGGGGCTAATGGTGCTTACACACCTTAGTGCTTTGAGGTCAATGGAAGCAAAGTGCTAAGTGTTGTTATAAGAGTGCACAGTTCATTGGGGTCCTAATCCTGAGAGGGGCTGAAGTCAATGGAGCCATGTGGGTGGCCTCTTCAACTAGGGGTGGGGAATCGCCAAGTGGTGTCGCCAAGACTACCTGCCCTGCTCCTGGCAATCGGGCAGGAGAGATGGGAGCATGGCAGGCAGGGGCTAGGATTATTTTAGGTGGCAGGATGATCCCTAAGCACTGCCATAGCTGGAGTGATTTAGAGCAGCTAAACTTGACCCAGGTGATTGAGAATGCCCTCTTCTAACTCCCCATCCTTGGTTCTGCATCATGCAAGGATCGGGCCCTAGCTTTTGAGGCTGTGGTAGGAAAGACGCTGAGATCTCTTTCACTGATAAAATGGCAGCATGGGAGCACAGAACTTTGCTGAGAAGGGGGCAGGAGCTGCTGACATTTCTGTCAGTGCAAATTATGCAGCGAGTGCATCAGGGAAGCACGAAATAGCAAATTCCTATCATATGGAAATACCCACAGGAAGCTCAGATGCCATGTAATCTTCCAGTTAGTGATCTCACCTGACTTCCTTGCTGGTGCTTTTCTGCCACACGTTCAGTTGCCCGCAACTCAGCATAGTTGGCAGCCTGTGCATAGCAAAGACCCAGAATTGAAATAACAAGGGTTTGGATGTGAGGGCTCACCAGACCTGAGGAACTTGCACCCTGCTGACCTTATCTGTGGTATATTCCCATGATGTCCAACACACTAGCTACTGGCCACATGTGGCTATTTGGCCGGGTGAGTGTGGCTAGTTGGCTATAGCATAGCCACTATATTTATATTTTCAGAATAAAGTGGCTAATTCGCTATAGCTTCAGAACTGGTTGGACACCCCGGTTCTAACCACTGCTGGCTCATCACAGAAACTCGTGAGAGGGTTACCAGAATGGTAGCTCTGCAAAGCCATTTTTTGCAGCAGAGCTCAATTCTTTGAACAGCTCTGCTCCGAGACCAGGAACAAGCAGTGGGTAGTCTGGAAATCAGTGAGCAGAGCTCCTCAGTTCAAAAATGCTTCAGACATTCAGGTTATTAAACATCAATAGAGCCAAATAACAGAGTAGCTTCTCCTGTCATCCGCACTAAGCATGCTGTCAATTTCTCATTTCCAGGTGAAATTATAAGTTGGGGACAGGGGCTGATGGGCAGAGGGGTAGAAAATGCAGAGGCAGCAGAGATGGGAGATGAAGGAGAAGACTCACCCACATACCAGCTGATGGCCAATTCGACACATTTTCACAGCACATTTTCTCGAGGCTCTAGCTAGCAGCCCAGACTCTGCATAGCCAAAGATAGCAGAGTCAGGCAGTGGGTGTCGGGCTGTATACAAAGGAGAGATGGGATGAAGATGCAGAATTCAGAAGCAGGTCCTGAGTTGACTCACCCTTCTGTTTGGGGTTGTTCCAGTGCAAAGTTTGGGGGTTCAGGCCCCTTTCTGACTCAATGAGTGCAAGCAGGATTGTGGGAGAGTCGCAGCCATGCTTCTCTCCCATGTATGAGGGTCTGTATCTTTTATATTTACCCAGCATGATGGGAATAGAAACTAGTCTAGTTTAGGGCTCAAGCCTGTGTAACCCACACACCTACTAAGTGTGGTTCACTGTCCCACATAGGGGTACTTAGACCACTTACAGAAAGAAAGAATAAATGGGCTCTACAGCCTTAGCTCAGAGCCAGCTGGCTTTTAGTTCAAGCAGTAGAGCAGCGGTTCCCAACCTTTTCCAGGTGGGGACCCATTCTGACAATTCAGGAAGACTTGGTGACCCCAGGCAATTCAAAACCGGGGGGAGGAGAGCCACCTGGGGAGACACTTGGCGATCCTTTTGAAATGTAATGGCGACCCATATTTGGGTCTCAACCCATAGGTCGGGAAACCCTGCGGCAGAGGTTCATGCACTAAGCCCCAGCGATCCCCGGTTCAGTTCCGCCTGTAATTGTTACTCCTGCTCTCAGATGAACCCCTATTGCACTACGTGGGGTTTTCCAGTGCTGCCCCAGCATTCGTCATGTTTGTTTTCTGCATGTCTGGTTGTTGGTAGCAAAGAATCACCCTTCACCCACAAATTGGCTCTGTAAACAAAGTTTTGCCTTCCCGTGAATATCACAATATCATGGGAGCAGGCTCAGTCACAGAGGCAAGGGGTGTGGAGTTCTTCCCTGGTACTAGGCAGGAAGTGCTCCCAAGGGTCTGCAGAAGGGAAGCCTGGGCAGACCCTTTCCCCACTCCAGCGTCATTGGAGGTTGGAGCCTGTGATGTGGGGATGTGAGAAGAGGGCTACTAACTCCCTTCCTGCAGGGTGGTGTCAGCCGGTGGTCAGGGCAGTGAGTGGTGTGTGTGTATTATACACCCGAGACTTCAACTGCTAGGACTGGGGTCCCTTAGCAGCGGGCAACCTGGAGGAGGTTGACGGGCGCCCCAAGAAGTTTACAGGGAGAGCTTATTACACCTCAGTTTTTGACTGCTAGGATACACGATCCCTTCGCAGCGGGCAGCCTGGGGAGGCGGAGAGATGCCCCAATGGATCTATCCCCTGGAAGCGACATGATCCAACGCTCAAGCTCTCCCTATATCTGTCCCTTATGACCGGCTGGAGTTCTTTTAAAATTGTGCTTGGTTCTGTTTTCAGCAACTGAAGGAGTCAGGTCACAGCTTAAACAGTTACTATTTTATTGTTACAGGGTAAACTTAGCTGTTAAATGCTACTACTGTGTTACAGATAACACAGCCACTACAAAGGACAGGACAGAAATTACACTAATAAGTCGCTTACAGGTACCATGAAATCCTTTTGGTTCTCTGAGCTCTTATTAAATGCATGCAAAATAGACACCTAGCAGGTATATATTCTCACCCCTGTGTTCCAGACTTGGCGTGGCCAGCGTCTTTCTCTCAATCCCTCGGGAAGAAGTAGGGCGAGGTTGGGCGTCCCACAGACCTCGGGAGACAACCAATACCTGCCAGCAGGTGTAGATGATTGGAGCTCAAATGGGGTTGGCTACTAAACCCCTCTGTATACCCCTTGGGTCACGTAGGCTTCTTCCTGGTCTCAAATGGCCAATTAGGAAAAATGGCTTTGAATGCCAAGTTTCCCACGAAGGGTGCAAAGCATAATTCACACCTGGGAAAATGCAGACAATGGGCACCTCTGGTATGTGATGGGCGAAGATTCCTCTCCTGGGACAGTGCAGGCGTGTCAATTACTGGTACTAGCCATCAGGGCGGCGGGAGGCCCCGGGTCGTCAGCTAGCCCATTTACTGTCTGGTTTCTGTTTATTAGAGTCAGGGACAGGCAGCACACCTGCGTTCCCAGGGCATCAAAGGCTGACTGCCTTTCTCTTGCTCTCTGGGGGGGGGGGGAAACAAGATGGGGTTCATGTCTGGCTACAGGTGGCCAGGGACAGAACTGGGCAGAGCCTTGATGCAGCAATGAGAAGCTGGACATTCTAAGCTGTGACTCCCAGTCCCATTCTAGTTCCAGCCTAGCTCCTGGGGCAGTGAAGCTCTGTGCTGCCCCTTACTAGGGCAGGATTGTGGGGCCGTAATAAGCTCCAAGGAAGGAGCGTGGCTACATTAGGTATGGAGTAAGCTAACCTTTTTCAAAGGACCCATTAGGGGAAAAATATGAACTTACATGGGACTACAAAGAAAGCCCACCAAACTGGATATAAGTTCACTGAGAGCATAACAATTTAATGAAAGATGGAATTAGTTTCTTAATATAAAATAATCCCTGATGCATACCTATACTTCCTTGGCAAGGGAAAGCATTTAAAAATCCTGCCAACGATAACAAACTCATAATTTATTTCCATTGACAGCAAAATGCCATCACACAACAAACCGTTGTTTTACTGTATTCTTCTTTTACTGTGTTTCCTGTTGGCTTTTTGTTCCGATTCTGACTTGTTTCAACAGGATTTTTCAGCTGATGGCCTGGTACCTTCATCCTTTTGGGAAGAATTCTTTTCTGGGGGGAGACCAGAGGTTCTGGCTCAGCAGGACAGAGGGGTGGGAGCCCCAGAGGGCAGGATTGCAGGCTCAGTGGTATGATCAACCCATCAGATGACAGTCTCAAGGGGATCTCTGTGACCTGAGTCATCACGCAACCCCCTTGAAGGTGTCTCAGACTGGGAACTCAGATGTCAAGGTACCCAGACTCATTAGTCATTTTTGACAATCACATCTTGAGTGTCTGGTTTTTAAAAAAATGTAACTAGGCCCAAGTTTTCAAAAGGGCTGCTCCTCGCCTCATATCTGTGGCTGCAGTTCTGCATGTACAAATAAAGTGTGACACACACACACAGACACACACACACACCCCAGATGTAATTCATGTATATGCCTCCTTGGACTGAATGGCATAAAAGCTGCTTCCAGACCCAAGGCCTGTATTTCAGATGCACCGTGTGCACTAATCAACATGTGCAAGCATAGAGGCTGGTTTTGAAATCTTGGTTCATGAATGCAAAATTACCAGTAATGCACAATATTACCTGAGCAATCAGAACACCTCACCCCTCACCAGACTTCCTAGTACTCAGCTTTTGAATGGAGATACCAGCCAGCCTTCACTCTGCTCCTTAGCCCACACCCCCAGCACGCTACCAGCTCAACTAGCTTTTTCAGTCTTCAGCTCCTGCCTGCCATTAGGATGTCTCACCCGCTGAGTGGGGCAGAAAATGGATCAGCCAGGCAGACTCCTTCCAGCCCTGCAAGGGGTTTGCTGTCTCCTGCCATTTCCTGCTCCCTATCCATGTCACCCTGCCAAGCTGTGGGGAGCAGATATGTTGATGAGAAGCAGAGAATCCCTGTGCTCCCAGAAGGACAGCTCCATTTTCCCATGCAGTGGTGATCTTGGGAAGGCTAGTGGCTGTGCAGAGAAGCTCTCCTGGTGCTGGGAGGAAACCTAAGGCAGCCACTGCTATGAAGAAGAGGCTCTCACTGAGTGAGGACAGACATCGAGGCAGCCTGTTGAGATGCTGAAGGTGAACAAGGAGACTTGATGGACTGCTGGATCACTGATCTGCTAGAGAGAAGGATGGAGCAGGGCTGGAAGTGGATCATGATGTAATCAATGGATTTTGGAGGGGTGGGGGCAACAAATGATGGTAGCTTTGATTTGGGTGAAGGCATTAATGGATTTGGGAAGGGGGATTATTTAGGAAGTTACTTTGATGTGGTCCTTGGCCTTGAGGGGGGTCATTATATCAGGCTTCTTGAGGCAATATACACAGATATTCCCCACTCACCTATGGGCACCCCTTTTTCTCTTCTCCATGTTTTCCTTTATTCCCCACCCCTGCCCTGACTGCATCCCACTGTACACCAAGTGGGATGCTATATATGCTGAACACTGGCTATCTATTCCAAATGCTGACTTTTTGCGCCTTATTCAGAAGACAAATGTTATGAGATCACCCCAAGAAAGTCACCAGTCTGTTAGTAACCATCCATGCTGCAGTTCCTGTGCCATGTGATTCACTAAAGGGTTTGATTCATTCAGTCACAAAGCATCATGTAAATCCCTCATGTATTTTTCGTGAAGTGAGCACATAACCCTCCCCAGTGGAGAGTTATCTGATTAATCAATCAACTCAGCCTTTTTTTAAAAAACACTTAAATGTTGCAATGAAAGCTTGAATCATTTTCCAAGGCCTATGGTCCACTCAGTAACATTTTCCCCTGAGGCTAGCATGTCATTATGCTTCTAACTAGCAGTGACAAAAGAGGGTAACAAACACCTGCCTGGATGCAGGTATCTCAGTTAGGGTTCTGAGGAAAACGTCCATCCTGCTCCAGTCGAGGTGAAGAGGGAACACAGCTCCCAAGCGAAACTGACTGCAGTTAAACAAGGTCATCGGAACATCACTTCAGGTCATGTGATTAATGCACCTCTGAAAGCTGTCACACACTCATGTTTGGTTCTAAAGTTTGGGACATAAGGATGGGTCCCAAGAGAGATAGGTTAGTGGGTGGAGTGCAAAAGAGGCACTTTAAGATGCCTAAAAAAATCATTTATTACATGCCTCTGCAATTTATCATAGATGCAGCCCATGTGGAGGTGGCAGCCTTGTGCTCTATTTCAGAGGCATGCATTCAATTGCAGTATACATACATGCAGAGGTGCTTCTACATAAAGCGCATACTCATAAGGGACAAGGCAGAACTGGGAGGCAAGATCAAATCAGTATCTAAGGGTATGTCTAGACTGCACCCCTTTGCCGGCTGAGGGATGCAGATTAGGCTGGGCGAAATTGCTAATGAAGCAGGGATTTATATATCCCACTCTTCATTAGCATAAAAATGGCCACCGCTTTTTTCGCCACAGAGCTTTGGCAGCAAAAAGCGGCAGTCTAGAGGGTGATCTATCACTAAAGAAAGCCTTTGCCGATAGGTCCCTTATGCCTCGTAAAACGAGGTATACAGGATCTATTGGCAAATGCTTTATTTAGCGATAGATTTGCCTCTAGACTGCCACTTTTCGCTACCAAAGCTCCGTGGCCATTTTTATGCTAATGAAACGCGGGATATTTAAATCCCCGCTTCATTGGCAATTTCGCCCAGCCTAATCTGCATCCCTCAGCCGGCAAAGGGGGTGCAGTCTAGACATATCCTTAGATGCCTATATACAAATGCAAGAAGTATGGGTAATAAGCAGGAAGAACTGGAAGTGCTAATAAATAAATACATCATTGGTATCACAGAGACTTGGTTGGATAATACACATGATTGGAATATTGGTATAGAAGGGTACAGCTTACTCAGGAAGGACAGGCGGGGGAAAAAGGGAGGAGGTATTGCCTTATATATTAAAAATGTACACACTTGGACTGAGGTGGAGATGGACATAGGAGACAGACATGTTGAGAGTCTCTGGGTTAGGCTAAAAGGGGTAAACAAGGATGACGTCATGCTAGGGGTCTACTATAGGCCACCTACCCAGGCAGAAGAGGTGGATGAGGCTTTTTTTTCTTTTTTTTACAACTAACAAAATCATCCAAAGCGCAGGATTTGGTGGTGATGGGGGACTTCAACTATCCAGATATATCTTGGGAAATTAACACAGTGGGGCACAGACTATTCAATAAGTTCTTGGACTGCATTGAAGATCACTTTTTATTTCAGAAGGTCGAAAAAGCTACTGGGGGGAAGCTGCTCTAGATTTGATTTTAACAAATAGGGAGGAACTGGATCAGAATTTGAAAGTGGAAGGCAGCTTGGGTGAAAGTGATCATGAAATCATAGAGTTCATGATTCTAAGGAATGGTAGACAGGAGAACAGCAAAATAGAGACAATGGATTTCAGGAAGGCAGATTTTGGTAAGATCAGAGAGCTGGTAGGTAAGGCCCCATGGGAAGCAAGACTGAGGGGAAAAAAACTGAAGAGAGTTGGCAATTTTTCAAAGGAACGTTATTAAGGCCCTAAAAGCAAGCTATTCTTCCGTGTAGGAAAGATAGAAAATATGGCAAAAGACCGCATTGGCTTAACCAGGAGATCTTGCACGATCTAAAAGTAAAAAAGGAATCATATAAAAAATGGAAACTAGGACAAATTACAAAGGATCAATATAGGCAAACAATATAGGAATGCAGGGGCAAGAATAGAAAGACAAGGCATAAAATGAGCTCAAATTAGCTACAGGTATAAAAGGAAACAAGAAGACATTCTATAAATATATTAGAAGCAAGGGGAAGACCAAGGACAGGGTAGGCCCACTGCTCAGTGGGGAGGGAGAAACAGTAACAGGAAACTTGGAAATGGCAGAGGTGCTTAATGACTTCTTTGTTTTGGTCTTCACTGAGCTGTCAGATGATGAAGGAATGCCTAACATAGGGAATGCTAGTAGGAAGAGGGTAGGTTTAGAAGATAAAATAAAAAAGAACAAGTTAAAAAACACTTAGAAAAGTTAGATGTCTGCAAGTCACCAGGGCCTGATGAAATGCATCCTAGAATACTCAAGAAGCTGATAGAGGAGGTATTTGAGCCTTTAGCTATTATCTTTGGGAAATCATGGAAGACAGGAAGGATTCCAGAAGACTGGAAAAGGGCAAATATAGTGCCCATCTATAAAAAGCAAAATAAGAACAACCCAGGAAACTACAGACCAGTCAGTTTAACTTCTGTTCCAGGAAAGATAATGGAGCAAGTGATTAAGGAAATCATCTGCAAACACCTGGAAGATAATAAGGTGATAAGGAACTGCCAGCATGGATTTGTAAAGAACAAATCATGTCAAACCAATCTGATAGCTTTCTTTGATAGGATAACGAATCTTGTGGATAAGGGAAAAGTGGTGGACATGGACTTTAGTAAGGCATTTGATATGGTCTGACATGATATTCTTATCAATAAACTAGGCAAATACAACTTAGATGGGGCTACTATAAGGTGAGTGCATAACTGGCTTGATAACCATTCTCAGAGAGTAGTTATTAATAGTTCACAATCCTGCTGGAAGGGCATAACAAGTGGGGTTCTGCAGGGGTCTGTTTTGGGACTGGTTCTGTTCAATATCTTCATCAACACTTTAGATATTGGCACAGAGAGTATGCTTAATAAGTTTGCAGATGATACCAAGCTGGGAGGGGTTGCAACTGCTTTTGAGAATTAGGTCATAATTCAAAATGAACTGGACAAATTAGAAATGGTCTGAGGTAAATAGGATGAAGTTTAATAAGGGCAAATGCAAAGTTCTCCACTTAGGAAGGAACAATCAGTTTCACACATACAGAATGGGAAGCAACTGTCTAGGAAGGAGTACTTCAGAAAGGGTATGTCTACACTTGCCCCCTAGTTCGAACTAGGGAGGCAAATGAAGGTGACCGAAGTTGCTAATGAAGTGCGGGATTTAAATATCCCACGCTTGATTAGCATAGTCCGGTCCGGTGCCATTTTGGAAATTGACTAGCCCGATTTAACATGCCGCGTATAGACACGGTACTCCGAGAAAAACCCCTTAACTCGAATTAACTGGTACTCCTCATTGTATGTACAATGTACAATGAGGAGTACCAGTTAATTCGAGTTAAGGGGTTTTTCTCGGAGTACCGCGTCTATACGTGGCATGTTAAATCGGGCTAGTCAATTTCCAAAATGGCAACCGGCCGTGACTGTGCTAATCAAGCACAGGATATTTAAATCTCGCGCTTCATTAGCAACTTCGTTCACCTTCATTTGCCTCCCTAGTTCGAACTACCATTCACGTTGACAGTGATGCACTGTGGGTAGCTATCCCACAGATCCTGCCACCCCTTTGCATTCTGGGTTAGGTTCCCAGTGCCTGATGGAACAAAAACAGTGCAGCAGATGGTTCTGGGTACATGTTGTTGGCATCCCATAATGCACTCATCTCCTCCCTTCCCTCCACTTGAAAGCAACAGCAAACAATCTTTTCACACCCTTTTTCCCTTGGTTATCTATGCAGACACCATAGCAGGGCAAGCATGGAACCTGTTCACCTGCAAAGTGCTATGGTAATCATTGCAAACACCTTGTGCCTTATTTTGCATTTTCTCCAGTGCCTAGAAGAATGTGAGAAGGGCACCAATACAGACAGGCATGAAACACCTGAGTGGAGCAATTGGCAGAGGCTAGCAGCTGTTGATCCTGTTGACACAATGGAGCACCAGTTCTGGTCCCGTGAAACAAGCACAGGCTGGTGGGACTGCATAGTTATGCAGCAATGGAACGATAACCAGTGGCTGGAAAACTTCCACAGGTTTAAGGCCACTCTCGTGGAAGTTTGCAAATTGCTTTCCCCTGGCCTGAAGCACAGCAGTACCAGAAGGAGAGCTGTTCTGATAGTTGAGAAGCAAGTGGCAATAGCCCTGTGGAAGCTTGCAATGCCAGACTGCTATCAGTCAGTTGGGAATCAATTCAGAGTGGACAAATCTACAGGGGGGGCTGCTGTGATCCAAGTAGCAAGGCAATCAATATCCTTCTGTTAAGGATAGTGACTTCGTGTAGGAGCAGGCATACGGGAGGGGGGTCTGGATGTGGCAACAGGGCAGGGGCTCATGCAGTGACCATGTGTTCTGAACCCCCCCCCCATTTGCCAGGAAAGTGCAACTTTCCCTTCCCACAAGAGCTGGTGGGAAGAAGGGGTGTGGCGATGGGACAGGGGCTCATACTGTGACCGTGTGTTTGGCACACACACACACACACACACACACACACACCATTGCTGGGAGAGTGAACCTTTCCCTTCCCAAAGGACCCTGCAGGTGGGAGGGGATCTGGACATGGTGGCAGGGCAGGGGCTCATGTGGGCATCAAGGAGCCTGTGAAGAGGGAGGGGGCTGGGTGCGGGAGCAGGGCAGGGGCTCAAATCATGCTTTTTTGGAGATGAGCAAACCCCACCATCAGGGTCCAACAGCGATACATCCTGAGAGGAGGGGATTGGCTCCAAAGTTATAACAAAGTCCTGGATGTCAGTGGGATCAGACGCTCCACTTGCCTGTTGACCATTCTCTTCCTTCTCCTTTCCCTCATCCATAATGTCCTCTGTGCTGTTGCCTGAGGCTGCCTGAAGAGATTCTTGGGAGGAATCCATGGACTGGGTTGGGACGCTGGGTGGGTCCCTCTTAGAATCCTATGCAGCTGCTCAATGACAATGACCCAGAATGTCTGTTTGCCTCTTTTGTCATCTTGTATGCCTGCCTGGGTTCTTTTATTTTCACATGGAACTGCTGGGCATTCCTGGTGTATCCATTTTCCACCCATGGTCTGTGCGATCTTGGCATAGATAAGCAACATTTTCTTTTGCGGCTTTGTAGTTCTGCCTGAACAGATTTCTCTCCCTACACAACAATCAGGTCCAGGATCTCCGGCATGCTCCATGCTGGAGCTCATTCGCAACCCTGGGCATTCATGGTCAGGTGTGCTGCCAAAGGTGCCATTTTGGGAGACAAGGGGAGGAGGCAGCAGCCAAGCATACCAGGACATGGCTTGCTTTTCTTCCCATTCCCTGGACTATCAGGGAGCAAGGGGAAGGTGCTTTGCATCCCATGCTTTGCATCCCATGAATCCTCTCCCCCCTCCCTTCACCAGCCAGGAGTGAGAGGCATGCATGGAATCCGAGTACTTTCCCCTCGCTCCCTGATCGTCTGGGGAACAGGAAGAAAAGCAAGCCATGTCCTGGTATGCATGGCTGCTGGCTCCCCCCTGCTCTCCTGAAATGGCGCCCTTGTGTGCTGCTGAGGTGTACTGCCTGCTCTGAGGTCTGTTCACCATGTTGGACAAACAGGAAATGAAATTCAAACTTTCCCAGGCCTTTTCCTGTCCACCGGTGTGGTTGGAGGAAGGAGCCGCAGGCAGCTGAAGCCATGAGCACGGGTGGCTCTTCCCCACCCCCTGCTGCAGGGGAAATATGGGACAATGGGCCCGTTTTTTTTTAAAAAGTGAGGATGCTGGGAACAGATCTTAAATAGGGGACTGTCCTGGTAAAGACAGGACAGGTGGTCACCCTAGGCAGGTCAGATACAAAGAGGGTAAATAACTTGCCCAACCACTCACAGGCACAATAGGTCCTCTGACCAAATTTGTGCCCCTTGTGTGTCTGGCGCCAGGGGACAGGTGCCTTCCATGCTCCCCACCCAGGCAGCAAGTCTCCTTATGCCCCACCCCCAGGGGCGTGTCTCCTTGTATGCCCATGGGTTGGTACCCCCTTGCACCCCGCCCCTGGAGGTGTCTTTCTTTGTCTCCCATACTTGGGGAGTGTCCCCTTGTGTTTCCACCCTGGTGGGGTGCCTCTGGTGTCCCCCATCTCCAGGAGGCCGGTCGCCTTGTGCCCCCACCCCTAGAGCCGGCGCCCCCTTTGTGCCTCCTTCTCAGCCCATCCTTTGTGCGCTGGCAGCTCCTCCCGGCTTTAGGACCCCGCAAGGCCCGCGGGGCAGGCTCGACAACGGGACGGGGGAAGGAGGAGGAGGCGGCGAGCAGGCTGAGCCAATGAGCGCTCGCCTCGGCCGGTTTCTCATTTGCATACCGCCGCGCAATGGCCAATGGGGCGCGGCTGGCTGAGGCGCCGGGGTGGCCGCGCAGCCAGCGGCTGAGGCAGAGGATGGCGGCGGCCGCGGCGTGCGGGTCTCCCGCCGGCCGGCCGCCCCGGGAGCAGCCCCCGCCCCCGCCGCGGAAGCGGGGCGACTCCCGGCGCCGGCAGGCCGCCCTCTACTTCCTCAACAACATCTCGCTAGACGGGCGGCCCCCCGGCCTGGGCCCGCACAAGCCGCCCCCGCCCCCTTCGGCGGCGGTGGCGGAGGAGACGACGGCGGAGCCGGCCGGAGCCCACCCCCGGCTCCTTCCCGCCCCGCTGCCCTGCCAGCCGCCGCGCCCTCCCAGCGGGGCGCCCCCGGCCCACGCCGTGGGGGCCATGGGCGAGGCGGAGCCGCCCAGGCTGGCCGCCTTCCTGCCCCCGCTGCTCCTGGGCAGCCAGCTCGGGCCCCAGCCGCCCACGCCGCCTGCCCTGCCGGGGGGGCCCAAAGCGGGCATCGCCCCCCCGGGGCTGCTCAGCCCCACGCAGATCGTCCCGGGAGGAGGAGGCGGCGGCTTCACGCTGGAGGTGCAGCGGCAAAGGTGAGCAAGGAGAGGGGGGCGGACGCCGGGGTCCCGTCTCCCCGCCCCCATCCAGCGGGGGCCTTGCGCCCTCGCCTGCCCGGGAAGCGGCTGCGGGCGTCGAGGCTGACACCGCGCAGGGCGCGTTTCATCTCCCCCTCCTCCCGGAGGAGGATGTGGGGTGAGCCCCACTTGCTCCTCCTCCAGCTCTGCGCTCACCCGGGCAGGGGCTGGGCCTGGAGGGGGCTCGGCGGAGACCCCTCTTCCTTGCCCCTCGAGCTCCTTTCCAGCCTAAGGGCCAGGAATGTTGTTTATTGCTTTGGAAATGGTGGGGTGAGAAGGGGGCTGCCCTGTCACCTCTCCTTGGCGGCTGAGAGCCGGGCTCAGAAAGTTGGGAGCACCTCCCGGGGATGGAAGGGAGAGGGGGGTGTGCCCCAAAGCTGTGGGCTTGGTATGGCGCCTTCCTATGCCGGCACCCGGGTTGTCCCACATTGTGACCATCCTCCTTCTGTTGCGGTTCCTTAGGAGTAAGCCTTTAGCTGCGCCTCTTGTCTCTCTCTAATAGTGTGTGTCGTGGAGTTCGGCCAATGTTAATCCTTTAGTACTCCTGCATGTTTGTTTGTTTTTTATGCGAGTGGGAGCATGTTTCCCTTTCTATCTCTCTTATTAGAGTAAGCCAGTGGATTCTTGGGGGGCGGGAATGTCTTCATCAGCCTGAGATCTAGGAGGTCAGGTCATTTTCACATCTCTTACTTGAGGCTGGGCACAAATCAGCTGATCTGTGTTTCTGTACTCTTACCCTAACTTGATCCGCTGTTACTAGTAGGCATGTTCCTTGCAGAAAAACTTTTCTTCCTTTTGACCCTTACGAAAGTCTGTTAAGCAGCTAATGTTTAGTTATTTGGTAATACAGTGATGCAGGTGCAATGAGTGGTCAGACACTACACAATTTGAGAGGGAGGGGTTGTTTTGCAATACATTTAGTCAGAAAACCGTGTTCAAAGTAATACAAATCCTGTACTGGTTTACGAGTGATCATAGATTTCCAGTAGTTCAGAAATGAGAGTTTTTTTTCCACCCAGATCATGCTGATGCAATTTAACACAACTCTGGCCAGCGACAGAGCTATAATTTGTTCCCCTTAATCTCAGTTCTTCTCTGTGTACCTTGTTCTAATCATCTGGTTCTTGTTTATACTATTATTTCATGAGTAATATTAATCAATGTCCTGTATACCATAGGCATTCTTGGGTGAGTTGCGGAGATGGGTACTCTGTTTCAGTGAATGTATGACTGGACTATGTTTAAGGGAACTTTTACTGGTCTGAAATGTCAATTTATAAACCCGATTTATAAAATCGACTTTTCTAGTCATCTCACTCAAATACTCATACAGTGCTGAGGGACAGAAACAATAGCACAAAGACATGAATCCCATAGGTCAGTAGTTTGCAAACTTCAGAAGTTGATTACAGTGCTTACATAGGAATGTTAGTCCTGTAATGCCAGATGGCTTCTCTGATGCATCTGATCAATGTAGTTGTTTAGTGCAGCTGAAGGAAATGGATATGTCCTATGATCCATAGGACACATGAAGGTTCCAGCATCAGTGAAGATAGTTACACCAGTCCTTTTATGATGAGTGACCTATTTGTCTTGCTGTCCTGTTCTTTTCCTCACTCCTCCACTTCCATTTTCCAATCCCCTATGCCAATAACAGTGAAGAGGGAGAGAACGCCCAACAGTTATGTTAGCTTTTTACATGTTATAGGTTATGGTACAGAATATTATTGCATCATAAGATCTAAAGAAATAGTGTTGCTTTGTAATATCTTCCTGCACAGCACACCTGTCTACCAAGGGTGTACTAGGCATTGTCCACAAAGTCTTTATATGCAGGTCCAGGCTTCCCTCTCCATGTTTACTTGGCTCTGGTGAGGCCACATCTGAAGTATTGTGTCCAGTTCTGGGTCCCCAATTACAGGAAGGATGTGGATGCATTGGAGAGGGTCCAGCAGAGGGCAACCAAAATGATTAGGGGGCTGGAGCATATGACCTAGGAGGAGAGGCTGAGGGAGTTGGGTCTATTTAGTCTGCAGAAGAGAAGAGAGTGGGGATTTGATAGCAGCCTTCAACTTCCTGAAGGGAGGTTCCAAAGAGGCTGGAGAAAGGCTGTTCACAGTAGTGATGGACGGCAGAACAAGGAGCAGTGGTCTCAAGTTGCAGTGGGAGAGGTCCAGGTTGGATATTAGGAAAAACTATTTCACTAGGAGGGTGGTGAAGCACTGGAATGGGTTACCTAGGGAAGTAGTGGAGTCTCCATCCCTAGAGGCGTTTAAGTCTCGGCTTGACAAAGCCGTGGCTGGGTTGATTTAATTGGGATTGGTCCTGCCTTGGGCAGGGGGCCGGACTTGATGGCCTTCTGAGGTCTCTTCCAGCTCTATGGTTCTATGATTCTATGTTAGCTAGCTGAAACAGTGCTGTTGATCAACAGCATTGTTTTCTTCCAGGTGAAAACTAATAACAAGCAGCTCTTTATTTTTCAGTGAAGATACAAGTAACAAGAGATGTTCTGATCTGTGCACTTCCTTTTGATTTTTAAAATCATAATTAAAACTCTTGAGGGAAATTTCCACCAGGGTCTCTACTTTGCTCTTTGCAGATATAGACACTTATATACCTGTAGGTGTCTTGCATGGTATAGAAATAGGAGCAAAATTGTGTGCATGCAGTTTTACATATGTATGGCAGTGGATGCTGAAGAAATCCAGCTGGATATGTAAACTACTGTTCAGTGCTGACTCCTCCCCTTCCTGTGCCAAGTTAATGATAGGGAACTAACACAATGTGTATTATACCAGCAGCCTTGTAACTTTATAGTATGTAAACATTCCCTTCCTTATCATATTTTCCTCCTCCTTGTTTGAAGTCATGTCTCCCTGTTCGGCATCTAATTTGGATGGTAATCTGTTTAGATCAATGACTGGTCACATTTTTGTCTGAAGAAGCACCATGGACATCTATGGCGCTATAATAAATAACTAGGCGCAGCCTTGGGTCTTGGAAAGTTGTCTGTGTGTCTACAAAGGATCAAAAATTCTGCTGTGTATTTTCAGTGGAATAAGCTTCTACTGTCTATATAAGATGACTTTTTAAATTCCATCATATGCACTAGCCAATGTATCCTCTATGTAATATGGAGCAGAAAATGTTTCACAATAGTTTCACAATGGTCCTGCCATGAGGGCAGGGGACTGAACTCGACCTCTTGAGGTCCCTATGATAGTTGCTTTTTTTAATCATCCCAAATCTTGTACAAAGCAATGGGGGAAGAATTGTGCTTATTGTAGTGGGACTCTGGAACTTAAATAGTAGATATCCTATGTAACATATTACATAATCAGTTTTTGCTATATAGCAGTGCTCACTCAAATGAGTTAAATTATGTCATGTAAATAAGCTTCAGCTTAATGTATTTATAACATACCCAATACCCCTGTAATACTGGGGCACACCTGTTGGTTCCATGGCACTGACATCCATATTATTACAGAGAGTGTTTTAAATTTATTTACGTAGTGTTGCTAATTAGGATGTGGCTTCACTGAAGAACTTGTTAATGTTTGAATGCAATTGGGAAGAGCCAAGGTAAGAACAGCCATCCTGGAACAAACCAAAGGTCCATCTACCCCAGTATCCTGTCTTCTAACAGTGGCCAATGCAAGGTACTTCTGTGGGAATGAGCAGAACACGTGATCCTCAAGTGATCCAACCCCTCTTGCCCATTCCCAACTTCTGGCAAACAAGCTAGCTAATTCAGCTGGTCAGTATAGACCACAGCACATCATGATTAAGCTCTACTAGGTGGAGGGTTTAATGAATATTGGCTAATGTTATGATGAACACAGTTGCTCAGGTCTAAACTTGACTAGACAGTGACATGATGATCAGTTACTCACAGTTGGTATACAGTTGTCTAGTAAAAACAAGCCTGTAGGGTAGAAAATTCCAACACACCCCTTATTAATATTTAGCCTGACAGAATATGCTAACTGTGCTTTCTTTCTTGAGCTGCTTTATAAATCTGAACACCCAATTTTAAAATACTGCTGGCTATAACTTGCAAATTGAAAAGAAAGATTACATCCGGACTGGCAGAATACCTAAAATTACAAATATGCTCTTTCACCACCTTACTTTTTCTGCCTGTCATCCCTCCTCCCTCTTTCCTCCATCTTGCTCTGTTCTTTCAAAAAATAAGGCTAACAAGAGAGGGAGGAGGTGATCAGAGGAGCATTGCCAGATCTTAATGAATTTCTGCAGCTGGGCCTGAAATTGGCAGTTTGTCATGGTATCAGATAACTGAGGGCTCTGAAAATAGTCAGGTTATGAAAGCATGGAAAATGGTAGCAACAATTAAACAACATCATGTATATTATGCACTTGTAGGGTTTTGGTATGGCACTAATGCAAGGAATAATTGTGAAATACATCTGCTGTGCATTTAGCTTCACCTGCAAAGAAGTATCTGGGCCAGATCTAAGCCTCAGTAGCCACAATGCCATTCTGCATGCAGTCGCTTTCCCAAATTAAGCTATTTTTGGCTTAGCAATTGGGGGAACTGCTCAAAATGCTGGTAAATCAGAAATGGCTTAAGTTTATTTAGAATTTTATAGGTGGGTATTAAAGATGGGTATTAAAATATGATATATAGTTGTCTGACAGTTTTTAAATAGTTGCTATTTTGTCATTGATGGCCACCATCAAATTATTATGTAAAAGGTCAGAAATATCCAGTCAAGCATCTATATCTGCGACCGCTGGTGTTATGCTTTGCAGCACTGTCATTCGTGCTTGAAGAAACATTTGATCTCTAAGCCATTTCTGCAAACATACATCTTTGAGCCATATGGATGGGGCAACATTTTGTTCAAATATCATTTGAAAAATGTTTGATATGAGATCATAAGAGACCCCAGCAGATGGTGAATCACAAAATAGTCGGCTTTCTATGCCCTTAAGTTTTGTGTTTTGTAAGACTTCAAATATATTTTGATAGTGCGCTGACCATGTACAGTACTTTACAAGGAGCAGCAGATACTAAGAACCAAGTTCCCAGTTTAAGAGCTTGCAGTCTGCAGGCAGAAGTACAGTAGTGGCATGCATGCTTTGTATAGCTGAAATGAATTAATTTGGAATTTACACTTCATTCTTTTGTCTAAATGTTAGCCAGGCATTAATCCACTCTGCATTTAGCCAGTAGTGTTTTCATGTGCATAACTTGTGCCTGGCTGTCTTTTCAGCCACAAACAAATTGTGGGTGTAAAGGTTAACGTTTGCATGGCTAGCTTCCGTTGTGCCCACCAATCATCCTAATATTCATGCCCACAATTCACCAAACAAAACAGCAACAAATGTAAGCTATGTCCATAAAAGAGAGAAAATATGCATTGATGTACTCTGCACTCTGGTCAGAGTCCTCAGGCAAAATTTCCATTGTGACTGACCAGTTAGATCATTTGACAACATCTAAAGGGGAGTGTAGCAGCTTTTATAAATATCTCTTATGATACCAATCAAGAGAAATCTATGTGCAGATTTAATTATACTTGCAGTTGTTCCTATCTGCATGCCGTTGCTATAATTTTTCAAAGCAACTGTTTTCTTGCGAAAATGTCATTGACCAGTGCATTAGAATCCAGTATATTCTAGAAAGGATGCAGCTGTGCCTTTTCTCCCTCACGTGCCCTGCCTGTAAGTCACACCAGCACCCTGTTCTGGAAAAAATGCCGCTAGAAGTGAAACCAACATTATGTCTACACCAGTCCAATCCTTGCCATCTTCTGAGACAGCAAAAAATGAAGGCTGCCAATTGAGATGTCCTCATAAGCAATGTTAAGCTAACCACTTGTAACAAAAATGAGTGTCTCATTCCACCTGCTCAGCAAAAATATCCTAGCAGATTCTGTAGCAAGGTTTTGGGACTTCATTAGTTTCACAGTAGTCTCCTATAAATATACTTACTGAAATACCATGGATTATAATTGTCAAATGTATGTAGTGATGCAGTATTAATAGAGAGGTACATTACTTATTAGCAGACTTGCTGCATTCAGTGACTTTTCAGTGTTCTCCCATCCCCACCCAACAAACTAGTGAGATTTTACTGCGTTGTGTTTTAAATTGCATTCTCTGGGATCTGTTTGGGATCTCAGTTTATTTTTCAGAAACAATCTCTTCAGTTCACCTTCTTAAAACAATCTTTTCCTCCAAAACAGATGTCGTGAAGTAGTGACTTCCCTCAGGTTTTGGCACCTGGGTTCAGAGAGCTCATGGTGTGCAACTGCCATACCCATTTCTGAGAGCTGTGTGCGCGCGTGGTGAGTGGATGTTTAGACTATTGGATACTTTTTGCCATAAGTCTTAAAGCAGGAGCCCCTCTCAATAGCTGCAGATGAGTGGGCTGTTGAAACTTACTACTGCTTAGCTATTGAACTGATAGCTATTCTACCTTGTCTGTATTTGAAATGCATAAATGCATGCCCCCGTGATGCTGTATACTGTTGACATAGGATATGGGATGCTGTTGTGAGCAATCATAGAGCCATTCTGGGTAACATTGACTTAATAGCACTAGGATGTGTTTCCGTTTGTTGCAAGCTATTCATTTACAGTGGAATGAGACAAGTAGTGCAGGTTAGTTACCACCAGTTCAAAGACCTCCTTCAAACAACAGACAAACTGTCTCTCTGCTTTTTTTTTTTTTTTTTCAATAAGAACTTCAGGTAGCCAGTGACCCATTTTTATGTAGCTCTATAAAATTCCCCATAATAAATGTTTTAGCCGTTGGGTTTGCCAGAGCTAAACTTCATTATCTACCTTCTGTTTGTGAAAGATACTTAAAGCTGTGTAACTGTGAAGCTAAATATCCCTGGGAGTGTCTGATCCTTCACTGAAGAAACCGCAGAGCAAAAGATTTGACTTTAAAATTTCTTATTTGCTTTTGTGACTGAGAACTATAATGAAATTTAGATTCTGTAACAAACCTGAGGTATTTCTAATAAAACAGGTGATTGCCCTGAGCTAAAAACATTCTGGCTTTCTTCAGATGTAGAGCTCTTAAACTCCCACATAGCTAATATTTGGTTTTTGGCTATTATGTTTATGATCTAATGTAAACTACTAGTTTTACCTTCATGAAGTAGTTAAATTGAAAGTCCTTTAATTGTTACCTTAACTGTAAGCAAAGTAATCCTATTAGAGGAGTGCTCATCCCCACAATCTGTACCTTTAAAATTTATAGGGTGAGGTCATAGGTGCATTAACAGTTATTGGGGGCCCTGGGCACAGAAAAACATTTTGGGCCCCCACACCTCCAGGGGCACCAAAACTGGTAATCAGTGGACACAGGCACTGAGCAAGCCCAGGCAAAGTGTAGAGGCCACTGCAGTTGGGCTAATAGCAAGCAGGAGCTGCACAGAAGGGCTCCCTGCTGCCTCCCAGCAGAAGTCTAAATAATAAGATGGGGGAAACTAGATTGCCTTGTATTGAATGAGAATATTGATATAATGGGCATCACAGAAACTTGGTGGAATGAGGCTAATCAGTGGGACATATTTTATACCCTGCTGTTACTGACTGGAAGGAACAGAACAGGTTGTGCTGATGGAGGAATGCACTCTATGTGAAAGCATAGAATCAAATGAAGTAAAAAGCTTAAATGTACCCAACTGTTCCATAGAATCTCTATGGATAAATTCCATGCTCTAATAATGAATATAGCAGTAGGGTTATATTACCGACCACCTGACTAGGACGGTGATAATGACTGTGAAATGTTAAGGGAGATTAGAGGCTCTAAAAATAAACTCAGTAATAATGGGGGATTTCAAGTGTCCCCGTATTGACTGGGTACAGGTCACCTCAGGACAGGATGCAGAGAAAGTTTCTTGAAACTTAAATGACTGCTTCTTAGAGCAGCTAATTCTGGAACCCCCAAGAAAAGAGGTAATTCTTGATTTAGTCCTGTGTAGGGATAACTGGTTGCCTAGTAAGAAGCCTTACTGGCATGCTTATTGGGTAACTGGTTAACCAGAGTTCCAGCCAGTGGGGCCCAGGCTTGTCACAGACAGAGGCTGCTCTGTGGGATGCGGACCAGTCTCTGTCCATGAGGAGCTCGGCCCACCGCAGACAGAGGTTGCTTTGCAGCAGCCTCCCCTGTTTCCTCCCCATCGCACACTGCTGCCTCTATCAGAGGCAGCAGCGTGGGGGGTGGAAGCGGCACCGGGGAGCTGGTGCTGGGGGATACCAGCTTTTAAGCCAGCTCCCCCCAGCACTGGCTCCTGCCTCCGCCCCCACCCACTTGTAGGAGGTAGCAAGTGGGGAGGCAGGTGGGTCCTTGGAGCCGATACTCGCGGGGAGCTGGTTTGAAAGCCGGCTTTCTGCGCACATCGGCTCCAGCCTGCCCTCCTCACCCCCCGCTCTGCTGGCTCTCTATCAGAGATGGCAGCAGCATGCGGATGGGGAGGGGCAGGCAGATACAGTGCTTGTGGAGAAACTGCTTAACGCCAGCTCCTCTCCCCCGGCTCCCCCCCCACACTGCCTCTGATACAGAGGCAGCAGGGTGTCGATGAGTGTCATTGACTATACAATAAACCTGGGCTTATCAGTTGTTGTATAGTCAACTACACGTTGACATTCCTAGTCTCCACCCTTGAGTCCCACCAGCAGGGACATCGCCCAGGGAGTGACAACAAGGGCTGGGCTTTCTGGGCAGCTCTGACCACTGCCTGGTCTGCCTTCCAGCCTGGCTGGAGAGGGGGAAGAATAGGGTCAGGGTGCCAAGTTTGCTTATAACAAGCATTGGCTTGTTTTCAGCAGAATTGTCCTATAATTTCTGTAGGTTGCTTGTTGGCTTGTTTAGGGCTTATCCCAGTTGAAAGTAGCTTGTGTATTGCTGCTTTTTGTTGGTTTGTTTCCTACCAGAGTACATGACTGTCTCCTAGTGGAAAAATCAGTTTAAAAACGTTTTATAAGCTTGATTTGCTTTTTTTCTTCTGTCTGGTCTGATTTTGATCTCTCACAGCATTGGTGGCCCCTCTGATCGTACCCAGCTCTCCAGGGGGGGACTCCCGAATTGTCCAGAGCCTATGGATTAGTCTGCCACTGAGCATGCTGGAAATAATCCCTGTATTCAGCTTGCCTAACACTTTTCATTATAAAAGACTAGCACATTTACCCAGTGTTGCTCATGTCACTGAAAAGGGGCTCCGGGCTGGGGACCACAGGAGTCCGGGCTGGGGAAATGAGGAGGAGCTCAGGGTAGGTGGTGCAGGAGTCAAGGCAGAGGGGTGGGAGGTGTTTGGGTGCTCGGAGTGAGGGGTGCAAGAGCTTGGCCAATCTCTGGGGATATTTGAAAGTCAAGGAAATGTCAGAAGCAGGGATGTTAACTATAGTTGTGTAAATGATTAACCAATAAGCCTGGACTTATTGGTTAATCCTAACAACTACATGCATTCCCTCCCCCTTGCTGCTTCTAATATAGAGGCAGCAAGTGGGGGAGGTGGGAGCCAGAGTTTATGGGGAGCCAGATTTTAAACTGGCTCTCCACAAACACCGGATCCCACAGAGCCGCCTTCTCCCCACCCCCACCTACCCCTGCCCTGCTATCCGAGGCAGCGGTGCTGTGGGAGCCAATATACCTGAGGAGCTGGCTTTTAAGCCAGATCTTCACATTTGCCAACTTCATGGAGCCACCTGTCCCCCCCTCCCTCCCCGGCCTTGCTGCCTCCTGCAGAGGCGGGGGTGGGGGGCAGGCTGGAGCCAGTGCTCAGGGGAGCCAGCTTAAAAAGTGGCTTCCCACAAACACCAGCTTCATGGAGCTGCCTTTTCTCCCCCCCTCAAATTCTTGCCTCTATCAGAGGAAGCAGCATGGGGGGGTAGGAAGACAGGCAGGATGCCGATGCAGCCTCTGTCTGCAGGGAGTTTGAGCCCCCTGTGGACAGGGGCTGTTACCACACCCTCTGTATGAGAGGCAGCAGCGTGGGGTGGCCGGGCAGGCGCTGTTTTTAAACCAGCCCCCTCGTGAACTAGATCTCACCTGCCTGATACAGAGACAGCAGCGCAGGATTTAAGGAGACTCCTCAGGAAAGGGGCTGGAAGTGCACTGGCTGCTGGCCTTGCCCCTGGGGACTATCGAATAAATCGTGTAACCAAAGTTTTGACGCTTCAGGGGGTAGCCATCTACCTGTTTTGTTAGTCTTTAAAGTGCTACTTGTCTATTTATTGTTCAATACGTTTTGGTGCAGCTACACAATTATTCAGTCCTTGTCAGAAGGACATTACCCATCCAACCTTATTTCTAAAAAACATCCTTTTAACATATGTTAAAAATAACGTAAATTAAACACTGTTCTCAACAAGTGTCCCACGCTGAGACTGTAAATTGGAGTTTTTTAAAGTTTTATTTCTAAATGTAATGGTTTTTAATCTTGAGTGACCCAAATAATGTGACAATCTTCCCTATGTGAGGTGAAGTGGGTTTTGGAGAGAAGGTTCGAACATTATTATGCCTGTCATCCAGCATTTTTCTGAGGAATCGGCAATCCCATTTTTTGCTATTGAACCGAGGCCTCTGAGGACACACTGGCTCCCTACAATCTTTCTAGGAGTGAGGAGGTGAAAGGTGGCATCTGAACTTGAGTTTCAGAAGAGGTAGGGTTGGTCGTGTGGCTAGATTCTGTGTTAGAGGATCTAGAGAGTGGGGACTGTTGGTTTGACGAAAAGATGGTGGGTGTGCAAAAAAATAACTAGCATAGAATGAAAGCTCTTTACAGATGTATTCTGTATAGGTGCCTTTCTCAGTCTTTTGCTTGGAGACATTGCAGTTCTTTTGCATTGGGTGCTTTTATTTTAATGAGGCATGTGAATGAGTGACTATTCCAGCAGTGGAGTGCAAGTTGGCTCTCCCACTAGAACAGTGATTCTCAAACTTTTCGGCATCACACCCCCTTTTTGATTTTTGAGAAACCCTCACGCTCCCCCCCCCCCCCAAAATAGCAAGACTTGAGCAAAAAAAATATATATTGGCCTTTTAAGAGCAGAGCAGGCATTGCCCTTTTAAGGCAGCCATTTTGAGGTCTTCCCAAGTGGATGGACGGGACCAGGCTCTTTCTTGGAGGAGGGGGAGGGATTGACGGGGGAGACTGGGTTGCCTTGCGCCCCTCCTGGAATTTCTTTCCCCCCCCCCCAGTTTGGGAACGCATGCACTAGTACATGCATTTGAATTGTGTGTCTGGTAATCAGAACACATCTCCATGCTGGCAAATATGTATTTTTCTAAATATCAAGAAAGCATATTCTCATTTCCTATCACTGCCACTTGACCACAAGACTTCCCCCTTATAACTGACTTGCTGCTGCTTGTTTTGGTCAAAGATGCCTCAATCCATCTTCAACACAAACTGAATGAAATGTACCCGTAGAGAAGGAGTCAGTCTGAGAATTCTCAGTTATCCATATATACATGGAAATTGGCAGAGATGGGAAAGGCAGAGTGCACAGGATTAGTGGATAGGTTGTTTCTCTGCTAGCATGTGGTGATGATGGTGCTCTAAGGAATAGTTGGAATTCTCAGAATGCTATGCGTGCTTTAGAGAACTGCAAATACAGCCATGTTGACAGTTTTGTTATAACAGATGGCTTTTGTAATACTTTCAAGGTATTATTTAGTCCTTGAATTGTCTAAACACTTGGCACCAAAACTGCATGGTATATGAAATGCAGTGAACCATGAGCATGATCTTTCTAAGCGTTCGGCCTTGTGGTGCTGTGAAACAATGTGTTCCAATGTGCTGTGAAACAAGTGTGGTGTAACACACTTGAACAGTGTTCACTGCAGCTTTTTTTCCTACATGTGGAACAAATGATTGTGGAATCTGAAGTGTAAAATCTTTTGGGGTGTAGTGCCTCACATTGCCTTACATTACTCCACCCACAGTAGACTTTTGTTATCTTTCCTTCTTATTCCTTCCCTATCTGTCACTTTCCATCCCAATCACACCCACCCTCTTGCTGGACTTTCCCTCCATATTTAGAGAAAAATATTCTCCCTGGAATTGTGCATCAGGGAAAGGGGAAGCCCTGCAACCCCCTTAGTTTTCATAAACTTGAAGTCCAGAAGGGACCACTGTGATCATAGTTAGATCTGTCCCAAATAATTCTCAGAGCAGACCTTTTTTAAAAAAAAGAAATCCAACCTTGATTTTAAAATTGTCAGCAATACAGAATCCACTAGGATTCTTTCTAAGAATGCAGGTGAAATCATCTGCATCCCAATGAGGTCCTGTTCTGAGTTATGATTTATAAAAAGCATTTGATGAGGACAAGCGCTATATGCGTACTGATTCAGCTAATCTGTTAGTTTTCCATGGGTTCTATAAACTGTAGAAGAAGCATAACCTAAAAGAGGTCAGAGGGACAAGATTAATAGAAACACTTTTGAAACCATGAAAACATACATGTGCCCAGCTAATTGCCTGTGCAGTTGCTAGGTCTGCAGTTAGCCTCTAGAGCAGCCTTTGTCTGCGGGAAGTCCAGGCGCCTCCATGACAGGGGCTGCTCTGGCAGGAACCTGGAGCCGGTGACAGCCCCAGGTCCAGCACGGGGCTGGGAGCTGTTGGCAACTGGGCTGGAGCAATCCCCAGCCCGGACCGATTAGATTAACTTAACATTTAACCTCTTCACTGGTTAACCGGGGCTTTACATCCCTGCTATGTGCAGAGCTCGCCCTAGCCCTGTGGTGCAAGGACACCAGATTCCCTGACTGTGTACTCAGCAAATGATTACATTGCCACGTTTATTAATTCCAGCAGCAACCATCGTATGTAAAAGACAAAAATTGGTTGTCTGAATGTTTTTATTAAATACCATTTAACAACGCATGGAAAGGAGAACAGTGAAGGGTGCAGTACTGTAGGCTCTTCAGTTGCAGTTATACACCGCAGTTTGTTTTGGAAGCTGCCTGAAGAGGTAAATGAGTTACCGAGGCAGGCCAGGAAGTTACAAGGAACATACAAGAGAAGTTTGGAAAGGGCGTGGAAACCAGTTTTGTATTGGCTACAGGGGGTCTGAGCACGCATAAATTGTGCCTGCAGCATGATTTGGGACTTCAGCATCTCTGATTCTCCATAACTTTTATCATCTGCTCCAGGCACAGTAAAATTTGCTCCTTGCTCGCATTTGTCAATTTTCTTTCTAAAATCTCGCTCCGTGCCCTGCATTCTGGTGTGGGGTTTTTGGGGGGGGGTTGGTTTTTTTTATGTGAGGATTGAAGCACCTCTAGAAACATGTCATCCTTGGTTGTTTCTTTATCTGGTGGAAGTGCATCGTTGGTGTGTAGGGGGGTTCCCTGGAGTTCACCTCTGCAGAAGCTAAAGAAACAAACAGAAGTATGAGTGTTAGTGCATTCTCAGCATCAAATCATTGAAGTAAAATGCACCTTTTTTTAAAATATGGATTGTTTTTTCACTGTCCTTGGACAAGCACACAACTTGGCAGATGTCCTAAATATGTTGAGTTGAGCCCAGGGAGAGTGGGGGGTGCTAAAGATCCGACAAAAGGTCTCTGGTTTATAAGGGGATCGTAACAGATGACTAGGGAAGCCAATATCTCACTCCTTGAAGGTATGTAAGGGTTCATCTCCTACATGTGGTTGCTTGAAACTGGGTCCCTCTGGTGCTAGTCTGTGTGCTGCTTTGGTTCTTGTATAAGTAATTGCTGACTGGTGCAGGGACGTTTCCTACAATGGGGGAAGAAACAAAGCAGAACCTTTGGCAGAAGACTGGCAGGTACCTTCAGAACAGTTTCCTAGGGATCTCTCTGGGATTCCTGTGAACTCTCCGTGTGCTCTGCTTAGCTGCACAGGGAAATGTGAAACACGTGCAAATACAGCTAGTCTTTTGCATTTCTGTCCCTTCAACTCCTGGATCTTACAAAGCAAAGGACAGCTCTACCTCATGTAACCAGCAACAACAGGAAGTATTCATACGGCTCTTAGCAGTCTGGAGTAGGGTAGTGATAGAGATGCAGCCGTGTTAGTCTGGTCTAGCAGAAATAAAAGACAGGACTATGCAGCACTTTAAAGACTAACAAGATGGTTTATTAGGTGATGAGCTTTCGTGGGCCAGACCCACTTCCTCAGATCAATATGTGGAAGAAAATTGGCACAACCATATATACCAAAGTGATACAATCAAAAAAAAGTGAACACATATAAAGATGACGAATCAGGTTTAAGAACAGAGGAGGAGTGAGGGGGGAAGGTTAGTGTGTGTGAGGTAATGACATTAGGGGGTGATAATTGGGGAAGCTATCTTTGTAACGGGTGAGATAATTAGCATCTTTGTTAAGACCCGTACGCAAAGTGTCAAATTTAAGCATGAATGACAGTTCTGAGGCTTCTCTTTGAAGTCTGGAGTTAAAATCTCTTTGAAGCAATATGCATGTTTTAAGGTCATTGAGAGAATGTTCAGTCTGGTTAGGCATGGTTAGGTCCACTGACTCCTACAGTTACAAGATCAAAAACACATATTCCTGTTCATCCAGAAATATAATTTGCCATCATGTGCCTAAAGTGTCCGTCTGCTATGTATATTGGACAAACTTCTCAGACACTTCTCCAAAGAATCAACGCACATAAAACAGACATCAGGCTCTCACAGAGAGAAAACTGTTGCTTGCCATTTTAACCAGACTGACCATTCTCTCAATGACCTTAAAACATGCATATTGCTTCAAAGAGATTTTAACTCCAGACTTCAAAGAGAAGCCTCAGAACTGTCATTCATGCTTAAATTTGACACTTTGCGTACGGGTCTTTACAAAGATAGCTTCCCCAATTATCACCCCTAATGTCATTACCTCACACACACTAACCTTCCCCCCCTCACTCCTCCTCTGTTCTTAAACCTGATTCGTCATCTTTATATATGTTCACTTTTTTTGATTGTATCACTTTGGTATATATGGTTGTGCCAATTTTCTTCCACATATTGATCTGAGGAAGTGGGTCTGGCCCACGAAAGCTCATCACCTAATAAATCATATTGTTAGTCTTTAAAGTGCTGCATAGTCCTGTCTTTTGTTGGAGTAGGGTAGCCACTGAGTGCCATCCAGCTCCTTATACAAGTGGCAGGTCTTTGGCACAGCACCATAGCAACGGTTTGACTTAGGGATGTAATAGTGTAGTTGATTAACCTATAAGCTTTTGCTTATTGGTTAATGCTATAGACTATGCACATTCCCCCTCCTCTCCCCTGCAAGTAAATTATTTATCAGGCTGGCCAGCAGCCCAGCTCAGTCCCAGCTTGTGTTGGGTCCAGGACCTACTCCCACTGTGGCTCTGCATTTAAAGTGTATTAGGAGCCAGGCAGGCAGTCCAGCTCAGTTCCAACTCATTCCAGGTCCAGTAGCTTAGATCTGCGCCGCCCCTCCCCCCCTTTCTCCCCAGATAGGGGATGGTGACACCCTGTGCTTCTGCCTCTGTATCAGAGGCAGCAGCATGGGGCAACAGGCAGCTGGTCTGCAAGGGGAGCTGGTTTTTAAACTGGCTCCCCTCATGGACCAGCTCCTGCCTGGCACTCTGTGCTGCTGCCTCTGATTAAAAAGGCAGTAGCATGGACTGTCAGGGGGCTCCTCGGGAGTGGGGCCGGAGTGCACTGGCTGCCAGCCTCACCCCCAGGAACTATAGAATGCTTGAGTAACTGATAAGCAGGGCTCGCTGAGCCGCGGCGAGCCCTGCTCGCCAGCCATGCGGTTCAGCACACTGCGCATGCACAGACCGCGCTGTGGCGCCGTGCTGGGCTATAATCTACTCGCCTGTGGCGAGTAGGTTACCTTAATTGTCGAGCCCTGCTGATAAGAATTCATGAGGTTAATCAGCTGTTCAATTAAGTGATATTTAACATCTCTAGTTTGACTCCCTTGCCTTCTGGTGTACCTGCCTCTGCTCCTTTATCTTTGCACAGTATGGAGGTGTGTCCCATGTGTAGCCCTTATCTGACATTCCACAAGAAGTCTGACTGTAAAAGTTCCTATGCCTGGAGCAGAACTGGGACTGCACAGCCTACTCTCCCCACAGCACTAGCAGATCCAACAACTCGTGTGTGCCCCAAATGGGAGAACATTTGCTGCATAGAGCCATCATAGGAAGTGCTCTGCCTCTCATCAGAGTGGCTTTATTCTGTCAGCAAAGCAGGGGAGTTATGTCAGCAGAAGGAGCATTGTAGTGTGTACATCTTCACTGTTTTGTCAGCGAAAGCTGACTTTTGTTGACAGTTCTGTAGTGTAACCAAAGCCTTATTTTGTGCCACTTCTGAATACAAAGATGCTCTACTCCAAAAGAACCGCAGAGTGAAACTAATGTTGGTCCTACTGAGTTTGACTCCATTGTTCCTGCTTTTGAGTTGCTACAGTACGTGTGAGAGCTCATACAAAGGTACACAGTTTTCCTGGCTGCTTGGAGCAGGATGTAGGAGAAATGTATTGTTCCCCTTTTCTCTTCACCCTCCCCCTGTTCATCCTGTTATAATATCGGGCTTGTGCTTCCTCCTCCCCTTTCTTTCTTGATCTCGTCTCCTCCCACAGGAGAAGCTCCACAGAACTGGCAAGAATCCTGTTTCAGGCATAAATTCTAGTAGTGCTTGGGGAGCCATTGTACCAGCTACTGTACAAACTGTTTCACTGTGCAGCTGTGGGAAACACTGTATATCAGGAGAGGTGCAGTTATGAAATTCTGATGAGCCCATGCTGAACTTCAGATCTTATGACTATTTCCCCAGTAAATATTTTGTAGAGATATAACCTTTTTAATAAGATAAAACATCAACTCCTCACATACTTTCAGAAAGAATAAAAACATTTGTATAAAACAGAGCAGTAAAAAGCAGTGAGAAGAGGTGCTGACACAGCTGCTAAAAAGGTGCTACTAAACTATCTCACCAGGGTTCTAACTGGCAGATTTACTCTGACCAGAGGACCTCTTAAGGACTACATCTACTAGCAGCTGATCAATAAAACTTTTGTTGTTCACAGGTTCTTAAACACGTGTGCACGCAACCCGACTATAAAACTTCTGGCTGCAGCAAGTGTAAACACGGCTTTGTTGGCAGGAGTGCTCTCCTAAAAGCTGTGTAATGTAGATGTAGCCAAGGATAAGCAAGGGAAGACCCTAACAGAAAATCAGAAGTGTGATGTGCATAGCACTACTTGGAAGTAGTAACTAGCATTACAGGAAACTGTTACTGATTTTGACACACAAATCGAATACTTAGAACTAGACCACTCAACATCTTGTATTATACACACAGAAATGAAAGGTACAATCAAAAGCTTTAAACCTGAAAGAGCTGAAGGTGAGAATCCAGACGCTGGGAAAGTGACATTGTGATAAGACCATTGTTGGAAAAATTCAGTGAATTTTTTTTTTTTTTTTTCCTCAGTGTGGAACTAGGAAAAGTCTGGAGAACAATGGGAAACTGGCTTTATATTCAAAATACCAAAGCAAGGTCACCTAAATGACTTTGATAGCTAGCAAGATATTGTACTCCCTTACAGTGATAGGCAAAGGCTTCTGCAGAATAAAGGAAGTAATTGAGGCAAAGCTGAGGGAAGAGAAGGCTGGATTTCTACCTGGAAGTTTGTCTCAACCACATTTTCACCCTAAGAATAATCACTGAAACAGAACATCAAGTGGCAAAACCCACTCATCATAAATGTGATAGCATTTGACGGCCTCCGTTGCATTTCACTCTAGAACATCTGTGTTATGGGGTGCCAACAAATAGTTATTGTTGCCTTCGTATCAGGGTGCAGCTTGCACAGTTAGTGATCACAGACTTGAGGGAATGATTTAACATGGACACTGGTGTCAAACAAGGATGCATTATTACCTCTCCTAGCTTTGCCATGGATTCATCTACATGTGTTCTCATAATGAAATCAAACACAGTCACATTTTAATGGTATACTAGAAGATTTAGATTCTGCTGATCATAACTGAGTAACTGCATGTTGGTTGAACAAAGACTGAAGACTACCCCACATTGCAAGAAATGTGGGGCTAAGAATCATTTTGCAAGAAACCAGATCTAATGGAAACTCCAACTCCCAGTTTACTTGAGACATTGCATTGGAGGCAAAGGAATACAGGAGATGAATCCATTCAGGTACCTTGACTTGTATATTACTGCCATTAAGGATATCCAAAAGGAAATAATGTCATGAATTGTCAAGATGACTGCTGCATTCACCAGCTTAAACATGATTTGGACATTTAAAAATCTACAGCTTTAAAGAACAAACTATAAATCTTCAACTTCAATACATAATATAAATAGGTATAGCTCCATATATATATCTCCTAGAACTGGAAGGGACCTTGAGAGGTCATTGAGTCCAGTCCCCTGCCCTCATGGCAGGACCAAGTACCACCCCTGACAGATTTGCCCCAGATCCCTAAATGTCCTCCTCAAGGATTGAATTGGGTTTATCAGGCCAATGCTCAAACCACTGAGCTATCCTTCCCCCCCTTCTGAATACACCCATTCTGAAAATGAGAAGGAATAAGAGATGTGTTCCTGCTATTTTACGAATAAAGGCTAAGAAGTGTTGGGCTTCCACCTTTTTATCTGTCCTTAACTAGCTTCTTTTCATTCCCCAGTGACCTCTTCTGTCCTTGCTCAGGTGCATTGTGTGGCGATTTGAGGTGCTAATTGTCTGCAGTGACTAACCCAGTCCTTGCCCTTGCACTTAGAACAGTGGTAGCCACTCCATCTCTTCCACCACCTCTTACTCTTTCATGGACAGATTAATGGTTAGCCAGTTCTCCCATTTTTCCCTTCTGCAGTGGGATTTGGAGGGAGCATCTTGACCTTCTATTTTCCTCTAGCCTTTTGCTGGAGTTTTCCTTTGAGCAGCGAGACATCTGGAGCAAGGGCTCCCCAGCTAAAGTTTCTGGGAGAGTAAGGACCCTACTTATCAGCTGCAGTCAGTCTCTGTTCTCCTGCTAACAGAAGGTAAAGGCCCTCTCAGGTCCTGTGCTCATTCAGGAAAGGAGGTAATGTTCACTAATTGTGAAAGGCAATGTCAAATTAAGGGTAATATTTATTTAAAACAACCTATTCTTAAAGAGCTTGTTTATACATAGCTGCTCTCTTAGTATAATAAAGTATCCTTACTAGTGAACTTGCTCCTACCTACTATACATGACTAGGGAGTAAACAGCCATTTTCCCCCGGTATGTAGCTCACAGATTTTATTTGCTTGAGATGAAATTACTTTTCTTTAGAATGCTGTAATTGCTGAATAAAATATTAGCCCATATAGGATTGTGCATTAACTAACGTGCTGCTTGAACTCCTAATTGTTAAATCTGTATGGTAGCTGTCTTTATGGCAACTTTAAAAATATTTGTAAATGTGTTACAGTTAGGTAGTTGTCTTTAAGACATCTTACTGGAGAATTTTCTTTATTTAAATTACACACAGCACTGAGAGCTGTAGAAACCCCTCTCATTATAATCCTTTGGATTCCAGTTCATAAAGCTACTAGCCAGGAACTTCATCCTATATAAATCTACTTAGAACAGAATAAATCATCTTAAATTTGGTTTCGTCAGGCAGAACCTGACAGGTGTAGTCAACTCACCCATGTAATCCAAGGTTTCTTATTATAATAGCCTCACCAATTCACACTGTGATAATAGATATGGGAAACACAATAAATAACAGGCTAACAAATTGCAACATGTTCTTATTTTGGCAATGGTGGAAGGTGTTAAAGTACTATAGTATACTCTGTAAAAATACATTTGTTATACCATAACAGTAAAACTGTTTTATTCTTTAAAACTCTGCTGATAGGTTCATGAATATCTGAAATGGAAAAATAAGTCTTTCTGAGTATAAAATGTAGGTGGTATTTTATTATTAAATTTGTGCACAGCTCTTGTGTGCAAATTATGGCATATATGGATTATTACAGCTCTGTAACGTCCCGTATTTTGTTGGCTAATCACGTGTAGGATCATATCCTTTCCCATGCCACAAACTTCTCAAGGGAAAACAATTCTGTTAATGAAGCTAAAATAGAGTGAAGTTTCTTATCTGAATGTATTATTGTGGTTCGGACGGTGGGGTTAGAGCTTCCTATACTGTAGGTTGTGTGTATTAGTTGAGATGTGTCTTCCTGACCTCCTCAACTTCATGTAACTAACTGTGGGAGCACAGCTTTGTGCCATTCAAGAATGGGTAGTATTCCTGACTAGGGATAGGAATGTGTACACAGTGAACCGATGAGCTTGGGCTCATTGGTTAACCCTCATGGTTACACGCAACACCCCTCCCCCCCCACGCTGTATCAGAGGCAGCAGTGCAGGAGGTGGGGGACAAGTGGTCCCCTGTCCCCCTCTCCCTCCTGCTGCCTACCACAAAGAAAGGAGTGGGGCAAGGGCAGGGGGAGCCGGAGCTTGAGGGGAGCACCAGGTCCTGCCTGCCCCTTGCACGTAAATGTGTAACCAAACATTTCAGCAGCTACATGTTTGCAAAAATAAACAAAGAGGATCACCTAGGCATGTGCTCTCTCAATTCCTAACATTAAGTCAAATGGACTGGGATTAATTATTTTTATTTAGGGTAATACAAACTTCAGTCATATTAGCTTCTCCCTGGCCTAAAGTCAGGTTCCTCATGTTTTAATGGCTAATGTGTCAAACAGCAAATAGCTTACAACAAACCCAGCAAGTTTGGACTAAGAGCAAGAAGGCAGAGGTTTGGAAGATTGAACCAAGCAAATGTGACTAGATTTTCTTTTTGGAGTGTCGGGGGTTTTTTGCTCCTAACACAGAAGCAGGCTGTCAGCAGATCTCTGCTTTCTTGTGAATTGTGTGGTCAGATTTCAGAAAGTGAATATGAGGCTCTTCTCCCTTTTAAATACAACATCAGTGGATTTGGCCATTTTTTCCCAGAGCACTATGCTTCACTATTATAGCGTTTCCTGTTATCCTGAACAGGCCCTGAAAATGCATCTTGCCCCAGGTGCAGTGGCTTGTGTCCCTAACAGGTGTTTTCCTCTTTTGGCTGGAGTTGGGTATGGCAAGTGGGAGTAGCTTTTGCTCCCCAGCCACAATCCAAAAGTGAGCCCAAAACCTCTTCGCTCTGTTCTAGCATAACTAGTGAAGGAGAATACCTCTTACCAGGCCTCCAAATAAATAAATCAGTGGCTGGCTGATTCTGTTGATGTTTTTAAAGATGGTACAGAGAACTTACCCTCCTAAATGGACTGAATATATCTCACATGACAAAAGAATGCAGTTTAAGAAACCTTTAATCCTCCCAAAAAGTTCAGAGCAATAAGTACAGGTGAAATCTCCAGGAAGCAGATATTTTCTGTGTACTTCATAATCCTAGTGAGTCCAGATTACAAACCTTCTGGAATAAAAACAAACTTTCCTTCCTGGGGCCTGTCTTCTAAATGGGATTCATACAGTTAAACCAGGAAAACTTGTTTTTGCATAACACTATGGTACTCTACACTTTCTCCAAAGGGGGCTTAACCATGATTTCCTACAGACAGGGTTCTGTATGCCTTTATTAATTGGCTAAACCAATACCCCTTTGTGCAGAACATTATATCATGACTAATGGCCTTCCCAGCACACCAGGAATTTTGATTTATGTGGACCCCTTTCTATCTTGAATGATGTTGCATGCTGAAATACCACTGCAGTAGCCATGCTTGAGGCTGTGATGGCTCCAGGATAACCATGAGTAGGATCAAAAGTACTTTTAAAAGTTATAAAATGTCTTTTAAACTGCAGTTTTGGCAGAGGACATTGGAGGACCTCAAGTAATACATGCCCCGTGAATGTACCAAGTGTCTAGCCATTTGATTAGCTGTTCCATATTCTACTACCAAAGACTGTTTCTAACACTAAATAACTCACAAAGGAGGAGATTTAACATCTCTATTCTTGTATACAAGGAGCAACTCACATTTTTCAACTGAGTGCTTGCTTGAGTCATGCTCTTTCCAGAAAACACCTGAATAACTCCACTAAGAGAAATGAAAAGTCAGATTTGCTTTCCAGTGCAAATGCCAGGTTTTGTGTGGGATAGCAAGTCATTACATATTCCTTTCAGCCTAACTAGTTGTTAATTACATTTGCTTTTGTCAGTTGCTTTGGGTGCCCTTTACTGCTGAGACAAAATGCATACAGAGATGTAGTTTGTCTTGGATCTCCTGGCACTTTTACAAAAAGCAGATAACATTAAAAGCATGACTTTTTAAAAGGCTTTAGGAATATATGTGAAAGCATTTGTCTAAATAATTTGGACAACATGAATGGATGCAAGTGCAAACTAATTGCAATTCTCACTACAGAAAATAAATCCTCTAATTTTAAAATCCTTACCTGGGACACTTTAATAGGTAGGCAGAGCTGTACTCTTTGTACAGTTAAGTGACACTTCTTTTCTTTTTAAACTTTCAGTAGGAAAAACTGGTAAGGATTTAATTTAGAGGTGCAGATAATCCTCATCAAAGGGTCTTTGGTTACCATGCAAACTGCAAATCTCTCGTTTGAAGGAAAAGCACTGTATAATGGCAACTTGACGTGATTATGGTGATTTACTACTTTGAAGTGTGTCCACCATCCTGGACTAACGTTTTTAGGCAATCCTGGCAGTAACTTTAGTGGAAGTTGAGAAAATAAGTAACTACAAGAATAGGAAGGAGGAAGTGTAAACATGGGTTTTTTATAGTAACTTTCTAATAGGGTTGCCAGGTGTCTGGTTTCTGCCTGGACAGTCCAGCAATCGCATCTTCTGTCCGGTTTAAAAAAAACCCCAGAAAATTCCGGTATTTTCTGTTTCTCTTGAATGAAAGGCCGGTGGGGCCATTTTTCCCCTGCCGGGGGTGGGGGAAATTAAAGGCTCAGCACTGCGCTTTTTTTTTTCTCTCTCTCTCTCTCTCTCAACAAACTGTGGGTTTTTTCCTCAACCAGTTTTTTCACCCGCTGTGATCGGGATTTTTTGTGAAGGTATCTGGCAAGCCTACTTTCTGAAAAGTACATTTTTCCTTCCAAAGTTAAGTGCCTAAAGTTAAACATCTTAGGCCATATTTGGATGTATAAATGGGACTTAAGTAGGAGTGGGGAGGTTATATTACTTCTGTGTCTGGCATTGAGACTGACATTGATAAATTGGAGAGTTGAGAAAAGGGCCCCAAGAATAATTAAAGGATTAGAAAAAGACCTTTATAACAATGGATTCAAGCAAGTAAATGTATTCATCTTAGCAAACCAAAGGTTAAAAGATGACTGTTGTAGTTGATAAGCATCTACATAGGGAACAAACATTTGATAATGGGTTCTTCAGTCCAGCAGACAGTAATAACGACATTCAGTGGCTGGAAACTGAAGTTGCAGTGCACGTTTTTACCCTCACTGTTAATTGTTGGAACATTTATCGGGGCATCTCCATCACTGGCAATTTTAAAATCCAGATTCAATGTCTTTCTAAAACACATGCTGCATTTGAAATAAGAATGGATTTGGGGAAGTCCTATAGCCTATTATACAGGCAGTCTGACTAATAGTCTCTTTTAGCCTTATCAATCTGTTTAGGCACCCAAATAATAAAGCTGGCTGACTTGGGGGTTTTTTGGTCTTTCAGTTTTGACCTTTAGTCTTTTATTCAGTTTATTTTTTAAATGCTTGATGGAATTCCTAGAAGGAGATTTGCACAGTCTTATTGACTAAACATTTTAAGCTAGAGAAATGTCTAGCTTCTGTATTTCAGATTTCAGAATTTGTCTTGATAAAAGAAACAGTTGCTGTTTCTTGTCGTTTTTAACAGAAATGCCACTGTCATTTTGTTTACCCTGGGATGTAGGGATATTTGCTTATTTTTTAAAGAAATCCCATTGTCTTTGTGTCTTAAAGTTTTGTAAGGTTTTAAAAACCAAAGCCCCTTTGCTTCATTAATATAGTTAATCCAGTTCTGACTGTGTGCATATTACAGAATTGACAAACATCTGTCAAGAACAGCAGAAGAAAAACTCATATCTAAGTATATGGCATGTTCAGGCTTTTTTACGGAAGCTTCAAAAGCCTTGATCACATTTACATTTTCACCAGTTAATGAATGATCTAAGCCTTTGACAAAAGGAATCTGATTCTCTGGGCAAGGTCCATTTTCCCCACGTTAATGTGATACGTCATCAATATTACGCCATCTCGATTTCTTGTGGATTCCCTCCTCCCCCCATGTCTTCCATTATAGGATTCTACATGGGCATGAAGTACCCCAAGCTTCCTTTTTTATATAATTTTCTTAAAGAATTTGTCGCTTTTATTGAGCCAGAACTATTGTCCAAGAAAGCTTTCCTAGTTTGTCTAAACTCCTATCACAAGAAAAGCAACTAGTTCTATTTTCTGAATTGAGAAAAAGAACACAAGCTATATGAAAAGATTTATTCCTCCCCCCTACACCCCAGGTGAGGGGTTTTCCCATACTTCTCATTGGGTTTTTTTAACTGTGTATTTTAAAGATTCCAGAAGTGGTAACTTGCAGACAGGCTTTCTTTTCTGAAGGCTGTTAACTATTTTGATTAGTTAAATGACCTCTTTAAGAGAGCCAACTTCTTAAAGATTATTACGGGTAAACCCTTTATTCAGTATAAACTGCTTGCTTTGGGAACTCTAAGGTTCTTGGCCTCTTCAGAAGTTTAAAGATGCTGAGTTCTGAATACTTCAGCTATCTTTTGTGAGAAGTACAGTATCTTAAGACTTCTTAGCTCTCTGTTGCAGTTTCTGATCTCAAAGGCCATGAACTAATATTGTTCACTCTTCATGGTGTTGTACATTTTTACAGAAGGCGTTTTATCTCCCAGCGCTGCTCTCTAGAATTTTTAGAAGACATAGTGGAATGTGCCAGTGTACGAAGGTACTTTTTCAAAAGCAGCATTAATCTTAACTCGTTGCATGCAAGTCCTCTCCTCCCTCCACCCTCCTCAAAGCTGACTATCTCAGGTCCTGCATGTTAGTGCCGCCATCTGATCATAAGAACACCTACATCTTTCTTTTAGATCACTTAATAACTCTCTTTAATTACAGAACCAAGCACATATCTGGATCTCCAAGACACAGAAGCTTGAAGAAGATGCACTTCATCAAAAATATGAGACAATATGATACAAAAAATAGCAGGTAATGTTTATATAATTTGAGGTCTGATTCTGATACCCTTACTTGCATGAAATAGGACTTAACTCATATAATTAGTCATTTTGAGTTCAGCTGGGCTGTCTACGTGAATAAGTAGATTGACATGAGTAAGGCTGGCAGATTTGGATCACAAGTAATTACAGTTTAACACACATGAATGTTGGTGTCCGGGAAGTAGGCTGGCTTTGATTCTTGGATACTGCGGTAAATGGGATGTTCATCTGAAATATATTTAGGGCAGGGAAGTATGGAATGAGATTTTATAAAATGGGTGTATTCATCTATTTCTAAGTGTAAAATCTATCCATACAAATTTGCCTGCTGTGAGGGTACAAGCCAACATGGAATCTCAAGTAATCAAGCGGTGTGCCAGTCGGGGAATTGTTTGGATTGGAAAATAACTTCATGACTTCAGCTCTTGAGTTGGAGAGAATGTATGCTTAAAAAAAAAAATAAAAAATCTGTTCTCACCTGTGAAACTTGAGTAAACTCTACAGCAGGAGTCTCAAATGCCCAGCCAGGAGGCCATCTACATGCGGGAAGCATATTTGCAGTCTGGCCCAGGAGACCTTGCAGCCTGAGGGGTCATGTCTGAACCTGTCCACAAGCCCCATCCTTGCCCCGTCCTCTTCCCATTCTTCCCCGTGCCACCAGGGGCATGGTCTCGGGGATTACCATGGGGGCTTTGCATGGAAGAGCAGCAGCAGTTGCCCTGCTCCCCTGGCACTCATTGCCGGGAGGAGTGCAGGGGGGGGCCCAGCCACTGCTGCCGCCCTGTACCCCAGGCCTCCCCGGTAATCCCTGAGGCTCTGTCCCTTGGTGGATGGGGTGTCACAGGGGGAAGGTGGTGGGAAAGGGTGGGGTTTGAGGGCGGGTTCTGGTGGGCAGGTTCCCAGGATGGATTGTGAATATGCCCTAGCCCATAGATAGCCCACAGGCCAAGAGTTTGAGACCTGTGCTCTACAGTTTCTTTCTATTAATGGTTAAGACTGTAGTCCTTACAGGCTCTCTAATTAGCTCAAACTATGCTCCAATGGACGGAAGTGTTTTATGTAGGAGCTAAGTATCCTCTATCGATAGAACCATAGGGATGTAGAGTTGGAAGGAACCTCAAGTAGGATTGCCAGATGGTTTAACCAAAAATACCGAACACCCCGCTCTCCCCCTCCCAAAAAAATACCAGGGAAAAAATTCTGTTGGGGGGAGACCAAAGTTGTTGGGGGGGGGGGGGAAGGACCCTGAGAGTTATTAAGCAAAAAAAATAAATAAAACAGCATTAAAACAGCATGGCTCCTTTAAGAAAAGTCTTTAGGCTTTTTGCCGGTGGTTATCTTGTTGTCTTGATCTGAGCCAGAAGGCAGCTTTCCTATGGAACCAGGTAAGACGGGGGGGGGGGCAGGGCCCTGGGGGGATGGGGGCAGAGACGGTTGCTGAGTGTGTGTAGGGTTGCCAGGTGTCTGGTATTTTCACCACCTGGCAGGGAAAAAAAATCAGAAAATATTGAACATTTTAGGTGTCAGATATTTTCTGAATTTTTTTACCAGACAGGAGGTGAAAATACCAGACTGTCCTGGTCAATACCAGACACTTGGCAACCCTGACCTCAACAGCTCATCCAGCCAACCCCTTGCATAGAAGCAGGACCAAGTATACTGCGATCCCTGACAGGTGTTTGTCCAATTCTGATTTTTAAAAAATCCTGTGACAGGTAATTCCACAACCTTCCTTGGAAGCCTATTTCAGTGCTTAACTATCCTTAGTTACACTTTTTCTATTATCTAATCTAAACCTCTCTTGCTTCAAATTAAGCCATTTTACTACTTGTTCTACCTTTGGGAGATATGGAGGACAATTGATCACCATTCTCTTTGTAACAGACTTTAACATATTGGAAGGCTGCTGTCAAGTTACCCCCACAGACATCTTTTCTCAAAACTAAATCCTCCAGTTTTTTTTAGGTTGGGTTTTCTAACCCTTTTAGCTTTTTGTTCTTCTGTTTGTTCCCATCTTTCTTATAGGGTGGCTCCCAAAACTGGTTATTATATTCCAGCTGAGGTTTCATCAGTGCTAGTGGGAGAAATAGCTTCCTGTGTTGTGTTAACAGGAGTGTTGTATGTTCACTTCTGAGTATTAGCCTTTTTCACAACTGTGCCATACTCTTCACTCATTCAGTTAGTGATTATGAAACCCTTCAAATTCTTAAGTAATACTATCACATAGTCATTTACTTCCCATTTTGCATGTCTGCGTATGATTTTTTTTTTCCCCCTTCCTAAGTGAAATATTCTTTATTTAATTGTATTTATTTTATACTGATTCTCTAATTTGTCACGGTCTTCCTGAATTCTAATCCTGTCCTCCAAAGTGCTTCCAGCCCCACCCAGAGTGATGTTGTCCACCTGTTTTATAAGCATATCCTCCACTCCATTATCCACATCATCAATGAAAATATGAAATATTATCAGATACAAGACAGATCCTTGCAGGACTCCACTATATATGTTCTACCTCTATGACCGTGAACCACTGATAACTACCTAGTGTGGTTTTTCAGCCTTACTCAGAGTAGTTATCTGGACCACATTTCCCTAATTGACTTAGGAGGGTGTCATGTGGAACTGTCAATAGCCTTAAAAATCAAGATACATCTCATGTACTCTTTTCCCCTCATCCACTAAGCTAGTAACCCAGTCAAAGAAGGAAATTAGGTTGGTTTGACATGATTTGTTCTCAACAAAGCCATGTTGGCTATTACTTAATGGCTGCCGGAGGGGAGGCCTGTTAGAGTGGATTGTTTCCTGACAACAGCAGGTACTTGGCATAGGTTCTGAATTATAGGCTTGCTATCACTACCTCGGCATGCTTGCCTACAAATATTGTTTACAAAATTATCTTTCTATTTTGAAAGTCAGCGTACGCTGGTTGACTTATGCTGCTAAACACTCTGAGGGTTCTTGGCTATCCTGAGAACTTAACACACCTGCACTTGATCCTGGGAGGCATCAGCCTTATATGAATGCCCTTCTGTTTGGTGGTGCTTTCTTTAATATAAACTTCACAACTCTCCTAGGTTGTCTAGAGAAGCCATTGAAGAAAAATCTTGTGTGTACACGCTTCCTAGGAAATTACATGTTGACTAGCATGACTGATGTTTTATAGCAGCATTGGGCAGCTGGGGTTCTTCCTGTGGCCTGTGCACCCCTTCTCTGCCCTCTTCTCCCTCCTCACCTCCACCCCCCCCCACACACACACTTCTCGTACACTGGGGCACTGGAGCCCCACACTTCCTACTGCCCTCTCTCCCAACACTTTCAGAGCACCATGAATCAGCTGATTCACACTCTGTCCCCCCTCTTCCCCTCCCTTCTAGAGCTTGAACAGCCTTAAATGGACCAGACAGAACCCCAGTGGGCCACAGGTTGCCCACTGCTGTTTTATAGCTACAGAAAACTTTTTTGTTTCAGTTCTCACTTTAATCTTTTCTTCTCTGCTTTCAGGATAGTATTAATCTGTGCTAAACGAACCTTATGTGTGGCTTTTTCTATCCTGCCATATGGGGACAGCTTACGAATCAGGTGAGTCTGTATTTTTAATGCGGTATCTGCACTGCTCTGAAGTATCTAGTCCATCGCCATGTACAACAGCCTAATTTATGAAATGAGGGACCTCATAAGTGGGTGTAGCTGTAACATACGATAGCCCATTTTAGTATACTTTGAAACAAGAGAAAATACGTATTTTAAATGTGCTCATCAGACTTACTGAGACAAGCACAAAATTGCAACACACGAATAGTAAAATATAAAAATCAAAATGGTCTGTCAGTTAAAGTACTCAATCAGACTTCAAATAGAGAATCAGTAAAAAGCCCACTGTGACAGATGCAGACCAACTGGCCACAATAGCTTGGTGGAGGGTAAATATACAGGCAACTAGAAGAATATTTTTCTGTTCCCTAAGGCTACGTCTACACTGGCGTGATCTTGCGCCAAGAGTTCTTGTGTTAAAGTAGTTGTGCAAGAGAGCATCTACACTGGCATGTGCTTTTGCGCAAGAGCATCCGTGCCAGTGTAGACACTCTCTTGTGCAAGAAAGCTCTGATGGCCATTTTCACTGTAGGGCTTTCTTGCGCAAGAAATTCATGTTGTCCCATCTACACTGGCCAGTTGCGCAAAAGGGCTTATTCCTGAGCGGGAGTGTCAGAGTTCTGGCGCAAGAAGGCCTGATTTCATACATTAGAACGTCAGTTTACTTGCGCAAGAACACGTGGCCACTTGTAGACAGGCAGCAAGTTTTTGCGCAGGAGCGGCCGATTTTGTGTGTGATCGTGCCAGTGTAGGCACAGCCTAAGTGACCAGAGCAGGGTCTGCTGGAGAGCAATTAGACAATTAAGAACTTGCCAGAAGCAGCAGGCTAATCAGAGCACCTGCTGCTCATTAAGGACCTGCTGGGGCTAGTTTAAGAGGCCTCAGTTCAGGGGTAGCTCGAAGACCAGACCGGGAGTGAAGAGGTGCACTGTGGGAGAGTGGAAGATTGTGGTCAGATACTGGGAGGAGTTGGTTGGGGAAAGCTGCAGTTGGAGAAATTACTACTTGCTGCTGCTTCCTTTAGGGTCCCGGAGCAGAGCGTGGTCCTGGGTTCCCCCAACCCTCCTTGCACCACTACAGAGGTCATCCTTGAAGGGGGAGTTTGGAACTAAAGAGGGGTTCACCATAAACCCATTTGACTGGCCTATGATGAGGATGGCTCCCTAGGCTGTGACCCTTGCTTCTAGTAAAGGGCCGGAGGCTATGTGGAAGGTCACAGCGAGCCTAAGACACACTAGCCGCCTAGAAGTGCAGGACCCCCAGGGCAAGGCCGAGGCTTTGCCACCCCGCACATAATAAAGTGTAAAAGCATATTTAAGCAGACTGAAAAGAATTAGAAGAGCAACTAGAAAACCACACAAAGTAACAGCAAAAATTTGGGATACATCAGAAGCAGGAAGCCTGCCAAACAATCACTGGGGCCATTGGATGGACAAGGTGCTAAAAGAGTACTCAGAGAAGACAAAGCCCTCATGGAGAAGCTACATGAACTATTTGCAGAGGATGTGAGGGAGATTCCCACACGTGAGCCATTCTTTTTAGGTGACAGATGTCAAGAGCTATCCCAGATTGAGGTGTCAGTAGAGGTGGTTTTGGAATAAATGGATACATTAAAAGTCATAAATCACCAGGACCAGAATGTAATCAGAAAATTTCAGAAGGAACTCAGATATGAAATAGCAGAACTTCTAACTGCAGAATGTAACTTATTGCTTAAATCAGTGTCTGTACTAGATGATTGCCACATAGCTAATGTGATGCCAATTTTTTAATGTATTTGTTTGTCTTTAAGAGTCTAGATTGTAATAGTAGCAATTACAGGCTGGTGAGCCTAACTTCAGTGTCAGGCAGATAGGGATGTAAGCAAGTAGTCGACTATTCAACTACCCAATAAGCATAAGCAAGGGGTCAAATGGAGTTCTTGACTACTCGTTCTCCTCCCCCACCCCCGCTGCCTCTGTATGAGAGGCAGTAAATGGGGGGGGGGGGACAGGAGCCAGTGCTGGGGAGAGCTAGCTTAAGAGGCAGTTGGGGGGCGGGGGGAATAGGGGAGGCTGCTCTGGCAGCAGCCCCCTTTCTGCGGAGGTCTTAGCAGGAAGCAGCTGGACCCCTCCTTCCCTCCACGGACAGGGGCTGCTGTCACCAAGCAGTCCCTATTTACAACAGCCCTGACTGGCCAGGGGCATGGGCTGCTCTGGCAGCAGCCTTTGTCCGCAGCCAGCCCAGGCCTCTGTGAGCCTAGACTGAGCAGTCCTGGCTCACAACAGTCCGGGACACTGTGCCTCTGCATTTTAAATGTAGTTAGAGCCCGTGGCTCTTACTACACTTAAAATGCAGAACTGCAGCGATAGAGCCAGCGTGAACCAGGACTGCTCAGTCCCAGTTCAAGCCAGCTCCCGCTGTGACTCTGGGAGGGCCCCATTGTCAGCTAATTGTGTAGTCAATACAAATTGTATCGACTACACGATTAGCCAGATAATAGCAATTTAACATCCTTACAGGTAGGTTGGTTGAAATTATAATAAAAAACTGAATTTTCAGACAGACAAACACTTGTGAGAGTCAGCACTACTTTTGCATAGGGAAATCGTGCCTCACCAATCTATTAGAATTGTTTGACAGTGTCCACAAACTATCCCAGTGGATACAGTATACTTGATCTTTCATAAAGATCCCTCACCAAAGGCTCTCAAGCAGAGTAAGGAGTTATGGGATAAGAGCTAATGTCTTCTTGTGGATCATTAACAGGTTAAATAATAGGAAACAAAGGTTAGGATAAACAGTTTTCACAGTAGAGAGGTAACCAGAGACCTGCACAGGGATCAGTATTCAATATATTCATAAATGATCTGGAAAAAGTGTTTTATGGATGATTTAAAAAATTACTCAGGATAGTTAAGTCCAAAGATGGTTGCAAAGGGTTTCAAAGAGCAACAAAGTAGCAGATGAAATTCAATGTTGATCAATCCAAAGTAATATACACTGGAAAACATAATCACAGCTGTGTGTACAAAAGGATAGTGTCTAAATTAGCTGCTACCACTCAAAGAGATCTTGGGGTCATCATGTAAATATCTCTGAAAACATCTGCTCAGTGTCTGTTGCAGCATTCAAAAAGCCAACAATGTTAGGAACCATTAGAAAAGGGACAGAGATAACACAAACCATCATAATGCCATTATACAGATCCATGGTAAACCCACATCTCTAATACTTTATGGAGTTCTGATTGTCCCTTTTCAAAAAATATATATTAGAATTGGAAAAAGTACAGAGAAGGTCAACAAAATGATTGAGTATGGAATTGCTTCTGAATGAGAAGAGACTAAAAAGATTAAGACAGTTCAGCTAGAGGAAGAAATGGCTAAGGAGGAGAGGATAAGAGGTCTATAAAATCAAGAATGGTGTGGAGAAAGTGAATGAGAATGTGTTTACCTCTTCATGTAACACACAGGCTAGGGTGACCCAATAAAATGTATAGGCCATGAGTTTCAAAGAAACAGAAGGAAGTACTTCACGCAACATCACTGTCAACTTGTGGAACTCATTGCAAGGGAACATCATGAAAGCCAAAAATAATCTGAGCTCAAAAAATGATAAGGTTTATGAAGAATAGGCCCATCAGTGGTGATTGACCAAGATGGTTAGGACGCAGACCCATTCTGCGGGGACTTCTGACTGCTAGAAGCTGGGACAAGATGATGGGATGGATCACTCAGTAATTTTCCTGTCCTGTTCATTCCCTCTGATTAATGTCAGTAGGCACTGTCAGCAGATAGGATACTGGGCTAGATAGCCCATTGGTCAAACCCAGTACGGCCATTCTTACGTTTTGAGGTATATGCTTTGGGGTTTAAAAGGGTAAATAGAGTCCTGTTCCTGGAGACACGTATGCACATGCATAACTTTCTGTATATGAAGCCATTTCTGTTATGAGACTATTCATGTGTGCAGGGTTAAGCATACCCAGGCCGAAGACATCTTCCTTGTTGCAAACCTGACATTATAAATAAGGTTGTTAGGCTAGACACTTTTTTTAAAAGGTAACCAGTTATGCCACACTTTTGTGGGTTTTACACAATATTTGAATGTTTTTATTGAAAACAAGAAGTCAGATTTACCTCTCCTTCCTCTTTTCGCTGCCATTCTAAAATAGTAACATATAGTAAAATAGTAAGTCCCCCACTGCGGCTCTGCATTTAAATGCATGTAGTCGATAGCATTAACCAAGAAGCTCATTGACTACTCTTACATCCCTAGTTTCAGCCCTTTGTTAAGTTGCAGCAAATAGAAACTGCCAGGCCTGATAAGGAAAACTCGATAACTCCATTGGGCTGGTCATCCTTGCCTACCTTACCGTATTGTTTGCCAATGGTTCTCTTCAAGGTTTTGAGAGTGCGCTCAGTGCCCTATTATCTTTTTTAGTATTGTGATCATGCTGTTAGTTATTTTACACTTGGAGCTGATGTACCATTGAAGGTAAAGGCAACTGTTATCTTACCTGACCCTTGTTTTCTGGGATTTGTAACTCAATCATAATAAATACTGTAAGATGCACTTCTGACTTTAAGATCTATAAAGCTCTGAAAATAACATTAGATGCTGAATGTCACTGTGACTTTACCTACTACCAAGAACTGAAAAGTCCATTTATGGCAAACTAAATGCAGTGTATTTTGGAAATGTAAGAAGTGTGTTGAAAATGTATACAATACCATTGCAAATACACTCACATAAGGAATCCTAAATGAGGCAAACTAGGACGATTCATGCAAGAAGCTCCTGTGAGTTTTGAGTTAGCTCTGTGGACATTTGACTTACACAATCTACAGAAAATATTGCATTTACTTTTAATCCACCTTTGCTAAAACAATTGTGTTGTCACTTGTGTCCTGTGCATAATTTATGGAAGAAGGAAACGGATGTTTAGTGGTGGAAATTGCATTGTATGCAAACATACTTTCTATAAAAATAGGCAATGGGAAACTTTTCTCTCACTTGATGGGAAAGCAGCAGGGTCACTTGAAAGAGTTGGATTCGACAGCTGGCTGCTAGAGTACCACTTCTTTCAGGTTTTCCTTGTAAGATGATGGTTTGTCCAATATAACTCTTTTTTTAAAGACTGGAGTAGGATATTGCTATTACTAAAGTAGAGTTCTGCTGAAAATCTGTTTACAGTCTGTGTGTTCTTTATGAATTGGGGTTCAGGTCAGTAAAGTGTAACTGAAAGGTAAGCTGCTAATGTAGGGAAACTAGCAATGCAAAACATGTTTGCCACTTGGGTTTGCTACCCAAATCTTGTACATTTGTTAGTGCAGTGTGGGTTGGACTCTTGTACAGAAAGATTACATATAGCTCAGTTCAAATGATAGTAAATGTAATAATACAGAGTAGAATTTAAATATAACCAGTTTCTGTCCTATCATTTTAGATTTTGGGTTTTTTTCTAGTTAAGTGACCCTCTTGCACTTTGAGTACAGTATTTAAAAAAATAATACTTGAACAGGGGTGCTGGGACAGTTTTTATAATGGGGATGCTTAGAATAATTGAAACACACTATAAACCCTATATATAATGGAAACCACTTTAGGCCAGGGGGTGCTGCAGCACCCCTACTTCCAGAACCTATGTGCTTGAAAAGGGGGATGGGAAGACACAGTGGATTTTTTCCAGTGGTGTTAATGCTGGTACTATGGCGTGTCTAGTGTTTACAGTAGAGGAAGTTAGACTTGTACACTTCCCTCTCTGTCTTCATTTACAGTGATCTAAAAATGGAAGGGCAGAAACAGCGACATCCTTCTGGTGGGGTTTCAGTCTCTTCAGAGATGGTTCTTGGATTGGAAGGGGTGGAGCTTGGAGCTGATGGCAAGGTAAGGAAATACTTTCTTTCTTCTAATGAATGGATCTGTGGGTGGAGTAGGAGATTGAGGTTTGGTGGGTCTGAGTGTTATTCCCTGCTCTGCCCTATATGATGGTGAAGTGTGGAAATTAAGTGACTCCCTTACTTGCCCATCCGTAAAGTGAGGTTTCCACTCTCCAGAGATGTTGAAGTTTAACTATTGCTTAAAAGCACTTTGAGATACGTTCATGAGAGGTATCTTTGGAGGGAGAGAAGCTGTTTCTCCATGTGGGATTAATGGGCCACAGCAGTCTTGCTGAGTCTGGTGAGATTGGTGGGGAGTCCAGTTCATTCTCCTGACTGGCAGAGAACCTGTCTGCTCCTTAGGTTCCCAGAGCAGAGCACTGCTGCTTTGGGGAAGATAGGGGCCCAGCCTTAGATTAGAATATTCATGTTTAGTTATATTTGACATGTTGCTAAAATTTTGCTGACAGTGCAAGCACTGAAAGAGAAATAGTGACTCCTCAAACGTTTATATTTCTACCAAACCTGAATAAAATTCAGTGGGACAAAGAAACAGTGCTTCTCTGGCCCCTCGCTTTCTCTTTGTTGAATTTACAAAGGCCTGTTGCAACTGTTTGAGGCGCCTCTACTGTTTGCAACAGGATAGATTGGAAAGTGTGTGTTAGCCCAAATGTAGAGGCCTTTCACAGCTCCTCCTACAGTTACTAACACTTGTTATCTCTCTTTAGGTTGTGTCCTATGCAAAGTTCTTGTATCCAACCAATGCCTTCGTTGGCCGCAAAATTGATAGTCACGGTGCTGTTCCTCCATGTCGATTCAGTGTTTCACGGAGTCTTACAGGCTCAAGACATAAAACTGTAACAGCTAAAGCAATACCATCAGGAACTGAAATAGGTAAAAACTCCATGCGACTTTGTACTGCTTGCATGCAAAGGGAATTGCAATACCTTTGCCTTGTACGATGCTATAAAAAGGCAGGAATACATTTGCCTGGAGCAAGGTTGGATAAGAGTAGGAACTGAAGGCTGTTGGCAAAAAGCCCTTTAGGAAGGATTTGATAAAGCTGAGAATTCTTCAGGAGGCCATTCCCTCAAGCTGTGTCCAAAGGCTAGTGAAGGGACCAAAGGAGTAGACTAGAGATAACACAGCTTTTACTCCTTTGTGTTCAGAGGCGATGAAGGACTGCACAACAACCAGCGGTGGTCTTTGGAATTGCTATATCCTTACCTGTTCTGAGTAATCAGTTTGTGTCTCCTGATAGGAAATGTAACTAACACTAGGCTTTGTAGAGAATAGATTAAAAATTATCTTGGTCTTTAACTTAAGAGTTACTTAAACACTTAGACATGGAAATGTAAGGAAGAACTCTTCCTTTGCCCTTCCAGCATCACAACAAGGCCTAACCTAAAAGTACACTGATAAGTGTTTTTCTTAAATTCAGACTAAATATCATAGATACATGAAGTCTAACTAGTTGCCCAAAAGATTTTATTTAAGAATATAAAGAAGTGTATTGTGTCTGTGCCATCTGTGAGAGAGTGCTTTTGCTATTTTCACACGTGTAAGTTCGGTTATGCCGGGTTTACATAGAACTGGGCAAAATGTGGCCCAGGGGCTGGATTTATCCCGTCTAACACTTTGATCTGGCCCATGGACTGCATCTGGTCACTTTCTAGTTTTATCTTGTTGCCTGTGCCATCGAATTTCCAGGCAGTGGCTCAGGCAGCAGGATCCTATTTAAATGGCTCACTGTTGCAGCACTACTCCATCATGGGCCAGAGCCATGAGCCCTTTAAATAGCCTCAGCAACCCCGGGTGGCTTCCAGGCAACTTGGTAGTGGCAGGGCCGGGAGTCTCGAGCCCTTTGCTGTGATTTTCAATTCAAAGCCTCTGGCCCCAGACAGCTTGGGGGGGGGGGGGGTTAATCCCCAGCCCTGCCCCTTCCGGGAGTGGATCTAGTCCATGATCATATATCAGAATTCATTAAGTGGCCCCCTGGGAAAAAATATTGCCCACCTCTGAGGTAGGGGAATAAACTTCTGCAACGTACAGAAGAGGAGATCTAATCAGTTCTTCTCAAAACAGAGAAACCAGTTACCAGAGTATCCACTTCCCTAAGGTAGCAGCATTCAAATTATTCAATATTGATATTTAAGTGACATCTTACCTGCAGAAAACATTTCCAGTGTCCCTTTTTCAGCAAGTAAACCAACACCCCCAACCCCCCACCAGCTCTTGCTGTTTAAACCAGAAACCAATGTACTTTATGGAACTTTAGTGGTAAAAAAGCGACTGTGATACAACTATTTCAAAAGGCTGCTTTCTATACTTACTTAAGAAAAAAAGAAAACCCCACATTTGACCATCCTGTCGCGTCAATACAGCTTTGAAAGTTAGCTGGTTCTGTTGTGGCTCAGGCATCAAAGATTCTAAGTGCAGAATCTTTATCATGTCTGGTAATGGATGAGGTAGCCAGAACTCAGTTTAATTTTCATGCAACAAATTTAAGGTTGCGTGACTGGCTATTGAAGTGTTCATCTTTTGGTTTGCAAAAAGAGCTCATTTGGAACAATGGAAAGCTATAAATGTGCAATGATGTGGATATTGTTTTTAGTCACTTTTCAGGTTATAATCACACTTGGAAACAATATCATTGTAATGGGAGAACTTACAATAGACATTTGTGTGTCTGGCCAACATGTGTAATCACTTTACTTTCACCCTCCTCTAAACTTAGAATCTCCAGTGCTGTGCCATTTCTGGCATCCTTATGCAACACCCTCAAATCAGCTTTACTGCAAGAGCTTTCCTTCAGGCCTTTACCCTTGCTGCTTGAATGCTCAGGGAGCAGGAACTTGCTGTGCTTCAGAGTACCAGAGATGTTCTCTAACAATCTGCTGACTTCAGTGGAACATAAATAGCATGACAATAGAACACCAGGTGCAGCAGAATGCCAGTAGGCCAAAATAACTAGATGCTTTTAACTCAACAGTGTAAGGACTACTGATGAAAACATCCAGCTGACTCCTCTTCTCCACACAGTATACTTTATGCTCACCACCTTTCTAAAACATGGAGATGGGGCCATATTCTTTCTTGTGCTCCAGCCCCTTAATGGCACTCTGGAAGTGGCCTTCACAGAATCATCCTGGTAGAACATGCTCCTAGACAGTGCAGAGTTCTTTTTCTCTTCTGTTTTCACCATGTTCCTTCCTTAGCATAAATAGGAAGGAAAGGGTATAACCAGACTCTTGTGCATTCCAGCTATGCTCATCTGTTGCAGTAGCCACTAGGAGGCTATTACAAGGCAGAACAGAGCAGCTCCAAGACTGCTCTAAGTGCTGGCCAGGTCGCAGGCTGAAGCCAGAATATGGGAGGTGCAAAGAGAAATCCTACTCAACCATATTGGAATCTTTGACAGTTGAGGTTGTCTTCCCACTCTTAATTCTTATCGCTAGAACTCTTGTAATATCCACGGACCAAGTCTATCTTATGGATGCAATCTTGGTTCATGGTAGATCTTATGGTTTTTCACGTGCTGTACATCACACATGGTGTGTTACTGTGTTTAAACAGCAAAAAAAAAATTGCAACCATATAATGTGCTTGTTTTTTTTTAAAAAAGCGCTTGCCTTTCCTCTCTTGTCACCACCTTCCAAGTACTATCTTTGTGGTCAGTGCACATTATGTACTGCAGTGTCTCCTAGAGCATGAGTAGGTAACCTGTAGTTTGAGTTTGCAGACCCAAGAATTTGGGGCATTCAGTAGCATACTTAAATGAACATTCTCCTACCATTTGCAAATTGCCTCTAATCTTGGAGGTGCATCAGGAAACTCTTGCTTAATGCTCATTTTTTTTATTTCTTACAACTCTTGTTTGTGTTCACTTTCCCCATTCTTTCAGGAAACGAAGTTGGTGAGTTATCAGAGTATAATCCAAATCTCCTGGATGATCCTCAGTGGCCCTGTGGGAAACACAAACGTGTTCTCATCTTTGCATCTTACATGGTGAGAAATTAATATTTTAACCGAGCAGCTGTCTGGCTTTCAGTGCATACTTAGTGCATAAATGCTCAATCTTAGTAAAGAACTACCTTGGATAAAATTTACCCTGTTTGTTGGATATTTATTGGGAAAACTATATATGGACATAGTAGTGCTTAAGTTCAATGCACAACTGAGTTTGAGCAGTGCCAAACACTACATTAGTAATGTTTATCAGAGTGCAGTCAAAATCTGCTATCCTTAGGGAGATTAAACTTCTGTCTGAGATTCAATGGTGATGACCCAGATAAGCATAGACTCTATCACAGTGAATATGCAAGGGATGTATGTTCAGTAATACATCAATTTGTTAATGTGTTCCGAAACAATATTATGGACAAAGTTACATTTTTAAAATGTTGCAGCAAAATGTTGTCTAAATGCGGAGCAATGACCAGTATCAGTAATTTCGGCACGAACTTCATTCTCTGACCCTCTTCGTTGTTATACCACACAGCCTGCTCACACTCTCTCTTGCCCCTGAATGCTTTGCTAAAGAAGTGGTCTTTCTTCACTTGTCATATAGCCCATGAAATAAAGAGATGTAAATTCCCCTTTAAAAAGTTAACCGGTTAAACAATATAATTTTAATCAGTTAACTGAGGTCCAGATGGCCTGCCACAGGGGGTGGGGCAGCTCCGGACAGCCAGGATCCCTCCAGGCCACAGCTAATGTTTACCAGGTAACTGGTTAACAACATAACCTTTCACTCCCTAGAAGTGTGTGTGTGTGTGTGTGTGTGTGTGTGTGTGAGCTTTCCACATTTTCAGGGCATTATACAGACTAACAGCAGATGGATGGTGGCGTGGCCTACAGCAGGCATCTATGACAGCATATAGCATTCCATACTGGTCACTGGCACAATTCTACCATGATCATTTTGTAGGGAACTGGGGGCTGACAGAATTGCTGGGTCCTTAGCAAGCTGGATGGGAGGGGCTCCCATGTTCCTGGAAGGGGTGGGGCATGGGGCAGTGGGCAGCCAGCCGTCAGTGCCATGTGGAGCATGCTGCGCAGTGCTCTGGCAGCAGTTTTAAAAGGCTCAAAGCCCTAGCTGCTGCTGCAGTAGCAATGGTGGTGGCTGGAGCCCTGCACCCTTTTGAATTGCCGGGCCCAGGGGCAACTGTCCCATTTCCCACCTACTCCCTCTCCCTCCCAGTGCCCCTGGTAGGGAAGATCTTAGGATGAGCAGCCTCACTGACAGCTGAGTTCTAGCTTCATGCTGCCCTCTGCTTATTAAAGGTAAAGCATTTGGTAGCTAATGGAGCCTGTAAATCAGACTCTGAGAAGCTTATACTAGAAAGGGCACCAATCTGTTGGGTTCTATTTCTGGTTCTGGCTCTGCCTCTGTGACCCTGGATAAGTGGCTGACCCTCCCAGTTGGTTTCACAGTCTGTAAAATGGGAATAATTATGTGTCTTGTAAATTGCTGAGATTTAATAACTTGCAAGCACTAAGTGTGCACTATATAGGAGTGCAAAATATTATTAAAGACCTGTTTGTCTTGCCTCTGTTTCAAACAGAGGGTATGCTTGAAGAGCACTGTAATGCATAGAAAACTTGCCTCTTGTGTTTCAGACCACAGTAATAGAATATGTGAAACCCTCAGACCTTAAAAAGGACATGAATGAAACTTTTAAAGAGAAGTTTCCTTACATCAAGTTAACACTGAGCAAAATTAGAAGGTAAGAAACAAGCAGTTGAACAGAATGGGGAGAGTCAATGTCCTTTAAGCCTCTTGTACAAGCTCCTTTCCTCTAACACTTGTATGGCATTAAGTATTAATTCTATTAATAGTCTATATGATTAAATACTGATAATCTCTTATTATCAGTTAAGTTGGCTGTGGGAGGGCAGCCATAACAGAAATGGTTAGGATGCTGGGAATATTCCTCATGTAACTCAGCCTAAAATGGCTATTTTCAGACTACAATTCCTTCATTGTTAACTTAGTACTGATCTAACGTTAGCAAGTTACACCTGGCGTAACACTCCTGCACACTATGGATCAAAACATAAGTGGGTTTCACAGCCTCCAGTGCTCTCCATCTTTTCTGTAAGTTGTTTGTGCCTCCATCTTTACCACATAGTTACCTGTTTCTATTTAAGTAATAAGAAAATCTCCTGTGGTCTAGGATTGTTATGGGGGGGGGGAGAAATCCAGGCAACTTCACCTTCAAGTCCTTGTGCATGTCCATTCCAAGTTCGGTGCCTCTGTTCGCCACATGTATCAGAAGTTTTACCCTCGATACCACCTGTAGGGGGCAACCCCTGGAATGGTGCCCTTGTGGTACAGTGTAAGGGGTGCTGCATGCTCCCCCCCACCCTCAGTTCCTTCTTACCACAGTGACGGTGCACGGCATGCTCACCACTTCAGCATTGCAATCTCCGTTGATACGCGGCAATAATTATATTGTTACGTGTTAATGTCCCTGACAGGACTTAACCTGGGACAGGACATGCCCCAGGCCCTGCAGTGTAAGAAACCTGAGCCGGTCAGTGACCCTTCTCTCACTAGCTGTCTTTGCTGTCTGGGGGATACACAGATTAGCAACAGGTGTTGCATCTGTAAAAGTTTCAAGCCATGAACAAGGAAAGAGTGGAACATGAGATTAAAAGCGCTCCTTGTAGAGGCAGCACTAGCACCAGAGCATCCAGGGTCAGATTCCACGCACAGCTTCGTGGCGTTGGTGTCGGGCGCTCAGCCGGCACCACCATCGGAGCAGTGGAAATCTATCTCCCTGGCACTGTCTGGAGTCAGAAGACTGGGAGGAGGTCATTTTCCTCCTGCTCACAAGGGCAAAGAGAGGGCAGGAGGCAAGCCTAGCCCCACAGAGAGCAGCTCACTGCCTCCAGGTGAGAATCGGGCCCCAGCCTTGGCTGAGTGGAAAAGCCCTCGCAGGGACGCCCCTGCCACCCCAGATAGCGGCACTGGAGTTTGGCACTTGGAAATGCTGTCAATCCTGGAGGCCCTTAGAGCAGTGTAAGACGTATTGTCCCTTATAGCCGTCCACACTGCCTATGGCAGTTCCCAAGTTTAGGGGTAAATCTGCCTTGGGACCATTCCCTTGGTCCCTGGCCGTGTGGCTCTCCTCACCACCTCAAGGACCATCCTGCCGGAGCTCACCTGCCACGAGTTACCATGCCCTACATGGTGGGTTGCCACCTACACAGAACCCTAGATGCCAGTCTCCAGGCACTGTTCCAAAGGCTCGAAGCACCAATTGCAGGCTAGATGGTGTGGCCAGCAAGAGGCATATCCAGCTGTGCAACCCCGGTACCAGGGGCAGGAAATCCGCTCCCCATGCAGTCAGCATCCCAAACAAAGTGATTCTAGGCCCCCTGTCAGTGGTCCCATAACATGATGCCAGGGCTCTCCAAGAGCTCCTAAAGTGGGTGGCCTCTAATCTGGGTTAAGAAACAGAGGAATTTGAGTAGCCTCCCAACTCGCTCTTTAATGAGCTCAGCTCAGCAGCCCTAGCTAGGATTCCACTCCCAGTGCATGAAGGTGTAGCCAAAATCTCTACGGCCCTTTGGCAAACCCCATATTCGCTTCCCCCAATTTCAAAGCAGGTGGAGCATAAGTATGCGGTGCCTGCTAAGGGGTGTGAGTACTTGTATACCCACTCTGCTCCAAACTTGCTGGTAGTTTCAGCAATGAATGGGCAAAAGAGGCAGGGCAGGATCAATCTAGTGCCACTCCCAAGAATAAGGAGGCAAAGAAACTAGATCTTTTTGGGAGAAAAGTTTATTCTTCAGCGAGCCTGCAACTTAGCATGGCACCATCAGGCCCTGATAGATTAAAATCATGGCAGCTTGTGACAGTCCATGGCCAAATTTGTTGATTCCCTTGCAGCAGGTCCCAGGCAGGAATTTCAAGTCCTCCTGGGAGAGGGCCAAGATGTGGCTAGAGCAGCCTTGCAGGCAGCTTTGGACACTGCTGATTTGACAGCACAGTCCATGACCTCTGCTGTCATGGTGCAGGTGGCAAGGCTCCAATCCTCGGGGCTGTCAGCGAAGGTGCAAAATCTCTCTTTCAACGGTCTGGCCCTGTTTGCAGACCAGACAGATGAATGCCAGGGTCTGTCTCAGATTACTGGGCCACATGCTGTCATGCACATGTTATGAGAGGCTACAAATGTGGCTGCTCCAGCAGTGGCTAGTGACGGTTTATGTCCCGTCTAAGGATCATCTGGACAAGGTGGTCATTATTCTGCTGGATGTACTCAAGGCACTGCAGTGATGGATCAATCCAGGTATGGTCCCCTAAGGGATACCATTTGACAACCCCCAATCTTCTATGTATTTATTGGACACCTTGGATGGGAAGTTCACCTCAGATGTGAACACGAGGTACATGGCACCCAGAGGAGTTGATATTGCACATAGTCTTCAAACTTGGGGCACTTTGCAGGGCCTGTGTGGTGTTCCTCCCACAGCTGGAAGGCCGTGTGGGCCTAGTGTTGGCGGACAACACGGTCTCCATGCTCTACATCAGAAGGTAGGGAGGAGTGGGCTTTTCAGCCCCCTGCTAGGAGGCGATGCAGCTTTGGGAGTTCTGCATGCAGCATGAGATCCATCTGAAGGAATTTCACCTCCCCGGCATTAGAAACACATTGGCGGATCGCCGTGGCAAAACCCTTTATGTTCTTCCTTGTGGTACCACCTTTACTTGGAGGTGTGGGACTCTCCACATGGATTTCTTTACCACAAGGCAAAATGTGAAGGGTCATCTATTCTGCTTCCTGTGAAGTCCTGGCAATGGCACTCTTGCAGATGCTTTTCTCCTGTTTCAGCCAGGAGGCCTGATGTGTGTGTGTTCCTGCCCATTCCTCTGGTCAAAAATCAAGAGGGACAAAACCTGGGTCACCCTGACCGCCCCACATGGCCGCGCCAGCATTGGTTCAGCATGCTCCTGGACCGTGTCGTAGCACCACAGTAGACACTGCTCAATAGCCAGACCTCCTGTTGCAGGACCACAGTTGTCTCTTGCATCCCAGCTTCATGTCCCTGCACCTCACGGGATGGCTACTGCCTGGCTGAACCCAGAAGAGCAGGCATCTTCTAGGGAAGTGCAGGAGATACTGTTGGGTAGCAGGAAGCGCCCTCTAGGTTAATGGGACCCCTTGGGCTTCTGGACTCATTTAACGTGCAAGGTTGCCTTGTGGCAATGGCATCAGCCAGGTGGGTGTCAGAGCTGAAAGCCTGGACTTTGGAACCACTGTACACTATTTTTTTTTTTAAGAGGACATGGTCCAGCTTCGATTCCACCCATTTTTTTACCCAAGGTGGCATCATCCTTCCATCTTAACCAGATTATTTTCCTCTTGATTTTGTATCCTAAGCTGAATGCTAACAGTGAGGAGGCCCTGGATTTTTACCTGGAACAAACCAGGCCCTTTAGGAAATCAACCCAACTCTTTGTAGCAACTGTGGAAAGGATGAAGGGCCTTCTGGTCTCCACACAGAGGCTCTCCAATAGGATTACCTCCATCAAGGCATGTTACGACCTCATGCGCGTCACACTGACACCCTCCCTCACCCAAACAATGTAAAAGCTTGCTCATGTCCTGATCCAGAACATCTGTAGAGCCGCAACACAATCTTCTATACACACGTGCATGTCTCATGATGCACTCACCCAGCAGGCTAGGGATGACACTGGCTTTGGCAGTGCTGAGCTACGAGCAACGTGTTCCTGAACTTCCACCCACCTCTGAGGACACTGTTTGGGAATCCCTTCCTACGGAACAAACATGAGCAAGCACTCAAAAGAAGACTGATACCAGTCACGTAACGGGTGGTGTCTGAGATGTTCTTCACGTCCATTCCACAATCCTCCCTCCTTCCCCACTGTTGGAGTTTCTGGCAAAAAGGGATGGGGGAGGGGAGCGCTCGGCACCCCTTATACAGTGCCATGAGGGTGCCACACAAGTGGTTGCCATAGTTGCTCGCCTACAGGTACTTCTATGGGAAAAAACTTCCGGCACCGGTGCATGTGGTGAGCACACATGCCTGACTTGGAATGGACATTAGCAACACATCTTGAACACCAGTTATGAGACAGGTAACTGTCTCTTTCTGTGGCACAATATGGCAATTCTCTTTATTAAAAAAAAAAAACCCTACAATTATTTGTTATAGTAGCTTTTTAGTGAAATGCAGATCAGATATTCAAAACATTATTTCTGACATTGTTGGAAGTTAACATGTTAATAGGCATTTCTGTTTTCAGGGAGGGACATTTTAGCCCTCTTTAGAGGGGTAAAATCTTGATATGGTACTGTCTTCCCAGTGAGAGACTGTCTATAAATAGCAAATGTAGGTCCTGATTCTGCAACTCCTTTTGCTCTTTAGTCCTTTTCACTTCTGTGGGACTGTGCGTGAGCATAAATTTCAACTTCTCTAGAGCACATCTGCTCTTCTGGGTTCAGTCGTGCAGTAGCCATCCTGTGAGGTACAGGGACATAAAGTCAGGGTGCAGAAGTGAGCCCTATGAAAATTCAGACACCACTTGAAATTGCTAAAGTTCAGTACATTTATAGTTTTTTTTCACTTAACTTAAATCAACTTGGAACAGAGTTTTATTGGGACTTGAATTCATATTTTCTCAGTTCTCATCTGTTTTGTGAAGTTTTTAAGATGAGTTTTCTGTTTTAATTAAAAGTATTAATTCTTATATTTACACACTGAGTATTTTCTTAAGGACTTAATCTTAGTACAACCACTGCAGCTATTTACAATCCGAAATCCTACAACAATTTTTGTTAAATATACCGTGTCTTGGATGTGAACTACAGCTGAGGATGTTAAACTTGAAAAATCTAGTTCTGTATTTACAGGCAGCCACCCCACGCTGCAGGCCTGTTCTTCTCTCCTCAGCAGCTCTCATTCCCTAATCTTGCATGTTGAGAGAAATCTTTTCCAGATAGAGCGTTTTCCATTAGGAGCTTGCAACACTGCCCTGCCAAATTGCCTTACACTTGGATATGGAGGGACTGCTTCCACGTAACAAGATGCTGTCTCTTTGGCCTATGAAAGTGCCAGTTAATACCAGCCATCCTGGTGGTTTCTGCTTTCTGGAGGCCTGTCCACTGGAAAATACCACTAGGGTTGTCAGGTGTCCTGTTTTGAACCGGAAAGTCTGGTATTTGAGCTTTCTGTCTGGGAAACAAATTGCGAAAATGCCAGACACATAAATGTCCGGTATTTTCTAATTCAGTTTTATTATTCTCGTGAGTATCAGTATGTAGTTGCGTACTGCCTGGCTGGTAGACACACTCACACTGCGTGAGTTTGTCTACCAGCCAGGCAGTACGCAACTATGTAGTAGAGAGGAGGGAGGAAGAGGAACTGGCCGGCAGGATGGAATCCCTGGGGCTGGACTCACCCATGCACCCCACCAGGACGGGCAGCGCCCCGGGATCTGCGTGCGGCTGGGCCAGCCCCGCTCCCTGCTGGCCGTTTTCTTCTCTCCCCTCCCCTCCTCCCCCCCCCCCCCCCCCAAAAAACTCTTCCTGGCCAGCCCTGAATCCCAGCGGCTAGTTCTCTTCCCCCTCGCCCCCAGCCAGCCCTGCTTCCTGCCGGCCAGTTCCTCTTCCTCCCCTCCCCTCCCCCCCCCCCCGATCTCCTCCAGCGAGCCCCTCCCGACCCCCTCCCGGCTGCACCCCTCCCCCCCCCCCATCTGAGATCAAGTGTGTCCGGTATTTTTTTTTTAAACCATCTGGTAACCCTAAATACCACTTCACTTCACATACCACCAAATAGCCTTCAGGTGGTAACAGCATTGTTGAGAACTAGTCTGGATTAGATATGAAACAGATTAATAAATTCATGTCTCAAATCCTTTGATACCAATCTTTGCTTCCTCCACACTGCAGCGTTTCTAATGTCTTCTAGAACCCACTTAATGTGATAAAAGTATTTTGTCCCCCCACAGCTTAAAGAGAGAGATGCGGAACCTGAGTGAAGAGTGCAATCTAGAGCCAGTTACTGTGTCAATGGCATATGTTTACTTTGAGAAGCTTGTTCTCCAAGGCAAGCTCAACAAACAGAACCGCAAACTGTGCGCTGGTGCTTGTGTGCTGCTTGCAGCCAAGATCAGCAGTGATCTCAGGAAACATGAAGTTAAACACCTTATTGATGTAAGTAGAGGTTGAATTCTTTCATACAGTGTCATAAAGGCTCTCCCTTTTATTAATGTATGTACTCTTGTATTTTATAAGCTCAGACCAAAATTTTTTCAAAAATGAGTAACAAAATTTAGGCTCAATTCTAAAATCAGTGTTTTTGTTTTAGGTTGGGGGGAGGGGGGCATTTTTCTTCAAACAGCACCTGTGAAACATGTGAGTTTGTCTCTTTCGGCATGCAGAAAACCTGTGTTTGCATGCAAACTGGGTAATTTGGCTCTCAGTTTCCAAAATTGAACCCATACATTTATCTGTTTCTAGTTTTGGAACCCAACTGCATATTGGATCCTGTATGCAAGTATAGCTCATGGTATACTCTTCTTTCTTTGCTGTGACAATCTAGTGGCTATCCTGGGCATGACTGTTGATCTTATTTTCTCTTCTCCCCCCCCTCCAATGGAAAAATGCCACTGCAGAAACTAGAAGAAAGATTCAGATTCAACAGACGAGATCTCATTGGATTTGAATTTACAGTGCTTGTAGCTTTGGAGCTGGTCCTCTACCTTCCTGAAAACCAAGTTTTACCTCATTATAGACGTCTCACACAGCAATTCTAACCAAAGCTACATTCCATCTGATCACCGATGGCTCTGGGGATGAACAGCATTACTGAATGCTTCGCTTCTGAATTTGACACTTGCCACTGTTCTTCTCTATGCCACAATGTGCATCTGATCATGTCTACAGCTAGTTTGAAGACTGCAACATGATTTTTAAACAGTCAAGATGTACATTAGAGATACAGATGCCAAGTCTGTATCAGTAGGTGGTACAGAAAGGGTTATCTTGAACTTTATTTTCCTTTGGATATTAAAGCACAAATGATTCACAAACCAGCTGCCTTGTGGCTACTGGTTGTTTCTGTATTTTCCTTTTCAGTTTTACTAAGAAATGGTCGCTTCTTCCCTACAAAGGATGCTATGTTGTTGTTCTTTTAGATTGTTTTGACATTTATTTTTATTGCAGGAAGCATCACTTCATTCCAAAAAATCATAAACTTCAAATAGTGTAGCTGAGAATGTTCTTTGCATTTTTACGTTAAAAATGCAGATGTTATTTTTTAAAGATGTGCCTAAAACTGACTGGTCTGGTACCAGTTCTTTTAAGTTACTTATGTTGCATAATGGTGAATCCTGAATTTAAATAGTAATGTATCCTTTACCTGCATTTGCCTTGCATATAGTGAAAATAATTCCAGTATATCTGCACTAATATTACAGAGGGGATTTGTACTATAGATCTATAGGTAGCAAGCCTGAAACTATTCTAAGTTCAACTATTTTTAACTATAATACACAAAGGTTTGATTTTTTTTTTTTTATAAGGAAAGGAAAATTGTGTTTGGAAATCTGTCATGAAATATCACACTTATTGAACAAGATAGCTGCAGCAAAGCAGCATGAAGTTCATTCTTGGAGTTTGTTTTTGAGTTGGAGATAAGAAATTGACTTATGTGAGAGGAAATTACCATATTGTCATTTTATAATTTTGATTTGTGCCACTGTTTACTATAGTCTAAAACTAGCACCTTTTTAAACATGACCTGTCTCTCATTCTCTGCTCTGTTCACAAGTGTTTCAGCAAGTACTGCTGTCATTTCCAAACTAAGCCAATGAAAGTATGTTCATTTTTCAAATTGCTACTTTTTTACTCAGTTCTTCCAAGCATTGTGCCACTGAAGGGACTCATGGAACTGGCATTTGTTGCACGTTTAATCGGCCATTCAGTTATAAGTTAATGTTCAGCAGTAGTCTGATGTTTATGCAAGGGTTAAATAACTTCTTCCACTGTTAGCCAGACACTTGGTTTAAACAGTTCTGAAACATGTTCTACCTTTAGCGATACAGTTAGTCACTCTTTGGGGGGGGAGGGTTTCTAAGCAATATTATACAAATAAGTGTGTGTGCATGTTTGTGTGTTTGAAAGGGACAAAAATAATACTTGGATATTGAAAATGTTTGTATTTTGTTGGAGACTAATATGCTAGACCTCTTCCTGAAGTAAGAAGGCTACCTAGTCTCTGATACATGGAGTACTGTAAATTTCAATTCCTTGTGTGTGTTGTGGCCACTAAATAGGAACAGACATAAAACAAGTCTTGCTATTCAACTACCTAAGGCCAGTTTGACTTCAATGAAATAGGCTCCACTGAGTTTGCTACTTTCTCTTTAAGCAGCACTTGAAAGGTATTTTTTGCAGTAATACCACTCAAGTCCTAAACCTAGCAGCTGTTTAACAACTTTAGTGCAAGTAAATAGGCATCTTCTGGTCAATGTGCAGGACACACATTTTAGAAAGTTGCTTCTCTCTAAAGTGTAAGATGTATGGTAATTTCTTATTATGGGAGAATTTTACACAACCTTTAAATTTGAACACCGCTAATATCCAATTTGCCAACTGACCTTATTTTCCAAGAGAGATTAGAAAATTGTCAGTTTATTGAAGTTCTATATTGAATAATTAATGCCAGTTTTGTAAGTTCTATTTTACTAAAGTATTCGACTAACATTTGTGGGTTGCCAATTGAATTTAAAAAAAAAACGCTAATTGCAGTGCACTCAACTTATAATGGCCTACAAATCTACTACAGATTTCTCCAAATCAATCAATACCTTTTCTTTATCTAAGCATGGAAACTTTACATGGAATTTAAGTGTTTGGGGAAGTGTTGATGGTAAAAATTCTCAAATGTATTTGTTCAAAAAATATAAAATCATGTGTCATGTTACTATAAATGTTACTAAAAATGTCTGATGCTCCAAGACCATTTGGGCTCAAGCTGTTAATTATAGGAGTTAAATTGCTTTAAACTAATATGTAACAAAAAAAGATGCTTTGGCTGATATGTAAACCTGAAGGTCTAATCCTGCAGTCTTTTCTCAGACGTTGTTGACTGGAAGCAGTGTCTGAGAGGATGGAAATTATTGCTTCAGTGTGTAAATGGGCAGGTTGGGTTGATTCTTTCAGCAAAATGCAGAATTACACCTTCATAAAACAAAGCATATAATCTTCATAGCAGATTTTTTTTAAGTAAAGGCGGTACCTGAATAGATCCTCATTTTAAACCTCTGTACATGCACTTCCAAACTTCTGAGGTCCAAAGCCCTAGATATTATGAGTGCGAACTGTATCATGGGAATGGTTTACTATGTGCAGTGTTCACTGTGTGTAAATTTCTATTAGAAATGGAAGGAAAATCTTCTGTAACAATAGAAATCTTGTTTCAAGTCTGAAGATGGGTTATTGGTCCCAAATTATCATTTTATCCAACAGTGTACATCTTCTATGTTGGGTACCTTTTTCTGTAACTTACCTGTACTGAAATAGTGATCCTGTTGGCAAAGGCAGTAATCTACTGTGTGTGATGTTTTATAGGAGTTAGGACTCTAAGCCAGTTTAGGGAAAAGAATGCTATTTCAGTTAAGCATCATTGTGATATATTTATCTTCCTATAGAAAAGCTGCCACTGTGTGGTAGAAAATTATTTCTGCAACATTATCAAGGTTCAGCCACAATGGGACCCAACATGATATTCTGAGAGGTTACACTTCTTCATGCAAAAATGTTCTTTTCCTTTAAAGAAAAATGCTGGTTTCTTACATGTGGGGGTGTGGTTGAATTATGTATCACATGTAAATATGGTGCTGCTTAGACTCAGCACAACGAAAAGGCTCTTGATAAGAGCTTGTACATTTTTATGTAAATTGTTATGGTTTTGTGTCTTAGTAAATTAAAGTCTTGTTTGTAATTTGTCTATTCTTTTTGATCAATGAAATTGTGGGATTGAGAAGCGGTGAAATAAAAGTTTTGATACAGATTTTGTAACCAATCAAGTTTGATGTATTTTGACTTGTGTCTAGAAAATATTCTTTTAAAAATACTCTAGCACAGGGCTGGGCAAGAGAGCCTCCATAGGTGGGATCCAGCCTGCCAAACCAATTGATCTAGCCCCAGGCCAATTGAGACCTGGGGAGGGAGGAGGTGCCAAGTCTCTCTTCCCCCCCCCCCCAGGGGTGTGCGGCCCCCTAGTGTGAAGCAACAGCTGTTTTGAACAGTTGATGGTTTGCTTTAGGCACTGTGCCCCCTTTGCAGGGCAAGAGACTTCACACACCCCAGGCCCTGATTGACCTGGGGTGGGGGGAATGCGTGAAGTCTCCTCCTGCCCTGCAAGGGGCACACGAGCCTAGAGGGAACTTCCAGCTGCTCAGAACAGTTGGCAGTTCTTTCTAGGTGGCAGAGGGCAAAGACAACTTAACACGGTCCCCACCCCCAGGCCAATCAGTGTCTGTGGACAGGGAAGCATGGGAAGTGTCCTGGCCCTGCTGCGTCTGCCAAAAGCCACACCCTTTCTGATGATGCAGCCTAGGGCCACTTAAAAAATTTGTGAAGAGGTCCCCTTCTAAAATGATTACCCACCCCTGCTCTATAGCATAAGAATGTTTCCTCTTCCTAAGTAACTGGCAGAGAGTTACGATAATCACTGCAGTTGTTTTCAACCTTTCCAGATTGCTGTATCCCTTTGTCTTGCATACCAAGTTTCACTTCACTTAAACTACTTGCTTACAAATCAAACATAAAAATGTCAGCAATTACTGAAAAATTGCTGACTTACACATTCTGTATGAAATTACAGTTTGTACTGACTTGCTAGTGCCTTCATGTAGCCTGTTATAAAACTAGGCAAATATCTGGATGAGTTGATGTGCCCCCAGAAGACCTTTGTGTACCCCCAAGGGTATGTATACACTGGTTGGGAACCCTTATTACACTACATCTAAACAGAATAGAAACACAAGATGCTTTACATGTGTTTTTTGGTTTGTTTTTTGAAAAAGCTTGCAAAATAGGAAGTCTGCTGTGAAAAGTGATATTAAGAAACAGATACCACTTTTCATAGTAGACTTAATATGCCCCTGGGCTTGCAATGGGCTGCATAAGTTCTGTATGGAGGCAGTGGGGCCAGTGCCAAAGGAGGGGGGGGGGAGAGAACTGTAATGAGCTTGTGAACAGAGCCCACCACCATGCAGTCAGGGAATGGGGCCCAACCCACTGCCCCTGAGAAGACTGCCTGCTCCTCGAGTTTTTGTCTTGCCAGAAGAGGGCAGGGCTTTACTACTAGCAGCACCAGGGAAGGAGCTGCTGCTTTGACAAATCCCCACTTACCCTCCCATCGGTGCCAAGGAGGCTGTGGCTACAAGAAAAGTGCATGGGGGGGGCCACATGCAGCCACAGGGGCTGCACTTCAGAAATGCTTACCTAGTCTGATCTCTCTGCAGGCCCCAAAACTTTGCTTATCTACTCATGTAATAGACCCACTCTCTTCAATAATTTAGCTGAAGTCCTCAAACTGATTTAAAGGTTAATTACAGAGAATCCACTATTTATACTAGCCCTACAAGTGACCCAGATTTCAAGGCAGCTTGATACATTTAGGGAGGGGATGGTGGTATGACACTGTCTACAAAGGCATGTTGCTGATATGTGCCAATCTCACTCTGGGAAAATATTCCTTTCTAAATATTTAAAGAGTTTTGGAGGGGTAACCATGTTAGTCTGTAACTTTAAAAATGAGACTAACAAAGATGTATAGCGTATCATGAGCTTTCAGCAAAACCTGCTTCTTCAGATGAGATGATCTTGAGGAAAGCTCATGATATTCCTTTTTTTGGGGGAGGGTCCCTAAGGTGCCACAGAACTACTCTGCCTAAAAACTGTGAACAACAGATTATGAGCATGTAGTAATGAGACACCTGGGAAATAATTCTCTCGGTTACTAGAGCGGTATTTAAGAGTCTTGGCACTGGTCAGTGGAGATATTTGCTACTACAAGTTGAAATTCTCTGGTCTGGCAACATCCATGATCCAGTGTGATATTTAGTTAGCCTGGTGTTCACTTAGCAGGAGCGTGGCCAAGTTTCCTGCAAGCCCATAAAGTTGGTTTACAGCCACCCATCCTGGCTCTCACTGTTCTGTCATTTAGCTCTAATTTACCCCTAAATGTCTTGGAGGCCAGTAAGCAGGAGAAGTGTTGGTGATGGTGACCTGCCGTGGTTTGGCAAATTCTCTGGTTGACACCCATCAGGTCCTGAGGATGCCAGACAAAAGAGGTTCAACCAATAGCAGCACAGATGCTCGGATCTGGATTTATAATACTGCAGTCATCGGAAGAAGTGGGTTGCACCACAAAAGCTCGTGATACCATCCACAGCATGGGTTCCCAACCCGGGGGGGGGGGGGTGACCCAGGCCCCCAATCAGTCTCCTCCCCAAGTTTTGCTGCTATTTTTGTTTTTCAGTTCCTTTTTTTGCTCAAGTTTTGCTGCTATTGGGGGGGGGGGGGGGCGCTGAGTTTCTCAAAAATCAAAAAGGGGGCGTGATGCCGAAACCTTTGGGAACCGCTGATCGACAGGGTTCGTTAGTCTCTTAGGTGCCACGAGACTATTCCTTGTTTTTTAAGGGTTGTGGGGTTTTTTGGCGCCTTTTGTAAACAGGCTCGAGCCGCCCTCCCCTCCGCACGTGTCTCAAGCTCCGTCTTGAAGCCACTGAAATTACTGGGCTCCCGCGGGACCGTTCTTGCCAGTCTCGTGGCCGCGGGCTTCCCGTCCCTCCCCCCCCCTCCCCCCCCCCCCTCCCCAAGTCTGAGCCGGTTGCTAAGGTTCCGCTCGCGGTCCAACGCCTGGGGCGGGGCAGCGCCGCGTTCCCGCCTCCCGGCCCGTGGAGCAGCGCGAGCCGAGCGCGGGTTAGAGCCGTAAGCGCCCGCCCCTCCCCCCGCAGCAGCGCGGGCCGGGCTCGAGCTTCCCGCGCCCGCCAGGCCCTGCCTATCGCGCACCACCACCCCCCCCCCCCACGCTGTCCAGTGACGTCAAAGAGGCTGCCCCGGAAGCGCTCCAGTCTTTCCCTCCCCCCCTCCTGGTGTTAATGCTTCCGGGCCACAGGGCCCGCCCTTTCCGGTCTGGGCTGGCGGCGAGGTAGGAGGCCAGGGGCGGCCGGGCTGGCGGGGCTGAGGGGGCTGGGGAGACCCCGGCTGGCGGGCTGGGCGGTAACGCCAGGTTCCTGCCCGGCTGCCGACCCGGCTCTGGAGCCAGGGGGAGCCTGGCTGGGCCCCCTTCCGCACCCCGGCCCGCGGGGGCTTCTGCCGCCGGTTCCCGCGTCCCGGCCGTTAGCGGAGGAAGCCTGGCTCGTCTCCCTTGTGCCGGGCGGGGCGGGGCGGGGCGGGCGTTGGGCCTCCCGGTCCCAGCCACGTGGGTGGGGGAGGGGCGGCCTGGCTTCATTGCCCGCAGTGGGGCCGGGTGTGGGCCCGTTGGCCCTAGTCTGAGTTTGCTGGGTAACCGCTCCAGCCCCAGTCACTTCCGCTGCAGGGGGGGGGGGTGAGGGGCTTGGGCCAGCCCAGAGCGAAGCATTTGTGGAGACCTGCCGGTTAGATCAGGCACGTACGCCGGCGGGTCTCTAGCATACGCGGCAAAGCTTCCCCCTTTGAAAAGGCCGGAAGAGTCACAACAACACCCGTAAACCCCTAAATCCAAAGTCTTGAGTGCAAGCAGAGTTGTAGAAATCCCAGCGAATCCATTACATAGGTGCTGGAACTAGGGATGTGGGGGTGCTGTAGCATCTCCTCATTGTAAATAAATTACATTATATCCAGGGTAGGGACGTTAGCAACTAGTTGACTATACAATAAGCAAATGCTTATCGGGTAGTCGAGGAGCCACTCGGCAAGTCACTCCCCCCAGCCGCTGCCTCAATCAGAGAGAAGCAGTAAGGGGGGGAAGGAGCAGGAGCTGGTGCTTGGGGGGAACATTTCAAAAGCAGAAGTGCCTCAGGGAGCATGGGGTGGAGCAGGGACTCAAGCAATCACTGCTTGCCTTGTGCTTCTGCGGCGCCCCCTCCCCTTAGAGGGGATACAGGAGGTGGTGCTGGGGGGGAGCTAGCTTAAAAGCCTGTTCCGCCCCTGCCCCCACTGCCTGCATCAGAGGCAGCAGGGGGCATAGGACATGCTGCTGGGAAGCAGCCCCTGTCTGCAGGGGTCTCAGCGGGGAGCTGGGCCACCCGTGGACAGGGCAGTTGCCACCAAGCAGCCCCTGTTCACGGTGGCCAGGGCTGGGCAGGGGCTGTTGGACTCGGCGTGAGCTGGGACCAAGCAGCCCCTACTCACGCTTACCGCTGCAGCTCTTACTACATATAAAATGTAGCGCAGCAGCGTGGGTGGCAACACAGCCAGGTCCTGGAGCTATCTGCACTGTGGCTCTGCACAGCAACGCTTATCGACTAATCATATAGTCGATACATATTGTATCAACTATACGATTAGCCAGATAATCACATTTTAACATCCTTAATCCAGGGTATAGAATTTGGTTCAGTGGCTCTCAGCACCCCCACTGTACAGATTGTTCCAGCATCCCTGCTCCATTAAGTTCACAAGGGACTTTGTTGTTGCTACTGATTTTATGCAGAAGGCGCACAGATACTGCAAAATAAAAAGATGGATGGACTGAGATGTGCACAAACCATGCATCTGAGTACTTGGTAGGGGATGACCTTGTGATATATGTCTCCTTAGGTATCTCTTCTTGACCATCCCTGCGTGGTGCCATATAGAAAAATAAGATGCAGAACGACGCTGGGGAATTTGTGGACCTTTATGTACCTCGTAAATGGTGAGTGTCTTTCCTTGGCATGCTTAGTGCTGTTGTGTAGGGGCATGCTTTTCCAAGCTTACTCAGATGGTCAGTCTTGTACAGCTTCCTGCATCCAACAGTGTCAGTATCGCCATAATAAACCTCACTGGAATGTGATTCTGTATGAAATGAAACTGTTCCTGTGTTAGGGTCAGTTTATGCCTTGATAGTTGATCACCAAAACACTAGTTCACTATGCGCTGTGAAGAGGGTAATGTAATTGATTTACTACTTCCTGTTAGGCTACATCTACACTACAGCCTAGCTCTGTGGTGTCTGAAGCCGTAGCTACTATAGTGGCTACTGCTGTAGCGAATTAGTCACGCTCAACCAGCCAAATAGCCACATGTGGCTAGTGTGTTGGACACCGCAGGCCTAGCTCAACTCTCAGATCAATCCGCTGGCAGTCAATTTAGTGGGTGTAGTTGAAACTAGGAATATTAGATATTGACTAATTGAATAATCATGGAACAGCATCAAATCTTAGCAGGGTTGGCAGCCAGTGCGCTTCCGGGAAGCCTCCTGGTACCCTACACAGCTGCCTCTGATACAATAATCATCAGCTTATTGGGTAACCTTTCTGGTTAAAATCCCAATGGCCACCAGCAGCCCGCAGTGCCAGTGGCCCATGGCGCTTTTAACCATGTAACTGATTGAATTTCAATCATTTACATGGGGGGTTATTAATCTTTACATCCCTAGTCAGATTGGTGTTGAGTGTCTTTTTGTTCTGCCCCCCTTCAAGAGGGAACAAAAACTTATAACATTAACTGCTCTTTTTGTGAGTGTGTTTATTTCCTGCAGTTGCAGTTTCGTGAGCTCTTTCTGGGTTCTCAGGAGTTTTTACCATGGACTCACGATTACTCACTGCATCTGGATTCACAATGTTTAGTCTAAAAGTCACATTCTTAGGATTGAGGTAGGCAAAGAATTAAATAGAAGTACTGGGAGTTTAAACTTTGAAAATCCCTTAAATAAATTGTATAAAGAGCAGGCAATGATAATTTTGTGCAAGGATGCTATTGGAAGGGCCAGTTGATTCTACTCCATCCAACAGTACTCCAATGTTACTAAATAAGTAGCATTCCTCTCAGACATAGTAGCCAGCTACACATCAATTTCTTATAGTTGCTTTTCAGAGCAGGTAGGCATGCATAGTTCCAATGTGAGAGTCATCTTCATTTACATGCAGTGAGCATAGCGCTAAATACATTCTGAAAATAATGAACTAGGTTAACATGAAGATTATTTACCACCGTAACTAAGTGTAATACAAGTTGAGCTTCTCTAGTCTGGCGTTCTTGGGACTTGACTAGTGTCAAACCACGGGAGGTCAGTATTGTCTAACAGCATTACCAATATTTCCACTCTTTACTTGGCTCTTAGAAGACATTTAGAGGTAAATTAGAGCTAAATAACAGCACAGAACACTTGAGCCAGGACCCGTGGCTGTAAACAAACTTTATGGGACTGCAGGAAACATGGCCACACCCAGGATAAGTGGACATCTGGAGAAGTAAAATTGTGCCTGACCACAGATGTTGCTGGACCCGAGAGTGCCAGACTACATAGGTTCAACCTGTACTGCCAGATAAAGGCAGGTTTAAATCCAGTGCTAGGCCTACATTTTAACTGTGTGGTCATTGAGCTGCCTGGTGCCTTGCCTTTCACCCTCGAACTGCTAGCTCAGCTGCATCTATTCTGTGAGTTGGGCTTTAATACTCTTTGTTCAGTTAGTAGAATACCCTCCTTATAGGCTTCTTATTTTAAATTCACATTCTCTTTCCTCAGCTCTGCTAGCAACCGAATAATTGGCGCTAAGGACCATGCTTCCATTCAAATGAATATTTCTGAGGTAAGTATAAGTCATGACAAATATACATGTAATTAGAGAGTTTTCACTTTTTGTGAAATTTAGCGTCTTCACATCTCCAAATAAGTCTAATAGCTCCTCATCAGCATTGGTTCTAATTTATCTTGGCCACTTGCCTTGGAAAATCTGTCTGTTGTACTATCTACTGGGTTTGTCATTTTTTTTCAATTTTCATGGAGGGTTTGTGCTTTAGTGGTATGTATGGGACTGATAATTGGAAGCCTGGGGTTTTGTCTCTGCCATTTGCTTACTGTGTGCATTTAGGAAACTACTTCATCTTCATGTTAAGAAAAATTCTCTTGTTTGCCATATTTCATTATTGGAAAATTGGGGATCAGCAGAAATGGAAAAACAAATGTTTGTGCTATTCAAGGATCTCTTTATGGTTTAGTCTTACACTGCTCAACGTTCTCCTTTTGGGAAACTTCCCTAGAACTTGAAAAAGTGAGATCCTTGTGTCCTTCTTCTTGTGCTGCGTTTATCTGCCTGTGGAACTAGACCGCTGCTTTCAGATTTTGATACAGTACTAAATCCAGACAAGGGTTAAATCAGTAAGGGAGTTAAATCAACACACTTACCTTTAAATTGGATGTGTGTCCTAAAAGAGATTTGGACTTTATCTTCTCTCTAGGCCTTTGTTAATCCACTACATTTTTATTAGTTACTATATTCCTACTATATTGTTTGATCCTAAATCCATCAGACTCCATGATTCCTTTATGTAAGGAAAGAAACTAACCTGTCATTTTTAATGTGGTTGTTAGGCTCAGGTTCTGTGATTTGTGACATTCTGACCATAAGATCTATTTCTCTGCAAACAGTTGACCATTTGGCACCGCTCTTGTTTACAAACTTCACAGTTTTTAAAGGGTAAAGCATTAGAAGAATTGTGTGTCCACTCACACGTGTACTTAATCAAAATGATTTAATTATAATTGCAGGTTGACAAGGTCACAGGCAGAGTCAATGGCCAGTTCAAAACTTATGCCATTTGTGGAGCAATTCGTAGGATGGTAAGAATATTCTTAAAAATTAGGAAATGCATTTACTGTATTTTAGGTTGGTTGGACTATTTATCCCCATGCGATGAATGCTCAGCCTTGTGATCTCAGTCCAACTCCCAATAGATTAGTGTGCCCATCACAAAAAACATGCCTCTCATCTGGTGGATCATTTGGCAGACTCTACTGAAAACAAAGACTGTGCACCCCATCCAACTTCTCTTTAAATGGAAAGGTATCTTGACTTTAGTAGGAGTTTGTACAGGGCCAGGCCATCATGGAGACTGAAACACTGCTGTTTATCCACAAGTTGGGTTTCCTCCAGATCAGGTCTGAGGTACGCTGTCAGGGCAGTGTGAGGATGTTAGTACTGTTGCTTTCTATGTGTTATCCTCACTAGGGATGTTAAATATTGGTTAATTCAATAGTTGAGTAACCTCATGAATTCTTATTGATTACTCAAATATCCTATACTCCCTGGAGGTGGGGCCGGCAGCCAGTGCGCTCCAGCTCCACTCCCAAGGTGCCCCCTGCCACGCTGTGCTGCTGCCTCTGTATCAGAAGCAGCAGCACAGGGTGCCAGGTGGGAGCTGGTCCACGAGGGGAGCCAGTTTAAAAACCCGCTCCCCTTGCAAATCGGCTGCCTGTCATCCCATGCTGCTGCCTCTGATGTAGTTCCGGTGTGAGACGGGCTGCCTGGCTCCTAATACACTTTGCAGCTCTGCATTTAGTAAGGTTAGGTCCTAGACCCGGCATGAGCAAGGACCAAGCCAGGCTGCTGGCCAGCCTGCTAAAAAATTTACTGGAAAGGGACGGGGGGGGCAGTGGTCTGTGTGTAGTCTATAGCATTAATCTATAAGCTTTTGCTAATCGGTTAATCGACTACACTATTACATCCCTAATCCTCACTGGACAGAGAATTTGTTTCTATGCTTCTCAATCCAGTACCTTTTGTGAGACCTTAATAAGTTTTAAATGTAAAACAAAAACCTAGCATGTATTCATTCTGTTTATATTTGAGAGGTGAACTTCCTGAATAAATTCCATTACATAGAATGCAACATATCCACGTAGTCTGATTTTCTTTTTCCTCATTAAAAACATGCGTAATTGAATTATCTGAAAATGGGTAAAGGTAGTGGTTGGAAGGTTTTTTTTTTTTGTGGCAATCAGTGAACCTAGTGACCAGTTTCTAGAACAGTGTTGGATCCAGCTTTTAAGATTGCTTTAAACCAACACTGTGAGGTTTTCTCTATACAAGGGGTGGGGAACCTAAGATACCGGGGCCAGATGTGGCCCGGAACTGGTCCCTGAGGCTTAGGGCCTCAACATTGTGGAGCCTGCACTGGCACTCCAGCCCTCCTGCAGCCCCTGGCTGATTTTTCTGTGGGTCAGCAACCCCCGACCCAAAAAAGGTTCCCCTCCCCTGTTCTACTTTAATCAGGACACTGTGTGTTTGTACTAGGGATGTTAAATATTCAGTAATTGACTAAACGAATAGTCAATGTATTTTGCATTGATTAGACAATAGGGCGCCTCTGCCTTTGAAGTGTAGCAACAGCACTAAGACTGTTGTTACACATCAAAGGTGAAAGTGTTGCATGGAGCCCTGGACCAGCAGGGGACTCCCCTGCTGACCCCAGGCTCCATGTGGCGCTGCCACTTAAGTACCTCCTCCTCTTTCCTCCCCCCTTGCTGCCTCTTTCTCATTGGGGGGGGGGGACTAGTCGACTAGCCCGTTGACTATTCGATAAGCATCTGCATATCGGATAGTTAACTAGTCATTCACATCCCTAGTTTGTACTAACTCAGCAGTTCCCAGCCTTTTCCAGGTGGGGACCCGTTTTGACAATTCAGGAAGACTTGGTGACCCAAGGCAATTCAAAAACGGGGGAGGAGGGAGGGCAGAGCCACCTGGGGAGACACTTGGAGACCCTTTTGAAATGTAATGGTGACCCATATTTGGGTCCCGACCCATAGGTTGGGAAACCCTGTACTAACTAGATATAGTATTGAGCATCAAATGACATAATGTTTGACGTTAAAAATAGTTTCTGGTACTGCAGCATGGCCAAGAATATGATGAATATTTTTTTGGAAAAGATAGTTCACACAAATAGTATTACACCAGCCGATTTATAGATCTCTAAGCTTTGGATGCTTCCAAAATGCCTTTAAATAGCTGAGCCCCTCACAGCTCTCATTTTGCATTTAAAAATGAGAAGCTAGTAGTTATAGACCATGTTTCAGAACTCCATATTTTTGTATTTTAAGGGTGAATCTGATGACTCTATTCTGCGTCTGGCAAAAAATGATGGGATTGTTTCCAAGTGAGTATGTTTATATCATTTTTCCAGAGGTTATCAGTGTGATTTCCTTTCCAGGTTCCTAAGTTCTAGGTCTTGATGAAAACATGTATTCTGGGTTTATAGGCTGTTTAAGATGCTTCACAAAAATATTTACTAAAGCTGCTGAAACAATTATGATTTTATAACAATTTTGTTTGGTTTTCTTTTCCAGGAATTTCTAACTGAAGATGCTCTCTTGATATGGAAAATTTTGTTGTAAAATAAACAGCTTAAACATATTTGATGTGCAGTGTTTTATTTTAGTTCAGAACCATAAATGCTAGTGGATTTTTTTTTAATTGCCTAAAATATCTTCAAAATGTGTGTGTGGGGGGGGGGGGTGGTAACAGAACTGGCTAATTCTGAGGACCTAGAGATGAAACCTCTTGATATCCCAATATATAAAACTGGGCCTCATTTGAAAAATCTGAGTTTTCCATTTCGTTCCTTGGGTCTGCATTTTTGTGAACTTAAAACTGTCTCATCCAAATTTTGCAATTTTAGCTTGCTCTGTTATCCTTGCTTAATTCGGTACAGCATAATCCAAGAGTTGAATGTTTTGCAGATATGGCAGTCTAAAAACACTTAGAGGTTTTGATTCTACCTGTTTCATACCTTTTGTAGGAATGACCTTGGGAGTTATTTGATTTAGACTATTCAAGGATAGGCTCAACTTTCTGCTAATATCATTGCACCATATGTGTTTCTGCTATTGATGCATACTCTTGGCTCTTCTGTTGAAACCTTATCGTTTGTCATTATAGAAGATGCTTACATTTTCTTAATGTGCTTTTTACCCAGATTAGTTACTTTGCAAGAGACAACATGTCCAGGAAAATTTCATTCATATCTCAGATCCTTTTAAAAAAAAAAAGTCATTATGCTGAGAAACTCGTTTAAAATATCTAAACAATATTTTAATAAATAGCTTGGTAGTCATTTTACAGGTCCTTTAATGGCCTATTAAACTTTTTACCTGCTGTCATGTTATTTTTAGCTATCTTCCTAACAGCCCATAGGGAGCGTAGCCAATTGAAATGAGAATACACATGCTTACATTGCCTCTGTTATCTGTCAGGTCCCCTGTCTCTGGCTAATATCCACCACATCACACTTTTAACTTGCAGCTCACAGCTGTGTTCTTTTGCGTTTAGGTTTTGAAAGACTGATTTCCACGGGGTTTTTTAATGGCAAATGGCTGGAGAGCATGCAAGCACAATTCTCAGTTGATGAAATGGACATTGTGAAAGGACATTGACTGGCTGAGGTTCAGACTATACAGATATCTGATGGATATAGAAGCGGGCTTGCAGTTTGGGTCCAACCTAGATGGGTGGGGGCATTAGGAAACAGAAAAACCTTACCTCCAGTGTAGTTTCTAGTATTATTCAGCAAATCCAAAATCAGAAGTACACTACAACTGCTTTATGCATCCAAGATAAACACAACCCTTCTGAGACAATTCTACAAGATAGCCATGGGTTCCAGGTGTCTGAAATTGCTCCAGTCTCACGTACCTTAATGCTCTGCATTTTTTATTATCAGGTACAATGTCACTTTCTTTACTGATTCAGAAGATCTTAATTTATAAGATCGGGGAGAGGGAGAATTTGGTATGGTATTTACCTGTAACATGTTCTTCTCAGATAGGATTGTAAAGAAAAAATTCTGTAGGTTCTGGCCCTACTCACTAATATCTTCTACTATGGTACTAATAAACTACTAGAGTCTTTGCAATGCCAATATTAAAATAGGAGCCAATACTTTTGTCGGTGTTCCTAAAAAAGTAAGTTTCATACCCTGACTTGGATAACATGAGCCCTCACAGCGAGTAAATTACATCAGTTTCTCAACCGAGCAGGGGGGTGTTAAGAAAAGCAATCAAGGAGTCATGGTGCACTGAGAATTTGATGACAATAAAGAAAGGAAAATAGTACTCATTACTTGAACACTCTTCAGAGGCAGTATTCACTCAGCTCCATGAAACATACAGATACATTAAATCACGTATCATTGATGCTTTTTTTAATGCAAGGGGATAATGCAAAATGTTGTCTGGATGGAAACCCCTTACATTAAGTTAAGTTTGAGAAATACTGAAGGCAATGAAGGATGTGAGTAAATCAGAAAGGAGGGGTGATAAGTGTCCTACTTCCTTTTAAATACCACATGTCTAAAATTACAAGCTAAAGTGCTGGAAACAAGGTTGAAAGGTGAATTGGGCCAAGAAATCTCTGTGGCTTGGGTAATTTGATAGGTTCCAGCTGAAGAATATCCACCTAACTTGAAGTGAGTATCAAATGTACTGAAAAATCTATAAGCTCAGAACTCTGGTTTACTTTGGCTATCACCCCATTGGAAGCTATAAGATGAAATCTGGTGGAGAATTTAATACTGCTTTACCAGAAAGGCTTGTCCCTTACAAGAAAAAAGAAATGTAACATGCAGAAAGAAAAATCTATACTGTCATTTGCAGATGTGCTCTTATATTACTTGTTGGAAGGTTTAAAACCCTATGGACAAGTTTTCTCTCACCTTTCAACCTGGCATTGCATAACAATGATGAGATTACTGTAGATCAGTTACAACAGTGAGAAGCGTCACACAGAAGTTTGACATCCGTTCTTTGATGGCTGGTATTGCTATGATTTCCCAGTGTTGTGATATTTTGCACTACAGGTGCTTTTCTTCTTTCATTGTCTGCCATCTTCTACCAGTGTAGTTGTGCAACTGGAGGCATAAACTTCTTTATTTCATGTTTCAAAAAGGCTCCTGTTGTGCTTAGTATATTTCCAGAAATTAAGGTGGAACACGTCCAGATCCTACGTGGGTCACCTCCTGTTTTGTGCATTTCCCAGCATAGCTGGACTTCAATACATTTTTATAGCATGTGGGATTTTTAAGCGTTTCCTTTAGACTTGCACCCTTTGTGCTTCTGAATGTTGATTCTACGTATCATGCCATTCAAAACTATATGTTCGCAGTTTTCCCATGTTTTATAAGCAGCTCTCTGGGGGTGTGCTGCTGTTTACATTTAGTATCTTAGCTGTATATTGAGACTGCTTGTGTGTTTGTAGATTGCTGAAGATTCATGTGGGTGTGGGAAACTGAAGTCTAGGACTCTTCTCAGGCGATCTGGAGAATAACTTGTTGTTTGATATGTAATGGATTGTCTAAATTGGCAGAATATCGTATATCTTACTCTGCATCTTTTAAGTCTCAGAGGTGGGTTGCTGTGTTAGTCTGTATCTGCAAAAACGAGGAGTCCTGGTTTCCAATTCATCTGATGAAGTGGATTTTACCCACAAAAGCTTATGCCCTAATAAATCTGTTAGTCTCTCTAAGGTGCTACAGGACTCCAGAGGTTTTTTTTTTTTTTAAGATACTCATGCAGATAGATTTCAGAAATCACACTTCAGAAAGGTGCATATGGTCTCTGAAGCAGAGTTTTAGTCTTGGCCCATTCCAGTTTTCATTAACTCTTTTTGTACCCAATGAAGGGATGAGTTTTAATCCACTGAGAATCTCTCATTTGTACTGGAATCTCCTGAATTAGCTACTCCCACCTTGGCATTAGATACGATTTAGAGCAACATCAGGAAATGTTTAGAGATGATAAATGTCTAGTGTATCAAGGAATCCAAATGTTACTGAGCTGTCTCTTGTACTCTAAGGGTTCATCTAAATTACGTCCGTTTTTCGATAAATAAAGGGACATAAATTAGATGAATCGAAATTGTAAATGAAGCTGGGATTTGAATTTCCCACACTTCATTTGCATAATGGTGGCCACACCTTTTTTTCGAAAAGTGGCTTTTCGGAAAAAAACACGGTGGAGATGGGGATCTTTCCACAGAAATGCCCCATTTTGAAAGATCCTGTAACCCTCAAAAAATAAGGATCTTTAGAAACGGGGCATTTCTGTCGAAAGATCCCCCTCATGACAGCAGGGTTTTTTTCCCGAAAAAAAGCCGTGGCTGCCATTTATGAGAATGAAGCACGGGAAATTCAAATCCTGGCTTCATTTACAATTTCAATATGTCTAATTTATATCCCTTTATAGAATAAGGGATGTAGTTTAGATGTACCCTAATGTAATCATCTGCCTGGATTTCCATGATATCCCCACAAAGAAAATGAACTGGTCACTTAAAAGCCCAAGACAGACTCTTGTATGTAATCTTTTTAAAGCATATAAAATTATTATTGTAATTGATAAGATCCCAGCAATGTCACTGTGTGTCACTTAGAAGCCTAAAATATCTGTAAAACCAGCATGCAGTAAAGGAAGCAGATACAAGCATGTTCAGCATATCACCATGTTGATTCATTGCTGGGTTTTGTGGTGTGTTCCTGTCCAATTTTTAAGTTCTCAGTCATTTTAACTTTACAAATGTCAGTACACCTGTATGGTGTGCATCTACAGTAAGGCAAGTAACTGTGCCATACCACGAGTCCTAGAATAACTGAGCCAATCAACACCCTAACTACAGCTAATTTGCATGCAACACTTTCATTGCTCTTATAAGGACAACCGCACAGATGGTGGAATGCTTGGCCTAACTGCCCCCTGCAGGAATTTCCCAATACAGCCCCCCTAGACAGAAACTAACACAACCAGCATACATAGTCCTAGACCCTCACTACAACACACATTATTCATATGCCACTGCACAACTCTCTGTGCAAAACAACCCAGAAACCGCACAATTAGCGCACACAATAGCCCCAAGCACGCACAGCCTCTTCACAATGCCACATGTCCCTCCTTCACCACCCACACAGATCTTCCAGGATTGACATTCTGCGTCATCTGGAGGCTTAGAATGTCTGAACCGGTGTGAAGTGATGACAACGGCTCCGGTATGGTTGAGACACCTTTTGTTTAGGATATCACCAACTTCAAATACTTGTCTGGTCCCCAGGGATCCAGACAGAAAGGTTCTATGGTGGTTGGAATGGGACAGCTGACCTGAGGTGGGAATAGCAGCTAGGTGGGATAATGAGGTGGCACTGCTCCGGGAGAGAGGCAGCACTGGACATACGGTTTGGGAAATGTACATCCAGCAATGCTGTGAACTACAACAGGCTAGTGGAAACAAGCCCCATTTTAGCTTCTTTATACAGATGACTTTGTGAATTGTACGTGAGAGAATGGACTCTCAGTTATCAACATCTGTATTAAGTGAAATGTGTGTATTAAAATACGTCTTTTTTCCTCTTTTAATAGCTGAGATGACTAAACTTTAAATATTTTCACTACTTATGCTGTTTGCTAGTTTGTTGCATTTCCTCAGGTCCCAGGACGAAATCATTTTCTAATCAAAACCAGGAAGTGAAACTTACAATACTAGCATAACTCTTAACTACATCTGAGATATTTTAAATCCAAACCCCATTCACTAACAATCTTTTAGTTTTGTGACAGTTGTATCAGATTTTGTAAAAATGTTATTCTGCAGAACCATCATATGAGACCTAAATACTTGTGAGCATCCCTTTAGAGATGCATCTTAAGGCACTTTTTAGTATCAGTACGGAGTAAAATGCCTTCCGTTGTCTTGTGACCAGAATAGTTCAGATCTCTCAGAACCATGAAAGGGAATGAACTGTACTTGTACTGTAGAAGATGGACAGTGTTGCCCTTAAATGGTTACATTGCACCAAGTTGTGAAATTCTTTGCTCTTACTTACAAGGACTTGGCAGTGGCATCCCTAAAAACATCTGTGTTACCGAGGCTGCTTCAGAATCTGTGGTTAAAATGTTTCTGCCTGGACAGAGCATAGCTGTTTTAACACACCTCATTCCTTAGTAGGAGCCTGTTACTCTCCCAGTGTGTGACAGCATGATTTGTGTGGAAGAGCTTCTGGGAGGATCAGGCCCATAAATGTCCTGTGGTCAGATTCAGGACAATACTATGACTTTAGTAGCTGGGATTGTGGAAAGGGAAGCAATTCTGATGTATGGAGCAGAGGTGCAGAAATATGGCTGTGGCTGTTCTGCTGGTATGTCTGGCCCAGCTGAAAGCACAACATAGAAGGAATCTCAGGAGGGAGGCTGTTTTTGTGACATTTCCAACCGACACGGGAGGTTGGTCTAAGTCAGTGAAGCTGCTGAGTGTATCTTGAGGCTGTGACATAGTGGGGGTGCTGTCTGCTCTGTAACCCGATGTCCCCCTGCGCTGTGGGGTGTGATTCCCACTGACTCATCCACATGTTGTGATGTAGTGTCAGTTCCTTGCTGGTTGCTATGCTGTGGGCTGTGGATGACCCCTACTGGCCTCTGTCTGTGAGCACTGCCCAGCAGGTGGGCTGCCTAGGTCGTGGAGACAAAGACCCAACCGGTCAGACTGGTTGAGGGCAGCGAGGGAACTAAGGAAGGGGCAGTCTTGGGATGGAACCATGAAGGAAACAGACTAAGGAGGGGGCTGGAATCCAGGGACCCTATCTCAACAGGGCTGAGGCATCCTGGCCCAGTCTCCTGTAGACTCATCACGTCTATGCTGTGCTGTATCCTGGAGATGCAATAAACCCTCTCTATTCTACTGGCTGGTGGAGTCTGTTCTTGCTGCTACGGTGCTGCAGGATCGGAGGAATCCCGACTCGTCGTCACAGAGGCCCACAGCTACAGTGGTGATGCAAATCATTGGTGACCTGGGTAGATATTTGAACTACTGAGCTTGCTTAGCACTATTTTTTTTTTCTTTTTCTTTTTCCTGCTAGCTGGGAAAACTGCCTGCTCCCTTCCCATGCGTGGATGAATCTATAACTCTCAGTAGTGTTAATCCCAGTGCCCCAAAGGAGAAAATGTTCCCTGTTCATGTGCATTCTTCACATCTGGATGGCAAGTTAGGAGTCAGTGAATCCACTAGTGATGGAAACAGCTTGCCTTTTAGCATCTCAGGGAAAACAGGCATCCTATTTCCATGTAGGACTAATTAGCCTGGAGTAAACAATGGCAAGCCAATTAATTACACGCTCGTTTCCTGCTAGGAAGTAAACTATTGTTTAATAGCAGGCAGGAGTTCCTCCTGCCTAAATCCCCAACCGGAACTATAAGCACTGAGCTGAATAAGAAGGGCTATTATCAAGATCAACAGGAGGTTTTTACGCTGTTTTTAATCATTGTGGCATCCGATTCCTATTAGGAAATCAAGCAAACGTGAAGAGACTGAATTATAGCTGAATATTATTTTCCAGTACACACGGTAGCTCTCTAGGCTTTCTGGAGATTTTGTTCTGACATCTTATTTATTGGGCTTCAAATTTAAAGGCACTTTTTTGCTGCTTTGGCCAGAATTTGGAGGTCTGAGTTTGGGGCTATGAATAGTGCTTGTGGTCGCTGCATGTTAGTAGGTGGATAGTTGGGGAGCTGTATTTTTAGAGTGCATCTGTCTGCCTTTGAGTCCATCTGTCTATGGGTTTGTTTGTTCAAAAACTCCTAAATGGTAAGAGCTAGAACCACCAGATTTGGTGTGCAGCTTCCTCTTATCCTAACTTAAAGCAAGGTCAGGGTTTGGTTGTGCCAGGAAAACAGGAAGTGCCTGGAATGGGATTGTTTTCCATAACATGGAAAGGGAGGGGGCTGATCGGAGGACAGTGATACTGCAAAGTGACCACCTAGGGGCATCCACACCAATAGGAGAATGGCCACTTGGGGCTAGGGCATCGCTTTGCTGGCAACCAGCCCAGGTAAGTGGCCCCCTGCCTCAAAAAGTGCTAGGGGGAGGGGAGCCTAGGGCCAAAGCCCACAGCTCCTGCCCACTGGGAGGAGCCATTGCTGCCAGAGCAGCGCCACCCTCACTGACATGAGTAGCCCTGGCAAGATTCCCCCACCCTTGCTTGGCCTTCCAGTCCCTTGTCCCGAGCCCCCTGCCCTGACTCTTGAATTTTCCTTCCTCTGTTCTGAACACCCATCTTGTGCCCTGAGGTGCCCCCCAGCCTCACTCCAGTATCCTCCACTCCAAGTCCCCAGTCCTCCCAGACCATGCCCTCAATCCTATACCCCCACCCTCAACCCCTGCCCTTACTCCTGCACCTCATCCCCTATCCTGGCCCCCCACACACATCCAACCCCTTGCCCTGTGCCCTCCATGCTCTGACTCAATGCACCCTTTGCCCTGAGGCCCCCCCTTAACCACCTACCCTGAGCCCCCCATCCTCTGCCCAGACCCCCACACCTGCCCTAAGCCCTCCACACCTCCCAGCCTCCTGCCCTGATTCCTACACCTCCATCTCCTGCCCTGAGCCCTTCACCCCTGCTTGACTCCTGCACCCTCCACTCACTGCTCTGAGCCCCCCCCATACACCCAACTTCCTGCCCTGCCTCCTGCACCCTCTACCCTGATCGCCATCCTTTAAATAAATTAAATTATCATTTCCAAAAAAAATCCCATTACTACAATCAAGGACCCGAGCAATGCCAGGTACATCAACACTATGGAATGCTTTTTGAAAGACTATATTAATGGTTTCTTGAAATTCATTCATGTTTTCAATAACCCTTCTTAAGGCAAAAATCACATCTGTGCATGAACGGCCTCCCCTAAAACCAGATTGTTCCTTGCAAAGAATGGTATCCACCTTTCCTTTCATTCTCTTTAACACAATTTTCCTGTGTTGAAAAGAAGTGTCGCTCCACTCCGATTCGAGCAGCTACTTAAGTCTCCTGTTTTCGGAAGCCTGATGCTAGTACCAAGCATCCATTCTTCTAGAACTTTTTCTTCTCTCCCTATTGTATTTCATAAAGAACATACTTCCGTTGCCAGCTCTTCACTTGCGTATTTGAGCATTTCGAGGTGACTGCCATCTAGTCCTGGTGCCTTGTTGTTTCTTAGCTTTTGTAAAGTTTCCAAAACCTTATCAATGTTGGTTTGATTCAATTCAATGTAAAGAAATGTAAAAACCTGGTAAGTAGAAATATGAATTTAAACATCAAAATCCATGATGAACAGCTAGAGAGGGTAGATTGATTCAAATATCTTGGAAGCGCAATAAGCCAAGAGAGGATATGTGCTCTGAGGAAATAAGAACAAGTGAATGTAGCCTTCAGTAAACTTAGGAACATTTGGAAACTTAGTTTTGTGTGTCAAGATACAGTATTAAGTGTCTACCCCACTGTCATTGTAGCTATAGCAACCCGTGGCAGTGAAACCTGGCAACCTCAGGAAACATGCTCAGAAGTGAGATGTTTCATCCTAAGTGCTTGCGGAGAACACGAGGAGTAAGTGATGAGGAAAGAAAAATAAACGATGAGATCAGAAAAATGGCTGACACGAGGTCTCGATCAGAAATAATCTGTAGGAGATGGCATCAGGGCTTAGGGCATGTGGTAGGAATGGATCATAACTGACTACCGATTATAGCTCTCGGAAACCAGAAAATCCAACAGGAAGAAGGGGTAGACCTAGGATGACTTAGAAGCGTATAATTATCAATGACAGAAAAATTGAATTCGAAATGGGAGGACTTGGGTCACGTGGCAGCTAATAAGCAAGCCTGGAGAATGTGGGTAGCCCAATGTGCTTAAAGCACGGGGTGGACTAAGGTCTAAGTGTGTGTTACAAACACTAGACGATTTACCTTTACCCAGTGTTGCTCAGGTCCTTACCTCAGTTAATGTTTGTTTTTCTTCATTTAAATCGTTGCTCTGGCGTGGGGCTGGAGATGAGGAGTTCACAACCCCAGCCCTCTCACCGCAGCAGCTGCGGGTCAGGTAAGAAGCACCTCTCCATAGCCACTGCTGCTCCTGCGGGCACAGCTGGTGGAGGGGTGCATGTCCCTGGGCTGGGACAGGGCCAGGTTCATCTGCCTCCTATGCTCCCCAGCCAGAGTGAGGAATGCAGCAAACTACTTTGCAGCAATGTTCCCATTCAAATCAGCCCCCCGCCCTCGTTAAAGGACGTCTTGGGGGAAGAGATTCAGGACTGAGGCAATCCTGGATGGGGAGAATGCCCCCAGCAAGTCCCTTTCACCTGCCTGATTGTCTCTTTTCTGTAGGGGTTTATGAGAAGCAATCCCATTCCAAGCACATCCCGTTTTCCTGGCTCAGCCAAACCCTCACCTTGCTTTCAGTTATAAGAGGAAGCTGCATACCAAATTTGGTGGTCCTGTCTCTTACTGTTCAGGAGGAGTTCTTGAACGAACAGATGGAGAGAGAAACTCACTCAAATATATAGTAAATATGTTGGTGGTGGAGGATAGGGGAAGAAAGAAAGGTTTTTTGTAGGCTTTGTCTACATTAGCCCTTTCCTTACAAATCCCTTTATAGCGATGGCAACAGCTGGGAGCTCTAATGTAGACAGGACTCTGCTTATTTTTACTCTGTGGGTACATCTAGACTATATGGCTCCATCGACGGAGCTGTATAAAATAGTTTATTCGGCATAGTCAAAGAAGCGGGGATTTAAATAATCCCCACTTCATTAAAATAAAAATGGCCACCGCGCTGTGCCAACGATCAGCTGATCCGGCACAGTGCAGCAGTCTAGACGCAGCGCGGTCCACAAGGGAAGCCTTTGTCGACCACTCCGGTATGCCACGTGACCCAGGGGGTCCAGAGCATTATCTCCATTTGTAGAAGGGGGAAACTGAGGCACCCAGGTGCAGTGACCTGCCCAGCAGGCTCGCAGCAGAGCCAGGACTAGAAGCCAGATCACCTGAGTCCATTCCCTCCTCTTTTATGACAAGTTTTTGGAGGAAATGCTGGTGTAGGCTAGGCCATAAGAAAGCAGGTTGCTGAGCCAAGGGGAAAGTGGCTCAGTGGGGGATTCTTCATCGTGCGCTCTTCATGTGTTGATCAGAAGCTGAGAGCAGACGAGGGCCGAATTCTGTGGACCATTGGCTGCTCCCTGTATCAGGGCCTGATCCTACACTCATTAAAATCAATGGGAGTCTTTCCCCCTGCTGCAATGGGTATTGGATCAGCCCTAGAAGAGTAGCCCGGGTGTTACTTCACCTACCAAACTTTATGGCTGCGTCTAGACTGGCATGATTTTCCGCAAATGCTTTTAACAGAAAAGTTTTTCCGTTAAAAGCATTTGCGGAAAAGAGCGTCTAGATTGGCACGGATGCTTTTGCGCAAAAGCACTTTTTGCGGAAAAGCATCCGTGCCAATCTAGACGCGGTTTTGTGCAAGAAAGCCCCGATGGCCATTTTCGCCATCGGGGCTCTTTTGCACAAAACAGTTTTTACCTTTCTACACTGGCCTTCTTGCGCAAAAGCATTTGCGCAAGAGGGCTTATCCCTGAGCGGGAGCATCATAATATTTGCTCAAGAACACTGACAATCTTACATTAGATTGTCAGTGTTCTTGCGCAAATTCAAGCGGCCAGTGTAGACAGCTGGCAAGTTTTTACGCAAAAGCAGCCGCTTTTGCGCAAAAACTTGCCAGTCTAGACACAGCCTATCAGTAAGGAAACCATTATGCTGATGTTGTATAGCTAGAGATATGGTGTTGGGGTTGTGCTAATACAGGGGTGGGGAAACTAAGGCCTGAGGGCTGGATGCAGGCCCCTAGGTTCACCTGAATCCAGCCCCCTAGGTTCAGGGCTCCCCCCACAGCATTGAGGAGCCTGCACTGGTACTCCAGCCCCCTGCTGTCCCACCATGGGGCTGGAGCACACAACATCTACTATCCTAGGCGAAGGGAATGTGAGGAGAGTCTTTCTCCTTCTCAGTCGGGGGCCATGTCAGTGAGGGTTTGGTTTTTCTTGTTTGCTTCTCACTTGTGTGCAGCCCCCAACCGATTTTTCTGTTGGTCAGCGGTGCCTGGCTAGGGTTACCAGATGGTTTAAAAAAAATACCGGACATACTTGATCTCGGAGGGGGAACCAGTTGGGAGGGGAGCGGGGCTGGCCAGAGGAGATGGGGGGGGGGGGGAACTAGCTAGCAGGAAGCAAGGCTGGCCGGGAGGGGTTTGGGGGGAGTGGGGCTGGCCAGGGGGAACCGGCCGGCGGGTAGCAGGGCTGGTCGGGGGAGCAGGGGGGGAACTAGCCCACCCCCACCCAGTGTGAGCATGTCTACCAGCCAGGCAGTACGCAACTATGTACTGATACTCATGATAATAAAACTTAATTAGAAAATACCGGACATTTGTATGTCCAGTATTTTCTCAATTTGTTTCCTGGACAGAAAGCTCAAATACCGGACTGTCTGGTTCAAAACCGGACACCTGGCAACCCTCTGCTTGGCCCAAAAATGGTTCCCCACCCCTGTGCTAACAGGTAACAGAACCTTCAGGGTCTCTTTTGCTATATCTGCAGTGGCTGTAAAGTTTCATCTTTTCTGTGAAATTTCACAATGCATCACACCAGGTTTCAGTGTTAAACAAATAATCATCTTGATTGGAGCCATTACACAATATGGGGGTTGACCCTCTCCATGTGCAACCATGTGTCTATTGCCACTGAAATGGTGTTGAGCATAAACAGTCAGAATCTGCAGGCTTTGCATAAAGTCTGTTAATAATTAGCACAGCTCTTGCTTGTGGAGAGTGCTGGCCCCGTATCTGTCTTGAGCTGGGGACTGCAATTGTTCTACACTGCGAGAGAAGGGATTTGGGTTTTGATAACTCACTAAAAAATGGCTTTTAAAAATCAATCTGGCAGCCACAGAGAGTGGCAGCAAATCATTCTCCCCCCTCTGTCTCTGATTTGCTCTGTCTCCCCCAGCTCACACCTGGGTAAGTGCATGCAAAGGTGGTGGGCTTCGATCTCCCACCCTGAGCTGCCCAGGGAGACGTACACATGGCTCCATTCTAATGGGAGCCGAGCACATGACAGCTCCCTGAGCACTTGTAAGAGGAAAGGCCGTTTGTGCTGGATCACTCAGCCCTGCACAGAAGCCAGATCTGACTCTGAGACTCCAGAATCCTTTGTGCCCATGAATAGACCTGAAACAGCTGACTCTGCTGTTATCTTCCCTGTCTTCCAATGGGTCATTTCCCTTCTCACCTTGTTGCTTCCCCCAAAACTTAGACACCCACCCTCCTAAGAGTAGGGGGGATGCCTCAGGCTTTGAATTACACCTCTGCCATCTCCCCAAGCACTTCAGAGAATCCGGGATCACATGCTTGCTTCCTGAATGCAAGCCCACGGGAGGGGAGCTGAGCCCAGCCGGAGCCGAGGGACATGCTTCCAGGAAGAGGAGGTTGGGCTAGCAGACTGTTCATGGACCTGGGAAGCAAGACTGCAGAGGGAGTTCTCCTCCTGGAAGGAAGCACCCTGCAGATCCAGGGACAGGGATGGGCATGAGCAGCAGGTATAAGAGATGGGGGAAGACATTGCCTTCCCAAACTGCCAGGTGTGGCCTCACCCACACTTCGCCTCCAGAATGCCTACTGCTGTTCTTGAGGCGGAGTGTTGCTGCCCCCAGTCTTCAGACACGCTGAGGCTGTGGTTGCTGGGGCAGTGTGCCCTCCTCATGCTCTAGGGCCGGGGGGCTAGGGCCACACCCCGCCTGCCCTCCCTGTGGTGCTGTGGGGTGGGGAGGCTCCCATGGGGGGCAGGGCCTCAGGCACAAGGGGCGGAGCTGAATGCTTGCCTGCTCCTCCCCCAACCCTATGTTCACCCACCACCAATTGGCTGCTACGGCCACCCAGTCCAGGGCCAGCCCTGGAGGCAGCAGCACCTCTGAAAATAATCAGCATAACGGCTTTGCGCAAGAGGGTTTTTCTTGCACAAGATGGGGCAGTGTAGACAGCTCCGTCTTGCGCAAGAGCCTCTTCTGCAAAAATGGCGGCTCATTAGTTATGCAAATGAGGCTCGGCGATATTCCACACTGAGCTCATTTGCATAGCTCTGGCACAAGATCGCGCCAGTCTAGGCACAGCCCTTCTGTTTAAAGGGCTTGCGTTTGCTGGGCGGCTGTGTTGCCTGGCAGGCGCAAGTCCTTTAAACAGAAGCCACTGAAAGGGCTCACAGCTCTCAGTCCCACTGGCCCGTTGCCTGGGAGCTGCCCGGGAGGCATGAGCCCTTTCAGCTGCTTCTATTCAAAGGGCTTGTGCCTGCCAGGCAGCTGCCAGGCAACAGGTTAGCAGTGAGGCCAGGAGCTGCCAGCCGTGTTATGTGAATTCTAAGCCTCCACCCCAGACAACTCTGGGAGGAGGCTAGCCCCCAGCACCCTGCCATCTGCTCCAGGTCCCTTTCATTATCCAGAAGTCAGGGGGCAGGGACCCCAGGCCAAGCAAAGCTCCCGGCAGAGTAGCTCTCAACCCCACCCCTTCCTCTGAGGCTCCGCCCCTTCCAGGTCAGCCCATGGCCACTTCCAAAATTATTGCCCACCCCTGCTTTACCCCTTTTGACTTTAATCAGCAGAAAGCCACCAGCACCATTTACAGAGCAGTTCCTTGGCATGCTGGCCCTTTCCATAAATCTCACCACTACTGAGGCAGGGACCTGGCAAGCTCATGACCTGGACACTTCATTGTGCAGGAGTTTCCTATTCTGTAAGATCATATGAAAAGGAGCAATATTTGCCTCCTTTGAAAAGCGCTCTGAGATCTGTGGTCAGAAAGTTCTCTGGAAGCGTGAGCTATTTTCAGGGGGGGAGGATAGGGTTGCCAGGTGTCCGGTATTGAACTGGACAGCCTGTTATTTTCGCCTCCTGTCTGATAAAAAAATTCAGAAAATACCGGACACCTAAAATGTCTGGTACTTTCTGATTTTTTCCCAGCCAGGAAGTGAAAATCCCGGGCTGTCCAGCCCAATACGGAGGCAGCCTGGCAACCCTGGTGCTTACTGGGGAGCTGTCCGGCCCGGTACAGGGAGGTACGATGGTGGGCGGCCGCCAGCAGCCTCTCAGGGCCAAAAAGTTGTTAAACATGTGGGTTTGTGTTTGTTTTTTTTGCTCAACAACTCTCATGGCTTCTGAGCTCTGTGCTCCTGGAAGGAGTGGAGCTTGGGCAGACGGGGCAGGGCAGGAGCTAGCCTCCCCCTGCCAGTCTCCCCGGCCAGCCCTTCAGTGTTGTCTGGTGTGCACCACCAGGCGCTCCAAGGGTGACTTAAAGGGCCGAGGGCTCCGCCCCCTGCCACAGTGGCCATGGTGGCAACCAGGAGCCCTGGGCCCTTTGGTATCACTGGGCACCATGGCAACTGCCTCCTTTGCCTTCCCCATCAGTGGGCCTGGGTATTGTTGGTTGTCACCTACACAAGAAATGGGATTGATGAAGATAAAATGTGGGATGAATCTAATTCTCCTGTAACTGTCACAAAGTCAGCAGAGTTGCACCAGGCACAGCCAGAGTCCTGAGTCACTTATTTAGCCATTTATATTCTACTCCTTTGTATTGATTGAACCTTAAATATTTAATTGTAGGCCCATCAGGATGTTAATGGTTCCAAAGAGGCTGGAGAGAGGCTGTTCACAGTGGTGACAGATGACCGAAGGAAGAGCAATGGTCTCAAGTTGTAGTAGGGGAGCTCTAGGTTGGATATTAGAAAAAACTATTTCACTAGGAGGGTGGTGAAGCACTGGAATGAGTTCCCTAGGGAGGTGGTGGAATATCCATCCCCAGAGGTTTTTAAGTCCCGGCCTGATAAAGCCTTGGCGGAATGATTTAGATGAGATTGATCCTGCTTTTAGCAGGGGGTTAGACTCAATGACCTCCTGATGTCTCTTCCACCCCTATCTATGACTACACTGTCTTTGAACTGTTGGACATTGGCGTAAAATAATCTGGGGGACTTGCTCTTTCCCTTCTTCCAGAGACTCGCCAGATTTTTTTGCTTGCTGAGTGAGGGGATAGGCAATGAAAGAGAAACTAGGACTGTGTATAAGGCCGGATCAGAATGAATTGTGCTGGAAGGAGCAACCTAGTTAAATTGACAGGGTCTGTGTTTCGATGGTCAATTAACACAGCTTAGAGGAAGCGCCTCTGATATTTTGAAAATCCTACATGGAATTAGCTGTACTAATGGGGAGTAAGCGCTTGCTCTATTTTCAATTCCTTTATTTCTTTGTTGAAATTAAAATAGCTGCCCGTGCTGGAAATCTGTGATTATCAAGTCCGTTCCTTTGAGCTTGGTTAGTTGTCATGCTGTATAACTCATGGATCTAGCACACTAGGTTTAAATGACACAGCAATGGCTATCTGGACTCATTGCCTGCATCCATGCTCTCACTGTTGCCACTTCTGCTAGAGTGGCATTCTGGTTAGGGAAGGCAGTGGGGAGAGAGGGAGAAACTAAAGTCTTGTTCTTTGCTTGTTCCTGCCTAGCAGGGGCTCCTGCGAGGGAGTTACCAGCCCCTCTCAGTTCAGTGGCATTGTAACTGTAAATTAACAAGATAACAGTAGACCCTAAAGATTCCCATCTCCACATGTTTACAAAACACTCTATCAAGGCCACCCCATACACTATCCAGAAACAAACATAGCTGGGAACAGCCAGACCCACCCAAGTGAAATTCCAGCAAACAGGGTGGTAACTGATTCTATCTGGAGATAAAATCTTTATCAGGGACCCTCATAAATCCCGCTGGATTTAAACAGTGTCACACAACATCCATTTCTTCTGTTGCTCTGGGGCCCTTCAGCTACTTGTTTGGCTCAATGGCTTCCATTCCATTCCCAACAATTCGGGTTTCCAAAAGACAGCATTTCCTGCATCTTTTGGCCAATTGATGACTGCAGTGCAGTCCAGCACCAGCAGCCTTGGCACCAGGGTATCGGGGGTGTTAGCCTGTGAGAGCCAGGGCCAACTTTCAGAAGTGTATGAGACTGTGTCCCTGGCTTCCTCACAGGGGGAACCAGTGTGCACCAGCTGTGGCTGCTCTGACCTGGCAGGACACTCGCACTGTTAAAAATTGGTTTGGAGACGGGCTATAAAGAGACCCAGTTATGCAGCATGGCAGCTCGGTGGTAACAGGAATGCTGCAAGACCAGCCAACTGCCCTACTGAGCAGTGCAGGGTTCCAGGGGACAGAGGGTTGATAGGACCTGTGATGAAGGGGAAGTGATTGACCTGGAGGGGGAATGGGAAGGTGGGTGTTAAATATTGTAAAATGCTATTGAAGTCAGGACAGAAATACTCTGAGCTCTGGTGGTAGAGGGGGACTCAAATAGCAACCCTCCTTATCGGCCTACATTGAGCTGCTTACATAAACACTGCTCCAGAGGTCTTCCTCGCACGTACTCCCAGAGTCGTGTACTGCGAGAGGCGAAGCTTCCTGCACTGTATGGAAACACACTGTAGGAAGAGAAGAGGGGACACTCTGTGGCTAGATAGAGCCCTTTTTGCAGCCAGAAAGGGGCAGGGAGCACACTAGTACACAGGGGAGGGGAGATTTGAAGACATGTGGTCCAGTAGATGGAGAGAGGCCGGAGGCCTAGTCCCATTGTGCTACTGACTTGCTGCATGTCCTTAGGCAAGTCAGTTAACCAATCTGTGCCTCAGTTTTCCTATTGATGGCCCATGGGGAAGATGATCCTGCTTTGCAGAAGTATAAAAGCAGCAAAGATGGAAACATTCAGGGGAGTGGGAGACAGCGTGGTAATGGAGAGGGAGGGGGATCAAGGACTGTTGGTTACATTTCAAAGGAAGGGTGCGCTAGGGCCAGAGAACGGATTTGTTGTGTGATGAAAGGGAACCTGCCTATTGTGGGGAGTCTCTGGGAGGGGATGGAGAAGGAGCGAGCTGAGAGACTAGGGATGTAGGGGAATATAAGGACAGATGGAATGAGTCCATGGCGACTTTCAGAATGCTGTCACAAACGTAGTTTTGAACATGGTTTGACTGTCATATCACAGTCCAGCTCCGCTGGGCACGAGTGACAATAGCTTTAGAGCACTGAGTCTCAAACTTTTTGGCCTGCGGCACCCCCCACTCAATGCAAACCTTTCTGCCAACCACCAGCCAACCACCCATGATGACAAAATGGGTGCAGGAGTGGGCTGAGGGGGGGTCTGGACAGGAGGGAGGGTGCAGGAGCAGGCTGGGGATGGGGGAGTCTCACTAGGAAGGGTGTGTGTGAGTGGAATGAAGGGGTGGGGTCTTGGCATGGGGGGGGATACATCCCTGGCTCTGAGCCTCCTGCCACTCCCAGGCCCCGCCCCACTCTACTCCCATTGACCAGGATTCTGGCCAATGGGAGCTTCAGGAAAAGCCTCCAGGTGAGTGGTTTCCTATACTGCCATTCCCCCAGCTAGGGGGAGGGGGAAAGGCAGCACACAGAGCCACTTCCTGCCCCCACAAGCCAGATCCAGCCTGTGAGGATCCAGGCTTTCCCCTAGCAGGAAGCCAGCACTGGTGTTCCAACCACGCGGGGACAGAGGGGAGGGGGCTGGAGCACCAGCGCAGGTTCTCTGTTGAGGGTGGACGGGGAACTGAGCTCTGGGCCTACCTGCAAGACAATCATGGTCCACGGACCATACTTTGAGAAGCACTGCTTTAGAGCCTCGTGGGGACTGTTCTCTCATCTCCCATTTCTTCCGATTATCTTCTGGTCCAGAGTACAGTGAAAATACCTGCTGTCTTGCCTGATGGGGAGGACGCATGCTGGGCTGCCCAGCAAGGGAGTACAGAGGAAGAAGGATGCTAGCCTGCTGTACAGATTGGCTGACTTTCAAGTGGTCTCAGGAGCGGCAGCCTCTGAAATCTGTCTTATGAAAGCTTTCGATGTTTGCAGCCTGTAAAATATCTGTGCTCCGTGGCCCAGACGTTCAGAACAGTGTGCTAGCAATTATGCGATCACCAAGGGTATGTCTACACTTGCACCCTCTTTCGAGAGAGGGATACAAATGAAGACATTTGAAATTGCAAATGAAGCCGGGATTTACATATCCCATGCTTCATTTGCATAATCGCCTTATGGCGCTATTTCGAAATAACAGACGCTGTTAAGACGTAGTTATTTTGAGAGAAAACCCTTCTCTCGAAATTACCGGTAAACCTCATTGTGTGAGGAATAAGGGTTATTTTGAGAGAAGGGTTTTCGCTTGAAATAACTGCGTCTTAATAGCGTCTGTTATTTCAAAATAGCACTATTTCAAAATAGCGCCATAATGCAAATATGCAAATGAAGCGCGGGATATTTAAATCCTGGCTTCATCTGCAATTTCGAATGTCTTCATTTGCATCCCTCTCTCGAAAGAGGGTGAAAGTGTAGATATACCCTCATATACAGAGTGCTTCCTCCTGTAGGTTGCGAATGTGCACACACTCGTAGTGAAGGCACATGCAATTGCCAACATCAGGGCCCTGATTTTTGTTAATCTGAGCTTTCCAGCAGTGGTACATTTCAGAAAACCAACCTCAGACTTCATGCAGGAACTAAATCAACTCAGGAGCAGAATCCGCTGCTCTGAATGGAGTGTTGGAATCCCTGGGGTAAGATCTACCATTCAACACAACTTCCTATGGAGGTTCGTTTTAGGGGTTAACACCCCTGAGGGTCAGAAAACATCCAATACAATGGAATGTCACTGCAAAACAGGGAGACAATTTTTGTGACATGATTATTGTTTTGGTTTGGTTTTTTTCCAAGCGGTTCTAATTGGGCGTCTCTATTAATAAAGCACAGAGCTCCTGAGGGACTGGCAGGCACAGATAGGAAGGAAAAGGAGTCACTCAGAGTCATCACGGCACTTTTTAATCTCCTCTCCTTTGTTGGAAAGTTTGGTTTTGTTTAATTGGCCCTAATAAACACAGGTCACTGGAGTCCCTTCCTCAGGCACATTCTGATGTGATAAATCACCCAGCAGCAGCAAGGGTGGAGAGACCATTCCACAGCCTCGATGGGACCTGGAAATAAATTGAGGCCAGGAAGTGTTCTCTGTGACTAGGAATGGGTGAAACAACTTGGGAGGCAATTGTGGGAGAAATGAGGCCTGCTTCAGCCCAAATAAAATGGAACCCAAGCCGTTAGGTTTGCAAAAGTAACTCTGTTCCTCTAGCTGCCTCCCAGAGTCCCATCCACCCCTGCTAATCTTTCTTCCCTCCTCTGCTGCGTTTATTTTGGGGTGTTCATGGGCATTGGTATTCATGCTGGGCAGTTACCAAATGCCACCAGTTCCAGGTCTTTCACCAGGTTAGAGAAGAGCAATGTGTTCTGGGACCTGAAGTTGTAAGATTTGAAAATGGCAAATCAGAGTCACAGCCCCGTCCAGGAGATGCCCACTGCTTGCTGGAGGTGTGACTGAGAAGTGGGTGTCTGGTCCGCGGTATAAAGTGTTGAAGCTCAACAAGAGCCAGAAACCAGATTTCTTTAGCAGCACAAACTCACACACTTCCTGTAAAACATGCGAGCATGTTTGCAGGTGCCTGGCCAGCTCCCAGGAAACCAATAGAGCCCAGGGAGCTGCCAGAATGTGTTGGGTCCCTAGGAGCAGAACTCCTGAAGGATGGGTGAATAGGAATGAATTCCTTCCTCCTCCCTTACCCTTCAAGGAAAGCAGCTGAGTTTTCTGAGTAGACTGATTTGTGCTGATAGTGTGTAGATGTCAGTGTGACAGTAAAATGTAAAGGAGGTTTGCCTGACTTGGTAACAAGCAGAAAGCAGGGCCTCACCTGCAAGGGAACCAACAGCCACATGGGGCCCTAGGGCGGGGCAGGGGACAGCTCCATGCTCCTGGAAGGGGCAGGGCATTGGCACTCCCAGGGTTCCAGGTGCCCCTGCTGCAGCAGTAGCAGCTGTCAGGAGCCCTAAACCCTTTAGCGTCTCCGGGCCTCAGGGCTGTTGCCCCTTTTGCCCATCCCTGTCAACAGGCTGCCCGCCCGAGAGGCTCCTAGAAGCATGCGGAGGAAGCAGGGTGATTTATGGGTAGTGTTCTGGCTAAGACATCTATTACCATTTGTTTGGAGAGTGGGAATATGGCCTGTGTCTTGGCTCTATGAGATGCTTATGTATGTGGCTCACCAGAGACTGCAAATAGTGTAAATCCACATAGCTGGAAATGGGTTTTTCTCTGCCCCCCCCAATCTCTTGCAAGTTGGCTACGCAGCTGTGCTGACCCCATCCCTAGCTGTCCCTCAGAACTGACAGATTGGGAGTGAGGAGCATTACTGGGGGCTCTTAAGAGAGAATTTGAAGGTGTGGCTGGCAGCGTCTGGTGCCTGAGCAAATAGAAATGGAGGTGAACGGAGCAGAGGAGGAAGGGAGATTTTAAACTTTTCAAGTAAACCTCAGTGGGCTCTTCCAAGCTGCACCGGACATTCCAAAATTCATCCAGTGCTAGCTGCCCGTGTGGTTACACCAATAGAATTCCATCCCCTGGGCAAAACCTGCATAACAGGGCTGAGAGCAAATAGCAGTCAAATGCTGCATAACAGAGCAGGGCGGAAGATCTGAATCCCTAATGGAACATTTTCAAGTAAATCTCAGTAAACCTCCACAGGTACTGGCAATCGCAGCTCCCATTGGCCATGGATCACCATTCCCAGCCAATGGGAGCTGCAGGAAGTGGTGTCCTGGTCTGCGTCACTTCCCACTGCTCTCGTTGGCCGGGAATGGTGATCCATGGTCAGTGGGAGCTGCGATTGCTGGTACTTGCAGAGGGGTAGGTAAATATAGTGGTGGCCTGCGAGGGGCTAACTCTGGCAAACTGCTGCCATTTTGTTGCCAACCCCTGCCCTAGGGGATGGTTGTGGAATGGAGACCAGGCAGCTTAGGCCCTGGGACAGAGAGGGTGTGTCTAGACTACAGGGTTTTTTCGAAAAAAGTGGCCTTTTTCTAGACTGCTGCTGCGTTCTTTCGAAAGTAAATCGAAAGAACGCAGCAGTTTTTTCAACCATGGAAAACCTCGTTTTACGAGGAATAACGCCTTTTTTCAAAAGCGCTCTTTCAAAAAAAGGCGCTATGTAATGCAAACTCTGCTTTTTCGAAAGAGAGCATCCAGACTGCCTGGGTGCTCTCTTTCGAAATAGAGGCTCGCTTTTTCGAAAGTACCGGCTGTAGTCTAGACGCTCTTTTTCGAAAGAGGCTTGCAGTCTAGACGTAGCCTTAGCCTGAGAACTGGGCTGGGAAGCAGCCAACTGAGTAAGGAGCTCGCTGGGAGTGAGCTGCACGTAGGAGGACTATGTGGATTGGCGTGAAGGAGACCACGGGTTCTGAACAAAGGGACTAGGCTCCGGCCATGGGCCTGCATGCTGGCACGCTGTGCGGCCTGAAGCATTTATCCTGGCGTTAGGGTGATTTTCAAGACCCACCTGCCTTTGTGTAACATTCAAACAAACGGCAGAACGAAAGCCCACTCAACCCCTCATGCAGCCTGTAAGTTATGAGCAGCCCCATCTATGCCTGTCTGGGCCTGCCCATAGGTTGGGTTTATTTCTTCAGTTAGTACCTCTGAAGCCACCCCACTGCTTTATTTGTTTCTGACAGCTTGAGCACAGCAACCCTTCCTAAGGGCCTGCAGGGGCGGCCCTAGACTAGCTGCCAGCAACTGGCGCCCTAGGCAAACCATGCAATCGGCGCCCCTCCCCCCCAACCCGAAGGGCAGATATAGGCTGAGGTTTTTGGTAAACCGGGAAACATTTTGCCCCTATTTTCCATTTAATGTTTTTTAAGCATATTTATTTAAACAGGCATAATTATTTGGTTTGTCCGTCCAACCAATGTTTCTGAGATCAGATTAAAATAGACACACGAAATTTTCAGAATAGATTTGTACACGACAGTTAGATGATATTTCAGTATGATTTCAAATAAAAATGCATTACAAATGTTAATTATAATTTTTATTATTACAAATCCAAAATAGTCCATTATGCTATCCTGCTTTAACTGCCATTACCACCACAGCGCTGGGGACGGGGGGCTGGGGATGGAGTTCTGTGGCTGGGGACAGGGGGGCTGGGACAGGGCCAGACTAAGGGCCTGCATCCCGTATAGCTGCCATCAGGCGCCGTGCGCCCGGCTCCCGCAGCGCCAGCCCCCCCCATCCCCGCGGCGCCAGCCAGCAGTGCCCTTCCCCCCACGGCCACGGGGCCCTGCACGGCCCAGCGTGCGCGCCAGCAGCAATAGCCAGGCCAGGCAGCGTATGCGCCGTGCGCCCCGGGGGTGGGCCCCGGGCTGCGCACCAGCAGCTGTAGCCAGGCCCGTGCATGCGCCATGCGCCCTGGGAGTGGGCCCGCGCACCCTAGGGGGGGTGGGCCTGTGCCCCACGGGAGGGCCCACACATGCGCTGTGCTGGGGGCAGCACCGTGCACCCGAGTCCGGGGCGCCAAAATGTCTCGGGCCGGCCCTGGGCTGGGGATGGAGTTCTGTGGCTGGCGAGAGGGGAGTGGGGAGAGGGAACAGGATGCCAGTGGGGGGAGAGAGTCCCCTGCACCCACCTCCTCCCAGGATTCGCCCCCCCCCCCCGAGAGGGAAGCCGGCACACGTCTCTCCCGGGGCTAACCCCCCCGCTCCTGCGGCGCAGGGTAAGCCAGCGTGTGCCTCCCCTGGGGCCGACACCCCCCCCCCCGGGGCGCAGGGAACCCTCGCACGCCTCCTCCCCCGGGGCCAACCCCCCTCCCACGGCACGGGGAAACCCCCGTACGCCGCCTCTCCCACGGCGCAGGGGAAGCCGGCGTGTGCCTCCCCTGGGGCCGACACCCCCAGTCCTGTGGCGCAGGGAACCCCCGCACGCCTCCTCCCCTGGGGCTGACCCCCCCTCCCGCAGCGCAGGGGAAGCCGGCGGGTGCCTCCCCCCGGGCCAACTCCCCGTGGTCCTCCTCCGGGGTAACTCACCCCTCCTGCAGCGCAGGGAAGCCTTCCTCCGGGCCGACGCCAGGAAGGGGAAGTGGCAGGGAATTTGGCGCCCCATTTAACTTGGTGTCCTAGACAGCCGCCGAGTTTGCCTATAGGCATGGACCACCCCTGCTCAGGGGTGATGGGACCCCACTCTAGGATAGCGCCGGAAGGGCCTAATTAAACGGAGCACTCCCTGCACAGCCTCAGAGCGCGTGGGAGGCCCAGCCCCATACCGGCTGTCTAGGGGACGGGTGTCCCACAGCACACACAACCTCTCCCTGTCATGTGACTGCTCAGTCCACCAACCCCCTCAGAATAATGTTATGGCAACAGCCCTGGGCTCAGCGTAGACCCCAAAATCACGGGCTTTCCTACTGTATCGAAATATCAATCTCTCCCTCACCCTCCAAGTCCTTTTCCAGGCTAATCTAATCTTGTTCCTCTAATTGTAATGGAACAGAAGCCCCTTTAAAATGTTCCCTCCCCAGCCCAGCCCTAGAATCTAAAACAATGTGTACTTTTCTCTGATCCCTATGGCCACTGACGACAAATGTAACAATTTGAAAAAAGCTGCTTTGTAATCAGTAAAATCTAGAATGAAAAGAGAAAAGAAACAGCCTGCTCTCCCTGAGCGGAGGGAAGCAGAGAAAAGGAAGAGTGAATGAAGAAGAGACACTGTGTACGTCCTGGCCAGGAGCCAAGGGCCCTACGGCCAAATTGGGTTTAATTTTTGGTGTGAGAAACCACGAGAGTGAATGTGTAATGAACAAAAGCTTATTCACTACAAGGCGTAGGCTCAACTGATGGACAGAGCGGAGGAGGAGGTAGCCTGCCCGCAGTGCCAATGCTTGTGATTTTATCATATATCTTGCAATAGTTGGGATTTGTTTTTTGTTTTTTATACCCCAGCTCCTGGAGCTCTGTGATTAGATGAGACACTCGACTTCCATTTTTAAAAAGTAAGTTTCAAGCCCACACGATTGTGGAGAAAAGATTGGAAAATAGGAGATTCAAGCTGGAAAAACAAAAGATATATAAAAAAGGCTCTAGAGGTTTTTTGGGGGGGGGAGAGAGAGTTGTTTTGTTTTAATGATTTTTAAACCTATCTGATGACTTTCTGGGACTTGAATCGTGGTTGTTTTGTAAACGCTTTGGGTTGCCTGTACTCTGTAGGGGAGGGTTGCCCTGCCCCTCGGATGTCAGTCTGTATTTTTGAAGGGGTCCTATGGTAATACTCACATTGTGTTCGCAGACACCCCAGCTGCAGTGCTTCCCTAGTAAACATGGCACCTGCCTAGGATTGCCAGAGCACTGTCCTCCCATCCCAGCCTGACCAGAAATGCCCCTTCAGGGCTTACACAGACCAGGAAGAAACTAGGGTGGTGGCTTTCAAACGACGGGTCACAACCCAGTACTGGTCATGGAACATCGGGCACTAGGTCTCGTTGCTGCCGGGGGGGGATCAGGTGACCACTGGGGGGGGCTAAGGCAGCTCCTGCCTCTCCTGGCACCGCAAACCGCACTGTGCCCCAGAAGTGGCCGGCAACAGGCCCAGCTCCTAGATGGGTGGAGGGGAAGAGCACACAGGGCTCCACGCACTGCCCCTGCCTGAGCACTAGCTCCGCACCCCCACTGGGAGTTGAATTTTCTTCAACTGGGTCATGAGAAAAAAAGTTTGAAAACCGCTGAACTAGATAACACAAAGCCATTAGTGGCATCCTGTTCTGCCCAGGGATTCCCATACATTAAGGGGACTGACATGGGCATCCGGTATGCTAGGCAGAGGAAGGATTTGCCTTTCCAAAACCACCAGGCATGGCCTCGCCCACACTCTGTCCCCAGAACACCTGCTGTAGGCGTTCTAGGGACGGGGTGTTGCTGCCCCCAGTGTCCACCCTCCCCGCTGCTCCAGACCGGGGAGGCTGGGGACATGTGCCACCTGCCCTCCTCATGCTCTGGGGGCTGGGGAGGCTTGGGCCAGCTTGGGCCATGCAGCCTCCTTCCTCCCCAGTGCTCCAGGGAGGCTGGGGCATGCACACTCTTCCCCTCCCCATGGTGGGGGCAGGGCTGTAGGTGGGACTGGGGGCCTGCCTCCCCCAGCCCCAGCTGCACCGACTGCCCATGGGGACTGATGTGTTGTAAAGGGCACAGGGCTAAGGATTCACTCACTCACTTCTCCCCAGCCTCATATGGACCCTGTCAACAGGAGTCAATTTTACTCTGATTGCTTCAAAATTCCCCATGTTTCTAATCAAGTACATGGTTAAAATAGAAGCTTTAGATGATCAAAAGCTTGTTAGCCACTTGTTGCAATTGCAGGGAGAGCTGCAGGCTAATTAAACAGCCAGCTGTTAGAGCATATTTATGGATGAGGAAGATCCATGTAATATGCTGCATTGTTATGGTCACTGAATGCTTAGGCATTTGATAGCCTTATCGTAAGAACACATGAAAGCATCTGAGATATTTTTAAGTGGTTTGACTCTGGTTTATGCCTCCTACCAGGGACATGAGATCACTATTCCCATGGGGCTCAGTGCTGCATTTTCCCATGATATTAACTGATTTTGAGTGTGGTTGTATGTTTTGGAATTCTGCCTCTGTGCTGATCTAGATCCTTATTGTAGGTTTTGGGATGTTAGTCATTCAGCCCACTCTGTGTTGCCGGCGGCCATTCATAAAGCCAAGCCGAGTTTCCAAATGTTCTACTTCAATTACTGCTGCTGGAATAAAGACGACAAATCCTTTCTTTAAGTCCTGCCAAGAACAGGCATGGGTCTGAGGAGCAGCTGAGATGTTTCGATGCTGGTGGCCTGATAGACATTTGACAAGACAATAGAACAAAATAACGCAAGCTTGCAGGTAGTACTTGTGTAGAGCGCTTCATCTGCAGATCTCCATGCACATCCCAAGGTGGGTAAGTATCAGGCAGCAAAACTGAGGGGCAGGGAGGTGCAGTGACTTGCCCAAGAACTCCAGTGGTTCTGTCCTCTCCAGAGTGGAAGCTTTTTGGGTACAAGACTGTACAGGACTGAGCCCACTGTAAATGCTTAACAAATAATAAAGGCCTCCAAGCTCCTAGGATAGTGCTTAATCTGTTGGACTTCGTGCCCAGGGTTGCCCTTAGGATTTATGGGGCCCCTATGCCTGTGAGCAGCTTGGGGGCTGGGGGGTGATGACCATTTTTCAGCGATGTGATTTTATAATCTTCACCAACTCACTAATGAAATATTTTAAAGCAAATTTTAAATTCAGGTCCTGTAGACTCACACAGTAAATTCAGAAACTGACAGGATATATCTGGGGTTGGCAAGTGCCTGTTCAATGGTTTCATTACCACTTGAATGGCTCTTCCAAGTGGTTCAATGTTCTGCTCATAGCTCTAGCAAGCGTTTTTCACTTTTGATGATGATGATGATGATGATGGGCAATCACTCGTTGCCAAGTATGATCATTTTCCATGGGAGTGATGGACCCTCAGGTGGCCGATAAGACCAATCCTTGAACCACAAGTCCTATTATAGTGAGGACAGATGTTTCCAGGTACAGCAGGAGGCTGCTGACCATGACTAGAAGCCAGTCTCCCCTTCCTCCTGCATCTCTTCTCTCCTCAGCTTGTTGGCGGGTAAATCCAAAATGCACTTTTAAGTTTTAACTAGATCCTCTGTGGAGGAAGCAGAGACCCAGAACAGGGATAGAAGGAGGTGAGCGACATTAAGACCCAGTGGTGCCCCACATTTTTGGGTGCCCTGCACAGCTGTCTTTTCTGCATATGGGTAAGTGTGGCCCTATCCATGCCTCTGCTGTTGTGGGGATGTGTTAGTGCAGGCATACAGAAGGGTGGTTCACTGATTAAGGTACCAAAGCTGGGGAGACCCAGCTTCAATACCTTTCATTGCCACAAACATCTTGTGTTGCCAGATTATTCTCTGTTACACTGGGTCTGGTGCAACTCTCATGGGAAGTAAATGAAGATGAGTTTGGCCCTAACTATCGCACAGTAAAGGCAAGGGGTGTTCACCTAGGGCAGTGGTGGCCAACCTGTGGCTCTTCTGAAGTTAATATGCGGCTCCTTGCTCAGGCACTGACTCCGGGGCTGCAGCGACAGGTGCCAACTTTCCAGCGCTCAATGGCTTCAACTCCTCGTCCTCCAAGTGTATTGCGCCCTTGCTTCTTCCCTCCCACACAGAGCCTCCTGAGTGCCATGAAACAGCTGATTGCAGTGGACAGGAGACACGGGGAAGGAAGAGGAGGCGCTGAACTGATCAGTGGGGCTGCTGGTGGGCAAAAGATGCTGGAGACAAGAGAGGAGACACCTAATGGGGACTGCTCACAAATTACTGTTAGCTCTTTGGCAATGTACATTGGTAAACGGTGGCTCTTTCTCAGGCTCAGGTTGGCCACATCTGACCTAGAGTCTCAATCCTCTCTTCTGCTTGCAGGACTTCAGCAAAGGGCACTGGGTTGCTTCCTATCTATGATTAACTGAATGCTGGGTCAGAGGAGTAAGGAGCTGCATGGGGAGTGGAGATCAGGCTCTTTTCAGGGCACTCTGCCCACAGCTCCAGGGCATGTGAGGAGGAAATGCCTTTCCTGTGTTTGCACATGTAGACCAGGCTCCTAGGATGTTTCTTTTTGGTCTCTTCTTGTCCTTGGATGTGAGGCCAGGTACATCCTCCTGGAAACCCTGTTAGGATGAATGTTCTAGGCCTGGGGGAGGGGTTGATTATATTTTGAGGAGTGACTGAAATATCTCCCACCGCCTATTATTTTCAAGGCCCATGTCTGAAGGAGTTGGTGTTGAGGACGGAAGACACTGATTTATAAGCAACGGGAAGTGTTCGGGTGGAACTGAGGGCTGCATCTATCTAGATGAGGCCCACTGAAACGGAACAAAATAAGAACTCCTCCTGTGGATAAAAAACAACAAAGACCTGGACAGCTGGACTTACTTCTATCAGTTACTTTTTCATTCTCCATTTTCTTTCATCTCTGCTCTCCTGGGACCAGAACCAAACCTATTAAAGCACTTAGCAGTTCTTGCAAGATGGCCAACCCAGCTTTGCAGCATGAAGAGTTATAGACAAGGACCCAAGAGTTTGCTTAGACAGCTGATCAGCAACTATCATTACTGCTCACCCTTTAAAGCTATTATCATTACTTTAAAAGAAACAAACTCTAATAGCAAAGCAATCTGGGACAGGCTCATTCCAACCACCAAACCTTTTGAAGATTTACAGGGGGGATACTTACATTGTCACATTCCAGTGTAGCATACCTCTCCAATCAGCAGTTGGGATAAAAATGATATATCATCCTGAGAGCAGGTTTTATTTCATCTACGTCTGTCTATATACTCTGTGGGGCAGCAGCTATTAGGAATGAATGATGCCAAAACTAGTAAGACTGTGTTCTGACTTGTAGGGGTCATTTGATCCGCTGATGGCAAACTGAGGCTGCCGGTGTACACCCACTTTATTCCCATTCACATGCCTGTGGGCTCATGCTGCAGTGACACACACTCAGCACAAAGGCAGCTGGGAACATCCGGTTGGCAACATCTGTGGTCATTTTAGGCATGCCTTCTCAAAGATAACCCTGGAGGTTGTCTGTGGGTAAATAAAAGTCACTGTCATAGAGCTAACCTGGGAGGAAGATATCCCCTTCCTCCCCAACATTTCCTGTCCAGATCAATCCAATCCAGGGGACACCATTTTGGAATACCTCAGACAAGGGATTCTCAAACTTTTTCCCACATGTCACTTTTGGGATTCTTGCCCAATGCACCATCCCTCCCCTTTGCAATAGCTTGTAGGAAGTGCCTTTGCAGAAAAGCAGCCATATGGTACAAATTCTTACACAGCTTATTGCCCACGTACAATTCCTCTGATCACTGAAACAGCTTGAAGTAATTAAAGTAGCAACAATGATCTTTACTTGCGCCATGGGCCTGATTCTGGAGTTATACTAGTGTAAACCCGGAGGGACTGCACCAAAGCCAATAGACTTATATTGGTGTAAAAGCAGTGGCATTGAGAAGAAAATCAGGTCTCTTCTTTCTAATGAGTCTATTCTAGTATAATCAGGACAGTGGTGTTTTATCTGTTTCTTCATTGTGCTGCACACACATGATGGGCCATTATTTTGCTTTGTTAAATACATTACTGTGTATGGCATTGGGGTTTTCCTGGTTTCTTCCATGCCTAGATATTGCCCTAAAGTCAGTCTGGTGGCTGTCTGACTAACTATCCCCCATTCATAAATGTCTCATAACACCTAATCCTCGCCACCCCTGCCCGCCTGGCAGATGCATTGTTGAAAAGATTAAAAAAGAATCCTTCGGGGATAGAAACGCCTCATTTTTAAACCTCAGGATAGAACTTCTCCAGCGGTGGGATCCTCTAATGCAAGGCGTTGTTGTTCTTTGGGGCTTAGCCTTTTATTCATGTTTCTGTCAAACTGACTGAAGTAACAACTCTCCCACTCTGCAATGTGTCTCATTCTTTAGTCCTGCAGTGACGTCTACAATGACCAAACTCCTCTGGGACAAGCCGAGACCCAGGGTTTTGCCAAGACGCCAAAGGACTTTTTGTTAAAATAACTACTCTTTATAGAGGCGGACTGTATAATCCCTACTCAGGCAAAACTCCCACTGCCTGAGTAAGGATCTTTGAATAGGACCTATCCTTTGCCACACACAATCAGTAAACAAGGCAAGCTTTCTTTATTCACTGCCACGGGGTTAACATAATCCAACCCTATTTATTAACAAAAAGGATACGGAAATGTTTCCCGTTGTGTGCTGTATTTGCATTAAAGGGGAAAAATGAGGTGAAAAATCACTTTTTTTTGCAAAATTCCTTGTCTATTTCTAGGAATTACAGTGAAAGTATTACAGTGGAAAGGGCTGAAAACCTAATTTCCTTTTCACTATTTTATTCTGTGATTTTGTTTGTATTGGGCTTCTCTCCACTTGGAGAATGAAAATAGACCAGTCAGTGTAGCTTTCTGGTTCTCATGCCCTAACAAAAGGCTTTAATGCTGGACAGGGGAATGTTTAAAATCCAAACAAAGGGGGAGCACCTCAGTTTTCACCAGCTATCTCCATTGGACTCTGTAGAGTTGCACCCATTTACACCAGCTGTCGCCCCTGGCCCTCTGTTTAAAGTTAAAAACTCCCCGGCTCTGAGAAGTTTATATAACAAAACCAAAAATAGCTGCTTTTTTAAAAATATAATTTTAGGTCTAAAATTTGATTGCAGAAAAGGGAGTGTCTTGGCCATCAGTGTATCTGAGCGGGCCAGACTAAATGCCACAAGAGCTCCTGTTAGCTTGCTTGCTCTCGGGGATGGGGAACCTTTTTTTGGGTCGGGGGCTGCTGACCCACAGGAATACCAGTCAGGAGCTGCATAAACGTGAGAAGCAACCTCCCCCCCCCAAAAAAACCCTCACTGTCATGGCACCCGATTGAGAAGCAGAAAGACACTCCTTCACATTCCCATCACACACCAGAGCCTGGGGGGGCCCAGGCTAGTGGATTTGGTGGGAGAAAAGTCTCCAGACAATGCTTTACTGTACCAGCTGAGGGCAGGGGGAGTGGCAACGCACAGAGCTGCTTTTCCCCGCCCCTGCCAGGCAGACTCGTGGATTGGACCCGGCTCTGGAGTGCCTGATTCGGGCCCGTGAGGCTTAGGGCTCCTCCCCCCACAGCAGGGAACCGGCACCGGCGTTCTAGCCCCACCAGGAAGGTGGCAAGGAGAGGGCATGGGGCTGGAGTGCCAGTGCAGGCTCCCCAATGCTGTGGGGGGAGCCTGAGCCTCGGGGGGCTGGATCCAAGCCTTAGGGTATGTCTAGATTACATGCCTCTGCCGACAGAGGCATGTAAAATAGGCTACCCAACATAGTCAATGAAGCCGGGATTTAAATATCCCCGGCTTCATTAAAATAAAAATGGCCGCCGCGCTGTGCCAGCTCAGCTGATCGTCAGCACAGTGCGCGAGTCAAGACGCAGATCAGTCGACAAGGGAAGCCTTTGTCGACCACTCCTGTAAACCTCGTTTCACGAGGCATAAGGGAGCGGTCGACAAAGGCTTCCCTTGTCGACTGATCCGCGTTTTGACTTGCGCATTGTGCCGACGATCAGCTTAGCTGGCACAGCGTGGCAGCCATTTTTATTTCAACGAAGCTGGGGATATTTAAATCCCGGCTTCATTGACTATGTCGGGTAGCCTATTTTACATGCATCTGTCAGCACAGGCATGTAATCTAGACATACCCTTAGGTTCTCCACCCCTTGCTTAAGGAAAACTTGTGTTTTCTCAGCAACTGGTAGAACTTGGCAAGCAGTTGAGCCCTTCTCAGTCCCTATTCGTGTCTCATACCTGAGGCATGAAAGCTCAGGTGGTATTAAAGTACACGATGTATTTATATATACAGTACTTCAAGATGTTGACTTAACGAGTTTTTCCCCCCCAATTAATATTCATCTGTGCCCTCGTGTGATGGCTGCCTGTGTGATGTCTTGTTACACACTCCTGTCTCCTGGAACCATCAAAAACCAAAACAAAACCCAGGAGTGCCAGGGAATCTGCTCTATCTTGTATTTGTCTTACGGCGCCAGCTGTTATCTAAGCGTACAAAATGCAGGCTCTATGGGGAAACTCCTGTTTCCAATAACGCTTTCAACTTTACCTAGGAAATCTGAAGGTGCTCTCTCCACTTCCTCAGCCATGAAATTCAAGCCTCTTTCTACCTTATTTTTAAAGTAGGTCTAAAATTCTGCTTGAATCCTGGGCTAAAATTGTAGCCAGTTAGCATTCTCCTTACAACAGGAGGGATTTTTATTGCAGGGGTTCACTGAAAACTGGCAACACATTCAAATATCTTTGCCACTCTGTTTTCGACTAATTTCAATGCTTTCCCAAGAAGCACTATCAGAGCACTATCAGAGATCTATTTTACATGTGTTTTTAAATCATATTTCCAGTGTCTTGTATGATGGTCTCTTGAGTTTAAGATAAAGTGTCATGTACATAAGTAAAATAAAAATGTCACTTCTACAACATGCAAGGGGCCTATACGTACACCCCTTAGTCTTATTAGTTTAGGATTTAATGGGAGGACTTTTAGAACGTGTGATTCAGGCATTCTCACTGGAACACTTGAGAAATCTATTATAGAGTGGGCAGGGAAGACTTCAGTGCAGGAGCAGGCAAGATGTGTTCTGAGGACCGGATCCGGCCCACCAAGCCACTGGATCCAGCCCATGGGCCGCGCCGCCTGGACTTTCAGATACAGAACAGCCCCACGCTGCTCTAAGTACCTGGCTGCTCCCTGTGGCTCTGCTCCAGGCGCTAGGGAGAGGGGGAGCTTCACGTTCTGCCAATAGGAGCTGAGAAATTGTGCTAGGGGTGGGGACAGATGCGCCACCTTCCCCTGGCACACAAGAGCAGAGAGCCAGAGGGAGCAGCCAGCTGCTTTGAGAGGTCTGGGTCTGCTGGCAGGCATGGAGCCTGCATCAGGGTCCTGCAGGGCTGCTGGCTGGGAGCTACTAAGTAAGCGTTTCCTAGCCAGAACCTGCCTCTTGCACTCCACACCCTCTAGCACCCCAATTCCCTGCCCCAGGTCACCACCCCTTCCTGCTCCTGGGCACCACTAAAACACTCTGCACCCTCCCTCCCCAGGTCACACCTCCCTCCCAGACCCTGCACTGCCTCCTACACCTCTCCCCCAGGCCAGAATCCATTCCTGAACCCATACCCCCTACCAGACACTGCACCCCAGGCCACTGCCCCAGATCACAACCCCCTCCTTCACCTAAACTCCCTCTCAGACCCCCACAACCTCTCCTGTACCTCAGTCCCCTACCTCAAGCTCCCTTCTGCACCCAACCTCCATTCCAGACCCTGCACCCCCTCTTCACAGAAAAGTGCGGCCCTTGACCACTTACCAAAATCTTGGAGTTATCCGTCTCCCCCCCCAGCAAAAATGATTGCTTTAATGCATGCTAAACTGGGCAAGTTAATTAAAGTGTGTGCTCCCTATAGGCTTTAAACTGACAGGTTTAGCATATGCAAAAGTGAAGCTTACCTCATTGTAACTGGGGCTGTAGAAGGTGTAGTGAGATCAAGCTGCTAATCTGTTTACATCTTAGTCAACCACTGGGGAGTAGCCACTCCCACAGTAATTAACAGGAATCTAGTGGGTGCATTCACAGTCTAGGCTAGGACCAGGTGGGGATGTACATGTTATCTGCCCTCTGGGTTGGTTACTGTGACTTCCCTGAGTTGCTTAAATAAGTCCTAAGGCTTAGTGAGCAGGGGAGGCATAGAGAGTGTGGCTAAACAGCGATAGGGAGGGCTGTGGAAATGCTCCTTGGCAGCATAGATTTATGGGCCAAGATATGAGGCAGTATCTTAAATCTACAGGAACAGCATTAGCCTGCCAGCTGCATACCTCATTTGTCATGTTTCGATCCCCAGCCCCTGCCAGTGACTGGAAGCAACTGCAAGTATGGCCAGATAGGAAGTAACGAAGGATGCTCAGGTTTAAAATAATAATTCTGTGCCTCTGGGCCATAGCTGCTCATTTTTAATTAAAGGGGAACTCAGAGCAGGGGCGCCAACAGCCTCTGTGGGCCCCTGGGCAAGGTGGGGGAGGGGTAGTTCATTGCTTCTTGAAGGGCAGGGCCTCAGGCAGAAGGGGTGGGGCCGGGGAGGGACCAGAGGCAGACAGCCCTCAGCATCGCCCAGAGCATGCTGCTCCCTGCTCCCCTCCGACCCACCAGCCTTCAGCACTACCCAGAGCGCAGTGCTCTCCACCTCCCCCAGCCCTCAGAGTTCATGGAGTGCGTGGCGAGGTGCTCTGGCAGGGATTTAAAAGGCCTGGGGGTGAGCCCTGGGGCAAAGCTGCCCCCTTTACCCAACCCCTGTTGGCAGGCCTGGCTCAGGGTGCTTAGCTTCTGCCTTCTGAAGTGCGTTGGGATCGTTTGGGATGGAAGATGACCGAAATGTTGCTATCAGTGATGACTCTGTAGGGAGCTGGTGTCTGGGAGCTGCCACATGGATTGCAGAGCAGCTGTTTGGACCTAAGCCAAAACCCACTGCAAAGTTACTGGAAGGATTCCCCCCAACTCCAGTGGGCTCTGGATTTGGATTCAGCTGGGGGAACACTCAGTGGTTCAGCCCTGCAGGAAGCATAAGAATGTCTACACCAGTGTTTCTCAACCTTTTTTTATAAAGTACCCCTTTTAAAACTGGAGGTACTGGGGGTACTTATAATTTTTTTTTTAAGACACAATTTTTTTCTACCATTGCAACACATTTGTTTAAACAACTTAATTGTGGCTGGGAGGGCGATGAAATTTTTGGGTGTAAAAAGTACAAAAATAATAAAGTGCTGTAAGACTTAAAACAAAAATTCAGTTCTCTCCAAATGTCAGTTGTGTTGACGTACTCTCCAGACTTCTCTCGAGTACCCCGAAGGGTACTCCTACCACTGGTTGAGAAACACTGGTCTACACTAGGGATGTAAAAGGGTAACCAGTTAACCGGTAAGCCTCACCCTACATGGGTAATGCTTACTGGTTCCAGTTAACTGGTAGGGGCTGGAGCAGCTCCCCATCCACCCCGAGCACCCATGGGGCCCATTGCAAGGCCGGGGCTGCTCCTGCTGGCCAGCAGGAGCAGACTTAGTCCGTGGTGGGCCCATCCCGCCCTGCCCTGCCCCGGCCCCCGCCACCACAGGTTACACGCTGGCTCCCCAGGAGCAGGGCTAGCAGGAGCTGCCAGCTCCCAGGGAGGCTTCACCGTGGGCTCTGCAGTATAAATCTTATTGACGCTTTATAATGCAGAGCCCATTGTGTGTAACCGCGTAACCACTAAGATTTTTAGTGGTTATACAGTTACCTTTTTAAATGAATTTTTACATCCCTCCGCTCCACTCTTTCTTAAACCAGCATAATTTATGTCTCTCAGAGGAGTGAATAAACCGCCTTCCTCAGCAACGCAAATTATACCGGCGTACGCACTTGTGTGCTCTGTGCTATGCCTGCAGGAGAGCGTAAGTCCTCCTGTGACACAGCTTCTGCCACTTTCAGAGGTGGAGGTTTTTTTATGCCGACTGGAAAACTCTCTCCTGTCGGCACAGAGCATCTTCCCACCTGCACTGCTGACTCGGTACAGCTGTGTGGCTGCAGCGCTGTATGTGTAGAGATGGCTTAATGGCATGGGGCTTTTGCAGCTGAGTTCTACTGGAGGCCAGGTGCCATCCCCTGCCACTGACTTCTTTGGGACTGGCAGGTGCACAGCAATCTGCAGGGCTGAGTCCTTGGCGGTGTTTTGGAGGCAAGAAGAAGAGCCATATTCTCAGCCTTGCACAGGGTCTGCGAGGGGTAAGAGGAGGTGATTGCAGCCATGACTAATTCCAGGGGCTCCTACTTGACAATTTCCTTCCTCAGCAATCCCGTGAAATAGCTGGGAAAGGGACCAGTCATCAGGCCTGAAATCAGAAGTTCTGTGGTGAGTCTGGTGCACCTTATCTTGGAGACACACAGAAAGCAAGCTCAGGTTGCTCCTACAGTGGGTGGAGAGTCTCAAACTTGCCACTCTCTGCTCCCTAGGCAAAGGCCCCATCCCCTAAGTTACTCAAGAACCAACTCAAGGAGGGAGAGGTGTCCTTTCCTGATACCTCCCATCTTTACAATGTGGTTTATAAGGAAAACATGCGCTACAGGGCTATCCATGGCAGCCAGGTTTGGGGAGTGATTGCAGAGCAGAAAAATGCAAGTGATTCTCACTGCTGCCTCCCAGGCATGGGATCTGCCAGTCTGGGTGGGGCATGTCATTCACCAGCCTGTCACCTGAGGGCCTGGAGGCCTTTTTTGCTGGTATCAGCTCTCCTACTGGGAGGGGCAGAGGTGGAGAGGGAATGTCAAGGCACACCTGTAACCTTTGCACTAGAGAATTGTTTGCAGCTGTCCCCATTATTTTCCTGCTACATCTGAAACAATGGGGGGCGGGGGAGAGAAGGCTATAATGGCTGCTTATACCTGGAAGGGGAGCAGATTTTGAAAAGAAAGCATGCTGGGAAATTTTCATTCCTCTTTCTCTTCTCCATTGCAGCAGTTTCGTGTCCATGGAGCTCTTAAATAATGGGCTGAAAACGGTAGCCTGCCTCCATGTGGGCTTCCAACATGGGTTGAGCAGAACCTGTGTTACCAATGGCAGGAGATGTTTGAGAAATATACCTATGGTAGATACCTCACCACACACAATCAGTGCTAATCTGCTTGTTCTCAGCATTCAATGGGCTGAGCCCTCCTAAGACAATGCCTGCAGTCAGCCGAACACCTGCAGTTGACTGTACTATAAACACTCGGCTTTTGCCTATAGCCATTGGACTCTTCAGTTTTATTTGAGTTAGCTCTCTCCATCATATCAAGGAGAACTGATTGATAAATTTAGGGTCTGGTGTTTTAAAAACTAGTGTCTTTTCCACTCCTGCACCTGTATGAATGGCTTATGCAGTTAGGTGGGGCCAGCAAGAAAGGACAGATATTGTCTCCATAAGAGAGCATGTTGTGTATCTCCTTTCTAACATGCTGCATTCATTTAGGGTTACCATAGTTGAACTTTCAAAAAGGAGAACACTCCTGTGAGGGAGTGTATCTGTATCCGTATCTATATTATATAGCACATTAATACAACATGAGCTGGTAATGTGTTATATAATATAGATACGGATACAGATACACTCCCTCACAGGAGTGTCCTCCTTTTTGAAAGTTCAACTATGGTAACCCTAATTTATTGTGCCTCACGAGATGAGAGCTGCTTCCAAGCACTGCAAAGATGTACTCTGTGAAGAACAGAGCTGTGTCAATGGTACCATCCCGGCAACTGTGCATCTGACTTCTTAAACACTGCACCGGAGCCCTTTTATGTGCATGAAGAAAGCCTGTTCCAGACGACTCTCTCAGCCCGAGCACTGCATTACTGTTCAATGGGCCCTGTTGCAGAAGACACAAGCTGGGATAACCCCAGATGTAATAAACTCTGAGCCAGAGTGATGGTCTGTAGCCGTGGTGTCCAACGTGCTAGCCACTAAGGCCAGTTGAGTGTGGCTAGTTCAGAACTGGTTGAACACCGTGGGTCTACAGTGTCCATCAGGAGCAGGTAGGATTCCAGAAGTCTTTTGATGTCACGTTAGCAGTAAATGTATTGGGGGAATTCTCTTTAAAACCAGGGTCGAGATGTAACATAACCCAGTTTCAGTAAAGACCACCATGGCCACCCACCCGTTTTGCGATTACTGTATACATACAGATAGGGTGCTTTACAAATAGACACCAGGACAGGATCCCCTGCCCTGGAAAATTTACAATATAAACTGGTTATTTTTAAATCCTACCTCCTGACTTTTCACCCTTTCCTGGATTCCACTCCTCTTCCAGAAAGTCACCTGAAATCCTTCACATTCACTCTAGCAATTGCTTTGTTCACATCAAATGCATTCACACATTTTTCTAGGCAGTCATGTGAAGGTGGGGAGAGGGAGTGGAGAGACTCCTTTCGGATCTTCAGCAAAATGCTTTGCTCACTGGACATTACTGGGAATGTAAATAGCTTCTGTGCACTATCATGCATGCATTGCATTTCTCAGTTAGTTGCTATTTTTTTTTTGTAATAATGGATCCAAAATTAGTTGGTTGCTTCCCTGGGGGTGTTGTCCTTGCTATCTGTTCTTAGCGAGCTTGTCTCATTTGAGAGAGGAGCTATAATAGTTCTCTTAGGGTAGGTCTGCACTATGGGATAAGGTCGAATTAAGATGCGCAACTTCAGCTATGTTAATTGCGCAACTTCAGCTGAAGTCTAAGTACCTTAAGTCGGCTTTTGGCACTGTCCACACTGCAGGAAGTTGAAGAGAGAACACTCTCTTCAACTGCCCTTACTCCTCGTGGAAGCAGGACTACCAGCATCGACAGGAGCGTCCCGCTCACTTTGAAATAGCTGTCTTCACTAGACCTGCTCATTCAAACCCTGGAAGATTGACAGCGGCAGCTTCAATCTTTTCTGTGGTGTAGACGTGCCCTTAGAGAGTGCACGTTTCGTCCTGGAAGATCCCAGTGGGCATTTTGGGCTATGTTATGTCCCCTCCACTGAAGAAACGTAGCCACCTCTAAATATATATTGCATCCAATGTAACCTGCAGGGCAGATTAGGTAAACCCCAGATTAAATTATTTAAGATTATTGGGCCATTAGTTAATCGCTGTATGGAGGAGTCATGAAAAATCAGGGAACAATTTGCTCTGAAGTTGAAGTTACAGCAGCTCCATGGTGTCTGTAAATGAGGCCTGCCAGGGCTGCCTGGGGTCCTCCGGAGACAGCACTTCATCCCCAGCCTCCCAGCACACTGCCTTTGGTGGGGAAGGGGCTATGATATAGCAGCAGGTCTCAATCTTTTGGGGGCTCAAGAACTATTTGTAAATGTTGATGGCCTGTCACAACCCAGGAAAGGGGTTGGGGGAGGGTCCAGTTGGGGTGGGAGGCCCTGCCCTTCCCAAGGGCCTCCCACTCCAACGCGGGGGGGTGGCCTTTTGGAACTGACTGAGATGGAGGCTTTGGTCCTGTACTGAGGGGAGTGGAAGGTGCTAGGGATGGGGGAGTGGAGGTCTGGTCCTGCCCTGCCCCTTGGGAGTGGGAAGCACTGGAGGGGCTACAGAGGCTGTCCCATGCTCACCCACAGTGGTGGCCCCCATCCCCATGGGGCTGGCTGGGCTCTATACCCTGCTCCAAGCACGGTGACCTCCGGGGTTGTAGTGTTGTTCAGGTTTGGCTCTGTCCTTCTCTCCCTCCCAGCTTTGTGGGAGTAGTGGTACGACTTGTCACACGGGCTCCCCGGGCCACTCACTCACATTGGGTGGGCTGGGCCAACCCTGCGGTGCAACACCCGGAACAGGCTGCGGAATCCAGCCAGGCCTGCGGGCAGGGAGCTGAGACACAACCCTTTGAAACACTGTGGGGATCCAATTTTGAGTCACAGCCCACGGGCTGAGAAACCCTCAGTCAGAGCCACCTTTGCACATGGGAACATTACACACCAGGAGAAGTGAAAGGGGTGGAGAAGTGAACGTACAGGAATGTGTTTGCTGCCATAACTGCACTTGGTTAATGATCATCTTACCGGTGCTGTTATTGCGAGGCGTCTTGCATGTAAAGGACAGCACATAAAGGCGTTTTCGCGCAGGACCGGGCGCTGACGTCCAGCATGCATGGCTGCACGGTAGCGAGCGCTGGTGCCAGGGAGACGGCGCTTACGCAGTCACAGTGGGAGAGCTGCTCTGTTAGCTCAGATAAGCACAGGCCTTGTGTGAATAGCTCACACACCCGGGTCCTAATCCCCTCCTGATCTCTGGTTACTAATATGATACAGGGAATGTAAACGCCATAAAGATTAGTGAGCACCAAGGGGAGTGGGAAAATATGGGAAAGAATTGTAAAGATTTTCTGCATTCCAGAGGAATGCTGCGGGGATGCCTTTTATACAGTGTAGCCTGCACTTTTCTTCAGCTCATCTCCCTTCTCATGTATTGGCACAGGAGAGAGGTTCTCAGAGGGCTGGCAATTACTGGAAGGGAGGAACTTGTGTAAGTGACACAGCTGCCCTTTGCCTCAGTTTCCCCAGTTGTACACTCAGGACAATGAGCCTTGCCTACCTCTCAGGGAATATGGAGGCTTTATGGGTGGTTTGTAAGAAGCTCATGCTCCTCCGATGGAAGGCAGCGCACAGGCAAAGTTAATTTGTTACACCCAGAGAATACCATCAATGTGTGCCACACACAAAATAGCCTCTTTCCCTTTTGGCTCCTCCCACATCTGATCCATTCTGCCAGGCTCTCTGTACAATCCAAGATTTTTTCAAACACAGCCAGTGATTCTGGGTGCCCAGTTTGATACACACAGGATCTGATTTACAAAGGCTGGATGCTCAGCCCCATCTGGGTACCCAGAAGCAGAGGTATCCCAAATCACTTGCCACTCTTGGCAAATCTGGTCTATGTTTTATAGTCAGTGAAAACCTCATGGTGAAAGACTGGGGGGGATGGATCTTCAAAAGAGATGAGCATTTTTGGAAATCTGGTGCCAGTTGTGGATGCTGGGGACCATTGAAGATCTGGCCCACAACATACATGGCAACTGTTTTTTGACAAAGACTTTCCTCACATGTGGCAATTGTAACAGCATCAAGTTGCTTACAAATTCTGTCCAGCCTTGCCCCACACCTGCAGATCACAGTGTTCCAAAGCCTGAGCTCCATCCCTAATGGCGTATTAGCAGGTTTGTGTCTAACCATTAATGCAAGAGCAGATGGCAAAATGGGAGAGCTAAACTCCCATCTGGACTCTGGGCATGTAAGAGGCCAAGCAACACAGAGGTATTTGGCACGTCGCCAGCACTAATTTACAAGGCTTGTTGCTCCACAGACCCCATTCCCAGGAAGTCTGTACAACAGCTCGGCAAGAGAGCCATGTGCTCATCTTCTAGGCTGGAGGGAGAAGGGCATGCCAGGTCCTGATTACTACGGGGGATTCTAGAGGCACAGTGTGGCAGGAAAGTCCCAGTTGGCAAGAATAAATCGGCCAGGAATGCCTGTCCTCCCTTCTGCTCCCTACAAAATGATGGACCAAAGCTGCACTGATGTACAGCCCATGCAGCTCCACTGAAGACAGGGTTGAACTTGGCCCATGGTTGTAAAAGTGCCTTCACTCTTGTTGAGTGGCTTTGTCCATGCTCAGACTTGGCACTTAAGGGATCCCGCATCTTTTAAGTCAATGCCTGTCTTGCTCTGAATGAGACGGTGGGAGGTGGACGTTACGGTCTTGCTACTGCTCTGCAAGTGGGGCCATTCCCTCTGTGCTGGGCTAGTCAAGCAATCAAGCTTGGCTCAGACTGGGAAGGCTTTTTGTGAAGAAGAGTTGGAATCTTGCTTTCTTCAGGGGATGGGGGGAAAGGTCTTAACATTGCAGCCACTGCAGCTTTTCCTAGGTGCCTGTAATTTTTCCAGACACCCTGTAAATCGCCCAGAACAGCCGTGTTAGATAGAACAACAAGCCGAACGGGTGAGGCTGTGCTGTGTTCAGTGGAAGGCGCTCATGGTATGCTGCGGTTGTAGTGTTTTATTGCAGCGGAACTGTACGAACGGCCTCACAGACCACCCTGCTCTCCCTCTGGGAATGTAAATGGTCCAGCCAAACTCTGAGAGAAAAATCCCCTGAATGGCTGTGGCCGTGAGAGTGAAAGTGATTCTGCTGGGGCCAGTGGGAGCAATCGGGCAAACCACTGGCCACCTGAAATTCTTTCCTTCAGCCCTGTCTCTGTTTCCAGGATGCTTTTTGCCAGGTGAGGCCTTAGCCCACTCTTTCCTTCTGGAGATCGCTCCCCACATCAGAGATGTCATTTCTCCGATGGTTCAGGCCCATACTGGACCGTCCTGCTCTCTCTGCATTTCTTCCCACTGCAAAGCTGCATTTCTCTCCTCCACCACACTGTGCACTCAGCTGGGGAAAGGTACGGCGGGGGGGATTTCTTCAATGAGCTGCCTGCATCCCACTCCCAGCAACATCAGGAGCAGATTTCTGATTGAAGGGCTTCCTAGCATGTTCTGGATTCCCAGTAGGGTCCATCCAGGATACCACACACCTCACGGTGTCTATTGTATTTACGCTCACATCACCCCTGGAGGGTAGTGCAATGCTATTAGTTCCATTTGACAGATAGGAACTGGGGCCCAGGGAGACTAAATGACTTGCCCAGGATCGCAGAGAAAGTCTGTGGTAGGGATGTAAAATCCCAGTTAATCAGTTAACCAGTTAACCATTCAGCTAACCTAGGCTATGTCTACACTTGCAGCGTCTTGCACCAGAAATATGCAAATGAGGCTAAGCATGGAATATCGCCGAGCCTCATTTGCATACCTAATGAGCTGCCATTTTTGCAGAAGAGGCTCTTGCGCCAGAAGGAGCTGTCTACACTGCTCCTTCTTGCGCAACACAAACCTTCTTGTACAATGCCATTCTTCCTGAAAAATAATCTGCAAAACGGCATTGCGCAAGAGAGCTTTTGTTGAGCAAGAAGGGACAGCGTAGACAGCTCCTTCTGGTGCAAGAGCCTCTTCTGCAAAAATGGCGGCTCATTAGGTGTGCCAATGAGGTTCGGCGATATTCCACACTTAGCCTCATTTGCATGTTTCTGGTGCAAGAAGCTGCGAGTGTAGACATAGCCCTAGTGTTTAACCAGTTAACTGACTAAGTGGGATCTGGACAGGGGACCACTTCAGCCTGGCTGGAGCAGCTGCCAGTCCATGGGACTCCTGCTCCCAGCCCTGTGCTGGGGCTAGCTGCTGGCTCCCAGCCCTCACCAGCTGCCAGTCCCTGCCAAAGCAGCCCCTGTGTACAGTGGGCCCAGGCTCCCCGCAGACAGAGGCTGTTCTGGATGCAGGTGCAGTCCCTGCCCGCAGGGCACCCATGTCCACCACGGATAGGGGCTGCTCCGGAAGAGAGCAGCTGCTGTCTGCGGCAGACCCCCTGTGGGGCTGGAGCAGTCCCCTGCCCGTGGCAGTCTGGGAGCTGCTCCAACCCCCACGGGTTACCAGTTACCTTTTCACATCCCTAGTCTGTGGCAGAGCAGGGAGTTGAATCCAGCCCCACCCCACCCCAACATGCCAAGCTAGCCCCCTATCCCACTAAGCGTCTTTCCTCTCCTCTCCCTGATGCTGCCCGAATAAAGCAGGTTCAGCTTTTGAAAGACCAAACCTGCCATGTGTATTAAACACACTCGAACTGAGCCGGACCGGAAGCTCACTTGAGCAAACCTTCAGGAGTCTGCGCTGTTGAAGATGGCAGGATTTTCAAGGTCCAGTTACTGTGGATATTTTTTCCCAGGAGATGGGGGCTATTAGCACACAGATGTACAAAAGGTCAAACTTCCTGTACCTTTACCTAAGACACCTATTCTACCTTTCCGCAGAAGCCACTGGTCTTGGTGGAGTTGACACAGAGGGTGCATCTAGACTGGCAAGATTTTGCGCAAAAGCGGCCGCTTTTGCGCAAAAACTTGCCAGCTGTCTACACTGGCCGCTTGAATTTGCGCAAGAACACTGACAATCTAATGTAAGATTGTCAGTGTTCTTGCGCAAATACTTTGACGCTCCCTCTCGGGAAAAAGCCCTCTTGCGCAAGTGTTCTTGCGCAAGAGGGCCAGTGTAGACAGGGAAGGAATTTTTTGCGTAAGAAAGCCCCAATGGTGAAAATGGCCGCTGGAGCTTTCTTGCACAAAATTGCGTCTATACTGGCCACGGATGCTTTTGTGCAAAAGCATTTTTTGTGCAAAAGCATCTGTGCCAATCTAGATGCTCTTTTGCGGAAATACTTTTAACGGAAAAACTTTTCCATTAAAAGTATTTCCGCAAAATCATGCCAGTCTAGACGCAGCCAGAGACAGTGAACAAGAACCACTGTGTGACAGGGCATTTGCCCTGCAATGGCCCTTTAAGGGCAAAACCCCAGCCCTGAGCAAGGGCTGAGAGTGAAGCCCCACCTGAGGCGTTCTGGCTAATGAGGGCCCAGCTGGGGGCAATATGAAGAAGGGCTCCTAGAGGGAGAGGGAGAACTGACTGCTGCTCTGACTAGAGAGCAGGAGGGACCTGGCTGCTTGGGAAATAGGAGGCTTCTTAGAGCAGTGTTGGGGCAGACTGGCCTAGGGAAGCTCTGGCTAAGCAAGCCCCCAGGCTGCAAGGCCTGAAGCTACTGGGGTTGCAAGGGGCAGCAGGTCCACACCCCTTTGCCAGTGATGAGTGGCTATTACAGACTGCAGTTTGCCCCTGAGACAGGGGCTTGATGAAGACTGACAGTGGGTCAGTGAGGCAAGGGGGATACAGGGGATGTGGGTGTTCCCTGGAAGAAGAACTGGGTGCCCCTTGGGAGGGGAGGACCCTGGAGTGTGCAGCTGGGTAAAGAGAGCCCCCTTCAAGAGTGGGGGGTTAAGAGACCAGAGTGGGCACTGCAGGAGGGCTGTGTCCTGAAGAGGATGCAGTGGTCAAAGAGGAACACAGGGAGACATCAGCTAGAGCAGTGGTTCCTAACCTTTTCCAGATGGGACCCATTTTGACAATTCAGGAAGACTTGGTGACTCAAGGCAATTTAAAAATGGGTGGAGACACTTGGCTACCCATATTTGGGGCCCAACTCATAGGCTGGGAAACCCTGAGCTAGAGAGAAGCATCCCAGTGAGTCATCAAGCTAATTCCCAGAGCAAACAGCTGGAGACCCAGTGGTGGTGAGTCTGCCTTCTGATAACACGGATCTAATGAGTCTGGCATATAGTTGACTCCTCACTGCTCTTTATATTGGGACTAGCCTGTCTCTCCTAGTGCAGCAAGCACCAGCCCTCATCTCATTCTGATAGCGCCTGCATACCACTCACTCCAGAAGAACATGGTGCTGCTGTGCATCTGAACTGTATGCTCTGTCTTGTGGGCCAGTGTGGGCTCTTGGTGCAAGGGCTCTGTGTTGGGAGACTGGGGTTTGATTCCCAGCTCTTCCACGGACTTGGTCCGTGACTTGGGGCAAGGTGCTCACCTGTGGGCTCCTGCACCATGGGGCAGGTGGGTGGCCCCAGCCTCCCTGTAACATGGGAAGGGTGGGTGCTCAGGGGCAGCAACACTCTACCCCCAATATACTTACTGTAGGTTTTCTGGGGGGCCAGGCTGCTGGTTTGGGAAGGCAATGCCTTCCCATGCCTAGTATAGTGCTCCTCTATGCTCACCCATTGTGTGCCTCAGTTTCCCCATACACAAAATGAAGACAATATCCATCTCTGTGCAGAGCCTTGGCTAGCAAGGGGTATGAAAGGACAAAATACTATTTTTGCCTGTCACCTTGGTGGGAGGGAACATGTCTCCTCCATTCCTGTTCTGCACTGAGCATGCACAACAAATAGGGAACAAAAACTGTATATTTCTTACAAATCAATCAAGTGCATGTAGGAGGCAGGGTTTGGTAGAGACCTGATCTTTGCTGTAGAACATGGAAAAAGCCTGCCAAACACAACAGATCATAATTAACTTGCAAAACTCTGGTGTGTGGCTTGTGGCAGGGCTCCTAGTGGAAGTAAGTTGGCTTTCAGACTAGTTCTGATCTTGGGATCTAGTCTGGGCTTGTCTAAAGAAAACAATAATGTGTCTTTATTAGCAAGCAGATCACATACCCCCTTTATTACACTCTCTTGCCTGTCCCTCCCTCTCAAGCGATTTAATAGCAGCAAGCTGGAACTAATTAAATTCCTTTATTCCTACCTCAGCCTTGCAGTGTGACACTCCGGGCAAGAATGCCAGTGGGCACACGCCCATTCCCTCCCTGCCTCCAGAAGGAGAGCAACATGCCTGACCTTCACCTTATTAAGGAAGAAATAAATCCCAGTGCATGAAGATGAGGATGTCAGTCACTTCAGATATAAATCACTCGGGAAGCTTCCAAATGGCTTTCATCTTCTGAATCCTTAAAGTTCAGGGTTCTGGATCAGTCCACAGTGGATTCCTTTCATCAGCTAATTCTTGTACATTGATGTGAATGGCTTTAATTACTGTAAAATTACTAGACAATGAATTCTTAAATTTTAATCTTCTAATCCCAAAAGTACCTGGTTTCCCCCTCAGCCTCTCTGAAGTAGGTAAAGTAGATCTTTTTTTTCCTTGCCAACTTTTCAATTAACTTTTATAATGGGGGTGGGGAACCTCCCACGAACAGCTCAAACTGTCGTTCTGAGTGTTTTAAATGTAAATATTAGTCTTCACGTTAATGCACAGTAATTACATGCAGTAACAATATCTAGTAGGGCAGATCAGTCATTTCAGTCTTTAAAAAGCTGGGGGGTGTTTGGGTTTTTTTGGGCTGGGTTAGCCTATGAGTTAATAACGCTTTCGTACAGGCACTAGGGAAACTACAGACTAACGGAGATGAAATTCCAGGAGAATCAGATGCACTGTCAGCTACCATAATGGAAGCACTAAGTCCGTACAGCACAGCCCTATATGTTATATAGCACCTTTCACACCACAGGATCCCCAAGTGTATAAATAGGGGTTGCTGTCCTCCAGCCCTGAAACACACGAGCCATTTTGCAACACCACACCGTGGGGCACAGAAGTGAAGAAGAATTTGCCAGCTTGACATAGCACAGATAAGTTTAGTGACAACCTGCCTTTAGCTCCATGGATAAGACATGAGCGTGGGAGACAGAAACAGGTGGGTTTTAATCTAGGCTTTGCCTCTGGCTCAGGTAAGCCATCCAACCATGCTCTGTCTGCCTTCCCCAGGTAATTCCCTGATTTGTTATTTGGACTAAGACGTAGTTGAAAAGTGCTACTGGGCTCCAGATAGCCTGAGGCTTGGTTTGACTTCTAATCCAAAGGACTGCACCTGGGGTAATGCCGTATCTCCAGCACGATGGGAGGGCATTGGCTCTGTGCCAGATAGCCGGGAAGAGGGTCTCCTGGCCCAGTCAGCCACACCATTTCTGGAACACCTGGGATTTCCTCAGACATCTACGGGCTACATCTGTCCAGTCTGATCTGCCGAAACCACAGCCTGAGGTGGCACTGCGGCAGACCTGACAGTGTCACGTTGCACCCCAGGGGCAGGGAGGCTACCAAAAACATCACTGATGTTCATTGCAAAACACAGGGTCATTTTTGTTAATGTGTATCCTTAAACAAATTAATTGCAATGACAGCTCTGGACACATAAATTTACAGCTCTGCCACTGCACTGTTTAGCTCTCTTCCTGTAGAATACAGCAGTATTTTTTTTAACATCGTTCTCTTTATGGGCTGGAATCTCACGCTAGCTATGAAATATCCTTATGCATGAGAACTACTGATTGCATTGGCCAATAACTGAAATTGCGGCTAAGAGATCCCAACCTCTCTGAGATGCTGACAAACAAGTCAGTTTTGTGCTGACCAAGATTGCGGGTCAGCATCTTGGAAAGTACGTCTGAAAGGACGTCAGTGGACTGAGCTTTATTCAATCTGCTGTCTCTAGGTCAGAGGTGAAAGGAAGCGGGTGCACCCTGGTGCACAGCTCCAGCAAGAGCTGTCTGAACTGCAGCAAAAGCCAGCAGGGAGCTATTTAAAGAGCTGGCAGCAACCCTGGTTGCAATAGGACAGTGCCTGTAAGAAATTTTAAGTTACGCTCAGTCCTGGTCTAAGTTGATGAGAAGTGAGACTAGTTTCCGTTTGGTTGAGATCTGTTGTTTAATAGAATAAGAACCTAGTTTAGGTTCTTACATGGCTCACTATAGCATCTGAGCACCTCATAACTTTTCATGTATTAATTTTTGCAAACCCCCACAAGTCAGGGCAGTGCTGTTATCTCCATTGTACAAGTGGGAAACTGAGGCACAGAGTGACTATGACTTGGACGTCTGTGGGGGAGTAGGGAATTGAATCTAGTGCCAGGCTAGTGTTCTAACACTGGACCTTCCTTCCTTCCTCTTAAGGTTCTCCTCTTGTAGCAGCTGACCAATAGCTCTTCTGCCCCAGGCAAAGATTCTCTTCTCCAATTTTTTTTCCCCTCCATTTATTTGGATTATTTCTCCATATAGAACACCCAGGATTTCATAGTAAGTTACTGCAAAAACCAAGCGGGGTGGAAAAGCTCTGAGGCTTCCCAAATAGGAAGTGATTTAGATCTCATGTTTACAATGGAAATAAGTAAAATCCTTTCCTGTTATGGAGACTAAATGCAGCTGGGGCTTATCTGTGACCAATACAAGTGAAAACTACTCCCGGTGTACCTGGGGGTCAGCAATGCTCACGGAGGATGTGAGTTCCTTATCCACCGCGAGGAGCCCCAAACTGCCAGAATCTAGTGGGCTGGTCACTTCAGCCTGGTCATGTTCTGGGCTTGTCTACACTTACAACGTTACAGTGGTGCAAAGTTGTGCCTCTGAGAGCACTGAGTGAAGATGCTGCCTACACCAACATCAGGTCTCCTGCTGGCTTAAGTACTCCACCTCCCCAAGAGGTGGTAGCTATGACAACAGGCAAAGCCCCCCCCAGTGACATAGTACTGTCTACACGAGAGTTTGGTCACTATAATTGCATTGCTCAGGGGCAGAGCTGTCCCATCCCTAGGACAAATCAGAGCAGCCGCCCCAGGTCCTGCACTTTTGGGACCCCTGTGGCAGCTGCCCCAACCGTCCTAAGGACAGGAGGGACCCAGGGGGCCTGTTGTCGGGTGACAGCAGGGGTCACCCTCCCTTCCCCCCCCCCACACTTGCAGTGTGGGTGGTGGGAACCAGAATAGCCCAGCAGCCTGCTCTGCTCCATCACGCCACTCCACACAGGCACAGTGGACAGGGAGAGAACAGCACGGCAGGGCGGAGAAGGCTGCTGGGCCATTCTGGCTCCTGCCCCGCAGGTGGCAAGTCGGGGTGGGGGGAAGGAGGGAGGTCTCCATAATAATTATGCACCAGGCCTCCATAATTCCGTGGACAACCTTGTTCAAGGGAGGGGACAAGGGGGCAGAGTGGGGGAGGAACAGGGGTGGGGCTTGGGCAAGGGCTGGAGCTGGGTGGAACATGCAGCAGGGTGGGATGCCCTGGGCCCTTTGCCTGGGGGCACTGAGGGTGGGTTGCCACTGCCCCTGTGCCCCTCTTAGGCCAGCCCTGTTCAGGAGTGTAAATTTTCTACACCCCTGAGCATTGTAGTTATACTGACATAATCTAGGAGTGTCAACCAAGTCTACAAGGTCCATGTGACGGGGTATATCAACGCTGCACTGGGCCGACAAGAGTTAACCAGGCCTATAGGGCTGAAAGAGCCCTACCGCTACAGCCCTGCTGGGCATGCTCCAACTGGAAGACCAATATAAAAGCCAGGGGAGCAGCTCAGTCAGGGCTGCCCACCACAGGGGAAAGAGCTGCCACCACCAGCACCGCCCCCCCCTCCCCCCTCCTCCTGAAGCAGGAGTAGCAGGCAGACATCACAGCAGAGGCCAGCCAATAGAGACTAGCCAGGGAGGTTTCCAGTTTGGAGGAGGAGGAGCAGAAGACAGATGCCACAGCACCAACCAGCCAGCAGAACCTCGCTGGGGAAGGGCCCAGCTCAGAGGACACAGGTGGGAAGATGCTGGCAATCCTGGACAGGGTAGGAAGTAGCCCAGGGTGGGGAACTGGAATGCCCAAGATCTGAGCGTGTTTCTGGCGGACTCCCTGCTGAACTAGTGGTGGGACATGCCCAACACTGACAGGGCCCTGGGCTGGGACCTGGTGGAGAAGGATGGTCTGGGTCCCCCTAGCCCACCCGATTAGCCCCTCCACAGGGGAACACTACACCTGGACTACTGACTTGGATGCTGAGCCCCATTGCCCTGCCGACAGGGGTTGTTACTGGCCTGGGAACGGTAACAGTTACAGGGTGGAGCAACCCAGAGGGGGCCTAAAAGGCTCCGTGCCCTGCCTCTGGGGGGGCTGGGCTTGCCAATCCATGGCAGTCCAGTTCATGCTTCTCAGTGGAGAGAGGGACATTCTCTTCAGTGATATATTTTTCCTGGGAGACTTACTGCAGTATAGAACCAAACTATCCAGCAAACTCTCCAGCCGCAGAGGAGACCCTGCTCTTGTGTTAGGGTTTATGTTTGGTTCCTCGCCAAATGGCTTTATTTCCTCAAGACCAGAAAATCCCCAGCAGAATCCAGGCAATTTGGTCTCGTTGGATAGAGCGCTGAATGTGAGACAGGAAGCCTGCATTCTGTTTCCAGCTCTGCCACTGGCCTACTATGTGAACTGGGGCAAGGCACTTCTCTCTGTGGCCTGGTCTTTTTTTCTGTCTGCCCAATGGGGCTCATGTTAGTTACATGAAATCTATGGCGAAGAGCTAAGGCTATTACTACACTCCAGTCTGGGAATGATTCACTAGGAAGGCCAGGAGTATCCTGTTAGTGTAACCCACATACCTAGTGTGGTTCACTGCCCCATGTAATGGCTCTTAGACCACTGACAGCGAGAGCTAAGAAGGGAGCTCTACAGCCTAGGGTGAGAGGCTGGTGGCTTTTAGCTCATGCTGTAGAGGCACCTACACTAAGCTCCTGAGGTATCTGATTCAAATCTACCTGGTGATAGTTACATTAGGAATATCATCTGTGACCTGTGCAGTGCTACATCATAAGCTAGGCAGCATTGTCAGTAAGGTAAAAGTCACTGACTGCTCTTGCAATGGGCTAATAGCTGGTGCTCATGTAACCCCATATTGCCAACCTCAAATGTTTAATTAAAGACCAGCAATCATTCAATTGGCTTTAAAATCATGAGGCTGTATAAATGTAATCCATTTTTATGTTCTTTTTTATTTGCCTTCTACTTTGTGAGCCGTTAGGGTGAATGGGGGTGGGTCGGAAGCACATTTTAAGCACTTTCTACAGTCACAAAGGCTAGAAACTTACTTTGTCTTTAAGATTGAAGGCTGAGGCCATCCCAGATCCATGTGACTCCAGGAAAACAAGAATGATTGGGAGACTCCTGGCAAAAATCATGAGAACTGGAACTCTAGGATTGCTCCCTAGAATGGCAGGGTGCAGAATGCAAACCCATTTCACATCACTCAGCAGCTGCCCCCCCTGCAAATTGAAGAGTACTGGGAACAGGTTGCACAGGGAGACCTGGGGAGTCAGTTCATTTCCCCCCTTTGCTGGCAGGAGGGTGGCAAGTGGAGGATAACAGAAAGGTTGAGGGACGAGCCCTTTGGCTTTGACGACACTAAGGATTCATTGTTCCTCTTTGAATTTCCCCTTTCGTAAACTAAGCTATGTGCCAAAGGCTGAAACAAATACACTTAAAACACACTGAGATTTGCCTAAGGAATATATATGGACACCCAAACCCTACTAAAACAAATGGGAACTGGGCATTTATATCCGGGGGATGGCTTTGAAAATCCCAGGCTGAATTCTTCTCCCTTTATGGCGGTGAGGATTGAACAAGCTGTAGTGTGGATTCAGCAAGCACAGCTTGGAGCAGGAGGGATTGTGACCCTCTCTACAATCAAAGAAAATCCAAATGCTGCCCAAAGTTTGAAGGGGTTCAAAGTGGGTGAGCTGTTCCAGCCCCATCTCTGCTTGGGATGAACACATAAAACACCCACTGTATCTTTGCCCATAGTGGCTTCAGCCTCCTTTGTTACTTGCCAAGCTACAAAAAGACTCTGCAGGTTTGTAAATGTTGTGTCACATTCCTCAGGGGCGAATGACTGGAGGTGATGACCTTCCACATAGAGCCAGGAAGTCCATCCGGCATTCCTCCTGTATGAGTCTTAGCCTGGAACTTGTGACTGGAGAAGCTAGGGTCCTCCTGGAAATAAACTTGGTCTTAGGTAGGAGGGTAGGACCAAGATGAAATGTGGTGTCTAGCTATCATGAGGCATGTGATAGCGCACGCTTATTAGTGCCAGGGTTCATTTCAGCTCCGCAAGGGTTGATTACTCAGTATGGGTGGAGAGCACTGTTATGGGTTGTGTCCCTGGTTTGGGAGAGGCAACCCAGAAGGGACAGAGTCCAATTAGCAGGGCTGTGCCATGCTGGATGCAGGTGGATGCAGTTTAGGCATATACAGCCATTTGTGTAAGCTCAGTTCTGCTGGTTCAATCAACAGAATGGGATGCTAGTTTCAGTTTCAGGCTGAATCTTTGCCACTAAAGCAGTGTTTCTTAAACTGTGTTCCATGGTACACTGGTGTGCCCTGAGGCAGTCGGAGGTGTGCCCCGGAGAACAACAGAATTCAAAATGGCCACCCTTAAAGGGGCAGACGACCTTTTTTTCTCAATAACTTTCCCCTGACCTGTTTCCCCCCCCCCAACCTTTTCTTTTTGTGTGTGTTCCTTGTAAAAAAAATTGTTCCTCGGTCTTAAAAAGTTTAAGAAACACTGCACTAAAGAGTATTTCAAATTCAAAGCCATAGGATCAAATCATCCTTAGGGTCACTTCATTGGCTCCAGAGGAGCTACAGTAGGGAATAGGTCAATTTTACTGATTATCTCTTCGGCTATGTCTACAGTGGGAAGGTTTGACAACAAAAGTGCTGTGGATATGCAAAAGTCACCAAAAGTGAAAACTGGTCATACCATTTTTTTCTGCTTCCCATTGTCGACATTTCATGGCCACATTGCTAGCATCCTGTCAACAGACAGAGTAAGCATCCCACAATGCAGTGTTAAGGGAAGACAGAACTAATTCCTCTGCTTCTTGGGATTTCTTCCCAGCTCCATGAGCTCTTCATGCGGAGGAATTTCAAAGCAGCACACCAGTCTCCCCAGCTCTCCCTCTGCAACAGCAGTCTGCCTGCCACTACGTTCCTAGCAGGGCAGTACAGAAACACTCCAATGATTTCTTCTTTGTTCTCTAAATTCAGCTGCCAGGTACTTCCTGGAGCTTTGAAAGGGGAGGGAGTGCATGCAGAGATCACAAAAGACTGAGCACTGCCATAAAGGCAGGCATTGGGGATACTGGCAGAAGCCAGTTCTCTCGACAAAACCAGCAGAGCCCACAATGGCTCTTTGTTGACAATAAAGGGAGGGGGAAAGACAAAAGTCTCTACTGGGCAGGATTCCCTCTAAGCTGAGTGCTTGTGTGGGCGCACAGAAAAAAACTCCTACGCAGAGCTATGCAGCTACATGGCAGGCAGCTGCTCCAGCTGCCAGGGAGCCATGTGGCAGGCGGCTGGAGGCTGCTCTGGCAGCCTGGGCCAGAGCCGCCACGTGGGAGCCTGAGCAGGATGGCATCATGACAGGTACCGGGGTCAGTACCAACGGGGGAGACAGTGCAGCCACGGATAGCACGGGCCCTGCACAGAAGCCAGCCAGGTGGGGGCAAAGGCATCAGCTGTCTGTGGTGGTGGTAGGTACTGGGCACAGGTAAATTCCAGGGGTGGGAGGGGGAAGGCGAGGTGCAGGGACAGGCACAGGTCTCTGGGCGATTGAGGGGTGGGGGAGAACAGGCAAGATGTGGGGCTGGGCACAGGTCTCTGGCAGTGGTACTTGGACTGTGGGCCCTGGGCCCAGGTACTGTCTGTTTGTGTTCAGAGGACAGATACCATAGCCCTGGCATATATAATGGTAGCATATGGGGGGGACAGATTGCAAAGGGATGTGTGGGGGTAGGCAGTCAGCCAGGCCTATACAGGTACCAGCTGGCAGTGTGTGGTCCTGATAGGGGCACTGGCAGTGGGGCGGGCACAGTGTATATTGGGGGCAGGGGCCAGCAAGCTGGGTGGTTTTCAAGGTGGGTGGGTATAGGGTCATGCACCTTGTTAATTATCCATTTTTTAGTATTTTTTCTTGCATAACAATTTTAATTATATATAATGTAATTTTGTTAGTAACTGGTGGGTGCCACAGTGGCACACATCCAAATAAGTGCCCATGACATCAATATTGGTGCACAAAACAAAACTCACTTTGCTTAAAGATGGAAAATCTTAGAAGGAACACTGTTCACCGAGTGGAAGTATTTTGTTGCCAAAATTGGATCTTCCTTCCCACCAACAAAGGTTGCAATGTAGCGTGTATGCTCTCACTGTTGTGTCAACAAAAGGCAGTTTTGGGTGCTAACACGAGCCAGTGTAGATAAGGCCTTAAATGTGGAGGAGTACAGTTGTGATATACTCCTCAGACACCTTTCCCCCCCAAATCTCTCCTCTGTGGGTCACATCTAAGTGCTTAGAGAGCTATAAACTAGTATCTGCCTCTGTAAATGGGAGAAGGAAAAAAGCTGAACTACAGATTAACTCCTCGCAGGGAAATGTTGGCGGTTCCAAATATTAAATGGTATTATCAGCTATGCCAACTTGTTGTAACTGACTGCCTGTGTTGAAAGCGTTGGGCTCCAAAAAAAGAGCAACTAAAATGTCCTGGCATTTGCCTAAAGATAATTTGAATGCACACACAGGAAGCCTCATAAACCAAGCTCTTTCCCATCACTGATGATCCCAATATTAGAAAAAAAAAACTTATTTTGATCCAAAGAGAAGTCTCTGGAGCTTGGAGATCTGGGTTGAAAGAGAAGTCTGAATTATGAGCCAACTTCTTTTCAAAGGAAATAATGTTATGAGTTTCCAAGAAGTTAAAAATAAATGTCAACTGTCTGATGTAGCCTCTAGTCCCATATTTGCAGGCACTTTGCCATGCACCCCATTCAGAGGAAAGGGCTAAGTAGAAATTGTACACCACTGGAAACAAGAGCTGGAGTGGGGAGAGTCTGGGGAATGGGGTCACTATCTCAGGGATCTATAAATCCTTAATCCTGGCAGTGATGAAAGAGAACTCTGCTTTATAGGGGATTAATGGAAACAGAATTTGACAGGCCAGGCAGGGGTTGGGACACAACATAAGAAGCGATCTCAAGTTTGGAGTAGTAATAATACTTAGTCCGTTTCATCCACAGGTTCACAGATTCCAAGGCCAGAAGGGACAACGTGATGATCTAGCTAGCTTGGCCTCCTATATAACACGAGCCAGAGAATTGCCTTGAATTAACTCCTGTTGGAATTAGAGCAGTTGTTAGAAAAACACTTAATCATGATTTTAATATAGCAAGTAATGAAGACTCCACCACTCCCCTTGGTAAGTTGTTCCAGTGGTTAAATACCCTTACTGTTAAAAACATACACCTTAGTTCCAGTTCTCTGTCTAGCGTCAACTTATTGCCATTGGATCTTGTTAAGCCTTTGTCTGCTATACTGCAGAGACCATTAACAAATGTTTTCCCCAGGTAGGTATGTCACAAAGAAAAGGTTAAGACAGGTGTGGGCAATAATTTTTGGTGGGGGGCCACTCCCAATGTTTTGGAAAGTGGTCGAGGGCTGCATTCTTCTATGGTATTAATGGAGGAGGTGCGGGGTCTGAGATGGAGGTTGGGTGCAGAGGGGAGCTTGGGGTAAGGGACTGGGGTGCAGGAGGGAGAATGGAGTCTGGGAGGGAGTTTGGGCGATGGAGGTAATTGTGGCCTAGGGCAGGGAACTGGGGCACAGGGTTTAGGGATGTGACCTAGGGTAGGAGGGGATTGTGATCTGGGGCAGGAGATTGGGGTGCCAGATCTGGGAGGGGGTGTGGGTGCATGTGAAGCAGCAGGGCAGGAGTGGAGGGCAGAGGGTTGGGAAAGGGAGGGGCTGAGGTGCCAGAGGCAGGTTCTCACCTGGAGACTTGCCTGCCTGCAGAGCTAAAGTCTTACAGAGCTTAAAGTGTTTCTGCCTGCTCGGCCATGTGCTTGAGTGAGTGAGCAGGAGGGTTGTGCTTTGTGGATGCTTGTTATTCAAACAGGCAGCTCCTGTTGGCCAATGTCAGTCCAGAATCCGGCCAATGGGATTGTGCTGGGGGCGGGAGCAGCATCTGAATCTTCCCTCTCCCCTCGCAACCAAGCCCGGACTAAGGGGTGGGCTAGCCAGGCAGCTGCCCAGGGCGCCAACCTACGGGGGGCGCTCGGCTCCCGGCGGGCTGCAGTGGCTGCCCGGGGTGGGGGCTGTGTTAACCCCCGCAGCACCGGCCAGCAGCGCCCTTCCCCCCGCGGCTGCAGGGCCCTGCACGGCCAGGCGCAGCCCGCCCAGGCGGCCCTGAGCTGTGCGCCATTGGCGGTGGCCAGGCCGACTGGGCAGCGCATGCGCCGTGCGTCCGCCCACGTGTCCTGGGGGCGGGCCTGCGCATGCGTCGTGTGCCCGGAGGCGGGGCCGCGCGTCCCGGGGGCAGGCCCGCGCATGCGCCATGTGCCTGGAGGTGCGGCCATGCACCCCGGGGGCAGCGCCACACACCTGGGGCCCAGGGCGCCAAAATGGCTCGGGCCGGCTCTGCTTCCAACTCGAAGAGAAAGTGCTCCGCAGCTGCATTTCTGAGAGGCATGTGGGACTGCAGGGCAAGCAGGGGAGTCTGCCTGGGGCTCCCCACTGACTCCATGGGCCAGGTCTGGTGGCTTGGTGGGCCGGATCCGGCCCCCGGGCCATATTTTGCCCGGGCTTGGGTTAAGAGGTGACTTGATTGCAGTTTGCACATAAAGGCACTCTCTACTCTCTATTAGCCTTAAGTCGTATGTGGCCTATGACACATACTTGAGCCATTCAGATGCCATGCAATAGAGGGCAGTCAAATCCCACGCCCCATACACATCAGTTAATTTATTGCTAAGTAATACCACCAATCATGACCTCCCAACTGCTTACAGTCATTAGAGAATCTATTGTTAGCAACCTTCCTTTTCTCCAAATTCTGTAACTTTTCTGTCGTACAACTCTCCTTTACACTAGGCATTTTTTTTTGAGCTGCCCAAAAATGTGTGGCGTTTGCTGTGGAGGAGCTGGTATGACCTGCGCATGGGAAGCCCTTTGTTTTACTTCACAGAAGGGCCCTCAGCGTTTCCCACCTGTTGCATTCACTGATGTGGTTAATAGGGGAAAGAAAATGCTGCCAAATGCATTTTAACTGGTGATTGCAGTTTGCGCTCAGCTGTTAGGCAGCCTCCTTCTCCTCCTTTTTTCAAATGAGTATGACATAGAGAATGTAAAATATTAATATGAATTATTAAGGCATCCAAGATGAAAGTAAACGAAGTGGCAACTCTGTAGGTTGTTCTTCCCTTGGTCAGTCTGTGAGATAATCAGATTAAGCTATAGCTGTATAAAGGGGACTTGAGTCTATTTGCTGTGTTGGCTTGGTCATGCATTCGGGACCGTCCGCATGCCACAGTGTAATGATAGCCCGGGAGGTATTAGTCACGCTGGGAGGACCTGAGAGAAAATAAGAGAGCTTCATCTGGGCAGTTGCCAGGGCAACTCTCGCTAATATTTTACTACAAAGCTTTCCCCCTCCCTTCACGTCCCCAAGATCAGAAGGAGCAGAACGAGGAAAGAGGAGCTTATTGTCGTAAGGCGCTCGGGTCGAGTGCATCTCTGAAGACATAATCAGGCCTACTCCAAACCACTGCTGCTATGAACTCAGGATATGATCCACCATGCCAGAATATATCAAGGAGGGGGCATGCTTGGTCAGAAAATGCTGCCTGTTTTTTCCATTTGTTGCAGATATCTGGGAGGTGAAGCTTTCCCCGGTATAAAAAACAGAGCTAATGCTCTTCGGTGTGGTTTGGTGTAGGGATTCAGCTGCCAGAGCTAGGCCGCCTGCTCTTGCTTGGGCCTTGTCCACAGGACAGCTCTTAGAACTGAGTTTGTGACCAGCTACTGGTCTGGGTGGCTGTGAGTGATTTGGGAGTGGGCGTAAGAAGGAAGCCAGCTCCCTGTCCATGCTATAATACTGTGGCTGCCAGAGGCCTAGTCCTTAGCAAGCCACTTCCTTCATCTCCTTTCCTTGCATTAGCTTGCATTTGCCTTTGTTTAGGAGCTGTGGCTCATAGAATCCTAGGGCTGGAAGAGACCCCAGGAGCCATCGAGTCCAGCCCCCTGCCCAAAGCAGGACCAACCCCAACTAAATCATCCCAGCCAGGGTTTTGTCAAGCCGACCCTTAAAAACCTCTAGGGATGGAGATTCCACCACCTCCCTCAGTAACCCATTCCAGTACTTCATCACCCTCCTAGTGAAATAGTTTTCCCTAATCTCCAACCTAGACCTCCCCCACTGTAACTTGACACCATGCTCTGTGTTCTGCCATCCATCACTACTGTGAACAGCCTCTCTTCATCCTCTTTGGAACCTCCCTTCAGGAAGTTGAAGGCTGCTATCAAATCCCCCCTCACTCTTCTCTTCTGTAGACTAAATAAGCCCAAATTCCCTCAGCCTCTCCTCATAGGTCATGTGCTCCAGCCCCCTAATCATTTTGGTTGCCCTCTGCTGGACCCTCTCCAATGCATCCACATCCTTTCTGTAGTGGGGGGCCCAGAACTGGACACAATACTCCAGATATAGCCTCACCAGAGCCGAATAAAGGGGAATAATCACTTCTCTAGATCTGCTGACAGTGCTCCTACTAATGCACCCTAATATGCCATTAGCCTTCTTGGCTACAAGGGCGCACTGTTGACTCATATCCAGCTTCTCATCCACTGTAATCCCCAGGTCCTTTTCTGCTAAACTGCTACTTAGCCAGTCGGTCCCTGGCCTGTAACAATGCTTGGGATTCTTCTGTCCCAAGTGCAGGACTCTGCACTTGTCCTTGTTGAACTTCATCACTTTTCTTTTGGTCCAATCCTCTAATTTGTCTAGGTCACTCTGAATCCTATCTCTGCCCTCCAACATATCTACCTCTCCTCCCTAGCTTAGTGTCATTCCCAACCCAGAGGTGGAACTCGCCTATAAAATTGCCTGCCTCTTATTTCCTGGCCAAGTCCCATTTCTGGAGCTCATGCAGTCTCCTGACCCAGATGAGCCAACTCCACCTGAATTCACTGTGCAATCTAAGACCCATGGCACAATTACTATATGCCAACTCCCAACCCAACCCAATCACACAACCTTGCCCTAGAGTATTTCCAAGCAGTGAGAGCTTGTGTCTGATTAGAGGAGACATCCCTTTTCTCCTCCTTCTCTCTGTCCGTGTAGAGTTTTCAACCGTGTTCAAACTCAGCGGCTTCCAGACCACTTTCTCCACCACCCCCTGATGGGGCTGAGCATTTAAATCTAGACTCTTACCCAAACATGGCCCAAATCAGCAACAACTGGAGCATTCTACAGCTCTGCACCTGAAGTCATTGAGCTCACCTGGGCCCAGCTACATTGCTGCCTGTGGGGGACTCTAAGTCTAAGCAATTTGGGTGCAGCGATCTGGGTAACATAATCACATCACTATCTACCAAACATCATCACCTATATAAGTCCCCCCCCAATCCTGAAACAAATGTAGCATCCAAAAAATACCCCCCCCCCAGCCCTTAGTTCTTGAATGTTTATCCCCAAGGTTAGAAATAACCATAGGCTCAATGAATAGGCCCTTGCTATTGATTTGTACAGGGAAAATACACACATGGGCAGGATACCCCAAGGTAGATATGGGAAAAATGCTGGATGTGCGTGATAGCTACCTATTCTACTCCCCCAGCTTTGGCAGCTGGAATCCCTTATGGATGCTCTGCGTTCCCAACCCATCCCATTTCTGCTCACTGGAGAAAATTCTCAGGCAGTTGGCCCTAGACATTCATTGTAGCAGTTCAGCCCAAGAATCTGCTGGTCATTGTACATGTTCTACCCATGGTGGTGGGGGGGGGGGGGAGGGTGTGAGCTGTTTCCCACATTCACAGCCTGCTCTGAAAGGGATGAGGGGAGAAATCCTTCATTTGTAACATTTTTTTTAAACATTGCATCTAACCTCTTTAATGGCTGGCACTCGTTGTGGGCCCCACAGTTCCCATTTCATCTGGGAAAACACACGCAGCACAAAGGAGAAGCTGAAGGGGATCAGCAAACACCAACGCTTTAAGTTTAGAACATGGTGCTGCTTCGTTTGCTGTTTTGGCCAATGATTTAAAAAAAAATAAAGCAAATCAGACCCCACATTGATAGCTACAAGAGAATTCCAATTGATGGCATCAAGTAAATTCCCATTGAGTTTGACAGAGCTACTTGGGCAGTCTCCAGGATCTTTGAACTTTTCTCTCACTGAAGTCCATTAGTTAATGACTAATATTCATGATTAATTAAAAAACCTGTCTATGAAACAAATGTTAGATGGTTGTAAAACAATTTTAAAAACTCAAAACCTCAAGAGAATCATCCCATTTTGTTTGTGGGCTAATTGACTGATGTTACTTTTAGGATATTTCTTTTCTGTTTTCATAATTGCAAACAAACAAGAGAGTCAGAACTACTTTTTCAAACAGAGCCTCTTAAAAATTGCACCTGCAATTTGTTGTACTCAAGATATGTGTCCAGGGTTGCATGCGGTCCCCTTGAATTTGCACGTTCAATGTTGTATTTATGCACACAACCTGAACTATGTAAAGGTTTGGGCATGGAAAAAGTGAATATGCACAAAATTGCAGGTACAAGTTTAGAAGGCAGGAACTTTTGAAAAGGTGATTCTCCATTTATTTTTCTTTAGAACATAAGAATGGCCACACTGGGTGAGACCAAAAGTACATCTAGCCCAGCGTTCCATCTTCCAGCAGTGACCAATACCAAGTGCCCCAGGGGGTATGAACAGAAGAGGTAATCATCAAGTGATCCATCCCCTCTCGCCCATTCCCAGCCTCTGACAAACTGAGTCTAGGGACATCATTCCTGCCCATCCTAGCTAACAGCCATTGATGGACCTAACCTCCATGAATTTATCTAGCTCTTTTTTTTTAACCTTCTTAGAGTCTTGGACTTCACAACATTCTCTGGCAAGGAATTCCACAGATTGACGCAGAGCACAGTCAGTCAAAATACTTCCTTTTGTTTGTTTTAAAACTGCTACCTATTAATTTCATTTGGAGACCCCTAGTTCTTGTATTATGGGAACAAGTAAATAACTCTTCTTTGTTCACTTTTTCCACACCAGTCATGATTTTATAGACCCCTATCCTATCCCCCCAATTGTCTCTTTTCCAAGCTGAAAAGTCCCAGTCTCTCCACATATGACAGCCGTTCCATATCTTTAATCATTTTTTTTTTGCCCTTTTCTGAACTTTTTCCAAAGCCAAGGTATCTATTTTGAGATGAGGGCAACCACATCTGCACACAGTATTCAAGATTATATAAAGGCATAAAGATATCCTCTGTCTTATTCTCTATCCCTTTCTTAATGATCCCTAACGTTCTGTTTGCTTTTTTTGACTATTGAGTGGATGTCTTTGTTATTCAATTGGCAGACCCTACTTCTAACCTTATACATGTTCAGCCATTGATAGTTTTCCTGTTGTAGACAAGACTAGTGTGTAATGTATGTGACAAGTATATGCACTTCCCGCAATTTGCAACAATTCACAAGAAAATTGAAGAACGTGTATAGAAGTGGAGCATTTATGATAGCGTGGTACTGACTTTGTAGATGGGATTAGATTTATATTTTAATGTTTGCAAGGTCAATCAATAGACCCTATTATGAGGAGTGTAACTGGCAGTAGAATCTATTCACTAGTTTCTTTCTTTAAAGAAGCAGAAATGAAACTTTGATATGAGTGCTGCAAATAATGTTTGTATCAATGCCTGTATCATGAAAGGCAGTCATCAAATAACTGACATCCATGTCATACCTGGTCTGTCTTTAAAAGTTTTGCCAGCTTCACTATGGTAGTTAGGAGTGCGAAAAAAATATTCACATCCCTAGCCAACATAGTTGTGCAGGCAAAAGCCCTGGTGTAGATGCAGATAGTGACAAAAAAGTCCTTTTGGTTGTATTGCTTATTTTGTTTTGGCAACTGCTGTAAGCTATCCGTGCAAAAGAATTTGCTAATATCAGGTGTGTCTCCAACTTGCAGAGTTTGCTGAGATAGTTACACCAGTATAATAATTACTCTAGGGGCACGTCTACATTATGCGGAAGATCAACGCTGCCGTGGTCGATCTTCTGGGGTTTGATTCAGTGGGTCTATTCAAGACCTGCTAAACTGAACTCCGAGGGCGCCCCTGTCAGCACCGGTACTCCTGCTCCTCATGAGGAGTAAGGGAAGCCGAAGGGAGCGTTTGTTCCCATTGACCTCCCACTGTATGGATGGCGCAGAAATGCAATTTAAGATACATTGACTCCAGCTATGTAATTAATGTAGCTAGAGTTGCATTTCTTAATTTGACCTTCTGCTGTAGTGTAGCCCAGGCCTAGAAAACCTTTTCTAGTGTAGACAAGGCCTTAAGTCCTGGCTAGACAAAGGAAATTGATACCGGAAACTAGTTTTGCTGGGGGCAATGTGAAATGGTGCTTCCATCAGCATAATTTACTCCAGTAATTTACCAACCACAATAATACAAGCCCCATTTTGCACCAGTGTAACTCCATCAACGAACTGACCTAGTCTAGATAAGGTCTTAGATTGCAAGCTGAATGGATTCATTTGCTGATGAAAATATATTCACGGACAGGATGTGTTGGGGGGATGGGAGATGATATAACAGTCAGTTTAGTCTCCTGACTTGTTGATGTAGAAGACTTTGTTCTTTCAAGACTTTGACTGCTAGCCTCCTATAGAACCTGCTATCTGCAGAGGTGAATGAGAACTTGATGCTTATGAATGACCAAAAAACCCAAAAGTTCCCCCAGGATGGAAATGGAATGGATCATTTCACCCACAGAAGTTGTTGCTGGCACGAATCACTAGAAAGATAAGGTTTGTAGTGAAAATACTAGCCCAGCCTTCCATTATAAAATATCTGAACATTAATGCAGTAAATCTCTGCTCTTGGATTTTGGGCATGTATGTGTATATACCCCCAGTAGAACAAGTACTTCTGAAAATTCTGAAAAAGGCATTTAAAACAGGAACGTGGGTGCCACAGTACGGAAAGGGGCTGAGGATATATTTTGAAGCAGACTTGAGGCAGTCCCAAGCACTAAACTGCTGGATAGATCATCTTTCAGACAAGATGTAAAAGCACTTCCCATCCACTTGTCATTAGCTATCCCATGCCACTTTACACATAAGATGGAGCATTAAACTCCAGTCTCTAGGCTAAGTTCCAGCTGTGGTAATTACATTCTCTTTTCCTCTGTGCTCTCTGTAGTTTCAATTTGATATGGTACTCTTAGTTTTCTAGCTGTGTTAAAATAACTGCCATGCTTCACCCTACTGGTGGCTGCACTTTACTGATGTTGACGTGATCTCTACATATTGTTTGTATATCACTAGAAGATGTACCTGGCATTGCTTGGGTCCTTAATTCAATTAATGTTTGGTTTTTGGAAAATAAAATGAAAATGTCCAGGCTTCATTGAAATCATTGCTTGGGGTGGGGCTGGGAATGAAGGGGTTCAATATGCCGACTGCCTCAGGGAGAGAGGACAAACCCAGGCCTCTCTCACTGCATCAGCGTGGGACCAGGTGAGAAGCACCTCTCCATGGCCACTACAGCTCCAGGGGAGGGGTGCGTGTCCCCTGACTGGGGCAGGTCTAGGTTTGTCTGCCCTCTGCTCTCCCCAGCCAGAGTGAAGAGTGCAGCAAACTGCACTTTCCCCTCGCTTCCTGAAGGGGAGCAGCCAGCAATGTTCCTGTACGAATCAGGGGAGGGAGTAGCTGCAGCCCCCCATCCTCCCTAAAGGGCACCTGGGATGGAAGGCCAGGGGCTGAGGCAGTCTTGGATTGGGGCGAGAGTATGCCCCCAGCCAGCTCCTTTCACCTGCGTGGTGATTTTCTCTTTGCTTCTCATAAAACCATACAGAAAACCCATTCCAGGCACAGCCAATCCCTTCCCTTGCTTTAAGTCATGATAAGCAGTAGATGTATACTGAATTTGGTAATCTTAGCACTTACCATTTAGAAGGAGTTTTTGAACAAACAGCCAGACAGATAAACTCTCAAATATATAGCAGATCTTTTTAAATTTGCAAGGCCCTTTGCGATCCCTTCAGCTAGAAGGGAGCTATATGGCATACATGTAAATTATGATTGCTATTAACATGAGAACAGCTGTTCCTGTTTGATTTGAGCAAAGAAAAACATGCCACTAATGATAAGCAAGCTTTAAACATGCCTAGGAGACGGCACATGTGTACATTCTCAGTGTGTCTCAGAATAATATGAAATGTAGACTTTAAGAGGAAAGTATTTGGATCCTTGCCAGGTAGACAGACAGTATGAATGAAACACCTGTTCCGGCTTTGTGGCGGTTTTGAAACCATTTGCTTATTGGGAAGGTACAGTCTGACTTTAAAGTAAATTGAATTTTCTAAGTAGAATTCTTTCTGGATTACAAAAACTTGCAAAACTTTTAGTAAAAACCTCTTCCAAAAGCCAAAACAGAAGTTAATTTCTTTTTAATAAAAAAGTGCAGGCCAGGAGTTTCAAATCTACCAGGAATTGCTGAACTAAATGGTTTTATTTTATTGGAATACACATTCGTGAGAAGTTTATAGATGAAATAAAACCAAGATGTCTTTCAAAATAATCTTATAAAAATAAAATCTAACAATTAACTTTCTATACTGGCACTCTGAGACTTGTGAATTAGGGGGAGGGCATTTCTGGGAATGGACCTGTGGCTGAAACATGTAAAAAACAGCAGCTTCTTACCTAGCAGGTCTCCCTTTGTGTATTAGTATCACCTCTTCTTATACTTTAGTGACTATAAGTTTTGGAGGTAGCCGTGTTAGGCTAAGTCTGCACTAGCACTTTATACCAGGGCTACCCAACTTTGGAAGCCCCAGGGGGCTACAACGATACTCATAGCACAGCACATGCTAAGGGGTCACAACTTAAGTGTGGTTGCATATATATGCAAATAGCTTCTTTCACACTGATGGGCATGAATACAAAGATTAAGGCAAGGCTACACAACACACAGGCCCCATTTAAGTCAGTTCTGCTGATATTAATAAAATGCAATATTTACCTGATTTCCACCCATATGACAGCACTTTTAATGAGCACTGACAGTCCAGGAATTTAACTACTAAAATGCATATCAGCAGAAGACCATTATATTGACTACTTTTTTGTTTTGGCTCCTAGCCCGTGCATTGCGTGTTGAGCCCCATATAAACCCAAACTGCGCCGCAGGCCGCAAACAAACGGAACCACAGTTGGATCTAATGTACAGTTTTGAGCAGCCTCCCCGGAGAAGCCAAGGACCTTATCTATGCACGTGTTTTACTACTGTAACCATATCAGAGTAGTTAAAGTACAGCTCCATATTATGGAGGTAGTTATGAGGGTATAAAAGCTTTTACTGACAAGCACAATTCTGTGGCCAAACAGAATTTCAGCCTGTAGGGTCATTTACTCTGCATGATCTCTCTGACTAGATACGCCCGCAAGCTTTTCAGTCTCAGGCCTGTCTGTGCCACAACATGTCACAAGAGTAGCACAATTAAATCAAAAGGCAGCAAAACTAGAGTGGTTGTAATAATAATAAAAAAATATTTCTGTAATGGGTGCCCAGGTAATGTGGTGGGATGACTGTGGAAAGCCTCCCTAAAAGTACAATATAACTAATTGTGTTTGAAGTGAACATGTGCAAAATGCAGGCACTCACTTAGTTCTGTTTATCTATATCCATGCACTGAGTACATCACTCTGATGTCTGAGTAGCATGGTAATTTGCCCAAAAGTAGAACAGGTTGAACCTTAGTAGTCCAGCACCCTTGGGAGTTGGGACCTGACCAGTGTTGAACCAGATAATTTACTTAACCACAGGAGGTTAATATTGTCTAGCAGCATTATCAACACTTCTGCTGCTTACTAGGCTCTTGGAAAACAAATAGGACTAAATTGGAGCTAAATAACAGCACAGAACACTGAGAGGCAGTGCTGGTGGCTGTAAACAAACTTTACGGGACTGCGAGAAACTTGGCCATACCCATGATAAGTAGACATCCAGCTAACTAATATCACCCTGGACCACAGATGTTGCCGGACCAGCAAGTGCCAGACTAGAGGGGTTCAACCTGTACAAACTAATGCAATAGCTTTTTTCACTTGGCTCCCACTGGCTTTTTCTGCGTGAGATCCATCCATCCCTCTGTATCTCATATATAAATAAATAAAATATAGGCCCCAGTTCAGATCAACATTGTCAACACCATATACTATGAAAATGGACAGAAATGTTTTTTGTGGCAGGTGGCCTTCCACAACTTGTCAGCAGTACTGTTGAAATAGTTGACCGACATCATTTTTGCCTCTGAGAGTTGGAAGTCTGTTCCTCCCCAACATCTTAAAGAAGGCAAGGGAAAATGATGACCTTGTTTTTTGACTCTGTGCCCAGATAAACTAGCTAGTGGCCATGCCAATTATGGGGGAATATACCAAGGAGCCCAAATGTCCAAATACTAAACCAAGGCTTCACCAGAGTCTTTCAGAGAGCACATTGTTTTGTTACTGCCTAAATCTCATTTATTAATAGCCTTTATTAATACTTCAATGGGAGTTAAATGCACTGCAGGCTTACGAAGGGGGAGATGGTGGTATGACTGAAAACCCAATTGTTGCCGCATGTAAAGTCAGAAACTGGATCTGAGCAAGACTGCGACAGGAGGGATTTTTCAGTACTCGACTCTCTTGCTAGGAGGGGCAAAGGTTCTACACTGGAAGACCTATTCTGCTTCAAGACCTCCTATCTAAAATAATGCCTGGCCTCATGCTTCTGGTAAAAGTTTCATTAAGCCAAAAGATGGTGCCATCACAGTCAGACACCTAGTAAGATTCAAAGAGGGATTAGACATTTATCTGCCTAATTAATTATATCCAGAGTTGTTATATCTAATGTTAAAACAGAAGTTTTGGAAAGAGTATTAAACCTTCAGCTTTCAGGGTTTAAACTTCTCTCTGTTATGGATTAGGACAGAGAAATAGGATAATAAGTGGCCTGTGGGATGGACGTAGTTTGCCTGGGTTTGCTGTTGGTGGGTCACCAGATGCTTTGTTTACCTGAGTTTCTGCAAGTACAGCCGCTTGCAGCTCCCCTTGGCCGTGGTTTGCCGTTCCCAGTCAATAGGAGCTGCAGAATGTGGCAGTGAGCCTGCCATTGGCCGTACCTGAGGACACTCCAGTAAACAGAACATCTGGGCCTGCCAGCGGTGAACCGTGTTTATCCAGAGGGCCGCTTATTGCCCACTCCTGGATTAGCATGAAGACCTTCATGGGGGCAGATTATCCCATATCTGCTGTGTTTGGGGTTGCACCTTCCCTTGAAGCATCTAGTACTGCCCCTTCTCAGTGATGGGACACTGGTAGACTTGATGGATGATGGGTCTGACCCAGTCTGGCCGTTTCTGTGGCTCACTGGGTTGGGTATCAAAGTGGGAGTCAGGAGACTCTGCATCTATTCTTGGCCCTTCTACCAAATCTCCGAGTGGCGTATGGCAAGTCATTTTACCTCTCTGTGCCTCAGCATCATTGTTTGCCAAGTGGGGCTCGTGTTATTTATAAAGTACACTGAAATACTCAGATAAAAAATGCTACATATTGTCATAGATACAATGTGCATGTGCTAAAGAAGAGTTAATGCTTGTAACACGCTTGGAAAGGCTCAAATGAAAGGCGTTGTGTAAATGTGAAGTATTCCGTCTTCACAGACTGGACAGCTGAGGATAATTTCCTGTACTCGTGCCTAATCTGACAACTTACTGAACCAGAAGTGAAGCACTTTATAGGAGGCCCTGGCCATTTGCTAGGGTTGGGCCCTTAGTACAGAATTTTCAAAATCTGTCACTAATATTTGGATGCTTTTATTCTTCACCATCAAGATAATTAGTGACCCAAAATTCGTTGTGGCCTATGACAATGTTTGGTCTTTGTGCATAGCGTTTTCATCTTTCTCAATGAATAATAAAGTAAAAAGCATTGGTTTACTTCTGTTAATCTCAAAATGCCTGTCTTTACTTCCTATACTTTCTGCAAATGGAAACTTTCCTTTAGCATAGTCTCTATTTCCATTACTCATCGGGAAACATTAGATATCCCTTCGTCCTTAAATATGAACTGCAAGTCCTTACACAAAGCAATTCCACAGTTAAATGGAAACTGTTCAGATTCAACACCAGAATTATCTTTGTAGCCTATCCCTCTGCTCTTGGGAACCTTGCAGCTAATACTACATCACTAAATGTGTTAACTCCAGGGGCGGCCCGTCCATATAGGAGAACTAGGCGGTCGCCTAGGGTGCCAAGTTAAATAGGGCACCAAATGGTGGTGCAATATCATTGAGGGGTTTGGAGGTGGGGGCGCCGATTGCATGGTTCGCCTAGGGCGCCAGTTGCTGGCAGCTAGTCTAGGGCCGCCCCTGGTTAACTCTGATTTCACTCTTAATAAATTGTTCCTTTTCTTAATTGCATTTTGGAGGGATGATTAATTATGTGACAGGAGGCTACCACTAGAGGGATTAAAGTGATTGGATTTGCAACTGTGTTTTGCCTCCTAATTCCCTTGCTGGAGAAAGAGGTTATTTGCTAATCCATGCCCTGCTTTCACTATTAACTTTTTTTCATTCACAGATAATTAATTGCTTGAGTCCCATAACTAATGGGGCATTTAATATTGTTTAAGGAAAGTCATGTTAATTTTCCTGTCCACTGCAGTATTGGATTTCTCTATATAGGACACATTAGTTAAAATTACTAAAGAACATTTCCATATTCAAACACTGTTATTAAACCTTACTGATGGGAAAACATGGCTTCTTATTTAGCTGAATTAAGAGTTAAATGGATCTACTCATATAACATTAACAGAATTTGACACTACATGAAGGAAGCAGGGGGAAAAAGTTTCTGAATGCAACTACTACTTGACAGGATTTTCAAGTCTTAATAGAGCTCTCTAAAGAGGAAAGGGTTAAAAGAAACTTTAAAGCATTGCAGGAAGCCCCTGTTAATTGAATGGGTTTGGCTGCTGTGGTCTAATGCTTCTTGCCATGTAGAACCCGGCAGACTAAAATACCCTTAGCCCCTGTATCTTCACAAGTCATGATGTCATGCTAATACAATCTCATGCTAAGCAGTGCCAGCAAAGGGACAGCTGGCACTGTAACGCTTTCCGGCTTGTGGTGATGTGCCAGTTTGGATCTGCACGGTGCGTTTTCTAGCGACCTACCAGCTCTTCCAAGTAGCACACCAGTTAATCCAAGTGGAATGTCAGGGCTTCTAATATCACACTGGTTGTAGCAAGGTGTTTTGCAATGTCCTCGTGGGTCATGATGGCTTCCTCCAAGCAGCATTTTCTGGTGGTTCCAATTGTTCCCATCCTGTTGCGACTGGTGCTGTAGTAAGATTATGGCATTGTGCATTACTGTAGCAGACCTTTTACAAAAATTAGATCAATGGGATCACAAAACAACCCTTTAAAACAATGAAAAATATAGATAGCTGCAGTACAAAAACTGAGGTGTGCCGCTGCACTGCACAAAATGTCTTTGCATTTACACACCACGTATGTATGTACAAATGGGTTAGCTACATCAGTGTTTCTCAACCTTTTTTTTTATAAAGTACCCCTTTAAAATATATATATAAAGTACCCCCAGTACCTACAGTTTTCAGGCACACAATTTTTTTTCTACCATTGCAACACATTCGTTTAAACAACTTAATTGTAGCTGGGCGGGCAATGAAATTTTTGGGTGTAAAAAGTACAAGAATAGCAAGCACTGTAAAACTTAAAACAAAAATTCAGTTTTCTCCAAATTTCAACTGTGTTGACATACCCCCCAGACTTATCTTGAGTACCCCAAGGGTACTTGTACCACTGGTTGAGAAACACTGAGCTACATCTTCAAATTAAACCCAGCATTATGTGGGCATTTAAAAAAAAAATTAAGCCTAAAGCACAAATTTAGATTTACAAAAGAATGTCCAGAGGAATATCTCCTGACAAGCTATTCTACAATAAAGGGGTGAAGGGAATAATGTATAATAATTGGAAATTATTAATGAAAGAGGAGAAACTTCACAACAGCCTGTTAGAAAAGTGCAAAAATTTAACAGAACAACTGAGACACAATTAAAATCTTCTTATGCTTAGAGCAAAGTCAGATCAAATCCTATAACAATGCAGTAGGCCCAGCATTCTAGGCTTACCCTCATTTTATGTTTCATGTTGGTATTAAATTTACTCTTACAGTTCCAACCCTGCAAATGATTCTGCATGTAAATACATGACATAAATGGTATTACCCTGTACTTAAAGGCAAATTTATGCATAAGTGTCTGAAGGATTCAGGTCTTAGCACATCTCGATCCGAGAAACATTATCAGTTAAATATGTTTAAATCAAAGAAACACTGCCATAACATTTATTTTATAAAAAATATAAACATCTCCTATTCCCATTTTTGCTTGCATTTAAATAATTTGCCAGAGTGGCAAATACAACAGCATTTAGTGAAACCAGTGCATGAGAACCAGGAAATGAAATGTCCAGTGTAAGGTGACCATTCTGTTTTTAATGTCAGACCTGAGTGAAACAGCAAAAAAGGAAACAAACAGGATGACTGGAGACCAGAAAATGAGATCTTGTGTTTTTTCCAGTGCTGTTAACCTGAGGCAATTAGACTTTTAAATCTGATTTTTAATTATTATTTTTTTGAAAATGTAAACATTGTGCTAATCCACGATTTTGGTTAAGAAGTATCCAAAGAGAGTGACAATAAAAGAGGGCAGAGCTGACTAGCTTCAGGGTAGGAGTTCCAGGAGGCAGACACTTGGGGTCGGTAAAGTTTATATCCATGATTTTAAATAAATTAGATCAACCCCGTCCTCCCTTCAAATATTTCAGTGCTGATCTCATACAGACAGGTGATTTTGTTTTAACATGGCATTTCCATGGATTTGTCAGAAAACATCTGTAAAAGTAAAGGTGACACTGAACCAACTTTTTTTCCCCCCGAGTTCATCTGATGAACTGGGGTTTTTGCCCACAGACTCTCATGATTCTGTCTATGTTGGTTAGTCTCTAAGGTGCCATAGGATCACTCCTTGTTTTCTTTTGTAACAGATTAACACGGCTACGCCTCTGAAACTTTTTTTCTTGAGATCGGCTCCATAGATCTCTTCCCCTCTCCCCCACGGGAAACTTTTCCTCTCGACATTTAGCAACTCGGGGGAGGGGGCCCGCAGGACCCGCTCTGGCCCTGCGCGCTCGAAGGGGTTAACCACCCAGCCGCCGGGGCTGCCAAGACAATCAGCAGAACCGCCTGCCCAATCCCGCGGCCACTCCCCCACCTCGTCCCGGGGGGCGGCTGCCGCCGGAGGAGCTTGCAAAAGCCGCGGCGGCAGGGGCAGAAGCCGGCCCCGGGGAGGGGCAGGGAAGGGCGCGGAGATTGATGGCTCCTCGCTTGATTAGACCGCCCTGCCTGGGCTCCGCGCCGGCAAACACCCACCCCCGGCCGCTCCGCTGCGTGCAGCCCGCGCCCGCCGGCATCTCCCCGCAGCGATGCGCCCCGGCGGGGAGCAGCCCTAGGTGCGACCCCTCGCTCCCGCTCCGGGCAGCCTCGGGGAACATGGCGAGGCGGGGGATGGAGGCGGGCAGGATCCGAGCCACCCTGGCGCTGCTGCTGCTGCTGCTGTTGGGGGCGCTGCCCGCCGGCGCGGCTCGCCCGCGGGTCTCCCTGCAGGGGAACGGGAACGGCTACAGCCTGCACCCGCCGTACTTCAACCTGGCCGAGAGCACCCGGATCTCTGCCACCGCCACCTGCGGGGAAGAGCCCGCCGGCGGCGGCAGGAGCCCCCGCGCCGTGGAGGATCTGTACTGCAAGCTGGTCGGCGGGCCGGTGGTAGGCGGGGACCCCAACCAGACTATCCAGGTATGAGCCCCGCGGGGCGGCTGGTCCAGGGCACCTGCCCCGAGCTCGCCCCCTTCCTCCCCCAGCGCATCCGGGACGGTGCGAGCAGGTCCGCTCTCCTCCCCCGCCGGGAGCGGACCGTCAGGGGCCAGAGGCGCACAAAGCGTTTGGGGAAGTGTCCGTGAAGGGTCCGTGTTTATCTCCCCCCAGGCGCCTTCTCCTCCCGTTTGTTCTTCTCCCCCCCCCCCAGCGAAGGGCGCAGGGGAGAAGTGCATTGCGGAAACTTTGTTGTTGTTGTTCTTAAGTTGAATGGCCCACGCTCGCCTCCCAGGGGGATGGATTGAAGGAGATCTCGCCCTAAGGACTTTTCGTCCCATGCTTTAGCAAAGCTGAGGTGCAGTCAATGTCCTGTGAATACGTCTGGCTCCGAGAGGTGGGTGGGGGGATGAATTTATTCTTCAGAAGGGCTTTACTTCAGTCCCACCCCCTTCCCAGTGTAAATCAATATTTTGTTTTTCTTCCATCAGCATGTGTTTGCAAAGGTAGATTTCAGCTTCACTGGGTTTGTGGAATTAGCTCAAATTCCTTTTAGAAAAGGGGTGGTGGGGGGGGGAAGTCCTGCAACAAATTATCTGGACCATTTTATGCCACTGGCTACCAGGCGAGCAATTCAGCAGGTGACGGTCTTGAGTATTTTCCCAGGTTCTTGCACCCTGCAAATGGCAGTTGCTTTTTTGCAGCGTCTTCGTTTTCTTTAGCGCCATTCGAGGGTTAATTGTAGAAGATCACTTGGAAGGGATCAGAAGAAACGCCGGTGAGATATTATTCGCCCCCCCCCCCCCCCACGCACTTTTTCGCTTAGCTAGTGTGAGGCATCTTTTCGGAATTCTCCAAACCTTGTTTCTCTTTCAAAGGCTGTAGGGAAAAGGGAACACGTGTTCCTTTCCCAGGGTTGCTAGAAATGCTCCAGGGTTGCCAGAAATTGTACAAGCGAAACGCAGCCTGTTGGGTTCCCATGGCATTATTTTTAAAGGTGTCAGGTTTTGTATTGAAATCTAGGGTAAGTGGAAACTGCTGAATTGGTCTGAAAACAATAATCAGACCTCGGTGGTCATGTCAATATTTAATAATGTGGGCATGTAACCTGGACACTGCTTGTGTTGAGCTTTTTTGGGGAAATTGGGGCTTGTAATAGTCACCTGATATCAGCTTATAAAAACAGTTTACCCTGCTCCCATGGGTCCCAGTTTAATTTGATAACGGGAACATGTAGCTGGGAATCCCCTTGGAATGCAGACAGCAAAAAAATGCTGTGATACTCAGTTATTTGTGAGTTGTAGTGTGTTTTAACAGCCATGGACATCTTGGAAGGCAGGGAGACCAGTTAGTTGCACTAGGATTTGTAACATGGGAGCTTTAGTTCCATGAATCCTAGCTCTGCTGTAATCCCATGAGAACAGCCAGAGTAGTGGGAAGCAAATAGAAGAATCTGAAATCCTCTTGTGGAACAAGGAAAAAAAGCAATAACAAATCTAAGCAACGTGAACAACACAACTGCTGTTTGCCAGTGGCTCCTCCTGTGTAGAGAGGGAGTGTTAGTTTACCTGGAGCAATAGGACCCTGCTCAGCCTGTTAATAAGCAGAGGGAGAAATTTTAGAAAACAGCTAGCATGCAGCTGTTGTCCTAACAATTCTCAAATAGGAGAATTTGGCCCATGTGGAAAATCTGCTTCTGAAAAACCCTGTGAGTCTCCACTGCTTTAGCTACTTTGAATTTTCTGGCTACTATAGGGCAAAGGCCTGTGTCCATGGCCCATTCTTAAGGACGTCACTGTGCAAAAGCCAGGCTCCATCCTCCTCCTTCCATTGTATTGCTTTACAGTTGTTAGAAGACTTGTGTGTCAGACCTGTATATTGCAACAATCTAAAATAAAACTGAACTGGGCAAAGACTGCCTTTTTCTGTAGTTGACGAATGTGGGTAAGGGTTCAGTGACTCTGAAACATAGTTGTTGGAACTGCAGTACTGCGCTTTTATTAATGTAAGGCTTAGAGAGGAAGATAACTGGAAAGTGTCCGCTGGTCTGTGTGCAGGTGCCACCAGAATCTAAATTCCTGATGAGTAAATCCAGTAAAATGAGATTTATAAAAAACAAAACCCAGTTAGCAACATGGGGGTTTATTACACATTAAGGGCTACGCATTTGACATAGTCAGTGGCCATTTGTTATGTTATCTAGCCTAATTTATAATGGACTACATTAAATAGTGGCTAAAATAAAGCGTTCAGAGTCTAATGACTTGTGTGGTGCTCACTGCAAATTGTGACTCATGCCCTTGCAAGTGCGGCTTTGCACGAGCATTGTAGTTTTCTTAAATCTTACCAGTTATTTCCAGTTAAACAAACATGGTTCCTTAGACTTTGAGGTACTGTAGTGACCTCCTCCCCCTGTCCTCCTGTGCAGCTTTGACACAGGAGTGCTTTGATCTGAGCTCTGCTTCCATGGCTGATATTCTATGGTCAATCTGAAAGCTTTAGAAAATGCCTTTTGTAGTGGCTCCTTTCCATGACTACAGGCAGCACCTAAAAGGGAAGGAAGGAATAAAGAGGTATTAGGGCAGAGGTCAGAGTTGTCAATTCATCCCTGTTAGGGATTTCCACACCACCCAGTGACTAAAGCAATGAGGGAGGTGGTGGTGGGGAAATGTTCAATTTAAGTGACAATAATGAACTCTGTGTTTCACTGGAGTTCCTTGCCTAACCCCTTCACCTGCTCTATTGTACATTGTTCCACGCAAACTGCAGCCAGAGTCAGGAGCAATGTTCCTGCTAAATGTTTCCATCCATGTGCAGAATAAATTTTATGTGCACCAAGGCATGTGCAGATGTGCACCACAAGTAGAAACACCTGCTGCTGGCTGTGGGCACTCTGCTAATCAGCTGGGCAGCATTCGAATCTCTCCTGTGTGGCCGCCCAAGCACGCAGCCTACGGGGAACACTGGGGACAGGGGTTTTGGGTGAGATCTCTGCAAGTTTGAATTTCGATGGCTGCTCAAGAAGTTTCAAAGGGGCATGGTCATTAAGAGACAGAGGTTGGTTGGACTGACTTCCTGATAAATGTTATAGCTTGTCAATCTAATAAACAGGTTCAGTCAGTTCTCCCCCCACTAACAGTTTTAGTTAACATTGTAGTAGGATTTTTTTTGGAGCGGGAAATCCACTACCTATTTTTTCCCTCAACAAATTCCTAATAACTCCTGTTTTGTTTAATTATACTGGCTTAGGAACGTAGAGTTCCTGGCATAATTTAAACAGCAGGCTCCAGACCTGTTGGGAATATGATGAAATCAGAGTTCGTTCTAGACTCGCAGGTGGGTGCCAGCATTTTTCATTGTGGTAGGTTTTGCAGTTGGCAGGAGTTACGCAAGTCAGAACTAGGGATGTTAACACGTACCCAAGTACAAGGTTACCAATGAGCATTGGCTCCCACTCCCCCCCCCCCCCGCATGTAAATGTGTAACTGCTGGAAAAAAATTAAGTGGTTACATGTTCACAAAATACATGCATTTTAACATCTCTAGTCAGAACTGAGGTTCCTTGAGAGAACTGCATGGAGACATTTGTACAGCTCTTGCCTCTAGCTCTGCCCACTGCTAGCTTTCTTGCCATAATGAGCTGTGAATTTGCCCACTAGACCAGGGTTCTCAAGCTTTTTCGGAGGCCTCTCTTCCCCCCCCCCCCGCCTTCCCCCCCCCCCCCAAACATGCATTTAAAAACTCCATGGCCTATTTGTGCCACATTAGCTGTTTTTCTGCATATAAAAGCCAGGGCCAGCATTAGGAGGTAGGTAGCAGGGAAGTTGCCTGGGGCCCCAGTGAAGCTACATTGCCCAGGATTCTGTCCCATGTCATGGGACTGCAGCTTTCTGCCCTGGGCCCCAGCAAGTCTAACACCTGCCCTGCTTGGCGGCTGCCCCCTTTCCTTGAAACATGCTCACAGCTCCCCAAGGGGTCCTGGACCCCCGTTCAGAACCACTGAAATCGACTGAATGGGGGACAGAAGATAAACCACATCAGATTTTGATCAGAAAAAAGTGACTATGACCGGTTCAGTCACAGAGATCCCCTTGAGACTGTCAACTGATGTGCTGCAGTACCACTGATCCAATCTTCCTACCTTCCCGGATGCCCCCTTTAACTCGGTCTTAATGAGCTGGGCCTTCCGGCCTCCTCTAGCACTGACACAGCGGTACAGTCAAAGCCCTATGCAGTGTAACACAGACACTGAGATTAGTTTAGACGCTGAGATTAGTTTAGCTTGGTGAAGACTCAGTCAAAGGCAATTGCCACAGCACCTAGGTACACAACCCCAATGGGCCCAAGCCCCCAGCTAAATCCATCTTATTTTGTCCATATGAAGTTTTTTTATATAGAGCAAGCTCATATTGTCTGCCCTCTTTCCTACTGCAGGAGAGAGATGCACAGCTGCTTGTCCCTCCAGGTAACAATTATGCACACTGGGTTTATTAATAAACAAAAGTGATTTTATTAAGTCTAAAAAGTGTGATTTAAGTGGTTGCAGGTAACTGCATACAGAACAAAGTAAGTTATTACCCAAAATAAAATGCACCAGTTAAGCCTAATATACTAAGAAATTGTTAATTGCACTATCTTGCCCTAACAGTCGTTCTAATAATCTTTTTTTACAGTCTGGAAAGCCTCCAAGACTGGGTTTGATCCTTCCTCCTGTGTAGTCTTAGATGCTTCCAGCAGTCATCTTAGGTGGTAAGGAGGGGTGACCTGTCTGGCAGCAGCACCCTGTTGTGGTTTTCCCACGGTTTTGCCCAAGGAGGGGAATCCTTTGTGTTCAGCTTAAACTTTTTCTCACGTTCAGTGCAAAAGTACAAGGACCAAGATGGGGGTCCCAGGATCAGGTGACCTAAATACATGTTTTTGTGGGAAATCTGGGTACCTTCTATGGACAGGTCAATAGGAAAAACAAGTCCATTTATAGATCTTTGTCCTTATCCATGAACCATCAAATTTCTGAAATGCACTCATTGGCATCAATTAACATGCCTGTATTAGTAAAACAGGTTTATACTTCATATTTCTAACTTCAAATACAGGAATGATACATGAACACCAATGAGAAAATCATACTCAGTAGATTACAACTTTTCAAATGATGCCACACACCAAGTATATTGCATAAAGCATTTTCCAGTTATGCATAGGGATATTTTCATGAAGAGTATGGCTAGTCCCATAACAGTGACTTTCTGATTAAACTTCACTAGGGGGCTGTGCCCCCTGCTTGCTACACTCGCCAAACCCCCTCTCACTGGGGGTAGGCAACCCTATCTCTCCCCCCTTGCCCACCAGGGAGGGCTGGGCTGCGGCCATGCTGGCCCGGACACTTTCTCTCTCCCTGCCTCCGGCCATGCTAGCCTAGGAACTTTCTTCTTCCCCATCCATGGCTGTGCCAGCCCTGGCCTTTTTTCTCTCTGCCCCGACTCCCTGCAGCCTAACCCGAAGTCCCCCTCTCCCAGGCGAGGCCATGCCAGGTGGGGAAGGCTTGTGCTGTGGTGCACCAGACCTGGTCCAGCTCTCTTCCCTGGCCGCCAGCGGGGATTGGGCCAGGCCGAGGCCTCGTGGCCAGGCCTGGCTCTCTCCCGAGCTGCCAAGGGGGTTGGGCCATCCCCCTGAGCACTAGGTAAAGGGGAGGCCACACGGCTTGCAGCTCTCCTGAGCGCGGGGTGGGGGGTGGGGCGGAGCTGCATGGCTCCCAGCTCCACAGGGAGGGCGGAAGCCACACGGCTGAGGGTGGAGGGAGGGGCTGCGGGATGCAGAGTGAGTGTGGACGAGCAGTGAGGTGCGATCACCCCTACCTGGCGGGCAGGGGGGCTCAGCGGACCCCTTCGTCCTCTAATCGGGTCCCTGAATGGGATTCTTGGTCCTGTATCCCGTCGGTTGGGTGTGATCACCCCCTCTCTGCTGGGCAGGAGAGGGGGGTTCAGCAGACCCGCCGTCTATACCCCGACTCAGCGGGGGGGAGCGGGCTTGTGCCCCGAGTTCGCCCCCTTAGAGGGGCACTGATCTGTCCGGCCCTTATGTCCGGCCAACACAATTGCATGGATGCGGACATTCTGAGCTGGAGGGTGTTGAGAGGTAAAGGGGTATGGGGAGGGGGACCGGGGCCCACCCTCTCTCCGGGTCCCAGCCCGGGGCCCTAAGTGCAGGGGTACGCCATCGCCCCTGCACAGCAGACGGGGGGTTCCTCCCGTAACACATCTGCCCACAGGCGCCACAAGGACCCCACCCTGGGCTGCTTTCTCCGGCCCACCTGACAGCCCTCTGTGCCTACCGAAATTCTGCTGGTCGGGTCTTGGGGTGCTCCGCGGATGATCCGTCGGCCCAGCCGTTCCCTTGGATCTTGTCCCGGCCGGGTCGCTCCCTCCGCAGGTGGCGAGGGTTGTCCGGCTCGTCCTCCGACCCCGGGCTGGCTGTCTGCCTGCCGCGGGGGCCGTCCCGGGAGCCCCTGGACAGGGACAGGCCGCCTGCCAGTCTCGGGCACACACCCAGTCTGTCCTGGGTCCCAGTCCTCCTCTCCCTCCTTTGGCGGAGGTTGCCCCTTCCCTCTCTGCCGACGGGCCCTTTTGAAATGGCCCGCTGGTTCTGACGCGGCCCGGAGGTCCTGCCCCTCCGGTGATGTGGCGGCTTCCCCAGCCACGTCCCCCCCGTCTCTCCTCGCGCCGGCCCCTCTCTGCGCCATCCCATGGGAGGGGCCCGCGGCCTGTTGGCAGCGCAGGCATGGCGGCAAGTTCTGGCCCGGCCGCCCCGGGGTGCGGGGGTGTTCCGCCAGCAGCCCTGCTCGTTTCCCGGCGGCCCTGGCCGTCCAGCGTGTGGGCCATTGGCAGCCCGTCACAGTGAGTCATGATGTCACTCTTGTCATCCCGCTGGAAAATGGGAGAGGGAGAGAGAGAGATCAGTCCCCTTCCATACGCATGTAATGAAATGCAGCAGGAGAAATGTTCTACCCTTGCACTTGGATTCTACATCCTGCTGCCTAAGTAATAGCTGCAGTGTTAAGGGTTTTGCCATGACAGGTTCCAAAAACCTGCTCCTTAGAGAGCAATGTGGGGTGTCGAGATGTTGGCATTTCCTGGTAATTACATTACCCACAACCAATGTTCCATCTAACTTTTCCCATCCATGTGCAGAATAAGGATGTAAGTGACTAGTCGACTGTCCGATAAGCATAACTTGACTAGTCACTCTTCCTCTACCCTCCGCTGCCTCTTGGAGAAAGGTAGCAAGGGGGGGCGGTGAGCTGGTGCTGGGGAGAGCTGGCTTAAAAGCCGGCTCCCCCCAGCACCGTGTCGGGGGGGGGAGGGGCGGGGGGAATCGGGCGCAGTGGGGAAACAGCGTGAGCGGGGTTTGAAGGAGTCCCTGCTCACACCAGTTCCCGCTGTGGCCACTTCTGCTTTTGAAATGTACATAAGAGCCCCACGGCTGAAGTGCCTAAGGGAGCACAGGGCGAGTGGGGGACTCGAGCACAAGCACTGCAGGGAGCATGGGGCCAGCAGGGACTGTGGAATCTGACCAATGGGAGCAGCGGGGGGCCATGCCTGGGACATGGTGCAGAGTGCAAAGGCAAGTAAATGCCCCCTCATGCCCAGACACTGCACCCCCAGCCTTTCACGCCCGCCCCCTGCTGAGATTCCACACCCCCCGCCTGCTCCTGCATCCTCCCCACTGGCCAGATATTCCACCCTCACCCCTTCTTGCACCCCATGTCCCACCTAGATCCTGCATCCGCAACCCCATCCCTATCCCACTCACTGGCAAACCTGTCCCATATAGTGAACCCTTCATTTCTGACTCCACCTCAGACCCTAAGGGGCTCTTGCTACATTTGAAAGGCGGAAGCACCACCACCCACCAGGAGTGCAGGGCTGGGGGGGGGGGAGGGAGACTCAAACAGTCCCCCGCTGGCCCCGCACTCCCTGCTTTTGAAATGTATGAGAGTTAATTTCAGAAGCAGGGACCGCAGGGCCAGTGGGGGACGCTTTGATTCCCCTACTGGCCACGTGCTTTGCCTTCTGGGGCTCTTGTACATTTGAAAAGCAGGGCGTGCGGGGACTGCTTGATTCTCCAGCTTGCCCCAGGCTCATCGCTGCTCTCCTTCCCCTTCTCCCCACAGACGGTGCTGGGGGGGACCGGCTTTTAAGCTGACTCCCCCCAGCACCGGATCCTACTCCCCACCCCCTGCTGCCGCTCTCTCATAGAGACGGCAAAGGGGGGGGGGGAATCGTGACAAGTCGACTAGTCGCTTACATCCCTAATCGGAACAAGGGATGTGAATGGTTAACTGGTAAGCATCACTCTTACCTGTTACAATTTACTGGCAAGGGCTCGAGCAGCCCCCCACTCGCTGCAGGCAGGGGGTGCTCCAACCTGGTTGGAGCAGCTTCCATCCACGGCGGGCCCGGCCTGGTATGCTACGGGTGGGGGTGATCCAGCCTGGCCAGACCAGCGTGGCGCGTGGGGGTGCTCCAGCCTGGCCAGAGCAGTTCCCCCTGTGGTGGAGGGGCCGCTCTGCCCTGGCTGTGGTGGATGGGAGGGAATCGGTTGGAGCAGCCCCCTCCCCTGCCTGCCAATGTTTAAGAGGTTAACTGATTAAACAAATTTTAAGTCCATAATTGGAACAACAGCCAAGTGGATGCCAATGTTTGCATTTATCTGATTTGCATGCACAGTGGAGGTAATTGTGCACCCATCTCATTTGGAAATGTCACCCAGGGCTTTCCCAGCCAACCCATTTACCTTCTCCAAAGCCACCTGTTATCCCAAAAGGGGTCATGTCCCTCAGGGTTTTTGGTAAACTAGATGAGGAGCACTGAGAATAGGTCAGGGCAAGGCCAGATAAGCCAGGACAAGCCAGCTGCTTTCCTTAAGGCTGCCAAGCTCAGCAGGGCTTCGGGCTTGTCTCTGTGCACAGAGGAGACTTGAGATTTCCCTTTGACTTCAGTGGGAGGGGATCAGGCCGGTGATTCTTTGAAGGTTCCTCTTCCATTTAATCTCTCTCCTTATCATTCCCCTTGCTGTTTGTTCTGATAGCACCATTATTATGTGCCTTTAAACTCTCTTGCAACTTCCTCCAGTTCAATAGTTCTTTCACTCTGTTGCTTACCTTGCTGGGTTTCCCCCTTCCCTTCGCTTCTGTGCTGAGAACTGCTGTCTGAAGCTGTTTCCACAGATTAGAGTTACACTTCTCAGACCTGCATTTTTGTTTTTAAAACACAGCTGTAAGCTTCTGAAGTCAGAACTCGGCCCTTTTTTGATCTGAATCTCCAGTGCCTTAGGTCAGTGTATAATCTGCCCGAAAATATGTTCATGAGGGAGGTGCTGCAGCATCCCCAGGCTACCTGCTTAGTGCCCCATGCTTTGGGGACCAAGCTGCTGCTCTGAGCTTTGCCCCACCCATCTGGACCTTACTGCCACCATGTGCTCTGGAGACTCTGCTGCCGGCCCCACGCTCTGGGGACTCTGCTGCCATACCCGTCCCAGGTCCCGGCTGCTAGCACTGCGTGACAGAGCTTTGCTCCTGGCCTCAGCTTGAGGAGATGGGGAGGAGGGAGAGGACAGGTGTAAGGGAAAGTGTCAGCACCCCCCCCCCCAAAATGTTCCCACGCCACTGAATGAGTTTGACTCACTGCGTAGCTAGAAGTGATTATTTTTCCTCTTTCTAATAGATTGGTTGTCTAAACATTTGGGAAGAGTAATGTCAGGGGCCCAATTTACACCATTTAATAGCAATTCAAGTCAGTAATTGAGATGTTAACCTTTAGTCCTGCACTTAGGACTACAAGGTTTTATTGGAAAAAGGTACGCAAATTGTGCTCTGTGTTTTTTCGGAAGAGGCTTTTCTGAAATTTGGCCTGTCTACACTGGGCCAAATTTTGGAAAAGCCTCCTCTCTCATAAGAGTCCTCCTTCCTTGTGGAGGGAGGAAAACAGGGCTTCCAAAAGAGCCTGTCTGTTCTTCTGCAAAAAAAAGTAGAAGAGCAGATGCATTCCCTGGACGTGGCGGAGTTTTTCCGGGATACCTCCTGGAAAACCCCCATGGTGTAGACATAGCTTTTGCATGAGTAAATGCCACAGAGGAACATTTGCAGCATCAGTAAAGTAGAGCAGCCTTTCTTTAATTTTCAGTCCATTGTTAAACTTGAAGTGGCAACTGCATGTCATTGCTAGGGTTGTGTGAAATGCAACACAATTTGAAGAACTTCAGAATTTGAGGATATTGCATTTTTCTCCAGGTTTTTTTAACATTGCCCTTTTGTGACAAGCCTGTAGTTTGTGCTTGGTGCTAGAAATCTAATTCGTGTTGCAACCTGTTGTACAGGTTTTTTTTAGCGGGTCTGTTCTTCAGCGGGTCTTTTCTTTCTGTTGTCTGTTCTTGGCTTGTCTGTGTGCCCTTGTTAGAGGTTTGTTTAAAAGGTCCTTGTTCTGAGTCTCTGCATTACAGCAAGGTCTTGGTGCGCAGAAAACAGTGTTACATTGGGCAGCTTTGGCTGTCTCCATTCCTTGGCTCTGTACTTCACTGTCTGGTATGTTCGTATCTCTAGCCGAGTTAATTAAAAGGTGGGCTTGTTCGGAACAGCTCGTGTTGCATAATTGCCTGTAAATAACATAGCGCACGTCTACAGGGAAGAATGCAGGGAATTTTCAGATTCCTTTTTGACTTGAAAGCTCATCCATTTGAGTTTGTGGAAATGACAATGGCTATTGTGCGCGATTACTATCTTACTGCAGCCCTGGGGGGAGGGGGTTTGCAGTGGTCAGAAGGCGGAAGTTGTTCCTGGAGAGAGATTCCTGGTGTAATATTAAAACTATCTGTAGGACAGATGCGGCTGATGCACTAGTCCAGTGGTTACCACCTTTTTTAAAGGGAAACTGTCAGAAACCAGAGCTCCTTTGTGGGCTGTTCATAGCAGGGTGACTCAAGTGACAGGACAGAGGACCTCATCTCCTAACTCATCAGTTTCCTGGCTTATTTGCAGGTCCCTTCAATGTGGCCCCCAACCCTGTTTTTGGTGTAACACGCTTTGCGCCTGTCTGAGGTTGCCCTGGGCCCAACCTATATGTTCTATCAGTGTTTCTCAACCACTGGTAGGAGTACCCTTAGGGGTACTCGAGAGAAGTCTGGGGGGGGTATGTCAACACAACTGAAATTTGGAGAGAGCTGAATTTTTGTTTTAAGTTTTACAGCGCTTTATTATTTTTGTACTTCTTACATCCAAAAATTTCATTGCCTGCCTGGCTACGATTAAGTTGTTTAAACAAATGTGTTGCAATGGTAGAAAAAAATATTCTGTGTCTGAGAACTGGGGGTACTTATTTTTTAAAAAGGGGTACTTTATTTTAAAAGGTTGAGAAACACTGTGTTAGAGGGTTCTCCCCCTCCTTGGCTGCATGCCCGGGGGTCTATTGGTATCCTAGCAACCCACACTGCGCCAGGGAGACGAGTGACTCATGGCTAGAGGCCCTGTTGCTGCTCATGAGATTACAAAGCTGGCTTGCCTGGCCAGCAGTTGGATGTTACCTGCTTGTTGGCTGTTACGTCCAAGCAGGGCCATAGCGGAAAGGGCTTTCCTTGTAAATTCCCCTCTTCCGTCCCCATTTTTGTTTTGGTTTTCTGGTCCCAGATGAGGAAGGGAACATGTTTGCTTATTTCAAAGGACCCTCAGGTTTGGACCCCAAGCCCTGTCCTTCCCCCAGTGCTGTAGCATTTCCAATAGGCAATGCACTTCATTCACCCTCCGTTTGGGAGCGGTCACAAGGCAGCACTTCAGCTCTGTGCTGCCTGCAATAATGGGGCTTGTGGGCAGTTGTTAATTCATCCTGGATGGTGAGATCCCCATTAAAAGTGCTTGATGTGAGTATAAAAAGAACATGTGTGGAGAGAATGTGCATCTTTAAAAGGATACAGGTCATCTTTGGGGAGAGGGTGGTGGTGAGGCTGCTGAACCATCTAGGTACCACATCCACTTCTTAATAGTTTTTTGTCATCCCTTTTAGCTGGTAAGAATCTGGGGTCTGGGGCTCTTTCGGAACAAACAGCGTGTGCAACCTGGAATGTGTCAGCCTCTCTGGGCTTGTGTTAATCGCCCCTGTTTGCTTCTTCCGGCAGGGGCAGTACTGCGACATTTGCACATCGACAAACAGCAACAAGGCTCACCCCATCACCAATGCCATCGATGGAACGGAGCGCTGGTGGCAGAGTCCTCCCCTTTCCCGGGGGCTGGAGTTCAACCAAGTCAATGTCACCTTGGACCTTGGGCAGGTAGGTAATTGAAAAGGGTTTGCGGTGTTTTTAAGTTGCCGGCTGTTGTGGTTGGGAACCTGCCCTCTTGGGTGTCTTTAAAGAGCTTGTTATGTCAATGGTACAGAAGAGACCGAATGTGGCTGTGATGACTGGAGGACAGGGAGATCCCTTTGAAGGTCGTCCCAGGGTGCAGATGAGACCTTAGGGTCTAAAAATCTAAATGCAATCTGTGCATTTACCTGCCACACAACCTCCCTAAGCATTGGCCACAGCAGTCACACAAGAATCACAAAAACTTGCGGCACGAAGTAATAGTGCCCACTTTGAAACTGTTCCCCTGGAGAGTCTTTTGGCTCACTTGGCTACCATGTTGGACAGAAACTTCACCGCTGAATTTCTTGTCGCCGTATTCAAAGCAAGAGCTATGGCTGGCCCGCAGGTGTTAAAAAGCTTGTTGCAAAACATTAATTAGTGTATCTAGACTGTGGAGTTTTAAAACATGAAATCAACTTTAAAGGTCTTATGACAAAAATTGGCAACCGAGCTTTGTTCTTTAATGTTGTTAGGGAAAAGAACTAGCACTGTAATAATGCTAGCTACCAGCCCTCACGGCTGCCCATGTTTGTGGCACCTGCACATGAGGAGAATGATTCTTCTGGAAAGAGCAGGTTATTTTATAAACCTTTCTTAGCGGAGGGGAGGGGACCCAAGGAATAAACCGTTTCTGAAAACAAAACTGGACTGTTTTGTAAACAAGAAACCACAAACTCTGCTTAGTGACCCAGGTCTTTTCTGTGGGCCTCCACTTCTGCGTATAGATAGCACCCTGGCTGCACGGTTGGTGTCTGACGTATCCAAAGAACTCTTCCGCACCCACAGAAGCTTCTGAACAGGAGTGCATGGTGCAATATCCCTGAGAGCAGGGGCACTAGGGGAGACTTCTGCTTCCAAATGCTTGTTCCCCAGTATGCTGTGTAGATTAACTTAGGCTGCTGTTGATGCTGTAGAAGGTTTTGCCTGTCTCAGAGCGCTCTCCTGAAATGGACTGTTTGAGGGTCTCTGGGGCCTATTGCTTAGGCAGAGGGGGACGCATTTTAAGCCAATCACCTCATTTTAAAGTCCACCTTGTTTGATAGCCACCATCAGGGGAGCAGGGGGGCCTGGATAGGGGTGTATTGACATGAAAGGAGCTTATCTTCAGGCTTTTCATTTCAAGAGAGGTCCTGCAGTCTGCTGGGAGATCTGGCTAGTAGCCCTGGCTTCCCAGCTACTTGAATAGAGCCAGGCGGAGGAGGTAGTCAGTGTGCTGTAAGCAGTTTACTCCTCAGAATTCAGAGAGCTGGGCATTTGCCTCAGGGTTTATGATGATGTAGCACTTCTCACTGCTGCGGCACCCAAGAGCCCTGGCTGAGAGCAGACTTTCAGTGCCAATATTGAGATTTCTCTGACCTCTGCTAGTGGGAAAAATACAATGACAAGCAGTTTGAGGTGGGGCTTGACTACTGGGCCTTCTGCTGACAAAAGATGGAGAGAAAGTTGGAACCAAATGTTTGTAGCCTGTGACAGGTGTAAGCCCCCACCTGATTTGTAGCCATATTGGGTTGTTTTTTTCTGGATCGGATATGGAGGCTGGTGAATAAAGGCTTAGCACAGCTCCTGTATTGTGTGGCTTTGGTAGCATGGCCATTATGAAGGCAGTGGTGGAGTTATATTGAGGGGGCAAAATTTCAGGTGTATGGACGGAGTGTCACATTATTTATAGTCTGCTTGCTTGAAATAAATTCAGAGGCCTACATATGCCGTGTGTGTGTGTGTGTGGGGGGGGGGGGGGTACTGTGCACAAAAATCTTTCCCCTACAGGGGATGAGTGCTCAGTTGCCTCCATTGTTTTAATCCTAAGTTGTACCCCCTGATTTTTAGAAATACTCAAAATTTCTACTTATCCTTTTGAGCGGCGTCTCCAGGATTTCCTATAAATATGTTCCTGCCATGTATAATGCTAGCATAGCTTTCCTGCACACTGTGGACAAGGATATCTTTTTTCCCAGAGACCCTTGCTGGCTAAGCTGTGGAATCCATGTTACCGCTTTCCCCAAACATCCCCATAATGCCTTGATCAGAATCTCAGATTTAAAATACAGTTCTTGGGAGGCTGAGAATCCTTACGCACACTGGCGAAGGAGGCTCTCCTAATTCAGTTTCCAAAGTAGCTGACCTCCACTGTGTCCCTCTGAAACACTCCAAATGCAGGGCTTTTTTTGTGAGGCAAAGAGAACAGGAGAGCTTTCATGTCTTCTGACTTGAGGACATAGGTGGAAATTTGCTTGCTCCAGCTTCTGTCTGTCTACCTGTGGGAGGGAAGGAAGCAGGAGAGGGTTCCAAAACCTTTCAAGTCAGGGCTGACATTCCTCTCCCCTCTTGATTTTTCCAAGCAGTGCCTTTGGCTGTAGGCAGCAGTGCACTCTGTGGAGCAGATGGCTGGCAACCTACTGAGAGCACGTCTTCACTCGCTGCACCGGAGATTGCTCTTCTAGTGTTTGATTTAGTGGGTCTAGTTAAGATCCATAAATCGACCACTGGAAAAAAACAAACAAAAAAAAAACCCACATCTTTTGGAATGCATCCATGGCCATTTACTCTGTGATTTATGCGTTTCTGTTACTGATTTTTTTTTTTTAAAAACGCACCTTCAAACTAATCCCAGTGTTTATCTATCTGTTCTTTTAGGCTCTTCAGTAAGTGATCAATATGCGCAGCCTTTGAATAATCTAAAATGAAATGGATTTGGAGTGTGCATCTGGTGGAAGTTACTACCTAGAGCCCCCTCTGATAAGGGATAGCCGCCCCTTGAGAAGGGTTACATCTTTTTAAAATACAGAGGAAAGGAATTTTTATTTTCATACAAGGTTGGTGCTAGACCAGTAAACAATGCCCCCACTTCTCGTTTTGATGCCCTGGCTGACAGTGTAAAATATATTCGGGGTTGCATTCAGGTCGCTGACCTATGAATAAAATAATTTTAAGTGAGATTAAAATGGATGACCTCCCTATTTTAGACCGAATATGGGAGTTGAGGAATGTTAAGTGCTAGGTGAGGACCAAGTGAATGATTTATCGTTTTTACCAAGAGCACTTTGATAATTTAAAAATAGTTTATTTTAATCCAAGTTTTAAATAGACACCTTGCAGGACCCATATATTAGTAAAAGGAGACATTTTAATAAAGATGGGATTTTCTATTTGGAATATCCTGTTGAATGTTTTAATTGTCCAATTTGCCCACAAATTTTAGCTTTATTTTGAAAGTGGGTGAAGCATATAAACATGGTCCATAAAACTAACCCTGTTAACTCTTACAAATCAAGGCAAGGTTTTAACTTATTTAATAAATACTCAGCAATCTGGATTATTATTACAATTTTTTTTTTGCTGGACAGGACTGCGGATTGGCCACAAAGAGTAACCAATAAAAGGCAGGCTGTCACACCTACGCATATGTGAAGCACTCTGTCATCTCTAAAGAGACAAAGGCAAATGGAAGGTCAGAGATGAAGAGAAGTCTGCTTTCTTCCTCTAGCAGTGCCACATAATATGCCAGAGTAGGGGGTGATTTAGGTACTTACAGGTGTAAGTGTAATCAAAGGGGAATAAATATTTGATAATAGGCCCTTCAATCTCACTGAGAAAGGTATAATGTAATGCAGTGGACAGGAGTTGAAACTGGAAATAAGGTATACATTTTTAACAGCCAGGATAATTAACCACGGGACAATTTACCAAGGGTCATGGTACATCCTCCTACACTAGCAATTTTTAAATCAAGATTGAACACCTTTCTAAAAGAGGTGTTCTAGGAATTATTTGGGGGACTTTATATGACAGAGGTGAACATAGGTTGCTCTGGCAGCAGCAGGAGGGATGTGGTGCCTTTAACCTGCCTGCCTCACCTGGCTACCTGCTGCTTAATGTGGCATGCAGGGTCACCTGGCAAAGAAGCTCTGGGAGCTGGCAGGAGCTTGACTAGGAGAGTGCACCGCAAGCTGTGCCACACAGCATGTCCAAATTGGTCTTACCGGGGTGCATCGCTTTACTTTCACTTCTAGTTGTGCTAGCAAAAAGTTTGGGAACCGCTGTTCTAAGGCCTGTGGTATCCAGGTGGTCAGACTAGATCATCATAATGGTCCTGTCTGGAATCTATAAAAAAAGAGGGGCCTGAAGGCACACAGAGTTGTCAGACCCTGCTCTCTTAGGCCTGAGATTCTCCCGCTCCCCCCCCCCCCCCCCCCCAAACGGAGGCTGCCAGACAGGAAGAAATGTGGGCTTAAGAGAACAAATACCTGAGAGCATATAAATCAAGGCACGCTGCAAAATTTCAACATGAAGTTCTACCCAGTGTCTGGTTCAGGGGAGACATGGAAGCTCCAGCACCACCCCAGGCGAGCAACGCTTCTGTGGGAGCAGGGACATGAATCAGTCCATCTCTACCAGTGCTGCAGTTATTAACCTCAAGCAAGTGCCGGCATGAAGGCACTTCCTCTTCATGGCTGCATGCATTTTACACCATGCAACTTACCATGAAATACTGACAACTCTCTGGAGAAGGTGAACCAGGCTAAGGCTCATGTCAGGCTCTGGCAGGGAGCCAGCCGCTCACAATTCTTGAAACCTTCTGATTTATTACAGTGCTAGCGCCAGGAGTCTGCTGAACTAAAACACCTTCTGTTGCGTCCCCTCCTTCTCTGCCCCTGGTTGTACATAGTGATCAACAGAACTATGGTGGTGATTCATAGTCACTTGTGCACTCTTGGTGTAACATAAGGCTCCAAGGCTCTCCGAGAGACTCCTTCCCCTTCCCCAGCTGGCCTGCTCAGCACTTGTACAGTAAAGCCAACATATCCCTGCACTGGCTGACTTTCTATGAGAACTGCAGCACGCAGCAAGCTGCCTCTCTGCCTAACACTCAGGTGAATGCTGGACTGGACTCATCTCACTCAGGAAGGCTTCACTGAAGGGCAAAACCCAGGTTCCTGCCCCAATGACTCTCGTGTCCACACACAAAAACTTCACTGGAGTGATTTAAACATGGGCTGGCTGGTGTGACATGGGAAGGAGGGTTGGAACCCACGGTTCTGCTTTGCTATGAGGATCCAGGCTAAGCCGCTTGAGTGCTGCCAATTCTCCAGTGCTTTCCCAAAGTTTACCACACATGCTCAGAAGAACCCAAGTTCAAAATCACAGTGAGTCAGGTTACTGCAGCATGCGGCCCACTGGAGTTCTACAGGTGGCCCATGAGACATTTTGTTTACTGTTGCTCACACTGTGCAGGGTTGCCAGATTCTACTGGTTTTCATCTAGGTACAGGTTGAACATCTCTAGTCTGGCATCCTTGGTACCTGATCAATGCTGAACTAGAACTGACAAACTGTGGGAGGTCAATATTGTCCAGCAGAATTAACCAACATTTCTACTGGGCTCTAAGACATTTAGGGATACACTAGAGTTAAATAACAGCACAGAACACCGAGAGCCAGCATGGGTAGCTATAAAACTTTATGGGACAATGGAAAACTTGGCCACGCCCATGCTATGAGGACATACACCTAACTAAACAAATGCTGGACCACAAATGTTGCCCTACCCAAAGAGTGCTGGTCTAGAGAGGTTTAACCTGTAGTTTTTCCTCCTACCATTATTACTAAAGTGACACTCATGTAAAGCAAGTTGACAGAGAGCCATGCGCTGCTCCTGTATCCAATCACAGTACTGCTATGGTTCAGTCAGCACACCCTGCAAATTCTAGGCCCGTAAGTGCAGTGAGCAAAACTATCTTATCCCAGGATACTATCTTGATTATGACAATCTTGCGGCCCACCAACATGGATAGCCACTCACGTGACCCACTCACTAGCCTAGGTTGCCCATCACTGCTTTACACTCTACAGCAAAGACACCCTCACAGACCAAAATGTTTCACTAGCAAGGCTCAGTTTCCTTTCACTTAAAGAGAATTGTTGTCTTTCACGCAGTGTAGAGAATCATCACTAACACTCCCATCTGCACTATAACGTGCAGCCTCTGCACCAAAAATATTATCATGTGGCTTGATCCAGTCTGTGAATGGGACCAAACTATCTGATGGGACCACTCTATGCAATGATGCTGTAACTTAGTGCTAATGTATACCAGCTTCATCCACCAAGGAAAGCCAACCTTTGGTACAGCATGGTGCCGTAGCATTTTGTAGCATGACATGCTCAAACAATCTCCAGACTACTTATCCGAGAGAGTCAAAATGTTTGGAAGCTTTAAAAGTGAGTTTATGATCAACAGTGAAAAAATAAATAATAATAATAATAATCTGTTCTCTATTTAGTCTCCACCAACAGCTTCCAGTGCCAATTTGTTATTTTTTTTAAATAGTTGTAAATAGAACAACTCGTTTTGTTTCTAGCTGCCAGATCTCAGCCAGGTATCAGAATTCTCTCCCCCCTCCCCTTTTCTTGGCATCCTCTGTATCACATCCAACAGCAGTTCTGAAACCAGAGCTCTGCTGTCACAGAGGGTGAAGGAGCAGATGCAGCAAAGCTGGAACAACTTCTCCCAAGCAGATTATGTATTTGATTACCTTTTGCTCATTCTACGATGAGACCTCTCTGATCTACCCTGCCAATGAAGCCATAAGGTGGCCGACCTGTGTTTTATAAACTGCTGTTCCTTGGCTGCAAAGAATATTCCTCCCTCTCCCCTTCCCATTTCATCATCCTAGCAAAGAAAGAGCGCAAGTTCTCTGGACACAGCCACTGAAAGCAGAGATCAACAGGCTGATGAACAAATTAATCAACTCCCCTATCCCCATGATGCTGTCAAGTACATAGATACAGGAAGTAGGGATGTGGGGGTGCACCCCCAAGTTTTGCACCCACGGTCCTGGCTGCTGGCTCCTCCTCCAGAGGAGTGGGGGTACTGCTGCCCCAGGGCCCATTCCTGCTCCACAACTGCCCCCCAGCTGTAGCCCCAGCCTGGAGTGGTGAGGGGCACTGACAGGCCTGGTTAGGGGCACGGAGCTCAGCACCTCCACCCTAAAAATTCTTCCAGCACCACTGGACAAGTGCTGGAGAAACTTGGCTCTGGTTGGTAATTAAGCAGGAATAACTCAGGATATGTCCAAGCAGAGTCAATAAGAGCCATGCTGGCATCACCCCAGAGTGCAGACCCAATCTACAATAATGGAAGGGGTATTTCCCATCAGTGTGGGAATAACTTCCCCTTGAATGATGGTAGCTCTGCCCAGGGAAGGCCTCTTCCGTCAACAAAGCTGCATCTACACTGGGCATCAGGTCAACATAGCTGTGTCAGCCAGGCGTGTGTTTTTTTTTTTTTTTTCACACCCCAACTAATGTAGCTATCATGAGTTGCAGCATCTGATGAAAAGCTTAAAAAATGAGTGGTCCTGTAGCATCTCTGATGAAGTGAGTGCAACTAATGAAAGCTTTGCCATAATAAAATTGTTAGTCTTTAAGGCACTATCGGACTCCTTGTTGAAACAGACTGACACGGCTACCTCAAACTTGATGTAGCTATGTGATCCCAACAACTAAGCGAAGGCCAAGCCTCAAGAGACACACTGACAGCAAGGAAGCACAATGACAAATGAGCAGTGTTGGAAAAAAAAATATCACTTTCCTGACCCTAACGCCCCCTGGGACTTTCCAGTATCTACTGCAGTGCGCTGACCCCAGAACTTTCCATATGTCTACGCTGATCCACCCTGTACCTCAACCTCACAGCTATAAGGGAATTTCAAGGCATCCAAGGAATTTCAAACACTTCTCTTCCAATTACAATAGGCTCTTCTGGCACATGCCTTACAGATATAGTAGGACCCCAGGGAGACCTTTCTTTACCTTCCTATCTCTCAGCCATAGCCTCAGGTCAACAAAGGAAACTATGCAGGATTCTGTAACCCTTCAGCAACACTTCTCACCAGCTAACCCCAACAAGAAAGTGACGAGAACCAGGGGCCAATGCGGTGTATGCAGTAAAGGAATGCCAGTTTGTCCATACAATATAGGGTTACCATTATGAGGAAACTGCCAGAAATGGGCTGCTACCAGGTGCTCTTGCAAAGGCCTGCACTGGGTATTTGTGGAGGACCAGTGAATGCAAACATTGGACATGGCAAGGAGGAGTAAGAGTCATTTTATAGGGGGTGACAACAAGGAGTCCGGTGGTACCTTAAAGACTAACCAGCACTTATTTATGGCACTTATTTAAGGCAGGGCTACTCAACACGTGTCCTGTTTCTTTGCGGCCCATGGCCCACGCGGTTTGGGTTTACCCGGGACTCAACACGTGGCCCACGGGTCGGATCCTTTGAACATGGCCTCCCCTGGGAACACACTCCACAATGGCGAGTCAATATAATGGTCTTCTCTTGATATGCCTTTTAGTAGTTAAATTCCTGAACCGTTATTGCTCAAAGTGCTGTCATATGGGTGGAAATTGGGTAAATATTCCATTTTATTAATATTAGCAGAACTGACTTAAATGGGGCCTGTGTGTTCTGTAGTCTTGCCTTAATCTTTGTATTCATGCCCATCAGTGTGAAAAGCTATTTGCATATATTTTCATATATATTTGCATGTATATGCAACCATATTTAAGTTGCAGCCCTCAACATGTGCTGAGTATCACTGTGGTCCCCAGGGCTTCCAAAGTTGAGTAACCCTGAAGGGATTCTTTCACTATAATCCACCAGTTGCTATCAGTGTTCTCACGGGATTCTCCCCATGACCTAACTGGTGCAGTGATGAAATCCCACCCATTACCAAGAGAATGAGGGGGTGGGAACTGAACAAGGAAACCTCAAAGTGCACGGTGGGGCAAAAAGAAAACACAAAGATGAAAGTTTTACCAGGGCAGAATTTTTTTCTTGTGTCCCAACTTTCCTCCTATATTATACCCAATCCTGGATTTTCAGTCTCACACTCCCAATCTAGGAAGCACATTAGGATGCAGATGAAGAGTTGAGCCATCAAAGCTTCAGGCCAGGTCTACACTAGACCTGGAAGGTTGGTCAGCTTAAGGCACACAACTCCAGCTATGCAAAAACTGTAGCTGGAGCCCGCTTACCGTAAGCCATGCTTGGTGCCATCCCCACAGAGGGAGTCATAGCAGTCATAGCAGGGCATTAAATTGAAAATGTGGTTACAAACCACCTCCCCAAGTAGAGTCGCTAATAGTGCTGTAGCCCGGTTCACAGTGGCACTTTACAGAGCTGTAACTTGCTATGCTCGGGGGAGGGGGGGTGAGTGCGTTTTCACACGCCGGAGCCAGAAAGTTACAGCACTGTTGAGTGCCAGTGTAGACCTAGCCTTAGTCAACAAAATGCTTTGCTGCTTGAACAGGCTTTTGTGAAGTGGTCAGTTTGTCTTAAAGGGCCCAACATGCCCTGCTGCAGCGAGAGATGCTGCGGAGCCAGGACTTCTGTACACTTTTTTTAAAATCTTTTAGAAGTGTGAGGACCATCAATAATCATCTCTCTTCTTGCTGCAAGACCTTTGTAGGGAGGACTAGTGGGGCTTAGGGATGTGTATTGTGATCTCTTGCACCTCAGTTGAAGGGGTGAGGTGTAAAACCTTTTCAGCAAAATCTCAGAGGGATAGCTGTGGTGTTCTGTAACTTTAAAAACAAGTTGTCCTGTGACATCTTAAAGACTAACAAAAATATATATAATATCATGAGCTTTCCGGGGCAAAACCCACATCAGATGAGCTTGTTTTGTCCACAAAAGCTCATGATACTATATCTTTTTGTTAGTCTTTAAGGTGTCACAGGACTACTCTTTCTTTGTAATAAAGGCATTCTTTCTTCAAAGTGCCTGTTAAATTCTCCTCTGGCTCCAGTTGGTATCACAAATAAAGCACTTGACTAAACATCCCTTCCCCTCTTCACTCTCTTGTGTCCCTGGCTCTTCAGTCACATAATAGCTATCAGAGACAGGACTTGAATTTTGAATATTTAAAAATGACAAGCAAACCATCCCTCAGTCTGAGCACTTTTGACTGCCCAATACTTTTCCATATTCCTTGGAAACAGTGGATGGGGATGATTCTTTTCTTTCATTTTGAAATAAGACAGCTACTAAGCCCGTTGGGGGGCAGATGTTTTTTATTTTTCATGTTGCTACAAAAGTAAAGGAAAAAGGTGGGAAGGAGGCAGGTGTGCTTGAGAGAGATCAAATATTTTTTTTAAGTTGGCACAATACTCCATAATGAATATTCCTTTGTCTGCAAATATTATTTTTCCCCTGTTTGTTTTAAACTGACATTGAAATGCATCTGCTTTTGAAGAACTCATTGACTATTTCAAAGCTGCCATTCCCAGCTCTTATGTTGGCAACTCTCCCTTTCTGCTGATAAGGAGCGATATTTTTTTGAAGATCTAACACTCCATTTGCAGCTTTGACCCATCCATGCGTAGTACCAACTCCTCTGGATTCCTAGTGCTGAAGCAGAGCAGATAAGCTGGTGGGAGCTGGCTGGGCCTTAGATCTGAATCTCTATAGCCCTTCTATGGGATGATGTGCCAAACCCATTCTGATAACCTCATGACATTGTAAAAGAAACAGAATTCCCCTCTGAAGCAAACACAGACCAACCAAGGAGCTGTGGCTTCCTCTTTTATTTCCACCATCATTATCCAATTATCATTTTGATTGGTTGTTTGCTACAGAGAAAAGAATGCAAAGGCTAAAATTTTAAATACAACATGGCACATGCGGTTGTAATTTGTATGGCATTTATTTGCGAGCTGATGTGTGTTTAAGTAGCTGTCACAGCTTGTGGCCTTCTCCAGTGCTTACTGAATTTTTTGCAAAACCTTCAATAGGGGTTGCATATTAAGAGAGCAAATCTCCAGAAAAAAAGAAACCCCCACATCAGAAGCTAAACATGTCCTAGTTCACAGAAGCATCTTCTCAGTAGTGGGTACCCTAGGGTGAAATAGAGACTTGAGTTTCCAGGGTGACAATGTGGCTAAGGGAACTTCTAATATTCAGGGTTTGGAGAGATTTGTGCTGCAATATCATAGCAATAACCAGCACAATACCTTGCTTGTTATTGCATGTGGTACTCTCGGGCACTGCCAGTAGCTGTAATCAGAACCATGCTCATGTAGAGAGTGACTTTTTACATTTATAATGGTGCTTATTGCTCTGAAGGGATTAGGAGTGCAAACGAATTGTTGATTTTACAATTAATGGATTAACCTAGGTTTATCGGTTAATCTGCTTGACTACTCGCATTTCCTGCCCCCCCCGCCCTGCCTCTGTATCAGAGGCAGCAAAGGGGGTGGGGTGGGGAAACAGGAGCTGGTGCTTGGGGGAGCCAGTTTAAAAGCTGGCTCCCCTCCTGAACTGGCTTCCGCCTGGCACCCCGTGCTGCTGCCTCTGATACAGATGCAGCATAGAGGCAGCAGGGCGGGATGACGGAGCTCTCCGGGGGTGGGGCTGGATTGCACTGGCTGCTGGCCTTGCCCCCAGGGACTATAGAATAGTCAAGTAACCACTAAGAAGTCATGTAATTACTTAGCTATTGGGTAATTGGATAGTTAACATCCCTAGAAAGTATTTCAAAGCACTTTATTCCTATGTCTAGTGTTGCTGAAATGCTGTTACCTCTGCAGTGGAAAGGTGGCAGCCAGCTATGGAGAAGTTCAGTTTTGGCCAAAAAAACTCCAGCAAACCCTCACAAAGGTGCCATGTCTGAAAATACACAAGATTTTGCTATTGCTTTTGGTCTTTATTTAAGAGGGCCCCTGCTCACAGACTGCCTGGTATTCAGAAAGGCTGAATTGACCTGCCTGGATTTGACCTGTGGTTCCAGGAAACCAGGATGGTTTATACCAGGGGTTGGCAGCCTTTCAGAAGTAGTGTGCTAAGATTTAACGTATCCACTTCTATTTATGGGTCTGTGTGCCATTGATACTTTTTAAAGCCAATAATAGTCTTACTTACATTTTAGCAGCTTCATTAATAAATAAATTAAGGTGAAGATCTTAGCGTTTAGTGTGATCTTTGGCCTTGCTTTCCCATGCTGAGTCCTCCAATCTCTGGCTCATAGTTTGATACTTTAAGTAGCACACAAGCCTCTGTCTCCAGCGCTGCTCTGCTGGTGGTGATGATGGAAGAATGGCGGCCTGATTTCCCCACTGCAGCAGCAGCTGCCACCATAGCAGCTCCCCAGCACTCCCATGCTACTCTGCAGCCCCCGGTTCACCCCCAGTAGCCGCCCCGCAGCCTGCCTGAGGAACAGCTATCACGCAGCCCTAGCCCAGCTCCAGCCCTTCCCCAGGGCTGAAGCTGGGGCTATGGCCATGTGGTGACTTCCCATCTGTCCTGGGTAGTGGTCCGGCTGCCTGAGGAGCAGCTGCCACCGCAGCCGCCATGTGGCCCTGGCCCCAACCCGGCCCGCGGAGGAGCCGCTGCCACAGCCACGCAGTCCTGGGCCAGCCCTGGACACCGGAGGAGCTGCTGAGGAGCCGGTGCTTCAGCCCCAGCCACCTCACCCCCAGTAGCCACCTGCTGGAGGGGTCTGAGCTCCCACTGCGTGCCACTCAAAATTGGCTTGCGTGTCACTTTTATGGCGTGCGTGCTGTACGTCGCAGCCCCCTGGCTTATACCATGCTGGATGGCAGCATTGTGTACCACTGAAGTGCTAGCGTAACCTGCACACCTACTGGGTGTGGGTCACAGTCCCATGTAGTGACACTTAGACCACTTACTGGAAGAATGAGTAAGCTGGCTTTTAGCTCAAGCTGTAGAGGCTCATGCACGAAGTGCCAAAAGTCCCAGATTTGGTTCCACCTATTGGTGTTGCAGTCGAATGTGTGATTTCCCCCCCCCCCCCCCAGAATTTTGTAAATTGTATCTCGCTGCTGCTTTTAATTGCAGCTTTTAGAGAGCAATGAAGAGAAACTAGACTGATTACTTAAGCCTGCTGTGAAGCCATGCTATCCTACCGCCTTAGGCCAGCCACTTCTATTATACTTCCTGAGGATCCGAAGGAAGCCTTAGGGTGAGTTCTAGCCAGAGAGGTCAGGGTGCTGGGAGCTGGGAAGGTCAGCAGGTTTGGCTTGTAATTAATAGCTGGAAGGCAGGCACTGTAATTTTCTTGCTGTTCTCCTTGCAAGTGCCTGATTGGTAGCTCAGCAGGTAAACAAGAGCTTTGCTTGAACTGGGTGTAGATGTGTACTCTGGGGGCAGGCTGCATTTGGTCTGTCTGAAAAATTGCCAGTGCTGGGTAAGTTAAAACAAACCATAACTGTCCGGGTCACCATTGCTGTTTGCCCAGAGAGACCTGTATTTTCCTAGTTCAAGCAGATGTGAGAGGAAAGTTTCCCGAGTAGTTTAGCAGGTAAGATGAGGAACTTGGCAAGAATGGGTCTATTCCTAGCTCTGTCACCAACATGCTGCCTGCTCTTAGGCAAGTTGCTTAGCCTTCTCCATGCCCCAGTCTCCTTATGTGTAAAATGGGAATAATACTGACTGGGATCTTTGTGTGGGTTATAATGAGGGTCCTTGAACAAAAGGTGCCTTAAACTCACAAAAATAGGACAACGATAAAAGAACAATGGCCATTTATTGCGTATGTACCTCATGTATTCTAGACTAGTTCTTGCCAATACTGTGTGCACCTCTTCCTTTGGCCTGATGACTGGGTTTTGTGGAGTTTATTTAATTTTTTCTGCATTGCTAACTGACACTCCCTGGCAAGTCACATTATCATTCTCTGGCTCATGGGTTTGTTGGGTGTCCTTAGGGTCATCTGTTTGTGATGACCTCTGGGTGGATTGTGGACAGGAATCAAATTAGGAGCTTGAGTAAAATTGTCTAAACCCCTAAAGATTGTGTTTTTGCTTCATTTTATCCCTTTGTTGTCATTCTGGAATCCAGTTTCTTATTTTCTTTCTCCTCTCCATCAAATGAGTTCTGTTCTACTCTCTTCATATCCTTCCCATTCTCATTTCTCTCCCCTTCCCCATGTTTTGGTCTCTCTTGCAGGTTGTTCCTAATCTATTCCTTTCCCTTTTGCCCTCATCCCCTCTTTTTGCAACTAGGCATGTAAAATACCATTTAATTAGTTAACTGGTTAAATTTACGTTGTATGTCAGTTCCTTTGTAAAGTGCTTTGGACCCTTCAGAATGAAGAATGCTGTGCCAAGAAAGATGCTGGGTGAGACTGGCAAAAGGTTTTAGGGCAGACATCTGTGTGGCCCAGAAATGCACCTAAGCTGCGGATCCAGTTCGTGTAATCGCAGGAGCAGACAGACAGGGGCGGCCCATGACTATAGGCTGACTTGGCCGTCGCCTAGGGCGCCGCCTTCAAGGGGGCGTCCGATGATGACGTCACTCCATTGACAACCGTGCAGGTGGGGGTGCTGGTCGTGCATTCCGCCTGGGGTGCCAGCTGCCGCAGCCCACCTCAGGCCGCTTCTGCAGACAGAGTAACTAGGCATGCACATCCCAGATAGGAATGTTAAATATCAGTTAATTGAATAGTCGAGTAACCTCATGAATTCTTATTGGTTAGTCGACTATTCTATAGTCCCTGGGGGCGGGGCTGGCAGCCAGTGCGTTCCCCCTGCCACTCTGCACTGTTACCTCTGTGAGGTGCCAAGTGGGAGCTGGCCCATGAGGGGAACCCATTTAAAAACTAGCTCCCTTGTAGATTGGCTGCCTGTTGGCCTGTGCTGTTGCCTCTGATAAAGAGGCAGCAGTATGGGGTGGCAGCAGCCCCTGTCTAGGGTGGGGTTTGAGTTCCTGGACCTGGTGTGAGCCAGAAATGAGTGGGGCTGCCTGCCCATCTGGCTCCTAGTACACTTTAAATGTAGAGCCGCAGCGGGGGTAGGTCCTGGACCCGGCGCAAGCCAGGACTGAGTCGGGCTGCTGGCCAGTCTGCTAAAAAATTTACTGGGGTGGGGAAGGGAAATGTGTGTAGTCTATAGCATTAACTTATAAGATTTTGCTAATTGGTTAATCGACTACACTATTACATCCCTAATCCCTGAACCGGATACGTTCACACACAACTGAGACAATTTTAGATTCATGCTGGGAGCATCATTTTGTGCCCACCCTTTCAGCAAAGTCAGCTGATTTTCTTGCACTTACCTGTCACTTGTGAACATCAAGGGCAGTGTTGCCAATAGGGAGTGTGCTGTGGAATGCAATGGGAAACAGTTGCGGTTCAGGAAGCAGCTGTGTGGGCTTCCTCCCAGTGTCCTGCTAGCTACTGTATCCAGCCCTGATCTGGAGAAATTCCTTGGTTGCAACCATCCTCTTCTCGGCCCCCTGGTGATACTGCCCATTGTGCTCTCTGTAATGGACACCTGCTTACTGGGGAGTGGACTGAGTCTCCTCTGTCCCAAGGAGAGATCATGTCCCCATGGGACGTGATAGTGTAAACTCGTAAAATTAACCAGTGAGCCTGGGGCTCATTGGTTAACCTTCATGGTTACATGCAGGCCTCCTCCCCATCCTCCGCTGCTGCCTCTATCAGAGGCAGCAGCAAGGGGGACAGGGACCTCCGAAAGTGCTGGGAGGGCAAGGGAAGGAGCAGGGGAGTCTGGAACACCAGTGCCCCAGTATACGAGAGGCATATGGGGAAAGAGGGGTTAAGATGGGGTGTGCAAGGAGAAACACTCATGCGGACCACTTACTAATTGTGTTGCCCCTCGCTGATGTGGAGACTGGTCATCTTTGCATTGTATGCTTGTAAAGTCTTTGTGTTCTTGTGAGTCCCATTAGGCTTCATCTACGCCAGTGGTCACCAACCAGTAGATCGGGATCTACTGGTAGATCTTGGAGCTTCTGACAGGTGATCCTGACTGGTTTGGCCAAGAGGTTATCAAGCACAGCACTTCAGCTACCCCACCCCAGCCTGCTGCACAGTTCCTGCCCTTTGCTTTGGAGCTCCCCCCTCCCCCCCCCCAGGAGCCTCCTGCTGTGCAGGGGAGGGAGAAGAGGGTGCTGATGTCAAGGTGCCCCCTCTTCTACCCTGTATCCTATCTCCACAGAGCAGAGAGGGGGCACAACAGGGCTTGGGATGGAGTTTGCTGGCTGCTTTCGGGAGTGGTGCAAGGTCAGGGCATGGGTGAGCCTGCCTTAGCCCCACTGTACCACCCCCCAGGAGCCACCTGAGATAAGCAGTGCCCAGCTGGTACTCACATCCCGAAACCCTACCCCTGTCATGAACCCCCTTCTGCAACCCAAGCCCCAAGCACCCTTGCATCCTAACACCCTTCCAGAGTCTGCACCTATAATCCCTTCTGACACCCCAACTGCCTGCCCCAGCCTGGTGAAAGTGAAGGAGGATGGGGGTGTGGGGGGGGGAGAGGATGGAGTGAGCAGGGGCAGAGCCTCAGAGAAGGGGGCACAAAGGAGGCGGGGCCAGGGTATTTGGGTTTGAGGTAGATCTTGGATTGCACTTAAATTCAAAAAGTGATCTTGTGCTTGAAAAGGTTGGAGAGCACTGATCTATGCCAAGGGTGGGAAACTGTTTTTGGGTTGGGGGCCTGCTGACCCACAGAAAAATCAGTTGGGGGCTGCACACAAGTGAAAAGCAAAAAAACAAAAAAAACCCTCACTGACATAGCCCCCAGCTGAGGAGAAAGACACTCCCCACATTCCCCTTGCACACCAGAGCCTGGGGGCCCCAGCCTAGTAGATTTTGGGTGCTTCCAGCCCCATGAAGGAGTAGCAGGGGGGTTGGAGCACCAGTGCAGGCTCCCCAATGCTGGAGTGGGGGCCCTGAGCCTTGGGGGGCCACATCCAGGCAAGCAAAGGGGCTGCATCCAGGTCCCAGGCCAGAGGTTCTCCACCTCAGATCTATGCAATTGTTCAGATCCTAGCCAAAGTTTATGCTAGCAGAACTGTGTAGTGGCAATGGCAAAGTGCAGCTAGCAGTAGAGGTGGGAGTGCTAATGCAGACAGTGCACAGACATTTCTACCACTGTGAGCTGAGCCTGCTCTGAACCATAATATAACAGTGGGAAACTTGTTGAAAAATGCTATTGTAGAAAGAGCTCAGCTTTTAGAAGGATACACTTGCCTACACATGTTGGGACTGTCTGCTAGAAATCTGCTAACCGTAACTACGGCTTCAGATACAGCATGGTCAGTGCCTTGACTGGTTGAGAGAAGAGCACAGCATGTAAATTATTTATATTACTCTAGAGTCTAGAAGCTCAATTTAAAAACATTGTGTTAGGTACTGTATATACACGTAATAATTGGCAATCCCTGTCCTGAAGAGCTTATTCTCTGACCTAACTAGGCAGGACAGACAAGGAGGCAAAATTCTTTCTTTTACAGCTGGGGAAATGAGGCACAGATTAAAAGACTTGCCTAGGGTCATGCAAGCAGCCTCTTGCAGAGTTTGGAATTTGAATTCTGACTTTTGAGTCCTGGTCTAACACCTTAACTAGCAAGACCCTCCCATTGCTGATTGGTGCTGTGTGCTCCATAGTGCTGGTGACTGAGATTCCGCTAAAATTCAGGAGTGTTACTGAGCTCTTACCTTTGATCACCTGAGAACCTTATATGGGTTTTGGAGCATGCTGAGATCTCCGACTGTGCCAGTTATTGGGTGATCTGTCTCTTCTCTGCCTTTCCTTCCACCTCCCCCTCTCCCCATTTTTGCAGGTTTGCAACAGGATATCCATTCAGTTTAAGCAAGTGAGAGAAATATTTATCTTGTAGTAGTGGCCAATTTCCAAGGTTGCTTTGTTCTTTCAGGCTCCAAAAGGGTAGGCCAAGGAAACACTTGTAACTGATGTTGGCATCAGAGTTTGCCTGGGTTTCCTGCAGCTCTGGAAATTGAACCCCAGCCAGCAGTGTTTGGAGTTTTCCTTTGAGCGCCCCCCCAGCAGAAGAATTGCGCTAGCTACAACCAGACAGGTTCCAAAGTCTTGTCACTCCTAGAATTGCTGTGTTGGGGGGGAGGGGGAGGTATATACTCTAGCATAGATTGTTTTCCATGTGTTGACATGGCTCAGTTGCAATCTCCCCTCCAATCGTTTCCATCCACGAGTAGAATGCATTTTTTATGTGTACCAGGACAGGTGCAAATGTACACCACCCTAGAAACAAATCTAGCTGTGGTCACTCTGCTTATCAGCTGGGTGGCCTTTGAATCTCTGAGTGGCCATAGAAGCGCACAGCTTACAGGGAACACTACTCAGATGTGTGTTAAACATGTTCCATGCCTAGACTTTACATGAAGAATCAGTAATTTTGTTAAAACACATTTCTGTTCCGTCTGTACAAGTGTAACTGTTATAGTTTGGGTGATAACTTTATGCCTTGCCTACACTAGAAAAGGTCTTCTCATAGACCTGGGTGGGCAATAATTTTTAGTGGAGAGGGGACTCCAAGATTTTGGTAAGGGGTCAAGTGCCGTACTTCCATGTGGGGGAATATGGGCTCTGGGACAGTGGGTGGGGCGTAGAAGGGAGCTTGGGCTAGAGGATTTGGGTGAAGGAGGGGGTTATAATCTGGGGCAGTGGCTTGGGTTGCAGGCAGGGCCAGCTTTAGGAAGTGTGGGGCCCAATTCGAACAATTTTGACGGGGCCCCGCAGTAATTGTGGTTGAGCAAAAAAAAAAACACCTCACACCTCCTGCGGTGCAGGCAGCTGATGCACTTCTCCTCCGGGGCCACCAGGGGTGGCAGATTTGTATAATTTTTGGTGGTGCCCCATTAGACACATCCCTGATCGCTGTTAACCACACCCTGACCCCCATTAGCCACACCCTGTGACCCCTGTTAACCACACCCCAATCCCCATTAGCCACACCCTCTGATCCCCGTTAACCAGGCCTCTGCAGGTAACACGCTCGGGGCAAGATGGACACATGACCAGAAGTAAAAGGTGTCATGTCACCCCTCTCGAAGGACTTTTCCCACCATCCTCCTACCAACAGGGATTAGTTTGGCCCCCACCAAACCCCCCTCATGCAACTATCCTGCAATTGCATTAACCCAATGTGTGTGACATTAACTCGGGGGCAGAGAGGCTGGGGGAAGTGTTCTCTCTAAGGCTATGTCTACACTCACGGCTTCTTGCACAAGTACAGCCGTTCTTGCGCAGGAACCCACAGAGCAGCCACACTGCCCGCCTGCTCTTGCACAAGGAAATTTACAGTATGGTGTGGTAAGAGAGGGTGTCTTGCGCAAGAGCTACGCTCTTTTCTAACAGGTGTAAGCTCTCTTGCACAAGAGGGCAGTGTGGATGCTTGGCAGGGATTTCTTGTGCAAGAAACCCCTATGATTAAAATGGCCATTGGAGCTTTCTTGCGTAAGAGAGCGTCCACACTGCCATGTGGATGCTCTTGCACAAAAGCACAGCTCGCACATGGCAGTGTGGACGTGTTCTTGTGGAAGACTTCTTGCACAAGAACCCTTGCGCAAGATGTTCTTGCGCAAGAAGCCGCCAGTGTAGACATAGCCTAAGAGTTTCCTCTCATGAGCAGAATGGATTTTGTGTTGTGCACCTGTACTGAGTTCATGTGGCTTGTTTGGATGTGCCACTGTGGCACCCAAGTTATTAATAAATATTTTATAAACCTTTACCTTTTCTTTCTGCTGCCATGTCTCCTCCCCTTGCTCCATCAGCTCCCCTGGTGCCTGCTGTCCCCCAACTCCTTACCCTCCTCTGCTGTCCTGACTCCTGCCCTTCTCACTGCCCTCAGTCCTCCTGCGACCTGCCCCCCTCCACCAGCCCTTCTCTCCCCCCTGTGCCCACTCCTCCAGTAGCCCCACTCTGATCATGTGAACTACCCCTCCTCATCCCCTCTTTTAACACCTCCCTCTACACACCTGCCCTGCCTCTCTCCTCTGGTGCTGGTCCCTCCCTTGTAGGTGTCTGCCCTTTGCTTCACCCCAGAATCCCCTGGCACCTGCACCTTCCCTTAGCCTTGCACCCTCCTGGTGCCTCCCCTTTCCCTTACTGCTCCTGCCCCCTTTGCCCTCTTTTTCCCTGATGCCCACCCCCTCACTACCCTCATGCCCCTGTGCCCTCACACATGCCTTGCTCCATCCCCACCTTCCTCATGCCCACCCTTCCTTTCAAGCCTTCTTCCAGCACCTCCCCCTCTAATGCCCAGTACCCTTACCCTCTCTTCTCCCAGCATCACCCTGTCCCTCCTGCCCTTTTCCTCATTGTCTGCACTTGGCCCCCTGGCATTTGTCTCTCCCCCTCCCCATAAGCCCTCCTTCCTCTCCCCCCTCCCCTTCCCCATAAGCCCCCCCTTTCCCTCCCCCTCCCCACGAGCCCCTTCCTCTTCCTCTTCCCCCCCCAACCCCCCTCCGTACAAGCCCTTTCTTCTCCCACCCCCTCCCCCTAGTTTTCCCCCTTTCCCTACCTTCTGCCTTCTACTTTGCGGGGCCAGAGTCTGCGCTCGGGCCCTGGACTCCAAACCTGGAGCCAGGCCATGCCCCACAATGCGGTGCCGAGACTTTTAAAGTCCCGGGTTGTGACGTCACGTCAGGCCCGGTTGTATCCCCGCTCATGGGAAAGCCACACATGGCAGCAGCAGCTGGTGAGGGGGAGCCGCACTGAGAGCCACGCACGGCAGGGATGGTCCAGGGCCGAGGGAGACGCTCTGGGGCTGGGGTGGGAGGATGTGTGGGGGGGCCGGCAGGTGGGGGCCGGAGCCCGCTCCAGTCAGAGCCGGAGGAGAGACCCAGCTCTAAATATTGCTGGAGCAGGGCCCCCGGCTCTGAATATTAACTCGCCGCCCATGGCGCCCGGCACACTTCCGGGTTCAGGGCGCGGGGCCCCTTTAGGCGCGGGGCCCCATTTGGGGGAATCGGCCTAAGGCCGGCCCTGGTTGCAGGGTCCAGGAGGGATTATGAGTGCAGGAGAAGATTCTGACCTGTGGGAGGGGTGCAAGGTCTGGGAGGGAGTTGTGATCGGGTGAAAGGGGTGCAGAGGGTTTGGGTGGTGATGTGGGGCAGGGGAATGGGGTGAAGAGTCAGGGAGCGGTACATGTGCAGGAAAGGATTCTGGCCTGGGGGAGGGGTACAGGGTATGGGAGGGAATTGTGACCTGGAGGAGGTGGGGAGAGGGGATACAGAGGGTTTGGATGGTGGCCTGGGGAAGTAGTTGGGGGGGGGGGAGGACAGAAAGGAAGGGTGTGGTGCCAGGCTCTGGCTGGGAGGTAAGTGCGGAAGGGGCTGGAAACTCCCAACGTACGTCCTCAGCCCACATATACGACGGCGCCTATCGTAAATGACGGCTCGAGTTATGACTCCTCCAGCTTGCAACGCTTCCCCAGGAACGGATCGCATCACAAGTCAGGGACCTCTTGTATAAATGCATCTAGGCCAGGGCTGTTAATATTAGGGATGTGAATGACTAGTCGTGCAGTCGACTATCCGCTAAGCAAATGCTTATCGGATAGTCAACACAGTGGTTGACTAGTTGTCATATCTCTCTCCTCCGCCCCTCCCCCCGCCCCCCGGGCTGTCTCTATCAGAAAGAGGCAGTCGGCGGGGGGAAGAGGAGGCGCTTCAAAGTGGCAGCGCTGCGTGGAGCCTGGGATGGGACCCTGCTTTGAAACACCCCGTGCAGCCCGGCCTTAGCCGAGGAGTCCCCAGGCTGCACGCAGCATTTCAAAGCGGCAGCTCCGCATGGAGCCTAGGGTCAGGGAGTCCCCCGCTGACCCTGGGCTCCACGTGGCGCTTCTACTTTGAAACGCCACAGGGAACACGGGGCCAGTGGGGGGCTGCCCCTCTGGCCCTGTGCTCCCCGCAGTGCTTTCCCCTTTGAAGTGTAGCCACGGCCTTTGGTCTGTTTCTACACTTCAAAGGCCCCGACTAATCAAATAGTCAATGAAAACTGCATCGGCTATTCGATTAGCCAATTCATCAAAATTTAACATCCCTAGTTTAATATTATTTTATTTGATTGTTGACTTGTATTACCACACAGTGCCTGGGGTCCTAGTCAGGGGCGAAGGCCTTATTGTGGTAGGTGGTGTGCTAGCAGAGAGCTGGCTCCTGCCCCAAGCAGCTTGCATTCCTAGCTTACATAGGTGTGCTGGCAAAACTTCTAAGAGTAATCTCTTTGCCCTCCTTCCCTAGCTGTAAGATGGAGATAATACTTCCTTTGTTTATCTTATCAATTTAGATTCTAATCTGTTTGCCCCAAGGACTGTGTTTTACTCTGTGTATTTGTTTCCTTACCGACCAGCCTTGATCAGCACTACTGTCACTTAAATAACACACAATGTACAGTGAAGAAATGTTCTTTGTTCTGGGGCGGAGGATAGGAATGTCCCATTGAATACGTCCTGTAGTTCTGCTCAGTGAAGTATGTACACTCAGCTTTTCGGCTGGATTTTGAAGGCCAAAGTGTTAGAGCCACTTAGAACTGCCACTAACACTATGTTGATAAGATGCATCAAAAAAAGCATTTGAGTTACCATAGAAATGGAAAATGTTTAATGTGCTTGCTTGTTCCCTGATAGTGAGAAAAATTAATATACCTTAAGGAGCCTGGGGAGTTCTGTGTGGAAATAGTGCCAGACTGAAATATCGTTATTATTCCTGGCTTAACTTGTCACCTGGTGTGACAAATTAAGCCAGGAGTAATAAAATGCCCACTTAGGGGCCCTCTTCCTTTGGACGATAAATTGCAGTTGGCCCTTGTTTGATGTCTGTCTGACGTCTGTCCTTATAATCTCCCTTCCAGCAAGCCTCAGATTTCTGCAGGTGTACTGTGGACCTGGGGTTTGTTGTGTGTGAATGCAGCAACTCCCTCACTGAGTGGAGAGCTGACACTTTTAAGGGAAAACATGAAGAATGCTGAGATGAATGATTAAAATCGCAAGACTTGGCAGTGCCATATCAGAAGTAATTAGATGATAACTTGGTACTCTGGAAATTTGAGTTCACATCTCTGCTTTGCGTATGACTTTGTGTGTGACACTGGCCCAGATTTTTAAAGGTATTTAGGTGTTTAACTCCTGTGGGTGTTGGGTGCATGCAAATTTGAGCCGTAGTTTGTCTGTGCCTCAGTATTCTGTCTGTAAGGTGGGGATAATAGCATTGCCCTACCTAGCCGTTCTGTTATGGGGACTAATTCGTTAGAGCAGGGGTTCCCAAACTTTTTGACATGGGGACCAGTAAATCCATTCGTGAGCTTTTGGAGGACAGGTAACATTTATTTGCATATTCATTAAGCAAATGGTGAATATGTAAATAAGTTGTTTCTGGTCCTCCCAAAGCCCCCAGTGCCAGCTTTAGCAAAGCTTTTGATATGGTCACCCACAATATTCTTGCCGGCAAGTTAAGGGAATATGGATTGGAGAAATGGACTGTAAGATGACTAGAAAGCTGGCTAGACCAGGGTTTCCCAAACTTTTTACTTTAATTGGAACCTGGTTTTTTTCAGTACTGTTTTTTTGCAGCCCCAAAATATAAATGCATATAAAAAAATGAAAAATGAATACATTTTCACTGTTTCACCCGGCTGCATCCTCCGCCCAGCCCGGGCCAGGGCTTGGGGGACCCGGCGCCTCATGGGCACTTTGGGAGCCTGGACATCTGGCTGCATCCTCTGCCCAGCCCAGGCAAGGGCTTGGGGGACCTGGTGCCGCACGGGCATTCCAGGAGGTGGGAGCAGGAGCAGATTGGGGGTAGGGTATCTGGCTAGGAGGGAGGGTGCAAGGAGGGGACTTGGGTAGGAGTTGGACCTCCCTGGGCTGGCACCCTCTGGACCTGACTGGTCCCAGATGAGAGATTTTTTGGACCAGGGGAGGTCATTTCAGGGGTCCTGGTTCCCCCCCTCCCGACTAGGCTTCTTTGCACCTCCCTCCCCTGCAATCCAACTGAGCTGCTCACCCCCGCTGGTTCCCTGCACCTCCCCCAAAACCATCCCCCACAGTCCAAGGGAGTGCAGCACCAGTTCTCTGCAGCCCCTCACAGCCCAGCTGAGCTGCTGCCCTTCTGTTCCCTATGCCTTCCCCCATCCACCTCAGCCCAGTTGAGCCCCGCACTGGTTCCCTTCATGCCTTCCCCACAGCACAGCTGAGCCCTGTTTCCCTGCACCTCCCCCCAAACCCTGAAGAACTGCTGAGCCCAGCTCTGATTTTCTGCCTCTCCCTCCCTCCCCTTGAGTCTAGCCCCAGGTTCTCCCTGCTCCCCTCCTCGCTATGCCTCTGCCGGGAGCCTGGAACATCTGGCTGCATCACGGGCACTCCGGGAGCCCGGAACCACCCCGGCAGCCATGCTGAGGCCCGGTATTTTTTCCCGCAGACCAGTACTGGGCTGCGGCCTATAGTTTGGGAAACGCTGCATTAGAGAATGCGAGGTTCTTAGGTGCATTGGTTAGGGCCACCATGTCTAGGGAGACAAGGTGGGTGAGGGATCTTTCATTGGACCATCTTCTGCTGATCAAAGACAAACTTTCAAGCTTATATTGTGTTTCTCTCAAAAGATATTCCTTCACCTACCTTGTCTCGCTTATCCTGTGACAATGATACTGCCTAGGTATCTAGATGGATGTTTAACTAAAGTCCATTTAAAAACATGCTGTTAGTTGAATCAGTGCATGTTTGAGCATAGATAAGGCATTAATTATAAACTCTAGGAATTCCCAGTAGTGCAAACCAGTGTGGGGATTCCAGTGGGGTCCCCTGCATTGGCTGCATTTGGCAGCACTTTCTAATGCATTAGGCTGGAATTCTTTTCCTTTTCTCCAGCACGCCCCATAAAGACCACCCGCACTAATCAGGATTAATGGTGTTACTCTTGCGTACCAATGTGAATTGCAGAAATGCTCTCCGGTAGTGGGCATTGACTCTTTCAGATAAAGTAAACTGCTTTCAATCTTCCTCCCTGTTGTCTCTCTCCCTCCCCCCCCCCCTTTGTGCCTCTTCTCTCTCCTCTATCAATATTTTAAATACTTGAGGGTTCTCTGTCTAAAGAGCCCTTAGCACATTGCTCTATGGCCCCTCTTCCCGCTGGGCTGAGGCTGCCTTTACATGAGCTAATCAGCTCACAAAGAGCCAGCTCCCTTATTTGTTCAGCCAGCAGCGTTTGAAATTCCGATTACACCTATGTTATCAGATCGGAGCCGGATAAGGAAGCCAGCTCAGCTCTTACTGCCCTTTTGTTTTCTTGAATCTCCCTACAAATGACACACTTCCCCCTCCTCCTCCTCCTAGCCCACTGCATGTTTTTTCCCCCCCTAACCACACCTATCCTGAAGTTCTGGCTTTGTTTTTCCTGTGGGAATCTCCTTATTTAGATTTAAGGGCTGGGCAGGGGGATGGCAAGGGAGGTGGGCCCAGGTGTGCAGGTAACAGTGTGCACTGGAAGGCACTGTGTGCGCCAGAGTGGAGATGTCAGAGAGCACTGACAACAGTGATGGGCACGTCACTCCCTTCCGGGGCTTGGGCAGCATATGCAATTCTTGTTGGCTGCTCAGTTACTCTTCATGCTGCCTCTGAAGAAGGCATATATCAGTGATGGACAATCTAGGCTAATGAGTGGCTCACATGAGCGGCCCCTTCAGCTCAGTGGGCCACAAGATTGTAATAACCTGACAGTCTCCTGGGATAGAGTAATTTTGTTAACTGCACTTGCCTACCTAGAATTGGCAGGGTGCGCCGACTGAACTTTAGCTGTGCTTTGATTGGATGCAGAGGGAGCTCTCTGTCAGTGTTGTGTGCGATTAGCACGCCCCTCGCTTCACGTGAGCCACCTGACGTGCCTCGTGGGCCACATGTAGAACCCCAGCGGGCCGCATGCAGCCCCTGGGCCGCAGGTTGCCCTCCGCTGGCATAGAATAGATGGAACACTATGGCTGCTTCGAAACACTCCAGAACCCTCCTGGGGGCTTCTCTCCCCTCGTCCTTCCCATGCTCTCACCCTAGGGTAAATGTTCTGTGGTCACCTTGCAGAAGTTTTCTCACAATCCTTGCTGCAGTGGTCTGACTGTGACTAAAACTAGAAAAGGGGTGGAGGCATGATTTTGAGGACCTAAAGGCCCAGGTTCCAATCCCATCTCTCCACCGTCCTTTCGGGACAGTAACTGTGTCTGTTGTCTGCAGTGCATTGATTTGACAGTGACCACGCAACTCAACACCCTATCCTCTCTGCAGGGCAGAGTTCCCTAGTGCAAAGATAGGGGAGTTCCTTGTTGTTTACTAAAAGGCTTCTGGGTTTGTGCACGACTGGTGGTAAACTTTGGGCTGGTGCCTTGCGTGCTGCAGGTAGCCGGACTAGTGTACGTCCCGTTTGATTAATGTGCAAGTAGCTCAGGGCTGGTGTTTATAAAGGCATCTTCTGACCTTTATTTTGCAAAGGTTTTCAGCAAGCCAATTACAGTTGGAGGCACGGACCACCCAGAGTCTCGGTTCATAGCTAGCTCTGGGCGGGCGAGGGGTGCATGAGGTGATGACGTAAAGTTATTACCCTGGCAATGGATCGATTTCTTGTACTGAGAGGTTCAGAGGCAGATTCCTGTCTGCTTTGCTCTGATCTTAGCAGAATCTGAGCCCTGCCCTCAGCATGAGAGACACAGAGACTATCTAATTTCTCAAAGCAGATTTGATTTCTGGCAGTTGTATGTGTAGTGCTCTGTAACTGTAAATGGAGCTGGGGGGAGCGGTTGGCTGCCTTTGTAAGACTGTAACACCCCCCTCCCCGCCCCCAGTAACATTCAAAGGAGACTGCCCGCTCCCTCAAGAGCTTGTATTGATTGTGTTCTCCAGGATCACAGGTTTGCACTCCAACTTTGAAGAAGATTCCATTGAGAAATGGGACAACAGAAACCTGGGCTCTGAAGAAGTGTGACCATGATTTTCTGTTTGCAGGTTTAATGCTGGAAAATCTCTTTCAAGCATGCATGTTTGCTTGCAGTTTTATTGGGAAGCAGAGTTCCACTGTGGGGGAGTTTCCTGCTGGCCATATGTTACTGCCAGCCAGATAGAAATCCAGAGTACACAGTATTTAGGGTAATTTTTTTTTAACCTCTAAGGGTTATGTTTTCTTCTAGTCTCAAAATAGCTGGCTAATGAGCAGGGCTCCACAAACCGCTGTTTCTACTCGCCTGTGGCGAGTAGATTTCAGCCGGTCGCTCTGTGCTCCGCATTCACCGGCGCTGCGTGCATGCGCGGTGCCGGTCTGTAGCATGCGCGGTGCGGGGCTGGTGAGTAGCTCTCGCCACAGTTTGTTGAGCCCTGCTAATGAGGTTCATGGGCAGCGGGGAATGTAGGCAAGGGAAGGCATTGCCTTCCCAAAACTGCCTATACAGCCAGGGGGCCGGGAAGGGCTGGGACTGTGGTGCAGCAGCCCTGGCCCTCTGGGTGGCTGGGGAGGATTGGGCTTGAGGGCTTGGGTTGGGTGGGGCTTGGGTGGGGGGAGGAGGTGGTTGAAGGAATGGGGCTTGGGCTTGCCTTCCCCATCTGGGCCTTCACCTGCTGCCTGTGGGGGGTTAGTTTTCCTTATGGACCTTCAATGTGTATGTACCTTGTCCATACGTGTGCTGTATCTAGGGCTAATTTACACCGCAAGCTCCTTGGGACTTGGCTCATGCCGTTGAAGGTTATATAGTACCATGCACACACAGTGCTCAGTAAATGACCATGCAGATCTGGTCTCAGAACTTTCATAAAGAGCTGAGGTGGCTGCCTCGCTCTTGCTAAGAGTGCTGATCCCATTCCTGTCCATGTCACTTGCATGGCTACTGAGATGAGGGGAAATCTCCATCCCTAGAGGTTTTTAAGTCTCGGCTTGACAAAGCCCTGGCTGGGATGATTTAGTTGGGATTGGTCCTGCTTTGGGCAGGGAGCTGGACTCGATGACCTCCTGAGGTCTCTTCCAGCCCTAGGATTCTGACTAGCAATATCACTCCTGGTAAAGATGCATAATAGGGATGCAGAAGCAGTTGTGTAGGGGAAACTCTTCTATAGCCCTAGTCCCTAAATGACATTCGGTACTAAGTGCCTCTCTTGTCCTTGTCTGGGTGGTGGAGTAAACCACTGGAGCACTCTGGAGGTGGGATGGACAATGTAGCTCGGGAAGTGGGCTCCTCTCTGCTGTGCTGGTGGTCTCCCAGGTCTGTCCGTTGGGGACATAGGCCAGCTGTTTCTGGCCTGCTGAGTTTTTAATCCACTGTATACACTGTCCACAATAAGTGCTTGAATTGCTGTCCATTGTTCTTGTGTTGAAGGGTAATAAATCCCCGGGTGATGCTCTTTACTGGGGAGGGGCAGGTGCTTGAATTTCCATCCTGCTAGGACATATGCATGGATCTGCTACCACCTGCCTACTAAGCAGGGAATGGGAAGGCACATCAGTGCAGCACAGCTCTGTCTTGGTTTTGGTCACTTGTTTTAAAGATGTTAGTATTCCTCTCCCCTCCCGCCTGCCCCTCCCACCCCGACTGCCTGATCTATTCTTCTTGGGAGACCCTGTGCTTTTTAATGTTTGCATTCCACGTGTGGCGGCGGCCTCTAGGTTCAGAACAGTCTGGACAGGATGTGAAGGAATTCATGGCATAACTGCTAAAGATAAGGTTACTGACAGGGAGAGTGGGTAACAGGTGCATTGTAAAGAGGATGGACATCCCAGCCTCTCTGAATCAGAGCCTATAGTCCTCTATGAATAGATACTGGCTGCATTTAAAACTAGGTCAAAGGCGTGACCTGAAACACTCTCAGACTGTGACTTCAGGGTACTCCTGCTCTCCAAGTCCCAGGATTCTGGTGCCTTTGTCCTGTGCTCCTTGTTATCAGCTAAAAGTCCTGCCATAAAACTGAAAAGAGGTCTCTTCTCGTTATCCTCCTTTGTCCGGTTGCCTCTGAGTTGCAAGACCGGTGTGGATGGAGCAGAGGGGTCTCCACTTTGCACTCTGACCCTTCCCAGAGCGGTAGCTGTGATTGACTGACTGGACATGCATTGAAATGACTGGTCCTCTCATTTTAAAGAGATTTTTTTTTTCTCCTCCAGGCATCTGGGTTCTGTTCCCATACAAAATATAATGTTGTCTGTCAGTAACAGCGTGTGTGGCGTAGAATGAAGTACTCAGCAATGTGCGGTGCCGCACAGATGACAGGAAAGAGCGGTGTAAAGAAATAGTTTGGATCAGGGCAAAGTTATCTGAGCTGCTGGGATGGGACTTGAGGAGCCTTCATGGTGTTTGGAATGAAATAACTTGGCAAGATACGCAGCACATTTTATCCTCGTGTGTGATTGTATTTACCATAAAGCCAGATCACAGCTTTACAATTCCTCCAGTTAAAACTGGGAACAACCCAAACTGCCGTTTAACAGATAAGATACTGATATCTGCAGATTTGCTGGGTCACCACCCTGCCCATAAAACAGAGGATCTGGGGACTCCCACAGGTGTTCCATGGCTGTAAGCAAAGGTGCTAACCGGCCTCCATCTGTAGCATGGAGATAGCGACCTCCCAGAGTGTAACATGGTTCAGTTTGGAAATTGCTTTGAGCTCATGGAATAAAAAGAACACTAGGAGGGCAAAATATTCTGTAAGGAAGTCAAGGGCCTTAAGCTAAGGGAGCTGGAAGTGGCGGTGGGAATGAATATGTCCTCGATGGCAGGAGTTTGAGGGTTTGTGCAGGGGGATGGTTCATACTTTGGGCAGCTCTCTATTTTTGTGGGCTTTGGGCCCCAGGTCTGAGTTCCGCTGATGGTTGTCAGCAGCCTGCCCTTAGGGACTATGATCTGCCTGTCCACTTACTTATTCACTTCCTGTTATTAGTTACAATAACATGGAGTGTATTTAAAAAAAAAAACCCGAAAAAACTAGTGCTGATTCTCCCTTTAAGGATTTGAAGTTTGTCATTAAATTTAGGAGGAGAAAATGTTTTCTTGGACGACTTCTTTTTTTAAAGTGGAAACTTCCTGTTGACGTTGACTATTTGGATTTCTGGGAACAGCAAACTGCATGTGCATCCGCTGACATTTCCTGGGAGTGCCGGAGAATCTCCAGAGACATGACACTGTCCTGGAGAACACTGAACCGGGAAGGCTGCAGAGACTTCCCAGTGGAAGGCATTTCAGTGCAGACGGTTGGCACCTGTTGGACTAAGTGTGCGGGACGTTAGCTGGTGGATGATCTGATGTGCTGCAGCAGCTACTGGGCTTATGGAGAGCCCTGACCTTAGTTGGGATTGCTAGGTGCTGCTGGAGTACAAATAATCATAAAGGCTAGAAATGAAAGATGTTTAAGAAAAGCCCATGAAGACAAAGCCTGCAGTGGCTTCCTGCCCACTTGCAGCCATATCTACAGGGAAACATTGGTCACTATGAAGGCTGTGAGCAAAGGGCAAGTAAATTTTACAAGTTTCCCTCTGTGCATTAAATCTTCCTTCGTCCCAGAGGTTCCCGAACAAAGAACTTTTATATTACAGTGGCAGTTAGCACTGCACCCTTGTGGATGGCCTGCCCGGAAAGTGTTGGCAAGCTGTTCTGTCACAGCACTGGCAGTTGTGCCCCTGGAATGGGCTTCTTCATCTGTCGTCTCCCCTTCCCGCTAGGCTGTGTACTGCCCTGAACCAGCTAATAGGGTTTCTTTTGTACTCAAGAGACAGGAAAGTGTTAGGCTGTGTGCTGCTGTAAGGTCTCCCATGGAGCTGCTGTTTGCTGACAGGAGGGGAGTTCTCCTGCCAGCGTAATTAAACGACCTCCAATGAGCAGTGAGAGTTTCCTGTCGACCTTGTCCTGTCCACACTGGCACTTTTGTCAGTGAAACTTCTGTTGGTCAAAGGGGTGTGTGTGTGGTGGATTTTTTTTTTCTCCACACCCTTGATTGAAAGTGTAGACACAGCCAAGTGACTTGCACAGGAGAACGTGGCCTTTTGGAGACCTTTAAACTTGTATGCTTGCATGAAGCTTGAGCGAGTCTTTCACCATCCTACAGCAGCTGGAATGCACTGTGTACAGCTGTGGGTATCCTGCTTAGACAGGAGATGTGAGGTTGAGATTAGCGAAATCCCCATTATTCAAGCGGCTGACAAAAACCCTAATAAAACTCTTGTCTGTGGGAGTTTCTGGGTTTCATTAAATGAAAACAGCTTCTCTTCATCCTGATAAAGTCAAGCTGCCAGGAGCAGATAGAAAACACGCTGTTGATATCACACCCGTGATGTGATCTTATCAGCGCCTGCTTGTGAATTGTGACAGAGTGTAATTGAAATTTTCCCTGTGTTGATTTGGAAAAGTTTACTCTCCCCCCTCCTCTCCCCCAGCCGAGCTCCCCAGATGTTGACTTTTCATACTTTCAGAAGTTTTCTTTGGCCACCCTTCCAGCTTCCAGCTGTTAAATACTGCAAATGTGGTATTCATTATGTCCAACACAGAAATGTTTCATTTTTCCCACCGGGGCTGCAATAAATATCTCCCAACATAATGTGCTATAGACAAGTGTGTCTGTATCAGTTGTTCTCTCCATGGCTGTTCTGTGACATGTTGAACCTGCCAGCTGGATTCACTGGTAGGCACTGTGTAATAAAGGCACGATGGACTGGTGACTGAGCAATCACAGTCTTGCCTTGATTCCTGACAGCTGTACCCATTCCACGTGCAGACAGAGTCATCCTCTTTAGTAATATGTAAATACAATAACATAATCTTGTTTCCAGGCAGCCTCACTGGGGTAATATAGCATAGTACTTGAAGGGAGGCAGTTCTGTCCATAGCAAGGTGCCAGGACATTTAGGGCTTTTATCTGAAGATTAACCCCTTGAACTTTACCTAGAAGTAGTAAGTAGCCAATGTGGATCCTTGAGCCCAGGAATAAAGTTCTCATGACAGATTTACTGGGTGGGTTGCTGCATTCTGTTCTGACTTCCAAATGGAGCGGCATGTGCAGCAGCTTGCAGTAAAGGTGATAGGCATGGATCACAATAGCAATATCTGTGCTCTGCTAAAGTCACCTAGCTATTCCAGTATGCAGTGTAGTTGTAGCTGTGTCAGTCCCAGGATGTTAGAGAGAGAAAGCACGTTTCCGTCTCTCTCTCTCTCTCTCTCTCCCCAACAGAAATTGGTCCAATAAAAGATATTGCCTCGCCCACTTTGTCTCTAATAGCTATGCCAGTCTGAGCTCTAGTGTGGACCCAATTCTAAAAACACTTTTTAAAGCTGATATAAAGTAAGGATGTTAAATTTAGATTAATCAAATAGTCGATGCAATTTTCATCGACTATTCGATTAATTGATAAGGCCACCTCCGCCTTTGAAATGTAGCAAGAGCCCTGCCAGCTCTTGCTACATTTCAAAGACAGAAGGAGCCGCCAGTTCCCTGCTGCACTGCTGCCCCCTCTGCCTCCTGGGATGGTGCTGGGGGGAACCAGCTTTTAAGCCGGCTCCTCCCCTTGCTGCCTCTATCAGAGAGGGGCAGCAAGGCGGGGGGAGAGGGGGAAGCAACTAGTCAAGTCGACTAGTCGTTTACATCCCTAATATAAAGAACCTCTATGCTGGGAGGCTTGTATCTATATAGTGACACTGGTATAGATGTATCACTAAACCCTTTCTTGGAATGTGAACAACTTGCTGGCCAGATGCAGATTTTGGGGGGAGAGGAAGCCATCATAGATGACTAAATAGCAGCAGGTCCATAGCACCTGGCCGTCAAACCACAGACTTTGATACAAGAGATCCTCCGTCTAAGACACTGTATTATCCTGACAATCTCCTTTGGTTACTGCTCCCCTTCTCTTCCCTCCTACCCCACTGCAGGCCATCAGAGCCCCCCTTGGTCTTTTCTAGATAGTCTTTGCCAACTTGCTGTCCTCTATGCCTCAGTCTCACCCAGGGTATGTCTACACTACCACCCTAGTTCGGACTAGGGTGGTTAATGTAGGCATTCGAAGTTGCAAATGAAGCCCGGGATTTAAATATCCCGGGCTTCATTTGCATCTTGCCGGGCGGGCGCCATTTTTAAATCCCCTTAGGTCGAACTCCGTGCCCGCAGCTACACGAGGAGTAACGGTAGTTCGAATTAGAGATCCTAATTCGAACTACCTACTCCGTGCCGCGTGCCGGCTAGCTGTTCTCACTACCTCTCCTGACAGCCTCACGTATGGTTTGCTTGAAAATGAGGTCTGTGGCACCGCACATGAGAGCTGTGGAGGCAGAAGAGCAGTTGCCCAGCACTGCTGTTGGAGATGATGTTTCAGTGAGAGAGGAACAAAGCCGTTAGGACCTGCAGACACCTCAAAAGCAACCCCTGTTCTCTGGTATGATATTGAAATCAGGTGCAACAGCATCCTTACTTTTGGAGTTGCTTGAAAAAGAAACTCAGAAGTGGAGGAGGTGAACCAGCATGAGCCCAAACCTGATGAAAATCTATTTGTTGGGAGCTAAGAAACAGCACTGAAGGGCACGGACTGAAGTGTTCATTGTAAATAAGGGGAGTGGTCAGGTCACTAGCCAGGGACTCCAGAGACCTGTGTTCAGTTCCCTGCTCTGCTACCGACTTCCTCTGTTACCTTGAGCAAGTCACTTAGCTGATTTGTGTCTAAGGTTCCCTCTGTCAGATGAGGGTAATACAAATCTCCAGTTTCTCAGAGATGTTGTGACGATTACTACATTAAATATTGCGGGATGTCCGTGATCTGATGTACTGGGTACTGTACAGGTACCTAAGAAATACAAATAGGTGCAGCACGTAGTCCAGGTAAATTTTGCCTAAAATGCTGAAAGAGAGTTGCTACTGCTAAACACTTCAAAAGTGAGGTATAAATCTCATTTCACATTACTCCAAGAATGCATTACTTTCGGACACTTTATCATTTTTCTTCCTTACATCCCTCTCAGTGCCAAGCAGGGCAATTCAAATGAGTTTTTGGAAGCGGTAGAATTGAATTTTAGGAGCTGCATTTTCCCAAGTGGAAACGTAATGTGGAGATAACCTTACTGACCAAGAAAGAACAGAGCTTAATATTTTTTGCTTAGCTTGTAAATCCTCTTTGCTTAGCAAAACAAAAACAAGCAAGCAAAAAAGGCCCAAAATAAAAGACCCTGCAAGATATAAGGAGCCAATCTAATCTCTTCTGTTATGAGTAATTTGGTCTTGAATCCTGGAGGAATTGGATTCATAAGTCTTCCCGGATGTCTATCCAGCATTTGGAGTCCTAAAAATAACACAACTGGAATGGCCTTGACAACCTGTGAGTTGCTTTGCAAGAGATTGTAACGAAGCCAAAGAAGGTGAGCGGCCCACAGTGCATTTACATTTCAGAATCCCCTAATGAAAACTGTGAGGTTGGCTAATTAGCTATTGGCCTTTGTTAATATTAAGCTTTGATGTCTAAGACTCTCAAGTGCTCTTCAGGAACAAATAAATAGCTAGGAGGACATTAGCCCCTTATGGAAATCTGAAATGAGTCTAAAGGGGCCAATTAACTAGGTTCCAGGGAAAGCTATTTTCACAATAGTGGACTAAAGAAAAGTCTCTGGCGGAGAGCCCTAGGTAGTGATTTACTTATGGTCTGTACCCTTAAGCTGGCCTCTGGTCTAACGCAGAGGGTTTATGCAGTGGTGTTGTAGCCATGTGGGTCCCAGGATATTAGAGCGACAAGGTGGGTGAGGTACTATCTTATATTCGACCAACTTGGGTTTGTGAGAGAGACAAGCTTTGAGCTACGCAGAGCAAACTATCTGTCCTACCCTGTGTTTAGCTGTGACGCCAGCTGCCTTTCCTAGGCCTGAGGAAGAGCATGGTGGCGGTGGTGATCCAGTAAAAGATATTACCACCCTCACCATGTCTCTCTCACAAGAGTTCTTGCGCAAAAGTTCTTGCACAAGAGCGCATCCACACTGCCATGTGCTTTTGTGCAAGAGCGTCCATGGCAGTGTGGACGCTCTCTTGTGCAAGAAAGCTCTGATGGCCATTTTAGCCATAAGGGTTTCTTGTGCAAGAAATTCCTGTTCCTGTCCATACTAGCCTTCTTGTGCAAGAGTTCTTGCGCAGAAAAGCTTATTCCTGGTGGGGAGAGGAATAACTCTCTTGCGCAAAAAGCCCTCTCTTCTGAAAGTAGTTATTAATGGTTCACAATCCTGCTGGAAAGGTATAACAAGTGGGGTTCTGCAGGGGTCTGTTTTGGGACCGGCTTTGTTCAATATCTTCATCAACGATTTAGATATTGGCATAGAAAGTACGCTTATTAAGTTTGCAGATGATACCAAGCTGGGAGGGGTTGCAACTGCTCTGGAGGATAGGGTCATAATTCAAAATGATCTGGACAAATTGGAGAAATGGTCTGAGGTAAACAGGATGAAGTTTAATAAAGACAAATGCAAAGTGCTCCACTTAGGAAGGAACAATCAGTTTCACACATACAGAATGGGAAGTGACTGTCTAGGAAGGAGTACGGCAGAAAGGGATCTAGGGGTTATAGTGGACACAAGCTGAATATGAGTCAGCAGTGTGATGCTGTTGCAAAAAAAGGAAACATGTTTCTGGGATGCATTAACAGGTGTGTTGTGAGCAAGACACGAGAAGTCATTCTTCTGCTCTACTCTGCGCTGGTTAGGCCTCAGTTGGAGTATTTGTGTCCAGTTCTGGGCACCGCATTTCAAGAAAGATGTGGAGAAATTGGAGAGGGTACAGAGAAGAGCAACAAGAATGATTAATGGTCTAGAGAACATGACCTATGAAGGAAGGCTGAAAGAATTGGGTGTGTTTAGTTTAGAAAAGAGAAGATTGAGGGGGGACATGATAGCAGTTTTCAGGTATCTAAAAGGGTGTCATGTGGAGGAGGGAGAAAACGTGTTCATCTTGGCCTCTGAGGATAGAACAAGAAGCAATGGGCTTAAACTGCGGCAAGGGAGGTTTAGGCTGGACATTAGGAAAAAGTTCCTAACTGTCAGGGTAGTCAAACACTGGAATAAATTGCCCAGGGAGGTTGTGGAATCCCCATCTCTGGAGATATTTAAGAGTAGGTTAGATAAATGTCTATCAGGGATGTTCTAGACAGTACTTGGTCCTGCCATGAGGGCAGGGGATTGGACTCGATGACCTCTCGAGGTTCCTTCCAGTCCTAGTATTCTGTAATTCTCTACTGTAAACTTTCTTGCGCAAGAACGGGCTTGTAGTGTGGATGCTCCGCAAGTTTTTACGCAAGAACAGCCGTTGTTGCGCAAGAAGCCTGCAGTGTAGACGCAGCCACAAGGTTTACATGCTTAAAGACACAGGCCTATGGAGAAAGGTCCTCACAGTGGAGATTCTGTTTGAAATAAAGGAGTTAATTTCCTATCCCTCCAGTCACTTGTTGAAGTCCCATAGCTGGAGCCTGAATCCCAGGCTATGACTCATGAGCTCTGGATAGCACATGCTGTACGGAGATGCATGAGAGCACCAGAGAATACTTCTGAGTCCATGTCAGGTGTCACAATTCAGCTGACAGGCCAGGGCACCAGCTGTGCAGTCTTTAAGGGCTTCAGCACCAGCAGAACACTCTCTGCTGCAGCCTGAATAGCTCCTCAGGGCTTCCATTCACACCTGCCTTACTATATACATCCCACCCTCCTTCTCTGTTCCTTCATCTAGGCCAGGGGTGAGGAACCTAAGATCCTGGGGGCAGAGGCTCAGGGCTCTCCGCCCAGCATTGTGAAGCCTTCATTGGTGCTCCAGCCCTCCCGCTGCCCTACCATGTGGCTGGAGCACACACAGTCTACTAGCTTGGGCCCCACTGGGCTCTGGTGTGCAAGAGGAATGTGGGGAGTGTCTGCTTCTCAGTTAGGGACCATGCCAGTAAGGATTTGGGTTTGTTTTTTGGGTTTTTTTTTGTTTGTTTGTTTGTGGTTTTTTTTGTTTTTTGTTTGTTTGTTTGTTTTCTCACTTGTGTGTGGCCCCTGACCCAAAAAAGGTTCCCCACCCCTGATCTAGGATGTTTGTCATGTAGGAATTCACCTGCCTCCATGCCACCTTGTTGGGTAACTGCCAGGCTCCTGCCATCTCCTCAGCTGCTGTGAAGAACCTGAAAGGACAGTGGCTGAGGAAAATTATATCTGTAGGGCATTTGGGGCCAAAGGAGAAGGATACCAGCTCCAACTTGCAGGAAATAAGTTGGAAACCTGTGGTCCACTCGCTACCAGAGATACGGCTGACTCAGAGCCTGCTTACAGCACAGGTGTTAAAGCATGCTTGGAATATGTAATTCAAGACCGCATGTTGATCTTGTTCCATCTAGGGTTGCCAGATACTTTAAAAAAAAATTGGTCGAGCACCTTCCTCTCCCCCCCCCCCCCCCCAAAAAAAGTCACTGCGCCTTTAAATAACCCTGCACTTCCCCCATCAGTATTTTCTGGGGGTTTTTTACCGGACAGAGGCGGCAAAAACCGGACACCCGGTAATCTTAGTTCCATCACCAAGTAAAGTCAAGGTCCTATGTTGCAGACTGCAGTTAAGGTTGAATAAGATCCCAAACTTGGTTATATTTGGAAAGAAAGCGGAGCCTTAATTTGTCTTTCCTGCTCCTCCTTTCCATCAATCTGAGGTTATAGTCAGCTGCTTTCAGATGCATGATGGGGAGTGAGCAAAAAACTCTAGCTTTGGCTGACTTGAATGAACTGCTTTCGTACCTGGGGCCTGTGTGTAGCTAAAATAGGCACAAAAATCCAGCACACAGTGCCAGATTCAAACACAGCAGCCATTACGCAGTTCTTCCTGTCCCCACCTACTCCCCCTCTGTGCTTTTGTGAGCTTTCTGATGAATAACCAGGCTGGGGTGGAGCCTAGATCTGGGCCTCTTCTACTTGCACTGTATCAATGTTGCTAAATGAGCTCTTAGAGTGGAGGCAGGAAGGGGCTTGGAGCGAGAAGAATAAAAGCCCAAAGCTGCTCTGATGTGAGAGCCCTGCATGCTGCGAGAGCGGGTGCTCTTGAAGTGCCCAAACAAGTAGGCTAGTTCAAGGGAGTCTAAGCTTATCCTTAAGTGCCTTGCTAAGTCTCCATCCTTCTCCATACAGCTTAGTTGGCTTGTGACCTATACCTGAAATAACTTCCAATGTGTTTAGCATGGAGCAGTGCATTTTCTGGATACAAGTTCAGTGTGGTCAAAGTCTTATGACATAATGCATATTACATCACTCTTTAGTTCTTAATTAAACTTCTGTCTGTTTAAATGGGTCTAACTGAAAACTAAAGTTTATCTTCTCATTTCTCCACATGGACTTGGTTTAGTCAGAACGGCTCTCCTATAACCTCCTTTGCCTTCTCTCCCCCGCGTTCTTATTTCACCAATAAATCTTGTGATGTCTGACGTTCAGTTCTTCAAAGGGAATGAATCCATCAGTCTTCTGCTGTGCATTTCATCATATTCTTTCCCCTTCACTTGTTGGGAAGTTGGCTTTCTATCATTATGGGGAGTTAGCTTGAGGGGAGAAAATTTTCACATATATGTTGACTGCAATCTTCTCCTATGTTACTATGGTTCAGAAACTTTAAAGAATGCCTGGTAGTGACAAGAGGGAGGGAAGGGCTAAAGAAATTGATACAAGGGGTCAGTATGGTGTTGGGAAGTTGCTTTATTTAACAAGCCATCTCTAAACAAGTCTGCAGGACGGGTTTAAGAAACATGCAGAGCTGTGATTACATTTCCCAGGTGTTTGGGCAGAGGCTTTCTTTGGATCTGAATGGGCCTGAGTTCATGAGCCACCTGAAATTCCTAAACTGGGCATTCAGTTTGCAATGAAATCCAAGCCCTGGCAGGCTTTATGTTCTCTCTGTCAATATCTTGCATAACTTGTGGAGTTTCTTCCTTCTGTCAGAATGTTTTATGTACACTGCTCCCATGGTGATCACTTTTCAATGCATCTGTATTTTTGGGGGAGGGGTATTTTTCCCCTTTAAAGGTCTGAGGGTTGTTCCTCTAACTCAGAGGCAGGCAAGATATGGCCGTGGGGTCTGGATCTGGCCCACCACCCATGTGACACAGAGCAGTGCCACAAAGTGGTTAGCTGCTCCCTGTGGCTCTCTGAGTTGGGGGGCTTTGCACACACTGTCCCCAGCAACATCTCTCAGCTCCTACAGGCTGGAATGCTCTTCTGCACCCATATCCCCTTTTGGACTCTGCACCCCAATCCTCTGCCCTAGGTACCAACTCCCTCCTTTACCCAAACTCCCTCTCAGATCCAATACTATTTCCTACACCTCAGTCTCCTATCCCCAAACTCCTTTCTGCATCTGACCTCTATCCTAGACCCCACATCCCTCCATGGAAAAGTGCAGCCCTTAATCACTTACCAAAATCTTAGAGCCCCCACCCCCAATAAAAAAATATTGCTCACCCCTACTCTAACTGCTCCCCTTCCCAAATCATCAGTCTGTGGCTTGCTCTTGCTTATCTCCTTCTCTTCAATGCTTCTCCTCTTCAAAGTCCTTCCCCCTCCCCTTTTTTTTTCCTGGCCTCTTTTTAAGCAGGGTTCTGCAATAACCGAACACTTGAAAGGTCTCTCTATAGCAAACTCAAATACACTGTGTTTACTTAGTGTTGAGAGTGTACAAGGCACACAAAAGACACAGTTGCTACCTCTCCAAGCTGAAGGGCTAGCTCTTCAGTTAGTGCTAATCCAGCCTAGATGGGCTAAGGGTATGGATATCTTGTAGCCAGGCAGGGTGCTTGCTTTTGTTTTTGAAATAGCAATAAGTGCCGGATGAGATATTGTCCAAGTGTGTCTGTATTGTTTATGAATATACTGTGTGTCTTATTTATTATACCAATTCACTCATTAGTGGCTCTCATGCTGAAGAGAATCTTTATCAGGCTGTGCTGTCTCCAGACAGAAGCTGTGCAAAAATAGATGTTTGTTTGGATGTTTTTTAAATAGCAATACAGAAAAATGGAACAGTATGAAAGGTCAGGCCAAATTTCTTCATTTGGGACCTTTTTATACTTGAAGGAAGCCCTGGAATTTTGGCCACTCTCGCTTCTGAAATTCCTGCCTGATAATGTGGAGCACTTAGCTCAGGGAGAGGAACTTAGTTTGTTTACATGCCGACTGGTACCCTTTGAGATATCCTCTGAACTTTATAAAACAGTTTGCGTTGTGAATTATGGTTTAGACCCTGGTCCTGCAAATTGTGGTGCAAGCTGAAGTTAGTGGTGCTGTGTGCATTGGCCCCCCATCTACTCCTGTGTTGTATATTGCCAGACTGCAGTCTGAACCCACTAAAAATCCAACTGTGCTTTCTTGAAATGACCTGGCTGAAACACACATAAGGCCTAGATAATGTAATGCAATAAAGTCCAGGATTTTGGCTACTGTAGAAAGTGCAGGTTAGCAGCTTCCACCTCCCAGGCATACCAGCAGCTTCCTGCTTTCACCGGAGCCAGGTAGCAAGCCTGTCATAGCCCCACGGCACCACCAGCAGGATTTTTAACGGCCGGATCAGCAGCACTGACTGGCGCCACCAGAGTCCCTTTTTGGCAACGTCTTTGAGTCAAGAACTGGGCACCTGGCAGCCCCATGTCAGTTCCGCACTGTGGGCATTGCAGCCTGGCTGCTGGTGCATGAGATTCCAAGGAGGGAATGGCCAAGACAGATTTGAAAGAGCAATGCTGTAACTTTATGTGCCGGGTTACAATCCCTGGAGCAGGGAGCACAGATCAGCCAGCCCCACAGGACAGGAGCCAGTTAAATTAGAAGAGGGTTTTTTGCCAGACCAAGCAGGACAGTCCCACAAAACTCAGCACTTTTGCAAGGTCTGAAGTTGCTGACCTGAATTTTCTACAGCAGCCAGAATTGGGGGTGTAAGAGTTTTAACCGATTAACCCACAGACTGATGTGTATCCGTTTCTGTTACTGGTTAAACTCTGCCAGGGTCCCATCTGCCAGCTCCACGCCCAGGCTTTCTCCTTGCGGCTTGGGGTTCTGCTCCCACCACTGCATGGGGTGCTGATCAGAGTCAATCCAGGCTGCACCGCAGGGGTCCCTCTGGGTTGGCAGCTGAGCTATGACACCAGCAGCCACCCTACTCCTGGGGTGCTGGCTGTCCGGTCATGTTCCAGACTCTGCTAGCCCCACTGCTGGGGTGCCAGCCCCACTCCTGGGGAGCCCGCTGCCCTGTGTGGTGAGCTCTGCAGCCAGCGGGCTCCTGGTGAGCACCATGTGCTGGTCCCGCACCTGAGGCTTTGTTGCCACTTGGCATCTTGGCACACCTGGTATCCCTCTCTCTCTGTGTTGCTGGCCCCGGGCATGGGCTGACAGTGCAGAGGGACCCCATCCAGACGCACTGGAATACCGAGCAAGGCCAACAGCTGGATGGCCTTGCTCGGTATTCCAGTGCATCCGGATGGGGTCCCTCTGCACTGCCAGCCCATGCCTGGGGCTCTGCTCCTGCCCAGCATCCCTTTCCGGTCTACCTGGCATTCCAGCGTGGCCCTGCGCTCTACACCCAGGGTCCCCACTAAAGATGTTCCAGTGCCAATGGCTCACAATGAATCAACCTCACCTATGTGTTATCTTTGTCAAGTGCATTTATTAACAACAAAAACAGCCCAGTTGTATGTGTAAAAATAAAACTAACTTTTTAAATGTTTTACATAGGTATCCCTGACCTGCCCAAAGCCACAAAACATCTGATTCAACTTTCATTTTTACTGCTTATTTTAATTAAGAAATATTAACACGTTGACATGCTCTGGTGTCAGTCTTGTATGCAGCCAATTAATAGACAATGCTGATTTTGCAGGCACAGACGTTCCTAGAATGCACAGGTAACTGTTTGCCAGTTTTCCAAGCCTTACTTTGACTTTCCACCATTCCAGTGGATTGCATTCCAATGAACAACAATGCTCCCTGAAGTTATCTTCCAGGTCATTTTCCACAGCATTCTCCTCTTCCTCCTTTTTGGTGTAACCTTTATTTAGAAGCTTCACTATGGCACTTTTCTTTGGTGCTTACTCTATCGGCTCATCTGGTTCAGCCCTAGCACTCAGGGGTTCTTATTCTAAGTTCCAGAAGCTTTTACTTTGCCTGAATCTGGATAACAGGTGAAAGAAACCACCTGGGTTTATGGCGTGGATCAAGCAAGAAGTGCAGGTTTGGCAGCGATGACAGGATCACTGGGTGTCATGCAATGCTCCAGAGAGTGCAGCAGGTTTGAAAGCAGCAACTTTTCCATTTTCAGTAGGAGCTTCGTGTCTGAGGTAAGTTTGGAGGAGACTGTTGCAAATTGGATAAATATTGGAAACAGGCACTGACTGTATGGCAGACATGGCAGTTGGAGTGCACTTTAAGGTGGTAAGAGATCCTCTATTAATGGCCAGTGCTCATCTTGCTGAAGCATTCGGACATCAGATTGTTTTGTTACTGTGCTATCAGAAAGCCCAGCTGCTATTGTTCACTGAGTCTTTCAAACATGCCATGTACTGAATTCCAGCGAGTTTTACGTGACTGGAGCAGATGATGTTGCTGAAGCTGAGTTAGTTTTCTTTCGAGTGCTTTTGTGGCCACGGTGCTGTGTTGGAAGTCAGCTTGTCTATTTGAGCTGTATCAGCACAATCCATGCAGCTGAAAGAGAACCCATTTATGGCTAGGTGCAAGGGATGGGCAAAACCGCTTCCCGTGCAACATATTTTGTTGTTGGTGAGCACGATGTTTCTTACATTATCACATACGCATGCCAAGACACAGCCTGCCCGTCCCAACTTTCTACTGTTGCATTTAATTTTTCAGCAGGGTTTTCTGCTGTATGTTGCTCTGTGATACTTTCAGTTTATAGAACTGAGGATCAAAGCTCCCAATTTTCAGTGTAATATGGCAAGGGACAGTCATGTAGCTTTCTGTAGTTAATGCCGTCCAGCAGTCAGTGGTGAAAGCTACTATAACAGCATTTTCCAGTTTTTCATGGAGAGACTTCACACAGGCTTCATAGCACTTTTCTAATCTCAAAGTTATCGTCTGTCTCACAAGCACACGGTATTCAGATTCTACAAAACTCATCCATGCATGAAAACCTGTACCCTCAATGACACAGGTAACATATCTGTAGGGATCATAGTGCACAACAATTCTGTTAGTTATTCCTCACATTGGGCATGGCGTTTTCTTAGACTGCCAGAAGCAAACGCTGTCAGCACTGTTTGATTTCGGCTTTGTTTCACGTGAAATATGGATGTTTCAGCTTCAAATGGTTGATCATTGATCTGGCACTCTTTGCATACCTCAGCTCTGCAGAGCACAGTTGACATTTAACAGTGTCTTCTCGTCTTTGTGTGAAGTGATTCCAGGCAACTTTTTTTTTTTTAAAATCTTTCCATCTTAAAGATGCAACAGTAGTCACCAATTTTTTTTTTAAAAAGCTTTAAGTGCTGTTTGAACTGGAGAATGCTGCCAAAGTTGTCATAAGAAGGTGGGACATACACACAGTATTATTGCTGTATTTTGCCTGGGAAAACAAGGACATGTGGTAGGACCTTGAAGGACACTACCAAGTGTGAGAGAGGAGGGGATGTTTTGTGTGGGAAGACTAGGGAAGTGCTGACAGCAAAGCCCCAGTAGGGCCAGCAGCCCTCATTAAGACTGGCACCCAACCATACTAGAAATTAATGGTGGCGGGTAACAGTAGAGCCTCAGGTCACAGCAGCAGCCAGGACACTGAACAAGCCAGGAGGCTAACTGCAGCAAAGCCGAGGTGGGTGACAGACAGCTGAGACCCTGCAGCGAGTTGGGATGCTGCTGGTAGCAGAACCCGCAGCACTGCCCAGCAACCAGGACCCAGAGAGAGGAGTTGGCAGTGGGAGCTGGTGCTCATCGGGGCCAAGAGCCCGCTAGCTGTAGAGCTCACAATGTAGGGCAGCCAGCTCCCTGCTGCCCACAGTGGAAGGCGGTAACTAGCATCCCTGGAGGGAGCCAGGAGCCTGCCAACTGCATAGCCAGGAGCAGGGCTGGCAGCTGGGAGCTGGCTGGCTGCGTGGGGCATCCAGCTTGCTGGGAGTTGGTGCACACTGGGAGTGGGGCTGGCAAGAGACCTCCCAGAAGCAGCTGCGGGGCACCCATCCACCGTACTTCCCTTCCCACCTGTACATCCCCAGGTAAAATGGCTAACTGTGTAACCAATAGAATTTTGAACTGTTACACTGTTACTGTTTTAATAATTTTTTTACATCCCTAGCCTGAATTCTGTGTCCCCAATTCCAATTCTCCAGGTCCCCACCCCACAACTTCTCACCTTTTGAAGGCCAGACCCTCCTGCTTTTCCAGCTAGAAATATTAGGAGGTGTGCAGCTTATCGTGCCCATAAGTCTGTATTTTGAAATGCTAGACGTTTTAATGACAGGCTTTGTCATGGATGTGTTGAAGCAATGGATTCTATTATATTATTGGGGCTCTCAAGCGATTAAAAATTAATCTTAACGTGTAATTAAATTGCAATTAATTGTGTGATCAATTGCACTATTAAGCAATAGCATACCATTTATTTAAATATTTTGGATATTTTCTACCTTTTCAAATGTAACTAAAATAAAAACAACACAGAATATGAAGTGTATAGTGCTCATTAGCTTTAGTTTTATTACAAATATTTGCAGTGTAAAAAACAAAAGAATTAGTCTTTTTAATTCTCCCATTACAAGTACAGTAGTGCAATCTCTTTATCATGAAAGTTGAACGTACAAATGCAGAATTATGTACAAATAATAACCACATTCAAAAATAAAAAAATGTAAAACTTTAGGGCCTACAAGTCCACTCAGTCCTATTTCTTGTGTACACAAACTTGTTTGAGTAGATTTGCGGAAAATAATGCTGCCTATTTCTTGTTTACAGTATCACCTGAAAGTGCAACAAATGTTTGCATGGAATTGATGTAGCCAGCATCCCAGAATATTTACCTGCTAGATGTGCTAAATATTTGTATGTCCCTTCACACTTCAACCACCAACCCAGAGAGCATGCATCCGTGCTGCTAATGTATTCTGTTTAATAATGATCCAAAGCACGGCGGACGAGCACATGTTCATTTTTATCATCTGATTCAGATGCTACCAGCAAAAGGTTGATTTTCTTTTTTTGTTGTTGCATATTCTATAGTTTCCACATCAGTGTTGCTCCTCTAAGATTTCTGAAAGCATGTTCCATACCTTATCCCTCAGATTTCGGAAGGCACTTCAGATTCTTAAACCTTGGACTGAGTGCTGTAACTGTCTTTAGAAATCTCACATTGGTACCTTCTTTGTGACTTGTCAGATCTGCAGTGAAAGTGTTCTTAAAATGTTCTGGGTCGGCATCCGAAACGTCTATAACATGAAATTTATGGCAGAATGTGGGTAAAACACAGATCAGGAGACCTATAGTTCTCCTCCAACCAGCTGAATCACAAATTTAATTATCACATTATTTTTTTTAACGTGCATCGCCTGCATGGGAACACGTCCTGTGGGATGGTGATCAAAGCATGAATATTTAGCACATCTGGCACGTAGACACCTTGCAATGCCTGCTATAAAAGTGCCATGGGAATACCTGTTCTCACTTTTAAGTGACATTGTAAATAAAAAGTAGGCAGCATTATCTCCTGCAAATGTAGTCAGATGTATTTCTCTTAGCAATTGGCTGAAGAAGAAGTAGGAATGAGTGGAATTGTAAACTCTAAAGTTTTATGTTTTTGTTTTTGAATGCAATTATGTAACAACCTACATTTGTAAGTTGCATTGTCACAATAGATATCATACTACAGTACAGGCTGCACCTCTAAAAAATTGCACTGTCTGGTCCAGCAACATCTGTGGTCTTGCAAGACCATGAATGCTCCTGGGCCAGATTACCCAGGAGCCTAAGGGCTGGAGGGCCAGCTGGGCCAAGGGCAATAGGGTCGGCAGTCCAGGGGCGCATGGAACTGGGGTGGGAGTCCCCCGGAAGCCCGTGGCAGCTCCATGGAGCGCAGGCATGGCCAGAGCCCCATTGCAGTCCTATGGAGAGTGGGGCTGGGGCCCCTCTGCAGGAACCGGAGCCTGGGCTCACCAGGGCCAGGTTGGGGGTGGGAAGAGTGGCGAGACAGGGTGTTTGCGGGGGCAGTCTGTTGGCAGCTGGTGATGGGCTTGGGGGCCAGTGGCAGGGAAAACTCCCCTGGTCTGGTAAATTCTCTCATTCAGGATCAGTCAGATCCTGATGGTGCCAGACCAGGAAGGGCCAACCTATACTTGTATGTGGTAAACTGAAAAAATACTATTTCTTTGGTTTATCATTTTTACAATTCAAATATTTGTAATAAAAATAATGCAAAGTGAGAGCTGTACACTTTTAGTCTGTTGTAATTAAAAATGTAATAAAACATCCAAAATATTTATCAAATTTCAATTGGCATTTTGTTTAGCAGTGCAAGTAAAATGGCAATCACAATTAATTTTTAAATAGCAATTACTATTGAGTGAATCACATGAATTAACTGTGATTAATCGACAACCCTGTATATCATCTATATGTATTAAAAACAAAATCCCCATGACTATTAACACTGTATTCTCTGCCTACCAGAGCATAGGCAGCTGGATAGGAACAGCTGACCAGACACAATGGAGAGCTACTAAATCGAACCCCTGAGAAGTGAGAAAAGAGTAGGAACAGTATGAAAGTCTGACCAGTAAAATGTTGTATTCTCTCTTGGGAGATTGTATCCTTTACTTGCAGGGAGATGACTCAGGGATATAATAGATCTTTATGATCTACTGATGCTTGCTCTTATCCCAGGTGACTGTGTGCATTACATATAGTTTGAAAATGTTGTTCCCGGCCGATGGGAGTTGCGAGCAGCCATGCCTGCGGGTGCTCAAGTAAACAGTCCATCTCGCAGCCCACCAGTGGCTGACCCTGACCAACCGTGGCAGCTCCCTACCCCTGACCAGGACAGGACTGGTTTGTTTCCAGTTTAGTGCCATTCTGAGGTTTGCAGGAAGGGTTTAAGGCAAGCCCTCATCCTGGGAATGGAGAATGTCTGTCTGTCCTTCCAGTTCAGGGTTGTTCATCAGGCATTGAGCTCATGCTCTAAAATAAGCCAGTGTAGGGTGGAGCAGTTCAAGAAGTGAATGGAAAATCTTCTTGCAATCAAGTTGGCATTAAAATTGAGTTAATTCATTCTCCGTGGAGAGCTAGTCTTGTGGAGTCCAAATAAAACAAGATCTGCCTCAGAGCACTCAGCTGCTTTTCTTTCCTTGGGTTATAAATTGGTTTTGGCTTCCAGTTGTTGCAGCATTATGGAAGTTAATAAAATGAGCAGCTAATCTATTAATAACCATTTTAAAGTAATAACTATAAAAGGATTTCCCTAGTGGAAATGTAATCAAACTTCAGAGCATGGGCCGTCAGTAATGTAGACAAGGGAAGCCACAGCCTTCCCGAAAGGCTATGTGCCTGACCGCCGAAGTCTGGGCCTGCGGCTCAGCAGCCCAGCTCCTTCTGGCCACTGGGGAAGGCAGACCGGCTCAGCAGTCCAGCCGCCGGGGAGGGATAGAGCCATTGTGTGGCAGTCTGGCTTTCCCCGGTCACTGGGGAGGGATAGAGCAGCTGCTGCATGGCAGCCTGGCTCTCTCCCCACCTCCAGCCGCTGGGGAGGGATGGTGCCATGGCACGGCAGCTCGGCTTCCCCCAGCTGCCAGGAAGGGCTGGGCCTGGGCCGCAGCATGGCAGCCCTGGCTCTCCACGTGGCCAGGAGGGATTAGGCTGGGAGTGGGCATGGCCTTAGGCAGAAGGAATGGGGCCTTGGGTGGGAGGAGCAGGAAGCCCCAGCCGGCCTTTCACCCAATGCCCATGCTTCAGAGTTCTCATCTGAGTCCCTAGTCCGTATTTATTCTTACAAGTCGCTCCGGGTGTAACAGAATACAGGGCTGCTCTTTATATTAGACAACACCTTTTAGCTCCAAGGTGTTATTTTAGAAACATGTTGGAAAAAGTCAGTTGTCAGTTTGTAGCGTTCTTAGAGAGATGATGGACAATCCGATTAAAAAGCCAACAGAACTCAGTCCCATAGATAAGAGACTAAGTTTTGTTAACAAAGGTGTTTCCTCTTGCTACTTCAGATAGTAGCTGCTCTTGATCAGATTGCAAACCCCAAGATATAGAAAACCCACAAGTTGTCTAAGTTGACACTTTAAAAACAATGAAAAGTCCTGTGGCACCTTGGGGCTTGTTTTCACTATGCGAGTCTAATAAAGACCCACTAAATGGAATTCCAAGGACGCCCCCATGGATGCCCATACTCCTGATCCTCATGAGTAAGGGAAGCCAACGGAAGTGTTTGCTCCTGTGAACCTCCCACTGTAGAAACCATGAGGAAACTCAGATTAAGGTACAGGTATGTCAACGCCAATTGTCAACTCCAGTTATGTAATTAATGTAGTTGCATATCTTAATTCGACCTTCACCTGGCCTCAGAGACTAAGGCTATGTCTACACTGGGAAATTATTTCAAAGTAACTTATTTTGAAATAAGCTTATTCCCCAAGGAAAGCAGGGGTCATTATTTTGAAATAGCCAGACTCTTATTTCGAAACAAGAGGCTTGGTGGTGTGGACATTCGCCTTTTTATTTCCAACACATGGCATAAGCTTTCGTGGGTAAAATCCACTTAATCAGATGAATACAGATGCAGATACAGACTTATATGGCTACCCCTCTGAGACTTGACACTTTCATTTAAAGCATCCTTTCTGATCTGGAGATGCAGAAGCTCCAGCTATGATCAGCTGCTATTCTTCCATACTTAGGAATGCATAAAGCAGGGGGGGGGGGTTTAATGCTTTTGAAAGTCCAAAAAGCACTCAGCTTTGGCTTATTTCTTCTTCTGTTGAGCTTAGTAGTAAAAGTCCTCTTGACTTCATAGGGAGCAGCGTTAGGCCAGTGCTGAGAGCTTTTGAAAATCTTACCTTTTGGGCTCAAGAAACAGATATGTTTCCAACAAAAGCCTGATCTGGGTTTGTTGCACAATAGTCTGGACTTGAGGAGTGAGTTCTATTTACATGCCCCTTATTTTATTCAGACTTTTTGTGCCACCAGCTCATCTGTCTGTCAAAATAAAGTTGTGTGCATGCAATTCAGATGCTTGTCTACTGCACTTCTGCAACTATTGCAGTGGACATTGGTCCATGGTGGCAGGCAGTTAGATTAGGGTCTGTCTTATTTTATGCCTTTTCTCTTACTAGGCAATGAAACTGATGCATCCAAGCAAAATTCCTACTCTTTCAGTTCCATGCTTTTCTTGGGAGCATGTTTGAATAACTTCTTGGTCCTTCCCCTGTGCTTGCCAGCAATGCGGTTCACATTTGTGTGAAGGAATGCCATCTGGAATGCTCCAGACGTGACTCCAAAACAATCCTGTCGACAGTTACGCCTCAGTGTCCCCATGAATATCTGATTCAAAAAAGATCTAATACTTCCTAGCAGTCTTTGTTGACAGCTCCGAGTGAAAGGCCTTTTAAAAGGCCTAGATGTGCTTTGCGTTGGTGAATAGAGACATAGGGCAATCTTCCATTTCTCCCATCAGCATTGCTCAGATTATAGCCTTCTCCAAACTGGGCAGACTCTCAGAGACCACTGTCACCTCACATTCCTGGATTTGCAAATCGAACTTCACATTTCCCTTTTGGACATTTAGATGCAACACTTGGGAATAGGAAGATGAGCAAGTCGCATTAACCCCTTCTGAGAAGGAAACCAAGAACTACAGTTTGAATAGCCTGCTTACAAAGCTTAAGGCTGCTGAGCCCTGCCCTATTATTGCACTTGTGCGTGTAACACTCGTGCACTATGATTGACAGTAAAATCCACAACCTTCCTTAATTCAGGGGAACATGGCAGTGAAGGAGACCTTTTAAGATGGAGATCTGTGACACCCATAGAAAGGCATATGTCATGGGCATGGGGTGACCATTATTTTTGCTATCAGTTCATTGTGTGGTTGCACACTTGCAGTTGTGAATGGAGCAGCAGTTGCATCCCCTGAGCCTTGCTTTGAGCGTGGGGCGCTAACAATCCCCCCCCATGTCAAAGCAAACCTCAGCTTGTAGCTTCATTTCACCCAGTATTTTTATGCAATCTCTGGTTTCATGGTTTTTACACCCAATCCTGTTTCAACTGGTTTGCTTTGATCCCAGGCTTTACTTGGGCTACACTCCAACTTTATGTGAATTTCTGGGGGGGATTTCTGGTTTTGCTGTGAATCCATTGAGCCCTGCAAGGAGTCTGGTCATGAGGCTTGGATTGAGCATGGCATGGGCGTGGAGGGTAAGAACTTGGGTTCTGATCCTCACTCTGTCATCTTGAGCAGCTCCCTTCTTTTCTCTGCTCTCTGCCTCCCCATCTGTAAAATGGAGACAGCACCATGTACCTTCTGGGGTGTGGGGAGGCCTGGGTTGGGTTGCTCACGGTGATATCACTGACACCCATGCAGAGTGAGTGTGGAAAAACTACCACTTATGGGAGTAAGTGGAGAATTCTGATTGGTAGCACTTTAACCCTACCTAGCGTGGGTCTGACTGTTTGCGAGGTGTGCAGGGCAGCGGAGAGTCAGCCCTAGAATGTGTTGAATGGGCCAGATACATCCTGATGCATGGGTGTAAGCCCAGTGGGCTGAAGTCAATATGGCCTGCACTTGCGCAGTGACTTAAACACTTTGTACTGGTGTATGTAATGCTACCACATCAGACTGGTAACCCACTTCCACACTGGCATGTCTACAAAAGATTACGCATGGGAAATATTTCTCCATAGTGCTAGGCTGAAACCTGTCCTCTGTGACTGGGCAGCCTATGGGCTTGGGCTCCTAGACAGGTATTAGTAGCCACAATCAGTAGATTTTGCTCCAGCAGGGTCCTCTTCAGAATAAAAAGAGGAGCAGCTAGCATTCTCTGAGGAACTTGTGGGTTTGCAGCTGATTGTTTGACTTGAAGAGCTTGAATTGGCAGCTTTAGGATACATCTAGAGCCCATCTCTTATGCTCCAGCCTACTCCTTGGGCTCGGCTGCTGCTACAGTTCTTCCTTCTGGACAGCTCAGCCTACACCCTAGATCCTCTCACTAGAGACTCTCCTTTATATCCTATCGAGGTAAGAAGCTGCCTGGCAGAGCAAGTGAGCAGAACTTCACCTTTTTACAGCAAAATCAACGCTTGCACACGTTTCAGGCTCACACTGCCAATCTGCTAAAGGACCGATATTGCTTGATTTTTGTCTTGGTTTGGCTGTTTGAGGCTGGTAGGTGCAGCTGTTGGTTCACTCCATGTATGTGATTGTATTGTGTATTTATATATAACCATGCCCGTTTAATTCTGAGCTCAGTGTAAGCTCCTGTAAGTCAGGTTATGCATCTGCTTCTGCATCTGCAAGATTGGGGCACTAGCCTCCCCTCCCACTGGTGACTCTTTCTATAATATACATGTAACTAAGCCTACATGGCATTTGCTGCAGCCTCACTTCTCCTTGTGAGAGCCACACGTCTAACCTATACACTCCAGAGCCCTTCAGCTGGAAATGGAACTTGTACAGGCTATTTAGTGTTTTACACCTCCCTGTGTTCTCTCAAGGGTCAGCTGGTTGAATGGCTTCACATCAAACACGCCTGCCAAATGTAGCCTTAGAGACTAAGCTTCCTGCGGAATTGGACAGCATTAAGTCGTTCCAGGCTCGCCCAGTCAAATTATGATGGCACCAATCTGTCCCAGCTCAGTCAGGTGCTGCAGATCCAGTTTTCAGACTATTTTTGGCAGGAAACATACACAGCATTGACCTGTAGAAGACTGTCTCGTATGGAAAGAATCAGTATGATATAATCTGTCCTGCTCTCTGGAATTAAAAAAAACTACACAGTATATATATGTGCTCTTGCCGGGAAATGCTTTACTTGTCTTAGGTTGGGTTCAGCTGTTTATAGAAAAGAAACTGATCAATTTTTATGGCATAGGTAAACTAAATACTCAGTCTGTGGTGTTAGCTTGCGATTTTTATGCACGCAAGTCATGTGCTCTTAAGTGTTTTTCATTTACAGCCTCAGCCACTAAAGTCATTCGGTTATGAGATAATATGCTTTTTTTTTTTTTTTTTTAAGAAGAAAAAGCTTCTAGCCCTTTGAGGGGTGAGGAAAGCTTGAAAATGGGCTTCCTCTATGTTCATTATCCAGAAGGCCAATACAAAGAACCGAAAAGGTTATTTGAAGCTTTAAAGAGTGCTCCCAACTCTCATCTCTCTCTGACTCAGCATTGTTTAAGTTCCTCACTTCTTCAGCTCCCAGGAGGGTTCCTACCTGTGCTCTCCTCCCCATGCTCATCTGCTTCCCTCTTTCAGGAACTGAAGCCAGGCTTTTCACTTCATACCTCCCTGAGGACCAGGTGTTTGCTCTAATTAATTTTAAATTACAGAGCACCTACTCTAATTGCTGCACTGCCCATTACATCCCATTAGCCCTTCCCTCTGAGGAAACATTCTTGACACTTACAGGACCCTGTTGTAAAGAGCTACATTTCTGCAGGAGCAATAAAGGCTGCTTATTTCATGCTGGGGAAACTGAAAGGAAGAGGCCTGGGGCTCAGGCCCTGGGAAGAGTGCTGGGATCATTGTTCATAGAGCACCCTCTTCCCTCTAATTTTGGGTAAGAGGCCTTGTTTGGTTGGAGTGAAGTCCTTGTTGAACTGTGGAACCCATAGTCATGTCTTTCCTCCCCACTCTGGGTGCTCTGTTTCTCTTGGGGATGTGGCCATATTCCATTTAGGCCACGTCTACCCTGGCACTTCACAGGGCTGTAACGTTCTGGCTCAGGGTTGTGAAAAAACACCCCCCGCTCCCCAGCACAGCAAGTTACATTTCTGTAAAGTGCCAGTGTGAACCAGGCTACAGAGCTGGGAGCCAGGCTTCCAGCTGTTAGTTACTCCCCTGGCAGAAGTGATTTACATAGAGCGCTGGGAGTGCTTTCTCTTAGCATGGCAGAACTATAAACTGTTAAGTGTAGACAAAGTCTAAGAAGGAGCCATTGACTGCGGGCCTGGGGGGGAGGGAAGTGATGGATTATGCACTCTTTTGCCCCTAAACTTAACAGTAGCCGTATCTTTATATGGAAGGGACTCTCTTTGCCCCCCCCACCCTCCACCTTTCCTCCCTCTTGCATGTCGAATAACTACTAACCAAAACCCTAGCAATAAAAAAAAGTTCTCTGCTCAGGCTGAGCCATGTGAACAGTGACAGCAGTGACCATAGGATCCCTAGCTCTCTCCTGGAAGAAGAGGGAAAGAGTCTTGACTGTATTTAAGTCTGTGTAGATTCCTCCCTAATTAACCTACCCTAGAAAGATAAGAACTAGCTCACCTTCTCAGGAATAGTGATAGAGTTGCAGCCGTGTTAGTCTGGTGTAGCTGAAACAAAAGACAGAACTATGTAGCACTTTAAAGACTAACAAGATGTTTTATAGGTGATGAGCTTTCGTGGGCCAGACCCACTTCCTCAGATCATTGATCTGAGGAAGTGGGTCTGGCCCACGAAAGCTCATCACCTATAAAACATCTTGTTAGTCTTTAAAGTGCTACATAGTTCTGTCTTCTCAGGAATGTTGTTCTGGTTTCTGTCTGAGGAGGGATGAGGCACATTAAAGGGTTTTGTGTGTACAGGCAGAAGGCATGGTGAAATACAGTGGACTTTGTAACCACTTTTAAGGAGCATTTGTATTTGCTTTGAAAAGTTTCTCATAAAAATCATTTAACTGGGACTCATTTATTTTATGTAAAAGCGAGCTACATATTCCAAATCCTGCAACTTCTGTGAACTGATCCCTTTCTTCTAGGCTGGAGAATCCTTCTTTTTTCTGAAGTGAGATTTGGAGACACAAACATATTTTAGAGGGAGCATGCATTCTGAGTAAGTGAAAGAAACAGTAATGTGTCTGTGTGTACACACACAATAAGGTCCCAACCACATGAGTAGTCCTCATGGAACTATTTGCATGCACAAAGTTTTGTGTGCAAGTTTTTGATTGACGGATCAAGGCCTAAATGTGTTCTCCAAAAAGGACAAAAACACAAAAGTGACTAGGATGAAAAGGAACTCTCGCTAACCAGTTTCAGAGGGGTAGCTGTGTTAGTTGCTAACTGAAAAAACATTAAAAACAGCTAATGGTCCTGCAGCACCTTAGAGACTAACAAAAATATAAATAGTATGATGAGCTTTTGTGAGCACAGCCCACTTCTTCAGGAAAACCACTCAGCTGTAGAACCAGGAAAAACAAACCGCTGTTAAGCAATCTAGCATTGCAGATATATGTTCCTGGGTAAAAGGAAATAAAAGCCTTATGTATCTATCAGCAACAACTATCTAAAATATTTTGAAAAAGACCTCTGTCTTCTGGGCAAAGAATAAATGGGGCTGCCTTTTGAAGGTCAAATGACTGCAGGAAGTCAAGCAGATTGGTAAGGAAGCTATGCTGCTTACATTAGGGAAACTGGTCAATAAGAAGAAAGGATAAAAGGCTAACAAATGAGGTGTGGGAGGGAGGAAGAGGATACATTACTGAGCTAGAGAAAGTCAAATATAAAAAGGAAGGCAAAGGTTCAGTGGCATCAGTGCCTCTGCACCTGAACAATATATTTGTCTGTGATAAAGAGCCCAAGATGGGGCCGGTTTGGCTAGGAATAAGACTGCGAGTCTCATAGCGATAATGGATTTTGGTATTTTTTTTCAGGACCTCCATGACTATTGCAGCAGCAAGTGGCTGCTCAAATACCCTTGGAGCCTCCCCCAAAGCACCCAGGATTTAGTCAGGGGTATATAGTTAGTCACGGACAGGTCACAGGCATTTAGTGCCCCTGACCTATCCATGACCTTTACCAAAAGTACCTGTGACTAAATTGTTATGAATTGTTATGACAGTTATGAATTGTCTTTATTTGCTACTATTCCTGTGAGAAGGTACATGTGCTGTGCCTCTGCCCTGTGTTTTGGGGCCCGAGGAGCCCCTGTTTGTAGGCTGTAGCTGCAGGCTGCTGCTTCCCCTCCTCCCACCAGTGGGTATGCATAGTTCGTGGACTCTGCAACCAGGGCACAGGCCTCTTCCTGCTTAGAGGTAACGGGGTAGGTGTGCTTGGTCTGTGAGGCCCTGTGCCCCATCACGGTTCTTCAGGGGGCCTTCTGCTGTCCCTGTTGTGTTGCTGTGGGTTGGCCACTGGGCCAATGGGATCTGTGCCCAGGGGTCCTGGCCAATTGAAGTGCCCCAGAAAAATGGGTGCTCTGTGCTCTTGCTGGGGAGCAGGGGAGAGACGCTAACACTTGCTGGATGGGTACAATGGGCAAGGCACCACTTCCCAGCAGGAATACTGAATAGGTGGAGCTGGGAAAGCCCCTACACCCCCAGCCTCATTCCCTGGCAGAAGTATTGGGGGTGTGGAACCAGGCAAGCCCCAGTGCTCCAACTCTACTCCCTTGCAGCAGGGTCAGGGCAGGGGAGGTCCTCTGCTTGCTCTGGTTCAGGGTTGCACAAAACTGTAATCCACCCCTGTGAGTGTAGAACAAGGTAGCTGCTCTCTAGTTTCAATGGGCCTTTAAATAGGAGGTGGGTTTTTCTGTCCATATATCGGAGTCCAGGAGCAGCCTGAGGCGGGCTGTGGTGGCGGGCTGCAGCAGCTGGCGCCCCAGGTGGAACATGCGATCCGCGCCCCTGCCTGCACGGCCGTCAATGGGGTGATGTCCTCATCGGGTGCCCCGGGTGCCCTGTGACATCATCATCGGGCGCTGTTGAAGGCAGCGCCCTAGGCAACGGCCGAGTCGGCGTATAGCCATGGGCTGCCCCTGTCTGAATCAAGAACTCCGAAATGGTAAGAGCTAGGACCACCAAATTTGGTATGCTGTTTCCTGGTATCATAACTTAAAGCAAGGTCAGGGTTTGGTTGTGCCTGGATAATGGGCTGTCCATGGAATTTGATTGTTTCTTATCAAATGGAAAGGGAGGGGTCTGATAGGAAGGTTAGTTATACTGCAGAATGATCACAGGGGGACAGCAAGGAGCCAAGGTGGGGACCGGAACAGTTATAACCCCATTGTGCTGGCAGGTGGCAGGGGTAGAGAAAAGGACAGCTATCTACTATATATTTCAGAGAGTTTGTCTATTTGTGTGTCTGTCTATCCCCTAGCTGGGGAGCATTCACCCCACTGTTGGCAGTGCCTGCTACAAAGGCCATAGACAAGGGCTTCTCACCTGGCCCTAAGCTGCTGTGGTGAGAGAGGACTTGGGTTGTCCTCTCTCCCTGGGGCAGCCTGCATATTGAACCCCTCATCCCCAGCCCCACCCCAGAACAATGATTTAAATGAAGAAAAACAAAACTTACTTAAGAACCTGAGTAACACCAAGTAACTCTTCTAATTCCTGATTAATGCAGTGTGCAGGTGCTTGTATTCTAGAATAAGAGTATTCTGAATTATCTTAATCCACCACACGTTGAGTCAATCAGGAATAGTTGTTATAGAATACCTCCCCGTGTAAATCAGTGTTCCCTCTAATTTTTTCCATTCATGTGTGGAATAAATATTCTTATGTGCACCAAGGCATATACAGATGTGCACCAACAATAAAAACACCTGTTGCTGGCTGTGGGCACTCTGCTAATCAGCTGGGCTGCACCTGACTCTCTCCTGGGTGGCTGCTCAAGCACTCATCTTACTGGGAACACTGATGTAGACCCCAGGGGAGGAAAGGGGAATAAAAAGCAATGCAAACTTTTTAACAGCTGCCTTCTCTTAACACTCTTGTGCTTATCCTTCATTCGAGGGACAAACAGGAAGTTGCTGATTCAAACACAAAAATGTATAGTTCCAAACGGGGTGGATTTGCTGCTGATTCATGTTGTGCTGGTTTCACTCATCAAAACCTCAGAGCTGCCATTTGGAGGCGTAATTAGCTGTGGAATTCTGTTTCAGTGGAGTTCTAATCAAGGACAAGGCTGCTTGGTTCTGCCTACTCAGTATCTCATCCTCTGTAGGATGTTCAGCTTGTTTCCATGAATGATTGATTGTAATTCAAAGCTGGTATCTGCAGCATCTGTCAGAGATAAAAATGTTACTATTTGGAAAGAAAAGTAGTTGCTAATTAAAAAGTGCACCAGTGTCTTGTGGTGATTTCCTGCCAAAGACTTCAGAGCTTTTTCCCTTCCATCCAACAAACCTATGTAATGCTGCTCTTAATAATGTCACTGCTCTTTAAAAATCTGTGCCATCTATCAAGAACCAGCCCGTTGGTGACAAATGTAGCAGTCACAACAGAGCCTGAAAATGTCCTACAGAAGTCTCCTATAGCTAGCCCAAGTGAGGTGGATTTACAATAGAAGGGTAAGGATTACACCAGCGTTTCTCAAACTGTGGGTCCCGACCCCCCAGGGGGTCGCAAGCAACTTAGAGGGGGCTCGTGAACAACTTAGAGGGTGGTTGCAGCAATGGAGGGGGTGTCACAGTATCACAAGTTTGAGAATCCCTGGGTTACACTGAGTCAGTTGATTCTATCATCCCCATATCCCACTTCAGATTTGATGTGTTCTAGGGTTCCTAGTTCTGGTGAGCTGAGCATCTTCTACCTGCGTCACATCTTTCCTTAAAAATTAGCAGTTTAACGGTTGATTGGTGATTATGACTTATTTGCCTCTACCTTGAACGGTCCTCCTTTGGTCATAATTGTTATATAGGTCATATCCTATTTATCTGGTAATTTTTTCAGGTCAGGGACTAGTTTGAGCTGCGTTCTTCTAAGGACTATGCACATGTTTCTTTTGCCCTGCCCCATGACTAGAGCTGAGTGAAGAATTATTTTTTCTGGTTTAAGGCTGAGGAGGAAAATTGGTTTATTTAAAGCAAAGCAGATTTAAAAAAAAATTCTCACCGAACTGAAAAACAAAGCACACTTTTTTTGTTTTGAAAAACTTGCAAGATATTTCATTTTTAAAGGGTTGAAACAGTTACAACTTTTGGGGAAAATAAATCCACTTTTAAAAAGTTTAAAAGTATTCTTTATCCCAAATTTGAGAATAGTTTGTGTCCTGAAAAATGCATTTTTTGGCAATTTTTAATATTTGTTGAAAAAATTCACCCAGCTCCACCCACAATGCACACAATCCTCCACCCTTAGGAGACTGGTGCCATGAATGTTTGCTGTTGCTTGGAGTACTGTTTTGGTTCTGACCTCATTCCAGTGTACCTTATCACCAGGTTGAATCTTTTCCCCGATGCCTTAAAACAAGGGTGGGGAACCTTTTTTGGGTCGGGGCCACTGACCCACAGAAAAATCATCTGGGGGCTGCACATAAGTGAGAAACAAAAATCCACCCCTCACCAGGATGGGCTCCCCAATGCGGAGAGGAGCCCCGAGCCTCGGGGGCCAAATCCAGGCAAGCGGGGGGCTGCATCCAGCCCCCTGGGTCTTAGGATCCCCACCCCTGCCCTAAAACATGTGCCAGAAGCAATGAGAGCTGTTTGTTTAGAGATGAACATGTGCACTAAATGTGGCACTTGGCACAGAAACCCCTTTATCTATGGAGGGAAAAAAATTGGCCAGGACTCTGGGACTATAGAGGTTTTTATTCATCTGAATGATAATATGAGCTAAATAAGGGCTCTGAAAAACACTGTTGAGTTTCTCTTTCTATATTGGTTGGGCAGAAATGTATTGGGACTAAATTTGGAATGAAAAATCTGATTTTCCTGCCAGCTTGCTTTCTCCATTTTTAGAGCGACTACGCCATCTTTGTATCTTTCTCAACATAAGTACTTGATACAGTCATACAGCCTTTCTTTTTTCTGCTAGGTTGTCATTTTCTGAAAAAGAGGAGGGCAGAAATCCACCAGATTTAATAAGATGTCCCATGATTATGCTGAGAAGAATGCCACAGTTTTAGTGCCCGAGTTTGCAAAGGTCACAGAATCATGTAAATTTTCTGAAACATGAACCGGAATGGCTCCTGTCAGTGAACTCTAATGATGATGTTGCTGAGAGATACTCAATGCAAATGTGCTATAGATATTCATTCAGCTTAATAAATGCTGATTGAGCCTCATAACACCTGTGCTTGGTAAGGACTGGATATACCACGCAGGGACCACTACACCCTGTCACTAAAGTGCAGTCACTTCTGGGTGAGGGAGCAAAAGCAGCAGTTGTTTAATCGTGCATAGTAATGCATCACAATTATTTAGTGTAAGCAGTGCAAGAATGCTGTGTCATTTTAATAGTGCAGGGATTGCTTAAGAGGTAGAATGTAAGTACATCAACTAAGGATGTGACCGGTTAACTGTTACCCTGAAGCAGCCTTCTATGTGTGTCCTTGCTGTGGGCAGAGGGCTGCTCCAGCCCCTTGGGGTGGGGTTTGGGAGCAGAAGCTGCCCCCTGCTCCATGCTTGGGGCTGCCGGCTCCTGCTACCAGCTCCCTGCGTGGGATCCCACTTAATGTATTAACTAGTTAAACCTAAGGTTTAGCCAGTTAACTGACTAACGAGGATTTTACATCCCTATCATTAACAGGGATTTTGCTAGGACACTGATTGGTACTAAAAGAGGATGTTAGTATCAGGACGTCAGTGTCCTGCCTTTCATGTTTAAAAAGGCAGGGGAAGCATAAGAAATCCCCATACTGTAATAGCAGATCTAGGTTCTGCTATGCTGCCCTTCCTGTGTGAGTGGGCTTCTTGTGGCATCTGAAAAAAAGGGGCCAGAGGTGTGGGCGCGATTGTCCCAAGTGTGGTGCTGTAGAACAGAGAAATAGTGGTGGGTTGGTGCATGTGCTTGCCTGTGCAAAACTGCTCCAGTGACTTTTGATTGACAAACTAGTAAACCTTCCCCCTGCAAGTATAAGGGGTGCTGCCAGGGATCCCAGGCCCTATGACTTCTTGTGCTAGCTGCCATGTCACTAGAGCAATAAAGCCTGCAGCCAGGAGTGTTCGTTTATTTTTTTGTTGTCACTTTAAACAAGACTTGGGGTTGAGGGAAAGGATGTTCTGAGCAAAGCATATGACATTTGTGCATAGTCGCCCACACAGTAGTTTGATTGCAGTGTAATCAATACCATCCAGGGACGCAGAGCTTCCCAGCTGTGACACTGGAGCAGGGAACAAGGATGGCTTGTGAGTCGGGGGCGGGGAGTCTCTTGTGCCTGTAATTGAAAACATTAGGTTCCCAGGGTGAAATTGGACAGCAGAGAGTCGGCGGCTGGCAGGGGTCTGCTGCCTTGGGGGAAATAAGTACCAAAGATATCAGCATGTCTGTCTGTTTTTTAAAGTTTTATGTCAGCCCATTCTCTTTGGATAGAAGGGCAGACAGAAACAAATACCTGGGTCACAAAAAGACTATGCTTGGATAACAGCTGGCCCTTCGATAGCACCTTTCCTGGAAGGATCTCAAAGCAATTTACCAACACTATGGGTATGTCTATGCTGCTGCACATAGAGCAGGGATGGGCAATAAAACGGTAGCTGTTCACCAGGGTTAGCCCCTGGTGGGCTGCAGCTGCTATATTTGCCTGCACTTCTGCAGGTACAGACAGCAATTGCAGCTTCCATTGGCTGGCAGTGGGGATCTGCTGCCAGTAGGAGCTGTGAATGTAATTCCTCCATACCTGTGGAGGAGCAGGTAAATATGGTGGTGAGGGAGCCTGCCAGGGGCTAACCTTGGCAGATGGGATGTAGCCCATGGGCCAGTCTTTGCCCACCCTGATGTAAAGGCATACTCAAGGTAGCTTTGGGTGCTAGTTCACTTACAGTAACAGCATGGCTTCCGCAGCAGGGTCTAGTTACTCCCAGACTCCGATTGCAGTATGAAGTCTCCTTACAATGAAACATCACAGCATCCCTGTGAGATGGGCAAATGAGGCAGGGAGAGATTAAAGATGATTAAGTTTTCAAAAGTGACTAGTGTTTTTGGGTGTCCCAGAGACGATTCCGTGAATAAAATACAGTTTAGGATTTCTAGGCCCATTTTTCAGTTGAACATCCCTCTGAAAATCTGTGCTTTTAATCTAAAGAGCACATTATTGAGCTAATGCTCTGAAACCAGTGCCCATACTGATTGGCATCATCCCATTGCTTCCTCCTGTTGTCCTGTCTGTATCTATCTGTTGTCCCCCATTGTTATGATGTATTATTTGTGGTGTGTAGCACCTTGGAGCCTTAGTCATGGTCCAGGACTAAGGATGTAAAATTCTGTTTTAATTGGTTACCTGGTTAAATACATTGTTTAACTGGTTAACCAATTAAAGGTGGGGTGCTGGGCTGGAGTGCCTCCTTCCCCCAGAGACAGGGGCTGCTCCAGCGTGGCGGGAACAACCTCTGTCCGCATGGGTCTGGGTGCCCTGCCAGGTCAGAGTAGCCGGTGCCTGTGGGACACCAGGACCGCTGCGGATTGTCTGCTTGGGAAGAAAGTTAAGGGTGTTATTGTCAGACACTGAGTATTTGTACCCCTCGTTGACCTCACTTAGAGCTGTGAATGCTCCTTAGTTTTGAAACAAGACCCTGAATAACTTGCCAAAGCGATAGTCTGGTTCCCAGCCTTGGGCCCCGCTTGCTATGTCGCGCTTGTCTTGCTTGCAGGAGGATACTGATTAAAGAGAACTTGGGCCAGTCTGTGTCTCTGTATTGAAGCTTCCCTTGTGCTGCTGTCCCTCATGCTACTGGATACCTTGAAACTCTGTAGCCAACCTTGCCAAAAAGCCAGGCAAAAGCCTTGCCACATTCTAGTAGGAACATTAATTTATCTCTCAAAGAATAAAGCTGGAGATGGATTTATAACTGAGGGGAATGCATAACTTCCTTGGCTGGTGCTCAGCCATGGTTCTCATGCCAAGAAGCAGATGTAAACCTGTGAGAACTGATCCTGGAGGGAAAGCAGCTGACTGAAAGTCCGGTCTCTGGGGCTTCGCTAATAAATAACAGCTTGATTACAAAAGTTAGTGGCCAGAAAATGCTGTGCCTTGGTGTGAGCTTAGCCTCATGTGCCGTGGAAATGCATGAGCCACAGAGAGGAACTGAAGCTTGTGTTTAAGTCAGGTCTTTTGCTTTAGCTCTGTGGAAAAGAGTTTGATCTTTCAGCTTTAGTGATGTTTTCGCAGTGGTAATGCGTACCCGTGGTGGGTAGCTGTTTAGAAATTTTTGTTCGTTTGAGTCGTAACTGTAATTTAATTGCTGTGCATTTCCCAGGGGCCATTCTCCCAGCTCACTCTGTGATTTGGGCTGTGGGGCGTACTTGGAAGGGGTTGTCTTAAACAATGGAAGATTGACATATGTTGGAGTTTTTTGGGGAATGAGCTGGAGATTGGCACTGGGAGATGGGGGCAGACACTCAGCTGGTATAAGAGTCTTCAGCAGAGCTGTAACACCCTGCATCAGCTGAGGCTCTGCCCTAGAGATGCTTACTGGTAAGCCGCAAGCTCAAATCCTGCCTGTGGGACACGGGTATGGTCCTTTCTGTCTGGTTCTCAGTGAGCCGGAAGACAAGGATACCTGAAATGCAATGGCAGTTGTAGCGATTGTGGGCCATCACCAGGGGGTCTAGGACTGAAGGAATGTGAGAGGTAATGGGATGATTCTCTTGCCAACTGAGAAGGTGATGGCCTCAGCCAAGGATGGAATGGGAGACCTAGTGTCTAGGAATGCAGGACTCTTCTGAGGAGCCCCCTGAAATTCAGGTGCTACCAGCCTGCCTTAAGGGTTTCTGTGGTGGGTGGAGAGCAGCCACTCTGGGTCAGGGGAGGGCCTTGATGGGAGCCCTAGGAAGAGGCAAGCTCAGATGGGAGCTCAGTTTGTGGCGGTCTTTCCAAGCGTTCAATAAAGCCCAGCCTCCAGGCAGGAGGCAAGCGTGGATGCTGACTCTGGCTGTGTATGTTCCATAGAGGCAGGCTAGGGACTCTGCCAGCCCCAAGACCCCTTGCTGGTGAAGCTGGCACTGCCATGGCCCATGCTTCGATCTCCAGAGCTGTCAAGCCAGCACCTTCCACCTGTATGATGTTCCTGCTGTCATAAGGATGGTTATGCCAGGTCCCTCCACAAAACACACTTCTTTGGGAGAGTCCAGAATTTGGACCGCTTGGGGGATTTGATTGCCTCTTCCCTGGCTCTGGCCTCTCTTTTCTCCCTTAAGAAATTCCTGTGGCTGACTACAGTTGTTTTTGAACCGTGTGATTCTTGGTAAATGCCAAATGACTGCTGTGTGCCTTGGGTATATGTCTGGTCCTGGGACTTGCCAGTGCACAGAGAATTACAACACACTGGCTATCACTTTGGACCCCGGTCTGGCTGTCTGGGCTGAAGGGTTAAATGGGCATGGAGCCTTCATTCCTTTCTCAGCCCTAGAGGTGGTTCCTCCTAGTCAAGGTACACACATGTTGGCATTGGCATGGTAGCTGCCCTTACTGTGTCAGCTCTGTGCATGGAGGGATCCTGGAGCCACAAATCAGCCCATCTTGCAAGTGCATGATGCCCTTTGTTTTTTTGCTGCTAAGAATTTTGCCTGATAAGAGAGTTTCATCTGCCTGTAAATATCACCATTTGACAGGATGATGGAGTGAGGATTCTTGGAGAGAGCTGGTGCCAGCTAGAGAAGAGAATTTCTGCTCCAGCTTTTGTTTCTTTCTAGCACTGACATTTTAGCTGTCCAGAGAGTGTATGTATTTCATTCTTGGCAAGAACATTGCTGCATAAATCAGTGTCTGGACTCACTGGGAGTAGCCCAGTGCAATAGCCAAGCTGAGACCAAACAGGTCTTCTCTGCTCTCCCAAACTCAGTGCAAGTGGAAGAGCATCCATTCTGGAGCTTGCTTGCGCCCAGCTGTGTGTCTGGTTGGGTGGATGTAGGACAGGCTGGCACAGAATTGTAAAAGTCTCAAGGGCACAGTTTATGATTTGGTCTCTGCCTAAGAAGCAGCCAAAAGGAGAGAGATTATCAGATGGGAATTTCCTAGCAGTAGGGATGTAAAATCCCATTCAAACAGTTAACCGGTTAAACAGGACATTTAACCAGTTAACCACTTTAAAGGGATCCCTCTGACTTGGTGCGGTGGGCTGCTCCGGTGCGGGCGGGCTCGCTGGTTAACTGCTTAACCACTGACATCCCTACCTGGCAGCCTGTGGCAGCATCACCTGGTCCCTCATGAAGCAGGTAATAGCTTCTCCAGTACTCTGCATTTTGTCTTGGGCATATCTCAAGGTTCATTTCTCATGGCCAAGCATTTGACTGACTCTGGGTTCAAGCCAAGATGGGCTTTCCCTGGGGAGGTATGGATGGGTACGGTTAGCGCTGCCTGTTTGTGAGCTGTATAGATTGAGTAACCCAGCGCCACCTTAACTGTGGTGCAGTTCTCTTGACTCTGTGCCCCACATTGATTCGGGTGGGAGATTTCTATGATTTCACTACTGAGGGGAAGATAAGCACTCATGTCAATCCTCTAAATCTCTTTTAGAAGACCTTTTTGAGGCCCTTTCTCCCAGGGAAGGGAGTAGATTATTGTGATCCCCTTTCATTCGGAACAGTATCAGATGTCCCAAGTCAGTTCCAACTGGTTTCAAGACTGGGGAATGTACTCTTGGCTGGAGCATCTCACGTTGCTGGTCCCTGGAGTTTTTCATGAGGAATTACTGATTTAAGCCCCCTGGCTGTTTTATTTTTGGCAGGAAAAAACCCAGTGAGAGGGCTAAGCATTCAGCCAGGCCTGGGCCAAAGGTGCTGAGTCACCGCCCTGGAGAAGAGTCCTCAGAATGCAGAGCAGATGCAGCATGAGTGGCTGTCTTGCCCATGCTAGTGTTGGCTTGTATCCTTCCACTGTAGCGTAGAAGCTGCCTTGAGGTGGATATTTTGGAAGGCAGATCTTTGAATTTCACTGGGGTGAATTTCGACTTTCTGAATACACTTTGCACCACATGCAATATGTAAATGGGTAACAGATTAACAAGCATGAGTTTATTGGTTACCCAAACTGCTACATAAGCTACACGCAGCTCCCAGCCTGGCTCCCCGGGAGTGGGGTGGCAGGCAGGAGGCACGTACCGGCTCCTGGGGAGTTGACTGCTGCCCTGCGTGTAAGCATGTAACAACTGAAAATAGAGAGTTAATCAATTTCACGCATTTTAACATCCCTAGTTTGCTAGATAATGCCCTGGGCTACGTCTACACTGCAGAGTTTTTGCGCAAAAACTCACAGAGCGTCCATGCTACAAGCACGTTTTTGCGTAAGCAAAAGTACAGTAGATCATCAGAAGATGGCTTTTTGCACAAGAGTTATTCCTCTTTCTAAGAGCTCTTGCGCAAAAAGGCGTATGTGGACGCACAACAGGTGCACAGGTGCTTTGATGGCCATTCTGTGAATGGCCATCAGAGCTTTCTTGCGCAAGAGTGTCCATGGCAGTGTGGACATCTCTTGTGCAAAAGCAATGGCAGTGTGGATGTACTCTTGCACAAGAACTTTTTGCAGAAGATATGTTCCGCAAAATGTTCTTGCGCAAGAAGCCTGCAATGTAGATGTAGCCCTGCTGCGTTCAGTCCCATTCCAGCTGGGAATATGATGTTATTAAATGTTCCCCAGTGATAAATATAACCAGAATGAGACCCGTCTCCTCTTGAGAATATCTTGCCCTCGCAGTGGCTCTGGCCAGCGTCCCCATCGCATAGTGATCCACTTTGTTTCCAAAGGAAACGTGGAGTCACATTAGTCCTCCTCTTGTAATGCCACCTTGAGCAGCAACCTAACTACCTTTTGTCTTTTTTAGCTGTTCCACGTGGCCTATGTCCTGATCAAATTTGCTAATTCTCCTCGTCCGGACCTCTGGGTGCTGGAGCGATCTACTGACTTTGGACTTACCTATGAGCCATGGCAGTACTTTACCTGTAAGTATGGCAGCGAAGGGAGGAGTTGGGCCTTAATTCATGCTGTATGGGGCAATGGAGAGCCAGGAGCAATGTTGCTGTTGTAGCATTTGCGTGGGAATTCTCTCTGAACCTGCGTTTGGAGGAGTTATGTAAGTGGTATGCTCTAGTACAGCAGGTGGCTTCTCTTCCTTCCGCCGAGAGCTTATTGCTGCCAGAATTGAAGATTGGATCAAAGCAGCTGGGAGTTTACCCAGTGGAATAGATGCTATTTAGGGCTATGGTAGATCTTTAATGCCATACCATACCATGCCACCCGCACTTATGCGCTGCTGCTGGCAGTGGTGCTGCCTTCAGAACTGGGATCCCAGCCTGTAGCTGCAGAGCTTCCTGTTGGAGGTTTCCAGAAGTGGGTCTGACCCAGCTCTGGGAGTGTCCCATGCAGAGGAAGAGGGTGTTCCTCCCTCCACAGCCCCACCCAGCCAAGACTAGCATCTGGACCTTGGCACACAGTAGGAACCTGGGCCACAGTGGTATTATCTTATCCCTTTCCTACAATAGTTGGATTTCATGGGGGACATCAAATTTCACAGTCTGTGATTCATGGCTCTGAATTTGGCAGACCTCTAGTTATGAGAGGACATGGCATCAGACAGAGTACTGTCTATTCCTGCTGCATATCCTGGGGGAGGGAGAGGCCCAGGGAATGGACCATGTGTATTTGTTTCTTGAGATTAGTTGAATTTCTCTTCCTCCAACTCCATCTGAGTCAAACTTGATCTTTTTGTTTCCTGGAAACAGTTCTATCAACCTAAAACAAGAATTGGGGAACCTACGGCCCTTAGGCCAGGTCCAGCCCCCGGTTTGCCCAGACCACCCACCCCCAGCCCGCTCCTACACCCTTCTTCCCACTGACACCACACCCCTACCCTCCAGCCTGCTCCTTGGTGCCCCTCCCACATACTGAACCCCTAATTTTTGGCCTCATCCCAGAATCTGGTGGGTGACCAGACTTTTTCTCTTTTAATTTCTGCCTCTCAGTTAGGGGTCACATCTATGAGGGTTTTTTTTCTTCATCGCTTGTGGGGGGTTTTTTTTTGGCTTCTCACTTGGTCCCTGACTGACTTTTTTTTTTTCTATGGGTCAGTGGCCCCCAACCCAAAAAAGGTTTCCCATCCCTATCCTAAAACACATACAGCACAGCCAAGTCACCAGGTGTGTATTAGCAGCTGACTTCTGAGAGCACTGGCAGTTATTGGTAGAAGATGCGAATCAAAACCTACAGGCGGCATTTAAAACCAATCTCCAAACCTGGTGAGAAAAAGTACTGGGATTCCCTCCACTGGGATTCCCTAACCAAACTTGCTGCCTTGACATTTACGTGTCAGCGTGGGGGCTCCCCTCCCAGAGCGGAGGAGAAGAAGCTTTATCCCAGAAGGGTTTTTTTAATGTAGTAGATAAAGCCGCCTGAAATTTCCTCCCGCGCTTGTCCTAGCTCTGGAAATACTCTGCCGTGCTGATTTGCCCTGCTATGCTGTGCATAGGTGAGGATAAGCTCCTGTCAAATTGCCCTGCCTTTCCCTTTGCTCATTCTTTTCTTGTTGTAATTTTTCTGCAGTTTCCCCTACCCCTCAGAGGTCTCTACCTGCTCCCCTGTTGTGTGATAGTGGCAGAAGCCATTGCCACCACAAGGAGCCTGGCCCACTAATGCTGGCTTTTTGCCCACTCCCCCTACGTAGGTACAGAATTCCTTGCGCAGAACATGTTGCGCAGCACAGCAGATTGAAGAAGCAGTAATTTATTTTAGGGTCTGTCAACACCGTAGCTGCGAGCCAGCTCCCAGCCGGGCCAGACATGCTCATGCTAGCGAGGCTTGAGGTAGCCTGCTTAAAATGTGCCCACGAAAGCTCATGATGCCATCTAAATGTTTTATTAGTCTTTAAAGTGCTACCAGACTATTTGTTATTTTTTAAGTTTACAAAATACCAGTGTGCACCTTGCAGCTTGGGCAGGAGCATAGGCTCTCGCCCAGCTGCTCCGAATCTCTACAGGAGCCACAACATCCACGTGCTGGTTTTTAACATGCTACCTCAGGCCCCACTAGTGCAAGTCTATCTACTCGGGCTGGGAGGCTCACTCCTAGCTGAAGTGTAGACAGGACCTAAGAGACCTGGACCCTGATTCTGAGCTGTAGTTTGCCCCTTTCTGCTGCTCTGGCTGTGTAGGGGGCTGAAAACCAGCCTGATCTCCCCAACAGCACATACCTGTGTCACCGAGGGGTGGGGAGTCACTGGGCCCTGCACCGCTTTCTGCAGCCAGATGTGACTCTCAGCCAGCAAGTAGAACAGAAGTTTATTAGTTGACAGGGATGCAGCCCAGAAAGCAGAAGCTGTCAGTACAATCCATTTTGGGGGAAAGGGGCCTCAGAGCCAAGGGCCCTGCCCCCCATCTCTGCACCTCAAGCCTGTGAGACTCACTCACACACTTGGAAGCCTGTACCAGCTCTTTGGCCTTTGTTCCGCTTTCCCAGGCAAAAGGTGTCACCTAGTTTCCTCTCCTCCACCCTTGATGCTCACACTGAAATTCCCATCACCATCTAGGTATCAGTGCAATGCCCAGGGAAACTGAGGTGCACGCACGGGGTTACTACAGGACAGTAGAAATCACATACAACATAACCAAGCAAACAGAGTGAATACAATCCCCACTTCATCACACCCAGTGGCAAAGCAGCCCTCCCCACAATTTGCCTGGCAAAGGGAAGGTGCAGCCACATCACTCTGCGCGCTGAATATCCTGGATTGCCAGAGGGTCTCTTGTGGCCCAGAGCACTCAGGGTGTAAGTGAGAGCAGTCTTTGCCATCCCCAAATCAGACCTTAGTACCCTGGAATCCAGGGGTGAAAGTTGACATTAAGCCACTGTCCACTGTCTTGAAATCAGTGGAGCTCTGTGCTCACCCACCCACCACTCCAGCCTGCAGGAGTCAGGGCTGTGTGGTGCTGCCTCTCAATCCTCATGGGCTGCCTAAATCCCCCTTTGCTGAGGAGTGGGGGTGCCTTTGGCTGCTGGCAATCGGACCAGTTGCTAACCAATGGAAAATGCCTGCAGATCTTGTGGGGACGGCACTCTAAACCTGATGTAATTTGGTAGCAATTGAGCTTCTTTCCATAAGCTTATTTGTGACCTAATCTATGCAGTTTCCTAGGACGGAGACCAAATTTGGTACTAAATACTATAGTGTCATTAAAAAAAGCCTATCGAAAGAAACTCATTTTCTGTTGAGCTCTATAGCAGGGGTTCTCAACCTTTATCTTGCTATAAAAACTCCATGGCCCAGCTGTGCCACAACTGTTTTTCTGCATATAAAAGCCAGGCCAGTACTAAGGGGTAACAGTTGCCTGGGGGTCCACGCCACAAGGGGCACTGGACAACTGAAGTTTCGCAGGATTTGGTTTCATCCCAGGGGGGCAGAGAGGAGACTTGGGGCCCCAAAATGCAATCCAGTGTGGCTGGGCTTTGACTTTCTGCTTTGGGCCCTGTAATTCTGGGCACGCTTGGCAGATGCCCTGAAACCTGCTTGTGGTCCCCCAGGGACCTCCGAACTCCTGGCTGATAGCCACAGCTCGGTAGGACCTTTCCAGAAGGGACACCTCTCTTTTCACAGAGCTAACTGTACAAACTGGCTCCTGCTTCCAAGAGGAGCATCAGATCTGGAGCTATTGTTAATTCTGCCTCTCTGAGCTTGCACGTCCCAAACTCCTAGTGTCCCTGCCATATATTCCCCTGAAAGGCCAGTGAGACAGGGTGGAAGGAATCTTTCAAAGGGGAGGGAAAAATTACTCCGCTGTAGAAAATTTCACTGGAGCAGGAAGGAGAGTGCTACTGGTTCCAATCAAAAGACACCATAGCAAAGGCAATTTCTCTCCTCTTCATTGTGGGTCTGAGCGAGACGCGTGGAGAATACTTTTTCCGGGCCATTAGAGAAGTAAAAGGGCACAGGATGGGCACGACGAGGATTTTGTAGGGGTAGTTTGAGGTTTTAATCATTTGGGGTTTTTTTTAAATACACTGTGTTGGAAACAAGGAAGCATGTTGAAGATGTCAGTCTGTTCTGGTTCAAGATGTTAATATACACATATATTGCACAGCCCTCCTTGGGTACATGGAATCAGAATGAGGACTTAATCTATTTTTGTCTCCTTCGTAAAGGGAAGGGCATACAGTAGAGCACATGACCTGTTGCATTGACTCTTTGATCCCTCTGGTTCTTTACTCTGCTTGGGGTTTTTACTGACCCTCTGTGTCTCACAGGTCTGTGTTTTTAAGAAGCATCGGTGGACACTGGGTTAAAATTGACCTTGATGGACTCACGCTGACACAGGACTAGAGGAAGCTATAAACAGCAATGACTGTCCTAGGACATATGACTAAATGTACATTCATAACCAGTTAGCCCCAGCCCTACAATGCATTGAAAATAAACTGCATTATTCTTTCAACCCTATGAAGCAGGAAAACATTCTCCTTGAGTACTAGTGGGGTTAACACAGGCACAGAGCGAGGAAGTGACTTGCCTGAGGACACAGGGACAGCCAGTGTCAGAGTAGAATGGTGTATGGCTGGCGTCTAGCCCACACTTCCTTCCCTCCTCTCTGGTTCAAGGAATCAGGGTGGGAATGTTTTGAGAGGAGCAGAATCAAAGTTTAGATGTTTGTGTAGCCCAAGTGGATTTAATCTCTTCCAGCTAAAAGCCAATGTTGCACTTGTGTTGCAGAAGGTCCCTCTTCCCTTGGATGTATTGCAGGAATTGCGAAGTGTTATCTTCTGCTTCAGAATGCCCAGCAAAATGGAGTCTTGATTTTTCCGTTAACTTCCTGCAGCCCCTGCTGGTTTGGGTCCCTCCCAAACAATCACTAGGACCAGATTCCAAGGCACTCACTTTATTCTGCCAGTGTGTTTCTTTCTCTCTTCTCCCACTTCCCTCCCTCTCCCCAATATCTCCAGAGTGGCAGTTCCCTGAAATGGATTGATGCTGACTCACAGCAATGACTGGCTGTTCCCAGTGGTTCTGAGGAAAGCACCCTTTAATCAAAGTAATGGGTTGTTAAATTCAGTTCAGATGCTGGAGGCTTGACATTATACTTTGCAGCCCCATTCCTCCCATTGCTACAGCTGCGCTTGTTTCCTTGCCCAAACACTGTTTATGGAGCAGAGCCATGCTGTCAATGCTAGGTATCTCTGGGCATACACCAGCATGACTTACATAGATGAGAAGCAGGTGTGGGGTGGCATTCCTTGAGCCCCTCCCCTGCCAGCCTGACTTTGTAGTTTTCAAGGCAGCATGTCCTGTAAAGGGGGCACTTTCACACCAGGCGAATTGTACTGAATTTCTGAGGATTATTCCCATGACCTATGCTAACATTTCTCAGTTGAGTCTGAATTTGAGATGAGCAGCCCTTCCAGGAACAGCTGAGAAGATCTGCCATGCTTGTTTGCCTGGCTTTAACCCCTCGTTTCTCCTAGTTAATCTCTGGATTAACCCACAATTGCATCCTCGTTGTGTGCACATTTACATGCATTGCTGAGCGCTCGGCACGTGTAGAACACGTGAGGAGGAAACACTCCATGGCAGTAAACTTAAAGTTCAGAGAATGAGAGGCAGCATGAGCCATTAGAAACAGACTGGATTGGAGTTGGGAAACCTGGTATCTACTCCCAGCTCTGCTACTGGCTGACAGGTTGCCCATGTTTAAAATGGAGCTAGTGATTATAGCTGGGTGAAGTGTTGTGCTAGGTGGAAGAATGGAGAAATAGATAAATAACTGGGTGAATGTTTTTGTCCCTCCTTTTGACAAGCTCAAACAACAATACCTGCTGTCCCCAGCTATCCACTGAAACCAGCAGACAAAATGCCCTGCGTAAGTGCTAAATATTTATTAGAGTAGTCAAATGCATATGACCATGCTGCCATGAACAGAAGAACGACCAGACTGAAGGTCCTTCTAGGCCAACATCCTGCCTTTGACGGAAGTCAGTGCCAGAGGCTTCGGAGGAAGGGGCAAGAAAGTTTCATGGTTTTTCCTCTCTGGAGGCAGTTGCCTTAAGGGTGGGGGGTTTCGTAGTAAAAGGAATGATGATGATGTAATCAGCCTCTCAGTCACCATATAGAACATGTGTCCTGAAGCTTACTTGGTCTGAGATCTAATGAGCTGCCTGACCCTGAGTGTCCATGTTGGTGGAGTCTTTGCTGTAGGAACATTCAGGTACGTGACTAATTCCAAAAGAGTCTGGGATTACTGAGGAAATGACCTTTGCCTTAATGGCAGTAGTAAATAGTGTGGCTCTCTTCCCACTTTGCCGACGATGGAATGTCAAGCATCCTGGGGGAACGCAAGGACATAAGAGCTTCAGAAATGTATGCATGACTTGTCTAGACTCTGGCACGTGCTGGGAGAGGCTTGATGCTCCTACAACTGCAAGGAAACACTTGGCACCCTAGAGTTGTTGGGCTTCCATTCCAAAAGCAAATTGCATCACTCTGCGGCAATTGACCAGTGAAGTTAATGACCAGTTATGACTGTTGTCATTTAGCTTTTGGCCAGTCTTGCATTGCCTCTTAGTGGCAGGCGCTCTGGATTGCTGCTTCCAAGTGGATTGTTCTGCCTGATTTAAGTTTTCTGGCTTATTTACCAATAATCACAGTATTTAGGAATGGAAGATAAAACCTCCTGTGTGCTGCTATTTTGCTCTCCACAGTATAAAGTCTTTGTGCAGTCCTGTTTGAAATCTATCCAGTATCTTGGATTCCACCATTTTGCTCAGGAGGCTGTTCCACATTTTAGTAGTTTCATTAAGTTTTTGGATTTTTTTTTCATCCTAAATACTTTTATTGATTTTTATCTCATTGCTTTTAGTTATGCTGCTTTATAAGCTGTTTGCCACTTTCCTTGGCGTTTAAACAATCCCCAGGATTATTGTGTTTCAGTATTTTCTGTAAAAGTGGTCTGGGGATGCTTGAGCAGGAGAAATAGCGGGTAGTAATAGGGAGGTAGTATTACCACTATATATGGCAAGGGTGAGACTGTTGCTGGAACTGTGTACCCCGTTCTGGCATCTTTGCTTCAGAAAGGTGTCAAAAATTGGAAAAGGTTTATGAAAGAGCTCCTAGAATGATCTAAAATCTGGAAAACATGCCTTATAACGAGAGACTTAAGAAGCTTGATCTGTTTAGTTCATCCAAGAGAATGTTGGGCATGACTTTATCCAAGCTTGCACGTACCTACCGGGAGAAGAAATTTCTAATAGTAACCAGCTCTTTAATCGAGCAGAAAAAGACCTCACAAGATCCAAGGACTGGAAACTGAAGGTAGACTAATTGAGACTAGAAATAAGATGAACATTTTAAGTGAGTGTAATCAACTATTGGAACAATTGACCTAGGGATGTAGCGGATTCTTCATCACTTAGTCTTTAAATCATGACTGGATATACTTCTCAATGGAATCCTGTGGCTCAAAAAGAAGTTTTGGGTTTTCTGCAGATATTACTGGTGAGTTTCTCTGGCTTGTGTCATGCATGTGGTCACACTAGGTAATCATAATGGTGGTGCACATTGTAGAATCTATGAAACCATGAAACTTTGAATCTAGAATACACAGGAAACAGGACTTTTCTCTGGCAATTTCTGGCATGACTTCATTGTTGGTTCTCAAATTGTGGCCCTGTTCACTTCTTGTCCTCTTTGCAGTCCTGATGAAGGGAATTGTGTGGAAGACTAGGGCATAAGTGATACAGAGCTGATGGCAGGGCAGGCAATAGCTCAAATGTAACGAATTTTTAATGGATAGTTAATTCTGTGTATTGGTAACTCCCAATGGCATTTATTGGGAAATATTTTTAATCCGCATCTGAGCCATACCTTTCTTACGTTGCTCTGGTCTCTCTTTGGTAAACAGCTTCCAAGAGGGAGTGTATTGAGAAGTTTGGCCCGAATACCGTGGAACGTATTACCAAGGACGATGATGCCATCTGCACTACTGAATATTCCAGGATTGTACCTTTAGAAAATGGAGAGGTGAGCTATTGTACTAGGCCTTTATTTCCCTGAAGACCTGTCTTTCTCAGGGTGGTTAGGAGCTGAGTGACCGAAATAAAAGGGAGGCTTTCTGAGGAACTCCAGGTATATCTCTGGGATTGGAAAAGCTTCCACTTGTGTGGGGTCAGGAAAGAGCCTTTTGTAGGGTTCAGAGAACGCTCCTTGATCTTTCCTCAGGCAGATGAGGACTGGATGGGGCTCGGTTGCTGTCTGTCTCTGTACCATGCTGCCAGGCACTTTTTCCTACAGTGGGCTAAGCAAGCATTTTGCCCACCCAATCCAGAGAACCAGATACCATGAGCAGAGCTGGATGTTGCTGTGTTGAGTGGGTCACCAGGCCGGCTTCAGGCATCTGGGGATAATGATGTATCTTTCCTAGTGCTGGGGAAAACTGCATTACTCATAGCCTGTTTCCTTCAGAGCACATGTTAACGTTGATAAATGGCTATGAGATGATGTGCTGGGGAATCTGGTGCACCCTCTTGTCAAAATCTGCAGTTCTCATGGGGATCCATTCCAGCTGTTCAGATATTACCATAGTCGGTGTATCCACCCCCAGACTGTGCTGGAATCAGGAAGGGTCATAGCAGAATTGAAAGAGCACAGTAAACCGCAGACGTTCCTGTTTATAAAACATAGTGTTCTGTCCAGTTAGAGGACTTGGAGCTTGGCAGGCAGGGCTAGATTTCAGAAGCAGGCAAAGTGCAAAGGGTGGGCAGACAAAACCCTGCCCTTTCACATGTAAACTTGAGGTCTGTGGTCACGATGCATGTGTTTTTTTTTTTTTTTTGCGGGAGCATTTCGTTAGTCCTCTTGTGAGAATTTGGCCCAGAAGGCACCTGCATGTCCTGGAGGCTGTGTTGTGCCAAGTGGGAGGCTCAGCCCATTCCGTTTCTCCAACTTCACATCTACTGGGCTGTCGTTAAAGTCTTTGTCCTGCCTAAGAGCTACTGCAGAAGAAAATCCTAAGTGGATATGAGCAGTTACTTGCACTGGAATGGACCCTTCAGAAATACGGCCTATCGAAGGGTCAGATTTGAGTGGGTGAGAATCATCTTCTAGACAAATGCTAACTTGGCCACTGACAAAGCCTGGAATGACAGGCTTATGCCGAATTTGACATCTACCTATTAGTTTGGCCATAAGATTGGCTTGAAGGGGAGAGGATGTTTGTCTGCTTCATGCCGCTGCCCATCACTAGAGTATCTGTGCATGCTCCATGTAAAATACATCATATTAGCCAAGCCTTCAGAGTCTCTGGCACCTCTCCTTTTTTGGTGTCAAAACTCTGTTTGGGGTAGGGTTTTTTGGTGAGGGATTTCTAAGGGGGATAGAATGGGCTATGAGAGTGATGTCATTCTTACGGCATTCTGACTGCTGGTAGATGCCCCTCAGAAGTGGTTTCCTTTTTCGTGTTGTCTCCATGGACCACTGTTGAATTTCAGCCATTTCTGGAAACAAAATTTGTAGAGAGCTGATTCAATCTCCTATGGTTGGAAGGGGGTTTGTGGCTGGCAGGAGGAGGCATTAATTTTCTGTCCGCCTGAGGGATTATCTCATTTTGCATCCACAGATTGTTGTGTCTCTGGTAAACGGGCGACCGGGAGCCATGAACTTCTCATATTCACCTCTCCTACGAAATTTCACCAAAGCCACTAATATCCGACTGCGCTTCCTGCAGACCAACACGCTGCTTGGGCACCTGATGGGCAAAGCCCTAAGGGACCCGACTGTGACGAGGAGGGTGAGATTCTTCGAGATACTAATAAGGGTGTAGGTTTGGTACTTGCTGCCTTGGAAAAGAATCCCATGTGTGCTCTAGAACTTGCAGCCCTGGTAAAGCCCGTGCCTTGAGTCAAGGTTTTTAGCTGAGGGCAGTTGGGTAAGATTCAGTACAATGGGAAAACTGTTTTGCCAACGCTGTCCAAAAGGCAGATGTTTGTATTTTCTCCTTTTAGGGTCTCTTATCAATGTGTTTGAAATACTTGATACAGAGAGTTGTCTCAGTGGGTCACCTCCTTTTGTTTGTGAGTAGCTGGGGAAGAGGTCCCTGGGCCCACAAGTGAGCTCTTTCCTCTGAGATTTCCCTCACGAGGCTTGTTCTCTATCCAAACTGTCATCCTCGGGCAGCTGTATCTGATGATGACTGAGAGGGCCCCAAGTCCTCCCTGGTGCATACAGATGGCTAGAGCAGGAAATCTGGCCAGAGGAAAAACTATTCTCAGAGTCTCACTGCCAACAAAGTCAAAAATCCAGAACACCTGCTGGAGCTGCACCTGGTTTCTTGGCTGTGCTGGGAGTCCCAGCCTGTTGCTAATTAGCTTTGTGATCACTAACAGGTGTTACTGCAGCCCAGGGAAATGTTGGCCGGGAGTCTGAGAATATTCAATGTAGTTTGCCAGTGTGAGTGAAAAGAGGGAGGGTGAAAGCACCAGTTGACAATGATCCTAAGTCCAACTCTTTGCATGCTCCCCCAGTATTACTACAGCATCAAAGATATTAGCATTGGAGGGCGCTGTGTCTGCCATGGCCACGCGGACGTCTGTGATGCCAGGGACCCTACTGACCCCTATAGGTAAGACTTTCCAAATTCCATTACTCTGCTCTTTGTGTTGAGACATTAAAACTAACTGCTCTAGGGAGGGAAGGGTGTCTTCTGTGATTTAGGAATTGGGTTGGGAGCCAAGAGGCCTGTATTAAAATACACTTTAAACCTCTGAATGCTGGGTGAACCCTAATCTGGGAACACCCATAGTACGGAGGAGGAAGTAGCTCTGCGCACTGCCACCCGACACCCTCTCCCCACAACTGGGAAAACTGCAGTACACATGGCTGCTTCCCTTTAGGCTTTTTCCCGCCACTCCCATCACGGTGGGAAGCGGTGCCTGGGAGTGCTGAGCCATGTGTGCCTCTGGGAGCAGGGTGGCAGGTAAGCAGCCCACTGCCTCTCACCCAGACCCTGCAGTGCCCTCCCTGTCCCAGCAAAATCTTTAATCCAGCATACCCTGTTCCCCAGGATTGCCGGGTTAAAGAGGTTCAAATGTACCATTTCTGTCACACGTGTCCTGAGAGCCTTATACTACAAATTAATTGCCATGTGATATTGCCAGTAGCTTTCCTGTTCTTGCCAGTATGCTAGGGTACATTACACACAGCTGAGTCATTCAAGAGAGAGGTTATTTTGTGGGCCCACATCCCTTCAGTAGACCCCACTGTTGGTTTTTCAAAAGGTAAGACACCCAAAAAGGCTTCCATGGACCTCACTGCCACAGGGAGATTTCTGCTACTGGGAGATAAGCCAAGGTGTTGTATCTCTCTGTGGCATGGCAGTAGTTCTCAGACTTTTGTATTGGTGACACTTTTCACACAACAAGCCTCTGAGTGTGACCACTTGCCCCATATAAAATACATTCAAAACCGTTATAAATGCTGGAGGATGGAGTTTGACAGCTTGTGACTACCCACCTGTCCTCAGTTTGAGAATCCCTGCCACGGAACTGTGGATTTCTGTTGTACAAATCAAACTTTGCACAAACTGTTTTTGTGGGAAGTCTATGAGGAGGCTAGGGAGAAGCCTTTTGTAAACATGGTCAGCCTTGCATTTTAGGGCTTTAATTCAGGAAACAAATTAAGCATCTATTAACTTTAAGCAGGGCCTTGAGTGCTTTCCTGCTTTGGGTCCTAGAGCTGGCACCGGACAACATCTCTTGTCCTGATTGTAAGGCTGATAAGAGGTTGTCTTCAGAGGACTTGGAGATCGACACTCTGGTGATCAATTTTTCTGGGGCTCAATTTAGTGGATCTAGTAAGGACCTGCTAAATTGACTGTTGATGGCGCCCCCGTCAACCACGGTACTGCATGGGGTAGTGAGGAATAAGGGAAGTAGATGGGAGAAACTCTCGTGTCGATCTCCTGCAATGGGGACACCACGGAAATTCAGCTTAAGGTACATCAAATCGAGCTACGCTATTGTCGTAGGTGGAATTGCCTATCTTAAGTCGATTCTCTGGTATTGTAAACCAGGCTAGAGAAGGCACTCCTATGCAGTACAAGCCCTTTTATCCAGCACATCTTCAACTGGCAAACTCAGTAGACTGGCATTTCTGCACAGAAAGTCTGGTTTATATGGTGGTTGGTGCCAAACTGGCAGAGAACTGAGGTGTGGGAGAGGCTGCGGGGCTCACTGTGGGAGGACAGTATGTATCCAGGAGGGGGTTTGGGGCAAGGATTGGGGTGTGAGGGGATCGGAGTGCTGGATGGGAGGTGCCCACCTCAGGTGGCCCCTGCAAGTGGCACCCCGTCCCTGCTGTTGCTGGCACAGATGCGGCCCAGTGGCTCTGCAGAAGCCATGACTCCCCAACTCCTAGCCCGTTGGCCAGGAACTACAGCCAATGGGAGCTATGGGGGTGGTGCCTGCAGACATGCCTGCTTGTAACAGAGCTGCCTGGCTGTGCTTCCACCAGGAGCAGCAGGGACGGGGAGCTGCTCATAAGGACTGCTGGAGGTGAGTGCCCCCCATCCAGTACCCCAAATCAGTCCCACATCCTAACCCCCTGCCAGATGGAGCCCCTCTCCCAGATCCTGTGCCTCACAGCCTCTCCCATGCTCCTGCCCCACATCCATCCTCTCCCTGACTCCAAATCCTTCCATCTTGGTTAACCTGCATTTTTAATTTACCAGCACCCAGCTACCCCTCCCTCCCCTCCGTTCACCCAGCATGTCAGATAAAAGGGCTTTCACTGTAGCTTTGGGAAGTTTGCTTAAAGCATCAGTTTTGTCCTCTGCCCTCTTACCCATCTTTAAAGAGTAGGGTGGGAAGACATTCTGCAGTGGTGATGAAATCTTGCCAACCCATCTGGTGTTTTGCAGTTAATTTTGTTTGATTTGATTTTTTTTTATTATTTTATTTTTATTCTATTCATCCCAAAAATGATTGGGATCTCCCTCTGTTTTCTGTGTCTCCTGTGCATAGCTCTCTATTGCTTAGCTGGGTATAACCAATAATTTACTTCACGATAAAGAGTCAAAAGTACAAGATTAAAAATTTTCAAAAAAAACCAAACCCAAATCCCCCTTCCCCTGCCATCCTTATATTGGCAGGTTACTTATGTGTAGAAATAGCACAACTAAGTAAATCCTTGATACCTGATCTTCAGACATAAGCACTGGAGAGTCACGTATTTGGGTTGCAACAGACAAAACATTGTCTAGATCCAAAGTGTAGGCGGAAGGCAAAGCTCTCCAGTTTGGTGGGGAACATGCATGGTCCTTGTTCTAATATAAAACACTGTCAGGTTTTAAACAAAAACATTCCCTTGTCAAAGGGGCAGGGAAGCAAAATATAAAGCAAGGCCTCAAAGTGCAAATTAAGTAATGAACATGTGCAGGCTAGTAGGAGGGAGGGGTTGGAGACTTTTGCTTTAATTAAAAGAAAAACACTGATTAAGAAACATGCACCTATAAGAATGGACAACTTCAGCAGGCTAAGTCTGGTTCTTAGCAGACTGGTTCTTTATTCAACCAATGTCACCTCAGTGGGCACCAGTGTTCCCTCTAATTTTCTCCGTCCATGTGCTGAATAACTTTTGCTATGTGCACTGAGGCTTGTATGGATGTGCACCACCAGTAGAAAAACCTGCTGCCGGCTGTGGGCTGTCTGCTAATCATCTGAGTGGCATTTGAATCTCTCCTGGGGGGGCCGTCCAAGTGCTCAGCTTACAGAGAACATTGGTGGGCACCCCAGTTTAGCAGCTTTAGCAGAATAGCTGAGGACTGAATGAGCTTTGGGACTGAACTCTCCCTCACTTCTAGCATTGGTTTTTCCCCACTAGGCTCAGAACACCTTGCTAGGGTAATATAGGCAGCTGAGCAGAGACAGTGCTGAGGCCTTCATTATATCTTGGAATTTATATGGCCCCCTTTGTTATGAGACCCAAGTGCTAAACAGCTGTCCATACATTTATCCTCACAACAAGACACCAGTGAGGTGGGGATTTTGCTGCAGTGGTGTAGCCAGAAGGACCCACTGGGGTGAGCCCCGACTTTGGGTGGGTGGGCAATGGTGAGGGCAGTAAGCCCCCCGCACCTTGTCCCTGCTTTCCTGCCAGAGCGCTGGCGATGTGGGATCAGCCCTGACCTCACTCCCCGGCTGGCGCGCTGGGTGTAGCCGCGTCAGCTCGGCTACCATGGGTGGGCCCGGGTGAAAAGTGGTTGGGCCACGGCCTACTCAGGGCCACCTGTGGCTATGTCAGTGTTTTGCTGATGGGAAACTGAGGAACAGGGAAGACCAAAGGTTTTTCCCAAGCTTGCACAGGAAGCTTGTGGTCAAACTGGGAATTGACTCCCATGTCTCTGTAGTTCCAGATCAGGGCCTTAGCCACTAGACCAGGGATGGGGAACCTCAGGCCCGGGGGTCGGATCTGGCCACCAAGGCTCAGCCCCTCTCCCCAGCATTGGGTAGCCTGTGCTGTGTGGCCCTGACTGATTTTATTGTGGGTCAGTGGCCCCCTACCCTAAGAAGGTTCCCCACCTCTGCATGAGACAATCCTTCCATTCAGAATCCTTGGCAAGCATCTTTCTTGGGTGTAAAATTCACTATGAGCCCAGCACCAACTCTTTGACACATGCTGAGAAATGCTTTACTCTATATTTGTCTAATAAAAATAGTGGGCCTGCTTATGGGAGAAAAGGTCTCATTGGCTAGTGCCACTCATAAAGAGCACTGGCTATGTTGATTTTTTTTATATATAAAACTAATCCGAAAGAGTAAATGGGCAGTCTTTGCTAAGGAGCAGGAACCGCAGAGCTGTTACATTTCTAGCCAACAGTTCCCCCTCATCTGTGTTTCCAGCTAGAAATGCCACATAGTTTCTGATAACCATGAAAGCTTTAAGTCTTAGCCATCTGTTTGCAGCCTATGTCGCTTTCATGAATGGGCTGGTAGAGTCAGCTGGACCTGAAGAAATACGAATTTCTTTCTCATACGGATCATGTAGTGGTTTTGGATCTTGTGAACTAAAAATCCAGCGGGTTTCAGCCAACATTAAAATCTGCTAAGAATTAACACAAAGGAGGTATTGAAAAGCATGTCTGCGTTGGGGTACTCATCTCTCTCCAAATGAATAGTTCAGCAAATATGTCAACTGGATAATTTCTTGATTTTGTTTGAAAAGGTGTTGCTGGATGTGTGTGTTATCTCGTATCAATGCTGCAGAATAAAGCAGATGCACCAGTGCAGAGTGATTACTTAGCACAGAGCGTCTTTGGGGGTGTGAGAGAGAGAGAGAGAGAGAGAGAGAGAGAGAGAGAATCTATTGCTGGGGATGCTTCCAAGAGGAGAATAAAATGAGGGGAGGGCAGCAGACCTGTTGGATCCTGGCCAAACACTAGCTCTGTTCATTATTATATTCTGACTTCCAGAATTCCGCCTTTGGTTTCGTTTGGATGCATTTATCATCTTCGCTCCTTGTCCCAAGCAGCTGGGTAACATTGCAGCGTGCTGTTTATACAGCTGCCACGTTTCACCCCAGAGTTGGCTGCTCTTACCTTGTGGGGAAAGTGTTTGAGTTGTGTTCTTCGTACAGTCAGTGAGTAACCTCTCCAAGGTCCTTTGGGATATGTCTGGACAAACAGATGATGTAAACGGAAGAACATAAAATGGAGCCACTGGAAACTGATAGCAAACCAGACAATATAAAGGCAGCACTGGAAGTGTGGTGGGAGAGGCAGCCAGCTGTAATTCAGCAGTAATTATAACAGGGTTTAGCTTCCCGGAAGGAAGGCACAGAAGTCAGAACTGCATCCACAAGGAAGAGATGGGAAACGAGCTCCTCTTTCTTTCCTTACCTGGGGCCAAGCTCCATAGGAATTAACTTGGGTGGTTAGGGAGAAATGGGATTAATTTGAATTTTCAGTGGAGAAATACTGTTGGAAATACTCCCATTTTTTCAAAGGCTTTGACAGCAGCAGTCTGTAGCCTCCCAGCAGAGCAGGTATGCAGAGATAATTAGGTCCATCTCTCCCTGTTTTACTGACAGGATGTCTCTGTGGCATGAAGACATAGAGCTGGTACACTGAGATACCAAGCTTGACATTGCATGCGGGGAGGCTGTCAGCAAATGCAGCGGTGGGCTTTGAGCCCGATGGGGTTATGGTGTCATCTACAGCAGCTGTCAGGGCCTCCTCATTCCCTCATAAATCTGAGTGTAACCCTCCTGACTGGGAAGTGCGGAGTGTCTGACAGCTCATGTCCTACATCTTCAAATGCCAGGGCAAGACAAGAAGATACAAATGGAGGAAAGCCTGGAATTTTCTTTTGTTCTGACTGAATTAAAATCCAGATGGTATCACACCATTTACTGTGCTGAATGTTGAGAGGCTGCTGTCTGGACAGGTTATATTGATTTCCCAACTGGTTGGAGTATTCAAAAGTCTTGTGAAGAGTACTCTCTAATGCGGTGCAGCGAGGGTCCCCTGCACCTATTCGACTTGTAAATTTCCTGCATGAAATCAGAGACCATTGTGCTTGGTTTGAAGAACTGTTCCCCACTCCTGCAGACTCCTGTCCATCTTGATGGTGGGGGGCAGGTGTGAGGGGCGGAAGGTTTGGAATCAAGGCATAGTTCAATTACAAACCCTTTGGGACAAGGATTGTCCTTTGTTCTGTATTTGTACAAAGCCAAGCACAACGACGTCTTTTACACAATGGAGGATTCAAGGCACCACTCCAGTACAAATAATGAGAAATATAGGGCTGGAAGGGACTTTAACAGGCTGTTTAGTTCACCCCCTGTGCTGAGACAGGCTTAAATGTACCTGGATTCAGTATAGTACATAAGAGTCAATTTCCTCCAGATCAGAAAGCAATATACACATGGGTGGTGGATGAAGGCAGGGCTGGGGGAGGCAACCCCCCAGCCCCAGCCCTTCCCCCCCCCAGGTATAGGTGGGGCTGCGTGCTGCGCACATGCTTCCCCTTCTAACCACGGGGAGGGAAGCGGGCGAGTGCATGCTTGGCCTAGCCCCTACAGCTCCAGAGGATGGTGTGCCGCGTGGCCTGACCTGGCCTCTCCAGTCCCAGAACATTGGGGAAGGGAAGAGAATGTGCTGCACAGCCCGGCCCAGCCTCTCCAGCACCGGGAGGCTGGAGCTGATCTGGCTCTACATCTTTTAGCTAGCAAGTATTTGAACCTCTTCTAAGGCAACTGTCCGTTTTGTGCCATTGGGCTGCTGTTGGGCAGAATGCTCACGTGCCCTTGAGTTTTCTTCCTGTTCCCTTTTCATTTTGCCCTCCTCCAGATTTGAAAGTAGGTCTGTCTTGGCTGCTAATGCACCTTTTCCCAGTGGACATGTATCGAGGCTTGGCTCTGCTCTGCTCTTCCTGCCACTGGGCTTGTCCCCAGTGCACACACCCATGCTAGTGTGGCCTGGGCCAGCCCACTTCTCAGAAATGCAAGGGTGAATTTAGGTGAGTTAGAGTTTGGCAAAGCTCCCATGAATGATGAGGCATGTTTCTGATACCAATTGCCTGTCTATAAATGGGAGCAGATGATGTTGTTTGTCTAGTTTACGTGGGTTTTCATCAAAGTCCTAAGAGGTAGGGACAGCAGCTTCCTTCTCATAAGCTGGCACTGTACAAATGTCTGGGTGGGCAGAGCGTTTTTTACAGGGCTTGGATTTAGTGCATATGGGGGGTCAGAGGAGGGTGATACAGTTCTTTGTTCCCAATGGTTCTGATCCTATCCCTGTTGAAGTCAATGGCAAAACTCCCAGCTGGCTTGGTGGGACCCAGCTAAAGCCCACGGGCTTACACCAGGTGGAATTGCATTGCATTTTAGAGGGCACAGGAAAATTCTTTGAGTGCATGTTCATGGTGATTCCAGTTAGGTGAAAAGTTGTCTTGAATAAAAAGTGTTGATCTTTTGCACTGTGTTCATCTAAATTGCAAGTTCTTTTAGGCAGGGACCTAGTCCTGCATGTTTGCAGAAAGCTCTGGACATCAAAGACCTGGGCATAAATGACGTATTCTCAGTTGACCTCCCAAATCCAAACACTGGCATTGAGAAGCATCTGTCCTCTGATCCATGAAAGTTGCCGGAAGAGAAGCAACTTGATAACAGCTCCTCTTGTGCTGTTACTTCTAGGGCTGCTCAGGAATTTTTCACCAGAATGAATAAAGAGTTTTCTTAACACTGTGGGGAAATTTCAGTTTTGCAAAAATTTCATGTTCCATTGGGAAAATTGAAATGATGGCTCTCCAGGTACCTCACTGGAAGGCTCCTGTTGGTTTCACTTTCTGTCTAAAGGACAGCGGCAGATGCTGAACACCATGGCTCATTGCTTTTCCCCTCCATTCCCTCCAGCTCTGGGGCTGGAGAAGCAAAGGGGCCAAGATGATTGGTGGTTCTCCCCAAGTGGAATTATTCTCAAAGTAGCTGCCCAATACAATTTTTGTGGTTTTAACTTTTCATCACAGGTTGAGACTTTTCAAATTTGGGGTTTTTTTTTTTTTACCCCTGGGAAGGGCTTTCTGGCCTGCTCTAGTTATTTCTCCAGCCAAATCCTCGGTGTTCAGTGACCTGGCTTGGAAGTAATTCTGCTCACTTGCCTTTCATTTTGCAGGCTGCAGTGTGATTGTCAACACAACACCTGTGGCGGCTCATGTGATCGCTGCTGCCCAGGCTTCAACCAGTTACCCTGGAAACCAGCTACGACCGACAGCGCTAATGAATGCCAACGTAGGTTGTTGGGAGCTGGGTGTTTTCTTCTTTCCTGCTGTTTAGATTGTTCGTTCCATGTTTTGCAACCATCTCCGCTGCCCCCACATCCCTAAGACTAACCCCACCACCTCTGCATGGGGCGCTTTAGGGTTGGCCCCAAAGCTCTGCTGTAGAATCCCATTCCTAATGCTCCGTGGGCTTGAACTGGTTTTCTGGGGAGTGGGTTAAAATGTTACCACCTCTGTTCTGAAGGGCCGTGGACCTGGTGCACCCAGGAAATATGCTTGCTCCCCCGTGTGCTCACATGCGCCTTGTGTACTGAGTTTACCAGCCACACCAGGGGAAGCAGCATGCACAACCCCCTGCATGCCAGGTGCTTGAAGTAGGAATCCATAGCACAGTCCCTCTTGGAGCCCCCGATGGGCCTTGCATTAAATCTCCCCCTCCATTCATTATGGGCTGTCTCTCCATTGGTCCTTGGTGGGGAATTTAAGGTTCCTATAAATGGCTGAATTGTCAGCATTGGAAGGTAAAGTCCTTCATGCACAGAACATCTAGCATGGTCAGGGGAGCTATTAGAGTCCCTTAGGCTGCTCCATCATTTCAGACAAGCCCCTGGGTGGTGACAACTTCTGGTCGCCGTAGACCCTGGCTGGGACTTGGTGATTTAGAGGTGAAATTGGATTATTCTGATGTGTGAAGGCTTCTACAATGATATCTGTTTAATTGAGCCTGAGTGCTAATTCTGGGCCCCTTCCTGCCTTGGTCCTAAACTTTATGCAATCATCCCAGTTGCTCAGTTCTACCCTGAAGATGCACTCTGGTCAGATTTATCTACCTCTTTATTTGCATAGCCAGAATCCTTCAGTAGATGCCAGCACTGGAATTCATGCTGGACTGGGAAAGTGAAGCATGAAGTTCAGTTAAAACACGTGCGCTCTGGGATGTAGGGACTCTGCACCAGTCTGCTAGATATTGTTCACGTGGATTTTAAAAGAAACCCAGCCAACATCCTCTCACCGTGTGTTTAATGTCACGGTTCAGCCCATCTCTAATTGGATAAAATTGAGAACTGGCTTGCATGTATGCACCAAACCACTGTGAAGGCACCAAAGTTTGGATAATTTCCTTTTCTCCCCTCCCACCTTGCCAAAGCGCTGCTAGAGTGCCTGTTCTCCTGAGGCACCCAGTCTTGATTTGTAGACTGTAGATATCTGAAAGCTTGAGTGATTAACTGTCCCTTTGGCCCTTTTTGAGCTTTATTCCTCCTTTACATGTAACCCCCATGCAATGCACTTATTCCACTCCTCTCAGCCCTTCATCCGGGAGAGGGGAAGAGGGAGTTTAAATCCATCAGTGGTTTCACTGGAGAATGGGGATCGGTAACCCAGAGGAGCATAACTGCTATGCTCTTGTCTCTTTACCTATAGCATGCAATTGCAATGGCCATGCCTACGACTGCTACTATGATCCCGAGGTCGATCGCCACAAGGCCAGCAAAAATCACGACGACCAGTATAAAGGGGGAGGTGTCTGCCTGGAGTGTCAAGTAAGTTGGGATGGAGGGAAGTGCACCTTGTAGTTGTGACTGTCAGGTGTCCTGTTTTCTGTGGTTGCACTGTCAGGCTGAATTGTTGTGCTGCCTTGCGGGCAACGTACAGATCAGGAGCTCTCACGTTTTCTGTTAGTTTCCCAGGAAATCTGGTCTCTTGGCATCAGGATAAAGGAGCATGCGCTAGTGGCAGTAGTGTTGGTGTAGTCCGTAGGCACCTGTCTGCTAGCGTAACCTTGGAAATGCCTGGCTAGTGCATTATGGGTGGGGGTTTCAGAAGCACTGGGCACTGGCCTTGTTCTGCTTCCACTTAACCGGAGTTTGACCACTGACTTCAAATGGGAGCAGAATTAGGCTAATGCTTGGGCTTCTGAACAATTCCACACCAACTGACAGTGTCCAAATACTACCACTTGTCTGTGTCACTGCTTACACATCAGTACCATGCTGCTCTCTACTCTCTCTGAAATATTACCATGGCAATGCAAAAGCTCTTTGACTTGTTAATTTCATGCCAAGTGCCATATAGTGGCATGGGACCAGGGTAGGGCACGACTAGCCATGCTTTTATGGAATCGGTTATTCTCGCTTCCTGAATGCAAGGTAGCTGGGAAACTTTAATAACAATCCCTGAAGCCAAACAGAATTTGCCTGAGTTTAGCTAGAGACCGAAACCCAGTCCTACACGAGTGGAGTTTTGAGCAATCTTTGTTCTTTCCTTTATTTGCTTGCCTAATGTTACCATGTATCAAAGCTACCTGGTACCATAGTCTGGTAGGTAACCGTGTCTCCCCTCCCCCGGATGGGTAGAGTAACTGATGCCCTTCTACTCAACTGTTTTCCAGCATCATACAACTGGCATCAACTGTGAGAGGTGCATCCCTGGATACTATAAATCCCCTGACCATTCGATAGACTCACCCTACGTTTGCTACCGTGAGTATGGGCTGCCCTGCAGCTTAGAGATGCAGCTTCTGGATTTTCATTTAACAGCTGGAGAGCAGCCCCTGCTGTTATTTGGTGGGGGTGTTTGGTGTACCTTCAGGGCCAATTGTTCTGCCAGCCTTGGAACGTGCATGGTCACGCTCACCCACGTGCCTGTCTTGCATGCACAACCATTGGCGTGTGCAGAAAGTCTGTCTATCTGTCATTTGTTGTTGCAATCAGCTGCAGATGTATGTTCAAAGGCCTGAAAGGGGCGGAGATGTGGCCCCATATGACCTAACAGGGGATGACTTTCTGAAGCAGGAGATGCGTACGCACATCTCTATAGGAAACCCAAGTCATTCTGGCAGTCGTGGTGGATTTGCTTCTGGCATCTGGTTTGGTGGCTTTTGCTATCTTCAGCAGAGCCTGCCTTAGCCAGAATTCCCACCCTTTCAGAAGCAAGATCTTGAGGAGCAGAGCCCAGCTTTTTGTAGCCTCCCATTGGCTCCTGCAATGCAGGGATTCCAAGGTGACTTCAGCAGCAGAAGCTCTGCCAAGCTTGAACCATTTTAGAGACACACACACACCTTCTGTTTTTGAAAGGGACTGCACTGTAAGTCTCCCAGGGTACATCTAGACTGCAATGGTTTTTCCAAGAACTGTTCCGTGTCCAGGGAACATGTTTACTCGTCCGCTTTTTTTGTGGAAGAGCAAATGCGCTCTTTCGGAAGTCCCTGTATTCCTTGTTCCACAAGGAATAAGGGGGCTTCCAAAAAGGGTTTTTTCTGATATTTGGACCAGTCTAGTTGGGCCAAGTGTTGGAAAAGCTTCTTCCAACAAAAGAATTGGAAAAAGCTATGCAAAATGCGGAGTGCATTTTGCGTAGCTTTTTCTGGGGGAAAAAAAACCAGTGTAGTCTAGCTGTACCCATAGACTCTCCAGCTGTGCTCCTAGCTTGTTGGTTGCAATTAGAAATCTCTTGTATGAACACAGACTGGGAAAGGCGGGTTTCTCTCAATAATGGGAGCTCCCAGTGACCGTTCCCCTTCTCTGCAGGTTGTAACTGTGACTCGGAGTTCACTGATGGCACCTGTGAGGACCTCACTGGTCGTTGTTACTGCAAGCCAAATTACACGGGGGAGCTCTGCGATGCATGTGCAGAAGGATACCTAGACTTCCCACACTGCTACCGTAAGTGTCATGTTAGCATGGAGGGAGAGGGGGCCAGAGACGCGTGGCAGCTAAAACTCCTCAGACCCTGGTTCATGAGAAACGAGGATTGAAACCCTGTTTGTGCAAAGAGGACACCAGGAAGCCTAAATTTAAAGCATCCATCTTTGCAGACAGTGCATGGACAGTATACTCCTCTCCCTGTGTGGTGTCAGCAGGCAGCGCGCTGCTCGCCACGCCTACGAGCGCAGAGCAACCCAATGCCTTGTTTTGGTAGTGACACTGGGGATTAGTGGGCAGTGGAATCCTTGGGCTAAATCCTGGATCTTCCCCCCTCATTTTTCAAGTAGGGAAGAAGGTGATGTTTTGGGAGGGATATTGTTAATGTCATTTTAAAATCCGTTCAGTTTTGGGCCAGGCCCAGACTGGGGTCTGCATGGAGCACAAATGTAATGTTTGCAATGGCTCTTTCTCCTCACAGCTGTTCCAGCTTTCTCTCACAATGATACTGGAGAACAGGTGCTTCCTGCTGGACAGATAATACGTAAGCCCTGCTGTTTTACTTACCTCTTCTGAGATCATTCCGTGCACTGCAGCTTATCCTGGATTGATCCGTCCTGCAGCCCTCTCCTAGATTACACCAATCCCAACTGCGATTTAGAATTACAGTTGTTGTGGTTCATTGTCATTGTAGCACGTAGGCCCCAATTAAGATCAGGGTCCCTCTCTGGCAGGCTCTGCAGAGTCACGTTGGAAGAGACTATCCCTGGCTCAAACAGCTTGCAGTTGCAGTCGACAAGGCAAGGGGAAGAAGAAGGGAAATATGATTATGCCTGTCTTACGCGTGGGGGAGATGGAGGCAGAGAGCATTTATGGGCTTCAAGCAGGAGTCAAAAGAGATGGTCACAATGGTCCTGTCTGGCCTTAAAATCTATGACTGAGGACCCTGTCCAAGGTTACAAGGAGGTGGTGGCAGGGCTGGAAACTGAGGCTCCCTAGTCCCAATCCCATGCCTCAACCACAAGACCCTCCTTTTCTTACATCTGTACATATTTCATATCCTTAGGCATTGAGGAGGCTTATAAACACTCTGTGCCAGCATCCTCCACTGCTGCAAATCTGCCTTGCGGGCCAGGTGCCTCTAGCCTGAATATGACCATGGCAGTTGAATGCTTGGGGGCAAACCTTGTGTAAAATCAGTTGCTGTGTCTTGCATTTGCACTTGTACCCTTTCCCATCCTCTTCCCCCAGCCTCTCTCGGGGAAAATTCTAACCCCTCAAGCTCATGACTCATCTCCACAGTCTTTTCGGGTCTCTCTGCTTTTCCCACAGACTTCTCCATTGTTTCACATTTACTCCAGATAACCTTTTTCTTCCCTCTGATGGTTTAATCTCTGTTATTTTCCAGACAGGTTTTTCTTTGCTGAGCAGGAAGCTCTTTTCCTCTGGTTCCTACCCCTTCCCTCCCATTAAAATAAAACTTCTGCCTCCTTCTCCCCATCTCTTCTTTCACCCCTTTTTCCTGTATCAGGGAGACCAAGGTACTGAGGGAATCCAACATGGCTGAGCTAGCGCTTTTGTGCACTCGCCCTCCTCCCCCACTCTGTGGAACTCTGAAGTGCTTAGAATGCACCATGTAACAGGGGGATGCTGCTGTGAGCCGGCCCTTGCAACCTGCTGGAGCAGCTGCCTTGGTTATTGGAAGGTTTATAGGGTCTCCTCTTGTCACTCTTGGGCAGTGGGGCTGTCCTGTAATGAATCATCACAGCACCCTGTGAACAAAGCCTCATCCCCATTGTACAGATGGCATTCTAGCCAGCATTTCTGCTGAGAGACACAGAGAGATGAACTGACAGAGACTCGCTGGCAGAATTGGGGTTTGAATCTAAGGCCAGGTCTTAAGGTAGGCGACTCGAGCTATGTAAATAACATAGCTGGATTCAACATACCTGAGCCAAGCATTTTTGCATCGACTGTTCGATAGGGCGCCTCCACCTTTGAAGTATAGCAACAGCCCTAGGGCTGTTGCTGCACTTCAAAGGCAAAAGTGCCGAACCCAGGGTCAGCTGGGGACTCCCCAGCTGATCCTGGGCTCCAAGCAGCACTGCCACTTTGAAATGCCGCAAGAAGCCTGATGCTGGGCTCCCTGTGGCATTTCAAAGCAGCGACATCTCACAGAGCCTGGGGTCAGCTGGAGTCCCCAGCTGATCCCAGGCTCCACGCAGCATTTCAAAGCGGCAGCCCAGGGTCAGCTGGGGAGTCCCAGGCTCCATGCGGTGCTGCCGCTTTGAAATGCTGCGAAGAGCCTGATGTCGGGCTCCCGGTAGCATTCAAAGCCACAGAGCCTCACGGAGCAGTTGACCCCAGGCTCCGTGTGGCACTGCCACTTTGAAGTACTCCCCTCTTCACCCCGCCCTTGCTTCCTCTACCTGATATGAATTATCACAACACCCTGTGAACAAAGCTTCATCCCCACTGCATTCTGATAGAAGCACCAAGGGTGGGGGGGGGGGGAAAACGACTAGTCAACTATCCTGTTGACTGTCCGATAAGCATTTGCTTATCAGATAGTCGACTAGTCCTTCACATCCCTAGTCTTCACAGCAGGGAGGTATGCTCCTGTCTGCTTCCCTTACTCCTCGTGAATTGAGGAGTACCAGCACCAACCAGGGGTGCCCTCAGCACTCGATTTAGCGGGTTCTAACTAGACCCACTGAATCAAAGTTAGAAGTCGATCTCTGACACGGCAAGTGGAGATGTGGCCATAGCGTTTCTGGCTCTTGGACCTGTGCTTTGCCTGTTAGCCCAGGCTAGCTGCTGGTGGAGATTTACTAAAAGGGCCTTCTGTTGTTCCTGTCGCCCTCTTTTGCAGACTGTGATTGCAACGCTGCCGGGACACAAGGGAATGCCTGCCGCAAAGACTCTCAATGGGGAGTGTGTGTGTGCAAACCCAACTTCCAGGGAGCTCAGTGCGATCAGTGTGCGCCCAGGCACTACGGACCTGGCTGCCAGCGTGAGTGACATGGGCCTATCAAGCCGGTTTCCTCTATGTTCTCACAAATGTCTCTGGCTGCTCTGAGCAGTGCTGATGGAAGCACACTCCCCTCTCCCTGCTGGGAAAGGAGAATTCCTCAGTCCCGCTTCAAGTCGCACATTCCCACGACTTTTGTTGAGATTTGCCAGAACGGGCCTGACCCGGCTGGATTCCCTTGGCCTTTCTGGGGAGCTGTGCAGGAATTCCCCTTCAGTTAATATCTGCCTCTCCTGCATCCTGAGAGACATTGGGGCTGCTCAGGGTTCACCAAGGTCTGTCAGCAAAGGCCTGTGGAGTCAAGGCATTCTCATCCTCTTCCCCTCTATCCTTGTGAGCTCCTGGGACTGAAATCCTGGGGGAGAGGGAGGAGTCTTTTATTTGTAAATCTCACACAGATGAGACTTGATTATTCTGGCCGAGGCTAGGGAAATGAGTCCAATGCAGCCCCATCCAGCAGGCCAGTCTAATGGGAGGCCTCGTGCTGTGCTGGGATTAGCCAGGGCTGTGAACAGTGAAGGTGCCTCCTGATTCCCCCAGTGCCACAGGGGCTAGCAGACACAGCAGTTCACACAGGCCTGTTGTTCTTTACAGCATGCCAGTGTGCAGGCCCGGGGCAGTACGACGGCACCTGCGATGGTGAGAGCGGCCAGTGCCTGTGTCGAACTGGATTCGAAGGGTATTCGTGTGACCAGTGTGCTCCAGGCTATTTCAGCTACCCTCTCTGCCAACGTGTGTAACGCCTCTGTCTCTCCAAAGGGGTGGACATTTACCCTCTGGGCTTAGTAATATTTATTGTATTGCCATAGAAAGCACATTACCTGTGACTGTAATTGCAGAACCTGCCCTCATAGGAGAGCAGGTGGGCACCCTCCTGAGAGTGAGTCACTTCTGCCTAGACGCTTACTGTTGTTTATTATTTGTATTCTTGTGGTGCCTAGGAGCCCGGTTACTCAGGACCCTGTTGTGCAAGGCACTGTGGAAACAGAACAAAAAAAAAGCCCCTGTGCTGAAGAGCTTACAGCCTAGAGATAAGACAGGAACAACAGGTGGACACAGGCAAATGGGAGAGAACAAGGAAACGGAGACAAGAGTAGTCAGTGTGGGAGGCGGTTGTTGCAGCTCACCAGCATAGGCATCACAGCACAGGAGAGTTTTCAGAGGGTTTTGCAGGGGGAAAATGCATTAGCTGTGCAGCTGTTTATGTTGAGCCAAGGGTTGGGCAGCTGGGTGAACATGTAGCAGATGGACAGTGGGTAAATCAGAGGCCAGCTGGAGGTGAGAGTTGACATCTCCCTAGGATGTGAGAGATGATAGGCTGGGGTTAGGCCATGAAGAGAAACGGCTTGATGTGATGGAGAAAGGGGAGCTAGAGGAGGCATGTGAAGACTCAGTATTCAAGCACTGAGCAGTACATCCAGACACTTAGTGCCAATGGTCCTGCTCTGACTCAAGAATCTCCTCCCCGTTCTGCCTGGAGCTTTATCCTGTGCTCTGGGTGACATAGCTCCGAACACCTTCCTCACCGGCTTTTCCCCACTTTGCAGTGTGCGGGTGCAGTGCTGTTGGGACGCTGCCAGGAAGCTGCGACTCTCTTGGGAGATGTGCCTGTCGGCCTGAGTTTGATGGGCCTCACTGTGACCAGTGCCGCACGGGATACCATTCCTACCCACATTGCCAAGGTATGGTGGAGACAGTGGCTGCTGGGGGCCGGGAGGAGAGGCGGAGTGTCAGCAGCTGACAAAGGACTAGTCAGTGACTTGAGACATCTTAGTACAGTGATGGTAACCCAGGCTAATGAGTGGCCCGCCTTCGTTTCAGTGGGCTGCAAGACTGAAATCAGTCCTGTGCACCAAGAATAAGAAGAAATACATCACTACAAAGCACACTGGATATTTCAAAACTAGTAGAAATGCTTTAATCATTCATATATGAATACAACTGTCATCAATTTCAAATAATAAAAGAAATAATTTACAATTTACAATCCTACTCGATGCAACTTCTGGTTGGGTCTGTCCTGCACAAGCTTCCTTAGATTGGAGTAAGGGATGTGCAGATACTTCACAATTCAGCACTGAAGTTTCCATACATTAAATCCCTACACGGCTTCTTCCCTGCCACCTCTTCCAAGCACCTCCCCTCCCTGCTCCTCCTCCTCCTTCCAGCACTTCGGAGTCCCATGAATTGGCTGATGCGCAGTGTTCAAACTCTTGGAGGGAGGAAGAGGAGCAGGGACGGGACGTGAATCAGCCGATTCATGGCGCTCTGGAAGTGGTGGAAGGAGTGGGGAAAAGGAGTGGGTAAGTGCAGAGCTCCCAGCATGTGAAAGGCAAGAGAGAAGGGGGCAAAGATAGGGTGTGTAGGCTGCACATGGGATCCTGGCAGGTTGCCCCCTTCTCAAACCTCTCTGTTTGTTCATGTGCCCTTTTTTTGCAGCTTGCTCCTGTGATCCCCGGGGCTCGGTGGATAACAACTGTAGCCCAGCTGGTCAGTGCCGGTGCCATTCTAACTATGCTGGGCACACCTGTGGCCAGTGTGCACGAGGCTTCTATGGGTATCCCAGCTGCACACGTGAGTAACACTCTTCCCATGGAAAATTTTTGCCCAGTCTTGCAGAGCAGAAGCAGTGTGTTCCAGATATGGAATGGTGCACAGTGCTACTTGCTTTCCATTGCTTTGGCTTTACCCCACCCTCTTCTCTCATCTCCTCAGAGCCCAACTTTATATTAGAATTCAGACTGGCTGTTTATTATAGGAGGAGTCTGTTTTTATTACTTACTCTACCCCTGTAGGAATAAATACATTACCCCCGCATCTCTCAAACTGTGGGTCCTGACCCCCTTGGGGGTCGCAAGCAACTTAGAGGAGGATTGCGAGCAACTTAGAAGGGGGTCGCGGTATCACAAATTGAGAACCCCTGCATTCCCCCACAAAAGCATTTTCTCTTGCACATTAAGAGTCAGTTGCTAATGCTAATCCTAAGGCCACAGTGTTTGTCCCACAGGGGTAATTTGTCATTGTTAATTACAGGGGCCAACGTCTGCCCATTATGGTGTCCCCACCCCCAGATACATAGTGTTTTAGGAATGGCCCTGCAAAATACAGTTCCAGAGTACCAAAATCCAGAATTGTAGCCCTATTCGCCCAACACAGGCACAGACGGAAGGAGAAATGCACACTGAATTACTCCAGTTTGTTCCACTGTTTGGCCATCTGTGGTCCAGTAGCTTTTTAAAAGTAACATGTATTGAGCTGTGCAGTGCTTTGAGCATGAAATGTCAGACAGTGTTTGGCTTTCACTTCAAAACCAAAGCTTTAAAACAGGCTCACTGACACTCACAGATATATGCCATTCCACCTGGGACCGGTTTCAGGTGCTGAAGAGAGATTTCTGGCTTCAAGTGGAAGCTGTGTAAGTCTGAGGTTTTGCGTGGGTTTGAGGCAAAACCATCATTTCAGCTGAGTTCCTTGAGCCAAACTCCAAGACTCAAACCCCATAATGATCAAAACACAGGGCCATTCTGACAGAGCCAGCACGATAGTTCTCACCAGCACATCAAAGTTGTTAACTGGGGACTAAGAATGCTGAAAAACTGAGACCTAACCCCACTGAGGAAACGCAGGCCTTCCTGGGGATTGTACTGTGTCCCTACCAACTTCATATTCAGACAGGCAAGGAACCTGGCTTGCAAAGGGTTTATAAAACAAGATAAAGATCTTTTTAAGTGCTCTGAAGACAACGTATCTGCAGTACTTGTTTTTACCACTTAGCCAGAAGGTTCAGTTGGGGCACGTTTTGAATGTACACCTCCCAGTAACATCCTGCTCTCCAGACTTGCCAACTGTGTCGTCATTCTGATAGATCCGCTGCCAGGATCAGAATGCCTTCTGTGGGTACGCCTACGCTGCAGTAAGACCTGTGGCGTGGCCATGGCTAGCCTGGGTCAGCTGGCTTGGGCTCACGTCGCTTGGGGCTGCAGAGGCTATAAAATTGCAGTGTAAATGTTGGAGTGGAGTCTGCATGTCTACCCTGCAATTTTTAACCCTCCTGCCTGCGCCCTGTGAGCCTGAGTCAGTTGACCTTGGCCCGTAGGCAGTGCTGTGGGGTTTTTACTGCAGCGTAGGTGTGCCCAGAGAGCCCAGTGCTGCTGTACTTCCCGTGAGTAGCCCCTTACAATGCATGCGAGCCCACTGTATCTTACTCTGCTCTCAGTTACACCGGCTGAAATCCACAAGCTGAAGTCAGAGGAAACTAGTGGGGCTACAGTCCTGGAAAAGGGGTGAGAGTTAAATAAGAATCAGACCTATTAATTTCATGTAACTCCTCCATCTAACTGTGATTTTCAGTGGCTCTGCTTGCAGAGGGCCCAATCCAAAACCAGTTGGAGTCTTTCCATTGGGCTTCAGATCAGGCACAAAGGGGAGAGCTATGCACATCAATCATGCCCCTGCATTAGTGCAGGTGGCTGCAGTGCATTGTGTATTACACTTGAACCTCTTTAATCCGGCAATTTTGGGAATAGACTATGCGGGATTATGGAATTTTCCAGACAATGGGTGTTTGCCATCATGAAGGGTAAACAAAGTCTATTACTAAAGCTTTTTTATGTACAAACTATTAGAGAGCATTGTACATGTATAACATGTCATACGCAATTAATGCTCTGTATTTTAACTCATCGAGTAGTTCTGTGGCACCTTAGAGACTAACCAAAATATATAGACTCATGAGCTTCCATGGATAAAACCCTCTTCATTAGATGAATTGGAATGGAAATAACAGAAACCAAGATGTATATAACAGCAGAAGTAGTACCTGTCAATTGTAGGACCCATGTTAATGAGGCTCATTAAGTGGGCTGGATGTATCCCATACCTAGCTTTTGATGTGGAAAAGGGTGGGTGTGAGGGGGATGTAGCTGGGGCACATACCTGGCATCCATTTGCTGCCAATGGAAGTGGCTGGGGAAAAGTCTCCAGATAAGCACTTTGCTACACTTGTTCCCCCAGCTGGTGAGGGAGGGAGGGGGAGCGGCAGCACACAGAGCCACTTCTGTACGCAGACACTCTTCCCACCACTAGGGCAGAGCCCATGGGCTGGATTCAGCCCATGAGGCTTGGGGCTCCTCCCCTTCCCTGGAGCAGGGAGCCAGTGCTGGTGTTCCAGCCATGTGGGGGTCCAAACAACAGGTGTTCCTGGATTTAAGAAGATTCAAGCGTATTAACCATTCCCATCATGCCCTGGGCATAATCTCCTGCTCTATTCCATCCCCAGTCAGACTGGAAAGCCAGATGTACACTTGTGCCTCCCAGCAAGAATTTACCACTCATTAAAAAGTGTTCTGTGCTACAATTTCCCTGAAGCAACAGAACAGCAGCGTTGCTCCTTTTGCACAGTGCTAAATGTAGAACGCTGGGTGGCAGCCAGCTGGCTTAGTGTTCACAGCAAAAAGAGACGCCGGCACGATGGCTTTGAAGAGGCTGGAGGCTTGGATCAAATAGTCTCTCTGGGGTACAGCAGCCACTTATTTTTTCATCTAAAGAAATAGCTAAAGTGCAAATGGGATTTTAAAAAATAATGAACCGAGAGAGGGAAGGAAACTGGAGTTTGAAAATCCCCTATTGTTTTTCCAACAATGTTTTGCTGTTGGAGGGGGGCCAGTTAGGTGTCAGAGCCATTTGCACACTTCTTAGAAATATACAGTCACAAGTGTCTGAGCAGTAATTGGAAGGGAGAGAGCTGAATCTGTCTGGGACCAGCCTTGTTGATGGCTACACATCTGCTGAGTGGCATTTCAATGGAAAGGGCAATGAGATCTCAGTGTGCCTTAGAGAGAAGCAGGCTATCCAGGAACAAAAGAACAGCCATACTGGGTCAGACCAATGGTCCATCCAGCCCAGGATCCTGTCTTCCGACAGGTTATCAGTGCCAGATGCTTCAGAGGGGATGAACAGAACAAGTGCTCCATCCCCCATCTTCAGTCCCAGCTCCTGGCAGGAAGCAGCACAGTAATTTCCCACCTCTTTTCCAGGAGCTTTTTGTTCTAAATCAGCAAATATTCTTGCATCCATGCTATTAGCTCATTGCTACACGTGGGCCCATCCCAGTGTGCCGTGTTCTACAGGTGCTGTTTGAGAGCTCGTGGCCCCTGGCCTCGACAACTGAATGCTGATCTCAGATACTTGGGTGTAATTGGCTCTCAGCATTTGTGATAATTGATGTGGCGCTTGTTGTTCTCACTAGATCATAGAGTCATAGAATACTAGAACTGGAAGGGACCTCGAGAGATCATCTAGTCCGGTCCCCTACCCTCATGGCAGGACCAAATACTGTCTAGATCATCCCTGATGGATGTCTGTCTAACCTGCTCTTAAATATCTCTAGTGATGGTGATTCCACAACCTCCCGAGGCAATTTATTCCAGTGTTTAACCATCCTGACAGTTAGGAAGTTTTTCCTAATGTCCAACCTAAAACTCTCTTGCTACAGTTTAAACGCATTGCTTTTTGTCCTATCATCAGAGGCCAAGGAGAACAATTTTCCCCCCTCCTCCCTGTGACACCCTTTTAGATACCTGAAAACCGCTATTATGTCCCCTCTTAGTCTTCTCCTTTCCAAACTCACAAGCCCAGTTCCTTCAGAGCTCATGTTTTCTAGACCTTTAATCTTTTTTTTTTTTTTTTTGCTCTTCTCTGGTCCCTCTCCAATTTCTCCACATCTTTCTTGAAATATGGTGCCCAAAACTGGACACACTACTCCAATTGAGGCCTAATCAGCGCAGAGGAGAGCAGAAGAATGACTTCTCGTGTCTTGCTCACAACACTCCTGTTAACGCATCCCAGAATCATGTTTGCTTTTTTTGCAATAGTGTCACATTGTTGATTCATATTTAGATTGTGGTCCACTATGACCCCTAGATCCCTTTCTGCAGTATTCTTTCCTAGACAGATTGTCTAGATTGTGTGCCCTTTTGGATTTATTTGTTGAACATTGAATGTGAAGGGGCGTGCATCAGCTGAAGTAAAATATTTGTTGTAATTAAACTTTATAGTGCATGTCTGTAGGGGTTTATTAACTGGTTGGTTTGGCTATAGAGAGGGTCAGGCAGAGAAGATAGCATAGTTAGGGGCAGCCTACTGTAGCCATTGGTTTCTGTCCCAGCAGGGAAGCTGAGGTAGATGAATGGAGTTGCAGGGATTTTGGAGAAGGGGAGGGGTGTCTTTTTTAATGCAACCTTGAAAAACCAGGCTCCTGTCAATTCTGGATGGACACACACAAAGGGGCACTGACACCTTCCATAGGCCTCTGGGCAAGCGGTGGGTGGGTGGGTGGGTGGGTGGGTGTGTGTGGGGGGGGGGGGAAGGCTGGCTCTGTGCTCCTAGAAGGGGCGGAGCCTCAGGCAGAAGAGGTGGGGCTGGGCAGTCAGCCCTGACCGCTGCCCAGAGCATGGCATGTCCCCCTCAGTCCTTAGTCCTGCCCAGGGCGTATGGCGCAGTGCTCCTGCAGCAATTGCTGCTGCAGTAGCAGCAACGGCAGCCAGGAGCCATGGGCCCCTTTGAATCATCGGGCCCCAGGGTAATTGCCTCCTCCCCATCCCCCCGGCCTCCTCTCCACAGTATCCCCTGGTGCTTTCAAGGGTTTTTCCCAAAACATTGTTTTACACTCTATGTTCTACTTGGTTGCTGCTCTCTTCCCAAGAGGAAGCTACATTTCAGCATTGCTCCAAGTAGAGTGTTGTGCAAACTGCTTTGGTATCCTTGAGGATGAGTATTGTAGGCATTTTAAAAAACTACTACTCTATTTATCTCTTTATGAAGAATGGCTCTTATGTGCTTCTTAGTTCATCCAAACAAATATGAGAAATGAGACAAGCGTGAGCAAAACTTAGTGAGAGTAGATAAAAGTGTGTCCGCTTATTAGTCCCTGCCCACAGGGAGACAGAAATGGTCTTTAATCAGTCAAACTCAGCATTCTAATTACCCTTTGGTTTTTACTTGGCCCATGTTACTTCATTCCCGCATCCTTTTTTACACATAGAACATGAAGTAAAAATAGGTTGTCTTCACCTGCAGCTGTGATCTAATAGTGCACTGGGAGCAGGGAAGGCAGGAGACCTAGATTCTATTGCCTGCCCTACCTCTGATTTTTTGGGGGACTTTGCGTCAGCCACATCATCTTCCTGTGCCTCAGTTTCTCCATCTATAAGTGAGGCTTATGATGCTTGCGTAACTCACGTGTACATGATCTCCCCTCTCCCCCTTCCCCCTGGGCTACTCTAAACTATTTTTGATGGAAACATTGAATTTTTGACTAAACAGAATTTTTCACAAATGTATCTACTTTCTGCAGTTTTGTTGAAAAGATGAATACATGAATATCGCAAATATTTCCATTTTCATCCCAAAATCAAAATATTAAGATGCAGAAATGCCCTGTTGATGCTCTCAGCCTGACTGCCCACCTTTCCCTGTTCACTTGCAGCTTGCCAGTGCTCCACAGAGGGCTCCCTCCATGGCACATGTGATCAGGAAACTGGACAGTGCAGCTGTCGCCCCAAAGTGGCTGGTCTGCGCTGTGATGACTGCGTGCCAGGGGCATATGGATTTCCACATTGTGAAGGTATCATTGTCTTCCTCCTCTTCCCCTTCCTGCATGACTTGATACAGTACATTAGTCTGGGGCTTCCCTCTACACCCTGAACCTACCATCTGACACTCAAAGCACTGTTTTAAAACCACACTTGTAAATACAGACCTGCCACAGGCCCAGTGAAAGCTTAAACATAAAAAAAACCTTCCTCTAATCTTCATGAACAGACTCTGAGGGCACACCGGGACAAATCAGAGCTTTAAGGGGTGTGTGTTAAACCTGTTACAAACTGTGCTTTTCCTTGCAGTGGGCTCCTGTAACCCTGCAGGGTTAGCAACTGCAGACCCTTCCCTGTCCCTGGTGAGTATTTCACATGCCCCTCAATCTCTCTGGGCTGCTTTGGGTTTCCCTTCCTGCAAACCTCACTTGTTTTTGGCAGCTTTAGACCAACAGACCTCTCATCTGTCGTCTTAGCTGCGGGTTCTGTGATGCTGCTTGAGGCACTGGTTTTCTCGCCTAATCCTTGTATTTCGCCCTCCCACCCCCTTTTTCAGGATTCCTGTGCATGTCGGGCATATGTCGAAGGCCCAGCTTGTGACAGATGCAAACCACTGTACTGGAACCTGACTCCGGATAACCCCTATGGATGCACAAGTAAGAAATTTACATTATCAGAGGAGGCTTTCTGGAGCAATCCATTCCCTTAGAGGTTTAAGGCCCAAACCTAAGCCTTGAGAGGCCATCTCCATTTGAGTAGTTGTGATTCCCTTATCTCCATGCCCCATCTTTTCCACCTTCACTTATGGTATGAAGAGGTAGCATCCCACATGATGGGACTGATTTTGTGATCCACGCTTAACGGGGGGGATGGGACAGACATCAAATGAATGGATCCAAGCATTTGTTTTGCCAGCTCTGCTATGACAAAAATCTCTGTCTTTCCTGCTGACTTTATACACGAAATGTGCATGTGCAAATATAGGTTTTAAGTCTGTAAAATGGAAATGTCCTAGATTTCACACATGCACAAGCTTAAAGCTAGCTGAAAATCCATCCCTTAGTCCAGTGGTTTTCAAACTACTGGTCGCGACCCAGTACTGGGTCATGGAATGTCAGGCACTGGGTCTCGCTGCTGCGAGGGGATCAGGTGACCAGTGGGGGTGCTAATGCAGCTTCCTGCCTGTCCTTGCACCACAGCACTCCAGAAGCAGCTGACCTCAGGCCCAGCTCCTGGAGGGGGAGGGAGAGAGAGCACACAGGGGCAGCGCACAGAGCCTTATCTGGAGCACTAGTTCTGCACTCCTATTGGCTGGGAACCTGCTGCTGGCTGCTTCTGGGGCGCAGCATGGTCTTCAGTGCCAGGAGAGGCAGGAAGCTGCCTTCGCACCCCTGCTGACTGGCAGACACTCAAGGGAAGCCCCTCCTGCCACAGCTTTGCCACCCCCAAAGCTGAAGCCCCCTCTTACATGCCTAAGGTCTCATCCTCAGCCCCATCCTAGAGCCCATACTCTAATCAAATTCCATTGGGTCACGGGCATCAATGATTTTCTTCAACTGGGTCGTGAGGAAAAAAGTTTGAAAATCGAGCCCTTAGTCTGTGCTACTCTGGATGGTTTCCATCCATAGCAAAGCCGAGAGCTGTTTATTTCCTCTTTCCATCCCCTTGGTTTCGGTCATGTCTGGTTTCCTGGGATGCAAGCAATGTTGGTGCCAATCTGACTGTTTTTAGTAGTCTCTTGATGGCTGGCTTGATTTCTTCCCTCTCTTGTGCTCTCCTCAGGCTGCCAATGTGATACCAAGGGCACCATCAGTGGAGTTGCAGAGTGCCAACAAGTAAGATCACTCCCAAAATTCCCTGTGTAGCATTAGCTCCCTTTAGAGTTAGGAAGCTGGAGCTCTCCAAAGCTGGCTCCCGCAGCACCAGCCTCTGTTGACATAGCGTCCTGCCCCAACGCTGTCTGCACAGAGGTTGCAGCAGTGAGTTCTGGGTGCCCTTTGTCAAGCTGAACCTAGAGATCCTTTATCCACAATGACCCCCTTGATCTTCTCCATCCTGCTGATGGGGCACTGCAGCCTGGACTTGCCTGAGGACCCACATTTGGAGCCTCCATCAGGATGAAGGAAAGATGATGTCAGGTCACTCAGCTTGTGCTTGGCCTGCAAGAACCAGAAGATCTGTACTATTGTTTTGTATTGCAGGGAGTAGCGCCCTGTTGTGCTAGGTGCTGTACAAGAAAAAGGCAGCCTTTCCCTGCCCCCAAAGAATTTGCAACCTTACTCGATAATCTACTCGGAGACCAGTCTAGCTGGGAAGCCTTTGGTAGCAGCCTTGGCGGCAGACTGCAGAGTTGGTTTTTCAGGGTTGCAGGTGTCCCTTCTCAGTAGCCATCATGGTCTTTGTAATATCTACAGGGCTGGGGAAAGGGAAAGGCCTCGGCATAATGTGGTGGGCCTCAGCCACCTCCTGCTGTCCCTGGGCTTGATGAAGACTGTGCTTTCCCATTCTCAATCCCGGGGGAAGAGAAGGTTTCCCATTGTCCAGGTAGCTTGCGTTCAGGGATCCTTGCTGAGGCCTTGTCGAGAGTGGGAATTGGAGCCAGTGGTGCTGTTGTGCTCACTCAGCTGCACTAGTGCAAACCCTCATGTAGGTGTGCTGCGCCTGGGTAAATCATGATTTGCTCTGGCCCCAACCCCTTTTCGCACCGGGGCCCTGCATCTGCATTGGGAATGGCCCCCGTGCAGTTACAGTGGGATAACAGACACACCCCTCGGGGAGGCAAGACCGAATTATCTCCCCAAGACTGTGTGCGCGGTGCTAGGTCAAATGGCTTTGTTCTCCATAGCCTATGCGCCAGTCTCTGGCCAGGGGCAGATTATGACAAGCCTTTAGCAGTTTGTAAGGGAAGTTTAAGTGCTTCCCTTCTTGTATGTTCACCACCAGTGAAATAGTTAAACATCAGTATTAGTCTGGCCCCATTATAGTGCACTTGACCCTGTTTATTCTGGCAACCTTGGGAAATAGATTAAAGAATTTTTCAGGCCAGGGAGGATGCTGTGGGGTCTGTGCATGAGGGGGATGGGGTTGGGGCACTTACCTGTCCTCCCCCCCCCGGAGCATTGCACCCCCTGCCGCTCCCAGGCAACAGCCCCACTTTGCTATGAGAGCAGAAGGGAAAAGCCACAAGGAAAGCATGTCACTGCACTGCTGTTCCCCCTGCTGGGAGCAGCAGCATGCAGAGCTGCTTCCTCCTCCGTACCATGGGTGTTCCCAAATTGGGAAGTTCAAGTGTATTATTTATTGTGTGCATTACGAGAGTGCGTACACGCCCTGCTCTTTGGCCAGGACCTACCCCATTGTGCTAGTGACCGCGCGCCCCACGGTCATTACTGGATTTCTCCTCACAGTGCCCCCTCAGGCCCTGTGAGGTAGGGCAGTGCTGTTACCTCCTTGTGCAGGCAGGGAGCTGAGTCACACACTTGCCTAGGGAAGCTCTGACAGGGCTGGAAATTGAACCAAGGTCTCCAGAGCGGCAGGCCCATGCCCTGACCACTGCACCATCCTTCCTTCCATGGGCCACAGACTGACCCTGGCTGTCTCCTAGGGCAATGGACAGTGTTTCTGCAAACCCAGCATCTGCGGCCAGTTCTGCTCCACATGTAAGGATGGATACTTCAACCTGGACCATGCAAATTACTTTGGCTGTCAAGGTGGGTACCGTTCTCTCTCTCACTCGAGGTGCTCAAGCTGCCAGCTGCTGGAAAGCAGGGCAGAGGAGCTGGTGCCTGGAGCAGAGAGCTGCATGTCTGGGTTCTGTGGGGCGGGAGCCCTGAGGACTGGAAAGCAAAGCAGGGTGAGAACAGAGAGTCTGGGCTGTTCTACTGAAGGTGGTAGAACTAAGCCCCTGATTTTGGCCCACTGTACATATCCGAAGTGGATCAGATGAGCCACTCATTCACCTGGTTCCCCTCCCATCCTTAGTAGCTTGGAAGGGGGAGCAGCTGCCCAGAGTTTACTTCTTGCATTAGTTTCCCCGTGTTCACATGAATGCTGGTGGTGAGGAGGGAGCAGCAGTGGCTGCAGCTGCCTGTCGCCCTGTGTAACGCTCTCCCGCTCAGTGATGTACTGTGGGGAGCGGTGCTGGGGGATCGCCAGTGAGCAGGGCTGCTGAAGGGGCCCAGGTTTAGAGGCCTGATGGGAGTGAGAAGGGCTCACTAGAAGGCTTTGCAGGCCTGTGTTCTTGGAATAGCTGAGCGCCGCAGTGGAGGGGAAGCTGATCCAAGTGGGGTCCGAGCCAACATGGAAACGGATACAATGGAATAAAAATAGAGCACTGGGCTGCCTCTCCCTTTGGTGCGCGGCGTTGATTCGTGCTATTCGGAGTGCCCTCATGTCCGTGGAATGTAAACACGTGCTTCCTGTCCTCAGGCTGCCGGTGCGACATTGGTGGGTCTATCGGGCTGGCGTGCGAGGCGAGGACCGGAGCCTGTCACTGCAGGCAGAACACCCAGGGCCCAACGTGCAACCTGTAAGAGGCCGGCTGCAACTGCCGGCGTGTTCACACTTCGTTCCTTTGGCTGGAGTCTTCTCTGGTGCCCCTTCCCCAGCCATCGTGCGCAGGGCTTAGAATGTGCACGCCTCCCATCCCTTGCCAGTGCTACCATGGCTGCACACCTGCACCCTAGCATAGGGGTGGGCAATAATTTTCTCAGGGGGTGCCACTTAATGAATTTTGGTACATGGCCACAGGTCAGCTTCACCCCTGAAAGGAGTGGGGCCTGGGGCAGAAGAGGCGGGGCTGGGAACTAGCCTCTTTCCAGAGTTGTCTGGGGCTGGAGGCTTTGAATTAAAAAATACAGTAATGGGTTCCCAGCCCCAAAAGGATCACGGCTCTGGTCCCTGCTGGGGTAGTGCCACAACCATGAGCTATGAGCCATTTAAATAGGATCCTGTTGCCTGAACCACCACCTGGAAATTTGGTGGCACGGGCAGCAGGATATAAAGAGAAAGTGGCCACATGCAGTCTGTGGGCTGGATCAAAGTGTTAGCCAGGCTGGATCCAGCCCTCAGGCCGCATCTCATCCAACCCTGCCCTAGCATGTTCACTTCTCATTGGGCACGCTCCTCTCCTGCCCCTTCTGTCCCATAACTGCTGGAAAAAAGTTAACTCTACTTCATTTTTTCTCCCTGTTCGTGGCATTGATGCGGAGCTAAAAGCTGCAGGCGCCATTCCGTTTGCTGGTATCTCTCAGGTGTGGGTAGGGGCCCTGCAGGTCGCAGCCACTCGTGGGAGTAGCGTGAAGTGGGAGCTTCCCTGGACGGTGGAATCCAGGTTTGTAATTATACCTGTCAACTCTCTGCCCCAGGCCTGCAAGGGACCACTATTTCCCTGACCTCCACCACTTGAAATTTGAGTTGGAAGAAGGTACCACGCTGGATGGCCGGGCTGTTCGCTTCGGCTACAATCCCCTGGAGTTTGAGAATTTCAGCTGGAGAGGATATGCTCAGATGTCTCCTATTCAGGTATGATTTACAGGCCTGGCCCCAGCCTGGGCTCCCTATCGGGACAGGATACAGGAGGCTAATAATGGGATGCGTTGTAGACACGTGTCTTATTTTAACCCAAAGAGCTTCTCTAAACCCAAGGTCGTGTGGTGGCCAAAACAAACAGTGCAGTGTAAATATAGTCTGTTTGCACAGAGATTTCCTGTAGCATTAGGGACAGCCTAGACTGATGATAGGAGATATTCTAATTCAGGAAGCCCTGCTCAGGAGGTCAGACCAGAGGACCACAGTTGGTCCCTTCTGGCTGGATGATCTATGCATCCTAATCCAGTTACTGGGAAGCCTCTTACAGGGCTTTTCTAACCAATGTCTCTGGGTTTTCTTAGGGCCCTTTCACCTGCTTGTCTCTTTCCTACCGCTCTCTGTGAAAGCTCATCCCAAAAAGAAAGCCACTCCTCCCCCCGTCACCATACACAGCTTACGCCCTTGGTGGCTGCTTTGCCTGGACTGTTGCTGAGTGTAGATGGTTTGTAGGGGCAAGGCTGTAACATTCACTGACTCTGCTCCCTCCAGCTTTTCCCTCAGCGAACCTTTCTTCTGCACGGCCCATTTCCAAATGTTGAGTGTGTGTGTCTGGCAGGGAAGTCTTTTTTATACAGCAGCCATACAGAGTTGTCCCCTTGCGCTCTTCACCCGCAGCTAGAATATTCTGTGCTTTGCTTTGCTGCTAGCCTGGGCTAGGCTTTCAAAGGGACTGAAGGGAGTTCGGTGCTAGAGTGCCACTGAATTTTGGTGGGAGCTGGCACTTGACTCTTCGGGGCACCTTTCAAAATCTGAGGCTGAGCAACCAGAGACTGAATTGTTGACTTGGCTGCTTGCTTGGTTTGGCATCCACTGGCTGCCATAGAGACTCCAATGGGCATTGAAAGCCGCACAGGTGTGTGGCTTTTGTGTGGGCAGTCCCCTTTTCCATGCAAGCTCATTCCAGTGTGAGTTTAGGACGTTCGCCCTAGAATCTTCTCAGATCCAGCTGTCTTTTAACATCCCTTGGGGGCGGGGGGGGGGTGTTTATCCAGGGAATGGCTCTCCTTTATAGCAGCCCATTTATCATGCCCATGGCAAACCTTCACTTGCCCAAGCAGATTTATCCGGCCCGCAGACATCCTGCTGCTCCCCAGCTCCCAGGCCAATTAGGGCTTGGGGATGGGGGAACGCACAAAGTCTCCTCCCCCACCAGCAGCATGTAGCGCTTAGTCAATCACCAGGGTTGACTCTAAGTGCCACATGCCCCTTGCAGGGTGGGATCAGGGCCTGGGGACAGGGGGAAGCATGTGAAGTCTCCTCCTGCCCTGCAAGGGGCATGCGATGCTTAATATCAGCCACCCTTTGCTGCTCAGTTGGCAGTTGACTCTAAGCATGGCGCCCCCTTGCAGGGCGGGGGCAGGGAACGAGAGACTTCCCATGCTTCCCTCACCCCCAGGTGACCTGAGGGCAGGAGGAGCGCACAAAGTCTCCTTCCATCACCAGGACAGGGGTGCCTAGAGAACTGCCAGCTGTTCTGAACAGCTGGCAGTTCTCTTGAGGGGGAGCAAAGACTTCACATGCTCCCTCCACCCCCAAGCCAATCACGGTCTGTGGGCGGGGCAGGGTGGAAGTGTCCTGGCCCCGCCCCTTCCACCCAAAGCCCTGCCCCTTCCGGGGCAGCCTGGGGCCACTTCACAAACTTCTGAAATGGCCCCTGGTCTAAAATTATTGCCCACCCCTGGCTTATGTGCTTTCCCAGGTAGGGATGCTTTCCTGTATCAAGGCCACATAGTGGCTCTTGAATAAGTGGACACATCCCTTCGTGGTCTCCTGAATTGGTGTTTCTAGTTGTTAGCATGTCAAGAGAGCATGGAGAGAACCGGCTGTTTTCCATATGCAGCCTTTCTGCAGATGTTTGGTGGGGGTGAACCCATGAGCTCTGATTCAAATGGCCTTAGAGCCACTCATGGTCTAACTACAAACCACCAAACCAATGTTACATTAATACAGGTAGAACCTGTCTAGTCCAGCACCCTTGGGACCTGGACCAGAGAATTTGCCGAACCACAGGAGGTCAATATTGTCTAGCAGCATTACCAACACTTCCACTGCTTACTGGGCTCTTAGAAGACATTTAGGGGGTCAATTAGCGCTAAATAACAGCACAGAACACAGAGCCAGGACTGGTGGCTGTAAACAAACTTTATGGGACCATAGGAAACTTGGCCATACCCATAAGCGGACTCATGAAATTATGCCAGACCATTGATGTTGCCGGACCAGAGAGAGCCGGACTAGAGAGGTTCAACTTGTAATAAAATGGAGTCAAACCTTTTGTTAAAGTAACCTCTTTGCCTAGCTTGGAACATGCCCCCCAAAATAACCTTTCTTCCAACCAGCGCCCCTCAGCGCTAGGCAGCTTCCACTCAAAAGTTGATGGCTAGGGACGCTCTCCAGTTAAACGCTGTGGCCGAGCACCCTTACACGCTTGTGTGAGAGGATCTCGTGGGTGGTGTCAGGCAGCAGAGCTGCTATTCTAGTGCACGCCCTGCTGACCCAGCCATGGAAAGCATGGAGGAGGAGGATAGGTGGGTGCTTGTGGAGTACACTTAGTGGCACTCATGCAATCTGCCCGCTTCACACTGTTAGGCTGGGTGGCTTTGATTCCTCCTGCGCTGTGGCATGTTGCTTTGGGAGCAGCACTCAGAGCTGCTGTGCTGGGCCTGCTGGCTGCTGGTGGTGGAGGTGATTTAAGGTGTTGCTCTGCTTCTCTCCCCTTTCTCTCTCCCACCAGCCCAAGGTAGTGGTGACCCTGAGTGTGACCTCCCCCGACCTGTTCCGCATCGTCTTCCGCTACGTCAACCGGGGGCCAGCCAGTGTGGAAGGGAGGGTCTCGGTCCTTGAGGAAGGAAAGTTTAATGTTTGTGGCAACTGTAAGTGCATTTCTCGCTTCTAGACTAACCAAAACAACCCTGCTTTCTGCAGACCACCCCTCCCCCCTCCAAAGCGCCGCTCGTTAGGACATTCTGACCTCCGCCAGCGTGCCAGCCGCATTGGCAGCTGCTCCCTGTGTCATGCAGAGGGGAGGGGGCTCGAGAGAGAGGCAGGTAGGCAGGCAGGCAGGCAGGCAGGTGCTGCTCTCCCGCAGTGATGTGTGCCCCATGTGCTTTTGCTTTTTGCAGAGTAAAGTCAGAGTCACGGTAGACGTGAAGGAGGCAGAGCTCTATCTCTTCCATGTCATCCTGAGGTATATTAATTCAGGAGCTGCCACTGTGTATGGCAAAATTACAGCTTATCAGCCACGAAGGAGAGGTAAGGATCCCCTGCGCCATTGCCACTTCCTCCCCTCCCCACACAGCCTCTCGTGGCACTGTTCCCCAAGGACACCGCCAGACAGATTTATCCTGGAACGCCCACTCGGCAGAGCTGAGGGCTGGACTTAAGACTGCACTTGCCCTATGTAACAAGCCGGTGCCACAGCGATCCCCAGCCATGGCCTCGAGCACTGCAGGGAGCACGCTTGTCTACTCATCCAGCGTTGGAAAAGGTGGCATAAGGTTTGGAGGAGGCTTCGCTGCCTGGCGCCCCTGAAGAGATGGCCCTGAAAGCTCTTGTACAGCCTGAGAGAAGTAGCTAGTCATCCATATTGGACCACGCAGCTGAAACCAGCATCCAAACTTCAGCATCTGGACCTGGGGGTTATTCTTCAGGTCCCGTCTTTCACTGCCGGTTGGTGAATAAAGCATCGGGACATGCAGGAGGGCGATGTACTTCACCTGTGTTTGCGTTGCCTGCAGCCGCCTTCTCCTAATGTCAGGCACATCCCCTTGTGTTTTAAATCCAGAGGCAGAGCCAGGGGCAGCAGGAGACCAGGCCTGCCTTCCTGAGTCATAAGGACATGGCGGAAGAGCCTGGGTTTTGGCCTTTGGGAAGTGCCAGGTGGCCTAGGCTGACAGGTGCTTAAAAGGGGTTCCCGTTACATTTTGGCAGTCACTGTAAGCTAGTTGCACCGGCTCCTCTAACCCGTCATGTGCAGGCTTGGAAAAGAAGAGCCAACAGAGACAACTTCAAAGGTGCAGAGTCCTACATTTTGTATGCACCAGAAATCAGCAATTTGTGGGCAAGACACACTGGGACCGATTTTTTTTTTTAATTTTATTTTATTTTTGCAGACAAGAATAAAAGGGTTTCAACCCCCTTCTAACTAACATGTTCAGGCCTGCACATCCACCCTGTTGCTAATGCCTCCCCGTGGCTAGAACAGGAGAGGGGAACTGGGGGAGTGTGCCTGTCATTGGCTTTCTCTTTTCTGGCAGCTCAGGGGCCCATCAGTTTTTCCCTGGGGCTGCTATCCAATCAGCAGCTTTCACTTTTCTGACAGCTCATGCCCCAGGAGCGAGTGAGCTTTGCCAGACCTCATGCGAGTGCCCATTTTCCTAGAGCTCTTTACCTCGCCAGAGCTGCCCACTGACCGAGCCCCTCTGCTCCTCTCCCTTCCCCACAATGCACAGACCCTGCCTTTGTGGGATGACGATTCTCTCAGGCAGGATGAGTTGGCAAGTGCCTGTGAGGAGCTATCTGTAGTCTGTTTGTGACAGCAGACACTCAAAGCGTACCTGGGCATTTCCTCTGGCCCTCCTGCACTTGCAGGCTTGAGGTTCAAAACCTGTCAGACACATGGCAGCATGCAACGCTGCCATCCCGGGATTTCAGGCTGCCAAGGACAGATTGTGTCCCTCCTGGGAAAGTTCCATAGGCCTGCATAGATACCGACTGCTTTTTATGGGATGGGTCAACAAACCCTGTGGAAAAGTTGTCCCTTTCTATCCAAGTCTGTAGGCTGGTTTTCCCCCAAGGAATGACTTGGAACTGAGTCACGCTTATTTTTCCCCTTTGCCTACCTCTGCCCATGCCCGGACGGAGAAGTGACATCTGGTTTCTGCAGTGTGGTAAGTGCTCAACCTGATGAAGAAGAGAAGCAGTAAAATCCAACCTTTGTTTGCAGCCATCATTTTGCATTCACTTTTCTGAAGAGTGGCTCTGTAACCACTTGAATGCCACGTGTTTTTTCTGGGGAAATTGTGTCTGCAGGCTTTTCATATGTGGGATCTCCAGTTACCACGTGCAAAGTGCATTGGCTGGCACAGGTGAGTTCATCTGTCTGTGCAGTGAAGTTCGTGAGTTGCCAAGGACATGGACAGTTGCAGTCATCGTAAAGGATGATTTGAGACCCTTCCACAATCTACCATGAAAACCAGCAAGCTTCAAAGCTACAAAGCCAGCTGCAGTGTTTCTTCCTCAGGAGAACTAACCCAGGCTGGTAGTTCTCGCAGTAACCCTGCAAGAGAACAGCGCTGCACCTGCCCTGACATGTCTTCCCATCTGCTCTCATGCTGCCAAACCCAGCTTTGCAAATCCAGTGCAACACCATCCTCCATGTGAGCTGCGTTCCACCTGTGCTCATTCGTTGACAGCAGAGTTCAGTTTCAAGGCACGAGGTGGCTGGTGCTGTCCTGTTTGGTATCTTCAGAAAGTTTCCCAGTCTAAGGGTTAAAAAGCAAGGTACAAAACTGGTCTTCCCTGCCGCTGACTTGTCATGTGACCTGGAAGAAACCTTTGTATTTCAGCTTGTATAATGCTTCCGGAGAGGAAGCAGGGTCCTTAATTCTCTGTTGATGAAGTGGTCTGAGATCCTGGGACGAAAGGTGACATTGAATAGAAAATATTATTTATTTGGAACTGCTGGGCTGTCACAGAAGAGAATGTTGCTTTAACTTGTCAAGTGAACAGCTGGAAGATATCTACAGGGCCTGACATACCCAGATGTTGCTTTAAAGAAAGGAAGAAAGTGGCTGGATAATGCTACGACCAGTGATGCTTCTACACAAGGAAGTTGAGAAGGATCATCCACTTCTATGCTGCTGACCAGTGTAATTTGATCAGCACAGCTCAGGAAGGAATAGGGCTGGCCTACTGTATAATGTTTTGTTTTTCCCCCCTTCTTTGGAAGTTTCAAGTGTTTGCTAATGCAGGAGGCATATTCCCAGCCTGATGGACCAATGACAGCAGCCCCTTTGCTTAGCCTCATAGTGTCCAAAACATTGAGCCTCCCTTGCTGTGTGTGGAAGGGGCTGCATATGTTAAGACCCCAGGCCTTAGAAGCAAGCTAGTCCCTTGAAGTATTCTGTTTGGCAAGCATTCAACCCTTTCATTCCCTGACAACGTAGGGCATGCCTTTCAGAAGGGACACAGCCTCTTTGGTGGGTGTAATTTTCGCACATACCCCATTTTGCTACTGCTCTTCCCCCCCCCCCCCATTTGAAAAAAATTCTAGTGGTTAGAGATGGAAATTCTGAGCTGTGGCCTCACAGAGACACCTCTCATACATGCCTTCCTGTCCTCAGTTAGCGGTGCTGCACTCGAGGTCTGTGGTCCAGGGATCTAGAGGCGAATCTGGAGAGTTAATGTGCTAGCTGCACACTAGATGCAGCTGAACAGTTGTAACAGTAGCATGCCTCTTCGCCCTGCTGTGGCCCGCCCCTGCTGTGTGCTGTGCTGTAACTGTTCTACATGCAGGTAGGCAGAGGAGCAAGCATGTGAAATTCGCAGCCTCCTTCTTCAGCTCATCTGCCCCTCATGCAGACCAGCGTATCTGCTCCATTTAGTGTGTTTAAAAAACAACAACCCTGGATCTGTAAAATAGCTAGAGGTCATTCTGACACTAGGTGCTGTGCAGTGATTCCCACTGGAAGTTAATTGACTTAAAAAGTCAATGGAGGATCAGTTTAGCCAAAACATTTTCAGTGGGGGCCCGAAGTCCAGGTGAATGCTGTTGCATTAAATTGCTTCCCTCTCCCCCAGCTCCGACTGCAGAATGTCTAATGCTGTGGTTGGTGGGGGAAGGCTGGAGGGTTTCAGAGATTGCAGCACGACATATTATCCACAATGTAGAATTTTTCTGACTGATTCTTGTCATTTGTCATTGAATCATTCCATAACACATAAGTTCTCTCAGTCTCTAGCTGGTGGAGTGCGGTTGGGGATGGGCTATTCAGCGCTTGATGAGAGCTGCAGTAGGGCTGTCAGTGATTTGTTCACAGAGCAGATTCTGCTGGGCTGGGAGGGACGTGTATTTCCATCATTGTCTGATGTGGGCGTGGCTGTGAGAGATTAAGCCAAGTTCTCCCCGAGCTACATTTAGAGAGTCACTTCCCTGACTGTATCCTTCACATTTGCTGCCTGTTGTACAGTATCTCCTCAGAGCGACCTCAGCTAGGGCCCCTCGCACATCCTCACAAGCTCTTGTCCTTCCTGCCACAGGTACTGAACAGACCAAACAGATTGTGTTCGCTCCCAGCACTGAGCCGGCTTTTGTCACCGTCCCTCAGAACAACTTCGGGGAGCCCTTTGTGCTGAACCCCAGCGTGTGGTCTCTGATTGTTGAGGCAGAGGGCATACTGCTGGTAAGGCCCTGTCCCGTCTCCTCCCTCCCCCACAGTACATTCTGGCCATTCCACAAGGAACACACTCAAAGTTTCCCCCTTCTTTTCTCCTCCTCCCCCCGCCCCCCGTTCCAGGACTATCTGGTTTTGCTCCCCAGCTCGTACTATGAGGCACCTGTACTGCAGCTGAAGGTCACAGAACCATGTACCTACAGCCCAGCGCCTGAGCAAGCCGGTCAGAAGTAAGGAGTGCCCATTCCTCTTTGTCTGGGATCTGTGTTGCTTGGGGTCTGCTGGTGCCCTTAACCCTCTGGTCATAATGCAACTGTTGAGTGCCCCCTTCTGTGCAGGGCTGCATTCCCAATCAGTCAACAGCCAGTTGCTGCAGGGGAGGCACCTTCACCAGGTCGGGGTTGGCCTTAAGCTGTTGGAAGAAGTCAGCCACAGCACTTAAGGACTCCTGTGGTGCCTCTCGCCTGTTGGTCAGGCCACTGGAGGGTGTTGCATTGGCAAGCATCTGCAGGCTCTGGGATGGGGGCGGCTGGGTGGAGAGAGGCTTTGATTGTGACCATGGAACATTACAAGCAGGAGCAGCACAGGTTTGAGGCTGAATGGCTTCCTCTAGCTCGGTGGTCTCCAACCTTTTAAAGCATGAGATCACTTTTTGAATTCAAGTGCATTCTGAGATCTACCTCAAACCCAGATACCTGGCCCCGCCTCCTTTGTGTCCCTTCTCTGAGGCTCCTCCCCCTGCTCACTCCATCCTCCTCCCCACCCCCATACTCCCTCACTTTCATCAGGCAGGGCCAGCGGGTTGGGGTCCAGGCTCTGGTCTTGGATTAAGGGATTTGGAGTGTGAGAGGGGCTCTGAGCTGAGCTTAGAGCAGGCAGTTGGGGTGCTGGAGGGGTTTCTAGGTGCAGGCTCTGGGAGGGCATTTGGATGCAGGGGTGCTCAAGGCTAGGGTCGGGGCTTGGAGTGCAGGAGGGCGTTCATGACTGGGGTAGGGTTTCAGGCTTTGGGCTCCAACTTGGCATTGCATACATCAGGTGGCTCTTGGGTGGTGGTTCAGTGGGGCTAAGGCAGGCTCATCCCTGCCCTGGCCCTGCACCACTCCTTCCCAAGTCCTGTTGTGCCCCCACTTTGCTCTGTGGAAATAGTATAGAGGGTGGGAGAGGGGGCACTTGACATCAGCACCCCTCTTCTCCCTCCCCTATCCTGCACAGCAGGAGGCTCCCAGGGGTGAGGGGGAGGCAGCTCCAAGGCAAAGAGCAGCAGTTGCGCAGCAGTGGGGGGGAGGGGCAACTGAAGTGCCAGCACTTGATAGCTTCTTGGCCAAACCTCTCAAGATCACCTGTCAGAGGCTCCAAGATCTACCAATAGATCCCGATCTACTGGTTGGTGACCACTGCTCTAGCTATTGGCAGGTCCTCACACAATCTCATTGAGCACACCATAGGATACGGAGCGGGGGTTGCATGGCCAGAGGGATGCCTAGGTCATTGCATTGCTCCAAGTCTTAGTACTGGGCGCGCTGTCCCATTCCCCTCTAGGTGACTGGTGCAGACATAGTCTTGGTCAGTAGCAATTGGCCCGCTACTGACATGAAACGAACTGCCAGCCTCTTCCATTCCTAATGGGCAGGTGTCTGCATCTTATACACCACGTTCCCCCATGGGGCCTCTCTGGGGACTGCCATCCAGGGCTGCATGGCCTATGGAGACGGATTTCCCTGTCTATTCCCAAAAGTGGTCCCTCCCCGTCAGATCCGAGGCACTTGAACAACACATCAGGGCAGTGCAGTGGGGATACTTTCACTGCCGCAGTCAATGCAACAGAAATCCTTGCTTAACCCAAGGCCAGGACGTTCTCATGAGCAGCAGAGCTGGCTATACAAGACAATATTAACAACAGAGCTTCACCAGTTCTTTCCTAATGCTTTTAGCTGCCTCTTGTACAAGTACCTGTCCGTGGACAGCTTCCCTTCCATGTCGGGAGGAGACATGGTGTGCCGGCTGGACAATAGCTTACCCAGGCCCTGTCCCACCGTGCAACTCACCCCATCGCACCCGCAAATGGCACAGTGCAGCGGCAGTGACGTGAGTAGCTCATTTATTTCACCCTTTGAGAAGGAGCTGCAGTCCTTGGAGAGACCTTGTACTTTCAATGTACTGGGACAGCTATTCCAGAAACTCACCCAAGCCAGCCCCCAGCTGCTCACCAAGCTGCTTGGGGGAACATGTGTCTGTGCTCACCCATGCAGTCACCTCTATGCTCTCTGCACTGGGTGTATAAATGGGGGGAGGATTGTGGGTGTGCTCATTGCCCTAGTGTTTTAACACTTGGCCTAGTGCCTTTTTAGCCTGCCCATACCCCAAAATCTGAGCATCTAAGGCTATGTCTTCACTAAGCGGAAGATCAGCGCTGCCATAATCGATCTTTCAGAGTTCTATTTAATTAGTCCAGTTAACACTTGCTAAATCAAACTCAGAGGGCACCCCTGCTGGTATTCCCAGTATTCCTGCTCGTGCAAGGAGTAAGGGAAGCCAATGGGAGAGTTTGTGCCCATCGGCCTCCTGCTGTAAGGACGGTGGGGAAACGCAAAACAAGGTACGTCAACTCCAGCTCCGTCATTAACATAGCTGGAGTGGTGTATCTTGCTTTGACACTCCCTATGAGTGTAGACCTGGCCTAAGAATCTCACTGATGTAGCCCCAGTGGGGGATATATGGAGGTGTGCACCCACTGAGAGTGGTCCATGGAGAGCCTTGGGTCAGGAAGAGGAAAGCCGGTGCATGGCATCCGTAACCTGTGCGTGCAGCAAGGGGAGGCTGGTGAGATGCAGCGTGTCCCTGTCACGTTCCTAGGTGGAGATCCAGCTGCAGCTTGCCGTTCCCCAGCCTGGGAGATACGTGCTGTTGGTGGAGTACGCCAACAGGGATGCTGTGCAGACGGCTAGTGTAACGCTGAACTCCCTGCAGTTGGCCGCTCAGCAGGGGTCCTTCACCTTCCACACATGTGACTACAGGTACGAAGCCAGAGCTGAGCAAGACTGAGCAAAGGGGTGGGTGAAGTGAACACAGCAACGTCACTCTCCTGCATTGCACACATAGGCGCCAACACGCTTCTGTGTTCAGTTGCTTCCTGCCTTGTGCCTTGGAATGAGGTGGGCGCATATGTCAGGGCATTACCCCCCATGGGAGCGTGGTCCCCTGGCAGGTGGTCATGTTGTCTCCCCCATTTGATAGCACGGAAAGTGGGGAGCCGGCAGCCCCAACCTTCAGAGCCCCTTTTGTGCACACTTAACTGCAGCGCTTGCACACGTGATGCTTGCTTATGTCCCGTGCTTTCCCAGTTCTGAAAATCTGGGCCTATGTGACTCGACAGGAATCCCAATGAGGGAGAATGGCTGTAAGTAGAAGCTGAGACCTGAACCTGCGTCGCCTGTGCCAAGCGCTACACAGAGAGCCTTGTCTGGGAGCTGCTCTCCTGTTTTGACATCAAACTGTGACCTTAGCTTAGGAAACAAAGGCTTGGGATATCCTTAGGAAATGCGCTCTTGTGACGAGCCAGAACAGGCCTTAAAAGACTTACCTCAGCTCTATATAAATATCTTTGAGAGTGTATATCTGGTAAGACAAGAAAATGAATTATGGCCCTGCCCGGGGCCATCCTTGAGTTCTGTTTTTGTCTTTCAGTTTCCTTTGCCGTGGGATAGTCTTAGATTCACAGAATCGCTTGGCAGCTTTTCAACTTACCACAGAGGGAACCGTTCAGTTCACTGCAGATCAAGCCCGCTTCTTCCTGGTAAGGCCTCGCTAGGAAGGACAGCTGTGAGGTCGTCAGTAGGTGGTGTAAGGGGAGGTCAGAAAATTAACCTGGAGAATAGGGTGGTGATAGATCAGTTACTGTGTGGAACTCTGTCTATATCAATGAGCAATTTGATGTGGTTGGCTGCTGGCTGGGAGAAGAGGTGGCAGGTCAACCATGTGGTAAAAAAAATGTATCCTGGAAACTTGGAGGTGGAGGAGAAAGAAATTGTCTCTTGCAGCACTCTTACAGGATCTTTCTGCACCATAATGGTAAATCTCCTCCATTCTGTCTCATCAGAGCATGTAGGGCCACTTTCCAGAGCATGGAGGAATTCAGTGTAAATGTTAGGCCCTAAGGGTATGTCTAGACTACATGCCTCTGTCACCAGAGGCATGTAAAATAGGCTACCCGACATAGTCAATGAAGCCGGGATTTAAATATCCCCAGCTTCATTAAAATAAAAATGGCCGCCACGCTGTGCTGGCTCAGCTGATCGTCGGCACAGTGCGCGTCAAGACATGGATCAGTCGACAAGGGAGGCCTTTGTCGACCGCTCCTGAAAACCTCATTTCACGAGGCATAAGGGAGCAGTCGACAAAGGCTTCCCTTGTCTACCGATCTGCGTCTTGACTCGCGCGCTGTGCCGACGATCAGCTGAGCCTGCACGGCGCGGTGGCCATTTTTATTTTAATGACGCCGGGGATATTTAAATCCCAGCTTCATTGACTGTCGGGTAGTCTAATTTACATGCCTCTGGTGACAGAGGCATGTAGTCTAGACAAAGCCTAAGGATTTGTGTACATGGTAAAAGTGCAGCAAATTGGGCTGTAAATCTCCAGAGTACTAACTCGCCTTGTGCTGACCCTGTGGACTCTCCTGCCACTCACTGAAAATTCTCTGTGCTTTGAGAGTGATGGGTCAAAGTGTACTGCAGAATTGCACAGCAGCAGAGAGTGCATGGCTGACTAGTGTACTGTAGAGTCTCACGCTGGATTGTTACACACTAAGGGTATGTCTAGACTACATGGCTCCATCGACGGCTTACAGGATCGGTCGGCAAAGGCTTCCCCAGCCGACCGATCCGCGTCTAGGCTACCGTGCTGTGCTGGATCAGCTGATTGTCGGCACAGCGTGGCGGCCATGTTTATTTTAATGAGGCGGGGATTATTTAAATCCCTGCTTCTTTGACTATGGCGGGTAAACTAGTTTCCATGACTCCGTCAACGAAGCCATGTAGTCTAGACATACCCTAAGGCTCTGTATGGACAACCCTAAGTCAGGAAAGCCTTAGGCATGTAAATCCCATTGACATTTAGTAACACTTAGGCTCCTCTTTTGAAAATGGGACTAAGTGTCTTTGAAAGGCAGTAGATCTTAGTGCCTTCTGAAAATGGATTTTAGTCACTTCAGAGTTAAACGTCTTACATTGAATTACCCTGTATTCTGCACTGGGGGACAACATGCTCTGATGAGCTACTATGAAAGGGGACATACTGTCAAAGTCACTTCTGAAAATGGAATGCAAGCTCTAAACCTGTGATTCTTAAGCAAAGGTACACATGCTCCTGGGAGTTCAGAGAGGCCTTCCTGTGGGTACATCAGCTCATTCAGATATTTGCCTAGTTTTACAACAAGCTACATTAAAAAGCACTAGTGAAGTCAGTACTAACTACAACTTCATCCAGATAATGACTTGCTTATATTGTTCTACATACTACACATGGATCTTATAATATTCATCGTCCAATTGGTTTATTTTATAATTATGGTAAAATGAGAGAGTAAGCAATTTTCAGTAATAATATGTGGTGACATTTATCGTCTTACATCTGATTTTTGTAAGAAGTATTTAAGTGAAGTGAAACTTAGGGGTACATAAGACATCTCAGCCTAGGGATGTCAGCGACTAGTCGACTATCCAATAAGCAAAAGCTTATCTGATAGCTGACACACTAGTTGACTAGTTGCTTCCCCCCCTTACTCCCCGTATCAGAAAGAGGCAGCAAAGAGGAAGGGATCCTGGGGGGAGCTGGCTTAAAAGCCGGTACCCCCTAGCTCCAGGAGAGAGTGCAGGCATGCAGCAGCAGCGTTCCACCTTTGAAATGTACAAGAGTCCCTGCTGGGGCTCTTGTACATTTCAAAGCAGAAGCAGTGCATGGAGCCTGGGGCCAGCAGGGGACTCAGTCACAGGCTCCACACAGCATTTCAATCTTTGAAATGCACAAGAGCTCCTACTGGGGCTCTTGAACATTTCAAAGGCAGAACACAGCTTGGCATTTCCACCTTTGAAATGTAGCAACAGCCAGGTGATTTCTTGCTACATTTCTAAGCGGAAGCGCCCTTATCGACTAATCGAATAGTTGATGGAAATTCCAGACTAATCAACTAATCGAATAATCTAATTTTAACTTCCCTATCTCAGACTACTGAAAGGAGTACAGTAGTCTGGAAAGGTTGAGTCCCATTGCTCTAAATCACCTAGCGGCCTATCAAAGTCTGGCCTTAGAGCAACTGAATTCATCCACCAAACAAGGGTCCCTACGGTGCTGGTGTTCACCTACAGTGAAGTGTCTATGAGGGGATCTTTAGAGGTTTGGGTGTTCGGGGGAAAGGAGAAAAATCAAGGCTCCAAGTAACAGAAAGTTTCATTTAACCCGTGTCTTCTCTTTCCTTTCCGGGGCTGTAGTATAAAGTGTACCTGATACCTTATGGACAATTCACCATGGAATTTGTTGAGCCAAAGGTTCACTGCATCAGCCTCCATGGAGCCTTCTCCCCCTCCAGGTAACGGGGTGCAGGATTTCTCTGAGCACTTGACCTAGGAGAGTGAATATCACCCTCATTGTAAAGATGGAGGCACAGAGAGGTGAAGGGATCTGCCCACTTAACCAGTGGCAGAGTGGGGACTAGAACCCAGCTCTCCAGTGCTGTGTTCTCCCTTCCAGACCAGATAGCCTCCCTTGTAGGAATATACTCTGTGCATTATGCCAGTGAAATAGCCTCTCTGAGACTTCTCACATGCAGTGACAGCAGTTCAGTGTATCCGAATTCCTATTCTCATTCACCACTGACTGCTAGGTTAGCCGTACTGGATTCCCCTCCCTCTCAGTGCTACATATGGTAAGGTACCTCAAGAATCCCTGTAAAGGATCCTTCCTTACCACACATGCTTTGTACCCCAGATCGATATTCTGAGAGTGTGTGTGTCTCCTGCCAAGCTCGTAGCTCTGTCTTTCCACTGCCAGCAATCCCATGTGTTGTGTTTCTCCCTCTACTGCAGTAGTTCCTGCATCCCGTCAAGGTTTCTGAAGCTCTCTCAGTCCATTGTCCTGGAAGAAGGGCAGGTTCTGGCACTCCCTCCAGACTTTCCCTTGACTCAGACCTTCACCATGGTTCCAACTGGCACCCCAGCTGAGCCTGCGCCTCGACCTCCGACCACCGTGGACTCCTCAGCAGAGCTCATTCTCCTGCAGCCTTCCCAGGTACTGCAGCCAGCCAGCAGCAGGGTTGGGCTTTTCCTCTCTGTGGCAATGAGACCTCGTCAGGTGGCTGCTCTGAATGTGTGGAAATGCTCTGTGCAAGTCTCAGCTAAACAGCAGAACAAGTCCATCCACACGAGGGCATCGGTGGCTTTCCCTTCCGTCTTCGTTAACCATAGCACAGCCAGCCGTGCTCTTATCAGGGCTTCTCCAGTGCTTTAATTGTATGGATCACTTTGCAATCCACATGGACCCTTCTCCCTACCCTGTCTTGCTCCAGTTCTCAGAGTCCCCTTCTGCAGACTCGCAGGGAGGGCTCCATGGACGACAGCCGGAGAGCCACTGCCTTAGAGTAACCAAGCTTGGGGGTGTGGGAAGATGGAGGGGCTAACTGTGAATGTCACATACACAAGGGAGACTAGCCCCCCATGGTGCTGAGCATGGGAACCACTCTCCTACTGGCGTGTTTAAATGATATCGGTGCATTGCACTGGATGAGGCATGTCTGTCAACCCTGATTTCTTTGCTCCTGTCTTTTGGGCCAGGCTGCCGTTCTGTTCAACAGCCAAATCCAGACACTGGGCCGCTACGCTTTCATCGTGCACTATTACCAGCCCAACCACCCCACGTTCCCTGTGGAAGTGTTCATCAATGGGGGGCGGATTTGGCAAGGTGAGCAGAGTTGGGAGTAGGGCTCCTGCGACTGAGGGTCATGGGGAAGGCGATTGGAAAGCTCCTTTTTGTTGTGGATCACTCAGAGTTTCCTGGAGGAACGCAGAGAGTCAAGGATATCCAAAGGTCCCTGGCAGCAGCTGCGTGGAAAATGCCCCAAAGGGGATAGAGATCCGCTCTGGGTGTTAAAGGGTTCTTTAATCTGGTCAAAACAGGCAGAATAAGAACCAGTGGCCGGAAGTTGAAGCCAGATAAACTCAAGTTAGATGAGTCAGATTTTTAACAGGGGGAGTGATTAATGGTTGGAACAAACTACCAAAGCCTTCAGATCCGGATGGGCTGCCTTTCTGGAAGATAAGCTTCAAACACAGGTGATCGGGCTCAGCACAGGAATAACTGTGTGAAATTCTGAGTTGGCCTGAGAGATGTGTGTCAGATTAGATGATCTAATGGTCCCTTTTGTCTTGAACATCTGTAAGACTATGAATCTAGCTCTTCCATTGGATCCCTGTAAAAAGTATCTGTTTTCCCCTGTGTGCTGGCTGCAGTGAAGGGCAGAGCCAGTGGGAACTGGCGCTTTCAGTTACTGCAGCAGAGTCTAGGAAGGTGAAACGAAGGCCACGCTGTTCAAAGCTGGGTGTATGAAGCAAGGCAGAGGCTACCTAGACACTCAGTGACCTGTCTTGGAGATGCTGACCTGCTGTGGGTCCCATTTGCTTCAGCGCGAGCTGCGTGGGCTCAGCTATTAAGGGATGTAACTGCAAATTTTCTTGGGCCGCAGACACAGGCCCCCTGCGGATGGAGATGGTTTTCAGCTGCGCACTGCGTCCCTTTTCTACCTCCAAGAAGCATTGATTTTACAAAGTCCAGGGCAGAGGGGAAGGTTTGCACTAGGGTTTTGCAAGCTGCTTTACCCCGCCATGAACGGCAAATGGGTGGCGCTCACACCTACACACCCATCACACACTGGACAGGCTTTTACAAAACTCAGCTCCTTCCCTGGTAGCTGCCTTCACTCAGCTTCCTCTGTTTCTCCACTCAGACCACAAAGCCCTGAGGCTGAACCATGCCTCAGAACATGGCAGCAGTGACTTGCAGGGCCTTGGTTGCCTCCCCAGCTGGCTGAGTCAGGGTCTGAGACACAAGCACCATGAAATGGGCCATTCAGGGGAGAGTTGGTGTGTGCCCCAACTCACAGCTTGGCTGCCTTGCATTGTGTTGGGTGAACTCAAATGGCGCAATCTGGGTTCAGTTGGGAGCTGCTGGTGGGTTGACATCTGGTTTTGGCTTTTCAGGCCAGGCCAAAGCCACTTTCTGCCCACATGGATACGGTTGCCGGAGCATAGTGGTTTCCGAGAACCAGATCGTCCTGGACGTTACGGATAACGAGCTGACTGTGATTGTTCGGGTGCCAGCAGGCAGGCAGCTGTGGCTGGTAAGTTGAGAGCTGAAAGGCCCCCTTGCTCATAGGACGTGGTTCCATCCCGGGGACAGCAATAAGAGCAGAGCTGTAACCATGAATTTCCAGGGCATCTGCAATGAGGTAATGCCAGCGAACATTTCACGTCCTTTCCCAATTTCAGAGCCACCCTGCTAATGGCCAGTGTCAGAAAATGTGGCATATCATCCGATGGCAGGAAATGTAGAGGGCAGGCTCGGTGTAATGGGCGACAGCCCCTACTAATTATGTTATGATGTTACCTCCCTTAATGAGCAACTTGGTTAGTAGAGAAGGGAAGATACTGAGCTTAAGCAAGCTGCTTCAGCCTGGGAAGGCCAGGAAGAAATTCACTTCCTACCCAAGATGTAGCTTTGGTGCACTAATATGATCCTAGTTTGCATTTTTGCACAACTGGTTTCATTCACTCTTGTGCTAATACTTTGCACTTGCACCACCTCTTTCATCCAAGGGTCTCTAGACACAGAGGCGTACTATCCCAATGGTCCAGATGGGGAAACTAAGACCCAGGGCCCTTAAAGGATTCACCAGAGGCCACAAAGCAAATCAGTAGTTGAGCTAGAAACCGAACTCTGGTGTCCTAACACAGTCTCATAGGCGTGCTGCCCTTGGTGGGTCTTTTGCTTGCCTCAGTCACATCGAGTTTTGGCTGCAGCCTATGGGAAGATGCTGGGTCACAAGGACCGAGTGTCTTTTCAAAAGACAAGCGGTTTGAAGCGTTGCTCCATATCCCAGCTGGTGAAGGGCTACGAATTGGTAAATATATGCGCAGGCAGCTGTGTGAGTGGAGTGGCTGCATGTGCTGCTTGTGGTTCTCTTTGGCTTACCTAAGCTACTGCTGGGAGGAAGTACTGACCCCTCGGGTGTGGTTGGTTTTTTTGTGTATTGCTGCAGGATTACATCCTCGTGGTACCCGAAGACAGCTACAGCTCCCACTACCTGCTTGAGGAAGCCCTGGACAAATCCTACGACTTTATCAGCAGCTGTGGAGTCAATAGTTTCTACATCCAGTGAGAGCCTTGGTTTTCAAGTGACTCTGTGTTTCTGTCCAGTGGCCTTGTATTCTTTATGAAACACAAATAGTAGAGGATAGGCCATTCCTGGGGAAAGGCATCCGGCTAGGTAGCTGGAATTGTCTGCTTTAATTGTTTCCCTTCGCGGCCATGCCCAGCTAGTCAATAAATACCTGTGCTGGGTTTTCAGTAGCTTGGTTTTGCTTTGCACAGATTCACTCTGATTTGGCGTGATTTGATCCAGGGACCCCGGGGGATTTAAATGACAACGCCCAGTTTAATATTGGTTAAAATCGCGGTTTTTAACTGAAGCAGACGGAGTCACCTTTCCTGGTATCAAAAGGAGAATTCACAGCCCCTTAATGTCCTGAAATAGCATCTGAAGCTGCACAGTGCTGAGTTCTGCTGACTTCAGTAGTAGTTGAGGGTGCCTAGATACGCTCATGAACAGCCTCCAGAGCAGCTGGGAAGGGAGTGGTGGGGTTGGGAGTGCCCTGGTGCCTACAGGCATCTCATTTAAAGCAAGTCTCTCCTGTGGAGATTTGTCATCCCTTGGGAGCTTCAAGTGTCCTTGCCTTTAGCAGGGGAAATCTGCCCTGAGGATGCTCTGAGGGGAATGTGAGCCCAGCTCCGGAACTTCTCCCTTTCTTTGCAGTCCCACCACGTCGTCCAAGTTCTGCAGGGACTCTGCCATCTCGCTCTCGCTGTTCTACAACAACGGAGCCCAGCCCTGCCGCTGCCACGAGGCAGGAGCCATCAGGGGCCAGTGCGAGCTCTTTGGCGGGCAGTGTCCCTGCAAATCCCATGTCATCGGCCGAGAGTGTTCCCGGTGTGCCACCGGTTACTGGGGCTTCCCCAACTGCCGGCGTGAGTTACCCACTCCGTGTTTTCAGAGCCTCCGTGCTGAGGCGTTTGGCTGCTGGGGGCCGGATGCATGTTCTGTAGGCCTTGAAAATGGCTGACAAGGATAACCTGGTTTTTGGCCTCTTCATGGCAGTAGAAGCCCAGGAGACGTACCCTGTGATGTTGGTACTGGGGATGGGGCAAGGCAGGAGTTACATTGATGATCATGGCATCATTGACGTGCTCTGGAAGTGTGCACGTTAAAGGTCTCTCCAACAGGCACTTCTCCAGCACCATTCCTCTCACGTCACCCACGGTTCCCGATGTATTTAGCAATGTGTAGTCTGCCTCACCCAGGACACCCCTACTTTGGTAGTCCCATGGGTTGTTAAGCTGGGTTTCACTGTGGTATTTATGGACGCTTGTTTCTTGCCAGCCTCCAGCCTGGCCTCTGGTTTCCCACGCCCACTTACGCAGTTGGCAAATCCACATTCCTGTGCGCATGCAAACTCCAAGTCTGGGGATAAGCGTGGTCCTAATTTTCTGCCCACCCGTGGTGATTGTCACCGTTTAGTTAAACAAAACCAGGTGCCCAGCGTCTTCCAGCTTTGCATTTCAGTTGGCCCCAGCCCAGCCCATTCTTGGGACAAGCCTCGTAGGTGGGGCACGTAATCTCCTCGTCTGGCACCCTGTGCAATGCAGGCCTGTTGTCATGAGGTGGAGGAGCCGCCTGCTCTGTCCCTTCCTGAGCCAGCCTCGCTGTCCCTCGTGCGCAGGACTCCTCTTAGACTCCTGAGCAGGGGAATCAAGTGGAGCAGCTGCTCCTCTCTGTGTGCTGCCTCCCTTCCCTTTCAGTGCGTTGGTCTGGCAACCCCCACCAGTCTGCCCCGCCCTAGTCTCAGAGCAGGTGTCTGCTCAGAACTGATGACCTTGGCTTTTGTTGGCCCACATAAAACCCTGTTCCCAAGCTCTGTGACACGCAGAGAGAAGCCCTTTGCCGTCACCTGTTGGCCCCTGACTGGATCCTGCTGGCTTTGGGCACTGGCATTGGAACAGGCAGGGCCAGGGTGCTGGTGTGAGGCTGGCTGCAATGCCAGCCTTTGGCACATTCGGGCAGGCAGATGGGCAGGGGACAAGCTCCCGGCACTTGCTTTCGCCACTTTGCAACCGTGGCCTGGCTGGGGCTCTGTTTCTTCATCTTACAGCTTCCACGGTGAACTCTGCTGCTTCCTTTCCCCTTAGCTTGTGACTGTGGCACCCGCCTGTGCGACGAAGTGACAGGGCAGTGCATCTGCCCGCCGCATACCATCAAGCCCGAGTGCATCATCTGTGAACCGCAGACCTTTGGCTGCCACCCCCTGATTGGCTGTGAGGGTTGCAACTGTTCTCGCACAGGGGTCCAAGAACTGGCGGAGCCAGGGTGTGATGTGGACAGCGGCCAGTGCAGGTGAGGAACAATGACAGGCCCATGGTCTCTGTGGCAAAGCTCCAGCCGTGCCCTATGGGTCCTGTGCCTCTAGGTGGTTATTGCGTGCTTCAGAGGCTCGCTGTGACCTGCCACACTGCCTCTTAGCCTTTCTAGAGGCCAGAATCACAGCTTACTGAGCCAGTCTCATCACCGGCAAAGTGAAAGGATTGGGAGGAAACCCCTCTAATCCTGGCCTCCTTTCCAGGAGCAGACTTTTTAGTAGTGGAATCTGAGCCTGCCCATTACTCTGGGTTCCAGCTCAGGGACTCTAGGTACTGGCAACTAACAGGTTTTTTCCTGTAGCCCCAATACATCAGCCATTTCCTCAAGAAACTTCCCCAAACACTCCCCTAGTACTTTCTCCCTGGTACCTGAGTGAATCTTGCCACAAATACTCTTTCCTTTCTCAGTTCTCCGCAACACACTCCCTCCTCTCAGTCCTTCACTCTTCTCCTTCCCCCTCCCTTACCTGAGAGGAAACCTTTTAAAGTAACCCAGCAGGCCTTAATTGCCTGCAGGTGTCTCATTAGCTGCTTCAGGCTAGCTCTTAATTAGCCTCAGGTGCCTGTCTTGCCTTTATTACCTAGCAGCAGTCTCTGGAAGTTTATTTAGGAACCAGAAAAGCATTCCCTCCACCAAACTATTGTAGCCAGCTGCCCTGGTTCTGTCACATTCCATAGAGGATGTGTCCTGGCAGCAGCACTGGAATCATTGGCTTAGATGTCTGGTATTATGGAGCACCATGGGGTATGTTAGCAGGCTGGGATGAGAGGGAATGTAATAACCCAGCGGTATCAGTGTTGTATTCCAGGATTTTAGAGCATCAGAGCTATTCGCATTGGAATTAGAGATAAGGAAAAGACCAACTACCTTAATTCCATTGCTGTTGTGTCCCATCTAGGTGCAAACCCAATATCATCGGACGGCGGTGTGACATCTGCGTCCCTGGCTACTACCAGTACCCATACTGCCGGAGATGCAACTGTCACGAGGCAGGGACAGAAGTGAGCGTGTGTGATCCTGTCACTGGGCAATGTCACTGCAAGGTCCGTCTAGTCGCCACACTCGGGTGATGCTTGTCTAGCCAATGAATTCCCCTGCTCTGCCAGCATGGCTCATTTGGCCTGTGGAAGAGAGGGCAATCAGGTGGTGCCTAGCACATGGCATCCTGCATACCGGGCAGGAAATGCCCCTTGGCTTCATGGCGCTCAAGTCATTCTGAGCTTTGAATCCAAGAGCCTCTGTCAGCAGCAGAGATCAGCATGCACGTGTCAGCAATGATAAGGCCTCTTGCTGTAGCACCCTAGAGAGTGCTTTGGCTCTTTGGTGACCAGATGGCAACCTGCTCCTCTGTGTGTTTCTGTCAGCCCCGGCAGCATGTGTTGGGGGGGAGGGGAAGGGAGGGAAATGGGGATGTTACATTTCAATAGTGAGCCAAGGCTAAGGCCTGCTGAGGGGTTTGCCAAGCAACCCTGCTGGCGAATTGCATAACAGCTTCGTTTCAGAGCCCCTTGGTCGTGATTAGCTAACCAGCCACGCTGGAGCCGTCTGCCATCCCGCATGCTCCTGCAGCCGCTGTAGGGGTGACTCAACACACCCCGTTTTTCTTCCAGGAAAACGTGGAGGGCATGAGGTGTGACCAGTGCCGCCTGGGGACCTTCTCTCTGGACGCAAGCAACCCCAAGGGCTGCACCAGGTGTTTCTGCTTTGGAGCGACCGATCGCTGCCACAGTGCTGAGAAGTACCGAGTGGAGGTGAATGGAGCGTGGGGCTTTGGGGACCTCCGTGATCCGTTCCTCTCTGTTCAGTGGGATTCTGTTCCTCCCGGCTGCCAGGGTTGTTTGTTTCTCCTGCTCTGAACTAAGCTTGTACTTTTGTGGGGTTTGCTGGAGGATTGGTTCATACACACACATTCGGCTTCCTCCGCTGAGCCTCGGGATCTTTGCCTGGTCCTAACGCTTTACAACAGGTGCCGCAGGAATCCCTATGGAGTGGGAGCAATTCTGAGGTTGCAAGTAACATGAGGAAATCTGCTTCTCTAGAAGCCAAGGACAGGCCTGAAGCATGATTGGGATCCCCTGGGCTCTTCTCAGCACCCTCTTTTACAGATCGTGACCCCGGTGTCCTGGAGTAACAGTAACCAGAGTTCCAAGGACCATTCTGCAGACCCCATGTACCCAAAGGAGCACAAATGCAGAGCCCTTCCCTGCAACGCGCTTGAGGTTGGTGACGTGCAGGCGATGTGCAGCCAGCTCTCTCTCGGTCTCTCCTAGTTCCTCGACATGAGCGGGTGGGTGCTGCTGAGCGGAGACCGCCAGGAAGTGGCCACCACGCTGAGACTGGAAGAGGCGCTCATTCACGCCGATCTGAAGAACATTCCTGAGGCCTATCAGGAGCTCTACTGGCACGCGCCCAGCTCCTACCTGGGAGACCGGGTAAGAGAGAACATGCTCAGTCACAGACCCTGCCTGCTTGTCCGTCGTGGTAGAGCAATGAGGCAAACACTGTCACCTGCAGCCCTGAGCTTCCCTGAGCCTCAGCTCAGCAACCTGCTTTGTGCCGTTGCCTGTCGGTCGGTGTGTATTTGCTTCTGCTCTCCAGCCAGGAAGCACCATAGGGTGTCTCTTAGCTGTGTGATGAGAAGTGTCTTGTGCCAATGTTGCTTGGCTCTCCCCTAGGTGTCCTCCTATGGCGGGTACCTTCGGTACGAACTGCGCTCAGACCCCAGAAGAGGTGACGTGTTCATTCCCATGGAGCCCCGTCCGGATGTCCTCCTCAAGGTACAGCCTGAGAAACCCCTGGGGCAAGGGGTCCAGGGATAAAATGGTGCTTCCAGCCACTGACTCACAGGGCACCTTTGTACTTTCCCCAGGGAAACCAAATGAGCATCATGTTTCTGGAAGGTGCTTACCCTTCCCCTGGAGAGGTACACGAAGGCCGGCTGCAGCTCGTGGAGGTGAGTTGGGATGCACAATGAGCATTCCCTGGAGCATGGAGGAACAGATGGTACTAGGCATCAAGCCCTGAGAGCCGAGCACAGTTCCTTTGTATGGCGGAGTGCAGGCCTGGTGGCTTTTTACCGTGTCCTAGGGATTTGGTGCATTCTGGGGCACTTGTGTTAGCAGGGCCATCCCCAGGAGAGAACAGTGTCTCTGTAGAACTGTGTACATTAGGGGGTGTGCTGTGGGAAAGCAGGCAGAGAATAAGATGGTCTAGAAAAGAGGCTCGGGAATCGGCCTAAAAGGCAGGGGTTCAATTCCCAACTCTGCCTGATGAGTCCTGCTGTGACCTAGGGTAAATCACTTAACGAGCCCCGGGCCTTGGTTCCTAGTGGCAAGGTGAGGGCAAAACCCACTCGTTCTTGTGCGGTGTTCAGATGCTACAGAGGCAAGAGGCCATCTAGCCAGAACGGAAGGTTGAGCTGAGTGCGGACATTGCAGAGGGAGTAGCTTTAAACGCTGCCTATTGCTGGTCATTCTCACGCTTGACATTTTCACGATGTTTGCACTTCCAGAGGTTTCTGTTATAAATTTCAGCTGAGACTTTGAGAGCCAGGTCCTGCCTGCCTTGTGGGGATGTTACAGGAGTAAATGTTCAGTCATTAGGATTGGAGATTTTGGTTGGACATTATTTCTGAAAATTTCATCACATGATAGAATCTTTAATTAAGGATTAATCTTTGCCCAGGAGTCTCCAAGGAATTAATTGTAGAGGTTTGGCAACCCTATCTCATCCTTGTTGGCAGGTGCAATTTTGGGCCTACATGTCTGTATCCGTGTTTTGAGCAGAAGGTGAATTGGAAGAGTGCATGTTGGCCCTTGGGAGCACTAGTGTAAAGCGAGTTGGCAGCAGGGAGATGGACCTCATGAAAATTCAGGCCTGATGCTCCTAGGGCAGCCTTTGTTACCATAAGCATTTGCATTGGCATCCTGGACCAAATGCTTCCCTCCACACATGCTGTTGAATTGTGTGTCGTGTGGCTTCTGCCCTGCACCCGAGGGGCTGCATGTGTGTCTGACTTGTGAAGCATGTGTGCTTCTCTGGAGATGGAAGGCAGTGCATGAATGGGGTCTCCTCCTAATGGTGTGAAATCATCACTCAGGCACCTGGACGGATTTTCCTGGTGCTCGCTGGGGAGGAGGCAGAGACTTGGCTGTGAATTTTCAGATCAGCTGTTTCCAGTGCAGACAGGAGGAGGAGGTCTGATAGCTGCACACAAGAGAAGAGTCTTTGGGATGTTGTATGGATAATTCTCCCAAGGGACAAGGGGGTTCATTGAGCTGAAAGCATGACTGAAATATCTCCAAAGGGGCAGAATCCAAAACTAAGGACTTGCACTTACTGCCTGCTAACACCAGAGCTTCTCTCTCTTCACCAGGGTAACTTCAGACACACACAGACGCACAACCCAGTGTCCAGGGAAGAGCTGATGATGGTGCTGGCTAACCTAGAGCAGCTGCAGATCCGAGCTCTCTTCTCCCAGCTCTCCTCATCTGTTTCTCTGCATCGGGTGATCCTAGAGACTGTGACAGAGACCAGCGTGGGCATCCGAGCCAGCAACGTGGAACTATGCTTGTGTCCAGCCAATTACAGGGGAGATTCCTGCCAGGTAGGGGGAAGAGGCGTCGTGCTCTTGCCAGGCTGATGGGGAATTGTAGGCGCTTTGCTCATAGGAGGCACGTGAGAGCTAAGCACTTCTCCCGCTGGCACTGCACTTGGCAGTAAGGCTTAGACACGCCCCATTGTATGTTGGAATACTGGGAAGATTCCAGCTCACAAGCTTCCAGAACTAGTCCTGCTGTGTGGTCCTCACTGATCCCTGGAATTATACTTGCCGGAATTGTAAAAACACCCTAAAATTGCCACAAATTGCACAATACGTGGACTCCGCTGCCTGCTATAGCCACGTGCTCAGCTTTGCTGTGAGATTTGCACAGGCTCGAATTTTGGGTAGAGGCAGTGGATTACTAGGGCTTGTTCAAGAGTTCGAGGCCAGCATTAGGCACATACCTGAAAGCCCTAAATAAGTATGCCTGGCTAGATGGCTCATGTTAACTGTGGGAAATCGAGATTTTAACTAAAACATCGTGACCATTGTCTATTTTAATTTCTCCTTGCCTACTGAAATCTTGCAGCAGTTCTGTTAGGGAAGGTAGTTAGGCTAGTATGCTAGCTCTGCCTAAGCACATTTGGGCCATGTGTCACATCTGCATCATCTTCTCTCTTGATAGGAATGTGCACCTGGTTATTACAGGGACACCAAGGGTCTCTTCCTGGGAAAATGCGTTCCGTGTCATTGCAATGGCCACTCAGACCAGTGCCTTCCAGGGTCTGGAATATGCATCGTAAGTAGATACCATGAGAGATAATCCGAGTATGTGTGCTGGTCCACACCAGCTGACTAAAAAGTTCCCTCCAATACAAAGTGATGGGATATGTGTTGGCCAAATGACTGTCTTGATTCCCAAATAGCTTCATGTGCCGTTTCAAGGGGATTTATTGTCTTTGAGTCCAGTCAGGCCAAATTGACAGGTATGGTGGGGAAGGGGAAAGGCTTTAGACATCCAGATGTGTGATGGGGCATCAGTCATCCATTCTAACCCATCCTTTTGGAAGAATACTCTCTCTTCCTTGGTTATGCTATCGTAATGCTCCAGAAAATCAGGGTGGTGAATGCTTCCCTGAAGAATACCGAATGTGTCGCCTGTCTTGTCCTTGCAGAACTGCCAGCACAACACAGAGGGAGATCACTGTGAACGGTGCAAAGATAATTATGTGGGCAACTCCTCCCTTGAAGGGCCACTGCGATGCACGGGATGCCCGTGTCCTCTTTCAGTTGCTTCCAACAAGTAAGCAACTTCGGTGAAGTTCCTTCTCCTTTTTTCATCCACAGAATAGGCTGGTTTCTTCCCCTCATCCTGAGTGAGTTTCTTCTGTCCCGGTTCATTCATTCCTGTTTTGGCTGCTTACCAAGAAGGACGACAGTGCTCCCCTTCTTATGAATACTGATAATGCAATAGGCTGTGGAAGGAGGAGAAAGACCCACAGTTCTGATGTTGCTAGTGCAGCCAGCAAGAGTTTTCCTCCTGGAGGAAATGCTAGCAGTTCCTAGAGCTGTGAAAAGATTACTGGTAGCAACAAAATGTAAACATCATTTCGTATTGATTTGGCAAATGTAGTACTTAAACCAATTAAAAGTTCCGAGATTAGCATCATTTTCCCCAGGTTAGGCTATCTTGAGATTTCAGAGTGCCATATTTCAAGGTGATTTTCCAGTTCCATTCTTGTGTGAGTCTCTTGTGGGCCAGAAGATCAGTGATAGAATTTCGCTCCTGGAAACTGGGCTGTCCTTAGCCCTTGACGCCAACCGCGTCCAACTTAACACAAGCCCAAAGGCAGAACCACCACCAGCTCTAGCCAGGGGCCTTCAGCCAGGCCATGTGCTGGAGTCCCAACTCCTGGTCTCCAGGACAACCCTGCGCCAGCGCTTCCTACAATCCCAGCCTTAAATCCTCCTGTCGGGATGAGAACTGGCCACCTCACTGACACTAGCCTGGGGGTACAAACCAATGAAACAACTATACGTATCCCATAGGTCACAACCCTACCCCCAACTCTTCTCTAGGGCCCCCTCTTAGCCTCGGGCCCAGCTCTAGCCTACTGGCCTCAACCCAAACCACCCTTAGCTGGCACCTACTGCCAGCCGCAACCCGTACCCTGCAGAGGGGAGGGTCCCCTGCTAGCCCCATCCTTATGCCTGCCCTGAGGAACCATACCAGCCCCAACCCTCGCTCTGTCCTTGTACTCGTCAACCCAACACAAAACAGCTCCATAGGCTGTCTCACAAAACACTACCCCTAGCCCTGCTACAGATTCAAACCCTGACAATAGCCCCTGCCCACGAACTGACCCAGCCCCATTCCCTTTTCTGTGGCCATAAACCACCGCCAGCCCGCACACAATCCCTACCTGAATCATGAGCCCCCTTCGCCCTGGGGTCGTTCTTCAAAGTAAAACAGCCTTGTGTATTTGCCCCATGTTATTTCAGCTTTGCCATTGGATGTGTCTACAAGGGCTCCACCCTGCAGTGTTTCTGCAAGCCAGGTTATGCCGGAGCCACGTGTGAACGGTAAGGGCCACATCCCGCTGCGCGGGGGGGTCCTTTTTCAGAGTGCAGCCATTACTTTTTCAGAAGAGAAGTTTCCACAATGATGAAAATAAAATGAGAAGTCTCAGGAATGTGAGGAGGAAGCCATTGATTTGAGCTGAGAATCCTTTCCTCTCATGTGGGCTCGGCTTCTGGTGTTTTGCAGAAGGAGCATAAAATGCCAACTTTATTGCAAGATGGCACCTCTCTGAATCCCAACTCTGGGTCCTCGTGGTGCCCAGGCCTAGCAGGAGTTGAGCCACTTGATTGTTTATCTGCTGACTAGCACATTTACCCAGTGTTGCTTGGGCCCTTAAGGAGGAGCTCAGGGCAATGGGGTGGAGGGGTGCAGGAGTCAAGGTTGGGGAGGGGTAAGGAGGGGCTCTGGAATTTGTACCAGGGCTGCTTGCTCTTTCCCTTCCTGTCCCTGTCAAGGAGCGAGAGCAAAGTGCACAGGACATTCTGTCTCCTGCACTCCCCAACCACAGGCTACATCTACACTGCATGTATGTGTCGGCAGAGAGTATGCTAATGAAGCACTCATTAGCATTTGTCATGCTCTCATTTGCATATCTCTGCTGATGTTTTTTGCGCAAGAAGTTTTTGCACAAAAACAAGCATTGTAGACAGGTCCATTTTGCACAAAAAGAAACCTTTTGCACAAGATCCTTATGCCTCAAAAAAGGAGGTATACAGGATCTTGCGCAACGGACCCATCTACACTGCTTGTTTTTGTGCAAAAAACCTCTTGTGCAAGAAGCATCAGCAGAGAATATGCAAATGACAGCGTGACAAATGCTAATGAGCACTTCATTAGCATATTCTCTGCCGGCAAAAGGCTGCAGTGTAGACATAGCTAGAGTGAGGAATGCAGCAAACTGCACTTTCCCCTCACTCCCTGATGAATGGGAAAAGCCCACAATGGCTGGTCCTCTTCACCTGCCTAGTGATTCCATCTCTTTTCTGTAGGGTTTTATGAGACGCAATCCCATTCCAGGCACATCCTATTTTCCTGGCACAGCCAAGCCCTTCCTTTGCTTTAAGTTATAAGAGGAAGCTGCACACTGAATTTGGAGATCCGAGTACTTACTGTTTAGGAGGAGTTCTTGAACAGACAGGCACACTCTCAAATACATAGTAAATTCTTTGTGTCAATGTCGGCTCAGCATACAGCTGGGATATGCCCTATCGCTGTCGCCCTTACTGGGTGTCATCTTGGCCAAGGGCAGGGACTTTGCCTTGATTACCCACCTGTAAAACAGGGACAGTGGGTAGTGATTGTGAAGTGCTTTGGGTGGAAGGTGCTGTGGGTGGAAGGTGCTGTGAGAGTCCAGACAATTAGGCTAGTCAATAGCTGTAATTGTTCTGTAGTCAGTAGTGGTGCGGCACTTCAGTGGGATCTGGGGGGGGAGTGTGTGCATGCATTGGGGGGGGACACATGGGAACATTAGCATGGTTGTCACTTTAGCTGCCTTTCAACCTGCAATGTTTTTAAAGGTGTGCTCCGGGTTACTATGGCAACCCCTTAGTGATTGGCAGTTTCTGCCAGCCATGTGACTGCAGCGGGAATACGGATCCCAACATGTTGTTCAGCGACTGCGACTCTCTGACGGGCACCTGCACAGGGTGTATGCACCACACGGCCGGGCCCCGGTGCGAAGTGTGCGCCCCAGGGTACCACGGAGACGCGGTGATGGCGAAGAACTGCACAAGTAAGTGTGGCACGGAGCAGAGGCCGGCTCTCAAATGCATTTCGGAGGCAGCAGTGCAGATGCAGGAGCTGTGAGCAGGGCTGTGGTCTCTGCATGGGTAGATTCTTACAGCTCCCATAGCCTGGCCACCTGGCTTTCAAAGGGTATGTTGCTTAAAAATAAGAGAAACAAAATAACTCTCTTGAACAGTGATTTAAAAATTGCTCACAGAGGATAAAGCTGTTACACTGTAGGAGCCTTGTCGGTAATAACCTGAATTGAATTATTATTTCTGTGCTTGGGTGGGTTTGCATAGTACATTTCTGGCACTGCAGGGTGCATGGTAAAATCCAAGGCGCTGGTCCGGTAAATCACTGCTCGCAAATAAAGGCCTTAGGTGGGTAATCATGGGAATGAGGGCTGGCAGGAGCAGTCCCAGGCACAAGAGAACGAATGCGACCAATGAACTCTACCAGGAAACAGGCTTTCCCCCCAACCAACTGTTGAATCACATTAAATCCACCAGAAACAGGAGGGGTCAGAGTACCTGGCTGGTCAGTTTAAGTGGTCAGGTAAATGGGTGTGTTTCTTCCTGGCAGGGTGTGACTGTTTGCCTTGCGGGACTGAGTCATGTGACCCTAGAATTGGACAATGTCTCTGTAAACCTGGAGTGACAGGTCAGCACTGCGACCGCTGTCAGGTAAAATAAACTGTTGATTCCCCACGTGCACCATGATGGCTCCAGCACTGTACACGTGGGTGGTGCTGGGTCACCACATGCCAGCCCCACTTTTCTGGTAGCCTGTCCTCCCGTTATGAGCACAGTGCAGTTCCTAGGCAGAGACTGGAGGATAATGTCTTCCCTGCCAGCAGATGGCTGCGGGGTGGGATGCTCTACTTGCTACACCCAGCAGATACCTGACAATAAAGTCCAGTCTCTAAAGCAGGGGTCAGCAACCTTTTCAAACCAAAGAGCCAAACTACATCAAAATTCAGAACAAGCGGTCAACAAAGAGCCATATAAGAATGTCCATTTGCATGAGGAAAATATGCACCTTAACATAATGATTGATTAATAGCGTAAATGAAACTTTGTACTCACAGACTTTATTTAGTGGGTCGTTTGCTGCTGCATCTTTTCACCCTTTCTTTGAAGTTTACATCATAACTGGTCAAATCCAGTTTCATGCTCGCGTTCAAGCTGTCCTCTGTCAATCTTTTGGCAGCGGGCTGCGGATGTGAGGTTTAGGAGTCTGGGTTGGGGTGCATGAGGGACTCAGGGCAGTGGGTTCAGGTGTATGATGGGCTCAGGGCACAGGGTTGGGGTGTGTGGGGGGGCAGGAGTGTTATAGCATGGGACTGGGGATGTTGGGGTGCAGGAGTTTGGAGGTGGGGGGTCTGAGAGGCTCAAGGCAGGGGGTTCAGGTGTTTTATGGGCTCAGGGTTGGGATGTGGGGGGGGGTGCAGGAATGTGATGACACTGTGGCCAGATGGGGGCTGGGCCCAGTTGGGGGCTTGCTGGCCAGGCTTCATTTTCAAATAAAGTAAAATATTATGTCCAACACAAAAGGTTTCAATATTGTCTTTATTTATGGCAGGGGTGGGGAACCTTTTTTGGGTCGGGGGCCACTGACCCACAGAAAAATCAGTCGGGGGCCACACAAGTGAGAAGCAAAAAAACCCTCCAAAATCCCCCAGCCCTCACTGATGTGGTCCCCAAGTGAAACACCTCACTCCCCTGGTGCTCCAGTCCCATGGTGGGCGGGAAGGGGCAGGGAGGACTGAGGTTCAAGGCCTCAGGCCAGATTTACTCTTCTGGGGTTCCAGCGTTCGTGGATTTTGTGGGCCCCTCCTAGGTTCTGGAGTGGGACCAAAAATGAGGGGTTAAAAGTGTGGGACAGGGATGAGAGTACAGGATCTGGGTGGGAGGTGGGATGCAGGAGGGGGTGAGGATGTGAGATCTGGGTGGGAGATATGGTGCAGGAGCAGGCTGGGAATAGGGTGTCTGGCCAGGGGGAGGGTGCAGGAGGAGGCTAGGGGGTAGGTGTCTGGCTGGGGGGAAGGTGCAGGAGCAGAGGAGGGTGCTGGAGCAGCATGGGAGCAGGGTGTCTGTCCGGGGGAGGGTGCAGGAGCAGGCTAGGGGTAGGTGTCTGGCTGGGGGGGAAGGTGCAGGGGCAGAGGAGGGTGCTGGAACAGCATGGAGCAGGGTGTCTGTCCAGGGGGAAAGGTGCAGGAGCAGGCTTGGGGGTGCAGGCTCTCGGCAGGGGAGGGAGTGTGAGGCGTTGGGGATGCAGGGTCTGGGCATGAGGGGCTGGGAAGGGACACTTACTTGTTTTTGCACCACGTGCCGCTCCCAGGCACCAGAGGCTTCCCCCGCTGCTCCAATGGGAGCAGCAGAGAGCCTCCAGGAAGCGCATCCATGTGCTGCTGTTCCTCCAGCCAGCGGAGGGGGAGGGGAGCAGCAGCCCATGCAGCTGTTTCTGGCTCCTCTGCCCTGCAAGCTGGATCCGGCGAGGAGGTTCAGGGCGTTTCCCTCCTCTCCCCCACAGAGAGCCGGTGCTGGGGCTCTAATCTTGCAGGGGGCCACGAGGCTAGAGCACCAGTGCAGCCTTCCTGCTGCGGGGGCAGCAAGGGGGGCTGAGCTCAAGCTTCAAAAGAGCCACATTTGGCTTGCGAGCCATAGGTTGCTGACCTCTGCTCTAAAGAGCCTTGTTATGGAATGATGTGGGAGGAGAGGTAATTGCAGCTTTGACCTTAAAGGGCACTTAACCCGAGGGTGAGTTTCGGGGATCCAAATTCCCCATGTGGAGTAAGCCGGCACCCAGCGGGCTTATGGACACAGTGCTGCTTAGCGCACCTCTATCTCAGTGCTGTTGTGTAACCTTCCCACTGGTCCAGTGTTTCTCCACATGGTGTGTTGACTTGTGCTCTGAAGAAATGTCCCTGGGAAGGCAGTTGAGACTCTGATCTCATTTCAGCTCAGGCCAGAGGGACCGTGAAGCTGTGTGCGTCTCTGGAATCGAAAGGCTCATGTGTCCTCCCAATTGCCTGTATATGATGGTTAGCCTGCTAATTGCCTGCCTCTTTCCCTAGGATGGCTACTACGGCTACAGTGGCTGCTCTGGCTGTCGAAAGTGCGACTGTGACGCTGGCTCCGTAGGGACGAGCTGCCATGCTGAGACTGGTCAGTGTAGCTGCCGGCCTGGGGTGAGTGGTCTCCGATGCCAGCAGTGCGCGCCAGGCTACTGGGGGCTCGGCGAGCGTGGCTGCACAAGTGAGTTTCTTTGCTACGGGTAAATCCTATAGGACGGGGGGGGGGGGCATTTTTTGGGGCAGGAGCTGTTGACCCACAGAAAAATCAGCCAGCGGCTGCACACAAGCAAGAAACAAAAACAACCCCTCACTGATGTGGCCTCCGACTGAGAAGGAGAAAGACCCTCCCCCCCATTCCTCTCCCACACCAGAGTCTAGATTTTGTGCGCTCTAGTCCTGCGGTGGGATGTGGGTGGCAGCTGGAGCGTCAGTGCGGGCTCCCCAATGCTGCGGGGGGTGGGGGAGCTGAGCCTCGAGGGCCGGATCCAAACAAGCCCCCTGCTGCAGGAGACTAGATGGACGTCTCTGTGCTGCTTGCCAGTAGTTTCGAAGGGTTGTGTTAGACGCTTAGCATGAATCCAGTCCCTCTTCACCCAGGTATGGGATTGTTTCACTTTACAGCACCTCTGTCATCCTACATCACTAGAGACTCACCCCCACCCCCTCCCCGTTTCATCATAATCCCATGAAGACTTTTAAACAGTATCTGTAATTTAGGTCATAACCATACAGGCAAAATATGCCCACGTGTGGCCTGGGATACCTAGCAAAGGACCTCCTGGATTAACAAAATGTGAGGCTGCAAAAGTTCACGTGCCCTTTCCAGCCCTGTGGTTTGCACCTGCAGTTACCACAGTTAGATGAGCAAAGCAGTTAAGTGCTCAAGTTACTAAATAAAATCGTTTGCTGTTCAGGAAACCAGCCAGCCCATGGAAACTCCCAGTGGTTCCCTATGCAATGGTATTTTTAAAACAAACCATGGCTCTTATGTTTTTCTGTCCATTAAGCTTCAGTAGTCGAAGGGGAGGAAAGACTGACCTAATCTCGCCTTCCATTAAAAAGTATGAACGCAGCTGCAGCCGTCGTTTCTTGTTCATTTGGTGATTCTTTTCTGTGGTGGTTTTGCTCTGAGACAGAGACTCCCGTGTTCCCTCTCTCGGGGGGCTCAGTCAGGGCAAACCTCCCTCAGCTGCCTCCTTTTCATTGGCAGAGTGTCAGTGCAAGGGGGGCTCCTGTGACCCCCGCACTGGGGAGTGCACCTGCTCCAATGGCCTGACGGGGAAGCAATGTGACACCTGTATAGAGAAGTATGAGATCCCTGTAGCAAGTGGACCAGACAGTATGAGATGTGAAGGTTAGTAGCATCACCCCTCATCCCCCTTTTTTTTATTGTGAGAGAGAGGGGTTAGCTGCAAAATGGGATGGAGGGGGGGAGGCTGGGATGGTTTCACTGAAAATTTTTACACAAATGAGAAATGTTTCATTTTCATTAACATTATTTTGGTTTTAGTGGAAATTCAAAAAATACTGAAAACTTTTTGGCCAAAACAAAGCAAAAAATTGGCCATAACCCAAAATGTATTGATTTGGAAATGCTGCAATGAATCATGGGAGTTGTAGTTCAGCTGTTTTGTGTGGCCATTCCGCTCTGTAGGCTGAGCTGCCTGGTAAGACTACATCTCCTTTGAGTCGCCAGAGGTTTCCCTTTTGGAGAGTGGAGAAGATGCATCATGGGAGTTTCCTAACCATGATGCATTGTGGGAGTTGTAGTCTGGCCAGTCCTTGCAAGAAAGTAATCTCTAAGGCAAATCCTTGTTGTCAGTTGGAGCCCCCCAGCATGGTGGACCCTGGCAGTAATTAGAACATCAGTGATGAGCTTGGCCGAAAACATCCAGGTTTTTGGCTGGTGTCCTTTGTAGCCCCAGGACAGCCTAATAGTGTAGGCTTGGCTCTGATCTAACCAATCAGCAGTAATTTCCTCAGTTAAGTGAGGTATGCTGGTAGAAAGTGTTGAGAGACCAAGAGCGGGCCCAACTGAGAGTTATACCCCGAAAAGCACTTGGAACTCCTGATTCTTTGTGCGAAGGGATCAAAAGGTGACTGGGGACCCCAAGTTAACACCCTCTCCAGAGGGGAATCCAGTTCGAAAGACACGTGGTCCTCCCTTTGGATTAAAAAAAAAAACATGCTTACTATGGTCATAAGGGGGAACTGGAAGTGGATGGGTACTGAATAGCTGGTGTCACATCACAGCCACTTACTCACTGCCCCTTACTCTTGGCAGTCTGTGACAGCTGTGTGCTGCTTCTGCTGGAAGACCTCCAGAAGATCGAGGCCTCTTTCCCTGTCATCAGGAACCAGTTGATTAACCTAAACGCCAGCTCCATTGCTTGGGCCCGACTGCATGGCCTGAACAGCTCTATGAAAAACATCACTGTATGTGGAGGGCTCACTGTGTTCTCCCTGCTGGTTTAGTCCCTGCTTGGGGCTCTGCTCCAATTGCCTGATTTCCACCCTTACCTCTCTCTCTCTTTCAGAACCACTTGCGTGAGTACCAGAGATCCATAAACAGGGTCAAGGAAAAGGCAGATGAGCTGGCAGATGAGAACGTGGACCTCACTCAAGATTTGAATGCACTGCAGCACAAGGCAGGGAGTTCCCTAACCTCCCCCTCTGGTCCCTCCCTCCTCCTCTCCTGACCAGAAGCACCCATTGCCAATACAGTTCTGGGTCACCCACCATGCACTCTGCTAACGAATCTAATCCTGATCTTTAACACTCCTGTTCATCCAGTGGGGTTCCTTTCTCTGTGCCTAAACAGCCTCTTGTGTGCTGGTTAAAGAGGCTTTTAGAACTGGGCAAATGTCCAGTCATCCCAACAACCATGATGTTCTTGTGTAGAGTTTAAACCCCACTCTTCAGAGGGGAAAGACTGGTATTAACCTGCTGTATTCTGCATATCTCTGGCCCTTTCAAAGCCACAAGGTCCTCTTTGCAAAAGTCTTACCTAGGAAATGGAAACGTACAAGGGCTTTTGTTTTTAAAGAAACACTGTCAAGTGAGTTGGGGCCACTTACCGACTTTTTGTTACTTTTCAAGCTGCTCTAACCATAGCCAATTAAAATAAATAAAATATTTTAAAAGCAAGCAGATGGAGAGGAATCAAAAGAGAACTGGATCTAGGATTTACCCGTGTTCCAGCAGAAAGCGGTTCTGACCCTGTTGGTGAATTATTTGTCTGCTTATGTTCTAAGAGCACCAAGTGGCCTCAATGAGAGATTATGGCCTCGTTATGCTAGGCCCTGCACTTATTTGCAATGAAAAAGGTCATCTGTGCCCCAAAGAGCTTACAGACTACACAAGATTCAGGGCCTGATTTTCAAACAGGTGCATGAAATGTGTATTCATCACATCCACAAATGGTGTGTGTATAGTTAATGACCTGAGTGTGCATTTTTATGCATCCACACACAAACTCTTTCAGAATCTCCAAGTTTATACAGCTTCTGCATTCTCCTGATTTAATTTGTAGGCTATGTTGTCAGAGGGTCATAAAGTGTTATAGACAGGAAAGATTTTTGTCCACTATGGACTTAAGGGTTTTTCAGCACCTACGGCCAATCTCATTATAAACAGAATTTCTCACTAACTCACATGACGATAAATCATAGCAGAGAATAGTACATGTGCATATCTCTGCAGAAAACCTGACTTTTTCAGCTCAACCTAAAAGCTTCCTGAAGCCCAAACTTCTACACCACCTAGATTTGTCTTTCCCAGCATTACGGCTCATGTTGTATCTAACCAAATGCTTCAGCTAAACCAACGATTTGTTTTGTAGGCAACAATGACTCACAGAAAAGCAAACCATCTTCAGGAGCAGACGAAAGAGACCTACCAGAGGGCAGAAGACCTGCCAACAACTATCCAAAACATCCTGAATAGAATTGCAGGTAAAAACCACATCTTCACTTCCCAGAAGATCAATGCAGCGGAGATCGATCTTCCAGAGTTTGATTTAGCAGGTCTAGTAAAGGCCCTCTAAATCAAATGCTTAGAGTGTCCCCATCGACGCCAGAACTTGTACCACCTCACAAGGAGTAAGGGAAGTCAGCTTCTTCCATTGACCTCCTGCTATGAGGATGGCGCCAGAGCTTGGCTTAAGGTATGTTGAGTCCAGCTACGCTTTTTACATAGCTGGAATTGCATACCTTAAGCCAACCAATGGCTGTGATGTGGACCTAGCCTAAGTGACAAGGAATAAGTGTAATTGCTTTGTTGATTTTTCTCCTACCTCAGAGTCCATGCTCTCGCTGTTACAAGTTGCTTAGAGAGCTGTGTTGCCTTTGATGGTATCTGTGGAGATTCCTGTAGACTGTGCTAGGCTGGGGGGTTTGTGGCAGAGAATTCTATGGCCAGTGAATTCCAGCTCTTAGGACAAGTTCACTTAAATTGTGAGAAGTAGGGGTCATCTGCAGTGCTTTTCTCAAAAGTGATTGAGCAACACAGAATCTTCCTCACCTACACTGGCTGAAGTCTGCCCCGGTAAATCTAGAGGAGAAGGCAGACTACCAGATGGATGCTTTGGGAAATAGTGTGGTGTAGTGGTTACAGCAGAGGTCTAGAAACTTGGTTCTGAATTCCAGATGTGTCCTCCACCTCCACCGCTGCTTGACTTGGGGCAAGTCACTCCACTGTCATAGTTCATTGGGACACTAATGCAACCCAGGCACTGTTTTGTCCGAGTGGGAGCTTTTCAAAGTGCTGAGGGGGAGATGGCTTTTATAGCTGAGTGGGGGGAGACCATATGCACAGCTGGGGGATAACCATGGGGCCTGGCTTTCCCTACAGACTTGGTGCACCAGATGGACAAGCTGGGAACTGCAGACCTCAGCACGACCTCCTCTGAGGAGTTCTGGCAGAAGATGGCCGAGGTGGAAAAGATGCTGAAGGAGATGAGGGAACGGGATTTCCTCAGCCAGAAAGGGGTGGCAGATCGTGAGCATGAGAAGGCGCAGAACTGTGAGTCTAGTTCAGCAGACGCAGGGGATGGGAAGTGCCAAGGGGCAGGCAGTGCAGCAAACACTGTGTGTGGGGTACCCCAACATTGTTATCCCATTGTGGTCACTAACATTTGGAGAGTTAGGCTATTAAACTGATTATGCCCATCTAACTTTCATGGGCCAGGAGTTTCCAGTATTCACCTCATCAGCAGTCCAGCTATGAAGGGATGGTAATTGACGGGCCCGTTATATTCTCTTGTGCAAGTTGCAAAGATGTTGGTAAATGGCAGGGATTTTTAACTTCAGTCCCAACCAATGTTCTCTCTAATCTTTTCCATCCCTTTGCAAAATATTTTTTTATGAGGCGTGTGTGACTGCACCACCGATAGAATTAACAAAACTTAGCTGTGGGCACTGTGCGAATCAGCTGGGTGGCATTTGAATTTCTCCTGAGCAGCGGCGCAAGCACATAGCTTACAGGGAACACTGGTCCCAGCAGAATTTAACTCCTCTATACACGCAAGTTCATGGACTCAATATTTATTTAATTGCATTTTAATTTAAAGGTTCTGTATGACAACAGAACAGTGACAACACTTAGAAATGTGTTAATGTTCTAAAAATGTAGATAGTTTCTCACCCACCCGTACATGTTTGTCTTGTGTTCAGTTGTTGAGAAAGTTGTCCCAAATGGTGACAACAGACTTGTTGTTCCCAGCTCAGATGGGCATGGCATTTGTGATTTCACCATGGAATCTCCATTGCAATGTGCCACTCCGTCCAAACAATAGCCTGTAAGAACCTAGGGGCCAAATCCTCTCCACTGGCATCCCTGAAGTTACTCTGCATGTGCACAGGTGGAACTGTGAGAAGGGATTTCAGATAGCAAATGGATCTTTAATCTAGCAGAAAACATCACAAGATCAGATGGCTGGAAGCTAGAACCAGATAAATCCAGATGAGGTGCAGATTTTTAACAGGATTGGTAATTTAACCATGGGAACAACTTACCTACAGAGGTGGTGGATTCTCCATCACTAAATTACTTTGTATCAGGTGGGGATGCCATTGTCTTTTTAAAAGATTTGCTGTAACTCAAACAGAAATAACGGGCTTGATATAAACCTTACTGGGGGTGATTCTTTGTCATGCATAATACAGGAGGTTAGAGTAGTTGGTGATAATGGTCCCATTCTAGCCTTAAAATCTGTGATTTGAGACCAGAATTGAGCTCTGAAACTTTCAAGCAGTTTCCACTGTGTCCTCAGAAAGAACTTATAAAAGTTGGGGAAACAGAGTTTCCAGGCAAGCTCCTTGTGCTCTGTCATTAGTGCTTCATCGCGTGAAGAGCGAGCTATCCAGCAAGTGGGCATCCAACCAAGACCTGGTCAAGAGCATCAGAGACCTCCTGGATAAATATAGCTCAGAGCTGATGGATCTCCGAGATGCTCTCAATGAGGCTGTGAACAAAACCAGGCAGGCAGAGGACTTGAACAGCCTGAATCGGAACAACCTTGAGGAGAGCCAGGTACACAGGAGTTTTACGTGTGTATAGGAATTGAAAGGAGCTGACCCCATTGGGCAAACTTGCATGGCTTTGGCAACAGCTAAGGAATGTCTGGGACAATCTAGGATGTGCCTAGTAGTAGATTCTGTGGCTCCTAATGAACACTTTCCATCTGTGTTTCAAGCGAAAGAGTAAGGAGCTGCAGAAGCAGTACGGGGTGGTGCAGGACACGCTGCTGATGGCTGAAGACTCCTTGGCCCAGGTCTCTGATCTTCTACAGGCAATAGAAAATGCAAAGGAGGTGAGCAATGAGAAAGCCCAGGGTTGTCTGGTGCGTTCTGGGTGGAGGTGTGTGAGATGGGCTGGAGGGTGCTGCTGGTAGCAAGGGGAACAATTGCACGGGGGTGGAGAAGGATGTTGGTTAGCGGTGGTGTTGGCACTAGCAGTGGGACGGTTAGAGGGAGAACAGTGGTGTGGGTGAAGGGTGTGGTGCTGGCAATGTGTGTCTGTCCCTCCTGGGTGCTTGTCCCGCTGCAGCAGTGAGCAGCTAGCAAGGTTGGCGAATGTCTCCTGCAGGAGTACGAGAAGCTAGCTGCCCGGTTGGATGGAGCCAGGTACCCCCTGACAGAGCAGGTGAAGAAGTTTTCTCCGGCCAGCAGTAAGATCCCAGTGGTCGAAGCAGCAGAAGAGCATGCTAAGCTTCTGGACGAACTCGCTCGGAATCTTTCCAGGTAACATTACCCTGGCCTGGTTGGGCCTGGAGCGCTCATGGTCTGTCCCACTCCTTGTTCCTGCCTATTTCAAGGGCGCTGAGCCATCCGTGGGGTAACTCCACTGACTCAACTCCACATCCTGCTCTCCTGCACCTTTGCTAGTGAGACTCCAGCCACTTGTGCAGACAAGAGGCGATATTTGGTCGATGGCCTCTCCAGGGTACTCGGAGGGGTCTAAAGATTGTTGAAGTTCCTGCTTTGAAATTCATCCTGGGATGATGATATATGTAAGAATTGATGTGGAACCTGTAGCCCAGCAAACCAGCGTGTGATGGAGAAAACATCTAGGTAAGGGCACCACTGATACCCGTGGCCGATGGGCACAGAGCATGGCGTTGCCCTCCATTAATTGGATGAATTTGGGCCTAGAACATGTCATGTCTTCAGGATGTGCTCAGCTGACCTCTGAGACCCAATCGGTGTCCAAATGCTACTTGTCATTCATTAGTTGTGCTGTTTTGTTGGTTCTCCAACTCTTCCACTCTGCGCTACGGATGTTAAAAAGCGGGTAATTGTATAATGGCTGAAAATCTCCATTGTTACACGCACCTGCAGCAGCGCAGGGTGGCAGCCGGCTCCTGCCTGACAGAGTCAGCAGTGCAAAGTGGCAGCCAGCTCCCCAGGTGCAGAGCGGAAGCCTGTGTGTAACCATTAATGGTAACCAATAATCCCACGTTTATCAGTTAACCATTTAGACATTTCGGCTTCTACATCCCTACTCTGAACAGCAGTGAATTGGCGAGATCCTTCTCTCTCTGCCCCCCTCCCCCCCCTTCCTACTCCTTAAACTGTTTCCTGCCATGGACAAGGGCTTCTCTCTGAGAGCTGGGTGCCAGCACTACTGGGGTTTCCCATCAGACTGAGCACTGCAGATCTCTGGACCCAGGAGCGGGCCGGGTGGGAGCTGGAAGTTTTGGAGCCCAGGATGGGGAGTAGAAGCCAGTGGTTCAGGCTGTGAGTGCATGCTGCTGTGAGGACCCCAGAATGCAGGGGGTCTCAAAGTGGGGATCCCAGGACTGTTGCCTGGGTCTGGCCCTTGGGGCTCTGCTGCATTTCTGACTGTGGACTTTATTTATTTATCTTCAAATGCAGCATCATCCAGGGTGCGAACCAGGATGGGTTTATCCAGCGAGCGATCAATGCCTCCAACGCATATGCCAGTATCATCAAGGCTGTGAAGGATGCAGAGAGGGCAGCCATGGATGCTGATGAGGCAGCCAGCGAAGCTTTAAGAGTACGTGGCTTCCCTTCTGGGCCCCACAAATCCTTGCAAAATCTTGGCTCCAGTAAGCTTGCCCGGTGCTATTTGCTTCCCTGGACACACTGCAGCTCTTCATGCTGACCCGCGACACTCCAGTCACCCTCTTCGGTCTGCGACCCCAGTGCTTTGTGCACACAAACGGGCTCAGCCTGCCCTCACCGCTGTGAGACAGCTGTTGCTAGCTCCACCTTACCAGATGGAGAAACTGAGGCAATGGGAGGTGACTGTATCTGGGATCTTAGAATTTTCTCTGTCACCTTCCTCAGCAACACATTCTCCTGAAGGTGGTGCAGGTGCTGTCTGACCACCACTAGCTCTTCGGCTAGTGTTTAACCTGTACTGGGATTGGGGAGTGGGGACTTGAAGTCCTCTTCCGGTCCTAGGGCTCAGGTGGTGAACTGCGTGGTGTCAGGCCCGGGGCAGTTTGTGAGGGGGTGTCCTGTGTGCTTGTAGAGCGTCATGTCAGAAGATCTTGGTGCCATATCTAAAGAGCTGAAGAAGAACAGCAGTGCCCTGGAGCAAGCTGTGAAGAGGGAGCAGAGGAAACTCAATGGGGGTAAGAGAGGGAAAAGCAATGAACAGAGATGTTCTAGGGAAATCTTCTGTGTGGGACGGTAGAGAGCCTTGTGTATCCTTGTGTGTGTGTGTTGTGTGTAGAGGACTTATATATTGGCTGTAGGTGGAAGTAACTGTGTGTGATGCGCTTTGGAGGAGAGAGAGATGTGCAAACACCTAACGTGTTACATATGTGTAATTCCAGCTATTAAACAGACACTGCAGGCAGCCAAGGGCAAACTGGCCGATCTCCGAGAGAAGAAGGAGCAGCTCCTGAACCAGCTGCGAGCTGTACAGAACATGCTGGACAAGGACCAAGGTTTGTCCCTAGGCAGTGTCTTCTAGACAAAGAGTGTCTATGCCACAAGAGAAAAGCTTCTCTATAGTCCCTTTGACACACAGGCAGTCCCTGCCCCTGGTAGGTACGTAGGGTTTGCCCATCCAGTGACCTTGCGGGACTATACCTGACCCCCTAGGTTGGATACATTTTACTTCATTTTCTGGGCTGAAGGTATAAGCTGCTTCCACTTCCTGGGCATGGGGAATCTTGGCAGGGGCCTATTTTTATTGGTGACTTTTCATGCTTTTGAAATTTTGCCAAGTGTGCGCAGGAGCTGTCGACTCAACGCGTGTCTGTTGTTGCAGAACGTCGGGTGCCCCTGGGCGCTAAGCGGGTGCAGAAACACGGTGCTGACTCCAGTCAGAAGCGAGTAGCTCCACTCTCCCTCCTAGCTTATGCCGAGTTTGAGACTTGTCTCCTTTCCTCTCCAAGATAACACTACGGCAGTTATCCAGAATGCCAAGGCTGCCGCTGCAGCAGCCATTGACATGGTGGCCAAGGTGGAAGATCGTTTGAGCTACATGAAGAAGAACCTAGAGGAGTGGAAAAACCAGTACGGAGGCCTTAAAAATGAAGAGTTAAACCAGGCAGTTCAAGATGCCAAGAAGTCTGGTAGGCAGAGATGGGGGGTTAGCTGTGGAAGATGTGCGGGGAATGCAGGCCAGGGAGGCGGCTGTTGTCATGAAGCACTTCACTGTGCTATCTAAGTGCTGCTCTGTAGCTCCCTGCTGACAAGTTTAAAGGGAGGCTGTTGTGTGTCCTCCTCTGGCTTCCTCTCTCTGCAAAGCCCAGCTCATCTGCTGGGGATGTTCTGACAAAGTGCTGGACGGCACTTCTCAGTTGTATTTTTAAAAGGGTTTGTGCTGTCCACAAGTCCTGCAGAGAGGTCGGGCAGGTCAGCGCTGCTTTGTTCCCTGTGACTGCTGCTTTGTCGCTTTCTTTGGCTGGGGTCCTGGTAGCTGAATGTCGGATCCCTTTTCGCCCCGCTGACCGTTCTCCCCATTGCCTCTCTGAAACGCCCCCAGTGTCACACCTGGAAAGCACCATTCCGTTGCTGCTGGAGAAGTTGAGTGGCCTGGAGAACAGGAGGAATAAGAACTCCACGGTATCAGAGAACATCCTGCGCATCCGCCAGCTGATCACACAGGCCAGAAATGCTGCTAGCAAGGTGGGGGCTTGGGGGAGAGGGCTGTGTATGTGAGAGTACTGGTGCGTGATGCATCTCAAGTAGGGATGTGAATGAGTAGGCAAGCCTAGGCTTATTGGTTAATCTTGACTACTCTCATCCCCTCTGTATCAGAGGCAACAAGTGGGGGGCAGGCAGAAGCTGGTGCTGGGGGGAGCTGTCTTAAAAGCTGGTTCCCCCTAGCACCAGCTCTGCAGTTCCGCCTGCCCACCCCGTAGCCTATCCGCTTAGAGCTCGGTTTTTAAACTGGCTCCTCTTGTGGACCAGCTCCTGCCTGGCAGCAGCGCAGGGTGGCAGGGGGCTCCCCGGGAGTGCGGCCAGATTGCACTGGCTCCTGGCCCCGCCTCCGGTAACTATACAATATAGAGGTTGGGGGGAGGGGAAACAGGCTGCATGGGGGGGGCGGGGTGCATGCTAGGAGGACATTTTACATCATTACATTTCAAACAAAGGTTACATAGGTGTTAATGGCTTAAGATAAGAAAGAAAAAGATTCTTTTAACAGAAATTTTTTGGATATCTAAAATTCTGAACTTAATGATTTTTTTCAGTCCTGTATTACTAACAGGATACATGGTAAATTGTATTGCATTAAGGCCAGATCTTTGCTATGTGGTAGAGTCCTGGCTCTTAGGAGTTAGAAGTAGCAAGTGCTAGGTGTGATACTAGTTTTGTAGGATGAAACCTTATTCGCAATCTCTTTGAAGTATGCATCTGTCTACAAACACTGAATCCATATGTTAATTTGTTGTGGGGCTTCTACTCTTCCTCTGAGTAGAAGAAAGCTAATTCCCTACCTTTGTACAGAACCTTTGTAGTCATTAAGGGTACCTCACAGCAACTAGACACAGGTGTCTTGTTTTAATATTTTTCTTCCACACATATGGACTGCTTGAAGTGTGTGTGTGTGTGTGTGTGTGTGCGCGGTTTTGTTTTTGTTTTGGTGGTGCACATCCAAACACTACCTCGATATCGGTGTTGCACATAAGAAATGTCAACCTGCCCAAAAGAAAATTCAACTTGCCCAAGGATAGAAAACATTAGATGTAACACTAGTGTTGATCATACACTTTGTGCTCTCCCCTGGCTCCTCCAAACCTGTAGCAGGCCCCATGAGGCATGCATGAATCTCCCCTTTGGAGCTTCCATCAGAGTACTTTGTCATGGTTAAATCTCAGCTTTCTAAATACAGCTGAGCAGAAGTTTTCAGGCAAAGCATTTATTTTGTTTGTTTGTTTGTTTTTTCTTGGCCGCACAAGGTACATTCAGGTCAACTGAGACAGTTTGCACACTTGTGTCAAATTCACTGACTTAGTTCTGAGCAAAAAGAACTAAACAAAACAATCCTCAAAAAATCCACCGGTTTCATTTTGACATTGTAGAAAGAAAACATGTCAAGTTTTTATCTGGCATTTGCATCAATTTTATTTACAAATCATTTGATAGGGGTTTTTTTTTAAGTTCTCATCTAAGTGCAGTTTTTTTGACGTTTTTGGTTCACCTAAAAATGTAACTGTTTTCTTAGTTTTGGGTTAAGTCAGTGTGACTTTTTTTTTCTTGATCTGTTCTACAAGTGAGTCAGAAAGTCACCTCCACTCTGCGCCTCAGGGCATGTCTGCAGTGCAAGAAAAGACCCGCAGCTGGCCAGGGCTTGGGCTGGGAGGGGGCTGTAAAATTGCAGGGTAGATGCTTGGGCTGGAGCCCAGCTTCTGAGACCCCACTACGAGGGAGGGTCTCAAACCTCAGGCTCCACCCAGAACCTGAACACTGAGGCTGCGATTTCTGAGCCCCGCAAGCCCAAGTCGGCTGACCTGGGCTCTGAGATGTGGTGCCACAGGTTTTTTTTATTGCAGTGCAGACATACCCTAAATGCAACTCTGCCTGAGCTGGTAGCAAATGCTGTCACCATTAAAAAGGAGTCATTCAGCTTGGCTTTGATTTCTCTGCTTCCAGGTGAAGGTACCGGTGAAGTTCAATGGCACCTCAGGCGTCCAGGTCCGCACTCCTAGTGACCTGCAGGATTTGTCGGCCTACACCTCCCTCAAGTTCTACATCCAGAACTCGGACCCCAAACCCAGGCAGCAGCGTCAGGAGGGGGCCAGCACTGGGCAGTTCGTATTGTACCTGGGCCCTAAGGAGGTAAGCGCTGCCCCTCTGAGCACAGGAGCAGGAGAGGGAACCGGGCAGAAGGCAGCGCTTGGGCTGGGTGAGCCAGCAGGGGATCGAGCGTGAACCTGGCAAGGGAGGTTTTGTGTCAGTGCTGCACTCTGGATGGGGACGGGAAGTCTGAGTGGTTTTAGAGGCTGCATTCAGCCATTGAACATCTAAGCCAGCTGCTTCCATTCACCCAGCTTCTCCCTGCTGCTTGTAAAGGTTTCAGGCACCAATAGTGGGCATAGGGTGTCCGTCGGTACTGCCAGACATTATTGTATTCATACCGAGAGGAGACAAAACCCTCCTCTGGGCAGAGTGCAAGGGCTGCTGTGGTCCCTCTCACAAAGGCCCTGGGAGTGTGTGAGAGGACATAGCGATCACATGGGCCGCCACTCCCCACCTGGGCCAGCTGTTGTTAATTTACAGGTGAGCCACAGGGCTGTGTGAGAAGGTAACTGAGCTTCCAGCCCATGCTCATTCCCACCAGTAGGTGCACACCCCTTGCTTTGATCCTAGCCCTCGCAGGGGCGCATCTCGCTGCCGTGCAGGTGCTGGGCTCTGCATGCCCTGGAGTGTTCCGTGTTTGAAGGACAGAAGTGTCTGGCTTGTATGCCATGGTGTCCTTTGGTGGGAGCGAGGCCTCCAGGAAGCCCCTAGAACACTTTGCACTCAGCCGTAAAAATCCAGCAGCCTCAGAGCTGGCTGTCCTTGAGGGCCTCACTATAAACTCCCTCAGCCATTTCCCTTTTCACATGGGCTCACTGCACACCCGTTGGTTTGTTCTGTGCATTCAGGGCACTGGAGACTACATGGGCATTGTGCTCAAAGACCGCAAGGTGCAGTGGGTCTATAAACTGGGGGACGAAGCACCGACCTTTTTAACGGTTGACGAAGAGATCGGAGAGCAGTTTGCTGCAGTCAGCATCAACAGGTACAAAACCCACATGAGCCGCTCCCCTTGCTGGCTGAGCTAGAGGAAAAATGAAGGAAGCAGAGGGCGACGCTTCAGAGTTGAAGTGAGAGGGCGAGAGAGTAATTTGCATTCGTGTTTGTGACCTTTCTCGGGGTGCCCGGGATTGAGAATCATCTTGCTCCAGCAAGAGGAACACTTGTCGGTACTTCACTGGGTGTCAACTCCTTGACACCTTCCATCTGTCGGCCACCCAAACAACTTCCTAGCCCGTCCTCTGCCTTGCGGGTTAGCAATATGCAGTCCCCAGTCCCTGAGCCCCTGTGAAGTGTTCCCTGGAGTCGGGTCCCTTCTCCACAGAACACACTCAGAAATATCAGGCCAGCTGTCTCCAAGGCAACAGTCTCCACACCAGCCCATTCCGGGTAGGGCTCAGGATGGTGAATCTATCGCTGCCCAAGGGGAAGGAGCTTTGAGTGGGGAGGAGGAGGAGGGAGCCATCTGCCTGGCTCCTCTCCCCTTGTACTGACTGTGAGGTCTGGGTGAGCAGGATCCTGCAGTATGGACACATGTCTGTGACCATGGAGAAGCAAACGGTGCATGAGACCAAAGGAGACAGCGTAGCCAAGGGAGAGGAAGGGCTGCTCAACCTCCAGCCGCACAACGTGGTCTTCTACGTGGGAGGCTACCCCGCCAGCTTCACGGTGAGAGGGACTGACGCAACAGAGCGGGTGGAGGGGGCACTTCCTGGATCCCTTTGGCCGCATCCTGAGCTGGTGTCACTCAGAGGACCTGGCCCATGCTGTCCCCTGAGATGACGCCCTCTGCACCTATGGGCACATTCGTTCGCACCCCAGACCAGGCTTTGCCATGCTCCTCCCCTTCACCCCCTCGCTACACAGGCCTGGCATGTAGCTTGTCTGTGACTGGGCCCTCTCTGAGCCCTGATTCCCTGGGTCAGACACAGCTCTGGCTTACTCCCCACCTCATATCAGTGGCACGAACCGCAGGGAGCCACGCCGACACTGGGTAACTGTCAGATAAATGGCTGAGCTGTTCTGGATCCCTCACACATCACTTAGTGCACAAAGGCGGCCCTGCTATACCAGTCTGTCCTGAGCTGTTGGGTGCATGTCTGCGAAGTCCCTTATGTTTTCCTTTTGGTTTGAGGGATTCTTTTGGTCAGCCCCTTGTGCTGTGGGGCGGCTAGAGGAACATGTACATCTGCCATGGAAGGTGCTCTGGCTTCATTCTTAACACGTCCCAGGTGTTTTCCATCTTCGTTTCTGGGAAACGTTAATGATAAGGGGTGGTTGGCCTCTGCTGAATCTCCGCGATTGTTACAAGCTCATTCCATTTCATCTCTAGCATTGTTCATTGTTCCCAGGCATTTGCCTTCTTTTCTGATTAGTTGTTTGCTTTTCCCTAGATTAAAGCGAGAGCCCCCCCTAGATTAAGCTAACCCTAAAAAAGCATAGCCATAAACAGGTACATTCTTCTTCAGCCTCCGGCGACACTGCGCTACCCCAGCTACCGGGGCTGCATCGAGATGGATACGCTGAATGAGGAGGTGGTGAGTCTATACAACTTCCAGCGCACTTTCCACCTGGACACAGCTGCTGACAAACCCTGTGCAAGGTATGGGAATTCAGTGCAGAGCCTTCAGCATGGTGAGAACGTCTCCTGTCCCTCCAGAGCTTTGAAGGGCACCACGATAGTCATCAGGGAGCATGCGACTTGTAGTTAACCCTTCGACGGAGTTTGACCGTTACGGGCTTTTGGTTAAAGCTCTTCCCCGCCCCCCCCCCCCCCCCCCAAAGTCTGTAAATCCTTTTTCTTTCTCTTGCCTTGCTCAGGTCCAAATCCACAGGGGATCCCTGGCTGACCGATGGCTCCTACTTTGATGGCACCGGCTATGCAGAAATCAAATTTGAGAGCCAGATCGGCTCGACCAAGCGCTTTGAACAGGAAATCCGTGTGGTCTCTTACAACGGGATTCTCTTCTTCTTGGAGCATCAGGCAAGTGCCCCTCCCGCGTTCGTCCTTTGGTTCATGCAAGGGGGTGTCGCGTGTATTGAGCGAGTCGATGGAATGGGGCATCTGAATCTCATTGTTGCTGTTTGAGAGAGGAGCTGATTCCCACTCTGGTCCCAGGGGGTTGGATCAGGCCCTCAGAGATGGTGCTAAAAAGACGAAGCCCTTGCTTGGAAAAGTTGGCAGCTCTGGCAGATATGACGTGGTAGGACAAACAAAGCACCGTGGGAGGAGGAGGGTTTTCAGAGCGCTTAGAGCAAAGCAAAGAGCGGCTGAGGAGCCACGTCTGTCAGTGCTGCTAAGGGTTCCAGACCCAGCACAGCCAGCTAGCAAAGGGGGAGATTTTGTTTCCATAATCAAAACAGCTTCTTTTAGGAGCAGAGAGCTTCTTGGCGCCCTGCAGGACAAGCGAGGGGCCCCGCCGCCTGCCTGGGTGGCATTAACTCCCATTCGGAAGAGCCAGGCCATGTTTCCTCTGTGTGGGGGCAGGACTGGCTTTGCTGCATGGGGGTGAGGCGGAGGTGTGTTGCCAACCCAGCCTGCCGCCTGCCTTTCCATCTTTCCATTCTGTGCTTTGTGAGGACCAGGGTTGCTGCGTTATAACGAAGTCCCTGAGATTCCGCTGCAGTTGCGTATTCGCCCGCCTAACTCCCCAGGCACCCGAAAGTCTGTGGGTCTGGATATTTTTTCCTACAAATCCCAGGGGCTGGCAGGGACACCAGGCTCAGGATTGGGCCCTGAGTTGTTCTTTTCCTACAGCACGGGCTGGTGACGATGGTGCTCTGGTTCCAGACGCTACGGGGGAGGGGAGAAGACCAGTCACCTCAGTGCCCCAAGAGGCTGAATTGGGTTTGTCTTACCCTCCCCACAGGGCCAGTTCCTGTGCCTGGCTGTTCAGGATGGAAAGCTGGCGCTTTACTATGACTTCAAGGAAGGCCTTGAGATGGCAGCCTCCAGCAGCGACGCGTCTCTTGCCGTCAGCAGCACCACGAACAAAGCGGTAACGCAGGGCAGGGGACGCTCCGCCCCAAAGGTGGGGGGGTGCCTGGGCTCCTAGACCAGCAGCCTCTGCTGGGATCTAGAAGGGACCTGCCTGGTACTGCACCTGGCCATTTGGAGGGGACCCACTCGGTTCCAGGGTGTCTGCTTGCTTTCCTTCCTAGGCATTTGCCAAGGGCTTGCACGGGCTGCTCCTCCAGTCTCCTCATGTGCGGTTGGGGAAGTTATCACGGGCCCCAGAGGGGGGTGGAGACAGTGAAGCAACCAACACCCAGACTAGGGCTGGGGGACCCCTAGGCACTGTCTGTCTGAGTCGGGTGTTCTGTCTGTCTGAATGAGTCTGTTACAACACCCATCTGTGGCTCTTTAGTTCAAGCTGAAAAACTTATGGTTTTCTTCAAGCAACGCATAGTCAACCTGTGGAACTCCTTGCCAGAGGACGTTGTGAAGGCCAGGACTTTAACAGGGTTCCAAAAAGAGCTAGATAAATTCATGGAGGAGAGGTCGTCAGTGGCTGTTAGCCAGGATGGGCAGGAATGGTGTCCCTAGCCTCTGTTTGTCAGAGGCTGGGAATGGATGACAGGAGAGGGATCACTTGACAATTCCCTGTTCTGTTCACTCCCTCTGGGGGCACCTGACATTGGCCACTATTGGAATACAGGATGTTGGGCTAGATGGACCTTTGGTCTGACCCAGTATGGCCATTCTTATGTGCTTGCATTTGGGACCTTATTGCAGGCAAGGCTGCAGCAGGGCCAAGCAGCCAGGTAATGCAACACAGGCTGACTGTGATAGATACCCCCTCAGCAGGCATCTGGAAGCTCTGCTTGCCTGAGATTCTCCACCTTTCCCATGGGTGCATCTCTCCATAGGGCACATTTCCCCTTCCCCCCCAACGCTTCGCTATGGCAACCCAAAGCCAAAGAGTGGCGCTTGTGGACAGTGTTTCTCCCATAGCATGGACAAGGCTCCTAGTACATAGATGCTTAGAGCAGGACAGACTGAGTCCTGCAGGTTCGGGGATGCTGTCTGGGTGCTGTAGGGCTGATGCCCTCTCTCCTGCGTAGACCCACAGGGATGATAAATCTAGAAGCTCATTTATCATTTTCGTCTTTGACTCCAGATCCAGATTTTCCTCCTCAACATGAGTCAGAAGAAGCGGATCCTAGTGCGGCTGGAGCGACACACCATCTTCATGGTGGAGCATGAGAACTCCCTGGAGAATGCCGTTTCCTACTACCTGGGGGGCGTGCCCCTGCCCCTGCTGCCCGAGAGGCGAGAGTCCCAGCCCACTGGGGGAGGGGTTATAGAAGGGGAGGCAGGGTTGCTCTCTGAAGGGAGGGAAAAGGTCTTTCTCCTGACTGCTTCAGCATCCTTCCTTGAAGGAGTCATGTGATGATGGGTGATCCCTCCCCAGACACCAATCACCAGCTGTTTGCATGCGAGTCACTGTGCACAGGTGTCTGCCTGCCCCGTCCAAGTAGTCGAACCAGCACAGACTGCAGATGGGGAGGTTTCTCTCACCCGGTCCTGGCAGACTCAGAGATCTGTATCCTCCTCCTGTAAATGAGATAATGGACGGGACCAGGGCTCCTGACTGAGAGGCAGCAGCTTGGGCTCTTAGTTGCATCCTCTTTATTTCCACTGACTTAACTGCCCTGTTGCCCTTCTCACAAGGCCACTCAGCTCCAGGTGCCAGATACTTCCCTAGCCCCGGATTAAAACATTTCCCCTGGGGACCGGGTCTGGTCCTAGATGGCAAGGCCAGGAGAAGTCACTTGTCTGACCTCCTGTGTGGTACAGGTTGCTCACACGACTACGTCTCCCCTTTCAGCTTGAAGGTGGTCTTCCCCAAGGGGGGATCCATCCGGGGCTGCATGAAGGGCCTGAAGGCCCTTGGCAAATACGTTGACCTGAAGCGCATGAACACGGCTGGAGTGAGCTATGGGTGCTCCTCGGACCTCCTGGTAAGCAGGGCGGGTAATTGCTTCACTCCTGTCCTCTCAGGCACTGGAGAGAGTCTGTGTAAGCTTGTGCTGTCTGACCCAGTATCTCTGGGAGGAGCAGCATGCTGCAGCTGTAGAAAGGGTCCAAAGGAAACACTCCGTGGTACACCTGGCCCCCGTTACCACAGTGTCTGAGGGGATGTCCATGTTATGGAGCCTGTACCTCCTATGTCAGCACAACCCTGTAGTGCGGAAGCCGCCTGTATCGACAGAAGGGATTTTTCCGTCAGTGTAGGCATACCACCTCCCAGAATGGTGGTTGCTACGTCAATGGAAAGGTTATTCTGTCAGCAAAGCTGGGGGTAGGGCCAGCTCAACTATAACGGTGACAGTGCGAGGGTTCTTCACAGCATCACTGAGTCCAATACCATTTAAGTGTAGACCAAGCCTGAGCGCTGCCATCTTTACCGCATTTAACCTCACAACACCCCCACAAGGTCGGCCAGCACTGTTGTTCCTATTTTACAGTGGGGGAAACTGAGGGATGGATCAAATTTTTTTTTTTTTTTTTTGGCAGTGGCTGCTGTGCTCATTTGTAAAGGGCACCCCCTTTGTGGAGAAATGCCCTGTGATTGTGTTTCCCTTCTCTGCCTCCCACAGGTGGCCCGCTCTGTTAAATTCCACGGCCACGGCTACCTGACGCTGTCTCTGAAGAATGTGCCCTCGCTGCAGGACTTCTACACGGGCTTCAGTTTCCGAACTAGCCAGATCCACGGCCTGCTGTACTCCCACTCCACAGCGGTAGGACTGCTGGGCACTTCTCCTGTCTTCTCTCCCTCCTCCCCCATCACAGCAAGGCCTCACGCTGGCTCTTGCAAGTAGGGGTCATTCAGCAGGTGGAGGGGCACGCTGGCATTCTGCTTACCCCAAAATCCTAATCCTCAGCCCCACCCAAGAGGCATGACTAAGTTGGAATCCCAGCAGGGAGCAGGTGAACTCTTACATGGGCACAAGGCCTTTGGCCCTTAGCAACAGCAGAAGCAGGGAGTTTGTCAGAGGTGTATTTCTGAGGCATAGGGCAGGAGGCTCTTGTAACACTCTCAGAGAAAGGGGGGAGTTAGTGCTGGTAAAGGGAAGGGAGGCAGCATCTCTGCTTAGAAAAGCAAGACTGGTAGATCCCCTCAACCCTCTTCCATGTCTTTGGGACCCACAAAATCCTCTCCACCCCCTTAGCTCTCAGAGCTGGATTCTGCCGCTTCTCCTGGAGGCAGATGCCCCCAGACTCGTGGAGCCTTTTCTTCCCGTTCCACCTGGGGCACATCTCCCTCACTGGATGGAGGATCCCCCTTGTGGGGACATCACCCCGGTTCCACTGAGCCTGGGGAAGAATCCGGCGGGGAGGCAAGTCGTGCCAGACGGGCAAATGGCTGACGACGCCTTGTTGCTGTTTGGCCATGTCCAGCTCTTTTGTGAGGGGTGACTTTTCTCTCCCCCGCCCCCCTTAGGAAGGGGATTGCCAGGTGTCCCTGAAGAACGGCCGAGTAGCTGTGAAAGTGCTGAGAACAGAGCTCACCACAAAACATGCCTATGCGGACGACGCCAGCCACTACATAGCCATCTACAGCAATGCCACCGGGTATGTTCCTGTCCCCCCTTGTAGTGGTGCTCTCCCGCCGGCAGGCGTTACCTCAGCGCAGCGAACCAGGGTGCCTGGGCCGAACGAATCACTAGCCGTGTTCCCCCGGCAGGGTTCGGCTTTACGTAGACGACCAGCTCCAAGGGGCCAAGCAGGGGGCCGGTCGCTACAGGAGGCACAAACGCCAGGAGCCACAGATGCTGTTCCACCTGGGCGGTTTGCCAGAGGCTGGTGTGCTCAGCAACCTGACCGGCTGTATCGGGAACGTCTTTGTGAAGCGGTGAGTGTGGTGGCCGCTGCGATGCTGCCCAGAGATGGGGAATTTGCCCCTTTTGTCCCTTCCTCTCCCAGGTGAACTCTCCCCCCAGTTCCTGGCTCCACCGTTGCTGGGGTGCCCAACCCCCCTTCAGTGTTGCTCGGGCTCACCTGCAGTCATGGATGGAGACCCCTCTCCTTTGTGCACCAGGAGGTCAGACCCACAGGTGGTCGTGGATCTGCAGCAGAACACCGAGAGCTTCAACGTGACCATGAGCTGCCCCTGGGACCGACAGCCACAGCAGATGCCAGCGTCTCTGAAGGACAGGTGGAAACTAAAGGTATGGGGCTCTGCCCCCTCCTCTGCTCCTGTCTCCCAGCCGAGCTGTATCCTGGTGGCTTAAGTGTGCAGTCAGAGTCGATGAGGAACCTCCCAACTCCTGCCTGCTGTGGTGGTGGTCTTGGGTGAAACATGGGGCCATGTGCTGAGCTGAGCCTAACCGCCTGGACAGCACAGGAGCTGCCTTGCCCTCCCCTGCCCCTTCAGTCCATCGTGGCTCTTTCCTGATCCTGGCTGTGTCCTCCAGCCCAGGGCCCTGCACCCTGGCTCTGGGGCTGCGTGAAGGTTGGTGGGCTCAGCCTTCCCAGGAGCCCGCTCTGTCTTCCCAGGCCCGGGTGGATCTCCAGCCGTCCAACAAGGGACACTGGCATGTGGGGCTCTTCAAATGGCCTTGGACGAATCTCTGCAGAATCAGTGCTGCCCTGGGATGGGTGATTCCTTGTTCCCTCGGGGGGGGGGAGCAGTTTTAGGAAAGGGGGGTAATTTGAGGTCTACTCTGAAGGGGCAGTAGAGAGACACTCGATGCACCTTTGGGCCAACCAGCTCCTCTCTCGCCTGTATGAACTCCAGGTACAATGGCAGTTGGCACGAGGCGGCTGCATTGGTCATGGGAGCTGTCGCCACCACACAGCCGTCCTCCACAATGGCGCTGTAGCTTTCCTCACCCAAGTTCTTTCCTTTCCAAATGGTCCTCTCGCAGGTGCCACACAAGGCTGCACTGAAAGGCCGAAGGCATTCCCAGGCCATGAGCTGCCAGTTCCTTGGGCATCCTAAAGGTGCCTTCCGCTTCGGAGGCTCCCCCGCGAGCCGGGTGGAATTCGATGATATCCCAGTGTCCTTCCGCAAAAGGTAAGTGCCCTGAGTCTGCCCTGTCTCCGTACACCCACACCCCACGCCGCCAGCCTGTCCCTGAGGCACATGCTCAGGGTTAGCACTTTTCCCGCTTCATGGGGTGCTTGAGGGCCAGGAAGCTGCTGGCAGCCTCCTTTGGAAGGTGCTATAGCAGGGGCATGGTGGTGTTAAGCTCTAGTAGCAGAGGTGTGAGGGGGAAGTGAGGCTGCTCCCCACCCCCCCAACACACACTGAACAGCCCCTCTTGTTCTGCAGGGCCCACTTCTCCATGGATGTGAGGCTGAACTCATCCAATGGGCTGCTGTTCCACGTGGCCGGCCAGCGGCGCGGCTCCTTCATGTCCCTCTTCATCGCCAGTGGCCGATTCGTCTTCCTGGCAGATCTCAACGGGAGCAAACTGAGAATCCGGAGCAAAGACAAGTACCGTGACAGCAGGTGGCACACAGTAAGCGGCGGGACAGCTGGCCGGCGAAATGCTTGGCACGCCAAGCTCCCTTCTCTAGCCGGCTCCTCGCTTATTGCCCATTCTCCGAGCTGTGCCTTTGGGGGCAGGGATCGCATCCACAATGGGGTGGACAGCGGGAAACGTTTTTGTGGCCGTTTGTTTCTCTTGCATAGTTGGGGGTGAGGTTGTTTTTCCGGAGGCAGCTGTTTGACGCTGCTCGTAGGGTTATAACCCCCACCCGTCTGGCAGGGGCATGGGGTGTCGGGAGCGAGCGAAGTGGGTGACAGAAGGGTCACGTTCTTCTTTTCACCCGTGCACCTGACAACCCGATAGGGGTGCTACTCTGAGCCCTTCTGAAATATGAACCCGCATGTATCCGCATTGATTCTGAGGCCAGATGGGTTTCATTGACTTGCCATTCTCCCTCCCCCAAGCTGGGATCTCCAGTAGGACCCTGGGCTTAGCAAAGCAGGTGTCTGGGTAGAAACAAGCTGGCTGCCTTGAAGCCTGCTTACTGTGCGGTAACTCTCTCGCTCATTGCATTGCAGGTCGTCTTTGGCAGGGAAGGGAGCAGGGCTCAGCTGGTCGTCGATGGCCTGAAAGCTGAGACTGGCGTGGTGGCTGCCGCTGGAGACTTTCTGGCCCAAAGCCCGTTCTATGTGGGCGGTGCTCCTGCTGCCAAAGCCCAGGCTCATATTCCAGTAAGGACTCCTGGTCCCCGGGTGCCCCCTCCCACCGTCCCAGCCCACTGTGGGAAGAGCTTTTATCCCGGAGTCCTCCCTCATCAGGCGAGCGTGCGGGGACCGTTAGATGCAGCCCTCGGAGGCTCCTGGCTACCCCCAGCCCCTCCCGTTGCAACAGCATTGTGCAAAGTGGTAAAAGTTGCCTGGCAAAATTTTACCTACCCTGGTTCTGGGGAGAGTTGCCCCAGATTCTCATTTGCACCCCGCAAGTGGCATTCACCCCGGGGCATGGGAGCCAGAGGGGAGACATTCTAGTGGGGCTGGGGACCTCTGACAGTTGGGGTCACACACAAGGCAAGTGAGAAGCAGGTACAGCTGCTTAGCAGGTACAGCACACACAGTCTTTGGCTTAAGGCCCCTCTTCCCTGCCAGAATGGCGTATGGGGCCTTAGTGCTCGGGAGAACCAGCCCAGTGTAATGCCCAGAGGTCCACGCTGTGCTGTGAGAGTTGCCAGCTGCCTTCAGGCCTGTGAATCTCGCACTGCTGAGTTTCCTGAGGGCGCCCTCGGATGCTGGTGGGAGCAGTTCTCTGATGGCTTCATTCCCCTCTCCAAGAGGTTGCAGAGGACAGTAGGGCGTCTCTCTCCCTGCAGGGCTCTGTCTTACCACTGACCCCTCCTCTCATTCCTTGGCCGGAGGGGCCTCTTGGGAGGCTAGGGTCTGAGCAGTCAGTACAGTGTGTTCTGTGGGCACCTCAGGGAGCAGGGGCCAGTCCTTGGCCATGAGACATGGGTGGCGGGTGCTGACCGCTGGGTGTCTGTGCAGCATTGGGAGGGGCGTCCTTTATCCTGTCAGGGAGCCGAGCGTGTCAGAAGAGGCGGATGCAGTGAAACTAGTCCCAAGGGGCTGGTGGGTGGAGGCCGAGCCCTCCAGCACATTTCCTGGCCACGTGCCTTTCCTGCCCGCACCCTGTGCCAACGGGTAACCGACCAGGCCGGCGAGTGCTCACCACCCCTGACCCCGTCCCCCTCTCCCCAGGATGCATCTGTCTCCAGCTTTAGCGGCTGCCTGAAGAACTTGAAACTGGATGGGAAACTCCTGGACTCCCCCTCCCGCGTCTTCGGGGTGACGCCTTGCTACGAGGGGGCTCTGGAGAGCGGTGTCTTCTTCGCTGCAGGGGGCGGATATGTGTCTTTAGGTATCAGACTAGCTGGCTTGGCCCTTAGGCTCCCTCGAACCCTCCCACCTACATCCCCATGGCATGGCCTGGGCAGGCGCTTTCCCATGCAGCCCAACCCTTTGCCGTGGGAGACGCCCATAGCCTCCCATTCCAGCACAGCCCTGGGCACTCCCCTTTCCTGAAGGCTCCTGCTTCCTTTCCAGCTGACTCTGTGGCGATGGGGCAGGACGTGGAGCTGAGGCTGGAGGTCCGTCCCTGGAGTGCCTCTGGCCTGATTTTCCATGTGGGCAGGCAGAGGAAGCACTACCTCACTCTGTACGCAGACAACACAAAGGTACCTCAGCAGGGCACAGCTGGCGTGATGCGTGCTGGACGGGGCTGGTGGCACGGTCTCCTGAGGGCCACAGATGTCACAGTGGCCTTCGGTGTGGGAGGGCAAGCTGAGGCATAGCTGAGGGAATTCCTGCCTGACCAGCCAGGCCCCCCAGCCCTTAGCACGTGCAGAACGAGGCAGCCTGGTCACACCACAGGGCCTTAAAGATGAGGGTTTGACTCCTTTGTCCCTGCTGCCCCCAGGCCTGTGAAGCTGCTGGAGCAAATCTCTTGCTGCTCTTCCAACCCACCAGGGTTCCGGTGGCTCGCCTGGGCCTTGGGGAAAGCTTGTCCCAGGGAAGGATCCTTCGCTAGGGCGAGGAATAAAACCCAGATTCTCATTTGCACCCCGCAAGTGGCATTCACCCCAGGGCATGGGAGCCAGAGGGGAGACATTCTAGTGGGGCTGGGGACCTCTTACAGTTGTGGTCACACACAAGGCAAGTGAGAAGCAAAAACAAAACAAACCCACCTCGCTGACCTAGTTGTTGGCTGACAAGTGAGAAGAAAAGTGCCCCAAGTTGGATTCCAATTCAAGTGCTGAGTTTGCAGTGTTGGCAAACCTCCCCCCCCCCCCGATACAGATGTGCCCCCCCCCCCCCCGGTCCCCTGAGTTCAGCAGTAGACAGACACCTGAACGGCGGGGGGGGGGGGGACTGCAGTGCTCCAGCTGGCCACACAAGCTCAGCTCTGCCCCAGGGCACTGCCAGTCAGTGACAGGAGCAAGAACTGCTCCCCAGCTCCTGCAGCAGAACATACGCGACCAGCGCTAACATCCCTGCTAGCCATGCTCCGCGAACACATCCCCCTGCAAGTCCGTGCAGTGAGACAGCCCACGCCACTGATAGGGCAGCTGGGGACGGGGGATGTGCAGAGACAGCGCTTGTGCTTCACCCCACGGGGGGGCGGGACACCCGGACTTGGGGTTTCCCCCTGCAGCAGGGCCAGCTGCTGCTCGTGTACCAGCCCCGTGGGGCGGGGGGTGCTGAAGCTCCGAGACTTGCCATGGGGCTGGAGCATGAGCACTGGCTCAGCCTGCTGTGTGTGGAAGCCCCGAGCCTCGCTGCAGGCTGGATCCAAGTAAGCCGGGGGCTGGATCGTCTCACGGGCTGTAGGGTCCCCACCTCTGTTCTAGTCACATCACCTAATGCCTTGCTGAAGGATGCTCAGACACTGTGGGGATGGGCCCTGCCCCTGCCCCCACCCCTGGCACTCCAACCAGCCTAACCTCTGTTCTGTTGTTTCACAAGGTCACAGTGAAAGTGAACAGCGGGGCTGGGGAGCTCTCCACATCGGTGGCCCGCCCGTCACTCTGCGATCGCCAGTGGCACCACCTCGTGGGTGAGATGGCAACTTAGTAACCAGCCACAAACGGCTGTTGGGAGGATTTTCCATCACGCCAGGGGGCTGCAGGGGGCTGGGATTTCCCTCCTGCAGGGGTGCTGTGGTCAAGGCCGCTTGCGTAGCTGGGAGGAGCTCAGTGCTCAGAACGCTTGGCTGCTCCCTCTCTTAGGAAACCAGGGGCTTTTTTTAGGCCTCTGACAACCCATTCTCCTTCACTCGTGCCCTTTGTGTGGGGATCTCAAAGCACCCCGCAAACGTTAATTACAGCTGTCACTGGGAGGGAGGGATTCATTATTTGCTATTATTATCTCCGTTTAACAGATGGGGAAAGAGTGAGTCACAGTGAGTTCAGCGCTTTGCATGGCACAGAACACATAATAACAGACTTGAGTAAAGCACAACCAGGTGTTCGGACTCCCAGCTCCCTGCTCTAACCACTAGCTACGCTGCCTGCCTTAGCAGTTAGCACCATACACCTTCTCTGCTGGTAGAGACAGTTGCATGTAAACTGAGTCTCTGAATGCTGTCGTGAGACCCTCTGGCTGTGGTTTTCAGAGAGGCTCAGATCTGGGGCCAGATTTCCAGGGAGCTCTGCTCCTCTTTAGCACTGCACTGAGTTCGGCGTGTGTTGGGGGGAGGTACAAGGAGCTGAGCACCTCGGAAAATCTGGCCCCATGTCTGTGTCTCAGTAGTTGGGGAGTGAGGCCCCCCCCACAGCCCAGCTTCCTCTCCCACAACCATGTTGGTTCTGCAGTCGCACTCAGAACACTCCTGGAGCAGCTCTGCTCGGTGCCACCCTTCTGCCTAGCAGCGCACCCGAGTGGAAGATTTATGCCACGTGTCTTGAGTCCCAGCACTGCTCTGGAGCTGCGACTCTCTCATGGAGATAGGCCACTCGTGCTGACCCACCCCATATCCTGCAGGGTAGGGGCAGCCTTGCTCTTGGCTGTGCCTTCCAGTCAGTCTCACCACCTCTGTGGCTGTAGTTGTTAAGAGAGCCGGTTGGAGCATTTTTTGTGGTTGGAATATGCAGCTTGGCTGGAACGGATGTGTTTTGTGTGTTGATTTCAGTGATATTTTTGATGGGAAGAGTCCTGGGGGGGATTCCCTCCCCCTCCAGGTGGGAGGGGCTCCTGAATCAAAACCTGCCCCATGTGAGCCAAAACCACATCTTTTGGCCAATGTTCCCTCTAATTTTTTTCCATCTGTGTGCAGAATAAATTTTGCTTTGTGCAGATGTGCACCACCAGTAGAAACACCTGCTGCCAGCTGAGGGTGCTCTGCTAATCGGTGGGTGGCATTCGAATCGCTCCTGGATGCCTGCCCAAGTGCTCAGCATACAGGGAACGCTTCTTTGGGCACAATTCTGTGTCGCCAAATCATTTGATAGGTTCTGGTTTCATTCCATGGCGGAACAGAAGTGCATTTCAAAGCTGCTGTCTTGTAGCCAGCTCTGATATGGGGTTACTGGCACTGACTTTGCGGGTTTTTTTTCCTCAGTCATCAAAGATAAAAACATGATCCAGTTGGCTGTGGATAGAGAGAGAAACTCCACAGTGGTACCCAGCCAGACTCATTCAGCAGACACCAGAGACACTCTCCATCTGGGAGGTGTGCCAGGTGAGTCCATGCCAGGAGAGCTCCTGCTGTCAGATCTTGGTCCCAGAATTTCTCTGTGCCCAGGGGCATGCGCTGTGTTCCTGCCATCGCCACGGGGCTGGGCTGCCCCTCACTGCGATGCACTTTGTCTGACAAACTCAAATGAGCTCCCAAAAAACATGGCTGGTCCTCATAGAGTGCTTGACCTCCAGAGCTACTAACCACTTAAGAGCTCAGCGTGGGAAGAAATGATTGTGTCTAGCTGCTCCATCCCCACCTGTCAGGCTGCAGGGGTGTATCTGGAGTCCCCCTCTCCCCTGGTGGTATTTTGCAGGGTGGGTATGGGCCAGAGATTGCTACCCATAAAGCTACGGACAGCCTCAGGATCAGAGCGGGGCCCCTGCATGGCCCCCCGCCCCTCCAGCTGCTCTGGCTGCAGTCAGACACGGCCCTTATTGCTCAGAACTTCCTGGGAGGAGGCATTCTGCTGGAGTCTGGGAAACCGCCTCTCTTGACAGCTGTGGTTAGTTGGCCCCAAAAGAAGCCAGTTAGGCTGTGCAGGTCTACCCCAGCAGCACTCGGGTGACACGGACATACAGTGACCCAGCACATCCCCTAAATAGATTCTACCTTCAGGACTCCTGTGATGTCCCCTGCCAGGCCCAGCAGCCTGTGCGGGGGCAGGGGGATGCCACTCACCTCAGCAGGCGGGAGTCTGGGCCCAGATATTGTACTCATTCTGCCTTGCTGCAGAGTTAGTCCTTTTGCTGGCCAAGGTTTGTTCGGAGGCCAAAACGGGCCTATGCCCTGCAGCTCCTTCCTTTCTGCTTTGCACTGCAGCGAGGCAAAGCTGATCATAAAGACCCAGTCTCTATGGCCCCCACACCCTGAAGAAGGCATACTCTCTCCCCATGAGAGAGCAGAACCAGGCACCTTGGCATCTTGTGTCAGAAGCACTGCCCACTTGCCACTGTCTGAGCCTAGAGCCTCTCCCTGCTCTTGCTAACCAGCGCCCTCTGTGTGTCTCTCTGCAGGAACTGCCATGCTGGGGGCTGCTTTGCCATCCCTGATGACTCATCTCCCCACTTACATGGGCTGCATAAGGAATCTCATGATAAACCAGAACCGCGTTGACCTGACGCAAGCTGGGACTGTGGGGGGCTCAGTTGGCCTTACGGGCTGCCCTGTGATTTAAATAGTTTACGTTCATGTAAAACCTGAACTATGAAAAGCTGCACTACCCGTCAGGTGCCTTGCTGGGGGCTAGGCACTGAGTCGACCATCTCTTGTAGCCTTGATTAAAGCCACCACATATGTGTGCTCCTGCAGCTGCAGTGCAGCCATGTGGCTCCAAACCCAAAGAGGGGCTGAGCCTGCTGCTCCAGTTTCTTAACACCTTTTTCTCTTAAATTGATTTATTAGTGCCCCCTAAGGACATAGCTCTCCCTACACCCCCATCCTTAGTATGTACGTGTTGGGTCCCTCACTGGACCCATAGGCAACAATCCAATCAGCAGGGATTGGTTTATTGTCTTATATAGACACAATGAATCAACTGCCAAGTGTGCTCCTGCCAATTCAGTACTTGACCAAAATGCGAAGAGTAGGTGGAGTTGAGGGGAGAGTATCAGCTGTTGACTTCACTGCGGTGTGTGGACATGAATTCAGCCATGTTATTCATGCAGCTGAAGTTGCATAACTTAAGCCAACAGGTCATGGTAATATAGACAAGGCCTTAGAAACAATAACCTGTGGCTTTTGCTTATAAGGAGAGTTACAGCACATGTACCTCAAACTGAACTTCCACCCTCTTCACCTGACACTTGAGGTGCTTCTCTGCTATGGACTGGAGAGTTGCTACTAACTGTTGAGGAGGAAGAACAGCCTTTGCTAACCCTGTCTGTGGGGCATTGGCCTACTATTGCTACTGGTATTGAGGCCTTTGGGCTCTGCTTCTAGCAAACCACCCCCCCTGAAAGTACAGCAGCTTGTGTTACCAACTTCAAATGCAGAGAGAGCAATACAAAGGCATTACCCCTCCCTCTTGTTAAATAATGTGTAAAGCTTGCTGGGGAGAGAAGTATGGTAAAGCTAAACCTGGTCAGTGTTAAACACAGTCACACAGAGTGTTTACTTGGGCTTTGAGCTGTGAGCCTTATAATCTTTCCACTAGAGGATGAGAATCATATGGTGCCCAAAGCTTAAGGGAAGAATTGAGATTTGTATGTACAGAGCCTGTGAGCTACCTTCCACCCTGCCTGCTGTGGCCTTGATCTTGCCATGTACTGACAACATGTGGATGAGCTGCTAGCTCTCAAATCCCTCTGCCTTCTATAGGCTTGGAGGGCACCCAGCTCCTCCCCCACCCCAGCCAAAACATACAGTGCCTCTCCATCTGCTGCCTTGGGAGGGGGCAGCACTGCAGCCCCGGTGGTCTTCACAAGGCCCACCGGCTAAGCTTAATAGGGCCACCTAGGGCACCTGAGGGGGCTTAAGGCCATGTTAAGCTGAGGCATGATCTTAGCATGGCATAGAGACCAAAATAACTGCATGTTCAGTACTCTCCCTTCCTCCTGCATATTTTCCTACTGAGTTTAACAATGGCAGGGTTTACTTTTGATTGATGTGTTTGAATCTTATTACTTGGCATGCTATAGCTCAGGAATTCTGCTTCAGAATTGGTTCATCTTTGCAAGCAATTGTCCTTTAAGGTGAGATGGGGTCAGCCCCACATGTGTGGAATAAAATTTTATGTGCACAAAGGAATGTTTGAATGTGCACCACTAAGCAAAACAAAAATCCTAGCTGTGGGCACTCTGTTAATCAGCTGGTGCCATTTGAATCTGTCCTGAGCAAGCTGCACAAATGCACAGTATCAGGGAACACTGATGAGAAGCTTCCCCGCTTTTTTTTGGGGGGGGGGGCCCCCCACAGTGAAGATGATGCTTGAGTGGGTACCTGCACCTTTTTAGAAGAACAGGCAGGCTTGTGTGGAAGGGAACAGAGGGTGGCTGCACATCTGAAAGCAGCGGTTTAGGAGGAAATGCAGTGAGGATGAACACTATGATTTAGCTGGTATCAGATTCCACAGAGCTTGACCTTACAAAAATTACATGGAAAGAAGCTAGCAAGGCAAGCGCAAAGCTACCCCACTGAATGACATGCTTGAGCAGCCACATGAGAGGGCACTTTTCTGAGCTTAGGTGACAGAAAGCCCTCAGCTTCTGTTTCAACATCCCAGCCCAATCTGTGTGTTTTACAGTCACAGTATGCCAGCTGGTGGTTCTGAATTAAATAAGCTATGTTGCCTGGATGATGTGGATTAGCCAAGAAAATGTAACCCCTTCCAGAGTTAACAAAAGTCAATCTAAAAAGACGACACACAAATCACTCAAGACATGTTGCTCAGGCCCATTCCATACCCTGCCTTCTGGCCCTCTGTCAGCATTAGCCAGCACAAAGAAGCAAATACCACTGAGGGAAAAAAACATCTTGGCAACTAGGTAAGTCTGTGCCTAGGCTGGAATGGACCTGAGTAAACATGAAGAAAAATTTTTATTCTGAACCACTTTAAATATCCCTTAACCAAATTTGGTTCACCCTGCGTGGTAGAATGAGGTAAACATGCTGCTGAAACAACTCAAAGGTAGCTCAGACAGGGTAGCCCAGGCCAAACAACTGTTACAGAAAGGTTAACTGGGATTTTTTTTCCTTTGAGTGCTTGCTTATGTCCATTCCCCTGCACAGCACACACTCTTGGGTTACTAGGGACTTAAGCATTTCAGTTGAGGGTGAGACAGCACACCATCTCCCACCTGGTTACACACATTGCCTTTAAAGCAGCAATAGTTTGCCTTAGCAGGCTGCAATAGATGGAGAGTGTGATTGGGATTTCAGGAGGAAAAACCCAACTCACACATTAAAGCAAGCCAAAAGGCAGATTTCAGAACCTTCTGTTTTTGGGGGGAGGGACACCATGGATATGATCCCTAGAAGCTTTTAACCTTGCCCACTCTTGCATCTCTTCCTGAACTACATTGCTTCTTCATACAACTGGGCATGTAACAAACAGCTGCAGATGATGTGTTTAAGAAAAAAAAACTGTCACATCACTATGCCTTCTCAAAGACTTTACTTTTCACAAATGGTAGCTTTACTTCTTGCTTTCATTTAAAAATAAACCCATATCTCCCAAGCCACCTATAGTTCACCTACTGTCATATTTGTGTGTATATAGCTAGTCACATGGGGACAAAAACAAAATCTTGCTTCTAAAATGGATTTATAACTTATCAATATGATTTTTACAAGGGGGTAAATATTGTAAAATGGGCTTTTAACATGTCTTGTTTTTATCATCTTTCCACAAATAATTGACCCATTTTTAAATAGTATTAAAGATGGTCTTTGTAAATCACTGGTACATATTTTTAAGTCAAATAAAATTTTATGTTATCTACTCTGTCTGAAAAGCAAGGATGGCATTTATGCAGCAGCTGGAAAGGAAGGGACAGGGTTTATGCAATAGGACTACCTCTTGAAATATCTATCCTGAATCTTAACAGCAAGCCCATTATCTCAAAATATAATGGGCTGGCTATTCCAACATTCCTGTGAACCTCATTCCACAAGGAGTAAGGGACATTTTGGAAGAGCAGGTTATTTTCAATTACAAAATAAGCTAGAAATAAGATTGGTCAAAGTAAGATATGCAATTTGCGTAGCTCAAATTGCATATCTTACTTTGACCTATAGTGCAGTGTACACACACACCCTTGGAGAATAAATCCACTGAGTTGCATTCATGTAGAAGGAAGTGATCACTGTGGCCTTTGTATGAGTCTTATGCTAGCAGTCTCCAGCTTGGATCCTGCATACAGTTATTTTCTAAGAGGTTACTTACCTGTACTTCCTATACCACGTGTGTCTGAAAAACTAAAGCTGATAGGACACTCTCTCTCTCTCATATATAGTATTCTCAATGTACAGTCTCCAGTCATGAAAACAGTCATCTAATAAATTAAAAGCACAGTAAAATAAGATAGCATGTGCTTTTAGAATTCATGGCCAGGCACCAGAGTTAGAGCATGTAAGGGTTTGACTCTTAAGGCACAGCCCTAAAAGAGCAGAGAACAATAACGTGCACATGGCCTAAGCCAACTTTTTGATAGGAATCATTTAAGAACAGCTTACTGGTTTCCTACACTTGAAGGCTGTGCTGGTTTAGAAAGGAAGTGAAGGCAGCTGTTTAATAAAAAGGAGAAAATAAGAGATGCCAAAGGACCCAAGGAGAAGTTGTGGCCAGCTGAGGTAAGGGCAATAATGAGTTTAGGGTGTTTAAAAAAAAAAAAACAAACAAAAAAAACAAGCCACCAACATGACAGTGGTACTAAGCTACTGGAAGATGGAAATGGTAGAATTGTCAATGGACAAGGCAGAAATATTTGAAAACTACTATATTTGTGGAAAAAGACAGTTTCATCATATAGTTAACTTTTTCCACTTACTCCTGTAGCTAGGATGTTAGACAAAAGTTGTTGAAATTAACATTAAGTCATCAGGTCTAGCTAACTTTCACCTAAACATTTTAAAGGCTGGTAGGAGATCACTTGACCATTAAACAGATTTATTTTTACAGTAAATCTTGAAGCAAGTCCCAGATGACTAAATGGGGGGGAAAAAAAAGTCATTAATCAGGCTGTCAAAACAGTTTTTTGCCTAAATATTTTCCTGTCAGCCTAACATTAGCTAATACAGGACTAGAGTTTACCACTTGCCTTGGATTCAAAATTAAATGCAAATCAACCTGAGTGAAAGGAAAAAAAAAATGGATCTTTTCAAACTAAAAACTTCTGTAAGACATCTGAGTTGGTGCAGCATGACATTGTAATAACTAGAAAATAAAATTAAGGTGACATTAAAATTGTCTGAAAGGGACTCAAACAGGAGTCACACAGGGATTAGTTCTTGTCCCTCCTATTAAACCTCTTTATCCATGATCTAGAAGAAAGCAATCATTCAGTTTGCAGATTATACAAAAATTCCAGGAGTGGCAAATGAGAACAAGTCACTGATTCAAAGCCACTGGATTGCTTGGTAACGGAGTACAAATGTATGCATCTGGAATCAAAGTAGGTAGCCATGCTTATGCAGTGCAGGAGACACTCCTGAGAAGCAGGTGGGAAGGGAAGGCACAGTGGATAAACAGACTCCCAGTGTAATGTGGTGGGTCAAGAGAGAGCTAGTGTGCTCCTGGGATGTATAAACAGGAATCTCAAGAGTACAGGAGAGGTTATGTTACTGTTACATTTGGCAGTGGTTCAGTTACTATTTCAATAGTGTCCAGGTCTGGTGCTTATGCTTGAAAGATTTAAAATAATCCTAGCTCTTCTCAGAACTCTCCCCCATTTAAGGATTAATAATTGCCCTATAGAAATAGGCTGAAGAAGCACCACCTATTTATCTTTAATCAAATCAACCCTTAATCTTTGCTTAGTCTAAATACTTCTGCAGGGAGCAACTACTTAGTAATGGGCTCTTCAGTCCAACAGAGAAAGGTATAACATGATTAGCAGTTCACTCTATTCTCAACAAATTCAGGCTGATGAATTGAACAATAGTTTACCAGAAGTCATGATGGATTCTCCATCTCTCACTTTTTAATCAAGATTTGATATTCATCCCTCTGTTCCCGTCCCCCAAAAGTCTTACAGATCTTTTTTGGGGAAGTTCTCTGGCCTATGCAGTACAGATCAGACTAGATCAGTGTTTCCCAAATGGTGTTCTGCGAAGTGAAAATAAGGGTTCCACAAGAAAATTCCACTACAGTAACATTTAATATTTATGATTTTTGCTTTTAAATATGTGCAAATGAACTAAATGTTGATCTCATGACCTTGTTTAGAATTTGTTTATTATCCTTATTTGTGGTCTACTTTTTCAGCTCCATATATTAGACTGTTATTAGGGGTTCTGCAAAATTCTTTTGAGTTTAAAAGGGTTCCATGGCCAAATAAAATTGGCAAACACTGGGACTAAATAATGAGCATCTTCTCTTCTGGCCTTTGAAAGTTGGGACTCCTGGCAGCTGCTGTAATATTGACCATGCTTGCTGTAGCCATGAGTCCACTTTTTTTTTAAAAAACACACCATGGAATATGTGCAAGATATAAGTGGGCATCACAATGTGTCTTTGAAGATTCCCCTCCTAAAGCCATATTCAAAACTTTACTTAAAAGCAAACAGCTATATTTACCACTGGCTTTGGATGAAGAGCCAGAAGCCAGCAAGCATATCAGCTGAATCACTAGCTAACAGACTACTTAATGCTCCAAGACCTCAGTGACTTGGCAGATAAAAATCCTTTATTTGTAGATTCAGCATAAGGATAAGAAGACGTTAGCAAATAATCCTACTGAAGTTGCTTAAGTTAATGTCTAGGACTATTCATAAAGGGAGCACTTAACTTAATCTAAACTCATATCTTCCTCTTCATCTTTCTTGTCCTTTGATTCTCCATCCTTTTGATCTGACTTGACATTGTTCTGCATTGCTTTGGCAAATGCTTCTACATCTGAAAAATTATGGATATTAGATTAGTTTTGCACCAAGGACAAGATGCATAATCATAAGTTAACTGAAGTTTCAAACAGTTCATTTAGCAGAGGGAACACTGTTGAAAGTTTGCTTGTATGTTTAGGGTTAACATTAGTGCAACCAACGGAACTTTACTGAGCTTGATACTTTGTCTACACACACACAGATCATCTTAATAGATTTGCCATCCCAACGTTTTCAGGCTTGTCAGAGCTGGCAACAGACACTTCCACTGTCTTTGGTTACTTAATTTACTGCAGTAGTGTGTTAATTTAACTATTCCATTACAAAAAACAGCAGCTGAGTGACTGCAACAGGAAATCTATGTCTAGTTCCTGTCACTGCAGCTATGTTTGCCAGCAATGAGTATGCAAATCAGGTGGATTAGCATATCACTGTGCATTATTTGCATAATTTATGCAAATAGGCATGATACGCTAATCAGCACCTCATTTGCATACTCACTGCCAGCAAAACCAGCAGTGTAGACAGCCTGCAAGCTCTGCTGCATTTGGGTATTGCACATACTTCAAAGAGCTCCCCAGAAAAGTGACTTTAGCATTTCAGTCAAAAAAGCAGCTTCAAAGCAACTTAGCCATCACCTCAAAAGAGACTGAATACACATACTTAAATGTTTAGACTGTGTGTCATGAAGTGGAGTTTAGTAATTTTATTTACTAATTAAGTTTTCAGAAGAGCCCAAAAGCTCTTAATCCCCTTGACTTTCAATGAATTTAGGCATTTGAGTGATTTTTAAAAATCTTTCCCAGCATCTATTCCCATGATTGAATATGGTGTCAATCTGTCATTAACTACAGGGCAACAATGCTGTAAATCCATGCTCTTTCAATAGAAAATATAAAAAACACTTACCACCTTTATTTGCTGCATCTACTGCCTCAGCTGGTAAGCCAAACTGACTCATTAGTGGACCAAGTTGTCCGGAAGCTAACGCAGCACTGAACATGCTCAATGCCTGTGAATTAGAGTCAATACCAAATAAAACTTGCATTTTGTTTCTGCAGTATTTGAATATATTACTCTTCACCTTGGTTTTGACATAGAAATGTTATGATACAATGTGCTGATGTAACACCAAGGGTTGGAACTGAACCTGGAACCTCTAGAGCTTAGTCCACAAGCCTCTACAGCTTGGAGCTGAAAGCCAGCTGGCTCTCAGCTACAGCTGTAAAGCCCACTCATTCTCTAAGTGGACTAAGGGGAGTGAGCCAGACCCAGAAGGTACATGGATTACACTGACCACATCAGATCTAAGCCACTCAAATAAAATTAACCTCCCATGGACCAGGCTTTCAAAAGTCACTCCTCAGGCTACTGGTTTTTGGTGTACTGCACGTTTCCCTGTAAGGCATAGTCTGCACACACAGGCTACGTCTACACTGGCAGCTTCTTGTGCAAGAACTGTTTTGCGGAAGAGTTCTTGCACAAGAAGTCTTCCACAAGAGCGTGTCTACACTGCCATGTGCTTTTGCGCAAGAGTGTCTGGCAGTGTGGACACTCTTGTGCAAGAAAGCTCTGATGGCCATTTTAGCCATAGGGGCTTCTTGCGCAAGAAATTCATGTTGCCTGTCTACACTGCCCTCTTGCGCAAGAGCTCTTTAATTTAATTGCGCAAGAACGCGCGTGTAGTGTAGACACCCGGCAAGTTTTTGCGCAAGAAGCTGCCAGTGTAGACGTAGCCACAGGGTATTAATTTAAACCAATTTAGCTAAAGCACAGAATGTGGGTACTGACTTTCAAATCAAATTTGAACAGTGCTCTAAATCAGGTTTAAAATTATATTAAAAGTGTATCCACACAAGGGCTTGTAGCAAAAAATTGATTTGTTAAATTGGTGCAACTTGTGTTTTTGGGCACGCTCACAGAGGAAGACTGCAATAAGCAAATCCCTCTTCCCTACCAATTTAAACTTCAAATTACTGGACATGTTAGACAACCTCCTTAAAGCTACCAGCCCACCTATCTAAGGATGTCCTGAGATTGCAGTCAAACTCTGTTTGAAAGTTTTCATTACAAAGAGATGGGGGAACCCCAGACCAAGGATCAAAGGGTCTTTAGACTTTATGTGGGATTAAGTCACTGGCATGGAAAAGTAAGCTCTTGGTATTTATGAGCATCCAATAGGGAAAAAGCACACAGACAAAATACTTGAGACTTGTGTAACTATTTTATGCACAAAACATTATGAGGGGGCGGGGGAGCATGGAGAATTTGATCCTAACTGCCATAAAAGCTAACAGATGCTCAACTGCTTATTAGCTACATGAAGCCCAGGAAACTGAAGTATGCCCAGTCTACACTGAAAAGATGTCAACTTATGTGTGTGAAAGATTCACACCCTTGAGTAGCAGTTACACTGACCTAACCCCCGAGCATACATAGCACTAGGTCAACAGAAGAATATGTCATTGTGGCATCTACCTGCTGGAACTGGGGAGATGTCAGAGTGTTCTGAATCTCTTCTGCTGTCTGCGGCAGCGATTCCCCAGATGGAAGATAAGGCAGCAACCGCTCTTGAACTTCAGCATTTGCCAAAATGGGAGCCATGATCTCAGGAGTCAGAACACTGGCCAAGTCAACTAGGATAGAAAAAAGCACAGTGGTTTACTTTAACTAGAGCCACTAGTATTCACTTCAGCCACTAGGGATATGAACGTGTAGCCGAGTACATAGTTAACTGATGAGCTAACCCTCTCGGTTACATACAGCCCCCTCCTCTCTGCTGCCTCTGATACAGAGGCAGTGGGGAAGGAGCGGGAGAGAGGGAGGCGGGAGCCAGTGAGTGTGGATAGCCAACTTGAAAGAGACAGCAGTATCTTTGCTGGGGGGGGGGGGGGAGGGCGGGCGGGGGAGGCACATGGGAGCAGGTACATGCAGGGAGCCCAGGGGCAGCAGCATGGGGGGGAGGGGGAGGGGGGAGCTGGTATGCACTGAACTGCCTGCCTTACCCACCCCCCGCTGCCTCTCACAGAGGCAACAGCGTGGGGGGAGAGGAGGAGAAGCAGAAGCCCCACCCTGCATGTAAACACGTACCTGGGTGCACATTTACATAAATAAATGCATCTTAACATCCCTAGTGAATGACGACACATAACACTCCACTTTGGGCATGTAACATTCTTTGGGGCAGTCACAAGTTCATCATTCATCCAAAGTAAGTTAGAGTTCAACAGAAAGGCTTTCAAACCAATTTGAAATTGTACAGGACAATAAAACAGCTTTAAGGCACATAGGCATCCAACAGCTGTCTGGTCAGAGTGCTGTTACCTTGCTGTCCTGCTGCTCCAGATGGCACATTCATAGTAGCTAAAATGTTCTGAAGATCACTCAGCTGAATAGGCTGAGTTGGGCTTGTCGCTGTGCTGGTTCCATTGCCCGAACTTGGTGCAGGGCTGGGACTGGCTGCAGTTGCAGCCGCAGGAGCAGATGGAGCTGGTGTTACACGTGTAGAGGAAGTAGTGGATGATGGGGTTACGGCAGCTGACTGGCTGCGAGAACTACAAGTGTAATTCATATAATTAAATGGAGAAGCAGTTACTTAGCACTTTAATGATCAGTTTCCATCCAACTTTGGGCATGTGTGCTCACAGAGGGGCTATTTTAAAGAGGCAAGAAAGTCTATTTCCCACAGTTCTATTCACTAGACCCCAGTTCTCCACAGTTCAGTGGAACAATCATTTACCTTGATGATGAGCTGTTGGTTGGGGGTCCCCCACTTCCTAGTAAGCTAGCCAGGCCAGGTCCTGTCAGTGCACCAAGCCCACCTTTTGTAAACAATGAAAAGGCATTTAGAAACTATTGTATGTTCTTTCCCTTTATAAAAATAAAGCCAGTTCTTCAGATTTGGCTCAACTGCACTTCTAGACAGTAAAAACAATGTTGCCTGGAAGAGAGGTCATTTACACACCTCCAGTCACACTTGCTAAAATAATAGGGGTGGGGGGAGAAGAAGATGTGGAATAAAAAGCTATTCCCCTTTATGAAAATACAGGTATTTTTTATTCTCTAATTTTAAACCCTTATTAGAATAATCCCTGTCCAAGAGATGGCTGTGCTCATTAAACTGTTCAACTCTGCTCATTAAACTGTTCAACTCCTAAGTATATTAAAAAGATAATGTGGCCTTGGTTTGTACAATACAAACAAAATCCTCTCACCCAGAAAACCCCCCCCCCCCAATCAAAAAAAAAAAAAAAAAAAAAAGAGTTTGCATCCCTTCAGTTTTAAGTCTAGTGCAGGAATGCAGCATTGGACAGGCAGTTCTGTGTTCACACACTCTATAGGCAGAGCAAATCAAGTAGGATGGTCCACTGCTTCCAGTAAAATACTTCACAGGAAACACAGCATGGCATTAATGTATGGCAAAAGGCCAATATAGTGATGAGGTAAGTGTCTTGTACACAGACTTTAAAAATCAAAGAATCCTCCACCCTGTTCCTAGTCATAGCTTCTAAAATGGCAGCAAGAACAAGCTACACAGAGTTAGAGGGTGGTTTAAAAAAAAAAAAAAAAATGCATTTAGTGATTTCTCCTTTTGACTTTTCTCTTAAGCCACGTGATGGCCACTAGCTCCATTTATTACATATTCCACTTGCTGCTGCTTCTTATTCCAAGTCTAATTTCTGTGACTTTCCCACATGAAAAATCCACATTCAGTTATCCAGTCTTTTGAAAACAGACAATCTGAAGACCTTGAGAGGAGAGCTATTACCCCATTAGCATATTCGTGATGGATTGAAGCTACAGTGGGAAAACATAGGAATGAGCAAGAAACAAGCCATTTGTTTCACTGCTCTTCTGTCCCCTCCTTTCTGCAGTGTTCCCCCAGCAGTAGTGGCTCATGCTGCCTTCTCCAATAGCACATTTTCTCCACTGTTCCTTAATCATACCACTTTCACAGTAGGAGCAAGACAGAAACTACAAGGCTAGTGTCACTTTTTAACTATGCTGCAGTAATTCATGTGGGGAAGCTCATGTATGAGCAGTAATGAAAGGACTCTGAAGGAGAGGGGTGCGAACCAGATGAGACACAGATGCCATCCAAGGTTTGCCACTCCCAATCCTAGCAAGGCCCCAAGAACAGTACAAAGATGGCATGATCAGCATCTACAAAAAGAAGCACCTTGTCTGACTGATCAGCAAGTTAACTGATCACTAAGGGAATGTGCACCTTGAATAATCTTAAGCTGCCCTATGGCTAAATAAAAGCAAGTGAGATACAGGAGACCCTCACAATTTGTGGTTCTGCATATTTACGAGTCTCCTGTCTTATCTACCAAGAATGGCGAGGGTTTCCTGTATGTATCACTGTCAAGTTTAAGGAGAGGAAGTAATTAGGAAATTCAAATCAACCACTGCCCTCAAAAATATGCAGAATGTTCTCCTCCAACTCCCTTCTTGGAAGGTAGTCTTCTGCTCGGTAGCCATCTTCCTTCTCCCTTCAATCCCAGAATACTAGATTTGTGGGGGGAAGGCAGCACATGATCAACATGTGCCAAGTTGAACTGCTGGTCGTTCCTTTTTTCCCCAGTTTTGTTTCCCTATCTATTATGTTGTCTTTCAGGAAGGGACTTTCCTTCTCACATGAAGTACCATTGAAAAAAAATCAATAGTAGTGGAAGAAAACAAGTGAGTATAAAGGTAACATTTAACCCAGGAGGAAACACACCATTGTGGCATAAAGATATGAAAGCATTTTACCAAGTCCTCCTAAGCCCGTTGGTCCGATCAGCTGCATAAGCTGGTTATGACTCATATTTCCAAGAAGGCTTTGCAAGCCACCCTCACCTAAAGGGAAAAAAAAATTCACATTTTTCATAAAACTGGCTCAAGCAGCAGGAGATTGACATTTTTCAAGGAAAAACCATTTCAAGTGTTTACTATTTTAAGATGCTCAAAAAAGTGCAGCTTAGCTTTAGAAAAGGGAGGATTCCAGAAAATTTAAACACATACAACCAGCAGGGGTTTCTTCTAGCAGACTCATTTGTCAGCCTGCTCTTTCTTATGACAGCAACACAATTTATTTTGCTAAAGGTGTGTCTGCATTTCTAGTATAATGCTTCTCCCCAGGTCACCCTCCAAAAAAATCAGCAGGGATTTGTTCCTAGAAAATGGTGAAGTATATAAAAAAAAAAATCTTTCAAGCTGAAAGGAAGCAGAGAACAGACTGTACCTCCTAGTGCTGAGAGCTCATGGCCTCCACTTCCACTCCCACTTAAAGCACCAGGCATTGGTGGATTGTTGAGATACTCATTCACTTTTCGGCAGTGCTCCTCATCTTTATCAGTCTTCGGTTCCTGTAAGAGAGAGAGTTGTTCTTAAGCCTCTAAACATCTTCATTAGAGATTAGAAGAAGTTGGATAATTCTTTAAAGTGCAGTCTCCCATCTATCCCCTCCTTGAGTCACACACACACACGGAATTCCTTTGTTTCAAATCACGTTATCATTCATTTGCCACAAACCTGCATCCAGAAGAAAAGTCGCTTTGATCCTGCCTTGAACTTCAACACATACACACGACCTGTAGTACACTGAGGTACCCTCTTAAATTCACAGTCATCAGGGAAAATAATCAAGTCCTGGAAAATAGAGACATTAACAAGGATAAATAGAGATTTAGGAAATATTCTAATACTTCTTTGCTTACTCCTGACACAAACATCTCTCTATGCCTTCTTCCACACTGCCCCTTACACCAGATACGTACTTCCAAAGCCTATTTGAAAAGCCAACACCTGTCTTATACAAGTTTCTCCTTAAAGACTTTCACTGAGGATCACGGTACAGGATACAAAAGAGCCATTACAAAATTAAAATAGAAACAATGAAGTTATACTCACATCTTCAACATTGCCAGAAGTCCTGTCCTTCCAACAGAAGTGAATGAGGGAGTCATCAGTTTGCTGGATATAAACAAGGCCTTTTCGTTTATCTGGAGTTACAGTACTGCCTTTCAGAGACATCTTTCCTGCCCGAAATTCCACCAAATATTTACTGGATGAGCCACGAGAGCCTGGCACTAGGCTGGGAAACAATGCCCCTGAAGACATCCTGAAAAGAGACAATGGTCTAGAAATATTACTATATCAATTGTTTTTCTCTGCTGCAAAGATATCACATAAACCTGAACCAATAACTAACTTCACAAGAGAAAGCTGTCCACTATTTGCAATGCACTATCAAAGAGCTGAAGTGCTAACGAAGCCATAGCAATTATATGGAAAAGGCTCCAATGTTCCCCACTCCATTACTCTATTGTCACTGATCCATTAACTTATTAAAAATGAAAATGGCTTATTCCTGAAACTCATTCTTTGATCCTGAGAAGTATGACACAGGCCAGACCAATTCTGTGTGCTTCAGAACACTACTGTAAATGACCCTCTCTTTCAAATATCTCTTAAAATCTCTATCACTGTAGTATTCCAGCTAGTAATTTGCACAAAGGCTAATACCTACAATAGCTATCATGACAAAAAGTTTTTATAACCAGAACATTGTGTTTTTTGAAACAGCCTCACATAGGTGCAGCGTATTCCAAAGTAACTATGTCAATGTGTAGTCGACTACATGATTAACCGATAATCCTACTGTATCAGAGGCAGTAAAGGGGGGGAAGGGTAGGAGCTGGTGCCTGTGGAGAGCTAGCTTAAAAGCCAGCTCCCCATGAGTACCAGATTCACCTACCAGCCCCATCCCAGGGACTACTGAATAGTCATGTAACCAACAACATTGTGTGTGGTTACACAACTATTCATTAATACTATCTCCAACATCCCTATTCCACAGTACTGCTTGATGTAGCCTAAGAAACTACTCAGAATATTTAGAGACGTTAACAATTAGACTAAGATAAACCCTCAGAAGACCTTGTCACACAAGCTTTGCATTTGCTTCTGAAAAGCAGGTGCCATTGTTTGAACCAAGCTTAAGTGCAACTAACATTTGAACAAAAAATTGCACATCTTCAACATACTTTAAAATATTCTTGTACCAGTCACATAAGAAACTATACACAGAGGTGGCGGTTTTAGACAGTTTCAGCAAAAACAGGGAGATTCTTTCATGTTATGGTTCTAACGAAGTGAACTACAGCCCACAAAAAGCTTATGCCCTAATAAATTTGTTAGTCTTTAAGGTTCCATAGGACTCCTTTCCTTGTTTATACACAAAGAAGTTCAGTGACTGCCCTCAAGTTGCATAACAAAGTAATGAACAGAAGGAGCAGCAAAAAACAGGAATCCCATTCACTACCAAGCTGCCTCGTATACACTGCATATGCATTTGGGAAATAAGAGCGTGATCTTGAGCTATGTGTACTCAGAAAGCAGTGCGTATGTAGAACAGCTCTGCATACTTAAACATTCATTTGTCCTTGTATAGAATAGGGACACAATAGGATAACCAATTACATGGTTAACTGAGAAGCCTGGGCAGATCAATTACCACAAACAGGCTCCTGCACTGCTATGGACTCTGTTTCAGAGCCCTCAGCACAAGGAGAGAGCCAACAGCTGCGCCACACTGGCTTCCAGGGGCACTGATAGAGTCAGCAGTGCTGGGTGCCAGCTGGTGCGGGCCAGGAGCTGGCTTAAAAGTTGGCTCCCAACACATGCCAGCTCCCAGGGAGGTGGCTACCCATCTGCGTCACAGATGCACGTACCCGTGTAACTGCTGAAATTTTCAGCAGTTAGTTACCCAATTACCTGCTTTTTAACATCCCTAATGCAGATTACACAAGTGTTTTTTTTTTTTAAGTATGTAATTCACTCCACATGACCCATGTGACAGCATGCCTGACGTCTGCCCCAAGTCCCCAGGCAGCCTGGAACGGTGCCATGCAGGCTGGAGTCACCCCAACTCACGTAACACTCGAATTGGAAATGAAACGCAGGCACAGCAGAGCCAGCCAGGGGGCAGCAGCCTGGACGGGGACTCACTTCTCGCCCCGCCACTGGCCTGGCAGGTGACTTGGGGCGAATCATTTCACCTCCGTGGTGCAGTTTCCCCGCTGCCGGGGGGGGAGGGGGCGCTGCTGTAAGGCACGGTCCGAGCGCCCGTGGGCACGAGCCCGCAGCGCCGCTGTCAACAACCCAGGGGCGCAAGTTTTACGCCCCATTTCCGCGCAGCCCGAGCCCCCCGCGCGGAGCGACCAGGCCCGCGAGCGGCTGAGTCACGCCCGAGGCCCCCACGCCGCTCCCGGAGCGGCGGCCCCACAGCCCGGGACAGAGGGGCTCGATTCCCGTCTGGGGCGAGGGCGCCGGGTCCCAGCCCCGCCGCGGGGCACGCGCCAGGCCTAACAGCGCGGCGGCGCCTCACACGGACGGAAGCGTCTCGCCCGCCCAACGGCCGCCCTCGGGGCTCGACCCTGCCCCGAGCCCGAATCCACCCCCATGGCGCGTCCCAGCGCTTACTTGCCGCCTTTCCTCGGCCCCCTCGCCCCACAGCTCTTCCGGCTCCCGGTCCCCTGAGGAAACCCAACCGCCCCGCCCACTTCCCCGCCAGCCATTGGGGCTGGCCCCTTCCGACGGGCTCCTTCACCCTTCCCATTGGGCGGATCGCACATCGGTCAACGCGACGCGGACCGACATGCACCACGCTAGCTTCACTGCGTTTGGTTGAGAGCGAGCTACCTCCCCCTTCCGCCCGCTCCGGCTTTTGTGCTGTGTCATAACGGACGAACCACTCGCAAGGGAGCGGAGGGGAGGCCGCTAGCGACCCTCAAAAGCACGGACTGTGGAGCAGCTCATCTGTCCCTGCGGGGGGTAGAGCACATCAGCGCCCAATATGGAACTGACACTCGTGGAACGGCCCATTAACTAGGCCCCTACTGGGGTTCGGGGGAGCGATCCCTACTGCGACCCAATGGAACAAGCCGGAACAGACCATCGATCGTGGGGGGGGGGAGGAGGCCATAGGGACACCCTGTAGAACTGAGTGCGGAGTGGTTCCTCTGTCGTGGGTGATGGTGCGTCGGGGGGGGAGAGGAGGGAGAACAGCTTCTAATAACCCTCAATAGAAGTGTCTGTGGAACAGCCCATTCACTCTTTGGGGTCGGGGGGGGGGGAGTCCCCCAGTGGAACTGCCTGGAGCAGTGAGGAGCGTCCCCTGGTGCCTGTGGAGTCGCCCATCTGCCCTTGAGCACTTGGCTGTCTTGCTCAGCTCCCCTGCTGCTCAGCCAGGCCCTGCCCTCGTCCTTCTGCTCCTGCTCCACCTGCAGGGGGCGAGCCCCGCCCTGCGGGCTGTGAGTGCACAGCCCAAACCCCCAGCTGCCCTGGGGAGGAGGAGGCCCCTTGATAGTCATTGCCAAGGCTGGGCTAAGAGATTCTGGCAGCTGGGATCGCCCAGGAGGACAGGGGAGGTTTTGGCGCGTAGCATGATGGATACTGAGCTATGAGCAAAGGAGCACTGCAGTGTAATGCAAGCACACCCTCTGCTCTGGCCCAGCACAAAGTTTGAGGGGAGGGATCACCTGTCTGGTTTTCCCTTTGATATTTACATACCCTCTGCTTCTTGTTTCCCACCCTCTTCCATTTTTTTCCCCTTTCCCCTTCTCCCCTATTTATTTTGGGTCTGGACATCCTAAACTCAAAACTCCGGTCATCTGAAGAAGTGGGCTGTGCCCATGAAAGCTCATGATACCATCTACATGTTTTGTTAGTCTATAAAGTGCTACCAGACTATTTGAGGATTACCTGTTGTGTTCCCTCCCTCTGGGGCATCTGGTATTGGCCACTGTCAGCAGACAGGATACTGGGCTAGATGGTCCTTTGATCTGACCCAGTATGGCATTCTTATGTCCTAGGCATCAGCCAAAGTGTCTTGACATGATGGCCAAATCAAAAGGGTACTTAGATCAGTGTTTCCCAATTTTATTTGGCCACGGAACCCTTTTCAGCTCAAAAGAATTTTGCAGAACCCCTAGTAACAGTCTTATAAATGGAGCAGGGTGTCAGAGCAAGATGGAAATGCAGGGTCAGAGTGGGGGAGAGGAGTGAGGGGGATTTGGGTATGGGGTCTGGGCACAAGGGGGAATGCTTAGCTAGCTTGGCGCACTGCTGCAGCAGGGAAAGCCTCCGAGCAGCATGCTCTTGTTCCCCCAGCAGGGGGGCAGGAGAGGGAGCTCAGTTCCCCCTGCCCCCATGCAGCAGGGATCTCAGCGCAGCTGCAGCACTAGGCCAGGCTTCCCACTGGCAGGGTCGGGAGGGGGGGGGGTAGAAACCCTGACCTTCTCCACTAGACGAGACTCTGTTGCTTCCCTAGCAGGGTGAGGAGAGGTACAGGGGGGAGGAGGCAGAGCCCCAGCTGAATTCCGTGTGGCCCCTACCGGAGCACAGGCAGCAGTTTAAAAATGCTGAGATCTGGAAGTGGCTACTCAGCGCCTGGGACCCAGCCACTCCTCCCCTCCACTCCCGGCAGCAGCAGCTGCTGTAACAAGCTGCCACCTGCACATGATGAGGCAGCGGCTGTGCAGCACCAGAGGCCCCATGGGACAGGGGCAGTCCTGTGGCGTGAGGAGGGGGCCACAGGGTGATGGGACAGCTGCAGTGGGTGGTGGAGCGGCCAGAGACACACACCGCCAGAAGCCCACCCCTGCCGGCACAGCTCTAATGGGAGCTGCCTATGGGCCCTGCAGGGGGCAGAGGAGTAAAGTTTTCTCATGGAACCCTTATTTTCACTTGGGTTCCGCAGAACACCGTTTGGGAAACACCAGGGCTATGTCTACACTGGCGCGTTCTCACGCAAAAACTCTTTTGCGGAAGAGTTCTGCAAAAACTCTTCCAGAAGAGAGCGTCTACACTGGCATGTGCATGTGCTTTTGCGCAAGAGCATCCATGCCAGTGTAGACGCTCTCTTTCACCAGAAAGCTCTGATGGCCATTTTAACCATAGGGCTTTCTTGCGCAAGAAATTCACGTTGCCTGTCTACACTGGCCTCTTGCGCAAAGAACAGTTGTGCAAAAGGGCTTATTCCTGAGCGGGAGCGTCAGAGTTCTGGCGCAAGAAACCCTGATTTCATACATTAGAACGTCAGTTTACTTGTGCAAGAACACGCGGCCAGTGTAGATAGGCAGCAACTTTTTGCGCAAGAGCGGCCGCTTTTGCGCAAGATCATGTCAGTGTAGACACAGCCTAATTTAGATTGTAAACCCACAATGGGCAATCTAGCTAATGAGTGGCCTGCCCAAGCAGCCCTCCATCTCAGAGGACCATCAACATTCCTGTGGTGGGTAGAACACCTCAGCAGTCCAGCACCCTGGCATTTAATTTCAAAAAGGGGAATTACACAAAAATGAGGAGGCTAGTTAAACAGAAATTAAAAGGCACAGTGACTAGAGCCAAATCCCTGCAAGCTGCATGGAAACTTTTTAAAGACACCATAATAGAGGCCCAACTTAAATGTATACCCCAAATTAAAAAAACATAGCAAGAGACCTAAAAAAGTGTCACCGTGGCTTAACCACCATGTAAAAGAAGCAGTGAGGGACAAAAAGGTATCTTTTAAGAAGTGGAAGTCCAATCCTAGTGAGATAAATAGAAAGGAACATAAACACTGTCAAATCAAGTGTAAAAATGTAATAAGAAAAGCAAAAAAAGATTTTGAGGGACAGCTAGCCAAAAACTCAAAAAGAAATAAAATGTTTTTTAAGTACATTAGAAGCAGGAAGCCTGCTAAAAAACCTGTGGGTCCCCTAGACGATCGAACTATAAAAGGCGCAATCAAGGACGATAAAGCCATTGCGGAGAAACTAAATGATTTCTTTGCTTCAGTCTTCACGGCTGAGGACGTTGGGGAGATTCCCAAATCTGCACCGTCCTTTGTGGGTGATGAATCTGAGGAACGGTCCTGGATTGAAGTGTCATTAGAGGAGGTTTTGGAACAAATAGAAAAACTTAATGTTAACAAATCTCCGGGACCGGATGGCATTCATCCAAGGGTTCTAAAAGAACTCAAATGGGAAATTGCTGAACTATTATCTGTGGTTTGTAACCTATCCCTTAAATCGGCTTCTGTACCTAATGACTGAAAGGTAGCCAACGTGACACCAATATTTAAAAAGGGCTCTAGAGGCGATCCGGGCAATTACAGACCAGTAAGTCTAACTTCAGTACCGGGCAAATTAGTTGAAACAATAGTAAAGAATAAAATTGTGAAACATGTAGAAGAACATAATTTGTTGGACAAAAGTCAACATGGTTTCTGTAAAGGGAAATCCTGTCTTACTAATCTATTAGAGTTCTTTGAAGGGGTTAACAAACATGCGGACAAGGGGGATCCAGTAGATATAGTATACTTAGATTTTCAGAAAGCCTTTGACAAGGTCCCTCACCAAAGGCTCTTGTGTAAATTACATGGCCATGGGATAAGAGGGAAGGTCCTGTCTTGGATTGAGAACTGGTTAAAAGATAGGAAACAAAGGGTAGGAATAAATGGTAAATTTTCAGAATGGAGAGGGGTAACTAGTGGTGTCCCCTAAGGGTCGGTCCTAGGACCAATCCTGTTCAACTTATTCATAAATGATCTGGAGAATGGGGTAAGCAGTGAGGTGGTAAAGTTTGCAGATGATACCAAACTGTTTAGGATAGTCAAGACAGAAGCAGACTGTGAGGGACTCCAAGAAGATCTCACCAAACTGAGTGATTGGGCAACAAAATGGCAAATGAAATTTAATGTGGATAAGTGTAAAGTAATGCACATCGGGAAAAATAACCCCAACTATACGTACAGTATGATGGGGGCTAATTTGGCTACGACAAATCAGGAAAGAGATCTTGGAGTTATCGTGGACAGTTCTCTGGAAACTTCCACACAGTGTGCAGCAGCAGTCAAAAAGGCAAATAGGATGCTAGGAATTATTAAGAAAGGGATAGAAAATAAGACCCAGAATATCTTACTGCCCCTGTATAAAACTATGGTACACCCACATCTTGAATACTGTGTACAGATGTGGTCTCCTCACCTCAAAAAAGATATTTTGGCCTTGGAAAGGGTTCAGAAAAGGGCAACTAAAATGATTAGGGGTTTGGAACAGGTCCCATATGAGGAGAGGCTAAAGCGACTGGGACTTTTCAGTTTAGAAAAGAGGAGACTGAGGGGGGATATGATAGAGGTATATAAAATCATGAGTCGTGTGGAGAGGGCCGATAAAGAGAAGTTATTTATTAGTTCCCTAAATAGAAGAACTAGAGGACACCAAATGAAATTAATGGGTAGCAGGTTTAAAACTAATAAAAGAAAGTTCTTCTTCACACAGCGTGTAGTCAGCCTGTGGAACTCCTTGCCAGAGGAGGCTGTGAAGGCTAGGACTATAATAGAGTTTAAAGAGAAGCTAGATAATTTCATGGAGGTTAGGTCCATAAAAGGCTATTAGCCAGGGGATAAAATGGTGTCCTTGGCCTCTGTTTGTCAGAGGCTGGAGAAGGATGGCAGGAGACAAATCGCTTGATCATTGTCTTCAGTCCACCCTCTCTGGGGCACCTGGTGCTGGCCACTGTTGGCAGACAGGATACTGGGCTAGAGGACCTTTGGTCTGACCCAGTACGGTCATTCTTATGACCAAAAGATTGTTGTAACCAAGGTAGGATAGTTTTATTTTGCTTGCATACCTACGATTTGTGGGGCGTGCCACCTGAAATATGACAGCGCTTTGACTGGATACAGAGTGCATAGCTCTCACAGTCCATGTCTTGTGCAGTCAGCATGCACCTCACTTGACATGCTCTTCAGTTGTGTGTGTCATGTCAGAAGTATTCATAGGAAAAAAAAATTATGTATAACTGCCCTAGGATAGATCTGAACATGGGACTTCTGGAGCTTAGTGTAGGAGCCTCAACAGCTTGAGCTACAAAACCAACTTGCTCTCAGCCTAGGCTGTAGAGCTCCCTTGTTCTTATCTCTCACTGTAAGTGGTATAAGTGCCACTACATAGGACAGTGAACCACACGGGGGCTATGTCTACACTGCCCCCCTTGCGCAAAAACGTATGCAAATGAGGCAAAGCATGGAATATTGCCGTGCCTCATTTGCATAATTAATTAGGCTCCATTTTTGTGCAAGAGCTGTTCTTCCTGAAAAAAAGAATGGCTCTTGCGCAAGAAGGGGGTTTTGCGCAAAAGCCTCTTGTGCAAAATGAAGCCTCATTAATTATACAAATGAGACAGCGATATTCCACGCTTTGCCTCATTTGCATTTTTTTGTGCAAGAGGGGGCAGTGTAGACATCGCCTAGGTACATGGGTTACAGATGCAGACAAAAGCTAGTGGAATCTGACAACACAGCACATGGGCAACAGTAAACACAATGTCTTGTAGGCCAAACAGAACCCTTATGGAGGCAGCTGCAGGCCACAGATTGTCCACCATGTTGTGAACACTTAGGCCTAGTTGTCTGAGGCCTTAGGGGGCAGTATCACAATATAACCACTGACGATGGTGACTGTTTCCTGAGCGATATTAGAAGAAAGTCTTATAACTTTTCATTCCTGTGGTTTATCCCTGTGTCGATTACAGGGAGGGATGCAAACTTTTTTCAACAATGTATACAATAGGGCTGCTAACAGTCCATTATTACAAGGGATGTCCCTTATTTTTTCATCTCAGTACAACAAGAACAGGAGTTGCTGAGTACTGCAAAAGTCAGTAAGAAATAGCCCTGGTATATATATAGGTGATTACTGTGTATTAATAATGATAATGTTAGAAGCAGGGGTGGGGCCAGGATGCTAAGAAAACTACAATGTTGACAAACTTTCTATAAAAGATAAACTTAAAAAAAACAACAAATGGTCTGGTCGCACTTTATAGACTAACAAAACATGTAGATGGTAACATGCGCTTTCGTGGGCACAGCCTACTTCTATTTGCTAACTGAACACAGCTCATGTACATTACTCCTACAGACCCCGCTCAACTTGCAGTTGGGGCAAGAGAAAACATTCCTATGCAGGCAGTTCTGGGAGCTGTCTCCCTTTGCTCATGGCCAACGATAGAGTAAGAGAACACACAATAAACTAGGCAACATTTATTCCAGTTCAGAAAACCAGACACCTGATGAAGAGTGTGAAGAATCTCACCAAATGGGACTGAACAATCCAATTCCTGTTTAGCGCTATACAACTTGAGGCGGAGCAAAGTGCAGTTAAGCATTCTGACCAAGATGAGCCATGAGGCACAGCTATCACTACTAAGCAGCATGTGTTTGTTTTTTTAAGTACTATGTAAGGACCTGGAAACACAAGGTGGCTGAGGTGATCTCTGTATACAAATGCCAACCCACTGATTTCAGGCATATTCTCAGCATCTAAAACTGTAGATGGAAACAAGCGATTTACTATGCAATAATTCTTTGGACAATGTCACACGAAGTCAATTGCTTGCACTAAATCATGATTTTTTTGCTAGCAGATAAACATGTCAAATGCTGAAACAATATTTAATACCAAACATTGTATGTCTTCTTCAAAATGACCTTTATTCAGATTTACAGTTTAACATTTATGTCCACAAATCTGTACAGACTTCTCTGAAAAGCTGAATATGATTGTTATAGATGGGTATTGACCATTATTAAATATTATAAAAATAAATCCATTTCACTAAATCATTTTTATTTAATATTTTCATGCAACATGGGTAAGGCAGACAAAGTGTGTAAATATTTAAACAACAGCAATTGAGTAAGGCAAAAGAAAAGCAGCTTCAGTCAAAGTGGCCTGGAATTCTGGGTATAAGCGAGTTTTAATCTTTTTTCATGCTACAAAACATACCAAAAATGAGTTTTCTATGTTAGAATCATTAGATTTACATAAATTTAAATATTGCTTTATTATACAATTGACCCAAACCACAGGTGTGTTTTCAGAGAGGCAAAGATACAGTATATTATAAAATTATGTAGTGTTTAAGTCTACATACTGAACAAATATGTTTCTGTCATATTAAGATACACAGAGTACAGTGAACATGAGAGATAAGGACTACATTTATGAGGAAATACATCAGGCATATGTACTGTGCAGATGGTTACAAATACAAACCATTTTATCACAGACTATTAGTATGTAAAAATTAGTGATCTGAAGTCATTTGTATCCATTCTAGATTTAGGAAAATTCTTGGGGGGGGGGGGAGGAACAACCAAACACCCATCATCTTCCCCCAGATTTCAAAGCATAGAGGCAGAAAAAGATAAACCTCACAGCCTTCACCTCTTAATTTGAGTATTTTAAACTGTTTATATGGGACACTGCTAATCATTTCAGTGTTTTTTCCTACTTAACTTGGAGTATAATTCCCCTCCCAATATAATCTGGGACCCAGGAACTGCCAGCGTCCAATATCCCAAACAGTTGTCACAAATCTACAATATGGTGTATCCTCAAAATGACAGAGAGATTCTGTGCAGTGGCTATAAAAAAAATTCATTCTGTTGAAATATACAGTTTTACCAAAAGCTTAATTTACCATGTAATTTACCAAAAGCTTAACTTACCATTTTGAAGGCTCACTTAGTGTTTGGGCCTTTAAAAACATGTAAAGGTCAGACTTTGACTGCAGGGAATAACATTCAAAACATATCTAGATCCACATCCTTTTCTTTCCCTTTCTTTTTTGATTTGGGGGAGAGTTTGAGTTTCGCCAAAAAAGTGTTTAGAACAAATTAGTTATTTTTTTCAGATCAGTAGCTTTCAGTATATTAGTGATACCTACATTTTTGTATTTTTCTACTAACAGCCTGATATCAAAGAATTGAGTCCACTGCATGCTCAAGCAGAAGAAAAGGTGTGTTTGTAGGGATGAAAGTTCTAATTCAAATTCTGTGTCTCCAATAAGTATCACGGTAGATACAAAGGAAAATGACCAGCCAAGATAATGTGCAACTTTTCCTTCCCACAAAAGTAGTTACTCTATTGTGAAAGTCACGCTTCAAAACATCTTTCACACGATGTATAGACCTGAAGTGTGTCTAGCATCTATTGTGGTTTCTTTAAAAAAAAAAATTCCATGTAGGTGTATTAACACATACCAACATACAGTTATTTTACATACAGTCAGTGTTTAATGAAGTTATAAAAGTGACATTCTTTTAAAAAGGTGCAAAGTTTAGTTAATGTGTTTTAAGAAGTAAACAAACTATATAGGCGAGCTCTTCATTTAAGAAACCATTAATGTTTTTCATTGAGACACAAATAATCAAAATGTAACATTAGGTATCAGATGGCTAATGAAATATATGCTAGCCAGCAGAATTGGGCAAGCATTTTGTAAATACTTTGGATGCAGCCTTAATAAGCCAAACAAAGAACAGACAAACATGAAATTCACTTGAGGTTTTTAGGGAAATAAACACGTCATGGAGGAGGGAGAGCAGAAGTTATTGGGTTTTGATTTAAAATTAGGAAAAATGCCAAAGTAACAGACTTACAAACCACAGGAAGTAGTAATAGGTGACATTTTTCTGGAGTTTTTTATTCCATGAAAACTGATACAATGCTTTGGATTAAGTGTGCCTCTATAGCCTTTTTCAAATAAAAAACTGATTTGTTTGCATAATGAAAACATTTTTAGACCTACTAAACTTAGGTTGTGATTTAAAATGAAAAGATTTGCTATCTGTACATCTTATTTATAAATAGGATTTTTAAAATTCATAGCTTTTTCATTCTGGTGACTTTCTATTTTTATGTATGTGTATTAGAGCAGAACTGTAACAACAGAAACTCAAGTATTTACCTTAAATAAGAGTTATTCATGAAACATTACAAAAATGGCTTAAAACTTGAATCCATTCACTGTTAGCAGTGCACAGTGCTCCTTATGTTAGCATCTGCTTGCAATAAACTTGAAGCAGCTTAGAATATGTGAAATATTAATCTTTTAGGTTTAACTTTGCAAAAAGAACCTATAGGAAGTAGTTAAGTTGTCCATAAGCATTAGTTATTCCGTATTAACATCAGAATTGCCCATATATTTAAATCTGGAGTGAAAATTTTTTTTCCTCTAGCACACCAGTATAAACAATATCAAGATTAGCCTGGATGGCCAAGAGACTTCAAGGTGAACACAGTTAATTGCTGACGACAGGATACAGTGACATGAATTTATTTCAGAGCTGTACCTTCATTGCCTTTAACTTTCATGGCTTACCTTCTTCACCAAAAAAATGAACAAAATGTAACTAAAATGTAACACATATAAAATAGCTCATTTTGGGTGTAAAAGAAATATGTTTCTCTTGAGTTTTGTGTATTTTGCTTCTAGCTGGTAGAAGCACTTCAAAACCTAGCCTTTGGATGAAGTCACAAGTATGCAATCTGAAATGCATCTGGAAATCAGATGGATTCTTTCATGAATACTCAAAGAAATGCTGGTGTTTAACATCAGCAATCTCTGAATTACTATAAATTTATTAGCAACATCACCAGTTTCTATTGGTTACTATATAGAGAGCTTTCATAAAAGAATGAGCAGCTATTAACATTTGTTTAATTTCTACATCTAATTATTTAAGCCTCCACAGAAATGTACCACTTTGATGACAATTTAACTCCATAAATGTATAGTCAACAGATGTGCAGTTTAAATCATTCCAACATTATATGCTTTGACATTTCTATGCCAACAAAAGTAAATCAATTCTCTATGACTGCAAGTGGTTACAGAGATTATACCCATTACTAGTTTTAAAATAACTTCAGTTATGCTGCTTAGCTTTAAAAAGATTGGCTTTTCACAACATACAACCAGATGTGACCGTGTTTCAGAACATTGTAAAAAAAACAAAACAAAACAAAACAAAAAACAAAAAACAAAAACAAAAAAAACAAAAAACAAAAACAAAAAAAAACTAAAAACAAATAAGACCATCTATGGATATACACTGAATGCTTCCAAAGAAAAGTCAGTCTAGAAGCATAAATAATGCCTACGGCCTTGTCCACACTTACCGGGAGATCGATATTCTGGGGATCAATATCCTGGAGGTTGATTTAGTAGTTCTAGAAAGGATGTGCTAACTCCACCACTGATTGCACTCCTGCTGACTCTGGTACTCCACCGGGTCACGAAGAGTAAGGGGAGCCAATTGCAGAGTTTCTCTGCTCAGCCCCCTCCGCTCATAGTGGGGACGCTGCGGCAACTTGACCTAAGGTATGTCAACTCCAGCTACACTATTCACATAGCTGAAGTTGCATCTCTTAGATAGACATTGCCCCATAGTGTAGACCAGGCCTAAGCTGCCAATAATAGTGCTGAAGACCCAAGCTTCCTAGTGAAAACAAGCAGTCTCAGAGATCTTTAGTGTATGCTGTAACCACAACTTCCATGTTTCTACAAATCTCTCTGAAGCCTTCTGTATTTTAAGAGCAACATTTTACTTCACAAAAGCAGGTATTTGCTAATATTCCCTTCCCACACCCCAACATAAGGTTTAGGTAATTGTTATCATAAGTACATAGTTCAAGTAATGCTCACAGTGCCCAAAGACAGAGACAATTCAGAGTAGCAGTTCAAGCTGCAGTAAGCCTAACATTCAGTGCTTTGTGTTTTTAAGCCTTTGAATTGTACTGAGACAGACCAGGAGCTTCAATCTCTTCAGCTCTGCTTACCATTTGAAAAATGTCACATACATCTCTTCACAAGGAACACTAATTCTGCCAGCTTGGATCATGTTTGTACCATGTCAATTTACCATTGTTCCAAGTTCTGAATACTTCGATTTTTTAATGCTGTGCTAAGTGAAGTAACAAGGATATCACTGCTATTTTTTTCTTAGCTGTATAATTAAAAGGGTGTTGTAAACTCTACTGGCTACAGCATACCTTTGACAAAAAAAGACAACCAAAGTCCCTTTTAAAATGTAGTTAAAACATGATGATTTCAGATGAAAGCTTTACAGAAAAAAAAAATGTTACAGCATTTAAATATATGGCAATCAAAATTAATGACAAATCCTTGATTGGTGAACGATACAATTTTCATTAAAATTTACTTTAGAAAAGGTGTGGGTTGTTGGGGTTTTTTTTTTTTTTTTTTTTTTGCTATTAACAAAACCAGAACAACTGGCACAGAATGAAATTTAACAACTAAATGTCCAGATGAGATGGAGTGATGGGTTCAGATATTTCAATATATATCTGGACAGTCTGAGAAATTTCTATCAAAGTATCCGCCTGAATATAACCAGTCTGAAGTTCCAGTGTATGGATTATTGCCTTGATGAAACCATCTGTGAAAAGCAAATGAAGTGGGTAAAGGAACATATATTAAAGTAAAAATATGTTTTTGCTTCTTTTACAAACAAGAATAAAAATGCACCTGAATTTCTCAGTCTAAACTATTATTTCCCATTAGATATTGGGGGCGGGGGGGAAAAAATCAAGTTCTTAAGTTACATTTATTAAATATTTTTCTCTGTCCTTGTTTATATGCTCCTGTCTTCTTGACCTTATAGTACTCGTTTTATCATTTCTGTTCCAGATCTTTAAAAGGAAAAATCTAAATATCAACATTCTTTATATTTTAAATTGCCACATCAGGTTTTTGTATAAAATATTTTCCCTCTTAAAGAGTATTCACACAACAGTTCTGTTCTGTGTAGCTGCATTTCATACAGCACAACAGTAGGAGCTCAAATTTAAGCTGCCTGTGTATTAACTAGTAGCAATAGCTGAAATCAAGTCACTCTCAACCTGTAGTTTGCGGAGCCCTGGGGATCTGCAGTTGATATCCAACGTGTCCACCAAAGGTGGTTTTCACCATAGAACAGTGGTTTTCAACCTGTGATCCAAGATTTCCAAAGGGGTCCCTGCCACCAACTGAATTTTCTTAGTGGCCTGCAAATGAATAAAGGTTGAGAACCTCTGCTCTAGAAGAGATTCTCAAAGGCACCAATGGGAATTTGGCATCCATTTCCCACTGATTTTCAATGGGAGTTTGGCATTTAACTGCTCTTTCTCCCTTTGAGAATCTTCTCCTGTTGCTTCAAAATTTCATTTTATCTGTTTACTACAAAAGAAATCCTTTATGTGCAAGAATACCCTGGTTTCTTTTTCCAATGTGCCCGTAAGGCAAGATTGTGAATTGATGACCAATGAAGTAACAAATACAGTGTATTTTAAGATCGTTCTATTCTTGGTTGTAATTTTTAACACTTTTTTTTTTTTAACTGAGCAACGCCAAGGTGGTTCTGCACTATCCAAAAGTTAGGGTAAATAATTTCCAATCTGAAAAATATTGCCTTTCCACAACACAGACTTGATTGCTAGTTAACAGTAAAAAAAGTAAATACCATCCAAATCTTTCAGTGCTCATGTCTCTGCCTGTTACTACACTGATACATGCCTAAATAGTAATAATCAGAATTCAAATGTTCCTTTTCCTTACTCAGATGAATTTTAAACCTTCATGATCAGCTTCTTTTCTGTAGTGATATAACAATCATGGTTCTTTTTCAATTAAGATTTTCCAGTCATTTTTGGTTTAATATTTAAAAGGTAGCTGGCATGTTTATGGATTACAAGGACATTAACAGAGAACTCCATTCTGTTCCCAAGGACACTACAGATTCACTGTGTGACCTTGTTATTTCACCTCTCTGAGCCCTAGTGACAGCACCTTTGTAAAGAATTTTAAGAACATGCACCTAGGAATGAAAACTTTAGAGTTGTAAAGTATTGTACTAGTATTTCTTGGGGTTTGGTTATTTTCAGAGATAACCATTTGGGTTGCTTGTTCTTTACAGCAATTTGTTTCCCAGTAAAATCTCCACTATTGGGTATTTTGTGTTGGACACCCAGGCCCGCCAACAGGGGGCTCAAAGAGCGCAACTGCCCCAGAACCTGGAGCTTCCAGCCACTACCGGCCACTGCTGCTACTTCAGCAGTGGCCAGGGGCCTTCACCCTTTAATTTGCTGGTGGAGCACCCCATGGCAATCTCTGAGCAGAGCTAAGGGCTGCCTCGGGGAGGCACAGCAATCTGCCTTACTCAGGGTCCTGCCCACGCTCTTGGCCCTGCTGCGGACACCATTTGATGGCTGCATTTTTTCATGCTATAGGAACTATGCAGGGAAATATTCACAGAAGGCTACCTCTCCCCCTCTCTTAAAAAAAACTACTCTGGGATACTCCCACGGTCTTATTCATCCTGTTGTAAAAAGGCCAACTCCAGTAGGCAAAAGACTTCGACATTCCTTTGGTATTCTTTTGACAAACTTCAGCCTCAATCTATTTACAGCAGTTTGGGGCGGTTGGGATGAAATAACCTACAATTTCGGCTTCATGTTGCATTTTTTAAATGTTCTTTCCCCACAAGACTTCAAGTGATGCTACAAATTTTTCTATTGTACAAAGAGGAACTGAACAGTAAAACTAAACAATTCACTAACCTTAACCACATGCCCCACTATCTTCCCCTCCTCTAAAAATTACCTTGTCCTCCATTCTACTTCATCTTTTGCACGTTCCTTACGAGTGGATCTTTGTTTCTCTTCTAGTCTCTCCTTTTCTTTGCTAGCCAGATCTAACAAATATTTAAATAGGAATTGGTTACATTGCAAAATAAAGACAAAAAGAACAAAACATGGGAAAGGCTGCAGAGAAAATTCAAGTCATTTTAAGCACAGGAAAACATTTGTTGTACACACCCTCTTTAAACCAAAACAGTCACCTCTGACTCCTTCAAGGCAGCAGCACACCAGAAGAATTGATCATCCAAACAAACATAATGGGAATCTTAAATCTGGTATTTCATTTGTCAGAAATACTGTATTGGATGGAGTAAGCAGGGGACCAACAGCCTCTGCAGGCCCCTGGGCATGGTATGAGGGGGACAGCTCTATGCTGCCAGAAGGGGTGGGGCCTCAGGCAGAAGGGGCAGGGCTGGGGCAGCCAACCCTATACACCACCTGGAGCATGGCATGCCTCCTCAGTCCCTGGAGCTGCCTAGAGCATGCAGCACAGCACTCTAAGCAGCGATTTAAAGGGTCCAGGGCTCCAGCTGCGGCAGTAGCTCTTTGGCCTCCCTGTCAGCAGGCCGGAGGGTAAGGACTCAAACTGGATACAGTCAGAAGTAGAACAGGATGCTTTCTTGATATTCCATCCTACATATTTTTCCAAGCAAACTCCAGAGCAACAGAGAATCCTTCTGACCAGTTTCCCAGTATGTGTTTCCCATTGTGCTGGAATATAGGATATCTGTAATCAGACTCTAACTTGGCCTCTTACACTGCCAGACTCTGCTAAGAGTCACATACACTGTTGTGATCATGAGTGTTACTCCTTCCAGAAGATGGTGATAAAGACAAAGTTACCCTAGAACTACAGTTATCACCCAGAATTTATAAGTGGGTAAAAACCTGAGGATAGCCACCTCGCCCCAAACGAGCTCTTTTTCATCTTCTGTATGGTTAGAGGAGTGGAGGGGTGTAAAGAGGAAGAATTAACAAACCTCTAGCAAACAAACATACCCAGATCTCCATTTTCCATGCTTCTGATATCTGGACGTAGACGACAGTCAGTGGGAGCTAAAATTGCTTCCATGCCCGTTTCCAGCTCATTGAGACTCACAGCAAAACTGGTGAAATTGTATATCTTAAGGCAGAGCAAAGATAATACATATATAGTCAAGTTTAAAAAAAAAAAATCACAGTAAGTGACATTTGGTTCCCTTACCTGGGTTGTTACAATGAGATTTTTCTGAAGTACTTATCATTGAACCAATTCCGCTGTTACCAACTACAGTGAGAATTCAGCTGATGCTGAGCACTTTTGAAAATACCACCTTTAAGTGTGTCGTGGACTCAGGAAAATAAAAATATGTGACAGAAGTGACTGAAACGGCCTTGCTACAGAGGATCAAGAAAACTTGTTGCTCATAGATTCTCTGATTCTGAGCTGTCTCATGATTATCGTTTTTATAATGTATTGAAAAGGAAATACAAAACAGATACTTTCAAAAAGAAACTTTACCCTTTGATATCAGGGAAAATATTCTGGGCATTTTCTCAAATCTGCCTTTAAGACTATAATGTACCTAAGATAAGTTAACCTTGACCATTGTGATAATGTTCTTGGCCAAGCCACCATGACCAGAGGATCCTAATTTATTGAACTATTCACCTGTGATGAGTTTGGAGGTCTAGAATTTATTCTCCAAAGCAGCTTACTGCCTCGTATCATTTGTACGGTCTCTTGGATCTCTGGCATATCATCAGCCTCGTCATTCTCAGCATCTTCACTCTGAAACAAACACACAACCCCTGATAGTTCTTGTGCCTAGAGTTCGCTGGAGAAGACATTAAAAATCCTATCAAAATCAAGACCTTCCATTATACCACCAACCTAGATGTCTGCTCTCCTTTCCTCCTCATTTATGTTGGTCTTCATCCTCCACATTACCCCTTCACTCACCTAAGTCTCAACTTCATGCCTTCTCCCATCTTCTACCTGGCAAAAGCACCTTCTATCATCAATATTTATGTCTTCCAGAAATCTTTTTTTTGTTTGTTTACTTCACATTCTCTGTTCTCATATCCTATCTGTTCTGTCTTCGATTATTAGCTCTTCAGCTGTGGTAATGCGCCCATACCTATAGCCACCCTACTCACTTCTGGCAGCATGTAAAGTACATGTTGCTACAGCGAAAAGCAAGCTACCTTCACACGACAGTGTCAGTGAAAGGCTCTAACACAGGGAGGGGGGAGGTGAGGCAAGGCAGCAGGGAAAAGCTTCTGTAGATACTGACTGCCAGAACCCTTTCACTACAGTGCGGAAAAGCTTTGGCAGCAGGGAGACACCAGCTGACACAGTTCTTCCCTGCCAAGGGAAAAGGTTCCAGCAGCAGGGCATTGGCAGAGCCCTTCCTCACACAAAAGCCTTTTTTCCCCACTGCCAGACCCTTTCCCCGCAGCAGCTGGAAGGCAGCAGGACACTATGTGACTAAAAATAGCAGTGTAGACATGAAAGCAGTGTGAAAATAGAGCCACGTAGTGTACTTAGAGTGCAAACATGCCAAGGTCTGTACCCATCTGCCTAAGATAGGCCTCACCATCTACACCACTATTTAAACCCATGCTGGGGGGCTTCCTGAGTACATACTCTACATGCCGGCAAAAGAAGTCCACAGTGAAGACATAGCCTTGCACGCGTACATAATGTGCTGCATACATTGGCAGCACTAGATAAGCAGTAAGTCATCAAATATCTATACTCTTATGCCTGGTGTAGTCACATACCAGATACTGAGGGTTGATTAGCAAGATGATCTGCTAATGTTCCTTATGCCTCAGTAAAACACACTAAGCATGAACTTTCAAAAGTCAAATATTTTACATCCTCTCACTGATTCCTTCTTTACCTAATTCAACCTAATGCAATCTATTAGTTTGCACCAGGAATTATGCCCATTGTAGTGCAATACTAATTTTTCTTGCCATCTCTTCTGGCTGCCTAGAGATCATTAAAGATTTCATGATGCTTTTAAAAAAAGATTGAGAACTTTTCCAGGATTCCGACCAACATTCCCACTCTCCATACAAGAAAGATAGGTACTGCTTAGGTGCATACAGCTGTCACATTTGTCTACATAGCCACTACACTACCAGTATGAAACTGATTGAAGGGGCCCTGTCATTTCTTTCAATCCACAAGATGTGGTAGGTAAAATAATAAAATATCTTTATTCCAACAGAGTTAAGGAACCTAATTTCAGGTAGTCCAGGATCAAAATGTAACAATTGCTCTCAGGATGAGATTAGAAAGATTGAAAAAAGAACCAGGCTTCATAAAATGTAAAATGCAACAGAAAAGAAAATTCTCTTAGATTAAAGTGAAGTCGGCCCATCAGTTTCGCAGTCATTAAAAAACAGGGTACACCATAAGTGCTGCTTGTACATAAGCCGTACCACAGGGCTACTTAACTTTGGAAACCCCAGGGGCCACAATGATACTCACAGAACATGCCAAGGGCCGCAACTTAAGTGTGGTTGCATTTACATACAAATATAATGCAAATATATGTAAATAGCTTCTTTCACACTGATGGGCATGAATACAAAGATTAAGGCAAGACTACACAACATGCAGGCCCCATTTAAGTCAGTTCTACTGATATTAATAAAATGCAATATATACCCGATTTCCACCCATATGACAGCACTTTTAATGAGCATTAACAGTCTAGGAATTTAACTACAAAACGCATATCAACAGAAGACCATTATATTGACTCACCGTTGTGAAGCATGGTCCCAGTGGAGGCCATGTTCAAAGGATCCCACCCGCTGGCTGCATATTGAGAGCCCCGCATAAACCCAAACCACACCACGGGCCGCAAACAAATGGGCTGCAGGCCGCATGCAGCCTACGGGCCACGTGTTGAGTAGCCCTGCCCTACCATATCAAGTAGCTTGAGGGCTCCTTAAACAGAAAGCATGAAATGCAATGGTGATGATATTTAAAAGGATTCTTACCTTTGGAAAATGGAATGAAATTGTGTTTCAATCCATAAAAATAATGGATTTTAATTTTTTTTAAAGAGTGAAACACAGACAGACAAGCTATTTCCTCTTTCCTTTGTCCAGATATTTTATTTTTTCCCATTTAGAACTGGAAATGGTATGATTGCAGGTACTTGAAAAATCACCAAATCAGACAGACCTTATCTGATGGTTGAACTGGAATTAAAATATTCTACTTCTTATACCATGAGAGAGGAGGTAAATAAGTTTGTGCTATCAGAGTAATGCCATTCTTACAGTATCAAACACTGGAAAAAACTGAGGAAATGCAAGTGGTATTTTAGAATCACTTCAATGAGCTTTGGCACTACTATTTAGTGCTTTTCTCTCAAGACATACAGAGGAAAACACACATTCAGGAATGATATTCTACATTTTTTTTAAAAAGTGTACGTATGCCTCATAAGCCACCAATCATGGTCAATCAAAATTTTACAACCAAGAAGAATCTGGCTATAAAAATGTAATATTTCAACACTGCATCCTTCAGACAATACAAGTGACATTTTCACTCCCAGCGTGAAATCTGAATAAATGGGCTTTGCAACTTGAGGTAAGGAAATAGTCTTCTTCCAAACCTTAAAACAGGACGTGTGCCACTTAGCCACAGTCTCTGCCATCACCATCGTCTTTCAGCTATAGATGTAACTGACCTCCGCTCTCTGTATATATTAGATTTGCACAAATCATGGATCACTTTGTCACAGTCTACCCCTCCCCCGCTCTGGTCATTCATTCCCTGGACAGTCTTCAACCCTGCAACTCCTGGACTCCCACTTCTTGCCACCATTCCCCTCTATAAAAATCACAGGCAGTCTATGGCACTTTAGAGACTAAATAAAATATATAGAATCATGAGCTTTCATGGGTAAAACCCGCAGGGGAACCACTGTGAATTGAACCTTCCACAGTTAAATTGCAGAGACATCAAAAGGATTTCAGCCCAAGAGACTACGTGAAAAACCAATGACCATCAATAGGGAAATCCAACACACTGACAACCTAGCTGAAAATGTCTCACAATTAAAAAACAAAGAAACTGTGTCTGAAGACAATCGTGTCCTGTGTGGTTTAATATAATGTACTTCCTTTGTGTAACAGACAGGTACTAGCCTGAATTCACATTACGGTAAATTCAAACTTGCTTTCCAAGCTTACTCTCTTAAAAAAAATCCCTGGGAGTGCAATATCTGACCTCCTATTAGGCAACTCCCCTTCTAAATGCAAGTTCATCAGAAAGGGAAGATGAATTTTATAAGCTCTCATTTTTAAGCTCTTCTCTGCAACATGAGCCCTAAAGGCTCAAAACACAAATGGTAAATAAAAAGTCAAACTTAAAAAAACTCATTTTTCAAACAATTGCATGATTTTTCGTGGAGATTTTTAAATGCCTCAGTGTGGCAATGCCACAGGTTGAACCTCGCTGGTCCGGCACCCTCAGGACCCGACTGGTCCCAAATGAGAAGATTTGCTGGACCAGGGGAGGTCCCTCCCGTCCCAGCCCATGCTGCCACCAGGTTAGGACTCCAGCCTGCCGCCGCTGCTGCCCCAGCTCCCCAAGGTTCTCTAGATGCCGCCAGCCCCACTGCTGCCAGGGCCAGAGAGCCACAGCTGGTGCTCTGCAGCTTGGGTAGAGCTCTGCAGCCACGGCCAGAGCTGCGCAGTCAAAGGCTAGAGCGGAGCTCCCTGGCTGCCACCGAGGCTGGAGTTCCGGCCCCGTTCTGGCTCCAGTGGCCAGAGCTCCCCTGCCGTGCCCCCCGATTCCTTCCTGTTCCCCCCCGCACACTGGGCTCCCAGATGAGTCGCCGGTGCTCCCCTACAGTGCTCCTCCCCCCTGCCACCAGACCTCTGTGGTTCAGGAACATCCGTGGTCCATGCCAGACTATGGATGTTGCTGGACCAGCAAGTCCCAGTTAAGGGAGGTACAAGCTGTTACCATTTTCCTTACTAGCAGACAGTAAGATGCAAGCTCTGCAACAGTAGTTACCACATATCAATCCCCATCTCTTTGATCAATCCCTGCAAATTGCTCAGAGCCTTCATCTTTCACTGAAGTCAATGGGAGTCCAAAGTACTCATCACTTCCTGGTATTAGGGCCCCTGGATACAAAAAATATCCACCATAACAGCGATCACTTCACCACAACCACATCAACGGATATTCTTCTTATCAGACATTTGTCCTTTTCTGAAGATGCTTTATCTTGAACAATTACATGAAAACCTTACCGGCTTCATTTTCTTCTGGTCACCACCTCTCTTCTCGTTCTTTTTAGAACTATCATATGTGGCAGGATCGATACACCATAAGCATTCTGTCCATTTGCCATAGATCACAGAGAGCTTCTTCTTGCTGTTTATAGGGGAAAGGAGACTTACTTTTGCTGCCCAATTTCTATATCTTCCTAACCTAAAATTAGCATGATGTAATTCAGATTATATTCAGGTTTTCCTGCTTTTTGTTTTTTCCTGATTACTACAAACTTCTGGGAAACCATTTATCAGAATAGAAATGCAAAGATGAACATTCCGGTTTATCCCAACATTTATGGTATTTAGTCCTGTGCTTTGAATGCTCCCTCACTATTTAGCCAGTCTTGTGTATTTTCCATTGTTAAACTGATTATAGAAGCAATAGTTTATAAAGATCAAGAACAAGAACATAACAGTTTGCATTTGGGGAATACAGCTTTTAGCAGTTTTGACAAATATTTTAAATTGAAAACTAGAAGTCCTAATACATTACTAAGAAAAGGACATGGTCAGCAACTGTATTATTCTCTATGTTTTCTCTGGATACCTGTCCTTTAAATCTGGATTGCTACACTTAAAGCCCAATATGCATTCTAAAAAATACATGTAATACTTACCTAGGAAATAGAAATGAGTGAGAATGGGAGAAGTCTGCTAAATTTTTACATTAGTACAATCATGTTAAGCATGTGTCAGTCCAACAAGCTGGTGCTATAAAAAACCCACGCAGAATTTCCACTTACTTTTTGTCCTGAATGTGACCCTCTACTCTGTGAAGCTCTTTCCCAAACAGGCCGCATGGTTTAAAATTAAGGACACATTTATCTCCAGTACTGTAAATGAAACAAGTTTACCATTTAGAAAGCCAGCATCTAAATATGTGAAGGGCAGTGTTCACTAATACATTTACTTTGTTAAAATTAAACACTATTTGATGAAAACACTTAGAAATCAGGTAGTAAAAGCCACGGGGTTACTGGAAATCCTTGTTGCTTTATTTTATTCTAAGACAGGCATAAAAGATAGCTCAGAGAGCTTGTTAAAAATCAAATGAAGACTTTAATGGGTGATTTCTGCATAAAACTCTCTAGGAGTCATTGGGAGTTAAAAAGGAATGGGAACTGTTCCCTATCCATGGTATTTCTTATTATATCATTATGAATATCTTTACAGTGAGCTAATCACATTAAGTTGACAATGCTGCTAAAGGTACCCACACTGTAAATGTGCACTCAAATGCTATTGCCAAACTACGTTATAGGTAGACACCAAGCCAGGATTCCTGGACTAAACTAGGGAAACTGAAAAAAGAGTGCCCATTATTGACTAGCACGACAGTGATTTATGATGTGCTGCATGTTGCACATAATTCACTGCAGAGCCATTACATTGCAATTCACTATCAACAGGGCAGGATCTGAACAGGTGACCTAGAGTTGAAAGATTATATATACCATCCAGTCTTCTGCATAACCATGTGTACTGTTATCACGGTTTTGATATTTGTTTCAAACACAAAAAACTACTTAAGCAGTCCAGATGAATAAATAAGTCAAACAGTGTTCAGTAAATCGACAGGAGATAACATTTTGGACCAACAAGATCCATTATAAAGGGCAAGGCTTTTGAACCTGTGGTTACTACTTTTCAGTCTCTATAATGGCCAGTGCTCCATAATTAGCAATATTACCTGTGATTTACAATTTCTATTGTTCCATACTGTTCTATCCACAGTTTACCTATAATTATGTTATGTACACAACAGGTTGGGTTTGTCCATGTGTAAGCTTCATTATGTCTGCGAAAGAAGTCAGAAAAGTGAAGTCAGAGACTACTTCTTGAATTAAAGATAGTCAATGAAATAGCATTAAACTCCAATTACCCTGAAACTTGTAGTGGGGTGGAACACAGTACTCCACTGAACAGTACACAGGCTTTCTTTATAACCAAGGCAGTTTGTTCTACCTGAACAAACTGGACATTAGTAAGTGATAAAAAAAAGAATGAGAAAAAGAGGTATTTGCCTATCATCTACACCTGTGTGCTCTCTGATAACATGAGCGCTGGATAGCATCAGTAGCATTCAAGGCATTTTTACTACAGGTTGTACCTTCCTTAACGGGGAATCCTTGGTCTGGCAACAGATCATGGATGTTCCTGGACCACAGAGCCCAGGAACAAGGGGTTCTGGCAGTGGGGTGGGAGCCCAGTGTTGGCGTGGGAGGCAACGTGCGGCACAGTGGGGAGTTCTGGCCCCAGTGGTGGCCATGGAGCTCCAGCAGCAGCCAGAGAGCTCTGGCCTTGGCCCTCTGCCCCCTGCCCTGGCTGCACAGCTCCAGCCACAGCAGCGGAGCTCAGCCCCAGCTGTGGAGGTCAGACTGTAGTGCTCCGGCCCTGGCAGTAGCGGGGCAGATGGCATCTAGACAGTCCCTGGGGCAGCAGCAGAGACAGGTTTGCACCCTAACCTGGTGGCAGCACGAGCCAGGAGGGGAGGGACCTCCCCTGGTCCAGTAAATCTCCTCGTTTGGGGACGCCAGACCAACGAGGTCCAGCTTGTATTTTAAATTTGTCCTTTAAAGTTATAAAAAAATCTGATGCTCACAAAAGGGTTTTGACTGACAACCCTGAGAATGAACTCTTCTATTCTGCCACAGGAAGCCACAGCATAACCTTCCCAAAGCATCCCCACCACAGGCCTCAACCATGACCTTGAGAAACCTCCTTGAAAGACAAGAAAGTAGTTCACTTTTCATTGCTATAATTTAATGTGAACATCTCTGCTGAAGCTGCCATCTTGGATCCTGGTAACAACCAGTTTTGAGAGGAAACACCTCTCCACTAGGAACTAGGCAGACCAACCCGCTCAGACAGGTTTTCACAACAGCATCTGATGGAAAAGGCTTTTGGGCCTAGATTCAGAGGTGTGGAAATCAACAGGATCTATGGGCGCAGAGTGCCACTGTGTGGGATGGGGGGAAACAGGGTCTTCAGTGAGTTCTGGGAGAATGAACGGAGAGAAAAATCACTATAATCTTCCACCTCAAAAAACCCCAGAAAACAAAAAACACACAACCCTCACAACATGTAGGGACCCATGAGGCCTGCACCTGCTTTCATGGAAGTCAGTAGGAGTTTTGTCATTAGTCACTAGAACTCACACCTCCCTGATTCTACAAGCTATACAATTACTATAACACTAGAAAAACAGCACTCTTGATTAGAATGCCAGCTCATTATCTGAAAAAAGATATTTTTGTCACTGAGTCCATCACACTATTTTTACTCTTTTTAAAATATATTCATAATCTAATTTAATCTTTAATAGCATCTTTCCACTTCAACCCTCCCCCTTTTTTTTTGCACTATGAGTAACTCTGAAGAAAAAAAGTCCTCGCACTAAAATTCTCAGTTTTGTATCTAAGATGCTCTGTAGCACCAACTTTACAAAGACAGTGTTTCTTGACTCATGTCCCAAAAAGAAATGTTTCTAAAAATGGTCAAACTGTTAATCTGTCAACAACTAGATTCCTATTTTCACTAGTTTGGCCAAGTCATATTTCTGCCATGAAGTCATCTTTTATCCCTCTTTCAACACTGATGAAGCAAATACTGTCTGGATTTAGCACTGTTAAGTGATTAAGACACCTTAGTAATATGGTGAGTCAAACTTTTCTCTCACTTCTGATTATACAGAGATCAAAATATTTATTTTTTCTTGTTATAATGGCAGCAAGAGCAACCAGTTAAAGCACCCACCAGCTTCTAATTTTTACTTACCAAGAAGCTAAGGAACAAAACTCTGACAGACCAATCAGATATGTTAAGCATTTTTCAGCACCACATAGACACAACCTTAAAGTTTGACTCTTTTACTGATAAACTGCCTTAAATTGAAGTTTAGAATAGTTGTATTTTCATATTAGGGATGTGAAGGACTAGTCAACATGTTAGTTGACTAGCCATTTCTCCCCCCACCCCTTGCTGCCTCTATCAGAATGGGCGGGGGTACTTCAAAGTGGCAGCACAGCTTGAAGCCTGGGGTCAGACCTGGGCTACAGGTGGCACTGCTGCTTTGAAACGCCGCAAGCAGCCCGGGGCCAGCTGGGGTGTCCCCAGGCTGCACGCGGCATTTCAAAGCGGCAGCGCCACATGGAGTCCAGGATCAGCTGAGGACTCCCCTGCTGACCCTGGCTGCACGTGGCACGGCCGCTTTGAAATGCCATGGGGAGCCAGATGCCAGGCTCCCCACAGCGTTTTGCCAGGCTCCCCATGGCATTTCAAAGCGGCAACACGGCGTGGAGCCTGGGATCAGCTGCACCCCAGTCTCCTACCCCAAGGTCCCTTCTGCACCGAACCTCCGTCCCAGACCCCACAACACCCGCCACCCATAGAAAAGTGCAGACCTTGACCACTTAACAAAATCTCGGAGTGACCCTCCCCCCATCAAAAATTATTGCCCACCCCTGGCCTATTGTGTTCAAAGGAGAACCAGAGCACTGAAGAGTTAATAACCCTAAAATATCTTGAAATGAATCGTAAAAATGAATAAATTAGTTAAATCTTTTCACTTAATCATTTATGTTTCAGTTAAAAACCTTAACTTTTGTTCTTTTGTCTGATCAAACCATAAGAGATTAATGGAACACTTTTTCTGAATAAAGGTGATCTTTCCATTACTAGCTTTTGTTTTGGTTGGATGTTTGTAGTCTAAGTTTTAAAATGTATTAAAATAATTTATCTATATATCAAGAAATTAGGGTGCACATCAAGGGTGGCCAATAAAATGTCGGTAGTTCACCAGGGTTAGCCTCTGATGGGCTGCTGCCATTATAATTACCAGCACTTCCACAGGTACAGCGATTGCAGCTTCCATTGGCCAGGAACAGCGATCCGCAGCCAATGGGAGCCAGGGTCCCCCATACCTGCAGAGGAGTAGGTAAATACAGTGGTGTGGGGGCACATCAGGGGCTAACCCTGGCAGCCCGCAGACCAGTATTTGCCCACCCCTGGTATAGAGGCAAGCTGCCCAATTACCAATTAATAACACCCAAGCAGCTCATGTTTTATATTCCCCAGAAAGATCAGATATCACGGTACATATCAAAATTCAACTAAGATCATCATGTTACACTTAGACAAGAATCTCCAATAGAACTTAACCCTTTAGAAAGTGAGCAAGCCACCACCTTATTGAAACCAAATGTCTATTTAAAGGTTTTACAAAAGCAGATTTCAAAACTACATCTTTAAATGTAGGTCTAAATAAAGGCTCTTATGAAACCAATTTTAAGTGCTCAATTCCAGAATGAGTTTTACTTCAATATCATCCTGAGTACACTCATTAATTCCTTACAGAAAATTTTAGGGAGGTTTTTTACTTTTATTATAGTTCAGCCATGCTACAAAACAACTTATGAAATCATTTCCTTTGTCAGACCTGCTCTCAGTCAGACAGAAGTCTGGGAGTAACCTGGAAATAGATAATTGGTTTCAATAAAAGGCCTCTGTACACAGTAGGCAAGTCGTGTCTAACTGTGGGTAAAAATTTACATGAATTCCTGAGGTTTACCATGGCCTACAGTATCACTTCTGGAGGAGAAGTTATATATAGTTGACACTTACATACTGGTGACATTATTAAAACTACCTGGGGGATTTAGAGGCAAAATTCCCAATGAAATTAATATTGCAGCAATTATCTCCATCATAGTATGTTTAGTTCTCTATTTCGAAGGCATCTAACAAAATTTAAAGAACAAGCAATTTTTAAAAGTGTTTGGATTCAAGAAATGCCAGTTGCCTCTGCAGTAAAAATCAGACCAATAGTTACAGCTGCAAGACCATGGCATCCTTCCAACAAAGTCCTGGAATTAACTGATGAGCAATAGTCCATGCTTAAATCCCTAGTCTCTCCTCCTTCCACCCACTCCAAGAAAGGTTTCATAATTAGTTGAAAGCAACCATGGCTCAGCTATAAATATTATGGTACTTTAGAGCATGTATTTTTTTTTTTAATATTAAGGAATATATGTCCAATATAAAAAAAGGGTTTGGGTTATACTTACTTTAGAAGCTCCAAAGTAATTGTTCCCCGGGGCTCTGCTTCTACGCTCTTCCCCCAGAACTTTAATTTGGGGTAGATTGATCCGTGAAAAACAAAGTCCTTATTGAGGCCTTCAGAATAAAATGCACTAACAGGTGGGTGATGACTGACCTGTTCGGATATAAACCTAAAGCCTAAATCCTCCCTAGACAAGGAAAAAAAAAAAGATAATCAACATTTATCAAGAAGGGACTTTTATTAAAATTACAATAAAGTCTGATCACACATTTTAAAATAGGTCTGAGGATTTTTAGACCAAACCTGCACTTATATTGCACAGTCCCTATAGTTAATGTATGACAATGAATAAAGGCTTACATGCAATGTCCACCACCAAAAAAACTACCCCACAAATTGACCTCTATCAATCAGGGAATGCATATGAAGTAATTTCACTTGGGCAACTGATGGCAATTCCAAAGCTTGCTGAGCAATAGTAGTCCAGCTCTGGGAAATTGGGTTCAAATAGGATTTACATGGTGACAACAGACCAGATGAAAGGGTCTCAATCTATTCTCATACTATGTCATCAATAAGGCACTCTCTGCAGTAATTAGGAATCTCTGGTCAGGAGTGGCTCTTGGGAAGATTATAATATACACTTTACTGCCCTTGCACAATTCAGAAAATATGGGTCTAGACAAAAATAAAGTTCTTATTCGAAATCAGGATCTTCTCAGATTTCACACTGATTTCAGCTAGTTGTGGCTATAATGCGTATGACTGGCCAGAGTGAATTAATTTTATCTTAGGGAATAGACTATTTTCGAATGAAGTCAAGTTTCACTCACTGACCACCAACCACTCTTCACTGACATTTAAAGAATGCAGTGTCACCTGATTAATTCATATGTTTCTCCTAGTAGAGGGTTAAATGGTTTGCCAGTTCTCTCCCACTGAGACGCTACTGCAGAAACTGCAAAAGCAGCTACAGCCTGTAAACAAACACAGCAGGATGCAGTCTTCAGAAAGTTTCACTAAAAACAGCAGTATCTTACAATACATTTGCATGTGCTATAGTGATTTTTAAAAAGCCTCTACATTCAGGAACTCTACTAATTTCTTGTATCTTTGAGGTTCCCCGTTTCTCCATCTGCACACAAAGACACCATCACTCTGCTACAGAGACTCCTTTAGAGCATGAATCATACTTTATTCCGCCAGAGAATTTGCTATGTGCTTAAGGCCATGTCTTCACTATGCAGAAGATCAACACTGCCAAAAGCAATCTTCTGGGGTTCAATTTAGCAGGTCTAATAAAGACCTGCTAAATCGAACTCAAAGGGCACCTCCGTTGGCACCAGTACTCCTGCTTCTTGCGAGGAGTAAGGGAAACCAATGGAAGAGTTTGCTCCCATTGGCCTCCCACTGTGGAGATCCTGTAGAAACAAATTAAGGAACGTCGACTCCAGCTATGCAATTAACGTAGCTGGAGTTGTGTATCTTAATTCGACCTTCCCGCATAGTGAAGACATGATCTAAGGTTAATACATTCACAGATTCCAACAGACCAAAACTTTTCCAAGTGAAATATTCATCGATTAGATAAGTTTTGTGAGAGAGAAAGAGAGAGAGAGATGAATATTTCATTTCCAAAAAACAGTAATTTTCTCTGGCAAACTTTGCCAGATCACACTGAATACTCTGTTCCTCTTCACACAGCTCTTATAAAGACACGAACTGTTCTTTTCTGACCATCTACCCCTTCTTTTGCCCACTGACTGTGCAATGAAATCTAGTTTAATGTAAGAGCAGTCACATATCATTTCCAATGTCAATACGCGATTTGCATTAGCACCCCTTGCAAAGCAGCACAAAGTTTTTATTTTGTTATATTTCATTCATCCTGCTACAAAGTACAAAGGACAATTGTCAGATTGCATAGAGGGGGCCTGCACCAAGGTTCCCTCTAAACTGTGCAGCAGCTCAGCCCTGCAGCTGCTTAATGAGCCCCACCCAGAAGGGGCTCAGGACTCACAAACAGAGCTGCCTGGAGTGGGGAGAGGCACTTCTCCCTCAGCAACAGCAGCAGCTCCCTGCTGAGGGCAAAGCAGTGAGTCTCTCCCAGCAGGCAGGAAGGGTACATGTCTATTCACTGCTTTGTGCTGCTCACGTGTTGCCACACAGCTTAGAGGAACACTGGCCTGCATTGTATGTATTTTTTATACATAGTTTACCATGTGCTTCTCATCCTCTCCATTTCACTGAAGTAGAAGCAGAGTTCCAGAATAACACCACATAAATCCTGATGCACTCCAGTTTAGGCCCACCATTAACAAGTCTTTGAACATTTGCCTAATGAGATATTTATTCTGCTCACTCCAAAGAATGTAGGGCGTTGGAGTGGGAGGGAAGAATGGGAAAGAAAGCCTGGTTTTGCCACACCACTCTTAAAAACTCGCAAAATCCCAGTTAGCAAATGGATTTGTTTGAAGCGGTACCAAAACCATAATCTGATCTTCCCTAAAAATAGTGGCGTTTGTGCACTTTTAAAAACAGTGATTTAAAAAAAAAAAAGTGATAGGCCTAGACACGTTCAGTTCCTGATTGTACTCTTCTTCTCTTCCCTCCCAGTGACCACTTCAACCATTTCAAGGTGGCGTATATACCTACTGCAGGTATGTTTTCATCATCCTTTATAGTATCTGCTACAGGCCACTGTCAAGAGACTGGAGTAGATGGACCACAAGTTTGATCGTGTATGACAATTCTTGTGTTTCCTATGACCAATCCACAGAGTGCTATACCCATCTCTCATCAAATAGGATATTATCATAAAGAGAGACTTTGAGGAATCCTTTTTAAACCCAAAGAAGAGATGCAAAGTGTCGCTTGCCTGCATTCTTTCCAGGGAGTTCACATGACTGCTAGCTTTATGAATGAGGTATATGTGTTCCATGTATTCAGTTATCCGCTGGAGGAAGCTCAGTGGCTCATTGAAGACAATAGGCATTGTAATTTTAGACAGCTCCTAGATGATAAAAGGAAAAGTCATTCCCTTTGATGCACTTCTAGGATACCAATAGGCAAGAACAAGATTCCAAGATGAATTCTGGGATGGTTTGACAATAGTGGTCCTCACTGACACACAATAAGCCCAGCTCAGACTCCTGGTTCTGGTCATTCCCTACCACACGTACAGCAGAAGCCTAATAAGGAGTGTTAATAAAGGGGTCCAAATGGAGTCTTATCTAGCATTGCAGCCAAGAAAAAATGCCCACTGCAACTCAATGTCTTGTGATGGTAAAGAAAAGGTTAAACTTTCCTTCCAACAGATGATGCATTAGCTAGTCCATCACAGCATAATGAATTGGATCCCTTGAAAAATTGTCACTGATCATCTAAACCAGGGTAGGCAGTAAGCTGGAGATGGTTCACAGGACACCACTTTCTGTAACTCCCATTGGCAGGGAATGGTAATTCGCAGCCAACAGGAGCTTCAAGTGGCCATACCTGTGGAGGTGAAGGTAGATAAAGCAGCAGCGGCCCACCAAGGGCTACCCCTGAGGAACTGCATCCATCCTGAGGGCCAGTTATTGCCCCCCCACCAATCTAAATAGTACTATTGCTGTAACCAATATGTTCTTTACTGTACTTTCAAACATCTTAAATCATGTTCCCACCAGAAAATTGAAGATGTTTTCACAAATTTTAAAGTGACTATTTGTACCAGTGCTCTACAAACGAGGCTAAACAATGTTTCTTATTCTGCCTCCTAGTTAGAGCTGAGAAAACCATTAATTTTTCTGTTTGGTGGCCAAATTGTTTAGATTCAGCTTATTTCAAATAAAAAAATTGTTCTGATTTTTCTTCAATGAAAAACAAAAAGGGAAAAATGGGTTAGAAACTGTTGAATCAAAACAAAATGTTGAAGCAGACTATTCTGATATTTTTGAATTTTTCTTCAGGGTTTGGGGGGTTTTTTAGGGGGGTTTTTTGTTTTTTTTGGAGAGGATCAAAATGATTCACTAAATTTTGAGCTGTATTATTTCAATGCCCTGAAATATGCATTTTTCAGATCATTTAGTATTTGCCAAATAAGTTTCATGTAGCTCTATTGCTGATACAAAGAAAACCACTGTCTGAACTTCAAACAAGTAGATGTATCAAGCTCCAGGCTCTTTTGTTCTCAAGGCCTCTTACTAGCCAAGCAGACACAGGTCATTTTTGAAAAAAGGTGCGTTGTTAAGACAGGGATTTTTTCCTTCCATTCAGATGCAAGCACTGCAGTAAGTGACTGCAAATTTTTGAAAGAATTAAAGAAAATGTTAGTGATTGGCAATTAAAATTGGGGTATGTCTACACTACCACCCTAGTTCGAACTAGGGTGGTTAATGTAGGCATTCGAAGTTGCAAATGAAGCCCGGGATTTAAATATTGCGGGCTTCATTTGCATCTTGCCGGGCGGGCGCCATTTTTAAATCCCCTTAGGTCGAACTCCGTGCCCGCAGCTACACGCGGCACGGAGTAGGTAGTTCGAATTAGGATCTCTAATTCGAACTACCGTTACTCCTCGTGGAACAAGGTAGTGTAGACATACCCTTGGAGGCCAACTGTCCTTTACAGTGGTATCTTCTGCTAATTAGAGTTCTTTAATTCTTGGTGTCAAGAATAGTCAGATGACCCAATTCAGATCATGCCCTCTAGCCTCAGTTTACACCTTGAACTCTCTAGATCAGTGTTTCCAAATTTTATTTGGCCACGGAACCCCTAGAGTTGCCTTAAAAAAAGGCCCCTGCCACGTTTCGTTGAGCACAAAAAAAAAAAAAAAAAAAAAAAAAAAGAGCCCTTGCCACGGCTCTGTCTCTACCAGCGGGTGGGGGAGTGCCAGCTCTTTGCGGAACCCTTGCTTTCGCTTCGCGGATCCCCAGGGTTCCCCAGAGCACCAATTGGGAAACACTGCTCTAGATGGAGATACAGGGCATAGTGTAGATTACAAATTCCCCTATTCAATCAAATTCCCCTATTCAGCTGAAAGAGAAATGTCCTGGTACATCACCTCTCTAAGCTATGTGAAAGGCAAAATTGATTATAGGTCTAGAAAACATGACCAATGAGGGAAGTTTGAAATAATTGGGTTTGTTTAGTCTAGAAAAGAAAAGGTGGAGAGGGGACATGATAACAGCTTTCAATTACCTAAAAGGGTATTTACAAGGAGGAGGGAGAAAAATTATCCTCCTTAACCTCTGATGATAGCACAAGAAGCAATGCGCTTAAATTGAAGCAAGGGAGATTTAGGTTGGACATTAGGAAAAGCTTCCTGTCAGGGTGGTTAAGCACTGAAATAAACTGCCTAGAGAGGTTGGGGAATCTTTATCACTGGAAATGTTTAAGAGCAGGTTAGATAAACACCTGTCAGGGATGATCTAGATGGTGCTTGGTCCTGCCATGAGTGCAGGGGACTGGACTTGATGACCTCTCGAGGTCCCTTCCAGTTTAGTATTCTATGATTCTATGAAAATAAAGCCTCATATTATATTTTGTCAAATGTCGTACTGGCAAGTAGCACTATGTAACTATATGTTGTTTAACCCACGTTTGAAGAATATAAATTGAAGAATACAACTCTGAAGATGTTTGAAGGAGTCTTTTAGGGCACATCTACACAGCAAGGCAAAAGCCGAAATAAGCTACACAACTTCAGCTATGTCAATTGTGTAGCCTAAGTCCAAATAAGCTTATTTTGGCTTTTGGCGCTGTCTACACAGCAAGAAATCCAAGATAGAGCACTCTTCCTCCAACTTCCCTTACTCCTCATAAAACGAGGATTACAAGAGTCGGAGTAAGAAGTCCTCCAGCTTGACATTATTACGACATTATGTCCAAATAACTGCTTGTAGTGTAGACACAGACTATCTTATTTTGGAATAACATCAGCTACTTGATGTTATTCTGAAATAACACTGCTGTATAGATACACCCTTTGGGTACCCAACTATTACTTGTAAAATGGTAAGAAATTATCAGTTCAACATACCCAACTACTGGGTGAGATAAGGAAATATTTCTTCAATTAATCTATTCAAGTCAATATAAACAGCTCTGACTAAACTTCAAATACTATATTATTTGGAAACAGCGTGCTTATCAATCCTCAGTTTACTAAAGAACACTAAGATTAAGAGTCAGAATTAAAGAGTTCTGACAAATTGTTAGCACTATCTTACATTACAGAGAACTGAAAAATGTACATTTATGCTTCTTATTTTTGGCATTTCTCAGCCTGAAACTAGTCAGTTTCCACTTTTATATATCATCACTTTAAAGTCCTTCAGCACAAATAAAATACTCCATTGTTTGGGTGCCCTTAAGTTTGGAAATACAAAAATTCAAAACCAATACTCCTCCCTTTAAGATAAACATTTTGCTAAGAGCACTGGGGAATCAAAGGTAGGTCTCCTCTGCCTGTTGACAAGTGACTTACCAGTCCAATGCATTTTTTTAATATACTCCACACACTGAAATCACTCCTAGAAAACATTGGTGCAGGTAATGATGTTCTGTAGGGGGAAAAAAGCCATTAGAATAATTAATAAAGACCTACATAAAACAATTTTTTCCATCTACAGATCTCAAAGCATCTTATAAAGAAAGGTAAGCCTCGCTTTACAGAAGCACCAAGGAAGATCTAGTGACTTACCAAAGATCACATAGTGACCAAGTTGGGAGTAGAACTCAGGCATCTTGCCTTGTAGCATGTGCGTGTTCCCTCTCCTTCTCTCCCTCTCTCATATATATATCAGGGGTGATCCAGATAGGAGAGAAAGGTAAAGGCAAAGGCATGCACAGGGGGTGTGCCGGGTGTGCCCAGGCTCACCCTAATGTCTCAAAAAAAAATGGCTTTCCATTTTAATTTAATCGCATGATATGCTCTTTTAAGTAAAGTTTAGTTGTTCATTAAAAAAAAATTAAGTTTAGTTTATTTTTATTCATCAAACAAACTAAAGAAACTAAAACTTATGTCCTTTATGATTGAGTATTCAATAAAAGTTTACCTTTAAAAAAAAAATTCCCTGGGTGCACACCCTAATGAAATGTGCTGCGCATGCTTATGGGTAAGGGATAATGTGTTCATGATACAAATGCCAGGAGGCTATGCCTTTATCCAAAGAATAAATTAGAGTTCACCTGTCACTGGGCCAGGTCATTCCCACCCCCTTCCGTGGAAAAACCTACAGGAGATCTCTGAGAAATCCATAAAGCTCCCCAGATCCCTCATTTTCCTGCAGCCCCGATATTATCCCCAGAAATTAACAGGCTGTCCCAAATCTCTGCAATGGGTACGTTTCCTAGAGCAGTGTTTCTCAATCAGTGGTACAAATACCCTTAGGGGTACTCAAGAGAAGTCTGGGGGATACATCAACACAACTGAAATTCAGAGAAAACTGAATTTTTGTTTTAAGTTTTACAGTGCTTTTTTTTTGTACTTTTTACGCCCAAATATTTCATCGCCCGCCCAGCTACGATTAAGTTGTTTAAACAAATGTGTTGCAATGGTAGAAAAAAAATTGTGTGTCTGAAAACTATAGCTACTGGGGGTATTTTTTTTTTTTTTAAAGAGGTACTTTATAAAAAAGGGTTGAGAAACACTGTCCTAGAGGACCATCCTTCCCTCCAATCTGGCAACACTGCTCCAATGAAGCACCACTATCAGAGACACATCACAATCAAAACAACCTCCTATCAGGAGACAATCTTTGAAAGCACTAGCATCTAGGACTGTAGCATCTTTTCCAGGTATTCCTAACTGGGCCAGATAAAAAGGTACAACACATCCTCTTTAGCCCATACAGCTGTAACTCCCTTGCCCTGGCACATGGGGGGGAAGCAGAGGGGAGGGAAAAGGAAGGGAGGCTTGAATGATATTGCAAGCACATCTGACCTAACTTCCAGAAAGCAGCATCCAGTGTAGGAAGGAGACAATGAAAACCACTATTACACGGGCTGACGTGGCACTCTGACAAAAGTTCTGGAGTCTGTCAGTTTGTATTTTCTTATTGGAGATGATGGGAAAGAGGAATGCATACCAAGGATCCAGTCTGTATAATGGCAAGGCTCTTGTACAAACTGGTTACATTCAGACAAAGTGCTCTGGGAAATGCTACACTGGAGCCAAGAAGTTAAACTTTTGAAAGACAACTGTTTAACATGGTCAAAAGACTTTCTTCTCCTTCCTCAACCACCACCTGCAGGCTGGGGGAATGCAAATGTTTACCAGCACCTATAGTGTGTGTTTATTTTCAGAAGGCTACTAGGGGAAAATAGGGATGAGGAGTGGTCTGGAACACTCAGTTTGAACACAGGACAGCAAATCTGTTTCCAGAGCCGTGAGAGAAAAGGGAGATTTCCCTCTGGATCCAAAAGAAAGGGCATGACCACGAAATGGTCAGATTTGAAGAAATACAAAATTTTCTTTTCTCTGTAACTAAGCTAAGGGGCACCCCTTCCTCCCTGGATTTTGCACTGTATTCTGATGAGGTATGTTACACAAACCTTTTATTTTATTAAAGTGACTTATTGGACAATTTCACATAGACAACCCGAAAAAAAACCTGTCAGCATTTCTACCCAGATTTTCATACCTAGGTGCCTAACATTATATTCAGTCTTGATCAATAGGCACGGCCCAACGGGTCCTTTTCCACTGAGATGTGCTGAAAAGGGTAGAGGTCAGATACACATAAGGGGAGAAAATCAAAGATGGCAAGAGTTGGCTGGGGTGAAAGCGATAGGTTCCCTGAGAAACTTCTCAAAAGCAGACACTGTGATTAGCATCTGTCAGAGTGATGACAAATTCCTACAATATCCTTGGAAGACCTTATTGTATTAAGTGTATGTATTACTGTGGACCTAGATTGCATGTAACATCTCTAGGCGGGATATGAGACAGATGTAAGACCTAGGAGTTCAAAAGTTACACTGAAGATGTGCTAGACAAGTAGGGACTTCTGGGACAATATGGATTAAGTAGATTTCTTGGAGAATCCCCAGAGAGAAGTTAACACAAATTGCCTGGTGATGTAAAAAGCCAGTCTTTTAACTATGTACTAAGGAAAGGGCCACTCTCTGCTGATTATCTATTGCAGGAGGTCAAGATCAAAAAGACAAACTGTATAAAGCAGCAGCTAACCTGCCCAATTTAAGTTCTTGTTCTAGATCTAAGATGGATTTGAACTTGTAATGATGGTGAGAAACAGCTGTGGGTTTTGAAGGACCAACTTAGCAGAGCCCTAGGTTGGAATTGGCTGTGACCTCTGGTAAATTTTTTAGCATGCTTGTAGTAATTTTTGTGTTTTGGTATATTTTCTCTGTAATGTTGAAGAATAAAATTGCATGCTTAGAAGGAGCTACATGGTTACTCGTAAGTGCAGGCAATACATTGGCTATAGCCTTCAGCGAGAAAGTAATGCACAGGCATAGGCCTGTTTAGGCAATCTAGCTTGCTGGGAATATCAGTGTAAGGCAGGGAGCCATCCAGCTTTAAAATCCCAAGTCAGAAGGGAACAAGATGCAGGTCTCCGCTCAAGCAAGGTTACAGCTAGGAACCAGGAACCTTTAAGGGCGCCCTTGAGCAGCCACATAGGGGGAAAATACAGGTACAGTTACCCTGAAATTGTAACTACATCTACTGTTTAACATGCACTCTGCACACCTACCTGTGTTTCTTAATTCCATTCTCCTGAAGCTGTCTTTCTCCATTATGTTTTCCAGTCCTATTGCTTTGCGATGGATCCAGATCAAGCATTTCTGCAACTTTGTGATTTGTTTCTGAAAAGTCTCCTGAAGAATTGTCAGAATCAAAGCCTGTATAAAACAAGTACAAGTCAGTAACTTTCTCAAGAACTTTATGACTCTACACAGTGCACACCTGTTAGTAATATATTAACAGTATATACACTTACCTTAAAACCTTGAATGTACCCAATGCATTTTACTATGAAATATCACCAAGTCCAGAATCTTTGTTTTAGGATCTAGTTTCCAAGAGCATACAGAACCAAGTATCACTAGAATCAAGACCCTCAACCAGTTTTTTTCATCCTGCTGAGCATACAACATTAATCTGTAAAAACTGTGAATTGTTCAATAGCTTCAGATCTGATTAAGTCTCCTGTATTTCTTACTTTAGAGCTTCAATTTAAATACAATTATTATAATTTTTTTCAGCCACATGATTTTGCATGTCCTGCCTTAAGTGCAGGGGGCAGGACTTAATGACCTCTCTATAGGTCCTTTCCAGTCCTATTCTTCTATGATTCTGCTTTGTCAAAGATCTTCAAAAAGTGAAATTGACCTATCTATACAAATAGTTTTATTCTTAAGAGACAATGGACAAATAGACATTGCTTAGAGTGAACTGGGACAGGTGTAATTGACTTAAGTCTATTGTATAGTTTCCTTATAAAATAAAATACAAAGAAAAATACTGAAATAAGGAATACACAGTTTCTTCAAACTAAGGATGTTAAGAGGCAGGTAATTCACTAATTGTGTAGTCGATAAAATTTTTATTGGCTACACAATTAGTCGATAAGGGAAGGCACTCAGTCCCAGCTCATGCTGGGTCCGGGAGCTACCTCCACTGCGGCTCTGCAGTTTAAATTTAGTAAGAGCCGAGTGCGCAGGCAGTCCAGCTCTTACTACATTTAAAATGCAGAGGCACAGAGGAGGTAGCTCCTGGACCCAGTGTGAGCTGAGACTAAGCTGGGCTTGCTCAGTCCCAGCTTGCGCTGGGTCCAGCAGCTCCTGTCTGCTGGGGGGGGGGGGGAGGAGGGCAGCAGGGAGCTAGGACCTGAGACACCCCCCCCCCTCCACATACAGAGACTGTTTAGGCCAGCCTGGGCCCAGCACAGGCAGAGGCTGCTTCATGGCAGTCTGTCCTGCCCCCGCCGCTGCCTCTGATAGAGGCAGCAGCATGGGGGGGGGGGCAGGCATCACTGTAGAGACAGTGCTGGGGAGAACCGGTGTTTAAGCTGGCTTTCCCCAGCACCAGCTCCCCGCTGCCTCTGATACAGTGGTCAACTCGACTAGCCGATAAACCAAGCTTATCGGTTAGTCAACTACTCGCTTACATCCCTACTTTAAACCAAGTAATATGGCATGAGAACAAGAAAAGCACAGCCTACAGAAGATTGTTTGGAAGGTTGACAGGCTGGTAGCTCCTGGGAGTTGACACCCAGTTATGCACAGGTAGGCTAGGTCTACACTATCGCCGTTCTTGGAAAAAGCTGTGCAAATTGCACTCCGCAACTTGCATAGCTTTTTCCGATTGCTCTTCCAGAAGTGGCTTTTCCGCCATTTGGCCCCGTTTAGACCAAATGGCAGAAAAGCCTCCTCTTTTGGAGGAGCCCTTATTTCTCGTAGAACGAGGTATACAGGGCTCCTCGAAAGAGCATGTTTGCTCTGCCCGTAAAGGCAGAGGTAATATGGTGGGTGACTCATGGACCCAGTCCCAGGCACCCTGAGAACAATCACACTATGCTGGAAGGGAAATGGACCAAATTCTCCTTTAGGTGTTCCCACTCTAAGCCCAACTTCTACAAGTAAGCAGGTCACCCCTCTGGTGCCATTCACATCTATCCCCTAGGGACATATCCTCAACTGCAGCTTGAGATTGTGCCCAAGAGGCCTTATACTGCAGGAGTAAGTCCACGAACTAATGTGATTTGTAACAACAGTTCACAAATTCAAGGTCTACAGGATGCTGTGATGGAACAATTCTAAAAGAGTGCTTGATGAAGTCCAATAAAGTAGTGTAAATTATAAAGAGTCTTTTAAAAGACATTTTTTGTGAGGATGGGGGAAATCTGGAAGTTGATCTCCATTTTTCAGGGAAACAACAGAAAAAGAAGGCACTTTAAGTGCACCCATTGATCCATACTCTACATACCTAAGTCACATAAACACCAAAATGGAACTCCCGAATCTGTATAACAGCCTGCTCTATAGGAAGCATGCCAGCAGAAATGCTTCACCTATCAAGACTTCCTTCAAATCACAGATAGATATTTAGGGCATCAGTATTAACAGAACCTCTCAAACATCCCAAATGCTTTCAATATTAAAACATCTGTCTTTGTCAGTGAACAGAAGAGCAAACTTAACCGATCAAGAGTCCTTCTCCAGTTAAGGCCACCAGAACAGGAGCTCACTGAGGTTGAAAACAAATCATGAAGACTAGAACCCATGCATCACCCTCTTTCCTTCCACCAGCCAAGTGGTCTAGGATTTTTTTTTAAAATTGCATGGAGGGGTCAGCCTGGGACAGAAGTTGACAGGAGCAGCTGCAGACGCAGACTAAAAAGCACTGATGTTAATGGTGCCGGTCTGCTTTTTGTAGTTTCTCCCCCTTGGCCCTCTCCTGAATAGCTATTCATTCCTACTCTCTCTCATGTTCACCCTCCTTCGTCTGTCTCTCTTACGTAATTCTCTCCACCCACAATATTTAAAAACAACAACTGAACTCATATGGAACTGGCAAACTAACACTCTGCTTGCATGAGAAAGAATCGCTTTAACTTTAGATCAGTGTTCCCTGTAAGCTGGGTGCTTGTGTGTCCACTCAGCAGAGATTCAAATGCCACCCAGCTGATTAGCAGAATGCTCACAGCTAGGTTTTTGTTTCTACTGATGGTTCCTCTGTGCACATAAAACAATATTCTGCGCATGGATGGAAAAGATTAGAGGGAACATTGCTTTAGATCAGGCTTTTGAAATAAGAATCAGGTTATGACAAGAGTAATTCATCTTTTAACTTGATCTGAGTTTAGTCCAACATTAAAGGGTTTTAATACTAATGAACTATGGGAGAGCTATTATTTTGATATTATTAATGCAGAAGTTGTATTTTAGCTCCCATGAAGTGCTTCCATTCTATTAGTGCAATTCCTTTCAGAAAGCTATACAGTTCTGAAACAAAAAATTACATCCCCAGCATGATAATTTAAGCAGAGGGAAACATTGTTGGTGTGATATTATTTTGTAATTAACACAAGGCACAAAGGATGAGGTCACTCATTAATCCCTTCTGCTGCACCCCAATCTCCCAAGTGTGTAATTATGTAATGACAAACACATCCCAAAGGGATGTAACACTTAACTGGGGACAATAATAGATGCACATACAAGTGATTAAAATAAACAATACTTTGGAATACCTGCCTCGAACATATGCCTGTCATTAACCAGTCCATAGTAAAATGGACATTCATCATTTATAATAAAAAGGGTAGTTAAATCTCATAAAATACTATCACTCTTACCAGCTACTTCCAATGAGTTAAACATGCCTTTAAAATCCCCCTGAAAGTTCCATAATGGGCCAACTCCGTTTAGAATGGTATGATTATCAGACAAGCATCTCACTGTGGAATTACAACCCTTTGATTATGCTTAGAACCTTGCAATTTCTTTGAAGGAACAATTATTGCAGAATAACTGAAAAAGCACCCCAGTGCCTACATACCAATCATTCTGTTTCACCTCAGTAAATGAGTCACTCATGCTGTTCTCATTGTACGTCAGTATGTATTCAAATAGAAAGGGTGATTACACAGAGAACAAAACAATTTCATCCAGTCATCATCAATGACTACACAACACCAAAACAAATATTCCAATTTTGAGGACAGGCAAAAAAATCTTCAACCGCAACTCGAGTGGAACTTATCATAATAACTACATCAGAAACACGCAAATCTGCTCTGTCAGATTATTTGCACTCAATTTTAATCTACATTTTAACACAGAAAGCACAGGTAAGTAATCACTAAATACAACAACAGCTCCACAGGTATACTGCCAGTTCTTAAAAGCTGTTAAGCTTATCTACTGTAAGTCAGTTGAGAAAGTTTTATAACTGTTGGCCAAATTTTGTCTCTACATGTAATTCTGAATTTTAAAAATGGAATAGAAAACTTTAGGACTATTAGAAAAGCTTAAGAAGTAGCTTTTAAAAGGAAGATCCAGAGCATGTTACTGAGAGGGGAATGACAGACAACATTTGATTGTGACTTTTTAAATAATATAATCTTCTAGGAAATCTCTCTTCTTTGGACATCACTAATTAATGCTTCCAAAACAGAGGCATTCACCAGATGGACATTAGTTCCAGGATAGTCACACTGTTGTAAAAAGGTGTGAGACATAAATTAGGTGTGGAGTTTTGGAGGAGAAAAAAAATAAAAAGATTATGAAGGCAGCAGTGGTAAAGTATCAATTTAATCCTCTAATACCACTTCCAAACTATATGCTTTAAAGGTGAACCAAAATCCTTTTTTTAAGTGTCGATCCAAAATCATTCACACAACATATTTAGACATGGTCAGAAATTAATCCATTTCAACAAAAAAATGACTTACCAGTAATTCTGTTTTTCATAGTTTTCTTCTTCCCCATCCTGCAAAGGAAAATCAGCCCATTCAGACTATGTTATTCCTCTACCTACCAAGAAGCAAGGAGGCAAAGTATTCCACAAGTCACAGAGTATATATGGCATAAGACCGCCCCTTTTCTCAGTCATTAGCTTTCCAAGTTTGAACTCCAGGTACTAGACAGGAAGAAAATCAAACTCATGATGTCAAGACTACCAAGAGTCTTCAAACCTAGAAAGAGCAGCTGGGAGAGAACCCAAATGCTAGACCATGACAAATACAACTGACAGAAATTATTTTTTGTCAGAGGTCAACACTCCACCATCTGTTAAAAGAAATCCAATTTCTACATATAGCAACTGTACTGAGCTGCTTTCAACAGGAGGCACGGCTTACCTTTCACAAGACAGTCTGAAGGATCCCACAACCAGAGGCAGATTGTGCAGTTATAGTCAGGCCCAGTTTGTAAAAACAAACATGAATAAGCCAGCAACAGAAGAGCTGATGGTTGAGCCTATCCTCCCCCCTCCTGCCCCACTGCAAAGAGAAATGACCTAAGTTGAACAACAATTAACTATAAGAAGAGAAGAGCAACCTGCTCAGGCACATGCCAGGTTAGTGCCTGCACAATAGCTGAAGGAGATTTCACGATACCCAGGGTTAATCTTTGGAATAAAGAGCCTGTCAACAAGACCATTCTGTTTGGCAAAGATGGAATCATTGCAGCAACTAGCCAGACAGACAGTCTCCTCTTTCTATGGCAATTCTTCCACTCAACACATCTGATCCATTCACCTGAAGTCTAGCAAATCACATGAATAAAACAGTCTAACCTCAGCAGGTCCAGACAACAAGAGTCCTTAATGACCATGCTAGGAAACGTAGGGTAGTGGTGGTCGGAGACTCTCTTATGAGGGGGACGGAGGCGCCCATCTGTCGCCCTGACATTTCATCTCGGGAGGTATGCTGTCTGCCAGGGGCCTGTATCCGAGATGTTACGGAGGCATTGTCGAGGATTATCCAGCCCTCTGACTACTACCCCATGCTACTCATCCATGTGGGCACAAATGATACTGCGAGGTGTGACACTGAGCGGACCAAGAGTGACTACAGGGCTCTGGCAGTACGGGTGAGGGAGTTTGGAGCGCAGGTGGTATTCTCTTCAATCCTTCCTGTCGAAGGTAGAGGCCCAGGCAGAGACAGGTGCATCCTGGAGGTGAATGCCTGGCTGCGAAGATGGTGTCGCCAGGAGGGATTTGGCTTCCTCGACCACGGGATGCTATTCCAGGAAGGACTGCTGGGCAGAGATGGCGTTCACCTTTCGAGGAGGGGGAAGACCCTGTTTGGACACAGACTGGCTAACCTAGTGAGGAGGGCTTTAAACTAGGTTCTACGGGGACAGGTGAGCAAAGCCCACAGGTAAGTGGAGAACATGGAGACCTGGGAGATGGGTCGGAAACGGGAGGGAGCGTGGACTATAATGGCAGAGAGAAAGGAGGATCAGGGCAAAACTGGAAGGCAAGGTCAAATCAGTATCTTAGATGCCTATATACAAATGCAAGAAGTATGGGTAATACGCAGGAGGAACTGGAAGTGCTAATAAATAAGTACAATTATGACACTGTTGGCATCACAGAAACTTGGTGGGATAATACACATGATTGGAATGTTTGTATAGAAGGGTACAGCTTGCTCAGGAAGGATAGACAGGGGAAAAAGGGAGGAGGTGTTGCCTTATATATTAAAAATGAACACACTTGGAGTGAGGTGGAGATGAACATAGGAGACAGAAGTGTTGAGAGTCTCTGGGTTAGGCTAAAAGGGATTAAAAACAAGGGTGATGTCATGCTAGGAGTCTACTACAGGCCACCTACCCAGGTAGAAGAAGTGGATGAGGCTTTTTTTAAACAACTAACAATATCATCCAAAGCCCAAGATTTGGTGGTGATGGGGGACTTCAACTATCCAGATATATGTTGGGAAAATAACACAGCGGGGCACAGACTATCCAATAAGTTCTTGGACTGCATTGGAGACAACTTTTTATTTCAGAAGGTTGAAAAAGCTACCGGGGGGAAGCTGTTCTAGATTTGATCCTAACAAGTAGGGAGGAACTGGTTGAGAATTTAAAAGTGGATGGCAGCTTGGGTGAAAGTGATCATGAAATCATAGAGTTCACAATTCTAAGGAAGGGTAGAAGGGAGAACAGCAAAATAGAGACAATGGATTTCAGGAAGGCAGATTTTGGTAAGCTCAGAGAGCTGATAGGTAAGGTTCCATGGGAATCAAGACTGAGGGGAAAAACAGCTGAGGAGAGTTGGCAGTTTTTCAAAGGGACATTGTTAAGGGCCCAAAAGGAAGCTATTCCGCTGTGTCGGAAAGATAGAAAATATGGCAAAAGACCGCCTTGGCTTAACCACGAGATCTTGCATGATCTAAAAATAAAAAAGGAGTCCTATAAAAAATGGAAACGAGGACAAATTACAAAGAAAGACTATAGGCAAACAACATAGGAATGCAGGGGCAAGATTAGAAAGGCAAAAGGCACAAAATGAGTTCAAACTAGCTCCGGGAATAAAGGGAAACAAGAAGACTTTTTATAAATACATTAGAAGCAAGGGGAAGACCAAGGACAGGGTAGGCCCACTGGTCAGTGAGGAGGGAGAAACAGTAACAGGAAACTTGGAAATGGCAGAGATGCTTAATGACTTCTTTGTTTCGGTCTTCACCGAGAAGTCTGAAGGAATGCCTAACATAGGGAATGCTAGTGGAAAGGGGGTAGGTTTAGAAGATAAAATAAAAAAAGAACAAGTTAAAAATCACCTAGAAAAGTTAGATGCCTGCAAGTCACCAGGGCCTGACGAAATTTATCCTAGAATACTCAAGGAGCTGACAGAGGAGGTATCTGAGCCTCTAGCTATCATCTTTGGAAAATCATGGGAGACAGGAGAGATTCCAGAAGACTGGAAAAGGGCAAATATAGTGCCCATTTATAAAAAGGGAAATAAGAACAACCCAGGAAACTACAGACCAGTTAGTTTAACTTCTACGCCAGGGAAGATAATGGAGCAGGTAATTAAGGAAATCATCTGTAAACACCTGGAAGGTGGCAAGGTGATAGGGAACAGCCAGCATGGATTTGTAAAGAACAAATCATGTCAAACCAATCCGATAGCTTTCTTTGATAGGATAACGAGTCTTGTGGATAAGGGCGAAGCGGTGGATGTAGTATACCTAGACTTTAGTAAGGCGTTTGATACGGTCTCACATGATATTCTTATCAACAAACTAGGCAATACAACTTAGATGGAGCTACTATAAGGTGGGTGCATAACTGGTTGGATAACCGTACTCAGAGAGTAGTTATTAATGGTTCACAATCCTGCTGGAAAGGTATAACAAGTGGGGTTCCATGGGGTCTGGGACCAGCTCTGTTCAATATCTTCATCAACGATTTAGATATTGGCATAGAAAGTACGCTTATTAAGTTTGCAGATGATACCAAGCTGGGAGGGGTTGCGACTAATCTGGAGGATAGGGTCATAATTCAAAATGATCTGGACAAATTGGAGAAATGGTCTGAAGGTAAACAGGCTGAAGTTTAATCAAGACAAATGCAAAGTGCTCCACTTAGGAAGGAACAATCAGTTTCACACATACAGAATGGGAAGCGACTGTCTAGGAAGGAGTACGGCAGAAAGGGATCTAGGGGTTATAGTGGACCACAAGCTGAATATGAGTCAGCAGTGTGATGCTGTTGAAAAAAAAGCAAACATGATTCTGGGATGCATTAACGGGTGTGTTGTGAGCAAGACACGAGAAGTCATTCTTCCGCTCTACTCTGCGCTGGTTAGGCCTCAGTTGGAGTATTGTGTCCAGTTCTGGGCACCGCATTTCAAGAAGGATGTGGAGAAATTGGAGAGGGTCCAGAGAAGAGCAACAAGAACGATTAAAGGTCTAGAGAACATGACCTATGAAGAAAGGCTGAAAGAATTGGGTGTGTTTAGTTTAGAAAAGAGAAGATTGAGGGGGGACATGATAGCTGTTTTCAGGTATCTAAAAGGGTGTCATAAGGAGGAGGGAGAAAACTTGTTCATCTTGGCCTCTGAGGATAGAACAAGCAGCAATGGGCTTAAACTCCAGCAAGGGAGGTTTAGGTTGGACATTCGGAAAAAGTTCCTAACTGTCAGGGTAGTCAAACACTGGAATAAATTGCCCAGGGAGGTTGTGGAATCTCCATCTCTGGAGATATTTAAGAGTAGGTTAGATAAATGGCTGTCAGGGATGGTCTAGACAGTATTTGGTCCTGCCATGAGGGCAGGGGACTGGACTCGACCTCTCGAGGTCCCTTCCTGTCCTAGTATTCTATGATTCTATGAATCCAAGACAAGCTTGACAGAGCCAAAAAAGTACAGTAACCAGGGCAAGAAAAAAGTGATCAGAGTAATTTGTTCCCCATCCTGCATCATTTCCCTGAAGAATCTCTTGGCTTGTCTACACAGTGTTTGAATCTGCACTAGCAGGAGTGTAAAATCTAAAGCACCCCAGCATGTTGCACACTAACTTGCCCTTGTACATCCTAGAGTTATGCATAAAAGTTCCCTAACATAGCCCTTAAATGCAAGGAAACTATTCTCCACTCAAACACAAATTAAAAGATTTGTGCCCTGAGTAACAAGCTCTGGGCTCCTCAATGCCTGCTCACATGTGTAACAACCATTCACTTATGAAGGATGAATCAGGACAGAGGTGAAGAGGATGAAGGGACAGGATGAAGAGCAATTCTCAAATTTGCAAGGACAAGTGAGCAACACACAGTTCCATCACACAGGTCCCCAGTGAAGTGTCTGTTCCCCATTGAAGAAGCCTAGACAAAGAAGTAGGTTCCCCACCCCAGCAGACTGGCATCCATTCTCGCCCAGAGCAAGTGTCCATAGGGAAGATGATCAGACATCATGTCTATGCTTATGACACTGAGTCATTACTGCCGAGAGGCTCTTCCTGTGAGTTTGGAGCTATTTCCTCATAGGAGGGGGAAGGATAACATAGCTTTGGCCATGGAGGCACTCAAGTGTACTCTGGTCCTCTGACACAGGAAAGTGGGCTACAAAATGGGCATGTGTACATCTGAAGGTCACATCTGCCCTCTTATTGGCAAGATCAGTATAGAAAGAGAACATATCCACGGAAAGAGCAGACCGCTGGTTCTGCTAAGAGCATCCAGCTTTGAGTCAAGATTTCAAGATAGATTGGCTAGAATCAGGACCCACCAGAACCAAAAATTGCCCAACAATGGGATCTGTGACAGTGCATACCCTACAGGTCCGGGAGCAGCAAAAAGGGCAAGCACAAAGAGTTGAGGTACAAGACATACGGAAAGACCTAAGGCCAGATCCAAACACTGATGAGAGACCATCATACCAACAGGTGGATCTAAATAGAAACTCTGGGATTCATTCCAGTGTACTACAGCAGCGGTTCTCAATCCTTTTACGTTTACCATTGTGGACAGCTCTGTGTTATATGGACTGCATCTACACAACTATATATATGCTGCACCCCAGAAGCAGTCAGCAGCAGGTTCCCAGCCAGTGGGAGCATGGAGCTAGTGCTCAGGGCAGGGGCATTGCGCGGAGCCCTGTGCATTTCCCCCCTCCCTCCACACACACACCTAGGAGCCAGGCCTGTTGCCAGCTGCTTCTGGCACACAGCTCAGTCTGCAGTGCCAGGACAGGCAAATGGCCTGCCTTAGCATCTCCACCGGATCCCCCTGCAGCAATGAGACTCAGTACTAGGTCATGATCTGTAGTTTAAAAACCACTGCCCTGGAGAGCAGCATGTTACAAACCACATGGCATGGCTAGATAGGAGAAAAGACAGCAAAGGGAGGACAGTATACTACTGGCAAGATAACACTGGTGGGGGACGAAGGAGGAGGAAAACCTGGTCACAGAAATTCAACAATGAACATGGCTCCCCATCCAAACCATGCCAGAGGTCTAAAACAGTACAACGTGATGGAGGGAAAGACAGCAGCAGTCAGTGGGAGAAATGGTATGGGAGCATCAAACCTCACAACAGGAAAAGCGATGCAGCCCCACCTCCCTGAAACGAGAGGCCAATCTTGAAAGCACTGTCATAATCAGGAGTGCTGACCAGCACCTGGTGACTAAGGGTACGTCTACATTTGCTCCCTAGTTCGGACTAGGAATGCAAATGTAGGCGACCGAAATTGCTAATGAAGCAGGGATTTAAATATCCTGCGCTTCATTAGCAAGATCTCGCCCAGCACACTAGTCCGAATCACAGCTGATTCGAACCAGGAAGTGCACGCCGGGACGCGGTAGTTCGAACCAAAGCCCTTGGTTCGAACTAACGTTACTCCTCATTTTTCTAATTAGCCGGTATTGGTTGATTCTAGTGTCCTAGAAGGTCTGTCTGTGTATATCTGCATGCCTGACTGAAGGGTCAGCTACCACAGACTGCAGCTTGTTTTTTCTTTTTCAAGCTCTTTTGGGGAAAAAGAGCTTGGGGTTCCCCTACGGTTGGTTTCAAGTGTCCACTCCTGTTTGTGGATTCAAAAGCACTTGATGGTGGTAGCGGATTTCCCCAAATCTGGGTATTAGGATTTGGGGGGGGGGGGGGAGCTTTTGTACCAGAGCCTATAGAGATAAGGTTTTGGAGCGCTCTTGTGGGCCCCCACGTCTGCATTCGTCGTGCCAGAGTGAGGAACAGCCTTGACAAGCACTGATTCCAAGCTCACACTAAAAGGCAGTTTGATTTGGAATGTGACTTCATCACTTCAAAGGGCTTAGGCCTGGCCTATGCTTAAGAATTAGCCTGACCTAACTACATCACTTAGGGCTGTGAAAAGTTTCATGACCTGTATGATAGAGTTAGGTGGGCACAACTTCCGGTACAGATGTGGCTAGGGGAACAGAAAAATTATTCCATTGACTTTGCTGCCATTTCTCAGAGAGATGGATTAACTATATCAGTGGAAACACCCTTATGAACTGTAGGCATACCCTAAGAGCTGGAGCTTCCTTTGCCTGGAGTTTCTCCTTCTCTTCCCTCCATCATCTTTCTTCTTGCATAACAATAAGATAGGCACAGAGTTAGAGGGGTTCTCATGTCTACTGCATGACTTCACAGTTCCAGCAAAGAGGCAGCAAATCACCCGTCAGCCCAGCTTCCAATATTTCCCACTCCTTAACACTTGAAAAATCATTCAAGTAGCATTAGGTTGATGATTTAGGATCTTTAAAAGTTTTTTTTTTTAAATATACATTTATTTTTGAAAAGCATTTCAGTTCACCTTTAAAACCACATAAGGCTATTGCAAATAACCAGTGCTCCTCATTATTTCAAAGGAAAGTACTGTCCGACATAAGGCTCAAGTGTCAAGAGGTTCAGGTTTGCAATGCAGCACAGCAAAGATTTTGGCTCCTTACACTAGAAGCATTGTTTTATAATTAAATTCTAACTAGAAAACACTGTCCATTGCAACACTGTGGGGGAAATTCTCCACTCAAGTTAAATCACTACTCAGGACTTATGCAAGTTTTCATTTTCAAAGTACTTTACAAACATTAAGCCTCTTCAGTCTATTGAGTTTATCTCCATTTTACAGATCATGAAGCTGAGGCAGAAAGGCTAAACGGTTTATTCAAGGCAGAAGGAAAGCCAGCATTAAGGCTTTTTTTGCAGGATGGCTTTTACTCACCCGTAACAGCATCAAAGAACTCCTCTTCACTGTTCATCCTTCAATATGAAATCTCCAAACCAGTAACTTGGCTTCCTCTAATATATCATTTTGCAGGATTTAAAGATCAAACATTTTTGTGCAATAGACTCTTCCTTCATAATACCAAGTCACTTTAGATGATCTATTTGAGAAGATGGAGGAAAGACAAAAATATTAGCATTTCTACATTGCTTATTTTGGGGAAAACCTTAAAAAAAAAAAAACCACAACCCAACCACCCATATCCTCCAGTTTCCCCATCCGCGACAAGTGAAAACCTAGGCATGCAAATCCTTGCTTATATCCACTGGCATTTAATAACAGTATGGCAAAAAAGAGAATGAATAAAAATCCAAACTAGGTTTCTTTCATAAAAACAACATTCTGAAGATGGGCAATACAACATCATCTAGTACCGTAAGGAATGGCAGAACAATTTATCCACACTATCATTTTATATATATTTATACCATATATTTTTTAAAGCTTTTGGGGATTACAGTCTATACAGAAGACATTATAATAAAAATATGCAAAACACTATTTCTGAATGTACTTAGATTTCAAATGAGTCCTATAGTGAAGGCAAGCTTCTATCTGCTGTATGAAGCAAGGCAGTCAAGTAGCAGCAAAGGAAGAAAGTGTTTGGTAAAGAAAAACTTGCCCTCTCTAGAGGCCTACACATTACCGGCACACTTAACATCCAGGACCAACTCTGCATAGAGCCAGGGGGAAGTGACTATTGACTGTCATGACAGCAGAAAAGCATGGCGCCACATAGCTATTTTCATTCTGGGGACTGGAAAGTCATTTGCAGTGCAGGAACTCAGTTGTGTTAGCCACTGCCAGACCCAACTCTTGCACCAACTAGCTGCAAGCCAAGATAAAGCCAGCTGGTGGTTTTGTTTTTGGCAAGAGTAGATAAGGAAAAGAGACAGTGCTGTTTTCTCAAATACAGTGCTGCTAAATACGCTGCAAACAAGTCACAGGTGCATGAAATCCCACAGGCAAGCTTCATGTAAAAGCTAGATTTGATTTATTCCAGTTGCTTGGCATTTATGTATCCAAAACATTTTCACTTGGCTCAATTTCTGTTTGGCCAGATCAGAAAAATTAAATACTCAGTACTATAGGCAGTTTTCATAGTACTGAAGGCTTAAAAATTCAATGATTAATTAACTATTCACCACACATTAGCACTGAACAACATAATAAAAGACAGCACTAGAAGTCCTGACTAGTTGCAGTCAATAAAAAGCCCACTTTATACCTGCAAATAGAGCAGTTTTCTGTGGGAAACTAACTTTAGTACTTCCACTCAGATTAACCAAAATGATTGCATCCTATCCTTGACCTGTAATGTCATGGGAGGGCTCTGCTCTTCTCATCCAGTGTAGCTTCTTGATTCCCAAAACAAATGGAACCTTCCTGCTCTTCATTCAAACAGAGGAACTTCCACCGTGGAACATTTCAGTTCATTTAGTGCCATTCTCCAACTCACTTAAGTTCCTACTTCAAGGCAGGCTCTTCATTTCACAGTCAGTCAAGTCCACCTGTACAGCCAGTAGCTCCCCACAACGGCAAGCCTCTGAGCCCAGGTCAACAGATTCAGGCTTGCGCTACCATGCTGAACATACTTGAGAAGGTGCAACATTTTCACTTTGGCTCAGGCTGAGAAGCCCATCCCAGTTCAGATCTCTTTGGTCCAACTAATGAAAACAGGATAGTGTGCAGCCTCCCTAGTCCATAGCAGTGCAACCAATATTCCAGTAATGTCCTGGCCATAATTCACTACCAGCAGAAGCAGCAGCATAGAGACTGTGCCACATTTGGGGGTAACTGACCTAAATTTCCTCTCCATGGTCCTACAAGGGCACTCAATCTAGGCTCCCGGCTTCTCAGCTGACAGCTCTCTTGGGGTGTGTCTACACTGTAGGGCTTAACTCAAAATAAGCCACGCAAATTAATTTATGTCAATTGTTTATCTTATTTTGAAATAGGGAGCATCTACACAGCACTTATTTCGAAATAGAGCACTCTTCCTCCAACTTCCCTTATTCCTTGTACAATGAGGATTACACGAATCGGAGTAAGAAGTCCTCCAGCTTGACAGTATTTTGAAACTATTTTGAAATCACTGCCTGCTGTGTAGACACGGACTACATTATTTTGGAATAGCGCTAGTTATTTTGAAATAGCGTTGCAGTGTAGATGCACCCTTGGGCAGAGACCCATGTCTTTCTCCTCTCTGAGCAGGGTAGTTCCAGGCAACACAGTTCCCTGCAATACTGTGCTATCCTGAGCAAAAGCCAGACTGACTAAAAGCCAGACTCTTCACTTCTCTCCTCAGAGACTCTACACATCATTATGGTCACAGCTACAAGTTACCACAGTTTTTTCCGAGGCAAACTCTTTTATTCTTAAAAATATTATAAAGAAAATATATTAAAATCAATAAAAGATTCTACATGCATCCTAATAAATTTAGCATAGATCACTCCCCCACTCCAACAAGAGTTTTGTTGGCATTCAGTCCTTCAAGCTGCACAGAAGGCTCTCTCCTGCAGTCACATGTTCACCACTGCTTCAGCTCAAAAACTGTGGTTAAAAAATAATCTTGGCATTTTTAGTCTTGAGGAAAGAAGACCAACGAGGAGGGGATTTGCTAACAGTTTTCATACAAGTTAAGGGCTGCTATTAAAAGAAAGTAATCAGTTAATCTCCATGTCTACTGAAGGCAGAACAAGAAGTTATGGGTTTAATCTGCAGCAAGAGAGATTTAAAGTAGATATTAGGAAAAAAAAACTTTCTAATACAAGGGAGTTACGCTCTGAAAAAGGCTTCCAAAGAAGAAAGGGATGCAGAGTTCCCATCACTGGATGCAGAATCCCCATCACTGGAAGTTTTTAAACACACATGGGCCAAACACCTGTCCGAGGTGGTCTAGATTTCCTTGGTCCAGCAAGTAACAGTGATAGCAATAATATGGTATAATATGCCAATTCTAAATGGCATGACATTGTGGATATAAATTGTTCTAATTTTCATGAGCCAGAAGGGCTTCTACCCACTGAAAACATGGCACATCCACCTCTTCCCTTTACCACCTCCAAGTCTGTGTTGTGGTGAAGGTGGCAAGAGGGATAATTCTATTTAGAGCTAATACAGAAGTTGTAATAATGTGTATTTCAATATATATGTCAGTGTGCAAAAAATCATAAGCCGTCAATGTTTTTTCCATCTTGCTGCATTCACAAACAGGAGTAAAGGTTGGACCAGTTTTCACTATTGTTCAAGTAACGCACTCAAGTTTTATGTAACATGTTATAAAAAGAAGACTCACTTTAAAAAGCAATCTTGTGTATTAATGTTGGAAGCTTGCAGTATCCCTCCTTTTCAAGCTTCAGATGAAATTACTGTTTATCTGAAATAAAACAAGATCATCATTTGCACTTCATACAGGACTTTCCAGTACAACAAGCTCTCCTACTGTGCAACCAAAAAAAAAAGACTTGGATAAAAAGAGCTGCAAAAGAAAGATACAAAAATGTTATTGGATAAGACTGGATGGCTCAAGGTACTGGTGTGTATACCTTTTCACTTCAAGTCAAAAGTATCCATCCAATTCAGAGTATAGTTACTGGAAGTTGTGGTCACTGGATTTATTTGCAATCAACTATTAGAGATTTAGAGAACTGTCCACAATCATGCCACAGTTTCTCTAAGGAAAGACTGAAACCTTGACAGGAAGTCATTTATGCAGGCTTGCAAAGTCTGTGCTCTGTCTGTTCTGTGTAGATAGGATCTCAGCCTCCAGGGCAGTGCAACTACTGTGAAAGCTTTGTTATCTGGTATTCTGTTAACTGGAAAACGTTGATAGCCAGCACTGCCTCAAATACTCCCGTGTTTCAGGCGCACACACCTGACTCCCATCTGTCCAGCTGGCCGTTGCAGGGCTTCTGACAGTCGGCACTGCTGGATAATGTCATCAGCAGGTGCCTCCTTTGCCCTCAGCCTGCCTTGTGCTGCCAGAAGCAAGATCTGCCAGTAGGAGGCGGGGACAGAGCAATAACCTTTGTTATCTGGCACATTCAATTAAACTGCAACCCCCATTTCCCATGAGTGCCAAATAAAGCTTTCACTGCAAAAAAAAATTTTTTTTTTAATGGCAAGAGTTTTTTTGGTTTCACTACTCGCATTCTCCCCCATCCACTGAACTCAAGGATATTTTGAATTGTTCTACCCAGGCTCCTCCTTAACAGTCTTCGGCGGGGTCTTACTCTTTTGATTAGTCTTGATGGTACAAAGCCAAAGAAGATTAAGCAACACATCCAAGGTCACACTAGAAGCCAATTCAAATTCCTGTTCTTAGTTCCCAGCTGCCTCAGTTTTGTGATGCCATAATTAACTGTCAAATGTGTTGTCAGGATTAATAAACTGGTGAAAAAAAAAATCCAGAACACACCTTGATAATCTGTAAGTGAACTGGAGCCTGGATATGTAGAAAATGGTTTGGTTGGTTTTGAAATAGAAAACAGATAAAATGAGATAAGGCCATTTGGGCACCAATGGTTTGATACAGTGTTTCTATCTCAAAACCCAGAAGATGAGCTTTCAGAACAGAGCCTGCAAACTGATGTCAAACTAGGTCTACTGTAGCCTTTTATTCAGGTACAATGGATCTCTATTCCTTTTCCAAATGCATTCATGTAAAGGGGGAGAAACCCATACTAAAGACAACAGAATTACATCAGCACAAATAAGAAGCAGGTCCAAGAAAAGAGTAAAGGAGTAATGTTATGATGATAAAGTTATTTTAAAAAAAAAGTTTAGAGCCCAAAGTGCTAAAAGTACTCATGGCCAGACTTAAGTTACAAAGCCTTTCGGAAGGCATTTGCCCCAATGGTTACCTGCCACAGTCAAACCTTGGGTTCTCCTTCCCAGTCAGCTGACATCACAAACACTCGTATTGTGCTGGAATGTGCTTTGTGTTCTATTACAGGAATTCAACTTTATCTGGTGCAAGGCTAAAGGCAACAAATACCACAACTATTCCAAGCCAAAAGCTTAAACTAAGCAGGTTGCAACTGGTAATTGGAGGGACCTCATGAAACAATTTAGATGCTTTAGAAACTAAGGTTTTAAATGTAGGGTTTTCATCAGTATTATGTGCTAATATTTTCCCTCCCCCACTGTTCAGTGACTCAATTTATTGCTGCTGTCCACTCCCAATGGTGGCTGCATGAGGTAGCATGAATATGTAGTTCTAAAGCATTTAGGTTCAATATCAGTATTAAATATTGCATGTTCTAATAACCCATATGCAGCAAAGAATTTTAGCTTTGCAGCACCTTAGTGAATTTAGCTTAGACTCTTACTATTTTAAATTATCTGTGGTTTAGTTCCCACCCTTTTTACATTGTGATGGTCTAGTTGTTCAGTACATCTCAACTGGATCGTATTTCCCAAATCAGCGTGATAATAATTTGATGCTTGTGTCACTTTTTAAAGTCAGTTCTCTCATACTGTAGAGATTATACAAAATCTCAGTATGTGTGAACAAATTTAATTTTCAGTTTGTGACTTCCTTGACCAAAGACCTAGGATCAAGTGTGCTTCTCACTAAAGAAAACATGTAGCAAAGAGTTACTTCACCCAAGGATGCCATGGCAGAGGACAAAAACATCCTGTTTGCTTCATGTTCAACATCTGTAATATTTATATTTCCCATATTTAGGTCTCTACCATAAACATACTGCATGGGACTCAATTTCAGTCACAAGGATGTAAATAACTTCTCTCGGTTTTTATGGTGTGTTATGATCTGAATATTTCAAGCAGTGAAAGACGACAAGCCTAGAATCGAATTAGTTTTTAAGAATACCTTTCATCAGGTATGATCATACTAGCATTGTATTTTTGATTCACAATGACTACATTGTTCATCTAATTGTCCAGTAACTGCATTCTGGTGATGTTCTACATTTTTAAATTTTAATGCAGATGAGGGATGTAAGCAAGTAGTTGAGTAGGCTTATTGGGTACTCGAATCGACTATTGGCATTTCCATTCCGGCCCCCGCTGCCTCTGTATCAGAGGTAGCAAGGGGGTGTGGGAAGCAAGAGCCAGTGCTGGGGGAAGCCAGCTTAAAAGGGAGAAAGCAGCTAGCAGAACATTCTTTGGGACACACTTTGGAATTCACTGCCTTCATTCCCAGAGCACTCAGGTTTAATGATGGCACAGGGCACAGAGCAAAGCTCATCTAGTTTTCTCAGATTTTGGGGAAAGAAAAGGTGAGAGGTATTTTAAAAAGTTAATTTGATCAGTTATTTGTGATATGTATTTGTACAGGAGCATAAAAAGCTGCTGATTTTGTTAATCATAGTTTTGTAAGTTATTAAGAGCATAGCAGGATAGGCACTATTTTTAAAAGCTTGGTTACCAAATTAAAAGTGAATCTAAACAACTCCCACTGTTCCCATCTTAAGTTCCATTAAGTGATTAGAACCGCCCTAGAGCACAGTTTAATAATGCAAACACCAATTCTTGAAATCAGAATTCTAATGTAAAGTGACTAAAACTAGAACACTTAGGAGTGTGAAATCAAATTCCAAACACCAGTCATTTAGTCACAAATTCCACTCAGTATTAAATTTTTAAATGTTGATGCTAGGGTTGCCAGATGGTTGAAACAAAAATACCAAACACCCCCACCCCCACCCCAAAAAAAACATCGGGAAAAAATTCTGTTGAAGAAAAAAAGGGGGGGGGAAACCAAAGTTGCTGAGGAAAAAAAAAAAACCCCTCCAAGACCATTTTGTCCCAGCAGTCTTGCAGAACCAGTTAAGCATGGGGGCTGGGGTCAGGGGGCTGGGGGTGTTGGGCGCATCGGGGGGGGCTCAGGGGGGGAGGGAGGCAAGTTGCTTCTCAGTTTAAATCTCTGTGGTAATCACAGGGATAGGATCACTGCTAGAGTTACCAGGTAGTCATAAAAAAAAAAAAAAAAATACCGGACATGCTTCATGGGGGGAGGGGGGGAGGGACCAGCCGAGAGGGGAGCGGTGCTGGCCAGGAAGGGGACGGGGGGGCCAGGAAACAGAGCTAACGGGGGGGCAATGGGGCTAGCCAGGGGAGATGGGGGGGGCCGACAGGAAGCAGGGCTGGTCGGTGGGGGGCATCAGGTGGAATGGGGCTGGCCGCGGGATATCGGACAGCAGTAAGTCTGTAGCAGTCGCTTCCCTCTGTTGCTCAACGTAAATTAGTGCTGCATCAAGAGCCTTCACTCCCTCACTGTGACTCAATCTATCCACTTTCTCTAGCTCGATAATATCGTGCTGGCGTCAAACAAAAGCACGACTGCACTCATGTAATCACAGTCGCTTGCAAAAGCACACTAGGTATATATGGTGTGGGTGTGCGGCACTGATTGTGATTGGCTGTTGTACATGCAGCGTTCTTATTTGTCAATAAGTCATGTCGGCGGACAGCACGTCGCATAAAACGGAATGTCAGATAAGCGAAGGTTGGATAATCGAGACTCTTCCGTATTTATATCACAGTGGTGCTTAAGCTCCTGTGATAAATGGTGTATGATAAAGAAAATTCTATGTATCTGAGTATGACTAATGCCAAAGAGAAAGAGTTAAGTACTACACAGCAATGAATATCAGGTGATTTGGCTACTGAAAAGACACTGTACTAGAATTAGGCTTTTGAAGGCAAAGTCCTCAGTTATTTCAAATTCCATTGCACTGAGCAGTAGAATATTTTAAGAGTGGTTCTTTTCATGAATATATCGATTGGAACACCTCTCTCATCACCACAGATCAAAAGCTGTCTCTCTTCTTGATCTCTATAGACCATTTCTGCAACCTGCACCATAATTTTAATTATGATAAAACATTCCCAATATAATGCTGTGTAAAGATAACCTATAATTTATTGCAAAATATCTGATTTGCACTGTTTTATGCACAGTACGTACTGGTTCAAGGATCTCTACGTATGCACATTATCACAGGCTGTATTAGACACAGAACTTAAAGGGTTCACCAACACTTACAATATAAGACGCTGTTCTCAAAGGCTTATTACTTTTTGCCAAGGCTGCAATTTTCCATGCCAGATTCTGTCCTCAGACTGAATTTTTTTGGGGGTGGGGGGGATTTCAGCCTAAACAATTTATCTGTTTCCAAGGAGTGGGCTACATGAAAATACATTCTTTTCACCCTCATCTCTCCTATTCTTTCAATGACCTGCTGCTAAGTCGTAGAAGTACGGAGGAGGAAGCTATCTGATTCAGTTGCTGAGCGGACAAAAGCTGGAGCAGAGAGAATGGGAGATACAGTGGAAGTAGTGTGGGATGGAAACTAGGGCTGACAATTGGGCTGGAGGAGGAGACCAGGCCTGGAAGGACAAGGAAAACTGAGAACCAGGAAGGAACTGGAGGGCACTGGAACTGGATTTAGAGCCACGGAAGCAGGCCAGACTCAGACTAAGAATCAATGGGGCAAGGGAGAAGAGTAGAGGGGAGATAGATCTGATGAGGACTCAAGATGCAAGGAGAAAGAGTAGGAACAGCGAGGCAAAGAGACTAGGGCAAGGAGCCAATGTTGGAGAGGCAACACTGACATGGGACTAGGAGCTTGGAGAAGGAGAGACTGGGAGCCAGTGCAGAGAGGGAATATGAGAGGGGTTTAGCAAGTAGAGGCCAGGGTGTGGGGAAAGATCAGATGAGTAGCCAGCCAGGGGGGGAATTTAAACTAGCTGTACAAGATGCCTGGAGACAAGGAGCCTCAGTGGAGGTAAACTGGGAAAGAGTTTGGAGGAGATAGAGTTAGATTTGCTGGGCTAACAGATTGGGAATATGATTAGAAATGCCTAGGAAATGGAAAACGGGATTGGTTAGAATGATGAGCAGGGCTCGACAAATCACTGAATCTACCCTTGGCAAGTAGATTTCAGCTGGTCGCCCCGTTCACCGGCGGTGCGCGCATGCACAATGCGGGTCTTGCGCATGCGCAGTGCAGGGCTGGCAAGTAGGTTTCGCCGCCGTTTGTCAAGCCCTGATGATGAGAATAGGATGGCAAAAGGAATGAGGAGTAGGAAGGAGAGACAGGATTGGGACACGGCGGACTGAACAGGGTAGATGGGGTTATGCTTGGAGGGAATATGCAAAAAAGTTCCATCCAGTACCTGGAATATAGCCCAATATTCAAAAATCTGATGTCAAGAAATACCTCCAGCTCCAACAACCTCCTCCAGCTGCAGGTCTCTGGGGCCTCCTGCAGCCCCAAGAAGTATCTGCAAGTACATCTGATCCCTGCATGGACCCCTCTCATGGGGAGAAGAAAAAGTCATCACCACCACAGTTACACCACACTGGAATTTCAGATGTAAAAATCTGAAGGGAAAAAAAAAACCCCCATGAAATTGACTAATTTTAAAATCCTATGGCCATTAAATTGACCAGAACGGATGGTGAATTTAATAGGCCCTTAATTATAGATCATAGGGGGAACATCTCTAGCAATACTGGACTTTCTCCCCCCCCCTTTGCACTATAAGTTCCTGACATATTCGGCACCTCTGAAAAAAAATGTACAAAAAAAGCCTTAAAAGCAATTTGAAAATGTTGCCAACAAAAGCAAAATAGTTAACTGAAACAGGTTTACTGTTATGGAGAAGTAATTTATGTGCCTATGAAAATGTCAGTACTGACAGCAGGAAAAGTCGTAGCTAATTTGAATGGAATGTAGCTCACCAGGATGACTTGAAATTTGGCTGACTGACTACATCTTTAGCATCCTTTGCCCGAAGAGCTCAAAAGTTGAAGTCTGGCATTATACACAAGTGCTGGAAAACTAACAAATTGCTACATTACCCAACTATTCTTCTTTTTTCAAACACGGATTCCAGCATTGTTAAGCAGTGCAGTACAGTAGAATCTCAAGAGTTACAAATACATTGAGAATGTAGGATGTTTGTAACTTCAAAATGTTTGCAACTCTGAACACCACATTATGGTTCTTGCAAAACATTACAACTGAACATTGACTTCATGCAGCTTTGAAATTTTTCTGTGCTACACAGAAGAAAAAGCTGCTTTTTAAATGAAGCAGGCACAAACAGTTGTCAAAAAAAATTAACTCCCCTGATTTTTAGTAGTTTACATTTAACATAATTGCAAAGATAAATTGAAGTGTCATAAAGAAATTATTTTACTGGCATTTTCATTAACCTTCCTGAAAGACCTGGAGTGGTCTTGCTGGCCCAGTGATATCACAGTAATGTTTAAGACATCGTAATGAAGAGGGCTAATAAATCCAGAAAACGTATGCTTGCAAACCAAGAAAAGGGGACAGAACCTCACTTAACTGGTTTTTTTTAAATCACAAAGACCAATGGAAAAGGGTCTGTTAAGACTCATTATTTGGTATAAATACTATTCAGTTATTACTAAAATCATATGACCTCTGGAAAGACAGAAGTTTAAAACCAGACTGTCTCCTTTTGTTAATGCAGTAAGTAGCTACTACTATAAGAAACTGATAATTCAACAAAAATAGTTTGGTCAGGCTTTCAAGTTATGCATGGCATTGGCCCAACTAAACATCCTACAAGAACTATTCTGCTCTTTAAAAGCATCTTTTCCACCACAAACTGATAACCCATATTTATAAAGTGCAACTGCAAGAAACAATTTTCAAATTAGTATAAAGGTTACCACAAGAATAAAGAATAAGAGTCATACAACAGGATTCCTTAAAAAACAGCCAGTGTTCCACTTCCTGCAGATTCCACTTCAACCAAAGAATATCAGTTGTACTTCAAGGAACAGAAATAAATATTCATGTTTCTTTGTTTCTTACAGCTCTCCTGAAAGTGTCAAAACACACTGTTTTCATCTCTAAATGATAGTTTCAATAACTATTAATCTTAGTCAACTAATTCACAAATTAGGTTACCATCAATAGGTCTACCAATTAAAAATTACTATTTAAATACCTGCTGCTATCATCACATACTTACTAGTTCAACCAAAAAACAGCAATGCAGCTATCTGGTGAAACAAAAAGGAGGAATTACTCAGCAAATTAATTTGTTTCCTCTCAAAGCCTGACTGCAACAACATTCTCAACCAAAATCTGCACAAAAGAAATTAAACTCCCTCAACAAGCAAGTCCAACATGGAGAGCAGTGCAAAGTGCTTGGCTGTGTTTTCTACGTATGCTGCAGGAAAGAAACATTAAAGTGACACCCAGCTGAAACTCTGACCCTCAGCCATTTTTTAATCTTTTCTGAAGGCTGCATTTATTTCTATTAAAAATGAATCTTAAACCTGATTTGTTATGATTTTTACTGGGTGCTCTCGGCTCTTCATTTTTGAGTGCTATACAAATGGAGCACGTTATTAAACTGATCAAGAACCAAATTTATCACCTCTTTTCTAGAATGCTTGACATGGTGGTCGGCAATGACACTGCCAATACATCTTGGAAAGTTTGGCTTACAACGTGTCAGCCAAATATATCTGCAGACACTCACATTACCAAATTCTCCTTGCAAATATCCTTTCGCCAAGCATCTTGCAAGAAATGGCTATGCTGCATAAGCGCAAGAAAGCTCCTGCTAACCAAAAGCTCCACAAAAACCTTGTTCACTCACCTCACATTCATTTCAAGTTCCACCAATTCTGAACAGCTGGAGAAGGTCGTCTCCATCCAGCTTCCAGAAAACACATGGAAGATGCTATGGACAAGCTCTAAAACAACTTATAGATGATCCTGCTAGCGAACTGCCTGGTTTATTGGACTAACAAAGACAGTGGACTACCAAACATGTTAGGATGTTGCATGGAAGATGAATTCATTTGAAGCCCAAAAGGAAAATAAAGGATTCACCACAGTGCAAAAGCAGAGACCTCCAAATCATAAAACACATTGCCCCACCTTTTCGTTTCCAGGAGTTATAGCAAAGGTACACTTCTGCACCCCTTGAAGCCCTCTAATGGATGTTGCTATTTATATACAAAAACCCAATTTTTTTCCTCTCTTAGTAATGCAGTAGGGATGTAAGCGACTAGTCACTCCCACCCTCTTGCTGCCTCTGTATCAGAGGCACCAAGTGGGGGGGAGAGCAGGAGCTGGTGCCGTGGAGAGCCGGCTTAAAAGCTGGTTTCCCCTGGCACTGTCTCCACATGGGAGGGACAGGGGAAGCACAGGCAGAGCAGGGGAAGCGGTGCAAGCGGGGACCAAAGCAGTTCCTGCTGGCATGGGGTCCAGACTACTGCCTCTCCCCTTTGAAATGTACAAGAGCTGCCTCCTGCGCCTCTCTCTTTGAAATGCACAAGAGCCATATTTCAAAGGGAGAGGTACAGCAGTCAGGGCCCCATGCAAGCGGGGACTGCTTTGATCCCTGTTTGCGTGGGTTCCCCATTGCGCCTCTCCCTTTGAAATGTGGCTCTTGCACATTTGAAAGGGAGAGGCGCAGCGGGATAGCGAGCTCCCCCCTTATTGACTAATTGAGTAGTGGATGGAAATTCCATTGACTACTCTATTAGTAGATTAATCAAAATTTAACATCCCTAATATGCAGACCTTCAGTAATATTTCATCAGAAGCCACTGCAGCCCAGTTGCTTTTGAACCTTACATTTACTCTTTTGCTATCTGAAACCATCTGAAGTCATACTGTTTAGGGATTATGCTAGCATTAACCTTACCATATGGGTTTTCCTTGAGAACTAATCCAGTATTGTACTGCCCTCCCCAAAAAATTTTAAAACCCACAAAGTTACTTCATTTCTTTTTTATATTCACAAGGCCACAGGGAACATTATTTCAAGGTATACAATGCTACATACACTTAGGGAAAAGAGATAGAAAAACCAATCTGACATTACTTATCCTGTAAAAAAAAAAAAATTCACATTTCCTCACTGACTTGCAAAATTAATTGCCCCTTACTGGTTCCTAGAGGAAATTATCTTGCTCATCACCTTTTGGGAGACAATTGTTGCTGCAGGGTTAATAGGACAATGAAAGCAGGCTAGTAAGTTCTATTGAAGCAAGCCTAGTGCATGTGGCATTATCTTTAAGCCACTTGCAAGTCATATTAACAAAGAATTTCTCCAGTACGGCAGTAGTGAACCTCAATGTGATATCATTTCTTCCCAGTTCTGACAAAACTTGTACTTCTAATTTGTTTCATCCTGTTGCAAATCATGCAACTCTTTAACTGAAGGTGAATACCTTAGAAAGCCTTGCAATGACTATTACATAGCCAAATTACTCCCCACATAACCTTTACAGCAAGAAACGTTCATTTGCTCCTTATAAAGCAATGAATAGAGACCATGATCTTTATCTTGGAGGCTTTGCCATGGTCTAGCACTAGCTCGTCTGACTCTTATTTACGAAAGCATTCATACTACCCTTCCCCTCTGCAGAGAGAATATTTAGGAAATACTAGAAATGCTGCTTGCATTGTTTTACAATGTATTCTCCCCATTCCCACCTCACCATGGGATTTAAATTCTGGAAGATCCTTTCAAAAGTATGGCTATAATTAAGGTTAAGATTGTGTCTCAGTTATTTTTAGTAAAAGTCATGGACAGGTTGTGGACAATAAGCAAAAACTCACGGGAGCTGTGACCTGTCCCTGACTTTTACTAAAAATAACAGGGGTGCAAGGGCAGGGGGGAGGAGTCAGAGAGAATCACAGCTGGAGCCCTATGGAGGGGAGGGAGAGGAATGACAGTTCAAGCTGGGAGGAGGGGGGAAGACCACTGTTCCAGCTTTGACTCCAGCTGCAGGGGTGCATAGCCCCCGCTGCAGCTGAAGTTATGGAGGTCTGGTAAAGTCACAGAATCTGTGATTTTGAAGACTAAATCGTATCCTTAACTATAATATTATCCTGCAGCCTGAAATAGGCCCTGAACAGGATCTTTTCTCCAAATGGTTGTTTATTTCTATTTCTATTTTTTAATTTGCTGACTCTGAAAGATGCAGGACTGCTGTAAACGGAGATGGAAGCAAGTAACATAAAGCTCATTCAGTGGCACTGGATGTTTCCACCAACATACCCATCATGTCATCGGTGAGAGATTCAATGCTGACTTGCAGAGACCATATCGGATGTTCAGTCTCATTATCTACAGTTGCTAAAGCTTGGAGAAAAAAAAAAAAAAAAAACCACCCACATCCCTAGAAACCTGGCCTAGATTTATACACCTTTAGTAATTTCATATGTCGCTGAGTCCCTCCTTTAAGATTTTTTTAAACATACTACAATACAAAATTTTTAAATGGACAAAATGTACTCCTCGTCCCCCCAAAAAAACCCTCCAAGTTTGCCCACTCCCTCCTCCATGTCAGCTAAAACTTAAGAGTCATAAAATGATTGCTAACAAAAAAATCAATGAGTAATATTTTCATAATGACCATTTCGGAAGTAAATTTGCTTAGAGAGGATGTTTAAACAACAACAACAAAAACAGGTTTTTTATCATAACCAGAACAGCATTAAGTAATTGGTACATGAGGTAGAGTAGCAGTATTACCCATCCATTTTGCTGCAGTACATAAGTACCATATTGCAAGCCCACAAAAATACTGAACTCTTAGCAACAGGCAAACAATCAGCTGGATGGTCATCATTTCTGACCATTTTCATACCACTCACTCTAGCATACTTAGTGAAAGAGAAAAGCAACACACCCATTTGCTCACATATTTTGCTAGCATGGTCCCATGCCTAATCACACTTAACTTTTTGGGACCAATACCATTACTTGGCCATTAAAGTTTAAGAATTGCTAGAACAGTTACTGTACACAAACAGCAAAGCAGAAAACAACAGAGAACAATAAAGAGTTGTTACAGGTTTTGTTTATAGGTATTGGCACCCAGATGCATCTTATTAAGCATAATGCCTCTACTCATCAATTTTCTTCATATACATCCAATTATACATTTATTTGGTACAATGTACCTCACTATCAGCCATTTCCATGGAGACCTACTCTTGAAGTGTCATGAAAATAGCCACAATACAAAAAAGTCACCTGTTATAATACTAGTGACTTACCAACATAGTGCAAAGTGCTACCAGTAAACAGCCATGTTTCTATATACATCAGCAATTATTGGGAAAGAACCCAATTGTGGAGCACTAGCACCTGCAAACAGTCCCACAGACTATTTACCAAGGGCTTCATCATATGAAGTTTCTGAAAATTGGCATCATAGCAGAAACTCTGATTTTACTATCTCTTCAAAAGCAATAGTCAGAGTACAGATGTTTAAGTAAACTGGAATGAGTCTTAATAACACATTTGTGATCTTCAAGAATTAAAGTACTAAAACAGTTTAACTTCTTGACCTAGAATATTTATTTCTATTTATAATAAAATTCTAATAAAAAAGCTGTTCCTCTTATTGTTAGTCCACTTTACAGACTAACCACTTTGCAAGAGTGTCAATAACCCTTGAACTCAGTCACTAAGAAATGTATTGCAGTTTCATTTGCAACTCTAGCACTTTTTGTTTCACTATAGAAAATTGTCTAGCAACACTTGGTTTCTGAAAATTTCTAGCAAAACCTGAGAAAAGGAAATCAAATTCTTCAAAACAAAAAAAACCCTCTCCTTTTAATACATACATCTTTACCAATACCACTGAATTAACAACATAATTACCATCAGCAAAAATATCTAACATTTGAACCTTCCAATTCCCAGATTTATAATACTGATAATAATATGGAAAGGACCAGCTTTAGAAGTACATGTCCAATTCTGTAACTGTATACACCCTTAGCCACATGTGTACGTGACTGTTGTATCTACAAAACTCAACAACAACAAAATGGAGGTACTCAAGCTCATGCACATTTTGTGGGTATAAGTGGTCTTCTACCCACTGATAATTTAGTACAAAAAATAAATAAGCTTGCTACTTCCACGCAATTTTTAGACAACTTTGGAATTCCTAGTGATCTTACCTCTTAGTGGAGTAAGGATAACAGATGATGAAATGAAATGCTTGTACACAGTAAAATATATTGAAATACTTTGCAGAATTTGCCAAGGCCAGGAATTTATTTTCTAAAATAGAATGAAAATAAAGTATGATTAAAATACTTAAAAACAGGCTCAGTTTATTCTTATACCTCAGTAATCCTGAAAAGACATTAGTTTTTTGTATAGCTGGCTCACAGTGTATTTTTAACAGCACTTCTAAGGCCAATATTAAATCCCATTTGACACACATTCTAACTGTTTAGTGTCTTAATACAGTTTGCTATGCTGAATCTTTTAGAATAACAATTCTGTTCTCTCACCTTCTTTCAATGAGTGAATTACTAAAAAAGGCAAAGGTTGAGAGCAATATCCTACACTACAGAATTCACACAAATATATGCCAGAAGATTTTAATCACAATATGTTTGTATAAAATCCTACTTTCATTTACAATCAATTCTCCTACATTATGCTGCAGGCAAATATTCAAAATACTGCATGTTCCAATAAATTCTGTCTACAAGCAGATTTACCTATTCTCCCACTGCTCACAATTCACATTTCTTTCATCCAGATAAGGAAGTTCCCATGACAAGCCTATTATCAACTCATTTAATTTAGCAAAAATATAAGGCAGTTTTTTTAAGTATACTTACTGAATATTCTGGGAAAATATTAAATACTTTATGCAGAAAATATTAAATGATTTCTGCAGAAATACATAATGCAGAATCACACATTAGTTATTTGCAAAGAATATGACAAGAATTGTAAACAAACATACTAAGAATTTATGTCACTATGTTGTCTAAGTATGTAGAGTAGAAATTTCTTTTCAGGAAGAATTTTAATAACTCAGGTGACAAAAATCAATATCGACTGAAGGACAGGAAAAGAATGCTGACGTGTACGAGGAAGTCTTAAATAACAAGTTTGATGTAGCATTGGAATGTTCAAGGGCAAATTGCCTTACAAGACTAATGCAAGTTATTCACTTAAAATATCAGAGTACCTATGTGTAAATCCTGGTTTCAAGCAGTTACTGTATGGCATATATTTAGATTTATGCAAAACTACTTAAATACAATGCAGTATCTTAAAGCCAAAAAGATTGATGGGTGTGCTGTGAGACACTAAAATGAAAGACACTGGGAAGCTTATTTTGTATTTAGTTTCATGAGTACAAAGTACACATTTGAAAATAAGAGACACATACAAGTAGCATTATAGTTTTATTTATAAAAGCTACCAACTAAAGTAAAAAATATTTTTCACTGTTATGGAAAGCTACTGAGAACATGGTAACTGTTCTTAAGTATAAAACTAAGAAAATAAGTAAAAATATCCACAAATGAAAATGATCCCAAATGGCCACAACAATTAAACAGTGCAGACAGTAATGCACACAATTAAACTTCTGGATGAGTATCAAGTCTTTCATCCATCACCTATTTTAGGAGTCCACTCTAGGGTAAATTACTCCAGAATAATGACTATACTTCAACTATTCCCAGGGATGGAAGCTGTAATCTAACTGTTGTTTCATGCCTTTAACTTCTGCAATCTGTTTATGAAACTGCATTGGCATGTCCAAGGAACTAATTTTGGAAAAACAGTATACAGCATATATTTCATGAAGAATGTATGTATTGAAAGCAGCTGTTTCAATATTTCCTTTCAGAATTCATTATCAGATTACCTTCTGAAGTTAAACCAACTGAGGTGTGCTGATGGGCAGCTTCCCTGAAACTTCTCTCAAGTCAGAAGACAGCTACAAGTCAGAGTCTCCTCACTACACAGCCCAGAGAACAATGTATTAATCTTTCCAGATTCACTGTCCATTATGTTCAGCACACCTTCATTTAAAATTCAACTGTTATAAATCTCTCTTTTTGCTTTAACTGAACAAGAAGAATCAAAGTTTAAAACATTTCCTATTAGTCAGAGCGTCACACCACATGAGTGAATAATTATTTTGGAGGAAGGCTCTGTCTACACTAAGGGTACGTCTACACTTGCTCCCTAGTTCGAACTAGGGATGCAAATGTAGCCAACCAAAATTGCTAATGAAGCATGGATTTAAATATCCCACACTTCATTAGCATAATCTCACCCGTGCGCTATTCCACTCGCCAGCTGATTCTCACCAGGAAGTGCGCTCCGGGATGCGTTAGTTCGAATCAAACCCCTTGGTTCGAACTAACGTTACTCCTCAAAAAATGGTTTGAATCAGCTGGCGAGTGGAATATTTAAATCCCTGCTTCATTAGCAATTTCCATCGGCTACATTTGCATCCCTAGTTCAAACTAGGGAGCAAGTGTAGACGTACCCTAAATGAAAAGGCACCATAAGAAACAGCAGTTTGTAATGCCTTGTGTTTCAGTGCTACTTCAACCAGTTCTAGCACTATCCCACAACACAGTGCCTGAAATTTTGAGGTTGCCAAAAAAAAACTGCTTCCAGGAAGTACACTGGTGAGTTTCAGGAGTCCCAGAACAGTTGTAAGATGTGATACAAGTGGGTGCCTCCAAATGTCAATGTGAACATCACAGTATAGATGTGCTCAACCTTTGAAAGGATCAGTAAAATAAACAGTTATTCATGCAATGAGTATCCCTAAAAATTTCTCCTTGTCAATGCACACAATGCTGAAGAAAGGGAAATGTATGTTAGCAAGACAGATGGGGAAAAAAATGAAACTGTGATCCACTGACAAATCAGTCTTCACTTTTGCTACTTGAAGTTTTAAATAAAACACTTTACTCAAACAAATTCACAAGAGTTGAAAGTAAATATCTGTTAACATTGAACATACATTTGCAGATATTCATTGGTGGAGCTGGAAGCCTGACACAGGTACAAACAAAACTGTATGTGCTTCTAGGGAATGAAGTTTTCAAGTTCTGGCCGGTATGTGTTACAGGAAGACAGACCATGCCCTCAAAGAGTTCACAAGCTAAATGAATAGACAGCATATAAAGGATTAAAACTCATATTAGACAAATAGCCAAAAAAGTAAACACATATTAACATGCCACATAAGCCTCTGAGAGATATAAAAATCCCCCCCCCTTTTTTTTTCCAGGCTACATGCTCCTTTTCAGAAACTCTGCAAGAGGGGGATGCTGTGGATAGCTGGACAAATATAGCATCAAGGGGTGTGCAGTGACAAGGGCTGTAAGTGGCAGCTGGAGAGAAAGAGAACTTCAAGCAGGAGGAGATCTGTACCCCCATGCTCCTAAATCATGCTGAAACCAAGCTCCACTTCTGCACATTTTGTGAGTACAGCAAACTCTTCCCTGCCTTCCCTAAGTTGCACAGGAATGGAGCTCTGGTCTAACTAGACATAGTATGTCAGCTGCTCTCCTCACAAAAGGTTTATCAGCACCTTCTGCCACTGCTTGTTCCCAACTTCTCCAGATCAGAAGCCTTCCAATTTAAAGAATCATGTGCAATGAAAAACAATGCCCTCTATGGTGGTAAGATTCAGTGCATTTATGCAATGTAATTTAGGGGCAAAAGGGTCTGGCAGTAAGGATTTAGATCTAATGTTATGTGTTCAGCTGTAGGGCCTTACTATACATGGAGACTTGAACAACCAATAAAAGCAGCCCTTTCTGCCAGGGAAGGAAAAGCAGCTACCCCTCATCATAGGGGAGCATGCAAACTTAGCTCCCTTTCTCCTGCTTGACAGATAAGCTCTCCCCTGCTGTCTTTCCCCCTCAGACCCTACTTTAGCTTTCAGGGGTCTTTCCCACCCCCCTGCAAGAAAAAACGGCCTCACAGAAACTGACTGACCAGTGCCTCCTGCCTCACATTCTGGGGATGCTAAAGGGGTTCCTGCATCCCATTCTGGGGGGGGGGTCTCCCTCCCAGGGTCCGATGTGGGGCTTCACCCTCTCCCAGGGAGAGGGCTGTGTCAGTCCGGGGGCTAACCTCACAGCTGGGGGCATCTCCCGCCTCTCGGCCTCTGGCTGGGATGGTGGGTCCCACCCTGCTCCGTGGGGGGGGGGGGGGCGGCCTCCCTCCCCGCCCTTTTCCCCCCACCCCGGGCGCAGGTCCCCCTCCCCGCGTCCTAGGGCGGAGGATCCCCGTGCCAGCGCCGGGGCTGGCCCCAGGAGCGAGTCACTGCCCCGTCCCCCCAACCCAGGTCTGGGTCCCTCCCGCGCCAGGTTCAGGGACGAGGCGCCTGTCTCAGCCGCGGGCCTCGTCTTCCGTTACCCGCCCCGCCGCTCCCCGCAGCCCCGCCTGAGGGGGTCCCGCCGGGGCCCAGGCCGCGAGCGGGTTACCTCACCTGGTCCCGCAGCAGCCCCGGGCCGAGACCCGCTGACACCAAGACGGAAGTGCGGCCCCCAGCGTTCCGCCGACGGACAGCCCAGACCGCCAACCAGGCAGCCGGGCGAGGCTACGGCAACCCCACACTACCGAATCAGCGCCTGCGGGGCGGGGCACATGCTAATAAGATGCTTGACCAGCACAGGCGAGCCTGCTGGCCAATGGCGTTCCAGGAGGGCGGGCCTATGAAAATAAGGGAGAGGAAAACTGGTCTAGGCTTGGTTGCTGCTGATAGACGCTTGTAAGGCCTGAAACAGCCTGTCATGAGAGCTCGTGTTGCACGGCTGTGTGCTTTACAGCTGGAGCTGCATAGTCACATACCACTGCATATATTAGCTGTACTGAACTTTGCACAGAGGGGCATGATACGCTACTAGCCATAGGTGTGTATGTCTTGTGAATTTTGGCCAGACTTGTACATACTGTGCACAATCCCTATCAGAGTGGGGTGCAGGGGGGCAATTTGGCCCCAGCCTCAGGCAACAGAGGCCTCAAATTTTGACATTTTTCTATCGGGTCATTTTGATTGATTATACTCCTTGCAGTTATAACAAAGACAACAAAAGAAGCTATATATACCCACGAAAAATAACTTAAATGATTGTGGGACCTCCAGCCTTTGCCAGTTTTTTGGTCACATCCAAGGTGTCATCTGTGTGACTGGAGTAGCTTCTGTGATTAGTGATTCTACATTATGAAACACTGTGTACGGTCTTTGCATAGTTTAGAGCTTTTGAAAGTCATAATTAATTCTAACAAAACATGTAGATGGCATCATGACCTTTCGTGGGCACAGCCCACTTCTTCAGATGACAGCATGTTGTGCCCATGATACTAAGGATGTTAAACTGCGGTTAACTGACTAGTTGAGTAGTCGATGGAATTTCCATCGACTACTCGATTAGCCAATAGGCACTTCCGCATTCTTCCTTTGAAATGTACAAGACCCCCCTCCCTCCCCACACACACACACACCCCTGATGGGGCTCTTGTAAATTTCAAATGAGGAATGAACTCCCTGTACAGCCCGGGCCAGCAGGAAGTCCCACTGACTCCAGGCTGCAGGTGGGCGTGCCTGCTTTGAAAGGTACAAGACTCCTCAGCGGTGGCTCTTGTGCATTTCAAAGCCATGGAGCAAGGGATCAGCGGGGGACTCCTGGGCTCCATGCTGTGCTGCATGCTGCCTTTCAGCAGAACCCAGGATCAGGTAGGGACTCCCCAGCTGACCCCAGGTTCCGCTGAAATGCTGCGCGGAGTCCAGGATCAGCTGGGGAGTCCCCAGCTGAGCCCAGGCTCCATGGCACTTCCCCTTTAAAATGCCACTTCAGCGTTTCAAAAGGGCAGCGCCGCACAGCTGACCCCGGGATCAGCTGTGCGGCTGCCCCTTCTAAACCCCGAAGCAGCGTTCAAAGGGGCAATGCCACACAGCTGATCCCTAGCTTAGCTGTGCAGTGCTGCCCCTTTAAAACGCTACCTCCACATTTCAAAGGGGTAGCACCACATAGCTGAGCCCAAGCATTTAAAGGGGCAGTGCCGCACATCTCTATTTGATAGAGGCAGCAAGGGGGGTGGGGAGAATCAGCTAGTCAACTGACTATCTGACAAGCATTTGCTTATTGGATAGTCAACTAGTCCTTAACATCCTTACCTGATACCATCTCCATGTTTTGTTAGTCTTTAAGGTGCTACTTGACTATTTGCTGTTTTTAAAGTTTTTCCTATTACAGACTAACTCAGCTACCCCTCTGAAGCTTTTGATAATTAATTTGGTTACTGTAACGTGATTTTGCTTGGTCTGAGGGTGAGTTTAACCTTTAAATTAGATGTCTATGTCTGCATAGAAGATTTTTGTATTCCTGTTTTTTTCTTATGTGTCTTCATATACAATAATCATATCAGGCTCAGCTGTAAGCTACCTCTTCGTCCAGTTTTAGATTCACCTGTAAAGGCTTTTTTGTGATAATAAACTTTTAATTCTAGATGTTTAATAAACTTTATATCTAATCTGGCAATCACCTTGTGTTCATATTCATAATAATGCACCAGTTATTAGAAGAATTTAACAACAAGTACATGTTAGCAGATGAAATTTCAAGACTTTGAAATAAGGCTATAAGGGCCATGGTCAATAATAGCCCCAAACCATTATTATATAATATTCATTGCAAAGTGTATACCATTACAATTTTTTATAACCAATAGCCTTTAGTGAATTCATTTCTTATGAGTTACTGTGTTGTAAAAGAACCTCTTTATAAAAATGAAGCTAAGATTTGAAAGTGGTGCAAGTAAGAGGCGGTGAAAGCAGCAGAGTGAAGCAGCAGTTAAGAATTTAAAGCCAATAACATCATTTCTCATAGAAAAGACACCTCAGCCATTAGACAGTGACCATGCTGATAGTGACACTTCCAGTTCTGATAATGAAAACTTTGTACCCACAAATGACGTTTCAGTGCCACTGCCTCAAAATAGGAGGTCATTAATCAAGACACAGAAATGCCAATAGCAGCGATAGATTCAGAATCTACACTTGATTTAGAGACTGTACAGGCAGAAAATGAGGACCTCGGAGATGCTATGCAGCAAGAGCAAGAACTTATGACTAGTACAGGACACAGTGTAATGGCAGTAGCATCAGAACCTGATATTGGACTTCTTGATAAGAACAATGTTGCTCAAATGCAGTCGTTTCTCAGTTACTTCTTTTCAGATTCCAAGTAATATACCCAAAGATGCGAAAATCATGCTTTTCCCACTCGTCTGCTATCAAAAACTCTCCCAAATGGAGAGATCTACACAAAAGACTGGTTCTGTTGAAGCATGGAAAAGCAGGCTCTATACTGCGTACCCTGATTCATTTTTAACAGTAATACTTAAAATGCATCAGTACTGTCTGATCCATCCGGTTGGAGTATCAGTAGAGATTAGAGGATGTTGAAAGACCAAATACCTGCACATAAAACTTCAGTATCACATAAAGATAACTATGTTACATGGAAATCAACTAGTAGAGCAGCACTATCTGACATTTCAATTGAAAACTTACTCCTAAGTGAAATGAACACAGAAACTGATAAGCGGAAAAAACTCCTTGAGTGCATATTGCATGTCATTCTTTTTCTTTCTGAACAGGGATTGGCTTTGTTTGGTTCTAGTCACCGTATCAATGACCCTACAAACGGAAACTTTTTTGGTATACTTGAACTTCTTAGCAAGTATGACCCACTTTTATCAGGCCATGTTAAGTATATTTGTGAATCACAAGAGAGCAGAAAACTCATGCAAGTCCATTATCTGTCTACTAGAATACAAAATGAGTTTATTGAGCTGTGTGGGACATTTGTGCAAACAACAATTTTTGAAGAGATACAACATACAAAGTACTTTTCAATTATTATTGATACAACTCCAGACTATTCTCATAAAAAACAAATGACCTTGGTTGTTTGATAGGTTAAAATTTCAGGAAGTTCAAAGATTTCAGCTGAAGAATGATTCATTTTGTTCGAGAATATCACCAAAAAATACTGGAAAAGAAATTGCCACTCATGTATTAGAAATTCTGGAAGGCTTCAAATTAATTTCCAAGTCTGCATTGGCCAAGCCTATAACAATGGCTCCAATATGGCTGGGAAGTACAATGAAGTACAAGCAGTCTTTGCTGAGCAAAATCCAAACTGTATTTTCTCCAGTTGTGGCAACCACACACTAAAACTTGTCGGCATTGATTGCGCTGAATCATGCAAGGAAGCAATCACATACTTTGGAACAATCCAGGAATTGTACAACCTCTTCAGCAGCAGTCCTCAAAAGTGGGAAATTCTAAAGCAGCATCTGCCTGTTTCCCTTCATGGCATGTCGACAATGAGATGGTAAGCACATATACATTCCACCAACTTTAAATCGGACCGCAAGCCAAAAAACTTCTTCAAGAAATATTCGACCTCGGCCTGTCGATGGTATTTCCAAATATCACAATTGCATTATATATTTTTGTCAGTCTCCCTGCAACAGTGGCTTCAGCTGTAATGCACATTCAACATGTTAAAAGAAGCACAGAACTATCAACATTCTACAAAGGGACAAGAGCGTTTGAATGGGCTTGCAATGTTTAACATTAACAATGATGTTGCATGTAAATTAGATTTTTTTTCAATTATAAATGAGTTTGCACACAACAAAGCCAGAAAAGTATTTCTAAAATGCAGAGTTTTGCTTGCAGTGGAAACTCACAATTAAAGTTACATTTTTAATATACATGCAGTTAGTATAATGACTTAATTGTTAATAAATAAATGTCTCAAATGTTCATTTTCATAGATAGATAGATAGTATGACCCTGTGGATGAGAAGTTAGATATGTCCGGAGCCTGAGCCTGGAGCCTCTAAAGTCAAAGTGGCTCCAGGCCTCTGTCATTCTCTGAGAGGGCCTGACTGTGCATTTAGATGTATTGTATGCTATTTTGCGTATATTAAATCTCTTGCCTAATTGCATAGTATGGCACTTTGTGTATTATATCTTTCATGGGTCAGATATATATTCTTGACTATTTTTGCATTTGTGTATGTTACATACAACTTGCATATTTCATCAATGTGAATAGATAGATTCTTGCACTACCCACTTACAGATATTCAGTATAACACTCTAGCTTTTTTACAGGGGCTAAATTCTCAAACTGCATATATTGTCTTCCATATTGTACATTCTTGCAAATATATTTCATGTTATATGCACACTTTTACATTGTTTATCTCTTCCAGCCCTAATTTTGCAATCCCTTATGGATGTGCTTAACTTTGGGCAGGTAACTCACTTCATAGAACTGCACCGGTCCTGTGCTTAAGTAATTGGGACTGTACCATAGAGTATTGCCAACCCCTAACATTTAAAATCATGAATCAGCACTCAAAAATCATTTGGTTTAATAATAATGAGATTTCCTTAAAATAATAAGTTTTAGATTCATTTTATTTGCCTTCTGATTTCTGAACCTTCCAGGTGCATTTGCTTCATATTTTCAAGCTTTTCTCCACCCCCATCAGGACTAGAAACTTAGTTGTTGTGTTTGTTTGTTTTTGTTTTTTGTTTTTTCCCCCGAAAGGAAAGCTAAGATTATCATGCAGGTTCATAAATCCCATATTTAAGGCCTCAGGGAAAACATCAAAGATCACATGACTTGCAATAAAACCACAAGAATGGGCAACATTGCTTTATATAGCACCATAACTGCACACACAGCTGTATGGTACATAACTATGCCAAGCAGATACCACCTGTGTCCTGAAGAGCAGACAGCTAGACTAGTGATTAAATCCATTCAGGGAACAGTCTCTTACGATCGCAAATTCACAAAATCTGAACTGCAACAATATACATGGGTGAAAGACGGAGGAGTAAGAAATCCATAGTGTAATCCAAGGATCTACCTTTAATGTGTCTAAAAAGGTGGCATGTAACAATAAGTAGATAGTGATCTTCTGTCACCACTTTTCATACATGCTGAGACATATTATGCCCACAATCAAGCCTTATTTGCAAACATGGCATTTGAGCTGGGCCTATGCGGGTGAACTTTAGCACCTGCCAGTCAGATGTTCTTTTCAGATGGGAGAGCTAAGCAAGCCAAAGACATTTCCACTTATCCAGTAGGTGCTCCTCCAGCTGCTGCCTGCAATTACTCTGCAGGATTCTCCACCTGTTGCACTTTCCTCTCTTGCTCCGAGTGAAGGCAATAAGCAGTACTGGTAGGAATCAGGAGGAGGGAGCTTTAGCCCCCCTACCTGCCCTAAAGTGTACCCACACCCCAACATTGAGCACCCTCTGCCACCTGCCCTGATTCCTGCACCTCTTCACATACCCTAACCCTCTGACTTGAACCCTCCCATGCCCCCAGCTCTGATTCTGCACCCTCACACACACCCTCCTGTCCTGAGTCCCTCCTTGCACCCTCAACCGCACCTCCTGCCCTGACTCCTTCACCCCCATTCCCTATCCTCTGCCCTGAGCCACCCACACACCTTCAACTCCCCAGGGGCATAACGAGGGGGGTGGCAGTTGCCCCCAGGCACCACGCTAGGGCGAGCGCAGGGAGAAAGGTGCGGGCGGGTCAGGGACCGCCCAGCCCCGCCACAGCAGCCACAGTCACATCAGACCCGCCCGCGCCGTTCTCCCTGTGCTCACTCTAGCATGGCACCTGAAGACAACTGCCCCCTCCACCCCTCTCCTCGCTACGCCCCTGCAACTCCCTGCACTCCACCCAATATTTAAATTTCCTACAGGTAGTGTTATATCACACACACACATCTCAGTCCTCTGCCCTGAACCTGCCCGGAGAGGGAAGGAGAAACATACAACGTAAGAAATGTAAGTTACTTTAACCCCTGGTGGCAGGCATTGACAATTTTCTTCAATTGGGTCATGAAAAAGTAAGTTTGAAAACCACTGGCCTAGTTCACGTCTCCGCTGAATAGATATCAGGTGATCCATTTTCCTTTGCAGCCTGGAGAGGCTATGACATTCCATTGCCACAGCCACGGGGATGACAGCAGAGTGCCTTCTAATTTATCTGCTGGACCACTGATGCTACTTTATGTTCTATTAATTTTTTTTTGGCAAACCTGGCAAAGTGTCTGATTTAGAATTAATAAGAATGTCTGAACTCTAGCTGAGAGGAACACTGCCACGTGGTATGTGATCATTGTGCTCCTTAGGCCAAATTCATCTCCACTGAAGTCAACAGAGTCACGCCAGAGATTAATTCAATCACTTATCTCAGGGGTGGGGAACCTTTTTTGGAGCCACTGACCCACAGAAAATCAGTTGGGGGCTGCACACAAAAAACCCTCACTGACCTGGCCCCCGACTGAGAAGGAGAAAGACACTCCCCACATTCCCCTTGAACATCAGAGTCTTGTAGATTTTGTGTGCTCCAGCCCTGCAGAAGAGCAGCATGGGGGGAGGGGAGAGCTGGAGCACCAGTGTGGGCTGTCCAATGCTGGGGGCGGCCCAAGCGTTGGGGGCTGGATCCAGGCAAGCTGGGGGCCACATACAGCCCTTGGGCCTTAGGTTCCCCAACCCTGTCTTATATGATCCTTAAAAAACAAAAAATAGTCTAGCAGCACCTTAAAGACTAACAAAACATGTAGATGGTATCATGAACTTTCGTGGGCAAAACCCACTTCTGTCTTTCTGGAGAATGACGTCAATAGAGGCTTATTGTTATAGTATTGTTGAGGGGAAATGCAGATAAAATATTTACCCACTCTCATCTGAGGACTGCATGACTGACTAATTAGATATATTAGATCAAGTTCAGACATCATGGCTGCATCTAGACTGGCAAGTTTTTGCGCAAAAGCAATCGCTTTTGCGCAAAAACTTGCCAGCTGTATACACTGGCCGCTTGAATTTGTGCAAGAACCCTGACGGTCTAATGTATGACTAATACAATGACTCTCTTTTGTGCAAGAGGGCCAGTGTAGACAACTGAGAACCGTTTTGCGCAAAAAAGCCCCGATGGCGAAAATGGCGATCGGGGCTTTTTTGTGCAAAACCACGTCTAGATTGGCCACGGATGCTTTTGTGGGCAAAAGCATCCGTGCCAATCTAGACGCTCTTTTCCGCAAATACTTTTAACGGAAAAACTTTTCCGTTAAAAGCATTTGCGGAAAATCATGCCAGTCTAGACGCTCTTTTCCGCAAATACTTTTAACGGAAAAACTTTTCTGTTAAAAGCATTTGCGGAAAATCATGCCAGTCTAGACACAGCCCATGTGTAAAGTGGTCAAAGTTCCACATCAGTAAAATTCTGATTGACCTTGTCAGAGTTTAAAATGGTTTAATTTATATGCACGCATGCACACGCTTTCTCCCTCTCCCCCTATTTATCCAGGTTTAAATTTATACCACTTTACATCACAGATTTACAGTTCTACAGATTAAGATAGGGTACACAAATCTCATTCTTCAGGGTATTAAGGAGTCAGTTAAGGGGTCAGGAAGGAATGTTGCTCTCATTTAGAGCACTGCACATTTGGCTAGCTATACTGTGGAAGAGAACAGTTGAGGTAGATCACTTCCATGGCAGTATCAATTCACCATTGTTGGCCAGAGAATTTTAGACTCGAGAAAGCAAATATTTGCTTCGATATGGCAAATCTTGCATTTCATAGAGGAAGAAGCTGTTAGAGGAAGAGAGAAAAGGGGGGAAAGAAAGAGTACAACAGATTTTAAAGTAAAAATAAAAACAGGGAGCAACATTAAAGCCTAATGACTCTCAATCAACACATGGGGAAAATTGTTCTGACACTTCCCTAGAAGAAGAAAAATACCAGTTTCGGCAAAGATTTCACAATGTTTCCTTAAGGGATTAGAATGTGACCATCAATCCATTTTCACAGCTGATCTCAGATAGTATTTGAACATGTATGCCTGGTGAAATGCTGGTGTATTAATCTACTGAGCTATCATAAAGACCCTATCATGCCAGCTGTGTCTAAAAGATCCTGAAAAGAATTTGACATACTCCTAATTGTGAAAGGATTAAGCACTGGACAAGTCTCTCAGGAGCTTGTAAAATACCTAGTGTTAAATGAATGCATTAAGTAGACTGCATTTATTCTTTCCTTTCCCCTGAGTCCTTCTATAGTGGATGCTTTCAAACATCCATGAACCCTGGAAAGCAGATTACACAAAATGACTAATAATATTCTCTGCTGTCGATCACAACTTACATTATAAATATTAATTAAGCCTCACAACACCTGTGAGAGCTAGGTAGGCACCATTATCTCTGTTTATCCAAATGGATAAACTGAGGCAGAGATGTCAAGGCCAAAAGCTTCTAAGCTGGTCACCTAAAGCTTGTCACCCAGTCCATAGTTAAGCAGCTAAATTAAAGTGATCAGATTTTTAGAAGTGCTGTGCAGTGAGCGAGACTTCAGTGGAAATTGCAGATCCTTAAAAAACCTCTTAGAACCGGGTCTGCTATTGAGGTACAGGTTGAACTCTCTAGTCCGGCAGCCCCGGGACCTGACCGGTGCTGAACCAGAGAATTTGCCAGACTAGAGGAGGTCAATAATTTCTAGCAGTATTACCAACACTTCCACTGCTTACTGGGCTCTTAGAAGACATTTAGGGGTGAATTAGAGCTAAATAACAGCACCAAACACTGTGAGCCAGGACTGGAAACAAACTTTATGGGACCATGGGAAACTTGGCACATCCATGATAAGTTGGCTTCCGGCTAACTAAAATCATGCTGGGCCACGGATGTTGCCGAACCAGAGAGTGCTAGACTAGAGAGGTTCAATCTGTACCTAATTCAGGCACCAAGTTTTAAAATTGCAGCTTCCTGACTTGCCAAAGATTATGGAATAAAACCCATGAGTTTCGAAATAACAGGCTCGCTATTTTGACGTCCCTGTAACCCTCGTGAAACGAGGATTAAGGGACATTTTGGAATAGCAGTTCATTTCAAAATTAGATCAAAATAAGCTACGCAATTTGTGTAGCTCAAATTGCGTATCTTATTTCGACCTACAGGTGCAGTGTAGATGCACCTTAGCTGGCCAGTTCAGTGTTACCAATTAAAATGTGGTTTTGTCTGGATGCCAAATAATACAAACAAAATATACCATGAATGTAGCATACCAGGTATACCCTGAGAGAGACTTTACTGACAGTAAGCAATTATCTACTCACCAAGCGGTCCACTGTCATGATATGGTTCATTTCCCTTTGTTACACACCTGTCCTTTGAATGACACTTCTGTTTGCTGCAAGGCACCTTTCTTATCTCAGTACTTACTTACTAACACATCTGGGCCGGGGGCTTGCATTGCCTTAATTAGTAATTGCAGAAGCATAGTCCTATTTGTTATATTCCTACAGATCCAGTTGTGTAGTGAGATCTGGCCTGGGAAGTTAAGAAGGCCCAGGGTTGTTTATTGATGCTATGCCAGTTAAATGTATTTAATCAGCAAGGTTATAGAAGGCAGCTGGTGAGCAAGTAATCTGTTAACTATTTTTCCACCTTATTTCACAAACTAGATCTGGAGTTCACAAGTCAGGATCGCTGGTTCTATTCCCAGCTGTACCACAATTCTCACAGTCCAAAGCTCCACCCTGAATTCAGATCTAAACTTTCACGGAAGGTCAGGGTCAGAGTCTTTGTCCTATGAAAGAAATACGGACCTAGTGCAAATTTAAGATCCAAATGCAAACTACTCTTAAATATAGACGTCCAATCATCCCCTGTAGAATACAATAACTCCTGTGGCAGTAACAAATGTAATTTCCAGGGGCGAGGGCAGGGAAGGGTAACCTGGCCTTTGGATTTCATTCATCAATACTGCATATTACCCTGCTTGGTGCAGAATGTGGAAGACACAGACAGCAATGTAAAAGTCTAATACAGCCGCCCATGACTGCTTCACATACTGCAGCACTGTAATTCCCTACGAAAACATCTTGATTATGAAAATAAGAGGGGAGACACGTAGATGGACTAGAGCAGGCCTGGGCAAAATACAGCCTGTGGGCCGGATCTGGCCCGCTAAACCACTGGATCTGGATGCAGTGGGGAGCCCCAGGCAGGCTCCCCTCCTTACCCCGCAGCCCCGCACCACTCAGAAAAGCAGGAGAGGGGCAGTTTCTCTTTCAAAACTGTGATCCCAGAGGGGAGGGAGGGAAAGCTCCAGGCGCTGCCCCAGCCCCCAGCACAATCCCATTGGCCAGTTTCTAGCCAGAAACTGGCCAATGGGAGCTGCCTGTTTGAATGACAGGCAGCACACAAAGCACCACGCCCACCTTCCCCTCTGGCTCAGTTATTCACACAAGCACATGGCCTTGCCGCTTGTGCAGGGGGGGCGGGGAGGGGCAGGCTGAGAAAAGTTTTAAGCTCTGCAGGCAGGCAGGGTGGTTGGGAAGTCTGGCCAGGACTTGCCTCTGGCACCCCAGCCCTTCCCTTCCCCAACTCTCTGTCCCCTCCACTCAACATACCCAAACTCTCTGTGCCCCTCCCGTACCCATAACTCCTTCCAGTTCTGGCACCCCAATCCTCTGCCCCAGATCACAATTACCTCCTACCCTAGGTCACAAACCAAACCCCTGCACCCCAGTCCTCTCCCCTAGGTCACAAACCAAACCCCTTCAGCAGGTCACAACTGCCTCCTTCACCCAAACTCCCTCCCAGACCCCACTCTCTCCTGCACCCCAATTCCTTACCCCAAGCTCCCTTCTGCACCCAGCCTCCAACCCAGAACCCACGACCACTTTCCAAAATCTTGGTGTGGTCCCCCATCAAAAATTATTGCCCACCTGTGGACTAAAGTAAAGAGGACAAGTGGAAGAGACTACAGTGGCACAGCTAAAGCTCAGCTGGCTTCCAGTCTCTGTTATTGCCCCAAAGGGTATGTCTAGACTGAACTCACTGGCTGTGATTGCAGGTCAAGTTGATGGACCTGGGCTATTTAATCTAGTTAATTTGGGTCCTAGAGCAGCAAAGCCAGGACAGTGCAAACTTCAGAGGGGATTAGCCCCAAGAGTAATTCCCAAGGGTTCTGGGCAGGTTTGTGTAGACTCGCACAATAGCTCATGCAGTCATATTCAATGCGCCAGGACTCAAGTATCTTAGGCTACGTCTACATTGCGCTCTCTTGCGCAAGAACATATGCAAATAAGGCGCGGCAATGAATATCGCCACACCTCATTTGCATACTTAATGAGCCGCCATTTTGCGCAAAAATGGCAGCTCATTTGCATATGTTCTTGTGCAAGAGAGCACAATGTAGACGTAGCCTAATTTAGGGTTTGGCTGTAGACAATGGGTCATGTGATGTGTCCTGGGTGGAAATTACAGGAATGTAAGTAAGAATAGCGGTCAGTAGCTTTCCAGTATAGGGTAGTGTTAATGTGACCATCTTTTAAAATGGGGTACTTTACATTAGACTGTATTGAATTTCATCCTATTTATTGCTGACCATTTCTCTAGTTTCTCCAGATCATTTTGAACTATAATGCTATCCTCCAAAGCGCTTGCAACCTCCCTCCCCCCCAGCTTGGTACAATCAACAAACTTTGTAAGTGTACTCTTATCTAAATCATTGATGAAGATATTGAATGGAACTGGCCCCAGAACTGATCCCTGTGAGATCCCACTCATTATGCCCTTCCAGCATGGCTGTGAACCATTGATAACTACTCTCTGGAATGATTTTCTAACCAGTTTTGCACCCATCTCATAGTAGCCCCATATATGGGGCTACTGCATCTGACGAAATGGGTCTTTGCCCACGAAGGCTTATGCTCCAACACTTCGGTTAGTCTATAAGGTGCCTCGCCGCTCTAGCCCCATATAGGTTGCATTTCCCTCATTTGTTAATGAGAAGGTCATGCGAGACAGCATCAAAAGCTTTACTGAAGGCAATATATATCATGTCTACCACTTCCGCCAATCCACAAGGCTTGTTACCCTGTCAAAAAAAGCTGTGAGATTGGTTTGACACGATATGTTTTTGCAAATCCATGCTGACTGTTATTTATCACCTTATTATCTTCTAGATGTTTGCAAACTGATTCCTTAATTATTTATTCCATTATCTTTCTGGGTACAGAAGTTAAGATGACTGGTCTGTAATTCCCTGGATTTTCCTTATTTCCTTTTTATAGATAGACACTCTATTTGCCCTTTTCCAGTCTTCTGGAATCTTTCCCTTTCATGGATGTTCAGTGGCTTAGGCGGCAGAAGACTCTGCCTTCCCCAACTGCCAGCTTGGCCCTGCCTGCACTCCGCCCCCAGAACGCCTGCTGGAGTGTTGCTGTCCCCAGTGCCTGCTCTTCCCATGCTCCGGGACGGTTCAGACCAAGCCACTGCTTCCCTTCTGGCTGCTCCAGGGGCAGGGAGGCTCTGGCCACGTGGCCTCTTCCCCAGGGGCAGCCCATGAGCCTAGGCAGACTAGGCGGTCGCCTAGGGTGCCGCTGGCCCAGGGCACCTGATGATGATGTCACGGGGCACCCAGGCGCCCGATGATTACGTCACGGCCATTGACAGCCGTGCAGGCGGGGGCACCGATCACGCCTTCTGCCTGGGGCGCCAGCTGCCTCAGCCGGCCTCAGGCCGCTCCTGCTCTTCCCCCCCCTTCCCCCCCGCTGCTCCAGAGATGCTGGGATACGCGTATGCTCTTCCCCTTCCTGTGGTGGGGGGCGGGGTGCATGAGTGCTTAGCATGCTGCTTCTCCTCCTCCCCTCCCTGTGGTGGGGGCGGGGCAGTAGGTGGGGCTGGGGGTGTGCCTCTCCCACCGCTAGCTGTACCGACTGCCCATGCTCCCTTCTTTCACAACATTTCAAAGATAAGCGCTAATGGCTCAGCTATCTCTTCAGTTAGCTCCTTGAGTATTCTAGGGCGTTTCTGAAAGTGTACCATGGAAACACTTTCGGAAACACTTTAACTGGCCGCCCCAGTTTGTTTATGTACTGGCGCCGCGGCCATGGAGCCTCGCAGCTCCCATTGGTTCCATTTTGTCCTTTGCAGCCAAGGGGAGCCGTGAGAAGCCGTGGTCCAGCCCATGCCTCTTCCCGCGGCTCCCCTTGGCTGCAAAACATGAAATGGAGCCAGGGCCGTCCTTAGGATTTATGGTGCCCTGGGCGGGATTATTAAACTGGTGCCCCTATGCCTGGGTTTGCTGAGCAAAAAAAAAAAAGGAACCCACCAATACATTAAAATCACATTCCTTCCCCAAAACCCCACCCCTCTGTTCCCCTCCTCTCCATCACTTGCTATCCCCAGCCATTATACGCTCTCACTTGGTTGAGAGAGGAGGTGCAGGCTCTGGGGTGGGAATGAGGGATTTGGGTGTGGGAAGGGGTGAGAAGTGCAAGCTCTGGGAGGGAATTTGGATGCAGGAGAAGGGGATGCTGGCTTGGGGAGCGGGCTCCAGGCTGGGGAGTGTTGGGCTCAGGTGGAAGGTTGGGGTGCCAAGCAAGCCACAGGCTTGTGGATGTGAGGGTGCAGGAGTTTGTGTTGGATATGTGCGGGGCTCAGGGCAAGGAGGTTGTGAGTATGATGGGCTCAGGACACACATTTGCCATGTGTGGATCGTGCAGGAATGTTGTGGCAGAAGACTGAGGATGTGGGGATGCAGGAGTTTGGGGATGTAAGAGGCTCAGGACAGGGGGTTCCAGTGTATGATAGGCTCAGATTTGGGGTCAGGTGGTGCAGGAGTGTTATGATGCTGCAGTGAGATGGGGATTTGGCCCCAATTGGGGGCATCTTGGCCAGGCTTCATTTTTAAATAAAATATTATGTTAAACTCAAAAGGTTTTAGCATTGTTTTTATTTCTGACCCACAGAAAACTCAGTTGGGGCCACACAAGTGAGACGCCCAAAAAAAAAACCTCGCAAGCCTCACTAATGCGGTCCCAAGGATACTGGCACAGTTGGCAGGATGCTGGAGCCAGGGACAGGGTGGATGGCAGGGTGCTGGGTCCAGGACAGGGTGGTGCTGGGTGCTACAGTGGGTGGCAGGGTGCCAGGTCCAGGGACAGGGTGGTGCTGGGTGCTACGGTGGGTGGCAGGGTGCTGCGCATGCGCCCTCCCCGAACCCGGGGCATAACTAAACTATCTGCCCAAGGCACTGGAATGGCTCGGTCCGGCCCTGCCAGGGACAGGGTGGTGCTGGGTGCTGGTGACAGTGTTAGTGGGAGCAGGGGACAGGGTACTTGTGGGGGGTCTGGGCAGGGGGCAGGGGCAGCTGGGACCAGTATCGGGCAATCCTGCAGCACCTCTGGGAACTGTGCAACTGCACTCCCCCTCCCCAAACAGCTGGCGTGCATGCTGCCTGAGCAGCAGGGGCTGTTGTACCCCAGCAACTTACCTCTGCAATGCCATCCTGTGCGGCGGGGAGGGCGCGGGGAGTCCCAGGGGAGAGCGTGCTGCCTGCACAGTCGAAGCTGCGCAGACCCGGGTCTCCTGACCTCCCCTCCCTCCCGCACCGCGCAGAAAGGCCCCGGAACTAAGTTGCCGGGTGCCACAGTCCAAGCTGTTCAGGCAGCGCGCGCCGGCTGCTGTGGGGTGGGGAAGTGCTTCCCTCCCCGCTGTGGGTCATGTGGAGTCACTCCTGTCTGGCACCCCCTGGTGTGCTGGCCGGGAGCAACTGTTCCCTCTGCCCCCGCCTCCCTACGCCTCTGCGTTGCCTGGGAGGAACAGGAAACAAGTCTGCTGCTTCTTTAAGCAGCTGGCTAGCCGGTGCTTTCTCTTTCAGAGGGGGCGGGGGAGTGCCGGCTTTTCACGCTGCTCCACTGCTTCCTGACTGTCCCGGCAGAGTGGTGTCCCAGAAATACTGCTGCCCTACACAACTGCCTATTCTGCCTATGACTAAGGACGGCCCTGAACGGAGCCAATGGAAGCTCCGTGGCCACGGCGCCGGTACATAAACGAACTGGGACGGCCAGTTAAAGTGTTTCCTAAAGTGTTTCCACGGTACACTTTCAGAAACACTGTTCTAGGGTGCATTTCATCAGGCCTTGGTTACTTGAAGCCATCTAATTTGTCCACGTCATTTTTAATTTGTTGTGACGGATTGGATCCGAGAGGCCCTCTTGTCACCCAGTGTGTAGGTCACACCACTGAGCCCGCCTACCTGCCCTCTGGTGTACCCCACTACTCTGTCCTGCTGGTCCAGAAGCTCTGGTCTCCCCCAGCCAAGGCACAGAGTTAGGGTAGCAGCCTCCCAGCAGAACAACACAGACCCTGAACCAGCTCAGCTCTTGAGAGCTTAGCTATAAGGCCACTGACAGCATCTAAGACCACAGCCCCAAAGAAGACCAAAACCACAAATAAATCCATCTTACTCCATATTAAAGTTTTACACAGAGAAAGTGCAGTAGTTTACTTTCTTTATCAATTTGAGATATTCACTGGTTGCTCCGCCCCTCCCCCAGGTAACAATTATTTACAGTGGGCTTGATAATAAACAAAAGTGTTTTATTAGGTATAAAAAAGTAGGATTTAAGTAATTGCAAATGAAAACACACAGATCAAAGTAAGTTACTAAGACAAAATAACCAAGACATGCCAATTAAACCTAATGCACTAAGAAAAATTGTTTCAAAGTATGTTCCTCCCCTCTTGTCCATGGTTCAGGTTAAATCTTTCAAGACAGAGTTGTTCTTTCTCTCTGACCTGGGTCTACAGCTTTTTAGTGTTCTTTGTTTTCAGTTTTTTTCATGTATATCCTTTTAAAGTGGGGAGGCAATTTCGAAAGCCAGCTGAAGACAAAAGCTTGATTTTTTTTTTCATTCCTTAAATAGACTTTCCAGAGAGGAAACCCTTTGTTTAGTCTTCCTGTTCTCATGGAAAAATACCAGATTCAAGATGGATTCCAGGATCCAGTGGCAGGGTCACATGTCTTTCCAGGCCCAACCACAGTTTGGGATAACAGAAAAACAAAACCATGTAAAGATCGTTACCTTGAGTACTGAGCCATTATGTTTCGAGAGTATCGCTCATGGTCCTCATTAGCACATTTAGAATTATAAACAGATCTACAGTTCATATTTCTAAGTCCACATACAAGAGTGATACGTGTATAGAAATAGAATATACACGATTAGCAGATTGTAACTTTAAAACTGATGTTACATGGTGCATTTTGCCTAAAGTGTCTTCAAGTTATGCATATTCATAAGCCAATTTTCATAAAGCATGGGGGAGGCCTGTGACACTCCTTCTTTCCCTATTTTAGCCTCTGCAGGAAAAAGGGTGATGGCTCCTTTGTGCATCAGATATTCCTGCTGGCTGGCTTGTTCAAAGACCTTGCAGCCAAATGATTCACACTGAAATCAGCAAAGTTATACCACGGGTAAATTTAGCTCATGGGGTCATTCTCCCAGTAGGCAGCGTGTCCGCCCTATTTGTTGGAGAACAAGTGACTGTTGTTCATCCCTTGAACAGACAAAGAGGGATTTATGGGTGCGGATGAAATCATGTATTCTAGGTAGGGTTGCCAACTTTCTAACTGCAGAAAACCAAAACCCCTCATCCTGCCCCTGCCCTACAGCTTCTCTGATGCCCTGGCCCTCATTCACTTCATCTCCACTCTCTCTGTTGCCCACTCTCCCCTACCCTTGCTTAATGTCACTGGGCTGGGGAAGGGGGTTGGGATGTGGGAGGGAGGGTGGGTTTTGGGGTGTGGCCAAGGATGAGAGTCTTGGGGTGTGTCTAGACTACATGGCTCCGTCGACGGAGCCATGTAGATGCGTTTACTAGACATAGCAAAATGAAGCGTCGATTTAAATAATCGCCGCTTCATTTACATCAAAATGGCCGACGTGCTGTGCCGATCAGCTGATTGTCGGCACGGCGTGGTAGTCTAGACAGGGATCAACCGACCCCAGATCCCTTTATCGTCAATTCCTGTAAGCCTCGTTGCACGAGGCATAAAGGATCTGACGACAAATGGTGCTGGGGTCGGTTGATCCCCGTCTAGACTATCGCGCTGTGCCGACAATCAGCTGATCAGCACAGCGTGGTGGCCATTTTGATGTAAATGAAGCGGCGATTATTTAAATCGATGCTTCATTTTGCTATGTCTAGTAAACTCATCTACATGGCTCCGTCGACAAAGCCATGTAGTCTAGACACACCCTTGGAGTGCAGGAAGAAGCTATGGGCTAGAGCTAAGGAGTTTGGAGTGTGGGAAGGATTCTGAGCTAGAGCAGGGGGTTGGGCCATGGGTGGGGACCTCAGGTATCTCTGGGAGGTGCCCGGCATGTCCCCCCTGGATCCTAGGCAGAGAGGTGTCCGGGGGCTCCATTCACTGTCCCTGTCTGCAGGTGCTGCCCCTGCATTTCCCATTAGCCATGGTTCCCAGCCAGTCGGAGCTGTGGAGCTGGCACTCAGGACAGCACCTGCAGGTGGAGGCAGCACGTGGAGTCCACCCAGTCCCCCTACCACCTAGGAGCCAGAAGAACATGCTGACTGCTTCCCAGGAGCCACACAGAGCTGGGCATGGAGTCTGCCTACCCTGCTGAGGCTAACCGGAATTTTAGTGGCCCAGTCAGCTGTGCTGAGCAAAACCACCAGGATTCCTTTTCGACCGGGCATTCTGTTAAAAAACTGGCTACCTGGCTACCCTAATCCCATGGTGTCATTAGGATCTATCAGTGGGATTTTAGCTTCTAAATCACAGTTGTCAATGTTTATTCTAAGAGTCTGGTGGCACCTTAAAGACTAACAAATTTATTAGGGCAAAAGTTTTCGTGACTCCTTGTTGTTTTTTCTGAAACAAACTAACACTCTGATACCTGTTTATTCTAGCTACCTGGAACTGGGCTAGAAACCTTCTGAGCATCACTGCATGGCCAGAGGTCACTTTGAAGCACCCTGATATTTTGGTAAGCAGGTTGTCAAGACTCAGACCCTCCAGCCCTTAAGCAGCAAAGTCTTCCTGTTGAAATACTTTATAGAAAAATCATATAGATTGAATAGGGATAAAACCAATTCAGTTATATAAAAAATTAATAGGGTTTTAGGGAAGTTAATTGGAGTTCTGTAGAAATTATTATAGAAAGATATAATATTCTTAATTTCTCTAATAGTCCAAGATATATTTTAAAAGATCAGTGGGCCCTTGGCCAACTCCTTTAAGACTCTTGGGTGCATATTACCCACATCTACTTATTTCAAAATGTTTATTCCTAGTAGATGCTAACACCTTACTCAGTTACTAATGGGTTATAAAGTACTTCATCATCCACATATCATATGAGTGCACCATCCTCCTTTCCAGATACAGAACATATATATTAATTGAATATTTCTGCTTTTTCCACATAATTAACATGTTTTCTATCTCAAGACTACACTCTAGTAATGGGCTAATACCATTGCTAGGATTTCTTTGGTTCCTAATATACATAAACTCCTTATTATCTTTAGCCCTGCCAGCCAGAGATTTTCCCTTGATTGTGTCATCTGCCCTTATCAGAATTTTGACCTTCATAAATTCTAATTTATTTTGATTGCTATGTCCACCTTTTTTTGTTTATCATATACTGTTGTTCTGTTTTGAATTTCTGCCTTCCCTTCCTCTCTGAATCACAATGGGCTTTTAGCCACAGCCGTCCTCTTTTTTTTTTTTTTAATGTGGAATTATGGCTTTTTGGTTCCCTAAAACTTTTTTTAAACAACTCCCAATTTGCATTTCAGTTTTTGTGTCTACATATATTTCCTCCTAACCAATCATGCTTATTTTCTTCAGCTTTGGGAACTTAGCCCTTTAGCAGGAACAAGCATACTTACTACTTGCTGGGACAGTCTTCTGTTCGCCCAGATCGAATATAATGCGGTCATGACCTGATCTCAGAGCAACCACTAAATTTCCAGTCCAATGATTAATTCATCTTTTATTCATCAAAATGAGGAGCATCATACAGTTGCCTTGTGGTGAGTGCAATACTTGGCAGATTAGAAAATTATCTAGAATTTTTAGAAAGTCTAATAATAATAATTCCACAGATTAGTTAAAAAAAATAAAAGGTTCTCTCTGGTAAATTCTACAGCATATTTTTCCATGAGAGCATGTAATAAAAACACTTATCTTTCCTGTCTATGATAAAAAATCCTTAGATTCAGTCCTTCTCATACCTGAAGTTTGGATCCAGATCTGAAGTTAGCAGCATGTGCCAAATATTCTTCCTCTATTCATTTCTGTGTTACACTTGACTGTATTTACTTTTAGTCCAAAGAGGGAATTTGGAGCAGAAGGAAAAGAAAAACCTTCATTGATATTCACAATGATGTCTCACAAGTCCAGCATTATTTTTGTCTAAGAGAGTTGCTTTTAGAAAATGTGAGAAAACAAGTTATTAGGTAGGAGAATGGCTGTCAGAAGTGAAGAAAGGACTCAATGGAGAGGGGGTATTACTGTATTAATTAAACCAACAGGAGCCATTTAGATTGCCATGTGTGTATCCGGCAACTGAAAAGTGAAATTGACTGAGCCAGGTCACCATGGGAAAATGTAATTTGGAATTTTAGCTACATTAAATGCAGAATTAAATCTCTTGTAATCAAAGCAGGTAGATTGATTTTGCAGTTGACAAATAAGTAACAGCTTCCTTCATACTGTCACTGAATGAACAATCAAATCCTCTTTGTTCTCCATTTTCAAGCAAACTAAAACTTCTGCTTGCACCTGAACAAACAACTCAATAAAAATTCCATGAGCCACTAAGTTCTATTTTAGAAAATGCATTCAAACCTTCATTAAACTGCTATCACCACCCTTGTGTCTACATGGCTAGATTCAAAGCAAGAATATTTCCTCAAGCATGGGGCACAGTACACCATCATTCCAGGCAGTTTCAACCTCCCAACTTTAAAGGCAGAGACAGGAGAATGCCCTGCCAGTTGGCTGTGCACTAGGGGTATCCAGCAGCGAAAAGCCTGAACAAAGAGGTGTGTTTTATGACACCATCTGAATGCGGCCAGCTTCAGGCTTTGAAATATTCTTAGCAGGAGCTAATTCAATAGGGGAGGAATTAATTTGTTTTAATAAAAAAACACAGATTTTTTTCCCTCACCTCAGTCTCCACATTGGCACGACACATATCTACACTTTCCACACGTGCAAAAGCTAGTTTTGAAAGTATATGCTCCTCATTTACAGACAGTAGGGATTCTTCCTGGAGGATGGAGGTCAAGATTTTTGGCTCAAAGCATGTTGTTTACATGAAAGTGATTAATGTTTGACAATACTCAATTCACAGGAAGCCACTAATTGGCCACAGTGTGATTCCATTTCAGGAGGCCTGTATTATCGGAATGAAAACATCATTAAACAAACTAAAAGATTGGGAAAGCAAAAAATGTAGCAACCTGCCTCCCAGTAAGCAGAAGGCTGGATGCTTAGCTTGCAGACAGTAGTGTTTTCAGGGCGCTTACAGGTAGATTTGCTTATGGAATAGCAGAGCCTCAGTGATGCAGGCCTTTATCTGGGCCTCGAGGAACCAGCACCACATGCTATTACAGCTGCTCAGCCTGGGGGTAGACTGTCAAAATGAATTTTTCCAGTAAGCAATCTCTCGTTGAGGAAGTCAGTGACTGATGAGGAAGTGACTCCACCATGTATTAAAAAACAAACAGTTGAGCGGTCCCTTTGGAGGCCCTGGCCAGAAATCAGTGAAGGGTAGATGAGTCAAGAATTGCTTCATTGAGGGGAACTCCGCCACTGAAAAATAAATTCTTAGTAAACAGCTAGAACTGGATCTCACACTGCTTAGGGATGCACGACCCAAGAGGGACCATCTTCAGGATTCTGGGCTTGGTCCAGGAGCCAGTACAGCCTTCTAGCATAAAGCAGAGCACTTGTCTAATATGTGGTAACTTCCCACTGCCACCAACGGGTTTCACGGCAGGTCAGAAACCCTGGAAAGCAACATATTCTGACTGTTTCCATTCCTACCCTTGTGTGCCCCTAGCTGGTGACTGCATGGGGATGTGCAAGTCTACCTATACAAGCCTTGTGTCACTCCGAACACCAGGAGTTATTCCCCAGGGACCAGTCCAGCCAAATCTGGGTCTTCTTTATGGTGGGATCGCAGTTCTCAGTTGTTACTAACCTGTGACTCTTTCTTTAAGATTTAGTTGTTCACTCTTGTAATTTGTCTGATGGACATTATATAGTTTGTTCAAACTGCAAATTAAACACAATTCTGATCTAGTCCAGGTTCCTATCTCTTAAAGTCATCTTCTACAGGATCGGTTTCCACATTTTGACAAGATGCCTGGACATGTGCACTGAGAAGTCAAGCTATCTTATTTAGCATGTATTTAGCATGAATCAATCACAGTATAATGGAGAACTGAGAGAAGTAACAAGTAGTCCTGTGGCACCTTAAAAACTAAGAAAAAATACATAGGATCATGAGCTTTCGTGGGTAAAACCCACATATATATATACACACGCACACAGCAAAAGTATTTACCTGTCAATTGTAGGACCCATGTTGATTAAGCTAATTAAGTACGCTAAATGTGTCCCATTTATACCTTTTAATGTGCAAATGTGAATGTCAAAGGCAGGGGAAATTGGCTTTCTAGTGTGTTAACTTTTATAGGCAAGCAACTCCAGGCCAGGCTTACCATCAGTTGGATGCCATAGGCAGGGCACATTAGCTGATGAAGTTTTTTTATGCCAGTCTCAGACAGGGACAGGACTATCTTCATCAACTTCTCCTGTGGAATAAAACATTAATAGGCAATCACAGGCAGACATCAGAGTGGGAGTTCCAGCCTAGGCAAACTGAAAATTAGTTAAACTTAAAAACCCCAGACTGGTCTGGTAGCACTTTATAGACATCTACATGTTTTGTTAGTCTATAAAGTGCTACCAGACCAGTTTTTGTTTTTTAAGTTTATCCTGTACAGACTAACTCGGCTACCCCCTGGAGCTTCTGAAAATTAGTTATTCCGCTATGGAATGTTATTTTTAGCAGTTGTTTCTGTAAAAAGGTCTGTCACCATTAGGCTTTGAAGGTGATCAAAGCTTGCAGGAAAGACTTTGTTTGCAATGTGTTGGTCCTGACCTGACCTTTACTGGCATGAGTTCTGTCTTTTCATGTGGGTCTATATATGCACTCAGTTTATCCATACCAGCAGAGCTGTAACAAGGCAAATGAGATATGGCAGAGTACTTAGGTGTCACCTGATCACCAAGGACATGAGAAAATAGGCCTTTAAAAGAAGAAGTAGGCCAAGTCACAGAATCTAGATCTGGATTTCTAGACTCCAAGTGCTGAGGTATTTGGGATGGCAGAGGGTTGTAAGAATGGGTATTTATTAGGGACCAGTGACTTTACCTTTTACCTGAAAGGAAAGTGAATAGAACTTGGGTCAAATTTTCCTTTGTGTGCCTGGTTCAGTTAACTGACTGTTTGACCTTGAAAGGGGAAAATACCTCAGATGTGATGCTGAAGCTTTATATGCACATGTGCATATCTATATCTACATTACACACAAGACAGCTGCAAACTTCCTTGAAATAACTCTGAACCCAGCCTTCCTATTCTTGATTCTCATATACCTTCCCAGCCAGGCCTCGAGTCTCAACTTCTTTGTTCTCCGTTGTACTCTGGAGTTCAAGTGTAGGCTTCAGTTTCTTCCAAGAGCAGTTTTCTTTCTGCCTGCTATGTGTCCCAAGGCTGCAGGCAGAAAGCAGATGAAAAAAAAGCAAAGTTCTAATACACGCAAGGAAAAAATCTTGCAGGCAGGTTTATCTAGCTTGCTGCTATGTTAGACAGGTCAGACCAGACTTCTGAGACTGGTTTTTAAGAACTGTGTTTTTTCCATAGCAAACTTCTCATCATGTCATACATTCACTGGGCTGCCGCTTCATTTGGGTATGTCTAGTAAACTAATTTACATGGCTCTGGTGACAGAGCCATGTAGTCTAGACATACCCTTAATGATCAACCATGTAGGATAAGCATGGATACCCAGTTCTGGATGCCAAAGCATGTACTGAAATCCTGATAACTCCAATATAAAGTAAGTGTATGACTCCCATTTCAATGCACATTTCTTTTTCTGTTACCCTTACTGCCATAGGGTATGTCTAGACTACATGGCTCTGTCGCCAGAGCCATGTAGATTAGTTTACTAGACATACCCAAATGAAGCGGCGATTTAAATAATTACCGCTTCATTTAAATTAAAATGGCTGCCGCGCTGTGCCGATCAGCTGTTTGGCGGCACAGCGTGGTAGTCTGGACGCTCTGCGGTCGACAAGGGAAGCCCTTGTTGACCGCCCCGTTATGCCTCGTGGAATGAGGTTTACCAGGGCGGTCGACAAGGGCTTCCCTTGTCGACCGCGGAGCGTCCAGACTACCGCGCTGTGCCGCCAAACAGCTGATTGGCACAGCGCGGCAGCCATTTTAATTTAAATGAAGCGGCAATTATTTAAATCGCCGCTTCATTTGGGTATGTCTAGTAAACTAATTTACATGGCTCTGGTGACAGAGCCATGTAGTCTAGACATACCCTTAATGATCAACCATGTAGGATAAGCATGGATACCCAGTTCTGGAATAAAGAGATGAAAGAATTGCAGTGTGGATTTCATTACTTTTCACATGGCTTAAAGCAGGGGTGGGGAACCTAAGGCCCAGGGGCTGAATCCAGCCCCTGAGGCTTAGGGCATTCCCCCGCAGCATTGGGGACCCTTCAGTGGTGCTCCAGCTCCCGTCTCCCCCCTCTTCCCCCCCCCCCACAGGGCTGAAGCACACAAAATCTACTACCCTGGGCCCCCCTAGGCTCTGGTGTGTGAGGGGAATGTGGGGAGTGTCTTTCTCCTCAGTCAGAGGCCACGTCATTGAGGGTTGGTTTTTTGTTTTGTTTTATTTTTTTGCTTCTCACTTGTGTGTTACCCCCCAAACTGATTTTTCTGTGGGTCAGCAGCCCCAGACACACAAAAACGTTCCCCACCCTTGCTTTAAAGTGAATATGTTAAATCACGGGTGGGCCCGAGTGGCAGAATTCATAGCTGGGCCTAGGGCCTAGGCCTTCTCAGTGTTCAGGGACATTTGGTTCTATGCATTATAGAGATAAGGGACAGCATTAAAGTTTGGGTCTGGAGATAAGCTGAACTTCTTCACCGGGGGGGGGGGGGGTTGAGTTCAGCCCATTAAAAGCATAATAGATTATTTGTAAAATCCCATTGTGGGTTCTGACAGCCCCAGAGCCCACGGTTGCCTGCATCCAAGGTCTTGAGTCAAGACCTATATGACGGGGTGTTCCTTATTCTTTATGGGAATATGCTTATAAATAAGAAAATGGCAAAGCATAATCTAGTTATGAGAGATAACATTGGAAAGGTTATAATCTGCTAAATATGTATATTCTATTTGTGTGCATGTACCATTCCTATATTTGAAGTTAGAAATATGAAGTATAAACCTATGTTACTAATGTAGTCATGCTAAGCGAGGGTCATTAGTAATACTCAAGGAACTGAATGGCCCAATACTCAGGACAATGATCAGTGAATAGATTTGTTTTCCCTAGAGGGGCTGTGCGGGGTCCTACCAAGACATGTGGCTATGTTACCTGATGCTGGGATCCCTCTTGAATGCTGTATTTTTCCCACAAGGGCAGAGGGAGAGAGAAAGTTTAGACTGAACACAAAGAATTCCTACCTTTTTGCAAAACCTATTGCAAGAGGAAGAGTCTAAGGGGGAGAGGGGATATGACAGAGGTCTATAAAATCATGACTGGTATGGAGAAAGTGAATAAGGAAAAGTTATTTACTTGTTCCCATAAACACAAGAACTAAGGATCACCAAATGAAATTAATAGGTAGCAGATTTAAAATAAACAAAAGCAAGTGTTTCTTCATCCCATGGAACTCCTTGCCAGAGGATGTTTGAAGGCCAGGACTTTAAAAGGGTTCAAAAAAGAGGTAGATAAATACATGGAAGATAGGTCCATCAATGGCTATTAGCCAAAATGGATAGGAATGGTGTCCCCAGCCTCTGTTTGTCAGAGGATGGGAATGGGTGATGGGGTGGAATCTCTTGATTACCCGTTCTGTTCATTCCCTCTGAGGGTACCGAGGATTGGCCATTGTCAAAAGATAGGATTCCGGGCTATATGAACCTTTGGTCTGACCCAGTCTGGTCATTCTTATGTCATTATGTTCTTATTAAAGGGCAGGGAGTGAGGCAATCTAAGTCGTCACTTCTCCCCTGGGATCCCATCCAAGATGACTGTTGGAAACAATCTGAACTAGGGGAAGACTGAACTAGGGGAAGGATTGGGCCGAGGCTGGAAGGCTTTTCAGTCTGTAAAAGAAGCTTTTTAGTACATCTTTGAGGGTGAGATATTACATGTAACTAGTTTCTTTGGTGAATTAAGCTTAGCTTGCATGTTCTGTTTTATTTTGCTTAGTAACCTACATTGTTCTGCGTGCTCTCTCTTAGGACCACTTACATTCTACCTTTTATACTTAATGAAACCACTTTTATTTAATAAGCCCAGTGTAAATAATTGTTTCCAGAGGGGAAGAGAGTCTATGCATCTCTCTGTTTACATTGAGAAAAAGGACAAATTTAATGAGCATATACTGTACAGAGCTCTACACAGCAAAAGATAAATTTTTCTGTGGTTCAGTTCCTAGAAGGTCTGTGTGTACCTGTGTGCTAGGAAAAGGTCTCACATTGCACTGCTCTCAGTGTGTGTGTACAGCCTGGGGTGTGTGGCCTTGTCCCTGTGCCTGTGTTGCAGCAGGCTAGCATGTTTGGCTCAACAAGACAGGGTTACGGAGTGCCCAGGCTGTCAGAGAAAGAAGGCTCAGTGGGGTCTTGGCACATCAGGGAAAAGTGCCAAAGGGTTCCTCAACCGTATCACCCTGAATCAAAGTGTAATTATTGTCCTTGAATAACATAATAGCTATTTTAGGGCTGTTCTACACCAGTGTCACCCTATTCTGAGGGCCTTTATGTGTTTCCTGAATTTATCATAATTGATCGCGTTGGAAGGACAGGGACAGATAGATTGGATTCCATTTGCTGCTAAGTGCTGAGTATCCTAACTTCCAATTTATATAACTGGGCCCTGCAATCCTCTTCTGTGCTAGCTGCTGCTGATCTGGTGCAAGTACATTAGTGAAACCATTGGTGGCAGGCGCCAGGGCAAACGTCATCTGTGATGACAGAGTCAGTTTTTCTAACAAGAATAGAGATTATCTCCCACTCCCACCTACAAACTATTCCTGCTGCCCCAGGGGAGCATAGCATGGAAGGGCTTTCCCCTCATTTTGTAAATGCAGCAGCTATTATTTCATGTAAATGTGCTTACCAGAAAATAGAGCCACCACATGGGTAACGTCATAACAATCCAATGCTTAAATTATTAAAGGGATGCTCAATAGCACTGCTAGTGTTAAGGACAGGCTACTATTCTCATAACAAGGGACTCTTTAGGGCTCTCAAATTCCGCCTTACATTTTTGCTACTGGTAAAAATGGAGCTTGTTGAGGTTTTTTTGCTTTTAGTCTTGTAACAATAGTTACACTTTGATTCAGGGTGCAATGGGTGAGGACCCCTTTGGGACTTTTACCTGATGTGCCAAGACCCCACTGAGCCTGCTTTCCCTGACAACCTGGGCACGCTGTAATCCTCTTCTTATCGAGCCAGACACGCTAGCCTGCTGCAACACGGGCACAGGGACAAGGGTACACGCCTTGACAGAGCAGCTGCCTTTTTGCACCCCTGTTGCTGGAAGGGGGAAAAATGTTGCAAGAAGGAAGCTTCCCCCTACTTGCGATACTATAGCTGGCACCAGGATAGCTGGTTGCCTAATGTGTTTGCTCTGAGATCTGAAGGAAGTGATGCAACCACTCATTTCCTCTGATGACCGCCCTGGCTGGGAAATAAACAACAAGCTGAGAGCTGTTATACAACTCAGACGTCTAAAGGGCTTAGGAAAGTTCTCCAGATGTGCAGATGAAACAGCATTGTTTATTCTCATTAGCTTTTTTCCCCTTCTGTTTTTCTTGGTGTGTGGGGAGGGGTATTAGGGTTGATATTTTGATACTTTATTGTTGTCTTTTCTGGTGTCACACATATAACAAACAACATTTAAAGTATTAAAAAACACACGCCATTTGAATAGGATCCAGCACAACAGAAAAGCATGAGGAGCAGCATTCCACAAGGGTCCATATGTGCCAGACAGTCAGAGCCCACTATCTGGGAATTCTCCAGCCCTGAGCAAAGTGGGAGAGGAAAGGTGTTGCTAGAAGGCTTGGCATTTTTGCCGTTTGAGACTGCCGGGCAGCCCTGAGATGGCTGGTCAGCTTATGGCCACCAGGCCCATATCATCCAAGCCCAGAATTCAGGACATGCCAAGGTTGGATAATCACCCTCAAACTATACAAAATGGAACAAATAACTTCAGGGGTGCAAAAAGGTCAGGAATATTTCATGTTGCCCAGGACATAACTGCTTCACAGAAAGGCTTTTACCTGCCACAGCAATAACTCTAGGCCAGGGAGGCCTCACCAGCCTCAACCCTAGGCCTTGGCAGAGGAATCTTACTGGCTGTTGTCTAAGGGTACATCTAGACTACAGAGCTTTTCCGGGATACCAGAGGTATCCCGGAAAAGCTCTGCCGTGTCCAAGGAATGTGTCCACTTTTCCGAAAAAATGTCAGAAAAGTGGATGCGTTTTGTCGGCATCCCTGTAAACCTCGTTTCATGAGGAAGAAGGGATGTTCTGAAAGAGGGTATTTTTCCAACATTTGGCCCCAGGTAGATGGGCCAAATGTCGGAAAAACCTCTTTGGAAGAGAAGCGGAAAAAGATACGCGAATTGCGGTTGGCAATTTGCGTATCTTTTTCCGACTTTTCTTTGTAGTGTAGACATAGCCCAACACTTGGCCACAAAGTCTTTCCAACCCTACTCTAAACAAACCTTGGAGTACCATAAGGCCCCAACCTGAGATTAGGCCAGGAAAACCCACTAACTGCAGTTCTAACCCTGAGCCAAAAAGCCTTCCAGGTCCCAGCCATAACCAAGAACAAATTCATTTGCTTGCTCTCATGTCTCCCATCTGTAACACTGACTCATCTCCTAACATTGCTAAGATAAGTTGATATTTGAACAGCTCTGCCTAAGAGCTAAGTATTGTTGCTATGCATGTGAATAGCATAGATTTTATTTCTGTATAATTTCATACCTCACTTTGTACTAGTCCTGGTCCCCCTTCACTTCCCCCAAAGTCCTTGAACAATTCTACCAAAGATAGACCTTAATTTCCTTATTTCTATAATGGCCCTTCCCCTGATGCCATGAATCTGCTGTTGTGCTTGAAATATAAAGATTAAGGAGAATGGAAATGTAATTTCTTTTTTAAAATGCCTTCATTTTTAACCACCAGCAGCAACAGAATTGCAACAGATCAAAGGGAAAGGATGCTGTATTTGGGAACAACTCAAAGAAAATTGACAGGTGATGCACTATTCTGTGATGTAAAATATTGCTATACCACTGCACAGTTCCCCCCATCTGTACAATAGTAATGAGATGTAATATTAGTCTAGCAAAACCAAGCTGAATGCGTGGGCAAAATTAGATCTAAGACTTTTGCAAACAGTCCCCCAATTCATGCCACTGATCTTACATCTAAAGCACTTACTGAAAAATACAGTATGTTTTTAAAATCTAATCAACTATTAGAAATTCCAGTCTCCTTGTTCCGTATGTTCTCTCCACTATTTTTTTAAGGCTAGATAAAGTTTTCCCATCGTAACTTGCTTAATAATTATTCTGGGCACACTGTGGACAAAATTCTAGATGCGAAGCAAAGCAAAGATGAAGAAAATTTCTTTTTATTATTTTGCAGTGCCTGTTCTTTTTTTTTAAAAAAAAAGATGTATCAGTCTGATGCACAATGCTAAACTCATTCACATAATCAAAGTATTGTCCATTATCTGGACTTAGCTGCAATATACATATGCTGCAGAGATCAGCCCGCTTCAAAGGGATATCAAAGAACTTTATCGCCCTGCTTTTATGTACTCGTACCTTTTCAGTGACAGATGCAGAAGTGTGTTTGTCTGCTGAGCAGCAACAGAGTACTTCTCTACGGGGATTTTCTGGCATCAAGACTGACCTTGTTCAGAATGGTATCAAATGGGAAAAATCATGATACTAGAATACTGAAAGTAGGACAGTGCTGCACACACCAGGACATAAATCCGTTCACTGCCATTCTTTTATTCCTGTTGGATTCTCTGGGGACAAGGTGTCTAGATCCCAGACAGCCTGTGAAATCTACAAGCTTTATTTTATTTTCCTTCCAATCCCAACAAGTGCATTTAAGGGTTACAAGAATAAGGGTTTAATAGTCCTGTCATGGGCCAGACACAGATGAGGAGGGCATAGAGGAAGCTTCTCATACACAGCTCTGCCAGGGCACATCTTCAGCACAAATTGCTGAGCTCCTATCCCAGTCCTAGATCCCTCTTCAACCCACAGCATAACAGAGCCCAAACGGAGCACCATTTTGGGGATATTCTGCCCTGTGGACTTGGTTGAGTCCCGCTCCTTCATTTCATTTGAGACACAAGCACCGGTTGGGGCCCCAGCAAGTGAGGCTTAGACTTGAACAGAGACAGAATGCACCGGCTGCTAGATCCAGTAAAGAACCTCTAGACCCGGTTGTGCATAGCTGAACTACATTTTAAGAGGAGCCTCCATCTCAGAGAGAGGTTGTTTATCCTGCCTAACAGCTGTGTACCTTGGAGGCTGGCTCTTGGCATGAGCTTTGGGCAGGACGGCAAATACTTGCAGGCTGACCTAGGCACTGCTATATATTTTGCAGTGTTTTGAAAGGTGTTAGCCCCTCTCGTTCCCCCCCCCCGCCCCGAAGTCACTGAGGCATGGCAGAGATGGCACAGTGCCATCCCCTGTTGAGCTCTGCCGTTGTTTTGGATGCTGGTCGCAGATCTTCAGAACTGCCTACTCTTGCATTGCCCTAACTGCTAAGGGCAGGCCTGCTACTGCAGCAAACAGCCCCAGGCCCTTTAAATTGCATGTGCTCTGGCCAGCTCTGAAACGGGAGGGGGCACCATGCATTGGGCAGCACTGAGGGCTGATGGTCCTGGCTCCACCCCTTCTGTCTAAGGCTCCACCCCTTCTGAGAGCATAGATCTGGGTCCCCCTCCTTGCCCAGGGGCCTGCAGAGGCTGTTGGCTCCCCTGACTAAGGGGAAAGAGGCAGCAGCAAGGGCATGGGGGTAATGTCGAGGTTGGGGGTGACATGCCCCTTGGAAGAGTGCTGTTGAGAGAACACCACTCCATGAAGGAGCATTCCCATCTCCCTATGGGGCAGCATCAGGCATAGCTTAGAGACCCAGCACAATATCTGAAACATGAAGAGCCAGAACCTCACTGGCCATTCCAGCTGCTTTGCACCATAAAGCAGTGGGAAGGAGACCCTCACAGACAGCTAGGAAGGCTGCTGGTTTAGGGGAGTCTCTCCTTGGTGTGAGATAATTAGTCAGTGCATTGCCACTCACAATTGGCAGACCCAGCACCCCAATGACAGCCCTGCTCTCAGCTGTGTTGGGCAGGCTGGCCTGGCCCCAGGTTTGGGGGGGAACGAAAAGTTGATGTTAAAAGCTATTTTTTCTCCCTCCCTTGAATGCTATAGTGAACAGAGCTCAGCTGGATCCAAGGCCCCATTAACTGCAAGTCTAATCTCAGCTTTCTAGGCTCAGCTCAATCTTTCATCACCAATCCTCTCTATTTAGTGTGCAGGGCTTTTTCAGAGGAAGCCTTTACATCAGAGATTCTGAGTTGCTAGTGGTCATAAGTAGTACACATGGCACTTCTTTGAAGAGAACGGTTTCTTCATATTCTTGTCAAAAAAAGGGGGGACCCACATTCCATCTGCTCTCCCCCCTCCCTCACCTAGTATTGTGCAAACTTCTCACAATTGTGAATGTCCCTTTGGCCATACAATTACTGGGGTAGCACATTCCTGAGCACTTTTTGCACATGCAGCCACTGTCGTGAAGTACAAAATGGCGTGCATCTAATGCAGGAAATCTTGTCCCAGTCATCTCCCTGGCTTGTTGCTTTCCTACCCCCGTCACTGCCCACATTTCAGGGGTGCCGTGGAACTAAACCTTGGGACAGACCCTGGTGAAATCTAAATGACTCAAAGGAGGCAGAATACAGTGAGATCCTTACTGGGACTCACAGCCTCGCGTCTCTGCTCTTACCAAGTGATCGACAGAGTAGAAAAGCTGGAGAGCTGCCCTAGTGGAAAAGGTGTTGCGGTGTATATGATTTGACCATTGCAGAGTACGGTATGCAGGCAATCCAGGTAAGGTACAGAACATTATAATTCCTTGCCCTTTTCAGTCAGGCCCTACTGCACCAAAAAAACAAATCCTTCAGGAGGGCAGAGTTATTTGGACGGCTGTCCCTTCTGACACTGACACAAACATTTTAGTGTTACAAATTAAATATTTTCCCCAACTCCATGCTAATTCAATGCACAATGGCGAATAATTACAGCTGAACAATTACAGGCACAATCCTTTCTCTTGCTCTCTGATGTTCCCTATCCCTTTTTTCCAATTGCAAGAGGCTTGATGTCAGTCTCTGACATGAGGTGACCCTAAGAGTAAAGAATGAAAAATGCCACCAAAGAGATGCTTGAAACACATTCCATGAAACCTTTATCAAAGGAACAATGCCATAAGCACTGGCCACGAGGAAGTTTCATATTCAACGCAGCGGCTTCTGAATGACTGTAGTGGTACAGCAGGGTCAAGGGAGGTCAGCTTAATCTAGTTAAACTATTAAAATTGATTCCATTTTTTTAATCTCCATCATGCTGCTTGAATGAAAAATAGAATATGAAATATTGTCTTGTTTCAAATAGAGCCAGTGACTTGTAGAACTTTTTTCAAAATTCTTGCTTCCCTGCATGGCAACTCTGTCTCTTGTTGAACTAAAATCCCCCACCAGTTTCATTCTCTCTCATTTGCTTCCGTAACCTTTGAAATAGATTGCATTAGAACTGGTAAATCCACTTCTGGGGGGGGGGCAGCATTTCAAGGTTACAAGAAGCGATTCTTTGTAAACATCAGGTGTGATAATTTACTTCTCTATTTTTATGGACATATGTTTTTGAATACACATAACTCAAACATGCTTTATGCAAAACAGGTCAACTAGCCTATTGTCCAAGAGTCTGATCCCCTGAATATGTACGTTCTATTTGTGTGCATGTAGCATTTTTGTACATGAAGTTAGAAATATGAAGTGTAAACCTGCGTATTAATCCAGAATTTCTAATGAGAGCCAGTAGTGGTGTTTAAGGCAGGGCTACTCAACTTTGGAAGCCCCAGGGGCCACAATGATACTCACAGCACATGACGAGGGCTGCAACTTAAGTGTGGCTGCCTATACATGCAAATATATATGCAAATAGTTTCTTTCACACTGAAGGGCATGAATGCAAAGATTAAGGCAAGACTACACAAAACACAGGCTCCATTTTAGTCAGTTCTGCTGATATTAATAAAATGCAATATTTACCCGCTTTCCACCCATATGACAGCACTTTGAGCAATGACAGTCCAGGAATTTAACTACTAAAATGCATATCAACAGAAGACCATTATATTGACTACTTTTTTATTTTTGCTCCACATGCACATGCAGCCCATGGGCTGCGTGTTGAGTAGCCCTTGTTTAAGGGCTTCATGGCCCAGTGCTCAAGGCAGCAACCATATATGGCTTTGTTTTTCCTGTAAACCCAAACTGTGGCAGGTCTTACAAAGACATGTGACTGTACCAGCTGGTGTTGGAATCCCTCTTGAATCTGTTTTTTTTCCATAGGGGATGGAGCAGTTAAATAGAATTTCAGGGTGGGAACTCTGATTAAGAAATGGGAAGAAATCAACATCATATTTAGCTGGCTTTTGAAATTGCTTGGCACATTCCAAAGGGATACACATGAAGAAATCTGAAAACAAAGAATTCTAAGGTCAAGAAGCTGTTAGACCCAGATCAGTGAAAAGATCAGCTCCGTCCTGAAGGATTTTACCTGGAATAAGGACTAGGTTAAGAATTATGATCTGTAACAATCTCTCAGGCTACGGCTTACACTGTAGCCTTCTTGTGGAAAAGCTTATGCAAATGAAGCGCGTTGTGGAATATCGCTGCACTTCATTTGCATAATTAATTAGCAGCCACTTTTGTGCAAGAGTCTTTTGAGCAAAAAGGAGCTGTGTAGACGGCTCCTTTTTGCGCAAAAAACCCCTCTTGCACAAGAGCCGTTCTTCCTCATTTTTTCAGGAAGAACGGCTCTTGCACATGAGGGGGTTTTGCGCAAAAAGCAGCCGTCTACACAGCTCCTTTTTGCGCAAAAGCAGCTGCTAATTAATTATGCAAATGAAGTGCAGCGATATTCCACACCATGCTTCATTTGCATAAGCTCTTCCGCAAGAAGGCTACACTGTAGCTGAAGCCTCAGTGTATTAGGATTAGCTGTCTGTTTCATTTGTTTTAGATTAGTAACTTGCTTTGATCTGTTTTCACTTGCAAAATCCTAGCTTTTATACTTAATACAAACACTTGTGTTTATTATCAAGCCCAGTATAAATAATTATTACCTGGGGAGGAGCCACAGCTGTGTATCTCTCTCTTTCATTGATAAAGAGAGTGAACATCTTTATGAGCTTTCTCTGTGTGAAACTTTAATACAGATTAAGATGGATTTACTTAGGGCTTTGGTCCCTTTTCAGATCTGAGCTGGTTCAGGGTCTGTGTTGCTCTGCTGGGAGTCTGTTACCCAAACGCTGTGCCTTGACTGGGGAAGACCAGTGTTGCTTCCGGCCCACAGGGTGAATGGGTGCTTGGAGGGCAGGTAGGTGGGCTAGGTGATATGATCAGCATATCAGGTGATAGCCCCCCCCAAGGGGCCTCTGTGATCCAACCCATCATAAAGGGATCACAACACATTTTGTAAACCTAAGATGAAAGGTGCTACTAAAGAGCCAGTGGGCGACTTGCTCGCAGGGAGTAAGTCAGAATCTGCTCTGCTCTTATTCCACAAAAATCACAACGTGGACTGAAAGCAAAATTTCCAAAAGTGGCCACTGATTTTTTTTTGTGTGTGTAGGGGTTATCTTTAGACATCTTGGGTCTGATTTTCAGAAGTGCTGAGCACTTGCCAGTGAAAGTCAAGGGGAGCCAATGGGAGCTTAGCACCTGTGAAAGTCAGGCCAAAGCATACTAGCCACTCTTGAAAGTGTTGACTAACCTGTGTCCACACCTCCCTCCCCTGCACAAGTGAAACTAATGATACCCACCTCAAAAAGGATGTTCCCATCCACACCCTGACTTAGGCTTGCTAATTCCCTGGTGTGCATGCACAGTACAAATGTGTGCAAAAGAATGAAGTGTTAAATAGCATTTTTGTATATTATACTACTCCATGTCCTCAACCTGTCTGCGTCTGCAGGAGGGAGCTGAAATCCCCAGTCTTGGGCATTGGAAATATTAGCTCTTCAAAACTCTCTCCATAATTCATTACTTGCAGCTGCAATTATAGATATTCCAAATAACCCCTAGAAACAGATCCTGGTGGCACCACCAGCCGTTGTTTGCGGAGTGGCAGCTTGTAAATTGATTTGGACGATTCAGCTTGTGCCTGAACAAAGTTAGGAAATGCACAGCACCCGGACTATGATACACTGTGGTGTGAGACAATAGTGAACATGGCACAGCACAGAGTGGGGAAAATGACATCTACCATTGCAGATAATGGCCTTCTAAACACGTCAGGTGCTTTGTCAACTAAAAATTATACCAAAGCAAAGGGAAATTTAAGAGCTTAAGGAAGGACAGTATTTACAGCTGACATTTGGAAGGAAATGGAGGGGCAAGTTCATAGATGCGCCATAGGGTGGCAAGTGGGTGGAGAAGGTAAAGCTACAGCAGGAATAGCAAACAGAATATATGAAGTTTATCATCTGAAAGCAGCCTCCTAACCGCCTGGTGGCTGCTTTTCCTGATACAACCCCCGTCCTTTCACCATCCTCAACATGTGAATCATCCACAAGCCAAGCTGTCACTCAGATCATTTGCATCTCTGCTAATTTTTTACCCAGAAAATTCTTATGAAGATGTGAAATACAAGGAGACTTTTCTGGGTAGTACAAGGAAAAAGGCAGCAGCTCTCATTGGAAGTGACAAGACTCTGTGGAGAAACCAAGGCTTTATCTACACTACAGGGTTTTTGCGCAAGAAGCTTTTTGCAGAAGAGATCTTCTGCAAAAACTTCTTGCGCGAAAGCACGTCCTCACCTCAAAAGTGAATTACAAAAGCAATGTGCTTTTGCACAAGAGAGTGTCCACACTGCATGGACGCTCTTCCACAAGAAAGTTTTGATGGCCATTCTGTGAATGGCCATCAGAGCACCTATGCTTTTTCTGATAGGCTCTTTTTGCACAAGAAACCCCTGTTGAGTGTCCACACACACCTTTTTAGCGCAAGAACTCTTGCGCAAAAAAGGAGTTATGCCTTGTAGAAGGAGGTGTACCCACACCGCAAAAAGCCCTTTGTTCTCTTGATTGACTGTAGATTTTCTTGCACAAAAACTCGCAGAGGTGAGAACGCTCTGTGGGGTTTTGCGCAAAAATAGCTGGTTTTGCACAAAAACCCTGTAGTGTAGGCATGGCCCAAGAGGCAACAGGTGCTAGACTCTGTCCTCACTGAATAGCAAAGCTCTTGTTGACTTCAGCAGCATGGGAGCTGGGCCTAGATAAGCAGAGGGATCAAGGAAGGCAGTGAAGATAGTAAGTCAGTGCAGGGCTTTAAAAACCAAGCAGCTGGTCCCCTGCATTGTCAATTCCTGCCTATCGCAGACAAATTCTTAATTTAGCTAGAGAGATGCTGTCTGTACTCAGAGGATTTGTTCATTCTTTCTGTCTCTTCTTGCCCTCTTGGTAGTGTTCTCCTTTAGAGTGCTCCACTCATCATTATCAGAAGACGGGATGAATTCAGGGGAAGGGAAGAATGTCATTTGAGGTCACCGTCCTCTGACTTGTCCTATTTCCACTTAGACCAGTGTCTTCACGCTCAGTTCCATGTCCTACAGCCCTGGTGCACACATAAGGGTGGTTTGGGCATGAAAGCCTCCTTAGACAGTAACACAAGTCGCCTGGACCTCAGCAATTCTGTCCTGCAATAGCCCTTCGTGTCTTAGTCTTCCAGAGAGCCACCAAGGCTTGTCTTGGGAAAGGGGAAACAATAGCCTGCGGATCTCATCAGTGCCTTCAAGCCCACTCCCACATTCCCACGCAGCCCTCACAGGAAAGGCGTTTAGCCATCTGCGAAGTATTGCATGTGATCTGCAGACCACAGCAGGCCAGCTCCTCTCCCCATAGAGCCATTTCTGGTGTGCTCTCCAGGTTTGGCGCAGCTGCCACTTGCTATTGTTTATCTTCTTAATGACTTGTTGCATACAGCAGTACTCTAAGGGCCAGCCAGTGCACCATGGCTCCCTGCCTCTCCTGGCCCTCAGCCGTTCTGCCGCAACAGCAAAAATTGCATTTTCATAATTGCCAAATAGAGTTTCGAAGGCTGCCTCGGGGCCACGATAGGTTGATACCAAGCCAGAGAATTTAAAAGCAATCAAAAAGCGGGTCTTTGACTGATTCCAACTGAGGCTGTTCTTTTCTATTCCCCTGGTGACTTATCAAGCCAGAGGAATTCTTCACCAGCCTGACGCTGCTCCAGTCTTCATTAGCTGGTGCCGCCAGTATAAATTGTGCACCTGAGTTTTGTGTCGGTATGATATTAATTCCAAGCCTGATCTTGTCTCATGTGTCCTGTGGAAGAAAGAAAGGAAGAACAAAAGAGACAAGTGGGGAATTATTGCTAACTCGCCATTCACTACTAATCGGCAGCATTCCACACACAGCGCTGATGGAGCTGAGACAGAAGAGAAATGACAAAATAAGTGGAATTTGTTTATTACGGCCGCAGTCTTTGCAATAGCTGGTTGGCGTCACTCTGCCCTGTGTTTGCTGGGGTGCTGGGATAAGATATCATTGTCTGCTGTGAGGATAGGTAATGGTAATGAAGTGTTTGCATTTGTATGGAGCTTCTCAGCCAAAAGTGACCTTAAAGCTCTTTACCAAGGGCTGGACAAACTACAGGCTCAGTTCTGTTCCCATTCAGCTTCCTTTGAGCTCCATAGCAGCAGGATCAAGCCCCGTGCTTGTAAGAACCGTTTTGTCTGCCATGGGATCATTATCTTAATATTTGCATTTGCTGCCTTCACCTTGCCTACAGTATCAGTTCACTGGGCCAGGGAGAAAGTGGCAACCAGGCTGTGAAAATCTCCTTTCCTTTCCAATGGAAGGGCCAGGCTTTGCTGGAGAATGCCTTTGGTCTCCTAGGAGGTGTCATTTGAGGGCATCAACCTCTGACTTGTCCCATTTCCTCGTAGGCCTATTCAAGGCCAATATAGTCATGCTCAGTTCCATGTCTTACAGCTTTGGTGCACCCCATGCCAAGGAGGATGGCTTCAGTCCCTTCATCACACCACAGATTTAACCAATCTCTTTTCAGACAGCAGTGCTGTTCTATGACTGGTCATTTGGGGGAAGAAGAAAACAACATGCCCCTCTTTTTGCCAAGAAGCCGAGGGCTGCTTAGCTCCACATTGCCCCATCCTGGCCAAAGGAGAAGGGGGGGATCAACAGTCACTTCCCAACCCAGATCCCCAACGTGGCAGCATATAGAACTGTGGCCTTGGTCTGTGGGCTAGCAGATTGAAGACCAACGACGAGAGCTGAGCGAGATACAGAGCGTTTGCAAAGCAATTGGACTGGCACGTTACCAAGTGAGCAAAGGTCTTCTTAGCCCTTGCCCGTTGCACTCAGATTTCAGCCACCAGCATCACTGTTCCAGAGCAAGCTTTTGGCCAACGGTTTTCAAGCTATGGGTCGCGACCCAGTAGTGGGTCATGGAATGTCAGACACGGAGTATCTTTGCTGCAGGGGGATCAGGTGATCAGCAGGGGTGCTTGTCCTGGCACCACAGACTGAGCTGTGTGCCAGAAGCAGCCCGCAGCAGGCCCAGCTCTGAGGTTGGCGTGGGAGTGGGGGGAGAAAGCTCACAGAGCTCTGCACTGCCCTGAGTACTAGCTCTGCACTCCCGTTGGCTGGGAACCTGCTGCTGGCTGCTTCTGGGGCGCAGCATGGTCTGCGGTGCCAGGAGAGGCAGGAAGCTGCCTTAGCCCCTCTCCCCCTGCTGCACCGTTGACTGGGAGCCACTCAAGGTTAGCCCCTTCTGCTCCAGCCCTGACCCCCCTCCAAAACCAGAGCCCTCTCCTAGAGCCCAAAGCTCTCATCCTCAGCCCCACCCCAGACCCCACACTCTAGCCAAATGATGTTGGGTCGTGGGCATCAACCATTTTCTTCAACTGGGTCATGAGAAAAAAAAGTTTGAAAACTGCTTCTCCAGGGTTGACAGGAGGTCCATGCATTTTACAGCAGTGTGAGACTCAGCTGCCTCCTGAACACCCTTTCACAGCCAGAGGTCATGTGGGAATACCTTGCTTCTGTTTCCACCTGGGCTCCTTATTGCACACGGGCATCTCGCTGGGTTACCATCATGCCTGCTGGAACTGGCTTAATAATAGAAATCCTGCCTCTTTGAGCCAGGCCAAATGGAGGACAAGGGAGCAATGTGCCGGTGGAAGAATTGTCTGAGTGCCAAAAGAGCTCAGTCTGTGGAGTCCAGCCATCTTAAAAATCTGGAGTGAGTGAGAGAGAAGGTGGAGTCCTCCCAGGAAGATCTAGGGCGAGGGGATTCTTAGTGTGAAAACCTCTGCCATTTTGTGCTAGCTCATGCACGCTGAAGGGGGAAAAGGGCATTTACTAGGAGCATGTTGTTTATCCCTGGCTCTTGAAAGTCATCTCTAGCACAGGACCATCCAGCAAGGGAGATGTTCCGTGGGTGGCGATGAAGGAGGTGGCAGCTCCTTTGTCTTGGGGCGAGCACTCACCCCCATGGCGCCTCCAATTGGTCACTCAGCTTTCCCACCTCAGAGAACCCTCTGCGGGTCGGCGTCCCAGCCTCTGCTGCAGGCCTTCCACTGGTGCAGCCCAGTGCTCCTTCCTGCCCATGGAGCCCTTTCCTCCTCAGACTGTCCTAGGTCAGTGTCCCTGCATTCTGGGGTCCTCTGCAGGAACTCCCAATTCCCCTATAACCACCTTGCCTCAGTGACCCACTGCCAGTCTTCATCTAGTCCCTGCCTCAGGCGCAAACCACAGTCTGAAATGGCCACTCATCATTGGCAAGGGGTGTGGACCTGCTGCCTTCTTCTATCCTGGCTGTCTCTCTGCAGCCCTAGTATCCTCAGGCCTTGCCTCAGGCCCTGTAGCCTGGGAGTGAGGTCAGACCAGAGCTCCCCAGCACTGCCCTGTCTCAGGAAGCCAGGTCCCTTCTGCTACCCCAGCTAAAGCAAGAGTGTCTTCTCCACTCTAGGGCTATGTCTACACTCACAGCTTCTTGCGCAAGTAATATGCAAATAAGGCTAAGCATGGAATACCGCTGAGCCTCATTTGCATACCTAATGAGCCACCATTTTTTTCAGAAGAGGCTCTTGCGCAAGAAGGAGCGTCTACACTGCCCCTTCTTGCGCAAGAAAAACCCTCTTGCGCAATGCTGTTCTTCCTGAAAAGTAATAGGTGTAACAGCATTGCGCAAGAGGGTTTTTCTTGTGCAAGAAGGGGCAGTGTAGACGCTCCTTCTTGCGCAAGAGCCTCTTCTGAAAAAAATGGTGGCTCATTAGGTATGCAAATGAGGCTCAGCAATATTCCACGCTTAGCCTCATTTGCATATTACTCGCACAAGAAGCCGCGAGTGTAGACATAGCCTAGGAGCCCTTGTTTATACAGCCCCAGCTGGGCCCTAATTAGCTGTATCTGCCTGAGCTGTGGACTCCACTCTTTCAGCCTTCTCCCAGGGCTGGATTTTAACATTTAAAGGGCCAGTGCAGGGCAGATGCCCCATCATGCCCTTCCAGGAGGATTTCAAGTGCAAGTAAAGGCAGAGTTTGTCTGTGCAGTGTCTGAGAAAGAGGAAATTGACTGCTCTTTACAGCACCATCCCCTGCTGGCCAGCAGTGAGATAGCAGGGCTATCATTCCTTCACAGCAAGCGGGGGATGTGTTGTTCCTGGAGGAAGGAGGATTTCTAGGGAACCAGGAGAAAGTACCAATCAGCATGGACTAAAATTTGTGGAAAGTTGTTCTGGTTCTGCCTGCATTGAGCTGAGGTTTCCAAGCTGCCTGTTATTTCCTCTCTAGCGTGCTTTTGTAACTAGATGCCCAGTACTCTTGTATTGGTCTCTGCAACCAGGCAATCGACATCAAAGGAAAATCTGAGTAGATGAGGAATCGAGAGATCATGACACAGAGCAATAGCTACTAGAAATGACTCCATTAGCCAGGTAGAGGTTCAATGAAATCATTATCAGTCTGCCTTTATTAGATAGATCTAAAGGCAGGCTTTGTATTGTCATTATCTGGATTAGAAAGAGGCTTCTTTCTGAAATCCCGGCTTGGCCACAGTTTGGTTTTTAAGCTCCACAGGTTCAGAGAATTGAGGCAAGTAAGGCGCTGTTTACATTCCACGCAGGAAAGGGAAAGTGGCTTGTTTGCAGTCTCCCACCATACAAGCAGATTTGCTCTCTGGGAAGAAATGCAAAGGTCACAAAGCAAATCACTGAGGGGTGGAAGAGACGAGGAATCTAATAGAATCAGCAGGGATTGCAATAGACATTTTAATGCTGCACAGGAGTGGGTTTTCCTCACAATAGATATTTGCTTTGCTAATTGACCATACACTCTCATTGATGGTCATTTTCCTAAGACCTCACATCAACTGACTTGGGCTTGGGCTGTAGGGCTATAAAATTGTTGGGTAGAAGTTCAGACTCAGGCTGGAATCAGGGCTCTGGGAACCTCCCCCTCCCATGGAATCTGAGCTCCAGCCTGCACATCTACTCTGCAAAAAGCCCCTCATTTCCAGCCCGATTCAGCTGACCTAGACTGGGACAGGGGAGTTTTGCTAACTGCACTTGTGTACCTAGAATTTGGGGGAGTGCGAATTGAACGGTAGCAGTGCTTAGACTGGATGCAGAGGGAGCACACGGCTCTCAGTCAGTGTTGTGTGCATCTCACTCCACCTACCTGAAGGATGTAAAAATTCATTTTAAAAGGCAACCGTGTAGCCACTAAAAATCTTCGCAGTTACACGCTTCAAGCTCTGCAGTATAAAGCCGAAATAAACTTTATACTGAGAAGCCCGCGGCAAAGCCTCCCAGGAGCGGGGCTGGCCGCCCCTGCTGGCCCTGCTCTTGAGAGCCAGCGTGTAACCTGAGGTGGGGTAGGAGTGTGGGCCTGCCATGGACACGGGCTGCTCCCACCGGCCACTCCAGCCCCTACCGGTTAACTAGAACCAGTAAGCATTACCTATTTAGAGTGATGCTTATTGGTTAACTGGTTAACCTTTCATATCCCTAACCTACATGTCACTTTTGCAATACTGGTAGGAAAAAAAGACACAGATGAAAACCAGCAGAATCTGGCAAACTTGTGCATGGGCAACGGTACACCAAATGTCTTATGGGCCATGCACAGAACCCCAATGGACCACATCCAGCCCACGTGCCACAGGCTGCCCACCACTGAACTGGAGCCTGCAGTGGGATCAAACTCCTCCCCTCCACCAAGCTAGGGGAGTTGTCAGAGGTTCACTCACAGGAAGTACAACTCCGACCACTTTATAGTGCTGGAACTAGGGGTTTAGGGGGTGCTGCAGCACTCCCTGGCATGGATTGGTTTCCAGGATATACAGGCTATACAATTTGGTTTCAGAGCCCTCAGCATCTCCACAATACAAATTGTCCCAGCCCTCTGGGGCACTCAGTGGTCTGTTCTAACACCTCAGCCCTCCAGGCACGTTGCTTAGAGTGACACCTCTTCCAGGGGAACAGGAGAAGAAAACAAAGAAGCCTGAATTCCAGTGACCCTACACCAGCTCTTCACTCTCACTCTAGCCACTCCTTTACTCTCAAGGTATCCACCTCCCCTCCTGTCAAGGGGGTGAGGGTGGGAGTGGGGGAATCCAGGCCCATGTTTCCTTCAGGGTTCCCACCCAAAGCCCTTGTGCTAAATAGCTAGGGTCCCTCACTGATTCCCTAGGCAGCTTCCTGCCTCAGCCTGTTTGCAAGCACCTGTTGTAAAAGTTCATTCCCCAACCTTCTCTCCCTGCTGCTTTCTCAAGGCAGATCCCAGCCCCTGCAGCAAGGAGCCTCTTCTGCTGGAGCTGCAGCCTTTTCCCTCCCAGCTGTAGTTCATGTTAGTCACAGCTGGGGAGGTAACTGACTGGTCTAACAACCCCTTCCTGGTTGCCACAGTGTGGGGCAAATACTGGATAGCAAGGAAATCACCTCCAAAGCAATCCTACTTGTTCTCACCTAGAGAGCTCCACAGTGCAATCTGTTTGGCATGGCCTGCTGCTCTTTTATAGGGGGGAAATCAAGTGATCCCTCCCAGGAGTGCCTATTCTGTAAGCAGGGTTGGCTGGCCTTAGGCACTGCAAGGGGTAAAGTCAACCTGCTCAAACATTCACAGAAATACACTAAATTGATAGCCCTGGAGACTTCAGCCCTTTGTTTGTCTACAGAATAGATAACAATGCAGGATCTTGTACGTTCCCCTCCCTTGCTCTGTGCCACATTCCCGATCCACAGAGAGCCCACTTGGCTGTGTGTATCAATAAGGGATTTCAGTTTCCATGTTCACTCAGTCTTTGCTCTTTCTGCTGTGACTGCCAGCAAAAAGGATGGATTTTTGCAATGTAGCTAACTGAGCCCATCCATTAGGAACTGGATAGATTCTCATCAAGTTGTTTCACAGAGCCTCTGGATTGCTGATTTATAGTAAGAAACTTGATTCCCTTTCAACTGCATTTTTTCCAGCAGCTTAGAGGCCAAACGATTCATTTTCAGTCCTTGAACTATTCAGACCCCTAATAAAGTACAGTGAAAGTCAGCTGTAGTTTTTGATTTTTCGGAAGTCTGGAACTTCCAGAGCAAGATTCTGATCTCAGTTATGGACTTGTGACTTACACAGGTGTAAACAAAATTGGATTCTGCTACCCAGTGTTGTACAGAACTATCTCGGCATATCTGCTTCACTACTGTCACATAGAAACGTGCTGGCAGAATACATACAAAATTACTTGCACAAATATTTACATATAACACAACTTAACCTCAGTTTATAAAATGTTGACCAACCAACCTAAAGATTATGGATTATATTCTGCCTTCAATCACATGCCAGTGTAAATCTGGAGGAACTCTGTTGACTCCAAGGAAGTCTCTCCCATATAGAAACTGCTTCTTTATTTCCTTCTTAAATTCAACCTTCAGAGCAAGTGCCTAAAGGTCCTCTCATGTAATAAGAGGTTGCACCACTGGAAAAAGGTTGCACCACTGGAAGTGAGATGAGAATTTGGCCCACAGAATTGATTGGCAGCAATAAATTAATCTGAATTAAACTTTGATATGTATAAGAGATACATGAGTAAATATAGCAAATAATATGCTTAATTAGTTCAGGAAGTCCTTTAAATATTTTATGTGACTACCGACCAGCTCTCTGCTCCAGAGCCCCTGTTGTATCAGAACCAGCAGGAAGGTGGGGAGGTGACATTTGGAATACTTCTCCCATATGTACTTTCTACTTCACTAAAGAAAACTTCCATTTGCATTCATGGGGTTTAAATAAACTGCAGCCCCCTAACTGTTTAGTGGCATTGGATTTTGTCAACTTTATGTTATACAGTGAGAAACAGAGTCTGTAAATCTCAGTGTAAATCTCAAGGAACTGCAGTGTAAATCTCAAGGAACTCCACTGACATCTGGGTGAAGTTGTTCTTCTGATCTCAGAAGATTTGGCATGAGAGCCAAATCTTCTGAGATCAGAATCTTTTTAGACCAACTAAAACTCCCCTATTTAGCCTATAACCCACATAGCTAAGCCTCACTTGGAGTATCAAAAATCTAAGCCCAGCTCTGCTCTTTTTAAATGCCTCCTAAGTGGAATAACAGGTTTAACTAGAAACAGTTTAAATAGAAATGGGAAGTCTATTCCCTCAACATGGTTACCTGGATTTGGTGTCATTTGCAGCAGCGAGGAGTAGCCCCTATGATTTGTTATTCAGACCTCGCCTTCTCCTTTTGAGAACGCTGTTGGGCTTAGCAGCTGACACAATATCCTTTCAAATTGACGGAGGCACAGGGGATATTATTGTCACTGTTGTTATGTCTCAAATGTGTATTTCAAAGTGCAGAGCTGACCTGACCTTGACTAGTGCCAGGTTTCAATGCTGTTCAGTATTTCCCCATTAAGAAGCATATCACATCCTAACACATCCTGTCCTGTGGAGTTTGCCTGCTCCAGAGATTTTGAACTTAGCATACTAATAAAAGTGCAGTTTATTTGCAAGAGACAAGAAGCATGACCCTACCTGAACACAAGTTGATTTGTCATTTTAAAGATTTCGTTTCCAGAAGGCTGATCCCAAGCCCACTGACATCAAAGGAAAGGTTCCCATCGGACACCAATGGGCTTTTTATCATTCCCAAACATAAACAGAATTTTTCTGTGACAAATGATACATCGCTTGACATTTTGTGTGTGTGTATGTCTAGATTTTCAGGTTACAGCCAAAACAAGGATCAGTTTTTTTCTGATCTCTGTGGCCTTCCCCATGGTTTTATACCTCAGCACCCTCCACCCTCCACACCTTCCAGTGTGGCTGTTCAGTGTATCTGCTTCTGCTGTAGAAACCCTCCCATTAGAATTCAGTTCATACACACCAGTCTGTTGGGGATGGAGACGTTTAAAGACCCTGCACGCTATGCTTCTTCCCAGCTGAGATCTTCCCAGATGCCTCTTCTTCAAAACCCACTGCATCATAGTCACCACCACCTGATCCTTCTTCCCATGCAACTCACTGGCTGCAGTGATGCAGAGTTCTAGAACTGCATACCCTGAAGAGCACATGCTGAATTTTCAGGTATGATTACTGTGAGGATGCATTCAGTCATGACAATGGCTTGTGAACCGTTTACGTATGCAGGCAATTACAAAAATCTGGGCCAATCCGTGGTGCATTCCATCAGCCCTGAGCCACCAAAAAAAAACACCCTGCAAAGGATCCCCATGCATCAGAGGGTATGTAGGGGCCTTGCAAGGAATGGAAGACCCACGCCTTGTGACATTTAATTCTAGACTTGGCAAAACATTAGGAAATAGAGTATGGTGATATACTTGCCATAAGAGAGAGAGAGATGAATAATCATGCCATATGCACTTAAACAGGGATTTCCATCTGTCAAGCTCAACATGCATTACAAAGAAAGCTAAACAGCATTAGGTCCATTGTGGCAAGTCTCAGAGGGATAGCCTTGTTAGTCTGTATCTGCAAAAACAAGGAGTCCTGTGGTACCTTAAAGATGAACATATTTAGTGGACGTAAACTTTCGTGGGTAAAAACCACTTTGTCAGATGCATGGAGTAGAAATCACAGAGGTTGGTGTATATATACGCACACATACACACTAACATATCAAAAGAAAGGAGGAGTATAGGACCTATCAAGTGTAGGACCAGTGTTAAAGAGGCCAATTCAGTCAGGGTGGATGTGGGTCACTCCCAGCAGTTGATGGGGAGGTGTGACTACCAAGAGAAACCTCCACACACCTGCTGGGAGTGAACTACATCTGTCAGGCCTCCTTAACACAGGTCCTACACTTGATAAGTAACTCCCTTCTTTTGATATGCTAGTACAGGTTGGACCTCCCTGGTCCAGCACCTTTGGGACATGATCAGTCCCGGATGAGGGATTTTGCTGGACCAGGGGAGGTCATATCTGGCCCCCCTGCTGCTGGCCCCCCCGTTTTTGGACCAGCCACTGCCCTCCTGGTTGGCTCCCCCACTGCTGCCAGCCCTGCTGCCCTGCTTCCTCCCTGCTTCCCTGCCATGCTGGACAACCCAGCTCCAGCCCAGGTCCCAGTGTTCCAGGCTCCCAGCCCCACTGGGCAGCCCAACTGGGTCATGCCAGGCTCCCGGCCCCTCTGTTGCACCTGGCAACCCAACTGTGAGAAGCCAAGCTCCTGGGCCCACTGGCAGCTTGCTGCCAACAGCCCACAGCTCTGCCAGCCCACAGGGCTCCCGGCCACCAGCCTTCCACTGGAACTCGCTGGTCCTGGAACGTCTGTGATCTGGTTGCTGGACCAGTGAATCCCAGTTTACAGAGGTTCAACCTGTACATATATATATCTCCCAACCTCAGTGATTTCCACTCCATGCATCTGACAAAGTGTTTTTACCCACGAAAGCTCATGTCCAAAGAAATCTGTTAGGGTGTGTCTATGCAGCACCCTTTCCTCAAAATAAGCTACGCAATTTGCGCTTATTTCAATCTAATTTCTAAATAGCTTATTTAAAAATGTGGCGCTGTCTACACAGCACCAAATTTCGAAATAAAGCGCTATCCCGAAACGTCCCTTATCCCTCGTGCAATGAGGTTTACAGGGACATTGGAATAGTGAGCCCGTTATATTTCAATATAATGGGCTTGCTCTTAAGATGCGGAATAGCTATTTTGGGATACCAGAGGTTTCCCAAAATAGCTTCACAGTGTAGACATAGTCTGTATCTTTAAGGTGCCACAGGATTCCTCATTGAATTAGTTCCATTGTACACACAAGAAACTGGTGCACAGAGTAGTGAAGTGACTTGCCTATGTTCAGTTCAGTGCCAGACCTGTGAATGGAACCCAGAACTTTGGGGCCAGTGGCCCATACTGCTTGGTTTCCCACCACTATGACTAAATCAGTAGGCCTCATTAGACAGGTTGGAAGGTGCTGAAGATATCACTTACGTGCTTGAATAGGAGACCATGTCCCAGGCTGGGTATTTGTATTCCAGATTAGGCATACATGGGGCATACCAATGTGCGGTGCTGCGTGTTACATCTGCCACTCTGGGGAAGGTGCTAGTTTGGATGCATACAGATCAGTGCTGTTCTTAGACTCACAACACGGTGCGTCTTCCTTTTGAATACCCCGTCCACTGAGAAGTTCGTTGTATCTCATAGGGGGTTGCTCTTGTCATTGCCACGTTTGTCAAGGGTTAACCTTACTGAACAGAGTACCTTGGAACCTGGCAAGGAGGAAACACATTGAGACACTCCTAGAAGTTCTGATGCCAAGTTGAAGCAGAGAACGGAGCATGTCCCATAGCTGATTCCATTGTGTTCCATCGATGTTTGCATTGTCATACCACTTCCCTTACAATTTTTCAGTCCTTATAAATCTTCAAAGCACCATGCTCAGCAACTATCTTTTTAAAAGGGAAATACATTAAAGACTCAGTATTTCTCTGGCAAAGGCGATGCTCCTCCTGTTGTTCCTCCTGTTCCCTGATGCTATATTTGAAAGACTTTGCTTCTTTCTTTGTGCAGAAGCAGAAGCACAATGGGCTGGCAAAGCAGCAACTGCAGGGTTCCTCTTGGCTAAGTTGACTTCTCATTCTGCTGCAGCTCTGGAAGTGCTAGAACTTATTTCAGTCACATGTGCCCCTTGGCATGTGTGCCATCTATATCTATGGGGGAGGGAGGGTTTCCACTTGTTGTTATAATGATCACTTCTGTCACCAGGCATTTTCTAGCCCCTCAAGTCAACTATAAATAATTACAAGAAGCTTCTACCACTCTGATCTGGGGCACACTTACACTCATTAAACATAGCCCATACTTTTGGTATTGGCTGCTCAAAGCTGCCAAATATTAAATTTTGATTGAGATTTACTAAGGCAAATGCTTGTTTGTAATGAGTCACGAACTGTAAAACTGGAATCAGTTTTTAAACTGGCACAAAGTTTAGTTCCATGAACTTGTAACAGCAGATGAGTTTAGAGTGGCAGGCAGTGTTCAGATGAAATTAACATCATGCCCCTCGCATATTTCAAACCCACTTCAGCCTACTTAATAAATCAGCAAGCCAATGTGTGAACTCACTGTTGAGAGGAATGCTGAAAGCTGTTCAACAAGAACCACTTTACTTTTACCTGTAATAATTTGGAGTGGCTGTCTTTTTTAGAGACTTATTCAGTTTATGTACATAAGAACATAAGAGTGGCCGTACTGGGTCAGACCAAAGGTCCATCTAGCTCAGTAGCCTGTCTGCTGACAGTGGTCAGCACCAGGTGCCCCAGAGGGGGTGGACCGAAGACAATGATCAAGCGATTTGTCTCGTGACATCCATCTGCAGCCTCTGACAAACAGAGGCCAGGGACACCATTTCTATCCCCTGGCTAATAGTCTTTTATGGACCTAACCTCCATGAAATTATCTAGCATGTACTGCTTTGAGTTCCATTACTGCAGGAGTTGCCATTTCAATCTCCAAGGCTACATCTATACTGCACAGTTATTTCAGAATAAGCTATTCCAGCATAGTTATTCCGAGGTACCTTATTTTGAAATAGCATGTCTACATTAAGGAAGCCTGCCTCAGACTAATTTTGAGGCTTCCCTGTAGTGTAGACATCCTATCTCGATTTAGAGCCCCCGGAGGAATAACTTAGAATGGCCCTGGTGAGGGGCTATTTCAAAATAGCAGAAAGTGGAGCGTCTACACATGCCTTATTTTGAAATAGCTATTTCAGAACAGGTGTTAATCTTCATAGAATGTGGTTTACAGAAGTTGGAATAAGCCATCCATTATTTCAAAATTATTTTGAAATAACGGAATTGCTGTGTAGATGCTCACATAGTTATTTCAGAAAAACGGCCGTTATTCTGAAATAACTTTGCTATGTAGACACATCCCAAAGGTCTCTCCCATTTATCCATTCACAAAAGAGGAAAAGACACCATCACTGCATGCTGGACTACACTACACTCATCTACAGTTTTACTGATATAACTATGTTGATTAGGGGGTGTGACTTTTCCTGACACCATTATGCCAATAAAAGCCTTAGAGTGTATATAAAGGAGCCTTATAACCACCGAGTTTATTTCAATTCTCTTATGGAATAAAACTATACCAGAAAAAGCTATACTTTTAAGCATAGACAAGACCTCTGAAAATTGAGTAAAATACAGGGATGAACTTAAACTGCAAAGTTCTGACCTAGTTCTATCACCTTCCCTCACTGCAAAGTTTAGGGTTTGGATCTTGAATTTTGGCTGAGACCGATTTCTAATTGTTTGGGTTGTGATGGGTATGTTTCAGCTGATGCATTTGTGATGGACCACCTCCTTGCTTTATGAAATTGACTTATTGATACAAATATGCATAACTGGAAGATGCTTTAGACAAAATCCTTCATGTAACCTTTCAATTTTCATGTCATAATCTGATGGATCTGTATATCTTATTCTGGTGTATGTATATCTTTCCTTGTATATAAAGTTAGAAATATGGGATAGGAAATGGTTTATAGTTTTAAATGTGCAAATGAAAGCCATCAAGGGTGTTTCCAATGCTGGGACACCTCAATGTCTGGGTAACCACCTGTAAACAGCTTCGTTTGTCCTTTAAAGCTAAGTAGTGGTTGGTCTCAGGAAGGCATGTGATCACGCCAACCCATAAGATCTGACCAGGTAATTTTCCATGGGAAGGGAGAATGTGAAACAAAGAGTTCATGCCTAAAAGGAAGGCAATTTAAGATGCAAAGTTTTCAGTCTCTGTATCTTTGGCTGGCATGTCACTCCCAAGAGAATGAACTAGAGACCCCATGGGGAAAGGATCTTCCCTGGCTTGGAGGTTTAGCTGAAATAAGAACAGTTTTAGGGTAAAAGTTGGTAATAAGCTTCAGGGTGTTAGAACTAGCTGCTCATTTTTTGGTTATTTTACATTTGTAATTCACTTTGCTCTGCCTATTTTCACTTGCAGCCACTTAAATCCTACTGTTTGTACTTAATAAAATACTTTTATTTACTAGCAAGACCAGTGTAAATAATTGTTATCTCAGGGAGCAATCGGTGTGCACATCCTCCTTTCATTGTTAAAGGGGGCTTACCTGAATGATTTATTTGGGGTTCTGATCCCATCTGGGCAGTGGGCCCAAAACTGGGCCCAAAACTGTATGCTCCTCAGACCTGAAGAGGTTCAGTGTTTGCATTGCTCTGCAGGAGGGGGGGAGGGAGGACAGTGATCTCTGCTCTGTGCATTGACTGGGGGAGATCAGGAGATCTGGCCCAGCAGGACAGGGCAGTGAGAAGCCCCAGAGAGCAAAGAGGTGAGTGTCAGTGGCTTTGTCAGCACTCTGGGACAACACCCCCAAGGGGTCTTGCCTTCTTTTGTGACTGCACCCGGTCACAGTATTCTTTAAGAAAAACTGCCTGAAGAATATGTGTGCTAAGGTGAAATCAGAAGTGGTTTTAGTGATTAAAGCAGAACCATTGTATTTTCATTTGTTGGGGATGCTGTCCATTTAAATAACAATACTTGAGCTGTCAAGATAACAAGAGATGCCTTTCCGTTCTATCATCATTGTGCATAATAGATATATATAGGCAAACATGATGCTATCTGGATTTTAGGAACAGTCCCTTATCTATTCCTAAAGTGAAAATCAGTCTCTATGAATAAAGTCCAAGCAGATTGTATCAATATGATAGGGCAATATGATATACATTCCACCAAAAGCCAAAGAACAGCACAGGAATATTTTATTGGATCCTAAAGATGATCACCAAAACCCTGGGTCTGAATATCTTGGTCCCTATCTTCTTAACAAACCTAACAAAATTTCAGGTTCTCGTCCCTTAATTTGAGATATGGAGATTCTGCAGAGGACGGTTCACAGCATGAACCCATCTCTGCATCTGACATGTTGGCACTGACAAACATTCTGCCAGAAGTCTTCATGAATTGCAAATACATGAAGGAACTGAGATGCAATAGAGGCATGTGAGAAGAGCTGTGAAACCTGGTAAGCATGACTGCATAGACCCTGTAACCTGAACCCTTTCCTCAAGTGATGCTATGACAACATTATCTAGGAGACTCAGCAGAAAGCTGGGGAATTAAATCCGGAGACTCCACGATGCTAAACTCTGGATAGTCAGAAACACTATCAAAGACTCAACCCCGGAGTGGAGAAGAGGTTTCCACCCGGAAGGATGGCTAAGCAGGATAGATAATCCACACTGCTTCAGAGCATAATCTGTCAGGCACTTTTTTTATCTGAACAGGAATTGTGCTAAGCACAAGAGCTACTGCAGTGCCTGTCATGCCCAGCACATACGCCTGTGTGCATGTCACAGCAGAGACCGTGAACATGATTGATGTAGAGCAGAGGAAGCACATCAAAGACAACTTAAAATTAATCCCTGCAGGACCTAGGAACAATACAGAAAACACTGGAAAGAGAAGCCCATGGCAATAAACTGTGTGCAAAACTATGAGAGTGCTGTGTGAGAAAGCATGACTACAGGTTCCCAACCACAACAGCAAAGGCTCATGGTGGTCACTACCAACAATTAGGTAAGAACAGCAGTGGCTGGTGAATCTAAAAGAAAGACATAGGCCTAAGCCACAGATCTGGGATCAGTATGTTGGTCCAAACACTCTCAAAGTTTGAGGGTTGGATCCAGGACTTAGATTTGTCCCAGTATAAGGATAGGGTCAGTTGCAACATTCAATGTTAAACTTCCCTAAGAATTAGGGGGGTTGAGAAAGTGTTGCCAATTTATACTAAGGGCTTGTCTACAAGGGTAAATTAATCACAGTAGCTATTCCTCAATAGCTGATGGACCATCTCACTGCAGAATTCCAGCACTTTAAATTCATACCCTCCTTTAATCCAAAATAATTTACAAGTGTAACAGATCTTAGGAGTGCCTACAGTACACTTTTAAGCCTTCTTAAAGGGAACACCCATTACATTATATCTTTAAAGATATGGGGCCAGCTGCAAAGCTCACATACAGAGCTCAGGGGAGTTATGGTCTGAGTTAGGGCTCAATTCATCTGACAGGGTACAAATTCAAAATGAATAGTAATATAAAATAATTCTTTCACCGATGGAACTTGCCACCTCGGGCAAACTTATTTAAAGGGGCTAAATATTTATTGGTGAAATGTGCAGGAAGCCCTGTGTTCTCCTTAATGGGTAGCAGGTTTAAAACTAATAAAAGAAAATTTTTCTTCACACAGCGCATAGTCAACCTGTGGAACTCCTTGCCAGAGGAGGCTGTGAAGGCTAGGACTATAACAGAGTTTAAAGAGAAGCTAGATAATTTCATGGAGGTTAGGTCCATAAAAGGCTATTAGCCAGGGGATAGAAATGGTGTCCCTGGCCTCTGTTTGTCAGAGGCTGGAGATGGATGTCACGAGACAAATTGCTTGATCATTGTCTTCGGTCCACCCCCTCTGGGGCACCTGGTGCTGACCACTGTCAGCAGACAGGCTACTGGGCTAGATGGACCTTTGGTCTGACCCAGTACAGCCATTCTTATGTTCTTAAATCTCACTTTGGACTTTGGGCAGAAGTGGGGCTTAAGTGGTATGTAATCCCCAAAGGCCTAAGTGGTAGTTAAATTATGCATGGGACTAGTGTGAACTTTCTGAACAGTGTTGATTTTTTCCCTATTTGTATATGTCTATGATATGCACTAGCTAGGTCAAAAAGCTAGAAGCTCTATTAACCTGAATGCTTAAAGGTTTCACCTGATCACCTATGGAGGAAAGGAGGGAATTTTTCTCCTACTGCCAAAATATTGCACAGTAATATCAAGCCCATTTTTAGGTATTTTTTTACCTTCCTCTGAAGTAGGAGACAGAGGTCATTGTTAGAGCAAGGTTACTGAACTATTCGTGATAGTCTGCTCAGCTATGGCAATTGTCATGTCATTAATATGCAGGGAGCATTAATCAGGGTTAGCCATAGTCATTAGGCATTTAGATATTATTTTAATTTTCAAATTGTTTGCAACAATCTTAAATTACCTTAGTCATCCAGTACAGTTTCTACTTCCTGATTAGATGGTGGAAATTTTGTGAGCAGGAGAACAAGTGATGAATGGTCAACAATGAATAATAATACAGCATTCACATTGTATGCACAGGCCCAGAATCATTTGGAGCTGTCAACATTTTCATGAATGGCTGCCTGAATATTTACAAACAATGAATTCTATGATCCCTCCAACTGCAGTAGAGTGAAGCTGGCCTGCTTGTTCATGAAACAGTTTATGATCAAACATTCTCAGGAGCCTGAAGATCTGCTCACATTAATGCCAAGATGATATTGCGGATTGCAAAGGCCATTGCCTGTTCCAAATAAAGCAGCAGATCTATTGGAACATACTGACACTCAGTCAAGCTTATCATTGAATCTGGTCTTCTCACAGCTTCCCTGTTGTCATGCATGAAGTTATTTGGAGTCTAAAGAATGCGCAACTAACCACCTTCATCTGCAGCCCTAGACTATTTCAGGTAGCAATATTTTTATCTCACATATGGTGCATTTTCTCTGTATTTTTCCCACTTTGTTTTTCATCTTAGGTTCTTGTGCTGATGGGGACAAGCACACAGTGACATCCTCTGTCAAGACCATGAAATGACTCTGGCAGAACCTTTCTGTTCTCAGGCTTTCTGCTACTGAGTTGAATCATTACTTCTTATACATATGAGGCAGCTTCTCTCACTATGCAGACCCTAGCAAGAAACAGATGCAGAACATTTTGTTCACTGATGAACGTGGAAGCTGATTTGATTAATATTCTTGAGCTGGCTTTCCCAATCTGTTCTTCAGATACAGTCTAGGTAGTATTCAAAGTCCAAACTTTATCCTCTAACTTGTTTTTAAATGCAGAAAACAATCAGGTAACCAAGAACTTAAGCATGGGCTTAACTTTAACCATGCAGGCAGTCCCAGTAATGTTAAAGTGAATCATAGAATAATAGAGCTGGAAGAGACCTCAGGAGGTCATCAAGTCCAGCCCCCTGCCCAAGGCAGGACCAATCCCAACTAAATCAACCAAGCCAGGGCTCAATGCATAATGAAGTTCTTATGCTGGACTGGGGACATAATGACCTGCTTGAGCCTTCTTCCTAGGTTTGGCAGCTCCATAGAGTTCTTCCTTCAAGTCTGCTCAGCCCACATCCTTGATCTGCTTTCTTCCGAGAGCTACTTCCACCTTCATTATCTCCAAGGAAAAGAATGAGTCAGTGTCAGCAGAACCCTATGAGTCCTTTCCCAGCAAGATCAACCGCTGCTAATAAGCTAGGGGAGGTTTCCAAGGTAGTGGTGGCTTTTCCCAGCCAGTTAACTCATCACTGTGGGAAACTGTGTTTGGAGTTATGAACATTCCACAAGTTTCCCACCGCATTGGACTCGCGCATGTTGTAGAGCTCAGGTCTTAGTCCATCTCCAGCCTCCCACAATGTACACAGCGTTTCAGAGTTAAGGAATATTCTGTAGAATAAGGATTTGTCCAGTGCCCTCAGCCAATCATGTCCCGTCCCCTCCGCAGCTTTTCGGAGCCAAGCCGATGAAACTCCCTCGGAGCCGGGCGATTCGCATTGTCTCCTGAGCCGGAGTGCTCAGCACCAGAGTTGGAAAGGGGGGAAACGGCTGGCAGGGGAAGCTGACTGAACACCCTGCAGCCAATGATCGCGCGTCCTCCCGCTGGGTCCTTGGCTCTGCAGAAGCAGCGGCGCGTTCACACGGCGAGCACCGCTGAGCTAACCCGGAGTGGCTGCGGTGTGGTTCCAGGCTGGTCTTCGAACCCCAGAGCCGGCAGCCCGCGGGAGCACATGCAGCGTTAGGCGGGGCAGCGATCAGCAGGCACAAAGGTGCTCAGGGGAGCGCTGGGCGTCGACCCCATCCTGGTGCAGAGAGGGAGCAGGTCCCGGGCAGCTACTCACCCCTGGGGAGTGCGACCCTTTTGCTCCTTCCCCGTCCGTGCCCGTTGCGGGCAGGAGCGCGGCGTTTCCTGGCGCTGGCGGGTGTCCCTCTGGGGAGCGATGCAACCGCTGCTGTCGATTGGGCTGGGTGTGAGCGAGGATCCAGCTGGATCAGCCCCCGCCGCCGGGATGGTGTGGACAGTTCCTGCTGCCTGAGTCGATGAGCGGCGTGGTGCTGAAATGGACAGCGCCCTGCAAGACTGGCCCCTCAACGCCTCGGCGGCGGAAGGCAAAGCAGCCGGGCACCAGCTGGCGGGCAGGTTCGGGGCCATGTGGACCATCTCTCTGGCCGTGCTCATGGCTCTGCTGATCGTGGCCACCGTGGTCGGGAACGCGCTGGTCATGCTGGCTTTCGTGGTGGACTCCAGTCTGAGGACCCAGAACAATTACTTCCTTCTCAACCTGGCCATCTCCGATTTCCTAGTAGGTAAAGTACCACGTCCGCTTCCCTCTCCCCAGCTCGGCACCCAAAGGTCCAGCCTCAGCCACTGCAGCTCGGACACATATTTCCCCGCTAAGCTTAAAGTTTTGCGTGTTTGCAGCAGGCAGCATAGGAGCGGGGCGGCAGAGGCAGCTGCCTGGTCTCTTTGGGGCTCTTCTCGGCCACCCCAGGGAGAGAGAGAGGCGCTGGAACAATGTTTATAGTGCGGGTGCTGAGAGCTGTTGAACCTAACTGGAAAGCTGGTATATCAGGGAAACTCCCCCCTCCTCCCCACTTCCAGATCTTATGGAGAGACATAGGGGTCTTGCTCGCTTCACTGCCCTATGGCTCAGGTTAAAATGGTCCTCCCTGCAATCTTTGCAAAGAGCTCCTGCTCTTCTCTCGTCAAGGGTTGTCACCCAGCGCTAAGCGGGTTTGAACATCAGAACAAATTCACAACGTGGACAATGTAAAACTCGGGCTGTTTCCCCTCTCTCGGGACTGGACTTCCCACGGAAATTCTGTATCATTGCATCTTCCCTCCACCACATCCTCTAGCTAGGATCCACACAGCTGGGTAAGGCGTGTGCCTTTTAGAGAGAACTGGCCTCCACAGCCTGTTCTGGAAAGAAGAGGTAGTTGGAAGTCCAGTTATGTACATGTTTGGTGGTGCCCAGTTAACATGGAAACACTGAATCAGGCCAGGCACAAGGACATGCTGTTCTGTGAGGCGGGTATTGTTAACAGAAGGACAGAGCCCAAGTAGATTTGTGTTGTTAGTAAGTCTGTGGGGGTGGGCAGCACAATGAGCCCTCCGGCAACTGCTCCGGCTTGTGTGTGTGTGTGTCTTGCAAGGGGCTATTAAGTGGGGATGCAAAGGGCAGGATGAGTAACCGCGCGGGCTTGCAGCTGGCCAGATGTTCTGAGAACAAGTTGCACACCTGGCTAACGGAGAAGGCTGCACCGTCTCCTGTCGCTCGCTATGTGAGAGAGCCGAGCTGAGTGAGCAACCCCTGGCTCTGTGAACTACCACCAAAGGGCTGTGTGCAGACAGGCTCTGAGTGCAGCTCTGACCCATCTCCCGAGCCAAAGATTAAGAGCTGCGACACACATCTTCGTGGGAGGGGGATTAAGCAGGAGGAATAGCGTGGATTTCTTTACTGTTAAATACCCCCTTACAAAACAACGAATAGTCCTGCAACACCTTAGAGACTAACAAAAAATGCAGATGGTATCATGAGCTATCTTGGGCACAGCCCACAACAGATGAAGAAGTGGGTTGTGCCCAAGAAAGCTCATGATACCATATGCATTTTTTGTTAGTATCTAAGGTGCTGCAGGACTACTCGCTGTTTTTTAAGTTTTTTCAGTTACAGATTAACACGGCTACCTCTCTGAAATTTACTGATGTTTAGTTAGGAATGAATAATGGTCCCAACTCCCTGGAAGGATTATAATCCATCAAATCCCAGAGAGATTGCTTAGTTTACTCTCTTTCTGGCTCTCTCTCCACACTGATAAGCAAGAGCATTATTAGTGTCTCATATGCAAAAACGGGAGGGCAGAGTTACTGAACTGTGTCTGGAAGTAGTTCAGAATGCTAGACACTAAGGTAATGCCTCTGAACAGCCCTTGGCTTAGAGTAAGGTCAAAGCCTCACAGAACCTGGATTCCATCTTTTCCTAGCTTCTTCGATATGTAGATAAGCTCAGTGATTGGTTGGTTTTCAAAATCTATGTTGTATTTTGACAGAGCTGTCAAGCCCTCACCTCTGTTACCTTGTTGGAAAGTCTGGGAAAAAATCCTGGGAAGGGTTGGCTAGCTGTTAACCATGATAAGGCAAGAACATCATATTCTGCTTTTCCCCTGTGCCAGATGCAGAGAGAGAGGGTACTCAGTGCTCCCTCCCCTTCCTTTGGGGGGCAAAGAAAAATAGCTGCTCAGGTTACAGACCCAGAACCTGCTTCTGTAAGCACACATGCACTGGCGCCGACTACCACACTTGAGAAAATTCACCTGCGTAAACTTATAGGATCAGGCTCTCAGCTGGGAGCACTGCTGAGCCCCTCCCCACCCCATCCCAAAAAAGAACTAACCTGGGTCCTCCATCGAAGAAAAGTTCAGGCCAAAATGGAAGCCAGGGAAGCTTTGATTTTAAAGGACAAGCTGGGAGTCCTTCTTTATGCATCACCATGAGACAGTAATGCGTAAAAACCTGGTTGTTCCCTTGCTTTACAGCTTTCCTTTAAAGCTCAGATTTCAAGCTTTTCCTGGGGCATTTGGGCAGCCATCTCCTATTCACTTTCATGGGAGTCATGCAGCCAAAGCTCAAGATCCTCAAAGGAGTTCAGGTGCCTATCCCCCACTGAAATCAATAGGAGCTTGGCATCCTTGTTTTTGAGTGTCCAGGCTCCAAATCCTTAAGGCCACTTTGAAAATCACAGCCTGGGTGTTCATGGGCCCTTTGGCAGACATAAGTGTATTCTCAGCCTATTCTCATCTAGCAGGCTCCTTTCTGTCTCACTAACCTATGTTGCTGCTATGTCACAAGATTAGGTTTTTAAGAGACGATCGTGGAAAAAAGCACAAATGGTGACCCAAGCAAACCCACCCCAACTGGCCCATCCAATCTAAATATACAAAATGGCCATCTTGAGCCATGGTGCAGACTTGCAAATAGCATCCTCTGCACCATCAGTTATTCTCAGCATTCAAGCGAGTTACTTTTTTCAAACACCTGCGCACCATGCAGAAGCCCTTTCAAATATAAACACCTTTCATTGCAGGTGCCTTTTGCATTCCCTTGTACGTGCCCTATGTGCTGACAGGACGATGGGCCTTTGGAAAAAGCTTCTGCAAGCTCTGGCTAGTAATTGATTATCTGCTCTGCACCTCTTCAGTCTTCAACATTGTGCTGATTAGCTATGACAGATTCCTCTCGGTGACAAGAGCGGTAAGTACTGACATGTCAGAGATGAGAAAAGCCTTCCCTCTCACTTTATTGTCTAGAGCCATCTGTGCTAAATAAAAGCTGTTTGATTCCTTGGGAAACGATGAATCTTTTAACTTGGTGATCGAAAAGAAAAATTCCTGGGAAAATACACAGTTCACTCAGAAATCTTGACATTGGGTGTGCTTAAAAAAAACAAACAAAAAAAGCCCCATCACTCAAAGCCTTTGGGGTTCAGAACCCATGAAACAAGTTGTCTTTCAAAAGCTGGCAGGGAAGAAGGTGTTTGAGTGACAGCCAGTCAATCCAAGTGAGGCAAACAGTTTATTACCAACTTGCAGTGGTTATTTCCAGACTAAACAAAATGATTCCAATGGGAGTTACAGTCCCAGGAAGAAGCTCACAGGTTGCAGTGGAATCTTGTAAGATGCCAAAATGTCCTAAATGCGGTTATTGCAATTGGAGTTGAGGGTACTCAGCATGTTACAGGAGGTGGACAGCACTTCATAAAGAGTTCCAAATACAATACACAATATCTACACAGGAGCACAATGCATAAAGGTCGGAGGCAGTCCAAGGACAAACTGCAACAAAGCTCATGTGCTGGACACAGGAGTTTGATGTGGACCTCTTTCTAACAATTTCACAGTGCATCCGGGAGAGTACAGGCATGTGGCTGGGGCAGTGGACTATATAGTGAGGCTCCCTGAAGTCAGTTCCCATCTCTGCCACTGACTCAGGCTGCTGCTTTGGACAAGTAACAATAGCTCGCTTTGCCTCATTTTACCCATCTGCAAAATGGGGTTAAAAAGCAGGTATCAAATTTGGACTGAGATATGTATCAAGAATGATTGATTGACATAAAAAGTGACTATCTCTCTGAAATGTACTGACTCAGTTCAGGACTGTTCTAAGCCAGTCATGAGCCAAGTATGGTTTGTACTTAAAGGACCAGGTCCTAGCTCTTCTCTGGAGTGGGACAGGGGGAAGATTCATCTAGTGACTGTGTCCACTGTCTCCAGCACATGCATTTGTTACACTGCAAAGATATCGTATAGCAACTTTGCCAGACATGTTAGTATATAAAACAGTCTAAGCCGGTGAATGTATTTGGTCATATCTAAGAAAAGTTTTTTCCACTCTAGGTCACATATCGAGCTCAGCAAGGTAATACCAAGCAAGCAGTGCTGAAAATGATCATGGTGTGGGTCTTAGCTTTCCTACTCTATGGACCTGCAATTATCAGCTGGGAATATGTAACTGGGCAGAGCATCATACCTGATGGAGAATGCTATGCTGAATTTTTCTATAACTGGTATTTTCTCATGACGGCTTCCACACTGGAGTTTTTCACTCCCTTCATCAGTGTTTTGTTTTTCAACTTGAGCATTTACCTGAACATTCAGAAACGCACCAAAATCCGTCTAGATATCTTCCACGAAGTACAGAGCCAGTCATTCATGGAGGAGATGGAAATGAGCCCGGAAGGAAAGCTTTCCCTGAAATGCTCTAAGTGGGACCAGAAAGAGCCAGCTAAAACTCTCGACCTTCCTAAGAGTGAAATACAACAAGCAGCTGCCAATGCCAGTATTAGTGTGAGAGACTCACAGACATCAAACTCAAAGAGCTCTGGGCTCTATGGTGGGAAACCAAAGTCTTTCAGCAAGAGGAGCTATAAACCATCGGCATCGGCACTGTCTATAGAGAAACGGATGAAGATGGTCTCCCAGAGCATCACGCAGCGTTTCAGGCTCTCCAGAGACAAGAAGGTGGCAAAATCACTGGCAGTTATTGTGAGCATTTTTGGGCTTTGCTGGGCACCATACACTCTCCTCATGATCATCCGAGCGGCTTGCCACGGCCACTGCATCCCTGATTATTGGTATGAGACTTCCTTCTGGCTCCTGTGGATCAACTCTGCTGTTAACCCCGTCCTCTATCCCCTCTGCCACTACAGTTTCAGAAGAGCTTTCATGAAACTCCTGTGCCCCAAGAAGCTCAGGATCCAACCACACAATTCCCTCCAGCACTGCTGGAAGTGAGTTAATCCATCCTCGTCTTTGAGAAGCTGCCGTGCCGCTTTTGCCACGTTTTGCAAAATGACCGTAGTTCATTTCCCTTGAAAAATATGAAGCCAGCATTTCATGGGGGTAGCGGGGTGCAGCATTAACTTCTCATGCCCCCTCGGCAGGAACAAAAACGGGCAGAGTGCAGAGATGTGGGTTAAGCCCATGACACTTATGCTGTTGTCCCTCCCCCTCCCCACAAATTTATGCACAGAAGAGCTCTACTGCCACCTAGACAGCCAAAATGGGATTGGTACTTATTCCAAAAAAGAAGCCAAAATGTCAATCTAATCTTGCCTCCCATAAGTAATACACAATTTAACCATTTTCAGAAGTTTGCCATGAATCTGAGGTTCTCATCTCATAGCCAGTGTATTACACATGCCTGGGAAGGAACAAACATTTCAAAGAACTCTCATTTATTATTATTTGTATTATGATTGTGCCTAGAGGACTCTATTACAGACCAGGACTCTACAGTACTGGGCCTTGTCTACCCCAGGGGTGGGCAATAATTTTTAATGTGGGGGCCACTCCAAGATTTTGGTAAGTGGTAAAGGGCCACACTTCTGTGGAGGGGGTGCAGGGTCTGGGACAACGGGTGGGGTGTAGAAGGGAGCTTGGGCTAGAGGACTGGGATGTAGGAGGGGAGTGTAGAGTCTGAGAGGGAGTTTGAGTGAAGGAGGGGGTTATAATTTGGGGCAGGGGTTTGGGGTGTAGGGTCCAGAGGGGGTTATGGGTACAGGAGAGGATTCTGGCCTTGGGGGAGGGGTGTAAGAGGGGCTTCAGGGTTTGGGAGAGAGTTGTTACCTGGGAGAAGGAGGAAAAGGGGGTGCAGAGGGTTTGGGTGGTGAAATGGGCATGGGAATGGGGTACATGTTCAGGGAGGGGTATGTGTGCAGGAAAGGATTCTGGCCTGGGGGAGGGGTACAGGCGGGGGTGTGGGCTCTGGAAGGGGAGTTGTGACCTGGAGGAGGTGGGGAGAGGGGATACAGAGGACTTGGGTGATGGCCTGGGCAGGAAGTTGGGGGGAGAAAGGAGGTAGGGTGCCAGAGGCAGGCTCTGGCTGGGAGGCACTTACCTAGACAGCTCCCAGCCAGCAGCTCTGCAGACTTGCTGCCTGTGGGCTGCTCCGCCTGGCTCTGCTCCAGCACAGGGAGAGATGGGGGAGTGAGGGAGTGAGGAGCCTTCATTCGCTGCCCCTGCTTTCAGCAAAATTTCTCAGTTCCTATTGGCTGGAAACTGGCCAATGGGAGTGTGAAGATTTTGCTAGGGGGCATGGACAGTGCGCAAAGCTTTCTCCTTCTTGTCCAGCTTGCAGAGCAATTAGCAGCCTGCTCTTTAAAGCGGCTGGCCCTGCTCTGTAGTAAGGGTGCCGGCGAGGCAGCTTGGCAGGCCGGATCCAGCCCACTAACCGCCTCTTGCCCACCCCTGGTTTACACACAGAACAAAAAGACTGTCTCTGTCCCAAAGAGCTTACAATTGAAGCCACAAACAAGACAAGACAAAACAGAGCTGGGAAGCACAAGGAAGGCATGAAACAATATCAGTCAGAATGAAAAGCAGCAACCAGAGCACTCCAGCTGGCTATTGTAAGTAAAAAGCCTGTCTTGCTCTAAGAATGGTTAGTGGACAAATTTAACCCACTAAAGTTCACAAGAACAGAACAAGCTACATTCACACATCAGTTCACTATTTCCCTAGTAGTCTTGAATGAGTCTTGCTGAAAAACTGATAGAATTTGCCCACTCACAGCTATGACTGACTCCGTGGGCCTGGAGCCTCTTGCTTTGAGCCCTTCGGCATCCTCTGAGCTCCTTCAAATCCCTCTGTAAAACTCATCTCTACAGGAAATCCTTTCTCTCTTTTTCTCCCCCTATACCCACCACTCCTGAAAGGATGTCCTCGGTCTGTCTTTTCTTATTTGGGCTGTAAGCTCTTCGGTGAGGTCACATCCCGTTTGGGGATGTGATTTACAGGGGTGTTCTATAACAACCTTGATAATAGACTTGCTTAACAGCAACGAGAAACAGAACTAGATCACTGGTTATTGCAGGATTGGGGTACTTAAGTCAGACTGGTGGGAATGGGGCAGTATCTCCGTACTTTCTTTTCCATCGAACTGTACTGTAGCATGTGTCAAATATTAACTGCTACACACTCAAAGCCCCTTTGGCATGACACTGTTGGGTGAGGCCCAGTCAGCATAAGCCTCTTCTCCAAGATTTGAAAAACACGCTTTGGAATTAACGTACAGAGTGGCAACCCCAGGAAAAATAAGGGAGTTCTATAGCTGTCCATATCAGTAACTTCCAACTGCAGCCTCTGGACAGGACACCAATCACCTATCTGAACAGAAATCCTGGCTCAGGTGACGCAAGGAACAAATGTAAGCATTGAAGAATTTTCTGTGTGGTCTCATGGTGCCGTGGATAGAACACCATTCTCAAGAAACCTGGAGAATTCTATTCGCAGCCTGGTGCTTGACCTCAGCCAAGTCACTTTAACTCTGCTTTCCCATCCCATTTGTTGTCATTCTTGCCTAGATGGTAATATTTGAAGGGACAGGGATTGTCTCTTACTATATAAACACATCTATGTACAGTGCCGCCTCATCCCAGGTGGTACTGTCATCAGACAAATACATAATAAATTACCACAGGATTTCACAGGACTGCGGAAAGGACCCTGAAAACTACATTTGCAAATAGGAACCCAAATGTTGTAAAGTAGCTGAAAAAACCCCCTGACATTGTAATTCCCTGTTACACTTAGCTGCTGTAAAGATAACTGTGTTTCTTGGCCTTTGCTAGGAAGAAAAGAAATTATATATAATCTGGTAATTCCAGTGACATTTGTTGATTAGAGAAATAGTGCCATTTCAAGTCAATTTTTCTGGGTGATGTTCTGTTGTGTGTGTACAGTATTTGGATCTATAATAGGCTCAGTTCACTGACTATTACATGGTTGTTAAAATGTATCTTTCAATCCACATAACAAGTGTACTAAAACCTATGGGATTGTGTATTGTGAAGTCTACTTGTAGCTTTTCTTGTGCTGCGGCTAACCTGAGAGAAACTCAATAAAAGTTATTTTTATATGAAGCAAGCAGAATGCGCTATAGAAAACGAAGCGTTGGTAAAAAGTTACAGAACACATTTGAAAAGCAATGAGTGCACAGTGATCTGCATGGGGAGACAATTCAGCCCAGATGTATCATAGGAGAGACAGCTCCCGAAACAGTTGGATTTATTTTGCCATATATTAAGGGGTATTGGAGAGTACATGAGATCCACAGAGTGAACATACTGTACAATTCTTTTTGAAGTCCAGTTATTTGATAGTACTAGTTTCATGCGGCAATGGTCTGAAAATCTTGCCGCCTGTCTACACTGGCCGCGAGTATTTGCGCAAGAACACTGACGTTGTAATGTACAAAATCAGTGCTTCTTGCGCAAATACTCTGACGCTCCCGCTCAGGGATAAGCCCTCTTGCGCAAGTATTCTTGCGCAAGAGGCCAGTGTAGACAGCAACGTTAATTTCTTGCGCAAGAAAGTCCAATGACTAAAATGGCCATCGGAGCTTTCTTGCGCAAGAGAGCGTCTACACTGGCACGGATGATTTTGCGCAAAAGCAAATCTTTTGCGCAAAGGCACATGCCAGTGTAGACGCTCTCCTGCGCAAATACTTTTAACGGAAAAACTTTTCCGTTAAAAGTATTTGCGCAAAATCATGCCAGTCTAGACGCAGTCCCCTAGTCAATCCAAAACTGCCCGGGTATCCTTAGAGAGGAAAGAAAGTACCCATGTGAACAAAGTTACTAGCCTGGAGCTGTGATTACCTTAGCCAGGACATTTTAGAAGCTCTGTTATAACTTAAGGGAGAAAAAGGGAGGTTGTTTTGTTTTTCTGTTTATTCTTCAACGGTATCCAAAGATTGCCTAGATTTTCCCCAACTCCCTTCTCCTGCCTCCCAAAAAAGGGATTTTGTTTTCTTTTTTTTAAATCGTAGGAATATTGGGAGAGACCTGTCTTCTCTTTCCTCGCTTTGCTGGAGAACTCATTGGGGGTCTCTGCTGAAGACCATGAGCTCTCCCTTCAGAAAGGACATTCTTTTCTTCCTGGCCCTACCCCAGCAATTTAGGAGACTTTCTTTTCATGAGAATCTGTGGCAGAGTGAAATTCACTAGCATCTTGTTCTCTGGGGGAATGTTAGAGGAAGAATCATGAATATACAGTGTCTGCTCATAAGAATCAGACAGACATAGAAAGGGCCTGTCATACAGACTCCAGGCCAATGTCATGGGGGGAAGGGTGCAGCTGTTGGTCCTTTTCAAACATCATGTGCACTTGGCAGCAAAAGCAGCAAAGAGTTGAGACCTGATGAGTCACACAGATAGGCCCAAAGATGGGGACGGTGGGGAGAGACAAAGAGGGCACTTTGTCTGAGCAAAGGCTTCAGCAGCAGTGGTAGCCGGAGCCCTGGACCCTTTAAATCACCGCTGGAGTGCCTGCAGTACACTCTGAGTGGCTCTGAGGGCTGACAAGGGGCCGGGTGTGTCAGTATCACAATGCCCTCAGCCCCATGGGAGTTGCCCCCCCACCTTGCCTAGGGACTTGGCAAGTCTGGCACCTCCCCACCCCCCCGGACACAGATGATGTAGCTAAGGTTGTTTAGAAAGAAAGAATGGACTACAGGCAGCCCCAAATAGCACCCAAAGGCAGAGTATCCTCACTCATGGTGTGGTGATAGTCACCCAACATTAGAATGCTCAGTGTGGGAATGACAGCTAGGACATTCCCGGTGGCTATCTTCATCTAGCTGACTGCTCTCCTTCTGATCCAGAGGATGCTGCTGCTGGCCATGAGGCTGAGTGAGTTCCTTACTGTGGTTGGTAGGGTCAAACCAAGTGGAGAATCTAAAACACCATGATAAAGAATCACTGATTATAGATCCCTCAGCCGAAGTCCGGAGTTGAGAAATCTGAACTTTGTGGACTAATATGTCTGGCTAAGTGACGATTAAATACGGTTAAAACTGGTACAAAACAGAACTCACAAGCCCTCACGTCAGCTGACTTCCACTCCAACAAAAGATGACATTTTCCAGGGAGCTTCAGTCAAGATCCTAAAATAGCATCGACAGCTTTTGTGCAGACATCCCCCATCCACACAAAGACAAAAGGGCGTTTTCTTGTGCAAGTGGGATAAATAACCACCTCATGTCCTGATTTTTTTACGCACAAATTCCCAATCCCAAGTGCAACTGTATGTTTTCTGCATGCAAACTATTGTGCACCAAAATGGATGAATTAGAGGCTATGCATGCATTTACTAATAAACAGCTTTTGCCAGTGACATCTAATGCAAAACAGCCATCAGTTAAGTAATTTAACAAAACCTAACAGAATTGCAGGGCAAGACATCCCAGGTAGCACTCTTTACTGTTGCATCAGTTGGCCTTTAATGATTTCTACATTCAGGGATGGGTTTGTGAACAAAGTATCTACCATGCAACATTTTTATTGGCAGAGATGTTTCACCTCCCAAATGAGAGAAGCAGAGAGAAAACCAGGACAAGGACAACTAAATACAAACAAGCTGTCTCATCTGTTTGTGGTCAATAGATGCATCTCCTACAAATTAATTAGATGCATGAGATTGCTTCCCACTGTATTTCCATTATTGCTAAGCGAGTAAATATAGAATAGACTAGAAACAGAGAACACTGCTAGAGTGCTTCCTGTTCTGTTCATCCGACAAAACCTCTGTGCTTGATCCCACAACCCTTATTCAATGGCACATTGCCTGAGCCAGGCCTGCATATTTAAAATACTTAAGAGCCTAAAGAGACTTTTCCTGCACCATATTCCCAACATGCGCCAGACAGATTAAAAGGAACTTAAGGATTCTTCTTCTGTAAACTGCTCCTTCCTGGGGTTTGAATTCATTGCGCTTCTACTGAATCATATAAAAAGCATAAATGTTTTGAATCCTGGAGCCATTCAGTTAGCCACTGCACTGGACAAAAAAAGCAACAAGTCAGTTAAATAGAAGCTAAGCCAGTACTTACGGTGGGAAGAAAAGGTCAGTTTTCATAGTGTAGAGAGATAATAGTGGCACCCCTCAAGGATCTGCACTGAGGACAACGTTATTCAACATAGTCATAAATTATCTGGAAAAGGGGGTGAACAGTGACGTGGCATAATTTGCAGATGATACAAAATTACTCAAAATAATGAAGCCCAAAACCAACTGCTAGGAGTTACAGTCACTGAACTGAGTGACTGGGCAACAAAATGGCAAATTAAATTCAATGTTGGTAAGTGCCAAGTAATGCACTTGGAAAAATAATCTCAACTACACATACAAAAGGATGGGGTCCAATTAGCTGGTAGAAAAGAAGTCTTGGCATCATGTGATGGGGCGGACCAGGCCCTGAGACCCCTTGCTGGAGGCCTTGTGGTCCTGTCACACTCTGCCCCAGAAAAGGGCCATAGAGAAGTCCTCCAAGCAGGCTGGAGTGGCAGCAGAGGACAAGGACAATCAGGGATCAGGATAGCCCTATAAAAGGAGCTACAGCCCTGAAATAAGGGTGAGGAAGCTGTCTCCTGGAGGGAAAGGCCTGGGGGCACCATCTCTATCAGAGTGAGAAATAAACTGAGGGAATGGACTCAGAGACTCTACAGAGGGGACACTGAGATGGGCCCCTGTTAAAAATGTACCCTTGAAGGGGTTTTGTGTGATTCGCACACAGGGTGTGTGACTCAATTTGAGGGTTGAGTCGCTGAAGAGGTTTTTTTTTGCTGAGCCATTGAAGAGGCTTTTTGGAGATATCAAGTGCAGGCACACCTGCTTGGCCAGAGGGGGCGGGAGGGTGCTCATGGGAGGTGAGTGCTACCCCATCACAAGTCATCATGGAGAATTCTCTGAAAACATTTGCTTAATGTACAGTGCCAGTCAAAAAAGCTAATAGCATGTGAGGAACCATTAGGAAAGAGATACATATTAAAACAAAAAAATATCATAATGCCACTACACATGGCCATGGCATGGCTACACCTTGAATACTGCAGACAGTTCCGGTCACCCCAACGCAAAAAAACCCCATACATTAGAATTGGAAAATGTGTAGAGAAAGGCAACAAAAACAAACAAGGAGATGGAACAGCTTCCACATAAGGAGAGATGAAGAAGACTGGGACTGTTCAGCAAAGAGATGAGTAAGGGGGGATTTAAGGGAGTGGCTTGATGTGGACATGCCAACACATGAACCACCAGCTCAGGAAAACTAGGCCCCAGCCCTACTCCTTCTGCCCAAGGCCCTGCCCCTACCAGACCTCTCCCACTTCACACTGCAGCCCCAGCCCCAGAGCACTGGGTGAGCAGGGAGAGCAGCCCCCAACCCTGGAGCACTGGGCAAGTGGGAGGCACAGCAGCACCAGAGTGCTAGGCTGTAGGCTGGCCCCTGTAGCCCTCCAGTCCCAGCCCAGCAATGGGGGAAGAATGCAGGCAGGAAGCAGAAGGGGGTTGGGAAGAGGGGGAGGGGCACACAGGGCTGTTCATGGAGGCTTAGCCTGCCTTGATCTGTGATATCCACTACCCATGAGTGTGGAGAAAATGAATAAGCAAGTGTTATTTACCCTTTCACATAACAGAAGTACTGGGAGTCACCCAATGAAATTAATAAGCAGCAGATTTAAAACAAATAAAAGGAAGCACTTCTACACATGATCTGTGGAACTCATTGCGAGGGGATGTTTGAAGGCCAAAAGTATAACTGAATTCAAAAAAGAATTAGATATGTTCATGGAGGAACAGTCCACCAATCGCTATTAGCCAAGATGATCAGGGATGCAACTCCATGCTCTGGGTATCCCTACACCTCCAACCACCAGAAGCTGGGATTGGATGACAAGGGATGGATCACTGTTCTGTTCATTCCCTCTGAAGCACGTGACACTTGTCATTGTCAGAGACAGGGTACTGGGCTAGATGGACCATTGGTCTGACATAGTATAGACATTCTTGTGTTACCTTTCTTAGGCTGCTATTGTAGAATTTTTTCCAGCTGTCCAGACAATCTTGGTCTGTTTTCTGAAAGGAAACCAGCTGTTTCTATGTATGGGCTAAATAATTCAGTGATGAAGGCTCACCTGTCCATCAGAAACTCATCTCCTTTACTTCAGCCAGTATTGCCAATCTCAACATTCATAAATTATGAGCCAGGATCCGAAGAATCATGAGGTTTGTTTTTAAATAAGAAGATTGGGAGCTCTTTTGACTTGCTTTCTAGTTTTGGCATTTGGGTTATGTTGTTAATTTTTTTTTCTTTAACCATGAGAACTTGAAACGTACATTTGAAAAGAGAAAGCTGAGATACTCAGTTGCAATGTAACCAACACACCTACTGGGTGGCGTGTACTGTCCCAGCTAGTGGCACCAAGAACATCCATAGAGAACATAATGAGCCTGCTCTACCACCTTAGCTCAGCGCTGTTAGCTCACGCAGCAGCAGCTCATGCACTAAGCTTTGCAGGTTTGAGTCTGCCCACAGACAATTGGGGTTACAAGCCTCCAGGAGCGGGTGCATTAAGTGAAATATCTAGTCTCATGAGAATAATGGTAAAAGTCACAAGAGTTGGGATATCTCCCTAGAGGAGTTTTGCTTTCGGGGATCCACAAGTGAGGGTCTGGGCTAGAAATGCTCACCCAACCTCACAGAGTCAGGTTGTGGGATCTATAAATAAAGCCACTGAGCAATCATCACCAGCAATCAGAGCAAGGGAAGATGGGAAAGGCAATTGTAGGTCTTTTCATGCTTCCCTTGATGCAGTTGCTGCTGATGGTTGCTCAGTGACTTTCTTTACAGGTCCCTCTGTGAGACTCTAATCTAACAAGTCTATTTGGTTGGGATTGGCAGATGTATGACTGCACGGGTCCATTCTATCCCTGGTTCTGTGACCACATGTTTGGGTATTTTGCCTGGATTCAAATGGGTCAGGGCCATAGGCATAGGAATTAGGAGTGAAGGGGGTGCTGCAGCACTCCCAGGTTTTGTACCCAGCTTCCCCAGGCTTGGGGAACTCACCGCCACAAGATGTCATACTGGAAATGGAGTTTGAAATGGCCAAGGTCAGTCATAACTGTAGCTCTGCTGACTAATAGGGCCTGTAAAATATGCTTCAAGGGGTGAGTTGGTCATTGCAGAAGCCAGGAAAACATGTCCCCATTGCACAGACAGAACTGCACAACGAGGCAGGTGTGTTATATTGTACAGGGACAGAGATTTTCGCATCATGTTTTGATCCATGGCAGGGGGGGTCAAACTAGATAATCTGATTCAGTAAAGCAAACTCTTCAAATGATCCTCCCCATCCATCAAGTTGCAGTTGATAAGTTTCCTTGTCCTCATGATCCGGATCCATCAGCTTCACTTATCCGAGCATTTCGAGAAGCATCATGCTGCATGTGGCACCAGGAAATGTGCATGTGCAGAGGAGCCTCTCTCACTAGCACATCTGTTGGAAGGGACACAATGTACCAGTGGATTCACTTTGTAATGCACTAACCCTCTGCTTCCTGGTCTCCCATGTGTGAGCACCAACCATAAATATGATTCATTAGCACAACTTATTTGTGTAACTAGTTCCTCCTAGTTCACTGTGTGGTACCAGGATGGAGAGTGTTGGGGGTTTTTTAAACAAGAAAGCCCTGACACACCCTCCAAATCAGTCATTCAGTCATGTCCATTGTTCATAAAATGGAACATTGTGAAACAATCTTGCTTCCAGTCTCCTATAAACCACGGGTATCACCCCCCTTCTTCCAGACTGGTGTAAGGTGGGTCAGAGTCACGGAGACGGCTTTTATTTTTATTTATCCACTGGCAAAGTGACCCAGCATTGCTTGGGGCAGGGAGTGGGGAGGCTGCAGGAATCAGGGCAGGGGCTTGAGGATGTGGGGGGCTCAGGGAAGAAGGCTGGGGGATAAGGGTCCAGGAGTCAGGATTGGGGGTGAGACAGGGGTGGACTGGCAATCAAAATAGGCCCGGGAAATGGGTTGAGAATGGCCAACTTTTTCACATCAAAGAATTTTTTTAAAATTTTCTCTTTGACCCCCATTAGCCAGGCCTCTGGAGGTAACACTCTCGGGGTAAGATGGACACGTGACCAGAAGTAAAAGGTGCCATGTGACCCCTCTAAGTCTAAGGATTTGCCCACCATCCTCCTACCAGTAGGGATTAGTTTGGCCCCCACCAAACCCCCCCTCATGCAACTATCCTGCAATTGCATTAACCCAATGTGCGTGACATTAACTCGGGGGCAGAGAGGCTGGGGGAAGTGTTCCCTCTAAGAGTTTCCTCCCATGAGCAGAATGAATTTTGTCTTGTGCACCAGTACTGAGTTCATGTGGCTTGTTTGGATGTGCCACTGTAGCACCCAAGTTATTAATAAATATCTTATAAACCTTTACCTTTTCTCTCTGCTGCCATGTCTCCTCCCCTTGCTCCATCAGCTCCCCTGGTGCCTCCTGCCCCCCCAACCCCTCACCCTCCTCTGCTGTCCTGACTCGGACTCCTGCCCTTCACACTGCCCTCAGCCCTCCTGAGACCTGCCCCCCTCCACCAGCCTTCTCTCCCCCCTGTGCCCACTCCTCCAGTAGCCCCACTCTGATCATGTGAGCTACCCCTCCTCATCCCCTCTCCTAACACCTTCCTCTACACACCTACCCAGCCTCTCTCCTCTGGTGCTGGTCCCTCCCCTGCAGGTGTCTGCCCTTCTGCTTCACCCCCAGAATCCCCTGGCACTTGCACCTTCCCTTACCCCTGCACCCTCCTGGTGCCTCCCCCTTCCCTCACTGCACGGTTGCCCTCTTTTTCCCTGCTACCCACCCCCTCACCACTCTCTGCCCCCGTTCCCCTCATGCCCCTGTGCCCTCACACATGACTTGCTCCATCCCTGCCTTCCTCATGCCCACCTCTTCTTTCAAGCCTTATCCCAGCTTCCCCCTCCCTCTAGCCCCCCAATGCCCTTACTCTCTCCTCTCCCAGCATCACCCTGTGCCCCCTCCCACTGACACCTCCCCTCCTGCCTTTTTCCTCATTGTCTCCACTTGGCCCCCTGGCATTTGTCTCTCCTCCACCCTGTCCCTTGGTGCCTTCCCCTTTCTTCCCCCTCCCCCTCCACACAAGCCCCTTCCTCTCCCACCCCTTCCCCCTATTCCCCCCCCCCACCTACCTTGTGCCTTCCAGATTGCGGGGCTGGAGTCTGTGATCAGGCCCCAGCTGCTTCCAGGGCTCCAGACCATGTGCCGGGCCTGGAGCTGGGCCACGCGGTGCAACTCTGGACCGAGCATTTTTAAAGTCCCGGCCATGACGTCACGCCACACCCGGGCGTCTCCCCTCTCACCTGTTGTGCGACGTTTGAGCACACCGTGAATGCGCTCCCTCGGCCCCACCGTGCTTTGTACATGGCCGGCACACGGCGCCGGGGAATTTAAAGTGCGGGGCTGCGGCGCCCCGTCACAATCCCCCCGCTCTTCCAGCAGCCGCCAACCGGCCGTTCGGAGGACAGCCCACCGGGAAATTCCCGGTATCCCGCCGGGCCAGTCCGCCTCTGGGGTGAGGAGGGGCTCAGGGCAGGGGTGGGGGCTGCAGGAGTGAGAGCAGGGAATGGAGAGGGAAGGGGTGCAGGAATCAGGACAGGGGGTTGGACAGAGAGTGGAAGCAGGAGTGGCCTGAAGCTAGCTGCGGCAGCTGGCACCCCAGGTGGAAGGTGCGATCGGTGCCCCCGCCTGCACGGTTGTCAATGACCGTGATGACATCATCGGGCGCCTGGGCTGGCGGCGCCCTAAGCAACTCCCTAGTTTGCCTAGGCTCACAGGCCACCCCTGAGCGGGGACTCAGAGTGGCCCCCGGTGTTTCTCTGGGGCTGGCCTGGGGCTGGGGTGCAACCATGCACCCGACGGGCCGGCTTCTCCCCAGGGCCAGCCTGAGGCTGGGGAGCCCATTCTGGCCAGAAGCTGCTTCTCGGGGCAGGTTTGGATGGTAGGGGCCATGCTGGAAGCCAGCGGCTGCTGGGCTGGGGCACTTGCTTCTCCTCTGTGGTCATTCTGGGGTATAACTGTCCCTCCCTTTCCATTTCATGGGAAACAGTGGCATACCACACACATCCCATTGTCCTGGCACAATCAGACCCTGACATTGCTTTAAGATATGATAAGCAGAAGCTGCATACCAAGTTTGGTGGTCCTAGCTCTTACCGTTTAGGAGGACTTCTCAAACAAACGGACTCCCAAATGGAGAGACACACAGACGTGCAAACTTTCTAAAACATACAGTAGGTAATGAAATGTTGAGTGAAGACCAGGGACATGAAGTAAAGGAATCTATAACTACATTTATAGAGAAGAATGCAGAGATGCTGCCTTCATTGTATGGATGGAGGAAATATGTTAACTTTTCATGAGCGTTGCTGTTCTGTGAACCTTCAGAAAACATAGTCCCAAATCTAATATAAATTCTCAAATCCAATATGAAAAAAGTATAATTTCTCTCTCAAGTTGTTTCCAGGGAAACATGATTTTTAGGACTTTAGGCATGCTGGAGAGTACATGCATCCTTCTGGGACACGAGCAAAAAAGATTGACAGCGTGCCTGTGTGCATGGAAATAAACCTGATTTGTATCATTTTAATACAATCTTGCCTCATTATAAGAAATTAGAAGTTTTAATATCTTAAATGCAAAGGGCAGACAAGCAAGTCCATTGGGCTGTGCCTATCATCCTTGATATCTACGGAAGATTGCATTGCGTTTTGAATGTTATTCTCATGTTCTAATCCAGAACTTATCATACAGAAAGGGCCTTTGTAATCTGGAGCTGGGTTTGGATTGTGAGTGCCCCAATGCTCAGGGCAACAAACCTGTACAGCGTAAAGTAAGACATTTCTGAAGCAGTCAGCTTCTGCTTACTGATGCAACGCACACGGAATGTTCTCAGGGGTTGGCCAAGCACCTCAGGGGAAGAATGAGCTTGAAAAATCAAACACGCTCTAATATTTTGGGGTGTTGGTTTACCAAAAAATTATCACACGCCAATTTAGCAAAGCTCTAAAACACATGCTTATGTCCATCCCTATTCAACAAGGTATGTGAATAGGTACTAAATGCCAAACGCTTGCTTAAACAGTTTACGCATTGCAACCCCAATTCAGCAAAGGAAATCCTTACCCCATTTTGAATGAGATTAAAAAGAACTTCTTGTTCTTAGTTCCAGACCAGGATTTATAATCATACTAAATAGAACATGAAAATACTATCCCTCCGCCACCCAAATAGAGCATGCATAAAATACAAAAGCAGGTACTACAGGCTTAAAGATAAACAGAATCATGTTTTGAATTTGGTGGACTCTTGCATACCTAATTGGCAATTGGATGTCTAATTTATATTTGCAGTTAGCTGGCTGGCAAATGCAGTTACAGAAGATGAACACACCTTTGACTAACTATAATAATTCTGTAGGATGGAGTATAAACATTGAGTGTTAATTTCTCTGGCTTCCCTCCCCACCTGTAATACTTACGGTACATCTACACAGCAAGGCTAACGTCAAATTAAACTACTACGCAACTTAAGTTATACAATTGACGTAGCTGAAGTCAAAATAGCTTAATTCCGCTTTTGGCGCAGTCTACACAGCAGGAAGTTGAAGGAAGAACACTCTCCCTTCGACTCTCCCTTACTCCTCGCGAAATGAGGGTTACCATGAGTCAGAGTAAGAAGTCCTCGAGGTAGACATTATTTCAAAATAGAGGCTTGCAGTGTAGACATACACTATGTTATTTTGGAATAACATTAGTTATTCCAAAATAACACTGCTGTGTAGACGTATCCTTATTGACTCCCTCCCTCATCCCCCAAGAAATTCTGAAATGACAGTTCCCTACAGTGTTAAAATCAACTATGGCTGGAACTAGGCCTCAACAGTGAGAGAAAGGAAATTTTAGTTAGCATCCAGGGAAAATACTCTCTTGCAGAAAATGCCATGAACTCTTTAATAATAAATACTAATTTTTAAGGATTTTTTAGAAAGATTCACACACAGTAAACAAGGAATTTATCTGTCTAGCAAGCTGGAAGGAGCAAGTAAACTCTGATGAGATTTTACCCTATAATTCCTGGTTATTTAGGTGTTTTACAGTTGCTGCTTAGATCTAAGCTACCTCCTCTGGCATCTGAGCAGGACTGAGAGGAAGAGGACAGGTCAGGTTGGATAATCCAGTATTAATTTTCAGCCAGAACAGTTCTTGCTTCAGGCTGGAAGAGAAACAGTGTGGGGGCTGTGTGTGTGAAATACAGCCCTACACTTAGCCTTTCAGGAAAAACTCCTTTTCTAACAGCATTTCATAGATCTGAGGTCACTTCTGAGCGAATTACCATGGTAAAAGTTGAAAAGTGTTGTCAGTCATGGAAGGACTTTGTGGGGAATGTGCTTACATTGTTTCCTGCCTGCAAGGTGAGCTAATGCACTGCAGAAAAGAAGGAAAAACAACTCTTCATGCCTGTCTCTGAGGTCAAACTCAAGCCCTGGTTTTCATACCAAACAAGTGTCAGGAGATATGCAGTTGTGCTTGAAGCTTCCTTCAAAGTGGCCGATGATTAATACAAAAATGCCCTAAAGGGTTACTTAACATTATGCTGGATTTTAGTGTTGAGAAGATGCACATCCGTTTGAGTCTGACTGGCAGAAAATACCGGTGGGAGAAGTAGAAACTAAGGAGCCCTCGGCATGCACGATACGTGATCTGAGGAAATAAAATAATCACTTATAGGTTAGCAAAGCATACTCATCCATTAGTCTAATAGAATCTTAGGGGCTGACCCTCAACCTTCATTCATGCAAGTAGTTCCTGACCACATGATTCATCCCAGTCTTCTGCAAATTTACTCATATGAACAGGGTGCAAAAAGGGCATCAGGATTACACCCTGGCACTTTACACGCAGCCAGTACTCTTTGTCACCCTCTTGTGAAAAAGGTATTCCCATTTTTGTTTCATAGTGGGGAAAACTGACCATTTACAGAGGCCTTTTAGTGACAAAATAGTGAAAGCGTGTACATCGCAATGTGACTTTTGTCAGGAAAAATACCCCGTTTGGGCAACAAAAAACTTCCACGCCTGAGAGAGACTTTTGTCTTCTCCTCTCCTTTTATTATCGACAAGGAGCTAGTGTGGATTCTGCTGATTGTTTTGCAGAGAGAACTGGCTACCTCCAGTATCCCACAACGCCTGCCCCTGATGGCTGTGCTCAGTGTTTTGTGATCTCTGCTGCCCTGCAGTCACGTGCTCCTCCCCTTTCAAAGCTCTGGGAAGTATCTGACAGCTGAGTGAGCTGCTCCCTTTGGGGAACAAAGAGCAAATCATTGGAATGCTCCTTCCTGTTCTGCCCTGCTAAACACAGAGGCAGGCAGACTGCTGCAATAGGCAGAGGGCTGAAGAGACAGATGTGCTTCTTTGACATTCCTCAGCATGGAGAGCCCACAGAGCTACAAGAGAATCCCAGGGAGTGCAGAGATCAGCTCTGCCTTCCCATAACACTGCACTGTGGGATACTTACCCACATGGCTTTGCTCTTATCTGTCAACAGGGGAGCTAGCAATGTGGCTGTGAAACATCAACAATGGGAGACAGAAAAAACGGTTTGATCAGTTTTCACATTTGACAACTTTTGCATGTCGACAGCTCTTTTGTTGCCAAACCTTCCCAGTATAGACATAGCCAGAGAGAAAGAATGAGTGTGCACTGTAGCCTTAGCTGAGTGCCAGCTGGCTTTTAGCTCATGCATTAAGCTCCAGAAGTCCCAGGTTTGGTTTCCCCTGTCAGAGTTACACAAGCACACAGCCACCCAGATAAACAATTTGTTTCCTGCAGATATAGCCAGCCTGTGCTGGCAATGTTGGCAAACACACATTTCGGCAACCATGAAATATGCACATGCATATTTTTTCAAAGAATCAGGCCCCAAATGAATTATCCAAGGGAAATAGTAGCAATCCCTTTCCCTAACTATAAACACCACAGGATGTAAAAGCCACAGTAATGAGGTCTCAGTCTGATCCTTTCACAGAACAGCATCTGCATATTAACAAGCTACCAAACAACATTTTTAAAACTCAGCTACTTTTTCCCCTGGAATGCTTCCTTCCTAATCACTGATAATGAGAGGTCTCTGCTCACAGAGAGAGGAGCTTTGCCCCTACAACCTCTCCTTACTGCCCCTCTCTAGTTATAATTCCTTTCTTGTGCTGTCCTAACCTGTGGTTATGTAAATTGCTCCATTATTCCAAATAGATCGCCAAGGTTTCATTAGCTCAAGCAGGAGGCAGCAGTAAGGGCAAGAAATGTGGGAGCTTTTGTTGGAAAACACCTGTCTGGGATAATTAATGAGACTTGCCAAGCAGGATGTTCTTTGAAATCAGGAAGATGTGATTATATTTTGATTTGTCAGGATGCTGAACGGTTCCCTTCCTTGTTTGCAAATGAGCATTCGTTTCACATCACAGAATGAGGATGGAAGGATGCTAGATTACAGTCAACTTGTCATTTCTCAGGGCTGAAGCTGAGAAATCCAATTTTTTAAAAAATCTAGTTTGGATTCTGCAGCCTTTACTCTGCTCACTTCAATGGGTTTTTCCCTGGGTAAAAACTGATTATGGATTGCAAAACTTCGTTAACACATGATTTATCCCAAGGATACTAAGATCCACTCAAGTTTACTGTATGCAGCTCCTTTTTTATATTTAGTATTTGCATTAGGGTAATATCTAGAGACCCCACCTGAGCTCGGAGCCGCATTGTGCAGGGGACTATATGTACAGTATACATTGTAAGAGACTGTCCCTGCTGCAAAGATCTTCCCATCTCAACAGACAAGGCAGACTAAAAGTGGTGTCCCCTCTTTGAAGATGGGGAATGGAGGCATATAACAATCCAGTGATTTACCAAGGTCACAAAGAAAGACTATAGCAGAGCTGGGGAAAAGACCCTACCTCTCCTAAGGCCCAATCCACCATAAGTCCATCCTTTCTCTCAAGATTTCTGAAAAGACTTTATAGACAATAAGGATCCCAAGTTTGCCCTTGAATTATATCTCCCTTTTTCCTCCACGCTATTGTATAGCCTACTTATTCACCATCCTCATTATCAGAAGTGGCTGCATCTCAGTATTGGCTAACCGATTCCTGTATATAAAGAAGGTTTTAGGGATTTTTCAAGATGAAAATCTAAAATAGATCATTAATCATTTGTATTGTGATATCATAGCCACAACTGGCTTCAAACAAAGGCTTTTGATGTCAATCGTAGAATCATGGAACAGTAGAACTGGAAAAGACTCAAGAGGTCATCGAGTCCAGTCCCCTGCCCTCACGGCAGAACCCAGTACTGTCTAGACCATCCCCAATAGATATCTATCTAACCTGCTCTTAAATATCTCCAGAGATGGAGATTCCACTACCTCCCTAGGCAATTTATTCCAGTATTTAACCACCCTGACAGGAAGTTTTTCCTAATGTCCAACCTAAACCTCCCTTGCTGCAATTTAAGCCTATTGCTTCTTGTCCTATCCTCAGAGGCCAAGGAGAACAATTTTGCTTCCTGTGACACTCTTTTAGATACCTGAAAACCACTATCATGTCCTCTCTCAGTCTTCGCCTTTCCAAACTAAACAAGCCCAATTCTTTCAGTCTTCCTTCATAGGTTATGTTCTCTAGACTTTTAATCATTCTTGTTGCTCCTCTCTGGACCTGCTTTAAAAAGTTACCCCAGGTAAGGAAGGAGGGAGGAAAAAAGTGATAGACTGGAAACAGGAAGTGTGTGCTGAAGGGGTTGCGGGGTATGTGAGTGTGCACGCATCCTCATGTGTGCGTACACGCATCTGCGAGTGCATGCATGCACACCTCTAGAAAAAGAAGAAGCTGTGTGGAGAGTCACAGTGAATCTCTACCCACAGAGCACAGTCGCAGTTTTGCCACAGCATGGACTGTCTCTTTGTTTTGTGTTTGTACAGTGCCTAGAATAATGCAGCTCTGGTCCATCACTAGTGCTCCTAGTAGCTATATGGGTACGTCTACACTGCAAGCTTCTTTCGCAATAAGCTATTCCAGAAGATATCTTCTGGAATAGCTTATTTCGAAATAGAGTGTCTACACACAAAAAGTGCAGCAAAATAGCAATTTGTTATTTTGAAATAGAGCGTCCTCACTGATTGGACGCTATCTCGCATTTAAGGCCACCCGGAACCAGTTCAGGGAGGGCATTCGGTCAGCAGTGATTTCCTGGAACTGTTGCCTGAGGCTGAGACATGTGCTTAAAGGGACCTCCCCTGGACAGCTGTTTCTCAGGTTCTTCTGCTTGCTTGCCTACCTCTCTGAGGGACAGCAAAGCATTTCCATTGCGTGTTTTGGTTGCTCTGCTTTTGGACACCACAGCATTCTCTGCTATCGAGCTGGAGCTGCCTCCGGGCATGCGACGGCCCCGGACTATCATGCTGCAGTTTCTGCAGCAGTTTCTTCAGGTTGCCTTCCAGGCCCTGCAGGAACACGACCTCAAGCTGCTTGAGGAGACCTTCTGCATGTGTGTGGGAGTGCAGCTGGACACCAGTTCTGACTAGTGGGACTGGCTCGTCATGGAGCAGTGGGACGACCAGCAGTGGCTCCAGAACTTCCGCATGAGGAAGGAGACATTCCCGGAGCTGTGTGCCTGGTTTGCTCCTGCCCTCACACGACAGGACACCCAGATGCAACCCGCCATCCCCCAGGAGAAGCAGGTCGCCATCATGAACGGGACACTTGCCATACCTGACAGTTACTGATCCATCAGGAACCAGCTCAACGTGGGGAAGTTGACCATCAGGGCCCTTGTCATGCAGGTATGGCACTCTAGGGCTGCAGTCCCGGGGGTGAGTACTGGAAAGGGGAACCCTAGGGAAAAGGGAGGGTTAGGGGTGTGGAGGGTGGGGTGGGGATGAAAAGGCCTGCCCTCACCACAACCCTGCGGGGTGGCGGACTTCACAGAGGGTGGTTCTTGGAGATGTTTGTGGGGGAGGGAAAGGGAAGAGGGCTGGGGGACCTCCCAACGGCGCTGGTACCCCTTTGATTCTCTGTTTTATTTGTTTGTTTGTCTCCTTCTGCAGGTGGTGAGGGCTGTCAACACCGTCCTGCTGTGCAGGATCACTCACCTGGGCGACGTGGACCCCATCATTGCCAGCTTTGCTGCCACAGGCTTCCTCAATTGCAGGAGCGGGGGGAACTATTGATGGCACCCACATCCCCATCTGGGCCCCCGACCACTGGGCATTACAGTACATCAACCGGTAGGGATACTTTTTGATGGTCCTGCAGGCTCTGGTCGACCAGGGCAGCCAGTTCTGAGACATCTTCATCAGCTGGTCAGGGAAGGCACATTACACCTGCGTCTTCAGAAACACCAGCATCTTCCATCAGCTGGAGGCTGGCACTTTCTTCCCTGAGTGCAGCATCAGCGCCAGGAACGTGGACATGCCACTGCGCATCGTGGGGGACGCAGCCTACCCCCATCATGCCGTGGATAATGAAGCCCTACACCAGCCACCTTCACTCCAGCAGGGATCACTTCAATGCCTGCCTGGTCAGGGCCCACAGGCAGGCAGAATGCGCCTTCAGGCGTGTGACGGGGCGAACAGGCCTCGCACTGAAGGGCTGGGAGTAGCCCAGGCCCAGCTGGCTGAAAGAGCCCCGCCCCTCCAGCCCTGCTGGGCATGCTCCCAGCAGAGCCAGCATATAAAGGCAGAGGGAGCCCGGCAGGAGAGGAGGCAGCTGGAGGGTAGAAAGGCCCAGGCCGCAGCCCTGGTGTTCCTGCAGCAGCTGAGGCCAGAGCGAGGGCCAGCATCGGACTCCGGGAGTGAAGCCGGCAGCCGGCCCTGCCTGAGGGACTGGACCACCTACACGGCCAGCCCCGGTAAGGACCGCCGCCGAGGCAGACAGACTATAGGGGGGCCAGGGTGGTAGGAAGCAGCCCAGGGCAAGGGATTGCTGTCACCGCTTGGTGTGTATCGGCTGGATTCCCCACTGAGCAGGCAGGAGCAAGAGTCTCTGCCTACAGGGCCCTGGGCTGGGACCCGGTGGAGAGGGAGGGCCCGGGTCCCCCTACCACCCCTTTCCGCACCCTGGGCAATCACCCCGGCCGTGAGAGGCTTTTCCCGGCGCTAGGCCTCACGTACTGTATATGCCCTGATAGAGAGGCCTGGACTTTGTACGGGGACTGCTAGTACCATATATACCCTGGCAGAGGGGCCCAGACTTTGTAGGGGGACGGCTAATACCGTATATGCCCTGTTAGAGGGGCCAGGACTGGGACATGGGACCTTAGAAGGGGGACGCACCCCATGTCAGGGGCATACCCCCCCAACAACTTGGTGGCAAACGTGGGTACGCGATCACGCCTGAACCAAGGGGACAGGCGGGTGAGTAATAAGGCGAGATAGGGATTTAAAGACAGCGGGATGGAACCTGCAAAATTGCTGGAAGCAATGGCTGAGAGACAGCGGGAGCAACTCCTACAGCTGAGCGAGACGCTGCAGAGATGGACTGCCCAACAACTGGAGCACCAACAACAGCCGTTCCAGAAGCTGAGCGAGGGATGCCGAGCCCCGCAAGATCAGCAATTGTGACCAGGGGCGATAGAGGACTGTGGATACACCCAGGTACTGACCGAGGGGCGCCGGGCTCGGGGAAGTGGGCCAGCCAAGGTTGTGGCGGAGGTGCGAGTGGAAGGGGCCCTGGTCAAGGCCCTAATAGATTCAGGGTGTAGCCAGACGCTGGTACAGGCGAGCCTGGTGGCGGATCCCGAGCCTGCCAGGGGTCCCATCCTGCTGCAGTGTGTACATGGGGACATAAAGTTGTATCCGACAGCCTGGGTGAGAATAGCCGATATCTTTTCCTCACAGGTTTGCTGAGTGGGGTTGGCCCCCCGACTGGTGTACCCCATGATATTGGGGCGAGATTGGCCCGGTCCCCGCAGGTTACTCCAAGCCTGGGCCCAGGAGGAACTGTCAGACGGGGGAAGGAGGCCCTGAGGGGGGACGTTAGCGGCCCAGGGGGACAACCCGGAACCCAACAAAGCACCGGGCGGCGAAACAGGGACGTCGGGCCAAGCGAGAACCCCGCAGCCACCAGCAGAGAGAGACGAGGCAGAGTGGCTGGGTGTCGGAGGCGACTTTCTGCGGGACCAGCGGGAGGACCCAACATTAAGCTGTGCCTGGGAGCAGGTCCAGGAGGCAGAGGGCGAGGAGCCGGAGGGTGCACTGAGGCAGCAAGGCCCCAGGTTTGAGCTACGCAACGACCGGCTCTACCGGGTAGTCCGTGACCCGCAGACAGATGAGGAACTGGTGCAGCTCCTAGTCCCCACTAGGTATCGAAACGGGGCGTTGCGGCTGGGCCATGCCAACCCCTGGGCTGGATACCTGGGTCGTGAGAAAACCCTACAGTGGGTGGCCCAGAGGTTTTTCTGGCCTAGGATCCATCGGGAGGTGTGCGAGTTCTGTGAATCCTGCCCAGAATGTCAGCACACCAACCCAAAGGGAGTCCCCAAAGCCCCCTTGGTGGCCCTGCCAGTGGTAGGAGTCCCCTTTGAGCGTATCAGGTTGGACCTGGTGGGGCCCCTCGAAGGCCAGCTCAGGATGCCAATACATCTTGGTTATAGTGGATTATGTGACTAGGTACCCCGAAGCCATGCCACTGAGAAATACAACGGCTGCCACTATAGCTGCGGAACTCCTTAAGGTGTTCTCCATGGTAGGGATACTGAAAGAGCTATTGACTGACCAGGGCACAAATGTATCATCTAGATTAATGGCAGAACTATGCCGACTGTTAAATATCCAAGCCCTGCAAACAACTGTATACCATCCACAAACTGACGGCTTGGTGGAGCGGTTTAATCAGACGTTGAAATCAATGCTCCGTAAGTTTGTAGAGGAAGACCCCCGGGGCTGGGACAAAGTGCTCCTGGCCTTAGTCTTCGCTGTGTGAGAAGTGCCGCAAGCCTTGACAGGCTTCTCTCCCTTCAAGCTCCTGTACGGGCGGCAACCCCGAGGAATACTCTAGCTCCTGAGAGAAGATTAGGGGACAGTGCCCAACACCCGGGACTCCTGTGTCTCCCAATGTGTTGCAGCTAAGGGAGCACCTACAGAGGTTAGGAGAGTTTGCACAAGCCAACCTCCTACAGTCGCAGGAGACCCGAGCCTGGTACTACAACAGAGGGACAAAACTACAGACGTTTGAGCCCAGGGAGTGGGTGCTCCTACTTTTACCATCACAAGAGTCAAAGCTACTCACCAAATGGCAAGGCCCATTCGAGGTGGTGCACAGAGTGGGGTCCGTAGATTATGAGGTGAGACTGACGGGGAGGAAGAAAGGAGTGCAGATATATCACGTGAACCTGCTGAAAAAATGGAAATCGCAGGAAGGACTCTTGATTGCTCCCTGTCCACCCAATGACGACCTGGGAACTTTGACCACCGACCTCGCCATGGACTGACCGGTCACCCTGGGAAAAGAACTGAGCCCGGCCCAGAAAGAGGAGCTACTCCGCTTCGTCCAGAAGTACGCCCACGTCTTGTCAACCCAGCCCGGCCAGACTAACGTGATGAGTCATCATATAAGCACCCTCCCTGGCCATAAGTTCAGAACCAGCACCGACCACTACCCAGGAAAATGTGGGAGCCCGTGCAGAAAGAACTCCAGGCGATGCTGGAGATGGGGGTAGTCGAAGAATCATGCAGCGAATGGCGCAGCCCCATAGTGCTCGTCCCAAAACCTGTTGTAGTACTGGGCGTTTGAAGGCAAGGTTCAGGTGCCTCCTGACCCACCTGGATGTGGGGGAGCAGAACATCCCCTAGGTGGTGTCTGCATGTTGTGTGCTCCACCACATCATGGAGAGGAAGGGGGAAGCCTTCCTTCCAGGGTGGAGGGGAGAGGCTGGCCAGGAAGGAAAGGCTTTTGAGCAACCGCGCACAGCTGCAATCTGTGAGGCCTGTCAGGCAGGAGTGCACATCCAGGAGGCCCTGAGGGAGAGTTTCTCACAAGAATCCCAGTGACACGCTCCTTAGGGCCCTGTGCCTTGCCCCTCTCTGCCTTTCCTCCAAAAACCCCTCCCTTCCTCCCTCTCCCTGGAGACACAATAAAAAAACTCAGCTGGCGGTTGACTCTAAACGCGGTGCTCCCTTGCAGTGCAGGGCAGGGAGTGAGACTTCATGTACTTCCCCCTCCCTAAAGCCCTGACTGACTTGGGGTGGGTGGAGGGAGGGAGCACGCCAAGTCTCCTCCCACCGTCAGGGGCATGGGCGTCTAGAGGGAACTGCCAGCTGTTCAGAACAGCTGGATGTTCTCTGGAGGGGTGGGGCAAAGACTTCGTGAGCTCCCCCACCCCCAAGTCAATCAGGGTCTGTGGGTGGGTGGGGAAGCAGGGAAGTGTCCTGGCTCAGCTTTTTCTGCCTGAGGCCCCTTCAGAAATTTTTGAAGTGGCCCCCCCAGTCAAAATTATCACCCACCCCTGGGTTAACCAGTTCCCCAGGAGCAGCTTGCCATGGGCAAAGGGCTGCTCCAGCCCCACCAGGCCCCCATGATTAATCAGTTAACCGGTTAACTGATTAATCATGATTTTACATCATCCCTAATGTTCAATCATTGTACATCAAAGGTAACAGGAGGGAGGTCGGGATGGGTAAATGTGGTCCATGTGCACAAACAATGCACAGGCACCCATCATAGTCATGGAAATACCCATTTCATGAGCCAATGAGGGATGTCTTCTGCCAGTGAGCATCTGAATCCCATACCTGGATATCTGGCCTTATTTTAGTTTATCTCATTTGGGTTTTTAACAGACTTGGAACTAATCTTATTTTACTGTGATGCCTGAGAATTTAGCAATGCAAATCCCACTGAACAAAATGAAATGTTTTTATTCCAGACATTTATACTCAAGATATCACACAGGATTTCACAAAACAAGCAGCTCTCTGTTGGAAGAGCAGTGGCTGTTCTGGTAAACACATTAGCCATTAAGAATTAAGCAATCGCTCACATACTGCATTGGGTATTAGAGCTGTTTACTGAACAATAAATAATAACAGGAGTTGCATGCATGTTTCCCTGAGCATTAGGTTAAATATGCATCCTGCAGCTTTCATGAATTGATGGTAGATTGACAAAGTAGAGGCATTATGGTCTATTGAGAAAATAATTTGCCAACCAACACACACAAATGTAATAGGCCATTACAGGCAAAGTGGTATTTAATATATTTGGTGTAACAGTAGTTTTAAATAGACTGGAATAAAAGAATAGTATGAATATTACTGGGTCACGAAATCTCAGTTGTACTTCTAGAAACAAACCTCAGCCATTACTCAAGAGATGTTATACAAGTCAAGTCCAAGACACTTTTTTTTTTTTTGTTCTGGTGATTAATTTTGTATTGACTTTCATAAATAGAAAATGAAATAACAAAATGGCTTACAGCTTGTACATGTTTCCTAATACAGCACACTTTGTGGGATCACCAAAAACATTACTCCATTACTTGTCAAAGCTGCAAAACCAGACAATAACACAGACATTACATGTAACAGGGGTGGTAACAGCAATAAAATAAGGGATGCATGAATAGAAAAAGGCAGGAAAAAGAGATGAAGGGTAGGTGGAATGGAGATCAGGTATTCTTGAACTATCTCAATATTTATTTTTGTAATTAAAACAAAATGTATCTAAAAATGTGATCAAAATTTCTTTTAATTTGCATAATGGCTCTCTGCATCAGGGATCTCTAACTCCAGACCCGCTGGCCATCCCCAGCCGGAGCAATTGTACAATCTGGCCTGGGACTTCTGTTGGGCTGGGGAGTCCTTTACCTTTTGGACTGGGGGTGTTTGACTTTTTATGTCATTAGGATGTGGAATGTAGCAGGTGATCCAGTTAAGGTCTTTGTTTAAGCCTCTATTGTAGGTATCAAACTTGTAAATTAAATAAAAAGACAAACACCAGGTACTTAAAAGTACTTAGAACCCTCTCTATCAGCTTCATTTAGCATGGAAACTCTGACTATTCTTTTTTTTTTCTCTCTCTCCTTTCCTTTCCCTCCCTATCTCCTGTCCTTCTCTGCTATTTATTTGGCACCTGAACCACTTAACCCAGGGGTAGGCAATAATTTTTGATGGGGGGCCACTCCAAGAATTTGGAAAATGGTCGAGGGCCGCACTCTTCCAGGATATTAATGGAGGAGCTGCGGGGTCTGGGATGGAGGTTAAGGTGCAGGAGGGAGCTTAGGTAAGAGGGAGTTTGGGTGAAGGAGCAGTTGTGACCTAGGGCACTGGACTGGAGTGCAGGGGGTTGGATTGTGACCTAGGGCAGCGAATTCGGGTACAGGAGGCGGTGTAGGGGTTTGGGCTTTGAGCTAGGGCAGGAGGAGATTGTGATCTGGGGCAGGGGATTGGGGTGTGGGATCTGGGAGGAGTTATGGGTGCAGGACTGGGCAGAGGATTTGGGTATGTGGAGTAGGGGGCAGGAGTGAGGGGCAGAGGGTTGGGAAAGGGAGGAGCTGGGTTGCCAGAGTCAGGCAGCTCCCAGTGGCCAGTTTCTGGCCAGAAGTTGGCCAATGGGATTGTTCTGGGGGCGGGAGCAGCTCCTAAATCTTTCCCCCTCCCCTCCGGGCTCAGTTTTAAAAGTGAAACTGCCACACAGCCACATTTCTGAGAGGCGTGTGGGTGGGGCGAGGCAAGCGGGGAGCCTGCCTGGGGCTCCCCGCAGCATCTGCATGCCAGATATGGTGGCTTGCAGGCTGGATCTGGCATGTGGGCAAAATACAGCCCAGGCCTGTCTGAAACTCAGTTCAACTGAGGAAGTAGGTTGTGCCCACGAAAGCTCATGATACCATTTACATTTTTTGTTAGTCTCTAAGGTGCTGCAGGACTATTCATTGTTTTAAGTGTTTTTTTCCTATTACAGACTAACACGGCTACCCCGTGAAACTTTCTCTGTCTCTCTTTGAGAGATGGCAAAGTCTAGAGTACGGAGCATATGGCTGGTCGTAGAGAACTTTTAGATTTATACAGATTTAAGGCCAAAAGTGATTATTATTGTCATCTAGTCTGAATGCCCAGGTTTCCATCCTGGTACATCCACTCACTTGTTTTATGTCTTTGAGCAAATCATTTCTGCTCTCTGCCTTATTTTGTCCATCTGTTAATTGGGGAGAACATTTATTAACAACAAGCTCTCAAAAAAGTGCCCTAAAAGATGAAATCATGCATTCTACTGAAAAATCAACTATAGAAATCCTCATACAATCAAAATATGAACTTGAATAAGTTAAATAAGGCTAATTTTAAATTTAGCCTAAGGAAATATATACAATATAACATGTGAGTAGGTAGTGTTGTGCTGATGGATACTACTGAGTTGGCAAGAAAAATGGGTCTGATTTACTACATTTGAGAGAATTGTGGAAAATTTTCTGAAAATGTTTTGTTTGTAACACCTTCCACATTTATTTTTCATGAACTCATAAGCACTCAATCTTTAAATAGTAGAAATACTGATTTTTTTTTTTTTTTTTTTTTTAGTTTGAATGCTCAGTTTTTCACTAAAAAGCACGTTTTGAACCATGCATTCAGTTGTAAATCTGGCAATTCAGTTAACTAATTACTCAGCTCCATCAGTAAGTCATGTGGGATTGTTTCTTCTGCCTAATTGGATAATCAATCGATTTAACTGACCCAGTATGAACTGCAAATATTACAGTTGAATACAATTTAAAATTCATACCATATTGTTCTATTTTATATATAGCTTAAACAAGTTTTTTTAGTAAGTGCAATGCCCCTACAGATGCAGTAAAAAATCTTGTTTTTTAAATTGAGATAGTTACATAATTTATCTAAGTTACATGGGTTAATGTGACTTGTGTATTAGATTGTAATACTTAGTTTTATCTACAGACCAAGAATTATTTACGGAAAAGATTCCAGAACATCTTTATAAAAGGAATGCATTTGAAATGTGTGAATAGCTCATGAGCATTAAAAACAAGTGAAATTCCATGAATAAATTATCCACTCCATCACCAGGGTGAAGAAAAATTCAGTTTTTAGGGAGGCAGCTTTGTTTTGTTGTCCAAAATACAGAATTGGACAAGTCACTTCACTTCTCTATGCTTGTTTCCTCAACTCTTTGTAAAGCACTTGACATTGATAGATGAAAATGTGCAATTTATGGTTTAGTAATTACAATGAATGTGTGTGAAATACTTGGAGAGAGGAAGGGTGATTGAGTGGTTACAGCACTAGCCTAGGTCTTGTGAGAATTGGGTTCAAATCACTCCTCTACCACAGGTTTTCTGTGGGACCTTGGGCACGTATTTTATTCTCACTGTGCCATTGTACTCCATCTGTAAAATGGGGCTAATAGTACTGCCCTGCCTCTCAGAGTATTGTGAAGAGAGGGATACATGGCAAAGCAAATGTAAGGGGCTCATTTGCAGTGGATCTTACAAAGCCATTGTAATTGGCAATGAAAAATGAATGTCTCTATTGTTTCTATATCACAATTAAATAGATTACAATTACACATTATAAACTGATTACAAATTGCGAGGCAGTCAGCTATAGCAGTAACTGGGGCTAACATACCACCTTAGACAGTTAGATGAAAGGTCCAACTGGCCCAGTACTACACATAAGCCCTCTTGTGAATAAGGCAGACAAATTATTGTGGGCAGAGCGCTCTGTAACAATTATTGTATTATTTGAACTGATGCCTTAAAACTGGCATGGCATTTTTCTGGTAGGATGTAGGATTGCATGTTGCGGTAAACAAATCAGGTTATTATTTAAAAAAAATACCCAGTAGAATGTCAATTTAATAAAGTGACAGTTTATTGTGTTATTTTTTTAAATATGATAAATGTGTCCTATCTGGACAAAGCAAAGGAACTGGCTAGATTAATCTTTCTGGTTTATAATACAGGAAAGCCACAGGAAATGAATAGTCACAAAACAATATGATTTCATGAATAAGATAATCAAAACATGGATATTTCATCTGCAATATCACAGATGTCTTTGTGATAACTACTGTTTAAGTAATTACATTGCCTCCTGCAAATATTTTTTCCCCCTCCATGAGCATTTTCTACATTTAGTGGAAGATTGACTCATCTAGATGTAGACAGTAAATAGCAACAGTTCCATCAGTAGCTGATTACTGTGTGTCTGTGTGGTGGTGCTGGTGGCAGTGGGGCTCACATGTCCATGCAAAGCAGTAATGTTAATCTCAAGTGTAATTCACGATGGCAGGAAGCAAGCATCAAGAGTGAAATACAAATCTTGGTTTTAATGAAAGTTTTGAAAAATTATGACTGAATCAGTTCACAGGCTAGAACTCCACAAAAGTCTGTGTGTTATTTTTCTAAAATGTTGATTCTTGCATCTAAATATCTTCCATTTATTAGCCAGGTACTTTTGTAGTAACAGTTACCATTAAAAACACTCATGTTCCAGAGTAATGCAGAAAAGTTTCATCAGTTGTGCAAATAGCTTCTACTCCATCTTTTTATCATCATCTTTATTGAGATTACCTTAAACTTTATTGATATTACCTAGTACCTTAAACTCTGGTCATGAGGGTGCTGTGCTGATAGGGCCTGGCGAATGTTAATAGACATCTTGTGTTTTAAAATGGTGGAAGAGGTAATTTAGTCCTCAAAATGTTTCCAGCATAGATAAAACCAACAGATGTGGAAGGTTTTACTTTATGCAACAGCCAAGCCATAAAATATGGTATTAGAGCATATTGCAATCCATTATCAAAGTGAAGAAAAAGGGGCCTAAATCACCACTGCATAACATCTGTAATGCCACTAAAATTAGTGGTGTTACACCACAGTCGCAAATATTACCCATTATCTTTCACTTAAACTAAGCGATCAGGCATGCCTCTGATACCTATGAACCATAATTACATGGCTTAGCTGCATGGCTAGTCTTGTGCCTTCAACTGTACAAGAAAGATCATAAAAACACTTACAGCAGTGAGATGAGAACTAAACCTAATCAGCACTGAATATGGATCAGGAGGCATATTCAGAAAAATCAAAATGATACTTAATACAAATAAAGCCAAAGAACAGAACCCAGTGGATAAGGAAAAAATTAGATGGTATTAAGGATGACTTAAATGATTCTCTTTCAAACCAGGACAATTAGATAAATACAATAATTGCATCCGCAGGGGAGAGGGAAAGAGCAGGCACCCACTCAAACTGAAGAAAAGAAGGTTGATAGATTACCTGTCCTGTGTCATGCCAGCAATGATTTATGTCTCAGAAACGTGGGCACTTATGTAACACTATTTGGAATATATAGAAAGTAACTCCGAAGTGAAGTGCATCATGGGAGGAGCTCAGGCCGCCAAACCATCCATCATCGTAATTTACATACAGAGCCTGAGAATCTTGAATCTTTAGTGCTTCGAAAGTACAATAAGCTACACAAAATTCCACCGGCAGGCGTTATTATTAGGGATCTGAAGGTTTAACCGGTTAAGGTTAACCAGTGGGTCTTGAGCAGCTCCCCGCCTGCCACGGCCAGGGGGCCCGCCACAGAGAGGGGCTGCTCTATTGCAGCTTCTGCCTGCAGCGGACCCAGGCACCCCACAAGCAGGGGCTGCTGCGCTGGCTGGAATAACGCCTACTTGTGGGGTGCCCTGGCCTGCCACAGACAGGGGCTGCTCTGGTGGGCTGGAGCAGACCTTGCCTGTAGCAGGGGTGGAGGGGGATTTCAGCCCCACGGCAAGCTGCAGCACCCCTCCCACTTACCCCCCTTTAATCAGTTAAACAATATGTTTAACCGGTTAGCTAATTAAATGGGATTTTTATATCTCTATTTATCCCTATATGGAACATAATGGGGAAAACTAACCAGTGGTAGACCACTGCCAGTGATGAAGACCAAGAGAAGAATACAGCAGGACAAGGATACATGGTGAAAACAAGAAAACATTTTCATTATTCAAATAGATACAGCAATACCATTTTCATGATGAATATAATTGGTTGTTGAAAACTGAGACTGCCTCTTTTTTTTCTTTTTTTCCTGTATCTGTGTATCACTGAATTACAGACCAAAGGCAGGTCTACACTGGCAAGATTTTGTGTAGGAAAGCAGCTTTCTGCAGTGAACCCCCAAGGCGTACACACTGCCAAGCCACTTTGTGCACAGAAACTGTCCAGTTGAGGCAATATAAAAAAATCCCATCCCAATGAGAGGCCACAGCTTTCTGCACCGTGGCTACAGCACTGCCATGCCAGCGCAGACACTCTGATCTATTACAGTCTTGCAATTTGGTCTCTGGAGATGCCCCACCATGCCTGCTCTTACGTCTCTGATCATTGATTCGAACTCTACTGCTCTGCCCTCAGGTGACCATCCATCAGCCCCATTCTTTAACTTCCTTGGGAATTTTGAAATTCCCCTTACTGGTTGCCTGGTGATGAATGCAGTCATCTCAGTGCTTCTTTCCAGGGGACTGCAGTTGCTTCACACACCAGGTGATCCCCTGGTTGGAACAAAGTGTAGGTTCTGGCTCACATCAGCATTTGGGGAGAGGAGACGGTCCAGTTTCAGCTGTGCTCCAACCGTAGCAATGAGGATACCTATGCAGATATTATGCCTCATGACAGAAGGAAGCCATGATTGGAACACTCTGCAGTGCCGGGTCAAGGGTGAAGGAGCTGCAGAATATCCACAAGGCACGGGAGGAAAACCACTGCTCCGGTGCTACACCCACAAGCTGCCAGCTCTACAAAGAGCTGGATGTGATACTCAGTGGTGATCCCACATCCACTGCAAAGCCCGCCTTGGCGCAGGGGCCTGTCGAGAATGGACCAAGCAAGGAGGAGGAAATTGTGCACAAGGATACGGAAGCGGCAGGGGACCAAGAGGCAGAGGACATGTTGGTGTTCAGAGATGCATACAGCCAGGAGTTCTTCTCTACCCTGGACGTGGCTAACCAATCACAGCAGTCGGCGTGTGGCAAAGCGGAAACAGTAAAGGAGGCCACGGGCAAGCTTTACTGCTCCAGCCTCTTCCCTGCTCAGGCCTCTGGATTATGGACTTGTACTAATAGGAGCATTCTAAAAAAGTGACTGAGGTCCTTCCAATGATTTGCAAGTAACCAGAGACTTAAGCCAGCAGTTGATTTCATCACTGCTACTGGCCTGAACCAAGATCTTTGCAATTGCCATATGCATTTGATTCCTCTAGCCAATTTTAACTCTCACTTTACCTTCCTTTAATAAACCTTTAGATTTTAGATACTAAAAGATTGGCAACAGCATGATTTTTGGGTAAAATCTGAGACTTGGGTGTGGGGCTGGTCCTCTGGGATCAGAAGAACATTTTAATTGATGAGACTGGCTGTAAAGAACCATTCATCTCTGAATCGAGTGTTTTTGGTCATGATAAAAGAACTGGAATACTTCAGGAAACTGCTTTTAGGACTTCTTGTTAGGTAGTGTGGTGAAACAGAAATTTACTCTTGAGGCTGGTTTGATTATTCTCCCATGAGATATATCAGCAGCATTATGGCATATACCTACTCTATTTCTCAGCAGTTTGTCCTGAATTTGGTATTTTCAGTTGTGACCCACAAAGGCACAGTTACAGGTGGGACAGTGAGAAGAGGGACTGAAAAAGAGAATACGAGCCCCCCAGAATGAAGCCACGGAGCGGCTCATCAATGTTATGGAGTGCCAAGCAGACATGCTCCCGGTGCTCAGAAAAATGCAAACCCAGCATCTCCATGCCCACCCTCCCCTTCAACCACTACCGCAAAACTATTTCCCATCTCCCTCCACCCCTGACACTGCCAGCACACTCCTGCCAGCATTGTGACTCCAGTCACTACCTGCTGCACTTTGCACCTGCTCCACCACCGTCCAGTGCTGCAGTCTCCCAGCTCTCAACACTCATTCCTCTGCAGTTTAGCTCTGCTGAAATACAGTACCTGCTGCACTTTTCACCAAAGGACAAGGTTGCATAGGATACCTGACCATACACAAGTCTCATCTCTCAGCCTTGTCCTGTGAGAGAGAAACCATCACGATGTGTGACCAACCCTCCTGGTGTGGAACACCTGGGTTTTGTTGCAGTTATGAAAGAAATGACATGTTTTAACAGCTTTCAAGTACAATGGCTGATTTAAAGGTGTTTTCTTACTCTAAATAAACCAGTTTTGCAATCTGTTACACAGTGGAAGTAGCTGTGGGTGTGAAGAGAGAGTTCCTGTGTGTGACTTTTATGGGGCACAAAGAGAAAGTGGATTTGTACATATGAAGCCTGGGCCCTGCCCAGACTCCTACCATACACAATGCTGGGCGTAGCAAACTTCTTCCCTCCATGCACAACTAGTTCAGGCAGACTTCACAACCCCTTCTGTCTTGGCTCCACTCCTTCTGCTCCTCTCTTTGTCTTCCAGGAAGCAGGAGAGGCCTGCAAGGGAGAAAACCTTGTTGTTTTTCAGGAGGAGCAGAGCAGTTTAGGAAATACAGCCTGGATGGTCACATTTTTCATAGGAGGAGAGGGCAACGTTCCAGCCTGTGAAAAGCTGAGCAACCCAGGGAATGTTCAAGCCTGCCACTTTCATTCCTGTTCCACAAAAAATATAGTGGTCCAGCCTGTTCCCTCTCTCATGCCTCATTTTCCCCCAAACCAGTCAGCTCTTGGGCTCCCTCTCTCAGACCCACATTCTGCTGTTTGGCCGGTCTGGGGCACCTGCCGCTCAAAGGAGGGTTTTCCTCCTCTTTTACCTTCCCATGCTGCTCTCTATCCATGGACTGTTTACCTGGATATGCAGTACATGGAGACAGGGTGCTTGAGGCTGGGAGAGATGGAGCAGACCAGTACACTTGAGAACCCAGCACCCCAGAACAAACCACAAACAAGACAGGTTTTGTGATGCCATGCAATCCCACTGACTTGTATGGTTTACTTCTGTTGCTACATTGTCCCCACTTCTCTCTGTCTGTCCTGGTCATACTGTCTTTATTTACAACCAGTCTGATTTCCCATATCCATGTCAAGCAGCATAGCAGAGCATCCCCATTGACTCAGTGGGATCACTCATGGGCACAGTATCAGACTCTGGCTTTAAGAATGTTCAAAGCTGTTTAGGTATCTAACTCTCTCTGAAATCAGAGTTAGATAAATATATACCCTTTAGAATGTGGGCCTAATCTCTTTTGGGACCGGGATCAGCTCTCCCTATTATCATCTAAGAAGTACAGGTTGAACCTCTCTAGTTTGGCACTTTCTGGTCTGGCAACATCTGTGGTCTGGCATGATTTTAGTTAGCCAGGTGTCCACTTATTATGGGTGTGGCCATTTCCCACAGTCCCATATAGTTTGTTTCCGGCCCCTAGTCTTGGCTCTCAGTGTTCTGTGCTATTATTTAGATCTAATTTGTTCCTAAATGTCTTCTAAGAATACAGTAAGCAGTGGAAGTGTTGGTAATGCTGCTAGACAATACTGATCTGCCATGGTTCAGCAAATTCTCTAGTTCTGCACCAGTCATGTCCCAAGGATGCTGGACTAGATAGATTCAACCTGTACTTAATACTTAGTTGGAGCATTGGATCAATAATGATGTAACAATGCTGAAGCAGTTTCTAAAGGATTAATAGTACATGCAGCAAGTGAAGAGACCTGAATGTCTGTCTTTGAACCTGTGCTTTATTATCTGCTCCAACTCCCAAGAGGAGTCTTAGTGATGGATTGTAAAAGATGACATAGCTGACAACAGCTAGCGTTCTTTCAGCATTGATAATTATGATTGAGCTAGCTGTTCTTAAACAGGGTGCACCAAAACAGCCGAAAAATGCTCACCTCAGAAGCCAGAAGAATAGTTTTGTTTAAATTCCCATTTATTTGGAGTATCTGCTTTGTCTTTCACTAATATCCATTTTGACTAGTTGCCACTTTTTACTGTGATCCTTGTACGTCATTAAGTGTGACATACCATATGCGGAACCTTGAATGTTGTGCACTGTAAGCTACCCACTGCTTGAGGTCCACCAGAGCTTGCCCAGGGGCAGATAGGGTCAAATCTTGCTAGCATTCAAGTCAATGGAAAAATATTTCAGCCCCTTTTTGACCACCAACATGCCCTCTCTTGTGTCTGACAAGCAATTAAGGCTACACTCCACCGAAATGCTTAAACACATACTTAACTTTAAACTTGACGTCAAAGGAATTACTCACATACTTAAAAGTGCTTTGCCAGATCAGAACATTAAACTACATCCGAGTAAATGATTTAATCATACGAATGGAGCTATCCCAATCAAGAAACATCTCTTTTTTAGAGAGTAACTACTGCACCTACAGTACTTGGGCACCTCAAGCTTTAGACCTGAGTACTGGTTTCTGCATTTCCCCCACATGCTTAAATATTAGTTTCAGATAGTACACATTTTGTTTGTGTTTATTATAAATGGATGAAAAAAATAGAGTGATTTTCCATCACAGCTGAGACATGCTATACAGTATAGGTTGAGACAATGTGGACTCAGCTCTGAAAAGATCCTGATTGGTGAACACACTGGAAAGGCTGAAGACTGTTATTATCCCCTCTAGCTGAGTCACAGTGGCCTAGCATCAGAGTAACCATCAAGCTTTTCGTTTTCCATTATTCTCATCCCCCAATCATTCATTTTAACAGACTGTAAAACAAGTGGAAATAGTCTCTCAGAGGTGAAGCCAATTATACCTTTGCTACATTCATTCATTCTAAGTGAAAAGCTTGATAAAGCTATTATTTTAAAGCTCAGGGTGATCACAGGGAACAATGTACTTATTGACATTAACTTCAGCCGAGATTTGCAGATTGCTCTCTGTATGACCTATTAGAGAGAAACAGACCTTTTTTCCATTATAAATATCACAAATGGGACCTCATAAAGAGCAATAATATTAATATATCAACAGTCTCTTGAAATGCTCACAGATGATGGGTCAACATTTTCAAAGTTGTACACATGGATTTGTACTTTATTTGTGCACACAAATAATCACATGTACATATTCACTTTGTGCAAATGACTATCAGTTGGTGTGCACAAGCAATTGCATACATATTTTTGTGTGCTAATCTGTACACATTTTCATAAAGAAATCTCAAAATACGAGCCCTGTAATCCAAACTTAGTGATGCTTCCATTAAGCTTGCAGAAATATGTGTGTGAAACTACAAGACTTACCTGGTGTTGCCCAGGTCCAGCCTGGGTGTAGGGGACCTGGCCTGGGCATGGAGATAGGGGAAAACGGAGGTTGTGCAGGCCTACTTCGCTGGCACTCCACAGGCCAGGAGAGAATTGGTGGGGGATCACACAGGCCTCCCCCACTTGTGCTCCCTAGGCCTGGGCCAGGGAACAGGACTGTGCAGGCTGGCCCGCTATGGCCATGGTGGGTGGCCTGGCAGTGCTGGCCTATGGGGGGGACTGTCTTTCCCCCCATCTAGGGTCAAGGGGGAGGAGTTTGAGGCATGGAGGCCACTTACCTGGACCAATGGCAGGCAAGATGGCGATGTCCCCAGCTAGCCACTCCCTTGGTGGTGCAGCTGCCCCACTAGACACTCTATAGCGGGGTGCGGAACCTCAGGCCTGGGAGCTGGATGTGCCCCCCGGCTTGCCTGGATCCGGCCGAGGCTTAGGGACCCCTCCTGCATTGGGGAGCCCACGCTGGCACTTCAGCCCCCTGCCACTCACCCCCAGGGCTGGAGCATACACAATCAACCAGCCTGGGGTCCCCTACGCTCTGGTGTGCAAGGGGAATGTGGGGAGCGTCTTTCTCCTTCTCAGTCAGGGGCTTCTTACTTGTGTGCAGTCCCCAGCTGATTTTTCTGTGGGTCAGCGATCCCAGACCCAAAAAAGGTTCCCCAGCCCTGCTCTAGAGTGTAGCTGTCCCCGGTGCTTGCTGGACCGAGTGGTGATGGAGTGCCCCTCCCCTTCCATGTTATGGAAAACAATGGAATCCCAGGCACAACCAAACCCTGACCTTGCTTTAAGTTACGATAAGAGAAGGCTGCATACCCAATTTGGTGGTCCTAGCTCTTAACATTTAGGAGTGTTTGAACAAACAGACTCGCAGACAGACAGATGCACAAATGTCTTTCTAGGTAGAGAAGACGTCAACAACTTACCTGGCGTTGCCCAGGCCCTTCAGGGCAGGGGGATGGCAATATGGGGGATGCAGGAATCAGAGCAGGGCCTTGCAGATATGGGGAAGAGCAAAGAAGGATGCTTGGGAGCATGGGGGAGGATGTGAGTGAAGGGTGAGGAAGAGTTCAGCATGGGGGGGATCCCATCTGGCGTGACTTTCTCTCCCCCCAGCTTCCACCTCCTCCCCCCGAGTACCAGGGACCTTCTTCCTCCCACTCCTAGCCAGCCAGAAGTCTTCCCTCCCATCCCCCAGTGCAGCAGCCCAGGGCTGGGGGAAAGGGGTTTGCAGTAGGGGGGCTACTTACCTGGTCAGGTGGCAAGCAAGACGGCGCAGCCCCAGCCCGGCTGGCTACTCTCTTGGTGGTGTGGCTGGCCCCAGTGGTTTCTCTACTATATAGATCTGCTCTGCGGGCTTGCTGCCTCCAGTGGTCTCTCTCAGTATTGTGTCCCTCCTCTCTGTGCCTCTCCTTTTTCATGCTATAGAAAACAGTTCCACTCCTGGCACTTCCCATTTTCTTGACACAACCAAATCCCAACTTTGTTTTAAGTAAAGTGCACCAAATTTGGTGGTTCTAGCTTACAGTTGAACAAATGGACTTGCAGACAAACAAATCTCTAATTTTATATATATACACACACGAGTTGGTTGCCCCCAGCCCAGCTGTCCACATCACCAAAACTATCACCTTTATAACAAAAACTGGAATTAGTTCACAGCCTTAACGGCAAGGCAGATATGAAACACCACAGATGGAACAAGCAAACATACTAACTATGGGTTGAGCAGTCAAGGGAAACTTGCGTGACTTGTGTCTGCTCTATGGATAAAGGAGCTCAGTTTTCATAGCCCACAAGTCAACAGATGGCAAATACTTCATTTCACATAATGTTTTTAAGTGATTTAAGGTAAGTTTAGAGAAGTATTTTGTTAGTAACACAAGATAAGAAATATGTAGGACTTAATATACGCATTCAATGTACTTGAGAAAGGAAAAGTCTGGTTTCTGGCGGTGCTTATCTTTATACTTGCAAAGTATAAATTCTGTATTTGTTGTTGAAGTAATATTTCACAGCTGTTTTCTTTTTCAAAATGTATACCAACTCAGTGAGCATTCACAATGAATAAATCAAGGAAACAGTTTTTCAGTGGCCTAGAGAAATATTGTAAATAGGGTGCAATGTAAAACATTTTTTAAAAATTATGAAAATAGTTCAATAATGTACCAGAGGCAGATAGCTAACCTGGAGAAGGAATCAAATTATGCAAAAACTAATGTTCAAGCAGTAGCATTTATTCTTACTGTTAAAAGTCAACTGATAGTAAAAGATTTCAGCTTGGTTCAAGCCTCATTGTCATGATCTGTATATTGCACTTTTCACAGTAATATGCAAAATGGTTGCGGTAAAGATCTAGAGAGATGCGGCAAAACTGAAAATATATTTGTAGGTTAAATGTAACAAGAAGTTTTACCTTTTTGAAAGATCTTATAAATTGCATTATTATACTCAGGCTACGTCTACACAGCAGTGTTATTTCGGAATAACGTCAGCAGCTTATTTCAAGTTTAGCCCTGCTGTGTAGAGGTTTCCTTATAGTCCCATTGACTTCCACAAAACTATGTATGAGTAAGGGCTGCAATATCATGAGCTGCATGCATGTTAGTACTACAATGCTTGCCTTTTCACAAACATCAAACGAGAGTTCCTCATAACAGCCATGAGATATGAGCGATATCTCCATTTTTTTTAATCTGTGGAAACGGAAGCAAGGATAAACACCTCTTCCAGTGCCATGGGAATCCATGTTAGAATTAGATTACAATTCAAAAAATCAAGTTGGACCTCTGTGGTCCGGCACCTTCAGGACCCGAGCTGTCAGTTACCAGGAAATTTCCCAGACCAAGGAGGTCAGTGCTCCCGTTGGCAGCTCTGCTCTCGGGCTCCTGTCCCTCAGGCTCCCTGCCCTGCCGTTGGCCCCACAAACGCTGGGCTGGCATGGGCTCCCCACCCTGCTGCCCCAAAATCTCCTGGAGTTCCTGGCTAGGACAGCCTAGCCACTGCTGGCCATGTTGCCACATGTTCCCCAGGCTGGGGCCATCCAGCCGCCGCCAGGGGTTCCACAGCCAGGATCACCCAGCCACACCGTGACACTACTAGGACCAGCCCTGCTGCCGCTGGGAACTCCTTGAGGTTCCCAGCTGGGGCCGTCGGCCTCTTCCAGCCCCACTTCAGTCACAGGTTCCAAGTCTGGGGCTGGTCAATCCAGCCCCGCTGCCATCGGGGGTATCCTGGGTTCCAAGATGAGGCTGCCTGGCCGCCACAGGCTGCCACGGATGGGGAGGAAAGGGTAGAGTGTCTGGCCAGGACGCCTGGCACCAGAAGCCCCGCTGCAGCTGGGGTTCCCAGCTAGGGCTGGGACTCCCTGGCTGCCTGGCTCAGCTGACATCAGGGGTTCCTGGGCTGGGGAGGGAGCTCCACTGGCCACTTCCTGGTCCAGCCACTGCTGTCCAGCTGGGGCTCCCTAGCCCTGCATTCGCTCAGCTGGCTCCTGCTACTACCTCCAGGACTCTTTGGTCAAGCAACATCTGTGGCCCTACCAGACCACAAATGTTGCCAGACCAGAGAGTCCTGGATTGGGGAGGTGCATCCTGTAGGATGTTAGAAAACTGCAGTAGTGTTAAATTGCAGAGTACTTTAGGAAGCACATTCCTTCAAACAGTACCGAGGATGGCAGAGATTCTGCTAGGTTTCATTTGTTTTATACAAAGAACTAAAAGCTCATGCCAAACAAGGCTGGCAGATCATCCAGCTGTGTGCAAATCAGCTGAGGTTCAGAGACACATCACTTTCCCTATAGCAGAGTGAAGTTATGAAAAAGGAGCACTGCAGCTGATTTTTATCCTCTTCAGTAACTCACATGATTGTTGTTACAAGAGAGGTAATGGCAGACATGGATATTTTTAAGGTTAAATTTAACAGTATGAAATCTTCACAGACAGCTAAATAGCATTAGTTTTAACTAAGCTTATTTAAGGAAATAACTGTTTCCATTTGGTCTAATAAAATAGATTATAAAAACATCCTCTAATAGTTGTTAAACCTGTCCTTTCAGTTCTTGAATAGTGAAGTTACATATAAGATGGAATGTTTGCAATCTCTGATAGTTCCCACTGTATTTTTCTGATATAATAAAAATAAAGAGTATCCGTAATTTCAGATTAATTTTTACTTCCAGGCCAATAATCTGATTCTTTTTATATTCTGTCATCCTTAGAAATAAATGCTGGACCAAGAATGAGTGGTCTCTCCTGACTTCTTATGTGTGTCTTATTCTCAGCATGCTAATCTCTTTGTTAATCTCTTTCCACAAGTGGTCTCCTAGTGCTGACTTTACAGAGGAACAATCTCTTCACAAAAGATAACCTATATAAATAGTCCATTTGGAGGAACTGCTTCACCACTGAAAGCATCATTCGACCTTGCTGAACACAAAAGGATAGTACCTACATGGAAACTTGTTTCTCCTCTTGAGGCTCAGAAAATATTAGGGTACACCAGTGGTCACCAACCAGTAGATCGGGATCTACCAGTAGATCTTGGAACTTCTGCCAGGTGATCCTGACTGGTTTGGCCAGGAAGAGATCAAGCACTGTCACTTCAGTTGCCCACTGTCATGCTGCTCCTACCCTCTGCCCTGGAGCTGTCCCCCACCCCCCTCCCAGCCTATTGCTTGCTGTGCAGGGTGTGGGAGGGAGAAAAGGGGGCACTGATGTCAGGGTGACCCTCCTCCCCCCACTCCTGCACCCTATCTCCACAAAGAGAGAAGGGGATGGAGGGAGATTGGCAATGCAAATAAAGTGTGTTATTTTTGGTTTCTGACTGGTCTGTGCATTTCATAATTTTTATTTCTCTCTTACGCTTACATTTAGTTCTTTGAGAGTTCTAAAATGCCTAACCCGTTGTGGCTGGAGTAATTATTCCTATGGGAATTGCTGCTCCTGGAAGTGGTTGGCATATCCCTGCAGCCCCTGTGAGAGGCAGAGCAGGGGGTCTCCACATGCTGTCCTTGCCTGCAGACACCACGCCTGCAGCTCTCATTCATCAGTAATGGGGAACTGTGGCCCATAGAAACTGTGGGCTCAGTACTTGTAGATAAGCGGCAACATATGGAGCTATTGCTGTACATGCCAGCTGCTTTCAGAAGTACACCTGCCTTGACCCCACTGTTCCACCACCCAGAAGCTATCTGAGTTAAACGGTGCCCAGCCAGAGCCTGCTTCCTGAACCCCCTTTTACACCCAATCTTCTGCCCCAGACAGGAGTCCTCCTGCACCCAAACTCCTTCCCAAAGCTTGCACCCTGAATCCCCTCCTGAACCCCAATCCCCCATCCTGGGCTAAGCCCTGAGCCCCTCCCACACTCCAAACCCCTACTTTAGCTTGATGAAAGTGAGTGAGGATGGGAGGTGCAGGGGAATGGAGTGAGCAGGATGAGGCCTGAGGAAGGGGTGGAGCAGCAGCAGGGCCTCAAAGAAGTGGCAAGGAAGGAAGTAGGTCAAAGGTATTTGGGTTTGAGGTAGATCTTACATTGCACTTAAATTGAAAAGTGATCTTGTGCTTAAAAAGGTTGGAGACGACTGGGGTACACATTCTGGATCTTCAACCTTCCAAACAAATATTAATAGTCTCACACAAAAAACATACCTGGGCAAAGAACAGGCAGAAGAGACCAGGGATGTAAGCTGCTAGTTGAGTCGTTGATTACTCAATAAGCATATGCTTATCAGGTAGTCGAGTGACTACTTGACTAGTTGCAAGGTGAGAGGGAGCAAAGGGGGGGGGGGGGAGGAAGCAGGAGGCAGTGCTGGGGGGCGGGGGGGGAGCCAGCTTAAAACCAGTTCCTCCCAGCATCATCTCAGTGGCAGGAAGGGGGGGGGGGAGGGACAGGGAAGGCAGAGGCGCAGCAGGGGACCGGACGTGAGCCAGGAATTAGCTGTCCCAGCTCATGGCCAGTTCCCCACTGCACCTCTGCCTTTTAAATGTATTAAGAGCTAGGAGGCTGTTACTACATTTAAAAGGCAGAGCCGTAGCATGGTTAGCTCCCAGGGCTGGGAGCTAACCCCACTGTGGCTCTGCAATTCCTTCCTTATCGATTTCTTGATTAGCCAATTAAATGAAATTTAATATCCCTAAAAGAGATTAGTTCTGAGCAAAGAAATGGCTTAATGAAAGGCAAACAAATAGGAAGATTGTTCACAAAAGAAAACAGGTGGAAAGAGAACATTTCCTGATTGTGAGAACATAGCCCTAACTCACTTTATTACAACAACCAGACAGATACAGCTCCCAGTACAATTTATGCAAAGCATGATCACCTTAAAAGACTTGATATCACTCATTCGAGTATAACCTCCTGTAAACCAGACTTTGTCTGCAGGTTTCTTTAAATGATAGGACAGTTTGTTAATGCACATTGCCACTACAAGCCTCGTAAGCTTTTCCCAACAAAATGTAAAGGCCACAAAAATAGGAGATACTTGTAGTTCAGTTAGTTTGGAGCAGTAATCCAGAACAAATGAACAAGGTGTTGTGTCCTATGCCTCATGGTTCTCCCACACATGCATCCTACGATAAATTATGTTGTTTTCCTCCTCCATTCAGCATAGGGCTCACAGGATCTCTAGTTCCTACCATTTGACAGAGTTTTGTTTATGTGATTGTTCAGCATTTACATAACAATCATACAATTCTTTTAGGTGCAACAATAATTCCTCCAGATTGTCTCCTGTCAATGCAGACAGTGGGATGACTCTCTGCTCCACTTGCTCCTTAAGGAGTAGCAAGTTAGCCTTCGACTGAGGAAGATCAATCTTATTCCCAATGACAACATGAGGTCTCTTCGACAAGCCTTCTTCATACTGGTCCAATTCATATTTTAAGTCTTGGAGCTGAATCCATGGCTCAGACACAGACAAATCCACCACAAATAAGAGAAAGCGGCAGTGTTCTATGTGCCTCAGAAAGGTCAATCCAAGGCCCCTGTTTAGATGAGCTCCTCTTATTATACCAGGAACATCAGCAACTATAAATGAGAGAGAAATGAAAGTGAACACGTTTAACCTAGAGAGGTTTTATTTGTCTCTTTGTTGATCTAGATATTTGTATAGCTCCCTTTCAATGCAGATTCTAAAAAGGCATTGTATGAGTTTATCTGTCTGTCTCCTGCACAATCAAGTAATTTAACCAGAGACTCTGAATTCAGCTCACAAGTCTGAAGTTAAGGGTACAGGCATGAAATACAAGGTTTAAAATTTATTTCACATTTACTTCAGGATTGTAGATCCCTACAATTAGTAAGCTCCTAAAGAGTCATTTTTACAGTTTTACTGTTTGAAATAGGGACAGAAAGGGAGACAATACAATTTATCACAACTAAAAGCAGTAATTATTATATTAAACTCTCGTAACACATACCTGATACTTGCTCACAGTCTTGGTAGTTAACAATGCCTACATGTGGATTTAAGGTGGTGAAAGGATAGGGAGCCACTGCAGGCTTTGCATTGGAGATTGCTCGCAAAAGTGATGACTTCCCAGCATTGGGGAATCCCACCTGGAACATAAATATTCAACAAGGCCATAATTCCAGATTAACCAAAATAAAAAGAGTAACTGCTTACAAATATATATCAATGGTTCTTTAGTAGCTGCCATAACCCAGAGCGTATATAGCCTTTTGCATGCAAATGCATCAGTTTTGCATGCTCATGTCCAAAGATATCTGGATGCACATTTTCCCTCTACTTTTAATTTGTTTTTAATTATTCATTAACATATATGAACATTCCATAAAAGAACAAACTCTTCCTCATAACCTTGCTTATTACTTTAAAGGCCCATCTCTGATTCTTCAACGACTTGTCAGCTATTTATTCATTTTCAACTTCCAACAGAAGTGACCATATATTATAAAATCTACTGGACTCTGACACGGAGGATGCCATATCTATCTGACTAGGGATGTTACATATCAATTAATTCAATAATCATGTAACCACACAAAATCGTAGCAGTTACATGATTATTTGATAGTTCATGGGGGCGGGGCCAGCAGCCAGTACGCTCTCAGCCCCACTCCTGAGGAGCTCCCTGCCATCCCGTGCTGCTACCTCTGTATCAGAGGCAGCAGTGTGGGGTGGCAGCAGTCTCTGACCATGGGGATCCCTGGGCTTCCCATGGACAAGGGTTGCTCCAGTATCCCATGGAGTAGCCTCTCTCTGTAGTAAGCCAGGGCCTGCCACAGACGCTGCTCTGGCATTCCACAGAGCAGCCTCTGTCCACTGCAATCCCGGGCCCACCACAGACAGAGGCTGTTCTGCAGTAGCAGCCCCTGTCCATGGGGGGGGCCCATGTTCCCTGTGGACAGGGCTGCGCTGGCATCCCACCTGAGACAGAGGCAGCAGCATGGTGTGAGGAGGCGGCTCTGGGAATCCAGTGCTTGTGAGCACCAGCTCCAGCCCTCCCGCCTGTGGGAGGCAGCAACGTGGGGCAGGTGGCTCTGCAGAGCCAGCATGCACAAGAGATGGCTTAAAAGCTGGCTCCCCATGTATACTGGCTCCCACCTGTCCCCCTCACCGTCCATGCTGCTGCCTATTAAAGGCAGCAGCACGGGAGTGAGGGGGTAGGCAGCTTCCCAGGATCCAGTGCTCATGGATGACGCCTCATGGACACCAGCATCTGCCTCTCTCCCCTCCGCCCCCCCCCCCTTGCCTCTGATCCAGAAGCAGCAAGGGGGAGGAGAGGAGGGAGTGTTTTATAACCCTGGTCTTATCATTTAATTGTTTACTCGACTATACACAAACATCCCTATACCTGACATCAATCATCTCATTTGGACTGTAAGATAGCTTACCCACAGATCATATTGTGGTTCTGTTAACAGTTTTCTCTTTATTCTTCTATTTCAATCTCTCTGTGAGACTAGTTTCACCTCACCACTAACACCTACATCTTGAAACACTTTCCTAGGAAGTCTATGTTTGTTGGGAGGAATAACTGTAGAATGGCGATAGGATACAGACAAGTGTGAGCAGGGTAAACAGCCTGCTGAGGATAATCACTCTCAACAAGTACTATGGTAAGTGTGGTAGAGAGCTAGAAACTCATGGATTCCCCTTGGCAATTTTAAGTCCTGTTAATGCTCCTGTTAGTCGGTGGCCAAACTCACATTGGCTTCAATGGGCACAAGCTAGGACTCAAAATGCTGGATTTAGCGCTGCCAGTTTAAGAACCAGAATATATTTCCCAACAAGGATACAGTCAAGTTTACTGACCCAACCATGCTGGTTCTTTTTTTTTTCCCCCTTTATGAAGGTCTTATGGGGCAGACAAAAGTTGTAAGATATGTGCACTTTATGTACTGTTGTAAAATAAGGGTTTGTTCAACAGCTCCACCAGAGAGATGAAAAAAATTGCATGGATTTAAAAATGAAGTCAGATTAAACAAATTGACTTAGCATTTAAGTTTTAATGGTGTGGTAATGCTATGACCAAGTGTACATATCTGAAACCTATACAAAAAGCTAACTGACAAACATTTAATTCCCACAACAATGCAAAGAGGATTATGGCTTTGTTAAAAAAATAACATTTAAGAGCTGTAAGTGTTCCTTGATAGTTTCTAGGTGAAACATCCTGTCTTAGTGCATGTCATCATGTCTTCCAGAAACAGCTTGTCCAATTACTTTAAAAGCAGTATACAAAAGTTCTCATTTTAAATGTCAAAGACTGGGGGTATGATCTTTGATGATAACTTTGCAGCCTATATGGATTCAAGCCCTGTGTTATGTCAAGATATTTTCTAAAGAAACATTTATAGGAAACTATTTTATTACTGCAATTATTGAAGCCTGTACCTTGTTTCCTGTTAATTTGACATGAAACTTTTACCAAAGAGATAAGGCATCAACCTTATATATAATTAGTAGCAAGATACTCCTCTACTAAATAATCATTGACATTTATCTCCCAAACAAACTTGCTGAGAGAACAAAATATAACAAAGCAACATTTCTTCTTCAGCCAATCAAGTGACTTCTTGGAAGCATATACCAAAGGCTAAAGAAACAAAAAAAGCAATGCCTACCAGTCCTGCATGAGCCATAATCTTGAGCTCCAAATAGAGGACTCTTGTCTGACCTGGTTCTCCTGCAGTATCTGTCACTGGTGCTCGATTCTCATTGGACAGAAAGAACCGGTTACCCTTCCCTCCAGTTCCTCCATAAGCTGCAATATATTCTTCACCATGCTGAGCAAGATTAGCCACAATTTTCCCATTCTCCTTAACTACCGTGCCTACAGGAACCTTGAAAAGAGAAAAAATCCTAAACAAAAACAAACTATTAAAGTTCATATATTTAAGAGTACTGTTCAACTGTTCCCTGTGGCTAGAAATTCTTCAGGATCTAGCTAACACCACAACCCTCCACCTCTTAGCTGGCAAAATATTAAAGGAGTTGTTAGGACCCAGATCTAGCAGAAGTCAAAGCAGCACACTCTCTCTAGGCCCAAAAAGCACTGTTGGACACTTATAACTTTTATTGTTTTGGGGGGTTCTGTGTGTTTCCTGTCCCAAATATCACAAAGCAATTGGAGAGGGGTGACAAGTGGTGGTGAACCCATTCAAGATACCGATCAGGGCATAAGCAGATTAGGGATCACACTAGGTAGCTAAAAAGAAAGGTAAGAATGATTTATATTTTAAAACAAATTTAAAAAATAAGAAAGCAGCAATAGATAGGCAGGGAATTTGTCTTAGTTTTTTAAATTAAAAATACTGAACCGAGATGATGCATTACTATTGATACCTTGCTGGGGTATGTGTATGGTTTGTCTGGATATTGTCTTCCTCTCTACTTGAAAAGTGCTATCCTGATTTTGGGAATTATCATAAAAAAATTATCATATCTATCTATAGGTAGATAGACAGACTTGATAATTTATTTATGATAATACCCAAACATATAAATATACACACATATTTTAGAGTGCATCTATCTGTGTGTCTGTCTGCAAGTCCAATTGCTCAAGAATTCCTCCTAAATGATAAGAGCTAGCGTCCCCAAATTGAGCATGCAGCTTCCTCTTCTCCTAACTTAAAGCAAGGTCAGGGTCTGGTTGTACCATGACAACCGGAAGCCTGTGAAAAAGACTGTTTTTCCTAACATGCAACATGAGGGGCTGCTGTTCAGAGGGATGTGATACGAGAGCAGCCACTGAGTGCAGCGAGCCCACAGGGGAGAACTACCTTGCAGAGTGTCCACTGGGGGCAACTGTACCACAAAGGAAGTGGCCAGTAGGGCTTGGGGCTCTGTCATTTTGCCTGCCAGCATATCAAGTAAGTAGCCCCCTCCCTGCCCCAAACCATTTTCCACCCCAGCCTGCCAGAGCAGCCCCTGCCTGCAAGAGTACCTGGGCTGCTCGGGACATCACAGCAGCCCGTCTGCTGCGGGTGGGAAGCTGCTACAGACACCACTGGTTAACCAAAACAGTAAGCATCACCCATGATCCTTACCGGTTACTCTTTCACATCCCTAGAAATCTGTTCTCACACAGGAAAACAACAACATTGCTAGAAAACGTAGTCATGAGTTTGGAAAGCATGTTAGGGGTCGGCATCAAAATGGACACGTCCCAGGTAGCAGAACCAGCCTGGGAAAAAATACTGCTCTAATTTAACAAGTTGTGTGTTTCACTGCTTTGACTAGTCCCACTAGGACTACTCACATGCATAAAGTGACTTACACCAGGGATGTTAAAGCGATTAACTGTTTTAACTCAGGGCTTGCTACCTAGGGATGTTAAATATCGAGTAACTGACTAATCAAATAGTCAATGCATTTTGCACCAACTATTCGATTAGTCAATAGGGTGCCTCTGCCTTTGAAGTGTAGCAACAGCCCTATGCCCTGGGCTGTTGCTACACTTCAAAGACAAAAGTGCTGCGTGGAGCCCTGGTGTCAGGCTCTTCATGCCATTTCAAAGCGGCAGTGCTGCATGGAGCACGGGGTCAACAGGGGAGTCCCAGCTGATCCTGGGCTCCATACAGTGCTGCCGCTTTGAAACACCGCATGCAGCCTGAGAACACCCCAGATGGCCCTGGGCTGCATGTGATGTTTCAAAGCAGCAGCACCGCGTGGAGCCCGGGGTCTGGCCCCAGGCTCCATGTAGCGCTGCTGCTTTGAAGTACCCTTCTTCTCCCCCCCACCACTTGCTGCCTCTTTCTGACAGAGACAGCAAGGCGTGGGGGGAGCAACTAGTTGACTAGCCTGTTGACTATCCAATAAGCATTTGCTTATCAGATAGTGACTCGTCATTCACATCCCTGTTGCCCCACATCCCACTCCTGGTTCCGCGATGGCCATGAGGTCCTGCTGACTGGCCTGCTGACCCTCCATGGCTGGGGTTGCTCCAGCCCAGTGTGGCTAGTATGCATGAGGCTTGCCGATATGCTTAACAATATGCTTACTGGTTAATATCCCAACTCACACAGCTAAACTTTTGCAGGGCGAAGGCCTGAACTCTCACATAAAACTTTTGACGTAGTCAACTTCAGCAGCTTACTTTAACATACGTGTATCCACCGTTGGCTCCATAACAGTTTTTGCTTCCCCCTCTTTCTCCATCAAAACCCCGATACAACGGGAGGACTGAATTCAGTGATTTGATTTGCTGGTCAACTATGAAGTAAAACATACACCTTAAAAAGCATTCTTATGTTAAAAGAAATACAATGGAATCATTTTTTACCATTTTATCCTTTTCAGTGTGGCATAGATAGCAGCATTCCATAAGCTAGCGTGAGACACCAAGGGAGATATATGATAATGTAAATTCTATTAAAGTAAAACTTCTTCCATTGTTTCTATAATTTATAAATTTTAAATAATGGTGTTGTCCATCTAAAGCTCTGTACATCCATTACAAAACAAATGTCTGAATCAATAAAGAACATTTCAGTTATCAATCCACTGGTAGACATGAGTTAGCATTGAGGACAAAGAAAATCATTTTAAAAACTCATTTTAGATTTCTCTCTTCTGCAAGTTACTGTATTTTTTAAAATGTTTCACGTAAAAAGAATGTGAGCTTTTTTAAAATCATGCCACATAAGCTGTGATCTTATCAGGCTGTTTCTTATTTTGCCTGTATAGTACCCAGCATAATGGAGTACTATACAAACAGCACAGTGAGTCTCTGTGTGCTACTATAATACAACTAATAATCATCTCACAAGCTATGCTAAATCAAATTTGATCTGTACATGACAGGGAAACTTCCAAGAAATATCCAAGCCATTCTCTAAAGTAGTGTTAGCATTATATAGGTGCTAACTATTATTATCCAATTGAGGGGACTCACTTCTTTATCAGTAGTGATGAGTCAGTAACTCAGTATACTACTGTGGAATATGTAGAGCTCTGCATGGATACAAAACTGGTATTTGCATTCATATCTGCAAAAATGAGCCACGGATATTTGCATCCATATCCACAGATGTGGATACCTGTGGGTATAAAGAAGATACTGGCAAATTTGCAAGGCTCTAAGAATGTGTTGTTGGAATTGTTGCCTTTTGGAGGGTATTAAAATCAGATACTGATCACTTGTGGTCATTAGAAAGTATAGATTGAATGTTGGACAAATTCCAATTTGCAAAATTACAGCCTCTCTTTCTCTCACTAGTTTTCCTACAGCCCACCCTCAATAGGATTTGGCATGCCTCACTGCCTGTTTTATGTTGTTGTGTAGTGTTGATGAGCTTTTAAGTTGTATTTCACAACAAAAGTGGAGGCATGTCTGATGAATGAAATTACTGTTGTAAATGTAGTTTGTAAAAACAGAGATTCTTTGGAATACAAGATGCCATATAACTGTAATGATAAAAGGAAGTATTGTAACATGACTAAACACTTTACAACAGTTTTGTGTTAATATTGCTAACAAGTACTTGAGAAGTTTAAATATCAACTTTTTTCAAAAATGATTTTTTACAAGTACCAGAAGGGAATGCCAAAATTTTGTATTTGATTTATTCTACAGCCTTCCAGTGCCAACACTGATGCATAGGGTGGAAATGATTTTCTTCCATTCCCCTCTGTCATTTATTGCTGCTTCCATCTGCTTTATGGTACTGACATCAGCAGTTCTGTTCTCTCTGCTAAAGTTTCTTTTTAAGTTTTCTCTTGGGCACCCTCATTTCCTCCAATCAGTTGGCATCTACATGACAGCTTCATTGGGAAGTCTGTGTTGGCATTCAGAGTACATGCTCCAAATATACCCAAAAGCTTCTTCTGGGTTCAGGTGGAAATGAGCAGCTGATTGGTGATTTCTCAGATCTCTTAGCTGGGGATGGAGTCTTTCCAACCAATGCTCAGAATCTTTCTGAAGCTCTTATTTTAAAGGTGTCTATTTTTCTATTTAATGTTTGATAGAAAATGTAAGATCTTCCGCACTTGTAGCCATACGTTAGCATTGAGATTACATTTTGTTCTGGTGCTCTAAATCTTTTATTTCCATACCTAGCTGAGTTTATGATGCTGCTTGATAGGTGAACTATTCTATTCTAAACCATTATTTCTTAGTGGTTTTTTCTTGGAAATGGGATGTTACTGTTTGATCTCTGAGTTTCAAGGAAGTTTTAACATGATTAATTTTGAACCCTGATTGCTTTCGATTTTTGCCAGATTTCAGGCTTCTCACTCACTAGCAAAATATTATCAGCAAAATTTAAGTCTTTTTGACATTTGCCATCTATCCATGCTATATCAGTGTTTCTGTTGCTAATACATTTCTTCGTTATCCAGTCTATAGCTATGCCAATCAAGCGAAGTTATAAAATGAAGCCCTGGTTTTGTGCCAACATCCATGATGAACAACTCTGTTATCTGGCTGTTCAACCTTATAGAACATTTTACATAGCTATACTTTGCCTTGATGATGTTGAAAACTTTAGCTGAGATTCCACAGGACTGTGAAATATTATACAATGCATGTTCTCCATGCTATCAAATGCCTTTTGAAAAAAATAAAAACTGATAAGAAGAGAGCTTGCCATTCTATTCATTCTTCTAAGATGACTTTAGTGTGACTGTTATATCTATACAGGATCTCTCGGGCCTTAATCCAACCAGATCTTCTAAACTTTGCATGCACTGCTTCTTCATCCTGCCTAGTATCACAAATGCCTTCCCCTACAATAGAGAGTAGTATAACTCCTCTCTAGTTGTTAAAGTCAGTAAAATAACCCTTTTGGAGGTATTGTGAAAATAATTCCACATTTCTCCTGGTCACAAGAGATCTCTTTTCCCCAAACTTCATTAAACTATTCTGAACTTAATAAACTGCAGTTTTAAAAGTGGGTCCTATCAACTCAAAATAAAGTTAACTAAAACCAACACAAATTTCATACAGAATTGCTGAACCAAAAACAAAGTTAGAAATCTCTTCTCACCCTTGAAAGATGCAAGAAACTCCAAATAACATGGTAATGGACACGTGAAACTAAAAAACCAGGTATATCAGATGAGAAGATTTAGCACTTTTGAAAATAACTTATAATTTCAGAGAAAAACAAAAGTCCTAGCATTCCCAAAACACCAAACATTAACCACTGTAAAAACCCTCCACTCTGATTTCCTAAAACAAAAGGGAGAATAAAGTGAATAAAACTTGACTATTTCTTTTTAAACTAAAAGTTGGGGTTTTAATTTAATTAGTTTTAAGAACATTTAAGTTAAAAATAATCAACATTTAAAATTTAATTTTAAAATTATGACAACTAATATTGAGAGCTAATCTTATATTCAATTCAATTTAAATGATTTTAATAAAGCAATTTTTTGGCTGCCAAAGTTTTAAAGAAAGGTCAAATCACTGAACTTGTGAGTGTCACTGGCTAAGTACTTGAAACCAGAGTCTGTTGAAGTGCTAAATCAGGTTTCAGCCAAGCAACAGCCTCTTCCACAGGCGTAAAGAGAATATGCTTCTCGTTATTTATTCAGCTTATTAATTCAATGACTAATTCATTCAAAGTTAAGATACTGATTGGAAGTTAAGCAGAAAAGCTTGTTGTCCTCTTTCAATAAATTAATAAAAATGAGGTGTGAAATGATGAGATCTACTACTTCTAAAATCTTAAAGGACATTCTAACCAAAAACAACTAGTTCAATTCACTAACTCCGGATGCTTTTTAAAAAAATATATCAGAAATTTTTAAAATGTAAAACCTGTTTTGAGTAACTTACTTTTTTCTGGATGTATGCAGTATCTTTCAGGTAGTTTTATTTAACTCTGTGGTGTCCAATATGCTAGCCACTAACCACATGTGGCCATTTGGCCAGTTGAGTCTGGCTAGTTCGCTACAGCAGTAGCCACTATAGTGGCTACTGCTTCAGAACTGGTTAGACACCACGGATTTAACCAATCAAAACCAAAATTTTTAAATACCATTTTTGTGCATTTTTAAATGCATTCTAATTTTCATCCAAATGCAACTTGACACAAATCATAAATTAAAAAAGAGCTAGTAAGATGTTATTCTCCATTTTCTATCATAAAATGTGTAAAAACTCTTAATAAATGTATGTTAAGCTATATAATTGCTTATGTAAATGTGTATAGACAATGTATATCCTGCTGGCTAGCAAAAAGTACCACCTTAGATAGAGGTTATCTTCACTACATGGTAGATCGACACTGTAGTGATTGATCCACCGGAGGCAGATACAATAAATGAACCCCCAATCATTCTTCCATGGAATCTGGTACTCCAGGACAAGAAGAGTGGCCAGAATCGACAGGAGAGCAGACCCTGACAACCTTACTGCATGGAATACACTGTGGTAAGTACATCAACTTCAGTTACGCTAATTGTCTAGCTGAAGTTGCATAGATTAGATCAATAGGGTGCAGGGGGAGAAATGTAATTTAAACTAGGCTTGTGTGTCAAGACTATATTTAGTTACAAATCAATATGTTTAATGTTACTAGCCAATGAGAATCATCCTCTCTTTAGGAAAATAATTACAAAGTACAAATGAAAAACATGTTTAAAAATCACTGATTTAAATCAATCTGGGGAAATACTCTGCTTTGGAATTCACAGATATTAAGCCAATTATTAGCTTTCAAGTCGGTTTTAAGACCATACATACACTATATCAATTTTCAAGTGTGTATTTTATTCTTTTCAGGTTCTTACATCTCTCTCATTCACATTGTAATATCCGAGTGTCTTCCAGAAGTGCATTAAAAGACACGACTAGAATGTCATATTTGTTCTCTCTCCCCCCCCGTCCCCCAGAGGTTATGTTAGATTCTTTTTAATATTCACCTTACATTTTTGTAGTGTTTTACGTCTGCCAGGCCAGGTATTTTTATTACTAAAGCAAGGTCAAAAAAGTGCACCTTGAATGTGTGTATATAGTTTTCTAAAGTATAAATCTTGGTTTTATGCCCTGCTTCAAGAGCAATCTGTGTCAATGTAGGGAGATGAAAGAGTGCGTTAGCAATTTCCGAGGCATATTATGAGATTTTAAAAAGGCATTAGATTTTCAAGTCAGTTTGACATGAAATACTTTCTAGCTAGACCATGTAAGAATATCAGTGTCATTCATATCCCGTTTGCAGCGACTGTCCTTTGCAGTATTACAAAGAACAAAAGGAGTAAAGAAAAAAAAAACCAAAATGGTTTCCTGTCATATATATTTATCAGTTCTATCATTCAAACTCAATTTGCAGAAAGATATAAAAAATATACCTTTAAGCAAAGGGACAATATTTAACAAGACATCCCTGCATTTGTAGTATATGATACAAAAAAGGATATGCAACTTTTACCTTTCAAAATAACATGGCCCCCATCTCCTCCATTTCCTCCATCAGGACCCCCAAACTCTTTTCTAGGTTCACTGTAAAAAGAGTTAATACCCTGTCCTCCGTGGCCTCCAGTCACACTCACTCTTCGATGATCTATGAAATATCGGGTCTGTAACAGAGAGATTTCGCTACAGTTTAGTGAAACATTATCAAGCCTCTGTTTAACAAGCTGAAAGTTCCTGCAAAACCTAGCTACAGGTTTTATGTGTTATCTTTAAACATCAGGATTTGTTATCATTAAACATCAGGAATTCCAATTTCTGTTTGAAAACCAAAATATATAGCATAGCTATGCTTTAGACATGAATCAAAGAAAGTCCTTTAACTAGCAATCATCTTGAAGAATGTACACAGAATCACACCTTAAAACATACACTTCTGAGTTTCTACAAGCAAAGAATTCTACAAAGCAGATGCGGATAGATCATCCTCCCTAGTTATGTATATTAGGCCACATCTCCACTTGCCACACTGGAGATTGATCTTCTGGCATTCAATTTAGCGGGTCTAGTAAGGACCCACTAAATTGAATGCTGAAGGCGACCGTGGTTGGCGCTGGTAATTCTCAATTTGTGAGGAGTAAGGAAAAACGACGGTAGTGTTTGCTTCCATTGACTTGCCGCTATGCCAAGCTCAGCTTAGGGCATGTTGACTTCAGCTACATTATTTACACAGCTGGAATTGCATACCTTAAGTCAATCTTCTGGATCTAATATAGACCTGGCCTTAGGAGGTTATTTCTCAAATGGGTGAGTAATATCTGGACCAACTTCTGATGGTGAAAGAGACAAGATCTGAAGCTTACAGAGAACCTTCTACAGAAAGAAGTTATGAAACTCAATGACCTAGGTAGCTGACTGTACATGGGGAAAAAAAATGTAAAGGCCAATCTAAGCATATTTAAAAGACACTATTCTCTCAATTTAGTCAGCATGGAGTTACCAACATCTGATCTGAGATCCAGGAATTTGTAAGAACGTTTCCAACCGAGTGGGGAAATCTGAAAGCATTTTGTGCATGGAGCCCAAAAACATACAATAATTACAATAAAAGGGAAAGTTTAAAAAAAGAGTTGACGAGGCAAAATTATTTTGGTGCTTATTTCATTTAAATTAAGATGGTTAAAAGTAGTATTTTTCTTCTGCACAGTAAAGTTTTAAAGCTCTATTAACTCAACATTCAGTTGTAAAGTTTTGAAAGAACCAAACCATTTTATTCAGAACAATTTCCCCATCAAGGTGTTTGCAATGCTGAGGTTCTATTGAAGCATGAAAAAGTGATAATTCCTAAAAAATCTCCTTTTCCCAAAGTAGTTAGCACCACCAAATGACTAAATTGCAAACTACTGTTTTCAATTAACTAGATACATTAATTCATTTTTATAAGAAGCAATAATTTTCCTTCAGCTGAAATACAGACCCAAAAGATAACACCTAAACAAAAATGAAGACCCTAAAATTAACCAGCCACCATAACTATGCAATTTGGGACCTGCACAAGTTCTTTAAAAAACAACCAAGCAAGCAAAGCACTAATATAACTTTAAAATGGTGACTCTAAAAAAATGTATTGTTCAATGATCGATAAAACCTCTGCAGCAGTGGCTCTATCCCTTCCTGCCTACTGTACCCCTTTAATGGGTATAATTTTGTTTGGTAAACCCCCCCGTTTCACCTCACTTAAAAACTACTTGATTATATTATAGGCATAAAAATACAAAAGTGTCAGATCATACTATTATTGAAAAATTGCTTACACTCTCATTTTACCCTATAAATTAGAAATCAGTTAGAATCTAAATATTATATAGGTCGAACCTCTCTAGCTAGTCCAGCCCTCTCTGGTCTGGCAACATCTGTTGTCCAGCATGATTCTAATTAGCCAGATGTCCACTTATCATGGATGTGGCCAAATTTCCCATGGTCCCATAAAGTTTGTTTATAGACACCAGTCCTGGCTCTCGGTATTCTGTGCTGTTATTTAGCTCTAATTGATCCCTAAATGTCTTCTAATAGCCAAGTAACCAGTGGAGCTGTTGGTAACGCTGCCAGACAATATTAACCTTCCGTGGTTTGGCAAATTCTCTGGTTCAGCACTGGTCAAGTCCCAAGGGTGCCAGAGTAGAGATTCAACGTGTACTTACATTTCAGTGTACAGCACATAGAGCAATATAAACAAGTCGTCATCCATATGAGATGTAATGTTTACTGTCTTTGTTAGTGCTTTTAATGGTGCCTGCTGTAAATCTAGACAAATATTTAGATGAACTGATGTACCCCCAGGAAGACCTTCATGTAATCCTTGGCCGGGATACATATACCGCTAGTTGAGAACCATTGCTCTACAGTGAAGCAGCTCCTTTACTTATACTACCACTGAAGTTGTCATGAATAAAGTTCAAAGTGAAATGACATTTTTGTTATATGAAACAACTTTTTATTTACTTACAACTAATTTTTCCAGTATTCAAAAAGTTAATTATATTTCATAAAAATATTTCCTTATAATGTCAAACGCTTGCATTTCATTATGGGAAAAGGGAAGTAGGGAATATACACAAAAGACATATCTGGGAGTGGTCTGTTCATTTAGCATACAGCAAGTTCTTTGAACATATGGTAGTTTAGCCTAAATTTTAGTTTACCAGCTTCTTTTCTGATATTACTCTTTTTTGTCTCAGCCGTTGATTTTTCGCACAGTTTGCACAGCTTGTGGAAAGAATCCTCTGCCAGCTCTTAATCTGCTGCTGCATTAAGCAAATCTGTATATGTGGTGAATATGCAGTTCTCCATAGCCATAAGCCATCCAATAAAGACCATGTTCTTGATGATAAGACTTTAGAGTGCAGCATAGCCACCTACAAAGAGAAAATTATAGACACCAGAACACCACTAACTAAACTTTCACTTTGTGGCTCTAGAAACAACTGTTTCACAGGCAAGTCGAGAGAGCAAAAAATAAATTTACATAATAAAACACACAATATTTTAGAAACCCAAGATTCAGGGATTGACAAATATCTCAAGGATTTTCTTACCCAGTTGTTGTAATATCCTTCTGGGAGTCAAGACACCCAGCACAGATATGCCTCCCCTAAATTAATGACCCCACATTAATACCCATGCACACGCTTTCACTGCTGCAGGGCTGCTCAGTATCTACCCAGCAGCAGAAAGCCAGTCCCAGCACCCCCACCTTCGCCCCAGAACCAGGCCCTAGCGGCTCCACCAATACCCCTCGGCCCCCAGCTCTGCCCCAGAGCCAGCGCGCCCACCCCGCCCCCAAAAGCGCCACCTGGCCTCCGGCCCCAGAGGCCCCCCCCCACCTACCTCTGCCTTCGTTCACCTCTTTCCCCCAGTACTCACCAATCGTGAGGCAGCCCTCCCGGCTCCGCCCACTCGCGTCACGTGGTCCGAGACGCGGCGCTCATGACCTCTCACGCAAGTAACGTCCGCGCCCTTCAGATTGGCGCACGCGCAGCTCGCTCCCCCCTCCCCCTCCGTCTGAGGGTAGGGATGGAAAGCGCGGGAAAAGGGAAGGCGGCTAACGGCTCCGTCAGGTTCCGCTGTCCCCTCCTTTCTTGGCTCCCATCCGGCTGGACGTCTACCCCTCCCCGCCCACCGTCGGCGGGGCTGTAAGCATGCGGGAGCGTGGCGTCACCCCATCTCTGGCTTGCCCACGGAGCTCGGGGACGGGGGCCCGGGCGCACGGAGAGGGAGTCCTGCCGCCCCTGTGGAGAGCAGCGGGCTGGCGTGTTCTCTGCCGGGAGATGCCCCCTTCGCGTGTGTAAAAGCAGCGGCCCAAAGCCCAGCTGCTTTAGAAATGACCTGCGGTGAGGAAGGGGCTCCAGGGATCCTGTGCCCCCTTCATTACCTCGTGGCTCTTGAAATAGAGCCTGGCCAGGGATAGAGCCCTTAGGGAAATGGTGCCTCAGGCAAACTTGTGTCTTTTGGTGCCTCTGACCCCGGTGGGCATAGCACCACCCATTACCCCTGGCACCCATGGGCTCCCCACTACGTGCACCCCTGCCTTGTGCCCCTTTTACCACTAACCCCTGCATTGTGCCCCCTTCATCCCAACCTCTGCACTTTCCTCCCACCTGTGCTCCCTGCCCAGCACTTCCAGCATGCTACACTACCCCTCTGCCTAGCGACACCCAGACCCCGGGTATGAGCCCAGTTGGCCCGCCCTGAGCCTGGCCAGGACTTCACTCCTCCTGGGGCATGGTGACATAGCAGCTAGGAAGTCTCAGAGGGGTAGCTGTGTTAGTCTGTAGCTCCAAAAGCAAGGAGTCCTGTGGCACCTTAAGAGACTGATAGGTGAATGGATGGTTTAGTCTCTAAGGTGCCTCAGGACTTATGTCAGCTAGGAGTTAGGCTAGTATCTTTGAAATAGTGGGGGCCACAGCAGAGCAAGCTAGCCACCTGAGTCCAATCTTGCCTCCCCCCATACATATTTGGACACTAGCTTGAGCTGCTGCCTGGCCCTGCTGCTGTTAGTGTGCTAGCTGGAGTAGAGCTAGCAGATCTACCGAGCTTGGGAACCTTTTAGGTGCTCTGCAGAGGGAATCATTTAAGTCACTAGATGTATTTGCAGTGAATAAAGTTAAGCATGTGCATAAATCTTTGCAATATCAGAACTTTCAGGGCCTGAGCCTGCTCCCATTAATATCAGTAGGGGTTTTGTCTTTGATATCTGTGGAAACAGGATTTACCTGCAACATTAAGTTACAGTCTACTCTCCAGAGACAGTGTTGGTCCAGCATAAAAGTATGCTTGAGGTTTGCAGACTAAATTAGAGTTAGAACATCTGAATACCATGGTAAGTGTTTTTACATGCAATGATTTTTACCTGAAGTATGACAGACTATCAGGGAAAGGAGTGTGATGAGGCATTCTTTCCAAAGTCTGCAATAAAAACGGAAATCTCCCATTGTTGTTATACTGGTCCTTTTTAAAAAGTCTTTGCGTCATAGGAAAAGTACCATCAATAGGCTTCACAATTAGTTCATTTTAACCTAAGCCAGTTTAAAACATTGTGTATTACAAAACAGAAAATGGTACAATTAATGAAAATAGTCAAAATGCTGGCATCACTTTCTGCTTCCACATTAATACATAAAAATGGACAACACATTAAATAAACATTTCATTATTAACAATTAGAAATATTAACACCAAAATCATGTATAAATTAGGAAATAAATGTACAAACTATTTCCAAAGTGCTCTTTCAAATACAGTATATACACAACATTCAAGAAATTCTTAATGTAAGACATTTCAGATAGATGTAATGTTGCTGTTTAATTTTTTAATGTTGTTCATATCTCAAAAGTATTGTTTTAGCACTTTCAAAAATCACATAAAAGGCATATTTCCAAGCTGGCAAGGAACAATATTGCATTCTTCTGTCTACCTGTAACATTAACATAGATTTAAAAAAAAAAAAACATTTCAAACTTCTTTTCTGTGCCTTATTTGATATTTAAGAGTACTCAGGTGTATGAAAACACCAGCATGAAGAAAAAGCGAAATGAAGAATGAATAAAAAAATGCTAGGTCCATTTCACTGGTCAACAATTAGAAGTGTTAATGCTGTAAAGGGAAGAGCCTGAACAACATTTAATAATATACTGTTTAGCTAGCAAGTATTAAGATTTTCTTCAGGAAAAATAAATCCAAACCTGAAGTGTGACATCTACATTCTCTGGGTGGTGGTAGTTTTCAGAATATAAAAATTTCACAACTCAAAAAATCCATTAAACACCTCATTTTAGACAAAGAAAAGGAAAAAAATATAGAGAGTATGTTTAACTCTATATTTTGAAAGATCCAGTTAACTTTAAGGTAATAATTTTTAAATAATGTATATTAAATATATTTAAGCCATTTTAACCCATTAGTCACAGAAATTTTGATTTCTTTTAAATGTAAAACTGAACATATACTTGTATTGTTCATATTGGCTTTTAAGTACCACTTTCACAGTATTTCTCATTTTCTATAAGTTTTCCTTTAATAGTCAAATCCCATTAACAATCACCTTTCTATATGCATAATGAAGCTGAATTACTGATTTTTCCTTTGAATCAAAGATGGGATTTTTACACTAATTCTATGTTACTTCTATCAAACTGCTAGAGAGAAGTAAAAGTGATGAATAACTGCAGAAAAAGTCAATTTTATAACCTGATTTTATGGCTATAATGTTTTCTGGAAAATCTGAACTAGTAGGGAACACCAAAAATTAAAAATTGCCTCAACTGGGGAAATTTGTCATGAATATTTATATGTTGTGATAAAATTTGGAGTAGCATATTTTAGACTGGAATGTGGTCACATGTTTGTCAGCTAAACATGATACAAAGCACTATTGATTTTAGTAGACTTACAGATTCATTCCCAGAGTTCTCTTTTATTTTTTAAACCCATGTTTTCTAGCATACTTTCATGGATCTATAAAAGGTGCTTCTGGATATTCATATTTCCTTGAATATAGGTTTTGATCATTTGTATCTTTTACTACAAAAATGTGAAGCTGTGCAGATATTAAATCAGAAGACATGGGTAATCAGCTATATACATTTGCTGAGCATAATGTCCTCAGCAAATGAACTATCACTGCAGTTGCTTTTATTTTTGTCCTATAGTGTGGACACTGGATCAATGTAAACAACACACCTGTCTCCATACCTTAATGTAGTACAATTGAGAGCCTCAGATTTCAGAGGCTGGCATATGCAACAGGTAAATTGTAATGGATCTAGTTAAACACAGTTTCATAACCTACATTAGACTGACTGTATGGGAAGAGATGTGACTGAGTGGTCTTTGTATTTAGCTGGATTGCAGAATATTCAAGCTGTTTCCTAGATCTGGGCACATAAAAACTCTGATCAAATGACCCCTAAGCTATTTTGAAACATCAAGAATGGAAAACAAAATCTCTGCATTTTATCAAGATACATACTATACACAGCACCAAATATATCAAACCATTAAAGCATTGTCTTGTTACCAGTAGTGCACTGCTTCATATCCAGCATGAAATGAACACTGTTCACATACAGACGCTGCTTTGTGCTAAGGGGTAACCAACATATTACAATTAATCAAAACTGCCAGTATATCCAGTTAAAAAGATGGATATACTTTGAAATGAATCAGATACAGGAGCTTCTCCTTTTATTGCTGATAGTTTCCATATTGACCCTGTTAAAAATTACAAAATACAACACGTTAGAAGATAATATCATTTCTGTGTCATGCACACAGGGGGACTGGATAAAATTATTATCTTTTGGTTTACAACATTGGATTGGCCCAATAATGCACTGCCCATTACATTCACACTGGGTTTTCTAGTATGACAGTGGATCTGGGTCTTCCACCTGAGCTTTTCCTGTGTGCAAGAAAAGGCTGAGTTCCTACAAGTCAGGACTTCCTGAAAAAAGGCTAACCCAGACCCTTTGTAGCAGAAATTAAGATAATTTACCTGCTCATAGCCATAAGGCCTCTGTTGTTGGGCAGATGGTCCTGTCTGAGATGCTCTGTAACTTCCATACTGCTGCCCCTGTCCCTGTTGGTAGCTGGAATACTGTGAAGAGGCTCCTTGTGCAGGACCTGCAAAAAAAGATAGAACAATAAGAGGCTAGTATGGCTCTATCAAAGGTCTTCAAGGACCTGAAAATCAAAAAAGAATCTTACTACAAGTGGAAATATATGAATTACATAAGAGTACAAAAGAGACCAAATCAGAAAGACTGAGGCACAAAATGAGTCACACCTGAAAAGAGACATAAAAGGTAATAACAGGTTATTTAAATATATTAGGAGCAAGAGAAAGGAAACAAAGTTCAGGTCCTCTGTTTACCAGGGAAGGAGAGCTAATAGCTAATGCTAAGATTTAATCATGAGCATTTTTGGTAAAAGTCAAGGACAGGTCACAGGTAATATACAAAAATTCATGGCCTCATGACCTGTCCGTGACTTGTACTATATACTCCTGACTATATCTTTGGTGTACAGGTACAGCTGCTGCTGTATAGGGTCATGGATCTGAGGCACCTGCTGGTGCTGGGAGAGGAGTGGCCCCGGACCACAGCAGCCACATCTAACAAGGAGTACCCCACTGGCCTAAGACGACCGCCATTGCTAGTTGGTGGCAGCTGGGGACCACTGCATTGCTGCTGGAAGGGGTCAGTCCTGCTGGCTCAGAACTGCTGCCACTACTGTAGGCAGCAGGGAGAGGTGCCCAGGCACAGCCACTGTTGCAAAGGGAAGGGGGTCATTTGCATCAGCTGGCTGCAGAAGTCAGAGATCACAGATTCTGTGATCCACAGATTCCATGACTATGACTCACAGCTTTACTAATAACTGATGCCATCAAAAAGGCTCAAGTGTTTAATACTAGTTTTGCTTGCTCCACTTAAAAGATTGATTAAATGGTGATCAGATACTTAACACAATTAATATTAACAACAAAAAGGAAGGGAATGTAAGCCAAAATAGAGAAAAAAACAAGTTAACAAATATTTAGATAAGCTGAATACATTCAAGTAAGCAGGACCTAAAAAAATTAATCTGAGTGTATTTAAGGAACCAAGTAGTTGAGGAAATCTCAGAACTGTCAGCAATTATCTTTAAGATCATATGAAGGATGGATGATGACCCAGAGGACTGGTGAAGAGCACACATGCTACTTTAAAAAAATGGGAGCAAAGACAACCCGGATGAGATCAGTCAACCTAACTTTGATACCTGGAAAGATACTGGAACAAATGATTAAACTAAGAGTTTTTAAGCAACTAGAGAATAAGGAATAGCCAGCATGGATTTATCAAGAACAGATCATACCACACCAACCTAATTTCCTTTTTTGACAATGTTAATGGATGGTGGGAGAAAACATAGATGCAATATCCTGATTTTAAAGAAGGCTGTTTTTACCCAGTCCCACAAGACATTCTCAAACTAGGGAAATGTTGTCTAAATGAAATTATTCTAAAGGGAATACACAACTGTTGAAAGACTACAGAGAAAATATTTATCAATGGTTTGCTATCAAACTGAGAGGATGTATCTAGTGGGATCTCAATGCATCTGTTGTGGGTCTATTTCTATTTAATATCTTCATTTATGACCTGCATAATCAAGTGAAGAGTATGCTGATGAAATCTGTAGGTGACACCAACATGGGAGGTATAGCAAGCACTTTGGAGGACAGGATTAGAATTCAAAAGGATTTTGACAAAACTAGAGAATTGATCTGTAATACACAAGATTATATTCAATAAAAGTAAATCAAAGTACTACACCAAGGAAGGAAAAATCAATTACACAACTACACGCTGTGTAGACACGTCAAATTTCGAAATACACTATTTTGAAATTCAGTCGAAATAAGATACGCAATTTGCATAGCGCAAATTGTGTATCTTATTTTGAGTTTAGGGTGCTGTGTAGACACACCCTTAAACTGTTTTCTCCATATGTAAATTAGTGATATTTTCTCTGAGAGGAGTAGTAGGAAGATTAAATACTGATTTAAATGCTGAATATTATTGTTTTTGATGAAGCAAAAGTCAGCATAGTTCTACTTTTTTTAAAATGTATACCTGTATCAGTTTGGAAATAAGATTAGTTAGCTGTAACTTGCTTATTCGCACTGTTAGGCTCTGCAACAGAAAAGCCCCAACATACTGTAGTCTTTATTTTAATTTAGTGATCAGAAATCTAGGTATTACATAAGAACAGCCATACTGGGTCAGACCAAAGGTCCAGCTAGCCCAGTATCCTGTCTGCCGACAATGGGCAATACCAGATGCCTCAGAGGGAGGGATCACAACAGGTAATTCTCACGTGATTCCTCCCCTGTCACCTACTTCCAGAGAAACAGAGGCTAGGGATACCATTCCTACTGAGCCTGGCTAAATAGCCATTGGTGGACCTAACCTTCATGAATCTATCCTGCTCTTTTTTGAACCCTGTTAAAGTTCTAGCCTTCACCATATACTCTGGCAAGGAGTTCCACAGGTTGACTGTGCGCTGAGTGAAGAAAAACTTCCTTTTGTTTGTTTTAAACTTGCTGCCTGTTAATTTAATTTGGTGACCCCTAGTTCTTATATTGTGGGAATAAGTAAATAACTTTTCCTTCTTCACTTTTTCCACACCAGTCATGATTTTATAGACCTCTATCATATCCCCCCTTAGTCTCCTCTTTTCTAAGCTGAAAAATTCAAGTCTTTTTAATTTCTCTTCATATGGGACCCGTGCCAAACCCCTAATCTTTTTTGTTGCCCTTTTCTGAACCTTTTACAATGCCAATATATCTTTTCTGAGATGAGGCGACCACAGCTATATGTAGTATTCAAGATGTGGGCACAGCATGGTTTTATATAGAGGTAATAAGATATTCTCTATCTTATTCTCTTTCCCTTTTTTATTGACTCCTAACATTGTTTGCTTTTTTGACTGCCACTGCACACTGAGTGGATGTTTTCAGAGAACTATCCACAATGACTCTAAGATCTCGCTCTTAAGTAGCTGTAGCCAAATTAGTCCACATCGTATTGTATATATAGTTGGGATTATTTTTTCCAATGTGCATTACTTTACATTTATTAACATTACATTTCATTTGCCATTTTGTTGTCCAATCCCTTAGTTTGGTGAGATCTTTTTGAAGCGCTTCACAGTCTGCTTTGGTCTTAACTATCTTGAGCAGTTTGGTGTCATCTGCAAATTTTGCCACCTCACTGTTTACCCCTCTCTCTAGATCATTTATAAATAAGTTGAATAGGATTGGTGCCAGGACAGACCCTTGGGGGACCCTAATAATTACCTCTCTCCACTCGGAAAACTCACCATTTATTCCTATCCTTTGTTTCCTGTTTTTTAACCAATTATCAGTCCACGAAAGGACCTTCCCTCTTATCCCATGACAACTTACTTTACTTAAGAGCCTTTGGTGAGGGACCTTGTCAAAGGCTTTCTGAAAATCTAAGTATACTATATCCACCATATCCCCCTTGTCCACATGTTTGTTAATCCCCCTCAAAGAACTCTAGCAGATTAGCAAGTCATGATTTCCCTTTATAGAAAACGTTGACTTTCCCCCAACAAATTATGTTCATCCATGTGTCTGACAATTTTATTCTTTACCATAGTTTCAACTAATTTGCCCGGTGCTGACGTTAGATTTACCAGTCTGTAATTGCCAGGATCACCTCTAGAGCCCTTTTTAAATATTGGCATCATAAAATATTGGTGTTATTGCTATATAGAAGGACAGACATTCAAGATTGGTACAGTTTCATAAGAATGACCATACTGGGTCAGACTAAAGGTCCATCTAGCCCAATATTCTGTCTTCCAACAGTGCCAGGGTGTCCCAGAGGGAATGAGCAGAACAGGTAACCATCAAGTAATCCATTCCCCATCACTCATTATCATCTTCTGACAGAGATGAGGGGCACCATCCCTGCCTATCCTGGTTAATAGCCATTGATGGACCTATCCTCCAGGAATTTATCTAGTTCTTCTTTGAACCCTGTTATAGTTTTGGCGTTCACAGCACCATCTGGCAAAGAGTTCCACAGACTGACTCTGCATTGTGTGAAGAAATACTTTGTTTTGTTTGTTTTAAACCTGCCACCTATTAATTTCATTTGGCAACCCCTATTTTTTATGTTATGAAAAGGAGAATCTGGCAGCCCTGCATGTGAGCAATGGTAAACAAAATGTTTCGCGGACCACACATAGAACTCTGACGGGCTGCATGCGGTCCTCTACCCGCAGGTTGCGTACCCACCCCTGCGCTACATGTAGTGGAGAGCATCATTTCATGAGAAGAATGGCCCCAAAATTTCTCGTTTAGTGTACTAGTGCAAGCTGGATATTCAGATCACATTCAGTACATTCCTTACCAAGTGGCAGTGAAGCGTACATTATTGCAAGAAATCTGTGAGTTAGTAATGATTTTGCAGGATTCCCTCCCCCATAAAATTATATACAAATTTCACATTTTTGAGGCCTGAGCACTAGTAAAATAACCTGCCACCCACACCTGTAAAGTGAATAATGCGGGGAATAAGCATGCTGTCTAGACAGATTTCTAGTCCACTGTGTCAAGGTAAAAGAGATCCTGTATGATATAAGATAACATGCTGAATTAGATACTAGTTTTTGTAAGTTAAAGCTGGTGCCTTTGAGCAACAATAGAAGATAGATGTTTGTTCCTAGGTGCAGAATGGACAAATTTATACCAGAGATTACAAACACAAAAACATGCCAAAGAAGACTTCCTCACCATATCCAGGTTGTTGTCCTGGATAACTTTGCTGATTTGGATACTGTTGCTGTGAATATGTTTGCTGTTGCGCCGCTCCCTGTTGGTATCCTGCCTGCTGCTGGCTATACTGGGAATTTCCTAGAAAAGGGAAAATTGATATAGTTTATGTGCAGACTCAGCAACTGTCCCAATATGTTTAGTGATCACACTGAAAATAACTGAATGAGGTTCCGTGATATGAAACCCTGAAAATGGTATATCTTTGAAAAAGAATTTTCCACTATATTTTACCAATCAATGAAGAGTTTATTCCTCTGATTATCTGAAGAGGCTGTATTTTTGTTTGATGCATGAAAAAAAGTTTTCTTTAAGAAGTCTATGTGTACATTTTCTCTCCTCCAAGTTGTTCCCTTTTACTTTTACATTTTAAACATCAGCACTCTTTTAACCAAAAATTTTAAAAATAAACTAGGGTCTAAAAGAATACTGTATCTTTTTTCCAACACATTATATATTCGGAAAAATATTCATAATTATATATTTTTCCTATAACACAAAGACCAAGTAAAATTACAGCTCATGAGCTGCGTGCGGCTCTTTTAAAGTTAAAGTGGAGCTCTCGGAGGCCACCAGACTGTTTTGGGGAGTTTGGGGCTAATGCCCTGAGGTGGGATGGTGGGGCTAAGAGCTTCTGCCCAGCAGAATTGTTCTGAGGCTTCAGCAGGAGAGGGGCTGAAGTTTCAAGGTCCAGCAGCCATGCCTCGCTGGGCTAAAGCTCTGAGATGTCTCCCAACTTCACATGAGGGAGGCCCCTAGCCCTGCTGAAGGGCTGAAGCCTCAAGCCCTGGCTCTCAAACTTCTGAAGAATGCATTATGAAGCTGGGGTCAGTAAGTTAGGCCTTCTCTGATTTATTCTGATACAAATCCTAGTTTGTACACCGTCATTTTGATGTACTTGGACACTCACAATATTGAGCATTTTCTAAAGAAACTCAATGAGGAGTCCTGTGGCACTTTCAAGGCTAACATTTATTTGGGTATAAGCTTTCGTGGGTAAAAACTCTTCATCAGATGCGTGGAGAGGCAATAATTCCCACCTCAGTGATTTCCACTCTATGCCTTTGACAAAGTGGTTTTTAACCCACAAAAGCTTATGACCAAATCTGTTATTTATTAAGGTGCCACAGGACTCCTCATTATTTTTGCAAATACAGACTAACATGGCTACCCCTCTAACACTTTAAGAAAACTAACATTTAAATTTGTGGCTGATCAAAATTTGCCCAATACAAACCAGCCTATTTGAACTGCAAAGGTTTGTCCTTAATTCACTATGTTTTTTTTTCCCATTAAGTTACCTTTTGGCTTTCCTCTTCAGTTTGTGGTAATCTAAAGAAATGAAGTGGGTTGAAAAGGAAACATTACCACATGAAGGGTCTGTGCGACCAGACCACTGGGCCTGATTCTTCACTCCTTTAGAACTGGTGTGAAGTGAGTGTAAAATGCTACCTAATCAGAATAGTAGCATTTTACAGCCATTTTATACAGGTGTAAAGAAATTCACAAGGTATGAGGCTAAGAAGAATCAAGTTTGTTGACTTTTAAGGAAAATAAAACATAATAAAAGTTACTGAACCATTCTGGTAGGGATTAATTAGTGCACAATGGAGAATTTTTGATCATTTAAAATAAATTTACTTCATGTTCTATCTTCGTATATGTTTAAAACAGATTTTTAGAAATGACATATATTTTAGAGTGCAGGGATCATTATTTTCAGTACTGTGTTTAATTCTGACACTGGTTACCAAGTTTATTTTATTTCAAAACATAATAAAATTGTTGGAATTTGGAATGTTGAAAGATTATTTGACTACTTCAGTTTCAAGTATAGTTTATAGTGTTTTTTACCACTGTTTGTCTGAGTTTCCTTCTGGAGCTGAATAAGTCTAATCCACCTTTTTCTTTCTGTTTTACAGCATTTTCTATCCTTTCCTGAGTGTTGTCACTAGGATCCTTATGCTTGTGGCTGCCAGCAGCACTGAGTGAATGAATGAATGAATGATGCCCTGGGGAATTCCAACTTCATAATTAACTCAAAATATGCTGGGCACTGGAGAGTTGCCAAAGGCAGGTCATTCTTCCTCAGTGAGCAGTCCTATACAGAATTATTCATTAAACAAAAAGGCTAATTTTAGAATGTATAATTAATTTTTAAGTTATGTTGTAAAAGTTGGGTGATCCAAATTTGACCTGCCTTTATTTATATTTTTAAGTTAGAAGGGCTTCACCGACCAATTTTTCACAGGGAAAATCCTGACTCAAAGGTCTATACTGCAATGTAAATCCAAGGTTAGTGGAATTTGAATTAACAAATCCTGGGTTACTATAGGGTTTGAGTGTCTGCACTCACTTGTAACCCCAGGTTAAGAATTGTTGAACCCAGGGCCCCAACCTGGGGTCTACTTTCTATACTATATTATGCATGTGAGACTCAAACCCCTGATATCCCAGACATCTTAGTGCTCTCCCAAAATCTGGCTGCTCTAGCCATTTGTTCATGGTAAAGTGTGGGAAAGCTTGACTGTCCAACAAACTTGGCTGTCCACAGGACAAAGAAAATCAGTCAGTGGGCTACATAGACAGTGCAAAGTAACAGTTTGAATTCTGGCTCTTAGCTTGACTCAGGGTTGAACTCTCCATCCTCCTGGGGTCCTGGGTCTGAGCCCTGGATTAGTGGGGTTTGAGTGTAGATGGAAGGGGAATGAGACTTGAGACTGCTTTCAAACTCTGGGCTTACACTGCATTGTTGTCGACATACCTTAAGTCTTCATGACACAGATCCCACCAGAACTGTGACCTGCCTGTGTGTAGGCAGATTTAACAATTAGATTCTGAAAAGATCCTACCCTTTCGTGGGGTGAATCTGTCCCAGAGGTAAAAGAAGAGAGTCCCAATGCCAGGACACAGCAGTTGGATACTAAGAAGCCCTCCTACTGTATTGGCTTTCAGTTCATAAAGAATAATATTCTTTAATCATATTTCCAATGAAAATAAGGCATTTCATTATTATGGACCCAGGCAATTTTTTATTGGAACTATTAAAACATCTACCAGAGAAATCCAACTTGAAAATTTGCAAACAACAAAATGAACATAAAAGTTGATTTCTTCAGATGAGATGTCAGTAATTTAATTTGAGTATTTCTAATGATTAAACTCTCAAAAATGTTCAGGTAGTAGGTCATTAAACTGGCTGAAAAGTCTACCACTCCTTTCTGGAATACATATGCTAAAATTTATAGAAATGATACAGTGTCACTATTACCAACAAGGAAAGTGAACCTCATTTTACTGTAATTCAGCCAACTATAGTTCAGGAGGCTGTGGCATTACTGATGTGCAATATTCAGGTTGTTCTCATGATTGATTTGCAAAATCACAGTGGTAGGAGATTTTCAAAGGCTCTTAGGAGCCTGACTCCCATTGACTTTTAATGGAAGTTAGGTACTTAATTGCAAATATTCCTCCATATAATAATTTATGAATAACTGTACTTTGAACGCACAAATCTTTCTATTCTTAATGCTATAATCTCTCTGCTTCAGGTGGTTCCTGTGCTAAAAAAATGTGTCTGCAAAAAGATATCACTATAATTTCTTCATGTTAAACAGACTAACTCAGGGCTGGGCAAGATGTGGCCTGCCTAACACATTGATCTGGCCCATGAACTGCATCTAGCTGCATTCTATTTATAGCCTGCTGCCCATGCCACTGAATTTCTAGGCGATGGCTCAGGCAGCCAGATCCTGTTTAAATAGCTCCCAGCTCCTTGTTGCAGTGCTACCCCTGCAGGGTCCGGATCTGTGAGCCCTTTAAACAGCTGCAGCAACCCCAGTAGGCTGCCAGGCAACACAATAGCAGGGGGGCCGGGAAATGCAAGCCCTTTGCTGTGTTTTTAATTCAAAGCCTCCAGCCCCAGACAGCGCTGGGGGAAGGCTAATCACCAGCCCTGCTCCTTCTTCCTCGGCTCTACCCCTTCCAGGAGTGGAGCCGACCAGTGACTACCTACCAAAATTCATTAAGTGGCCCTCTTGCGAAAATTATTGGCCACACCTGGACTAACTCCAACTTTTATATGAAAGAAAAGGTTTATTAAAAAAACAGGAAATATAATGGTGAAGTTCACATTGTAAGATTTCTTTTTAACGTTAAAATCCTTTGATTCCTTTCACTCACAACCATCTCTAGTCTCTTTTATCCTCCTTTTTTGTTCCCTGTTGGCCAGCAAGACTCTGATCCCCAGAATAACTGATATATATTTGTTTACTTTCAGTTTTGAAATACAATGAAACAAAAAATAGTTGAGATTCAAGGGAGAAGAACTTCCTTGACCTGTAAAGAGGGAGTGAATCAGGGTGGGGAAATGAAATAAGAGGACAGCAGGAGGAAATGAGGAGAGAGAAAGGAAAATATAAGACATTAGACAACTCTGACAGCCTATACCAGTTTTGGGGCTTTTTTTCCTCTTTCTAATTTTAAGTTTGAATATTTAATTATACATTAAATATAATATCTCAAGTGCTTTCTGTTCATTAGGTAGGAACAACAGGCCTGATTCCACAGCCTTTACTAATCTCAATAGTCCCAATTATTTAAACTGTTTGGTCTTCTTTATATTTACTTCTATTGCTCCTCAAAAATGTAATACTGTCTGAAAATTAAAAAAAATAGTTGACCACTGTTTGATCTCAATTACATGTATGAAACCCTGTTCATTTGAGCTTTTAGCCAGTTGGCTTTTCCTAATATCTAAAGACCAATATGTCCCCCCCTCAATTTGGAAAAGTTTCCACCTATAGTGACCATTTGCTCTCTAATCTTAAGATATTTTTCTAACTCTAGCAAGTCATTTTACTTCCCTTGCTATGATCACTCACCTTAACACTTAATATGTTAAGAGCCACATATATCTTTGTTAAAAGTTAAATGAAAGCATCATGTAGTATTATTTTTAAGAAAAGAAATAATTGTAGTATTATAACTAATATTTCATCACACATAAAAAGGTTCTAATATCTAATAACACTTTAAGTGCATCTAGTTCAGCTACACATTTTGTTGTCAGCAATGAGTTTACCTCAGAGGTGGGTAATAATTTTCTTGGGTGCCACTTAATGAATTTTGGTACTGGTCATGAGCCAGCTCCAACACCTACCCCTGGATGGGGCAGAGCCTCAGGTGAAAGGGGTGGGGCTAGAGCCTAGTCTCCACCCAGAATTGTCTGGGGCCAAAGGCTTTGAAGTAAAAACACAACAAAGGGCTCCTGGCCCTGCTACTACCATGTTGACTTGCTGCCTGGGTTGCTGCTGCTATTTAAAAGGCTTGTGACTCCGGCCCCTGCCAGGATGATGCCATGACCAGAAGCTGCAAGCCCTTTAAATAGCAGCAATTTAAAAGGCTCGTGGCCCTGCTGCTACCATGTTGCCTGGCAGCCGCCTGGGATTGCTGCAGCTATTTAAAAGGCTTGAGACTCCAGCCCCTGCTGAGATAGCGGTGTGACCATGAGCTGTGAGTCATTTAAATTGGATCCTGCTGCCTGATCCACCACCTGGATATTCAGTGGCACGGGCAGCAGAATATAAATAGAAAGTGGCCAGGGACAGACCATGAGCCGGATCAAAGTGTTGTGTGGGCCAGATCCGGCCCCCGGGCTGCATCTCATCGAGCCCTGGTTTACCTAGTGCACAAAAGGCTTATATGTGAGCTATTAACCATTAATTTACACAGTCATTAACTAATGTGCATAGTGTTTTGTGATATAAATAATATAAAAGTCGCTCTACATAACGAAATTCTAATTCATAGACACTTCTGAGTAACATTCAATTTTAGGAAAATATTTTAGTCTAGCAGCTGAGCAGTGTTTTAATTCTTCAGAAATACTATAAAACAGCTTCCATATTTTTCTAAACAGATGTAGCTTAGAGCTTTTGTTTGCATAGATTGCAAATATATCTTCTCACCTCCTTCATAGTAATGCTGTGTGGAGTCCTCAAATGACCTGTCATAGCTCTGCTCAGTATAGGATGACTGTTGATATGCATAATCACCATGACCTGCAATCGGATGATAAGAAAAAGACAAAATGGACAAGGTTAATTAAAAAGTTTCATCTGATTTAATTAAGCATAGAGTACCTATTATGCTTAATTAAATAATTACACACAGTTTAAAGTCACATAGTTGCACAGATTAGGCCAAAAAAAAAAAAACCCCTAAGAAAAAAGCCCTAAAATGGGCGAATCTGAAATAGACAGCTTGCTAATAAAGTGGCAATGCATTTGCCAAGTCTAAAGTAGCATTTCTTGCTAAACTGAGTGTGTATGTATCCTATCACAAGGAGTCTCCTGCAGGCTTTCTGCTCCTTTCAAGATGCAGTTGGTAATGGTGCTACAATGCACATATATACACAGAATCATATGTTTTGGGAACAGGTGTTGCTGGCATTTCAGGCTGAAAACAAATCTTATGGGTTATATAGTTTCCAATTTTTTAACTCTTAGATGGGGCAGTCGTACAATTCAGCACCATCTCAAGCTCTGCTGCATCAATATTAGAATTACTATTGCTCAGCAAAATTACCATCTGGGTAATACTGCTGGTTCATTGGCTCTGATGAGCTTTGTCCATGGCTGTACTGTTCACTGTAATATTCCTCTTGTCCCATGTACTGTTGAGAGGAACCTGTAAACCCAAAGGAAAGAGAGAGAAATTGAGAGTGATTTTTTTTTTAAGTAGCTCATGAACCCAAAGGGAGAATTTCATTTAGATAATCTTGAAGTAAACAGTGTTTTCTTCATGGAGAAATCACTTGGGTTTTATATGTTCAGAACCAACTTTCACTGGGGTCCCTCATTCCCAGATCATTATGGCTTCTGTGCCATATTTATCTCTGACTGCAGGAATGATGGGATAACCACCTTTCTAGGAACTGAATAATACACTTTACCTTGCTGAGAAGGCCTATAAGGGCCCATGGGTCGCTGACCCATCATGCTGTTGCCTTGATTGCTCTGACTCATCATGGCAATGGAGGACTGCCCTTGGTAATGCTGGCTCCCTCCTTGTGCCGAATTGTAGTGTGATGTTGCTGCTTGCTGGTGCATCATGGAGACTACACAGAACATAGATAATTGTTTACTAAAAGGATATCACAATTATTTTCCTACTCTTTTTTGAAAATAACTAAAAACATCAGCCAATTTTGTCTTTTAAAAATTGCATCCAGATAATCATTTAGTGAATTTTCCTCAAGGGGAGTGGGGAAAAAAAAAAAGACAGAAATTGTTTACTTTTTCTCAGTGTGCATATTTAATTTTTCTACATTCTAATCGGACACCATAAACTGATAACATAGTCAGTTCACATCATTTTTCTGTTAGATATTCTAAAATGTATCTGGTCTCAATAAATAACAAAAATCATTTCTGCAACAGGACTACAGAAAAGGGCCCTGTATGAAGAAATGAAAGTATTTGTTCCGCTTCACCTGCATCCTTTATCTTTTATTGCATTTTTTTTCTTTAACCAACTTTCTCTTTCATCTTCTACCTTGTTTATAGACTTAGTGACTACAGAATTTAAGTAAATTGAAGTTACAGTATTTTTTCAGTATTTCATATTCCTTCCTTGAAAGAATTCTATATCTGATATGCTATTCATTACACAGTGGTGAACATTTTTGAGAGACAGGAACGGATTGTTCTTTGCTCTCTGGGCCCTTTGTGCCACTCCAGCAATGTCAAAGGCCTATAAAGAGAGTGGAAATATCCAGTGAGGAATATCACGAGCATGGACAGCGTCTTTAGCTGGTATAACTGTTTTATAATAGCCCCTGTCACAGCTCACAATATGAGGGTGATATGTGTTGGGGCTGTCACAGTGTGACCAGAATGCTCCTGCACTTTGAAAATTCACTCTTTTTCATCACATGCTGAGAACCATGAGAAGTAGAGTGGAAGTTAGAGTGATGCTGAGACTATTCTGCCTTATTCTGAATCCAGAAAATACTGAACACAAAGGAATCTTAAACCACCTCTTCTCCTCTCCTTCTGCTCCTGTGCAGGAATAGGGTTATAAAAAATATTTACAGCATATTTTCATATCTTGTGCATATTTGAGACCCTTGAAAGGCCCTTTCAATCCCAAAAGGTAAGGAAAAGGAACCTCACCTGGGTTAGACTGCATGTTGATATTTGTTCGAGAGACGTAATTGCCTATTGACCCCTGACCTTGCATTGGCACATTCTGAGATGCAGGCACTGTATGGCTATAACCAGGCCCAGTTCCATGGCTGCTCACGGTCATGCTCAGAGAGGTGGTGGGCATTGTATTTTGGCCTGACTGCTGCATAGACACATGATTAGGACCTGAAAAATCACAACAACAAGAGTGATGCTGTTATTGACAACATACGCTCAGTATAAAAAAAACGTAGTGCCTTACTTGGATTCTTGTTATGGTACCTAAGAAAGGCTAAAAAAAATACAATTATAAAATAGTTTATATACCAAAGGCCATAAAATAAAAGAAATCCCCATATCCCCCATATTAAAACCTGTGAATTATAGATAGTCAAACGTACCACCCACTATCTGTTATAAAGCTAGACTGAACCTTGTCCTAAAGACTACCAAAGTTGGCGTTGCTGCTCTGCGAACCTGGAACAAATTTCAGAAGTGAAGGCTCTCCATTAGAAGATTCTGCCATCTTTTTCTCAGATTAGGCAGATCTAATAGTCAGCAAGGCTGGCAGATGTTTGCTGCAACGTCAGCCACTAAACTGAATCAAGAACTCTAGAGTGTCCCAGTCCTTCAGAAGCTTAGATGTTCCAATACCAGCTTCAGTCTCTGCTTCCTGCTTCCCCTGCAGGTTATTGGCTACACCTCTCTTGTCAGGTGTGTTGCTGGGAGGACCCAACAGCAGATAGCAGCTCTTCAATGCTGCTGTGGCCTCCAGCATCACTACTCTGTGGCCAGCAGCAGTACCAACAGACTTTCTCCTCTGCTAGGACTGAAAAAAGTAGAAGAACCTACGAGACCCTTACACCAGATGAGCAATGGGAGAGAGGGGTTAGTTGGATGGAAAGGTTGGTAATGTATCCCAAGGTCCTGTAAAAGGGAAGGGAAGAAAGGAAATGGAGGAAGAGGTCCCTCAGCAAACCTGCCATATGAGAAGACAGAAAGGAGGCTCTAGTTATCCTGTTTAGAATAGAAAATAAGGAGATGATGGCATTCATCTAGCCTTTGGATTCCCTCTAAAACAGCTATCATATCTTCTTCCTCCAATCTTTCCATAACTTGATTGAAGATACCTAATAATTTCAGATACAAAATTCTCCAAAACATCATGCTAGCTCCTTCTACCATGACCATTACCCTTCCCTTCCCAGTTCATTTGCTGGCTTGACCTCTGAACTAGAAATGAAAGCTTTAAGATTCATACTAATAGTATCCTGTCAATGTGCTTGCTTGGCTGATTTTGCCTTTATAGAACTCTGTAAGAGCCCAATCCAAAGTCCACTGAAGTCAACTCAGAGACTCCCACTGACTTCAGTGGGGTTTGGATTGGGCCGTAAATAAGGACAACAAAGTTTCATAAGGGCCTCTGAGCCAACACATACACGAAATACAAGTTTTCTTGAGTAAACAACCAAATATGTAAACCAAACAGGCCTATCCTTTAGCATAAATAACTCAAAATGATTTCCTGGCATCCATACTTTTTGGGGGTGATCTCAGAGTTCTTTGCTGACTTGGCAATACACAAATTCCTGATCTCTCATGACAGTGAGAAGGGCAGAAATTCCTAGTTTTCACTTGGTGTTGCACAAGAAGGAAACATATAACTTCATTCAACTTTCCAGTAGCATGAGGACTCATTCTTGCTCAAGGTTACCCCGTCGATGAAGCTAACCTTGTTTTTTCATACACATAGCTGTAAGTTGTGGTCAGTTATATGTAGTATACTAATAAAAGCCAACAGTCAATAAAAATATCTACCAATATACTTTGGTTGTACCCAGGGGCTGTAAGCACTGTCCTACTTACCTTATCATATATTTATTTATCTTAGCTCTTACTGTTATTTGATAACTAACTTTATTTATGTAGGACCAGGTCCTGATTTCATATGCAGTATTGATCTGAATTCTTTTAACAGCATTTTTTGCAAACTTCACCATTTTTACTGTGTACTGTTTTCCATTGTTGCAAGATCATTGAGTCACTGGTTCTCAATCTTTAATACTCGTGTTCCATTCACTTAGCAAGCCTTTGAGTGTGACCCCCCCCCTATAAATTAAAACCACTTTTTGTATATATTTAATATAAATGCTGAGGGTAAAGCAGGGTTTGGGTGGAGGCTGGTAGCTCGCGACCCCCTCATGTAATAACCTGTAACTCCCCAAGTGTCCCAACCCCCAGTTTGAGAACCCCCGATTTAGATGGAGATAAATGCAGAATCCCAATAAAATGTACACATGAATAGCATCTTAGCCTTTTTGGAAGATCAGTTTTCCTTAGGTATTCTTAAAGTATTTACAAATATTGAAATGAGAAAACTTGCTAGATTATTTCTCCCCCTTACAGAGAGACTATGGGCCACATTCTCAGCAAAAGTAAACTAGTATAGTTCTGTTGAAGTCAGTGGAGCTATTCCAATTTATGGCTGCTGAAGTCTGACCCTACAGTTATGTATGTCTTATAAAGCTAATACTTGTCCTTCAGTAAAAGAGATGACAACATGAAATTTGAGTGAAGAATGGAGTTCATAATCTCTCTGAGTGAGAGTGCTTCTGTTGATGGATTTTATAAATATTGCAGGCTGAACTGACCACAGTGCAGATAACTCTTGCAATATTTGTAGGTTTTCTTAAAGCCCAAGAACCCAGATTTATGTTATTATATGAGATTTTCAGCTTTAATTAAAAAAACCCAAGTTTTTGGCACTCCTAGTTGCAGATAAAAACTATAAAATATGACTGAAGTATACCTGAAGCTTGAAAACCAGAAGGCAAACAAAATGCACTTAACATTTTTTTTCAAATCTTGTGATTTTTTAAAACCAAGCTTGTGGTTTCTGGGGTCTGATTCAGGCTTTTTGAAGGCATGGGATTAACAATACTGTGACTGACCATGAATAGTATGGCAGACAGACTTTACAAGCTGCATCAGCAGAACTTATAAACTGGCTGTTTAATTTTGGAGGTTTTAGCTATACATCAAAGGCCTGGGAAACAACTGACTTCCAATTGGTGTGTCATATGGTCTATTTGAAATGTTAGTGGTAGTTTCTGTCCACTTCCTAGTAGACCGGGGTGGGCAATAATTTTCACAGGGGGCCACTTAATGAATATTGGTACTGGTCATGGGCTGGCTCTAACCCCCACCTCCATTCCTGGAAGGGGCAGGGCCTGGATGGAACGGGTGGGGATGGAGACTAGCTTCCCCCCCCCCCAGAGTAGTTTGGGGACAGAGGCTTTGAAGTAAAAACACAGCAAAGGGCTCGCAGCTCCCAGCCCCACCACTACCATGCTTACCAGCAGCCGCCCGGTTTGCTGTCGCTATTTAAAGGGCTCTTGACTCCAGTCCCTGCTGGGATAATGCAACAACCAGAAGCTGCGAACCCTTTAAATAGCAGCAATTTAAAAGGCTCGTGGCCCTGTCACTACTGCTTTGCCTAGCAGTCACCTGGGATTGCTGCTGCTATTTAAAAGGCTTCCGGCTCCAGCCCTTGCTGAGGTAGCAGTGCAACCATAAGCCGTGAGCCATTTAAACAGGATCCTGCTGCATGAGCCACCGCCTGGAAATTCGATGGCATGGGCAGCAGGATATAAATGGAAAGTGGTGAGATGCAGTTCATGGTCTGGATCAAAGTTTTAGGTGGGCAAGATCTGGCCCCTGGGCTGCATCTTGCCCAGCCCTGTAATAGACTGTTGTCCCGTCACCAAAATTACCATCACACCTGGCACACTTGCTAGCAGTCTTATGAGAGATGTTAAAGATTGAATAGATATTGGGAACTAAACTATGTTCACACTGCTAGCAAAGATCCTTCTAAGACCTGGCTGGGAAAATGGAGGATCAGTGCACAGAAACTTTCATTGCTGTCTCCTGTGCTGTTCTTGTAATGTTAAATAAACATAGAATTTCAGTTCTTTATTGCTGCTACTCAAACACTTTCAGAAATACTAGAACTTCATTTTCAGAATTGCATATACATTTTGAGTACCCAGCCGGCAAGTAACTTTCATCCAATGGTTGTTCAGTAGCCTGTGTGAAATTAGTTTGTTAGTCTTAGTCTAGTTCCCAGTGGATTGCTGTTCTCATCACAATATCAGCTGGCACTAATCAGATGCTTTGCTGACATTCTCATCAGAGGCAAAAGACTGACTGGGATTAAGACTGAACTACCTTTTCATCCCTTGAAGCAAGTCTCCTTAGGTCAAGGTTGACACATTTTGATCGGGCAACACAGGGAAACTTAAACTGCTGCTGCCCTTGCTGTTACCTGTTCTGTGGATAAATAGAGGACATCAATCTCCAGGGCTGTCACACACAAATATAAGGAAAAACAACAACAACAATAATGAAAATGTGGATTCATAGTGCACAGAACAGTCCTCACAGAGCCCTGGTCTACATTAGGACCCTAGTCTGAAATACCCCTCCCCCCCAGGTTCAAATTAGTAAGAAGTGAATCCACACTACCAAGCCTGTTATTTTGGCATAACGGGCCACAGAATTTGAACTCTATACTCCTGCTTTTCGCGAGTAGTAATGCTAATTCCATACTTGTAAGTCCAAAATAATATAAGTGTGGATGCTCCAGTGCTGCTAATTCAAACTAACTGGCCTCTGGGAGACCTCCTGCAGCTCCCTAGAGTGCTTCCTGGGGCTCTGAGTCCGAGGTAGCACATCCACATTAATGGAGCCTGCCTTGGACTAGTTTTGATGCTTCCCTGTAGTGACGACATGCAAGTTCAAACGTATTAAACTGAGAGTTCTTCAACTGAATTTAGTAATTTTGAAATAATTTCCTAGTTTAGACATGGCCTGAATGATTTCTATTGTTACTAAGTACCAGGCACGAAGAACAGTGCAATAGGAAAGCCCAGAATAAATTTTAAAAGTCCACTTCTTTAAACTGCAAAACTATTGTTGGTAGGACTTCATTAATCAATTTACAGAGACACTAATAAATTTAACAAAAGTTGTAGTTTCATGACATTCTGCTCTATAATCTTCCTACCAGTGTTTATGGAACTCCGCAATCATGTTTTCCTATTTTAAAAAAACTTTTCCAGCTCTAGTGCTTTGTGAAAGATCGAAGCAAAGGGAGAAAATTGTCTGATTATGAAATGAAATCGTGTAACTGACTATACATCAAATGTATATGAAGTAAGCAAAATAAAAAATAGAAAAAAATCTCTTTCAGTTACATTCATTTATGGTGCTCCTGCAACAACACACGTATAAAAAAATTCAGACAGAAGTGTGTTTTTAAATGTATAGTTTTCCATTAAAAGATCTAAGTGAGCTGTTTGGTTATACCATACAACATTTTAAAGGCTACACTAAAAAGAAGACTTTAACATAAGGGCATTTTATTTTTGAAAAGGTGTTTATCTTAGAAGAACTCTGAAGTCTGAAGACCTGATCTTTCAATTTTACTCATTTAAACAATCCGTGTTTGCCCTATTGACCTTTATGGGGCTATTTGAATGAGTGCAAAAGGGTTGCAAAATACAACTCAAAGTATGTTTACTATTAAAACTATGAGGACATTTAATTCTGAAGTATTTTTTATTGGTGATTTTCATCGCATGTTTTAAAATAATGTTGTTTCATATTTATTTCCCCTACATAAATCTATTAAGTGGTTTGGAGCCCTTATAGAATCCAAGCAGCAGTATAAACTGTAGCCATTTTGTGAATATTTCAGCATGTGCCTGAAATTCCCATGTGCCTAAAAGGTGAGTTGCAGAGCTGTAAAAGATCTCTTCTAAGTATATTCTGCATTAATGATTTTGTTGCTGGGCAACCATAAAGCAGCACAAAGGGGAACAGAGCTCACCATTGCTAATCTGACTCTGCATGAGGGAGGAAGGAGGAAGGCCTGTCCCAATTGCATCACTAAGATTGCTCTGTGAATGGAGAGATTGGTTGGATGCACTCTGAGTCATTCCTCCTGGGCCCAAATTCATGTTTTGCGTTGGTGGCTGCAAACAACAAGAAGGGGAAGCAGGTTTTTGGTTAGGTTTTAATTAGAAAAATTATAACCCTGAAATTAACCTTATGAATACAAACTGACTCAGCTGAAAGTGTGCTTTTAGATTTCCATCTTACAGATTTGGGGTCTGATCCTGGAAACCTTTATTCATGTAAGTTACTCCTTATAGATGAAATACAGCTAGGTGCAGAGCCGACTGCATAAGGCACATACCCCCTCCCCTTTAGCCTAAATGAAACATGGCCCCTCTGCACAGAGGTGAATTTCATCCTGCATCAGTAGCCTCACAGAAGTCAGTGAGACAACATATATGGGCAAGGACTATTCACATAACTAACCAGGGGTTTGCAGGAATTAACCTTCATACAGCACATCTTTAGTTATGGCATTGTGTATATGATACTTTCCAAATCAATTAGATTAGCAAGAAATCCACTGCAGAATTAAAACACAAACATAGAGCCTGATCCTGTCAATTTACTCAAACAAAACTCTCATTTAAGTGAATAAGAATTTTGCCTGAGTAAGGGCACTAGATCTGACCACGAGTCTACAAAACATTTTCAGAACAATTCTAGTTTTGACCTTTGATTTAGGTAAGAAATACAAGTTATATTAAGGAAAATAGACTTGATCAGCCTTAAGTACTTATTTACATGAAGAATACAATTTTTATAAAAGAGCAGATAAAAGTATAACATGGCCCAGGATCTGGAGACTAAAGCTAGGCAAATTCAGACTCAAGGTGCACTTTTTTAACTATGACAGACGGTAATTAGCCACTGGAATAATTGATCAAGGATTATGGCACATTTTCCATCTCTGGAAAATTTTTAATCGACTTTGGATGTCTTTCTTCAACAGTGTTTCTTAAACTTTTTAAGACTAAGGAACACCAAACAATAATTTTTTTTTTTAATGGGGAACACCAAGGATTTTTTTTTTGTTGAGAAAAAAAAAAAGCAGCCCCCAGGGAAAATTTGTTGAGAAACTCCCCCCCCCACTGGGCCTGGGGGTCGAAATGCGCCATGACACCGCCCCCCTCCTCAGGAAGACTGCCCTAATAACAGTCCGGTACATGGAGCTGAAAACGTAGACCACAAAAAAGTAAGGATAATAATAAACAAATGCTAAATAAGGTCATGTGTCTGGCCAGGAGGGAGGGTAGAGGAGGGGTCTTGTGGCAGGGTTTCTGGCCAGGAGGGAGGGTAGAGGAAGGTCTCAGGGCAGGGTGCCTGACCAGGAGGGAGGGTAGAGGAAGGTCTCGGGGCAGGGTGTCTGGCCAGGAGAGAGGGTGGAGGAGGGTCTTGGGGCAGAATGTTTGGCCAGGAGTGCGTATTGGGGCAGGGTGTCTGGCCAGGAGGGAGGGTGCAGGAGGGGACTTGGGGCAGGGTGCCAGAGCAAGCTGGGAATGCAGGGTCTTGGCAGGGGGAGGGGAGTGAGGGGGGTTTGGGTGCAGGGTCTGGGCATGAGGGGGGACACTTACCTGGCTTGGCACCCTGCTGCAGCAGGGAAAGCCTCCAGGGAGCATGCTCTTGTTCCTTCAGGGGGGTGAGGGGGCAGAGAGCTTAGTTCCCCTTTCCCCCTTCCCCACCCATGCAGTGGGGAACCCAGCACAGCTGCAGCACCAGGCCAGGCTTCCCGCTGCGGGGGGGGGGGGGAGGGAGAAGTAGAAACCCCGACCATCCCCGCCAGATTAAACTCTGCCACTTCCCCAGCAGGCTGGGGAGGGGTGCAGGGGAGAGAGAGCAGTAGCACATGGGGGGCAGCAGAGCCCAAGTGCGCCCCAGGTGGGGTGGGGGGCAGAGCCTGAGCCGCGTTCCCTGCAGAGGTCCAGGAGCGGACCTCCTCAGCTCCGGCCACCCCTCCCGCTCCCAGCAGCAGCGGACGCTGTAAAAGCCGCCACCTGCACACGTGGAGGAGGCTGCGCAGCACTGGAGGCCCCGTGGGACAGGGGCCGTCCTGCAGGCTGGGGAGGAGGAGGGGCAGCCACAGTGGGAGCTGTCTACGGGCTCCGCAGGGGGCGGGGGAGCAGAATTTTTTCTGTTCTCTCGGCAGCACACCTCTGGCTGCCTTGCGGCACACTGTGTGCCGCAGAACACAACTTAAGAAACGCTGTTGTAAAAGATGTTCTCTAATTCAGACAGAAATGTACTTAATAAAATCCTATGTCCTTTGTTATGCATAAGATCTATACAATTACAGTGGTCCCTTTTGGCCTCAAATATGAAAATATGGTCTCAATCCTGCAGTCCCTATGTAGGCAAAAATGCCTTTGAAGTCAGTGGGAGTTTTTCCTGCAAGAGTACTGCAGAAATAAACCCCGTATCTTTAGACTGTATTTTTCAGTCTGGAATAGGCATTTTGCATTATTCTGTCCCCACTGATGTCAATGACAGAACTGCTACAGGTTGAATTTCTCTAGTACAGCACCCTCAGGACCTGACTGGTGCCGAATCAGAGAATTTGCTGAACCATGGGAGGTCAATATTGTCTAGCAGCATTGCCAACACTTCCACTGCTTACTGGCCCTTAGAAGACATTTAGGGGTAAATTAGAGCTAAATAACAGCACAGAGCACTGAGAAACAGGACTATTAGCTGTAAACAAACTTCATGGGACTACGCAAAACTTGGCCACAGCCATGATAAGTGGGCATCCGGCTAATTAAAATCATGCCGGATCACAGATGCTGCCGGACTAGGGACTGCTGTACTAGAGAGGTTCAACCTGTATATACTTTAGTGGTACAGGACCAGATCTTTACACTTGGCTTATCACTATGCATGTACCTTGCAAAAAAACAAGGTACTATTTTATGAAGAAACATACAACATTTAATCCTCAAATGGTGGCAGATTTAAGCACCAATGTGCATTTGGTTCAAGTCTAAGAAGATCCTGAGATATTAGCACATGCAATCAAGAATTTTAAAGTACAGAAAAGCTATTTTTAGTAATTAAGATATTTTTAAAAGATCCTATTGAACCCTGTACAGCTGGATTCATGGTAATTTGGGCACCTGGTTCTGCAGGTGGCAGGATTAAAAAAATAGAACAAATATTTTAAAAACAATAAAAACTTTCATAAAGTAATTTTTCTATTATTGTCCATTGGAATCCAGAACTTTTTTCAATTTTTTTTCTAAAACAATGGATTAAAATGGCTAACTAGGAACAGATTTTTGTCACCAATTAATATGTCATATGTATAGTTAACACTGTATTTGATCTCAGAGGGGTAGCTATATTAACCTGTAACTTTAAAAACAACAAGCAGTCTCATGGCACTTTAGAGACGAACAAATATATTATATCATGAGCTTTTGTGGATAAAACCCACTTCGTCAGATGAGTTGGAATGGAAATTACAGGTCCAGGGTATATATAACAGCAAAAGCACTTACCTGCAGGTTGTTTTTACTATATTTGATGTTAGTATTGGTACTTACTGCAGGAAGCAGGGACTGCATATTCTGGTTAGAGTCTGCTATTGTTGCCAAGTAAACCAGGTTTCTGTGCAAGATTTGTTGGTATCTAAAAAATAAGGAATAGATCTTACTTTGGAAAGAGCTAGCAACACCAACTTATCCCATTTCATGAATTCATTGCAGTCTTGGCTTCTCTGCCCTATCTATAAATCATCAGTAAACGTAAATTAGCCCACTTTCGTCTCATCTTAATAAATAATGATAATAATAGCCATTTCTGTAATGTCCTGCCTCTTTTCAGAAAGTCACAGAATACTTAACAACCATTTTACAAATGGGTAAATTCAATAAGTAAAGTGACTTGTCTGAAAAAAAACAGGTGGGTGAGGCAATATTTTGTACTGAATCAACTTCTGTTAGTGAAAGACCAGCTTTTGAGCTTACAGAGAGCTCTTCTTCAGGTCTCAATACAGGATATTACCATACCCACCTTGTCTCTCTAATACCTTACTTGTTTGAAAATACTGTCAATGCAGCAGAGATGGGAATAAAGCTTAGAGTCTTAATTTTTTTGTCCCCTCCTCTAACAATTAGTCTCTTTCTTTATTTCAATACACTCCTAACAGAGTATACATTTTGGAGCTCCAAAAAACAAAACCTTTTTCCCCTGCAAGCAACGTCAGGAGAAGAAAACTCTTTTGAGTTTAACTTGTATGCTTACTGCCATCCAACTGAAACCATGTGAAACATTCAAGCTTCCTCCCAATCATTAGTGAACTTGAAAAGATCATGATGAGAAGCAGGAGAGAACCTAGAAACAAAATATTAAAAACTGTGCCACAGAGCTATAAGGCAATTCAAACTTTTGGAAGCTGGAGAGGCACCATGAAAGCAAAAGGTAACAACTTTTACTGTATAACTTTTCTTTTGGTGGGTGGTGACGGCAAATGAAGTAGCAAAATGAATCCCGAAATGATGATAATGAAAATGATGGAAAGGAGCATGGAGCAAAAGAGGTGCCTAAACTCCTAAGGCTTTAAGTTATTTTTAGTTGTCAGGGTCTTGTGTGAATAAATACCAGTGCAGGAGGTAAATCCCATCTCCTTACAGAAAAGGATTCAGATCTATGATGAAGTCTTGAATCATTAGCACATAACAAGGTAATCACCCTTTCTGTCCTTTCCCTATGCAGTTTTCTTTTTGAAAGAGTAACAGCTTTCTCATGCCTGCCTTCCCTCAACTTGAACCCTCATTGGTCAGGTTTGACCTGTCCCTGAAATCTAATCCATGTTTACAATACAAATGCACACTGCTTTCATATTTAAGAACAATTTATGGAAATGAACATGCCTTTATTCAGTTTCTTTAGGCATAGATCGCCAAGATCTTTGAGCTCTAAAATTAAATCCCCTTCTGACAAAACTATATTATCAACGTGCCATAATCGTAAATTCATACTTCCTTGTAATTACCTTGTAAGTGATGTGTTGAGAATATTCTGAAGATTAATCATTTTCTTTATGGATGCCAGATCTTGCCAAATTACATACAGATCTACAGTTTTCCCTGACTATACAGGCATAACTTCTTTGTAATTGGAGTTACCTGTATATGCCTCATAAGAGGAATGTACCCTTTAAGAGCAAAACAGATCCTAACTTTCATTTTCATATGGTAAAGGCTTTTCTCACACACTAACTGACCATGTTTTTAAAAACAACACATGTGGTATGATTTGATAATAGCTCAATCCTAGACATTTTGCCCGCATCATGAGTGCAGGATTAGGTCCTAAAAGAAAATACTGTTGTTTTTCACGCAGAACTCGAAATTTCTCACAATTCCTTTCTCCTACTTCATCTATAGCGTAGGGGGCCAGTCCTGCAGTTGATTCACACTTGATTTTAGTGGAAAATCTGCATGCAAAATAATGCAGGATCCGGTCAATATTTAAATTTCAATTTACTTTTCATTTTTCTTAAAAATCAAAACTGCCATTATCCTTTCTCATTCTGAGTGTTGCTCTTCTACTGACAAGAGTGATGTGCAAGTCACAAACTGTAGTCAGTTTTAAAATTTTCCTTTAAAAACTGCTAAAATATTCAGCTTTCTTTCTTGTTTTCAGAAGGTATCTTTCACCTCTTATCAACCACACTAATAGGGCACGTCTAGACTACCCTCGGCTTCTGAAAGAAGATATGCAAATTTGGCACAAATTTGCATATCTTCTTCCGATCCCTTTTTCGGAGGAGGTTTTTTCAGGGGGAAAAAAAAAGCAGTCTAGATGGGGTTTTTTGTGCAAACTCCCCCTTTTTCAAAAGAACCCTTATGCCTCAAAAAATTAGGTTTACAGGGTTCTTTCTAAAAAGGGTGGGTTTGCGCAAAAAACCTCGTCTAGACTGCTTTCCCCCCCCCCCCCCGAAAAAACCTTACCACATGGAAAATCTTGTTGACACATGGAAAATCTTGTTGACACATGGAAAATCTTAGAAAATTAGCATTCCGAGTACTCTTGCCAGTGGCAGTTTCGCAACACTGTTCAGAGTGTTCTTCTTGCGCTTTGTGGTAAGGACAGGAATAATATCCAAAATATTCCAAAGTATATAATACTCACTGAGTACATTCTGCTGTTTTGCCTTTGCTCTGATAGTCCATAATACACTGTATTAAGTGGTGATTTTCATCTAGCATCTGGACAAAAGAAAAATTATTAAAATACTTGTTACTATACAATAAGACTAAAACACACCAAGTTCTGTAATATGTTTTTTCCTTCTGTGATATTCCACTTCCCCTCATTTTTAGCTTGATGGTTCTTCATGCATGTCTTTTGCCTACAGGTCTTAGAGAGGAACCGGAATATTATTATTGAATCAAAACTTCCAACTACAGGTACTCCTAAAAGTCAAATTTATTTATTGAACATTACTATAAAATAAAATGGTAGGGGGAAGAGTCCATTTTGTGTTAACCTTAGCCTGTAATTATTATAGTTTATGCTTGAATAGGAATAACAGAACAAAAATTTGACAAAAAAGATACAAAACTCCCTTATTCAAATAGTCAGTGCATTCTTCTGGGTTCTGAGTACACTTTTTATGGAAGATTCACTAAACAGAACCCACAGAATATACAATTTTGAGTTCCTTTTAAATGGAGGAAAAATAGGTAAATCTGACATTTTGGCAATACAAGACTATAAGAAGTGAAATATAATACAACTTATATTACTTTAGAAATGTTTCTATAAACATTACAGCTCACAAAGGCTATACTGAAGGCTTACATCTCACTGGTAGTTAATACTGTAAAGTAAATATGTCAATACTATTTTTTCTATTTTAGGTAATTATTATTATTACTTAACATTAATATTATGTTGGCACTTTTAGGACTCAGATAGGGGAGGTCCCCATTGTGCTTGGTGCTGTACAAAGATACAGTAACAGTGTCTACCCCAAAAAGCTTACAGTATAAAATATGTTGGATAAAATGCACATATTAATATAAACAAATTTCAGCATTAGCCTTTTATGCCATGTCTCTTTGCATTCCAGAACCACGCCTTATGAATGCATTATCATTATATCCTAAATTTTAGCAGAACATACATTGTACATCCATGTGGGCCCACTGAGACATATTGTTACAGTTTGCCAGAAAATTTCTTCAACAGTAGCAATCCCGGAGGCTATTCTGGATCCCTACATAATAGTTGGGAAAAGGCAGACATGTAGATGTCATAGGAAGAGTCTGGACACTGGGTAAAGGGAGGACTGTACTTCCCCTGCACTTAGTGTATTTAGCACCAATCACCAGTTCCAAATCTGAGCTCCAAAATCCTGTATGCAAGTGTCACAAGAACTTTACATTTTCACACATTTTGTTGAATTTGGGAAGTTTCCTTTCTTGCATTTAATGACCATTACAAAATGCAAAAAATGAATGAAACCTGATAGATGTGACAGCTATAAAACCAAAACCACAAGGTATTTGTATATAAACATGTTTAGTAGATCATGGGGATAGGCTAACAAGTTTCCAGGCACAGAAGAGTCCCAAGCTGTTTGCCCTGTGCTTCCCTGTTACTTTAAGCCACAAAGGATCACTAAACTGATACTTCACAAAAGGCTATGTAATTAGGCCATGGCACACCCTTCAGCTTTTAATCTGAGTAGGTCTACTGACTGATCCCCATCTGATTCATCTTGCCTGCAGCTGTATACTATGCAATCTGTCACAATTAGCAAAAGAGGCCCCACTTGATTAAATATGGGGAGGTCCCTTTATCTTCATATGCAATTTCCTTGGGATATGAAACATATTTACCCAAAAATGTTTACTTCAGAGCCCTGTCAAAAGTAATCACCTATGCGACTCCTGGTTTAGAAGAGACATAACTGCTAGATTCCAAAAAGAATGCACATCACCCAGGGTACAAGTTTAGGCAGCTTGCAGAGTATCTACATATGGTCTCACATCTCATTCCATCCAATCTCCAAAATGCCTTTTCGTCCTCTATAGGCCAAAGAGCAGGCCTCGAGCAATGCAGCGTAGCATGTGAAGTAACCTTTGCTACAATGAGCAACTGTCTGTACACGGGAAGAAGTCTGCAAGCACATCTGCTAGGAGATACAAGTACTTATGGAGCAGCCATGAGAATCTCTGTTTAGTATTGGGACCAAGAGTCACATGAGCTCCCTTTATTATGCATCATAAATCCATTGGTTCACATACATATTCTTTTAATAGACTTGCAACATATGTCTGAGTAGAGTTACATATTTTCTCCAAGTATTTCTCCTTCAGGAACACATTTCACACAATGATTCCCAAATAGATCCTTCTACAACATCAGAGAAACTCCGTAATTTGCCTACCAATTGTGTACAATATGGATCTTTCCTTTTCCATTTATTTGACATATGAGCCCTGCCCATCATCAGGACAAAGAGTAGGTTAATAACCATTTTAATCAAACCTCTGAACCTGAGTAAAAAACTTTGATGGGGCCAGTAGTACAGCCTTTACACCTCCTTACTGTAAAAAAATCTTACATGCTGGCAAAGTAGTTATAAGTGTGAGAGTACTTCGAAATGGGCATTAAGCCATGAAATGGTTCCATTCTAATTAAAAGTTATGTGCTGGATTTTAGAGACATTCAGCCAAAATATAGCTTCATCCATGTGTCTTTGTTGAGCCACTTGCAGTGCATTTTTATAGTACATTTATAAGCAGTTATATTTTTAGAGGATTTAACTAAAGCATACAACACTACACAATCAATGGGTTTATTTTGTTAGTTCTCAGTGCCAGACAGATTGTTGCCATGCAGAGGCATTTTCTCCACGAAATATCCACACCTGATTCTTAACTATCTTTACAAAATGTCAATTCAGCTGTATTATTGTCAGACAGTTAACATACTTTTACAGAGATTAAGTTCCCATAAAATAATTTCTGACTATCCAGCCCTACAGTATAACAAATTGAGACGCTAGCAGATGAAATGTACTGCACTTGGAAGAACAGTTTGAAACCTGCATCACTGGCTAGATTAAAACAGCATTCATAGGAGAATTACATCTCTCCACGTATTTTTGCTCTCTGAAGTTGTTCTGTTCTGAGAAAGAGAAAAATTTTGAGTAACCATATATGAGTGAGAGGATGCCTGCCACTGGAATAGATCAAAAGCTTCAGTTGACTAGTTAATTCCTTAAGTGAGCTCTACTCAGTGTCTTACTTGTTTCTAAAAAATGAGTGTTTCTGGGCAAAATGGAAGAGAGAGCATTCCATCATATATACAGAGATATACCTATCTCATAGAACTGGATGGGACTTTGAAAGGTCATTGAGTCCAGTCCCCTGCCCTCAGTGCAGGACCACTTACTATCCCTCACAGAGTTCCTATATCAAGGATTGAACTCACCACCCTGGGTTTAGTAGGCCAATGCTCAAACCACTGAGCTATCCCACCCCTCTATATAAGCTACATTACCTAAAACTAACATTTTGCTTATTTTAAAATGGTTTACAGGATAATTATTTTGTTTTCCACTAATTTCTTAGTGAGGTCAGGGTCTGTCATAGCATTTTTTAATTATTTCCTTGATAATTTGTAGTGAAATTTATAGTGAAAGAATGGAGAAATATAAGAGTAACAAAGGCAATATTTACAAAGCTAGGGCCTGATCCGACAAACAACTTAGGCCCAGATTCTCAAAGTATTTAGTTGCCTAACTCCCATTGAAATCAGTTGCAGTTAGGCAGCTAAATACCTTTGAGCCGTGATGTCCAACACGCTAGCCACTAGCCGCATGTGGTTATTTGGCAGTTAAGTGTGGCTAGTTGGCTTGAACAATGTGGCTATTGGGCTGGTTGAGTATGGCTAATTTACTATAGCAGTAGCCACTATAGTGGCTACTGTTTTAGAACGTGTTGGACACCACTGCCTTTGAGGATCTGCACCTTACTTATCAAGCATAGTCTATACCAGCGATTTTCAAAGTATGGGTCCTGACCCAGTACTGGGTCTCAGAAAGTCAGGCAGTGGGTTGCCTTGTTGTAGTGTGACCAGGTGACCAGTGGCAGTGCTAAGGCCAGCTTTCTGCCTGTCCTGACACTATGGATTGCGCTGTGCCCTGGAAGCGGGCAGCAGCAGGTCTAGCTCCCACGTGGAGGCAAGCAGCCAACTCTCACAAGATAAAAAAGGAAAACAAGCCAAAAAATGAAGCCAATCCCATTTCAAAGCAAGCCCAAAATGGGCTCCATCCACTTTACTCAGCAATGCTTGGTGATAAACTGGGAACCGGCCAATGGATGAGTGGAGCCAGAGCTTGGGGCAGTGGCAGCCTGTGGAGCAGGACCTGTTGCTGGTCACTTCCAGGGTGCAGTGCGGTCTTCCATGTCAGGACAGGCAGGAAACCTGCCTTACCATCCCACTGCATCACTGACCAGGAGCTGCCGGAGGTAAGCCTATGCCCCAACAATCTCCTGTCCCAACCATGAGCCCCTCCAAACTCAGAAACCCCTCCTGCACCCTAAACATCTCTTCCCGTCCCCACCCCCTCTACCCCACTCCCATGCCTCAGCCAAGAGACCTTGCCTACATACTGAACCCCTCTCCTCCTCTCAGTCTTCACCACAAACCCATGATCTCTGGCCCCATCCTAGAGCCCACACCACCAGGCAAAGCCTTTATCCCCCCCCCATACTCTCAACCCCTCACTTCTGCAGCTCCACCCTGGAGCCTGCACTCTAGTAAAAAGATATAATTATGCTGGGCCATGGACATCAACAATATTCTTCAACTGGATTGTGAATAAAAAAAGTTTGAAAACCAGTGAGCTATACTATGACTAGTCCCATTAAAGTCAATCATGAAGATGTCCATGATTGTAAGTTCCACTCCTGGTATTAAGTAATTGCAGGATTGTGCCTGGTTTTTTTTTAAATGTACTGTATCATCAGGAAATAGGAAACATTCAGTATTTCCCACTCAAAGCAAATATTAATTCATCCATACAACTGCTTGTTCTATTTAAGGAATGATTCTTGATAAATTTACATATAATCGAAGGCCCAAATATGGAAAAATTGGCAAAAGCAGCATTATCATATGCCTTTATTGTAGCCAGCTAGGGATGTAAGCAACTAGTTGACTACCCGATAAGCTTATGCTTATCAGGTAGTTGAGTATTGACATAATTAGTTGCTTCCCCACCCCCCTTGCTGCCTCTATCAGAGAGAGGCAGTGGTGGGGGAGAGCAGGAGCTGATGCTGGGGGGAGCCGGTTTAAAAGCTGCTTCCCCCCAGCACTGTCTGGGGGGACAGGGCAGGCAGAGGCACAGCAGGGGACAGGGCATGAGTCAGGAATCAGCTGATTCCTGGCCTGTGCCCATCACCCCGCTACGCCTCTGCCTTTTAAATGTATTAAGAGCCTGGCAGCTCTTAATACATTTAAAAGGCAGAGCTGCAGCAGGGCTAGCTCGCAGGGCTAACCCCACTGTGGCTCTGCAGTTTCCTCCCTTATCGACTAATCGAGTAGTCAATGGAAATTCCATCGACTACTCACTTAGCTGATTACACACAATTTAACATCCCTATAGCTGACAGCTACCCCACACACAGCTCAAGATTTCTCTTGCTCTGTATCTGTGCGTACAGAATGGGGCAGGGAGGTCATTACCTGGCATGGGGACATACTTGCAGATCACACACCCTGCCTGCTAGGGTTCACAACCCTCTGAGACTCCTGTCATGCAGGTTTTGAGGAATGAAAGTTCTGTTTTATCCTGATGCAACAGATCTTCGTGGTGTACCTATCTCTTGGAAGGTAACGGGAGGAGTCAGAGCCATGGCAGACACGATTCATATTTCTCCTTTATGTTTTCTAGTCTGGGAATCTGGATTTGGCCCAGAATCTTTAAGAACAAAATACTCCTGTCAGATTCACAGTGAAGCTCTTAGTTTCATATTCTGCATTTATGATACCAACAGAAATTCCCAGGGCAGAATTGGTAGAAAATAGAGAATAGAGCTCTGCAGAGCAGAATGGAAATGGTAACTTGTTGAAAAGCATTAATTATTTTATAAACATCTAGAAAATTTTTTAAAGTATCACTAATAAATGTCTCAGCCGATCTAAGAAAGCAGGCTTAGAGATCAAGTCTCACTTTTGGATGTGTGTTCATAACCAGTACTGGCACTTTGGTGGCAAAGCAAAAGGTTGCTGCACTAATAGAAGGGCTCTTTGGATTTTGTTCATTGTAAAAAGAACAGGGAATAGTTCTGGTATCCTGATACTATGTTAAAAAAGGACAAGGTTCTAGTCACTGGCACGGGAGTACATATAGGGTCAACACCAATGCCACGTCCTGCACATGAGCTAATGTTAAGTACACAGTTGCCAATTCTGAAATCCTAGAGGTTCAAAATCTCACACTTTCTTCAAGGAAAGTTTTGTGTAAATAATGTAGTATTGGAATAGTAAAGGCTTTGAGGGAACCATTGAAATTGAGTTAGTAACATGTATAATGAAAATTAGTTGCGTGTGTATTTAAATATACAAGTAAAAATGATGAATTTTTGTGAATTTTTTTTAATTAACTGATATACAGTTTTGGCTCCTAAAGAGAACACTGTTGTGGATTTCCAAAGTAAGTGTCCCACAATTAGTTTTGAGCCCAACTTCTGATCTACGATTACAAAGCTCACTGAGTTATGTACTTGTTTGCAGACAAAAATTTCCATGCTTTTTGAAAAAGAAAATTACTTTATGTTCACGAACACTTCAACAGCTCAGCATTCATAAGCAATCCTAAAATAACAAGTCACCAAATGTACCTAATAGAGGAAATATTTTTATATTTGCAAAGAAACAGATTTCAGTTCTTTTCGGTTCAAGATATTGTCTTGAAAATTGAGAGAATTATGAACATTATTCTACTGTTCTTTTTAATGGAAATTAATCAAAAGTAATTTTAAAAGACTACATGAAATGAATTTTGAAAGTCTATATTAAATACACAAACATCCAAAGTTAAGGATATAATTCCATCCTTAACTACAGGTGCCTAAATATTTCAGCATTTAAAAGTAAGTGGGTATGACCACAATACCACATGTGCTACAAGACCAAGACACAAGGGGATGAACTGCAGATTGACTTTTCTAGTATTTACAGATGTACATCAGGCTCTTAACTCTCTTGAAGGTTGTTTGTCATGCCTTAATTCTTCTTTACTTTGATCATATCCTCCCTTTAGATAAAGTCCCATATAATTCATAAAACTGGTAATAGATGATGGCTTAGCTCTGGAAGAAATGCCAATGAGCAACTGATTACTCTCTTACCACTGACACCTTTTGTGCGTGTATGTCAGGGTGGGGAACGTTTTTTGGGTTGGGGGCTGCTGACCCACGGGAAGATCAGTCAGGGGCTGCACACAAGTGGGAAACCCCAAAAACCCCCAAACCCTCACTGACATGGCCCCGACTGAGAAGGACAAAGACACTCCCCACATTCCCCTCACACACCAGAGCCTAGTGGAGCCCACGTAGTAGATTTGGTGTGCTTCAGTCCTTCAGTAGGCACGGGCTCCCCAATGCCAGGAAGGGAACCCTCAGTGTCAGGGACTGGATCTGGGCAAGCCAGGGGCTGGCATCCAGACCCTGGGCCTGAGGTTCCCCATCCCTGCTGTTTGTATTCTCCATTATAATTTACAAACGGGCCATATTAGACCTTTATTCCTTAGTTCCACTGCACTGACTAAACAAACTCCTGCATAGCGAGAATTTCTAAAGCAGAGCAAACATGACATAAAATACACAGCAGAACTAGAAATTACAGGTACTAAGTAAAACAGATCAAGGGCATAGATGCGTTGCTTATTGACATCTCCACACCTCTTCCATTATTTACAGTTATCTCACAGGTATCTCACTCCAGGAGGATAGTAGGGGAGTGAGGGCAAGTATGTATCTCCCCACCCTTCTCTTATTTTCTTACAAATACCCATCATAACTTCCAAACTCAGCTTTGGCCTCCAGACAAAACCCAGGCCATCTGAGTCTTCAGAGAAAATCCTTTAAATGTAAAACATTTGCCTGTTAAACATTATACATGAACAACTACAATTCCTTTTTTTCAAAAACACCTTTGGAGATAACCATGAGCACCTTTATTGCCACACTTCAGTATCTCTTTCCATATTTTAAAAGATTAAAATCCTGCAACTATTTGTTAAGGGCCGATATGCTGTCCAAAATGTGCAGATCCCAGTTTGCAATTTTGAAATGTATGCCTGGCATTTTTTTCTTTACAAACACGAAAGACAGTGAGCAGTGAATTTTCTATTCTGCAGATCCTTCTCTGGAGCTTTCCCTCTCCCTCTCTCTCTCTTTGCAGTGTTCTGAACACCTTTGCTTTGTTCCACCTCCTCCTCCTCCTCCCTCCAGCTGTCCATCTTCCCAACCCTTGTAAATTCACTAGTTTTCATGATTACTTTAGAATTAAGCCATCTTCCCAGCCACAGCACCACAGAAGGAATATATAAATAACATTTCTTGTCTCTATAAAAGCATGCTTTTTACCTTCTGGATAGTTTGCTGGGTGACCTCCCCTTTGCCTCTCGGGCGAGCAGAAGCAAAGGCAACCGACATGGTGGGTTTTTTTTAATGTGTCTATAATATATTGCTCCTAGGCTCTAATAATATTGTTATTATCTGGCTGCTATTGCTGTGCAAAGATTCTCCGCAGTGCATGGGGAGGGGAGCCGGCGCAGATGGTACAATCTGTGCCCTGCAACGAGCCAGGGGCACTGCACCAAGAGCCTGCATGCACCACCTTCGCCCTGATGCCTCTGATCCCAATGCAAGGTGGGGAGCCAGCTGCTGAGATTTGGGGAGGAGGGATAAAGCCAACGGAGTGGTCCTCCCCTCCTTCCCCACCTCCCCTTTGATCTGCACATGGTGCATCCCTGCTGCTGGGTTTCCTGTCGCAGGCGAACAGCATCTTTCTGCCTTTGCCAAGAGCGGCCCAGTGCGTCAAAGGCGTAGGCAAAGACGAGAGCTACGTCAAGCGCGTGTGGAAACAGACACCGTGATAATCAAGTGCCTACGTTTAATGCGTACGGGAGGCAGGCAACAGCGTGGTACGCCAAAGGCGTAGATGAGCTGCCTGGCGTTCCGGGTGGCCTGCGATTCTCTTGCCCAATGCGTACGTCAGGATGAAGATCCACCTACACATTTGGCGTAAGGGCCGCCTTCGGCGTGCGCTGTGAATGGCAAGGCTCCGGAAGCGGCGCAGGGCGGGGGGATGAGTGTGCAGTTCTGAGGGAGGTTGCGGGTTCCGGTGCGTGCAGTTCGCTGGGCCCCGGCAGAGCCATGAGCTACGACCGGGCCATCACCGTCTTCTCGCCCGACGGCCACCTCTTCCAGGTGGAGTACGCGCAGGAAGCGGTGAAGAAGGGCTCCACCGCGGTGAGTGAGCGCTGGGAGCGGGCCGCGCGGCGCCGCAGGCAATGGCCGCCGCTCCTGAGGCGAGGAGGGGCCGGGGGGCAAAGATCCCAGTGGAGAGGGGGAGCGGGGGAGAAGGGCCGGGGCGGGAGGGCCAGGGGCCTGTGGGGAGGTGGGGAGGGGCCGGGGCGGGAGGGCAGGGGGCCTGTGGAGAGGTGGGGAGGGGCCGGGGCGGGAGGGCAGGGGGCCTGTGGGGAGGTGGGGAAGGGCCGGGGCGGGAGGGCCAGGGGCCTGTGGAGAGGTGGGGAAGGGCCGGGGCGGGAGGGCCAGGGGCCTGTGGGGAGGTGGGGAAGGGCCGGGGCGGGAGGGCCAGGGGCCTGTGGGGAGGTGGGCAGGGGCCGGGGCGGGAGGGCAGGGGGCCTGTGGGGAGGTGGGCAGGGGCCGGGGCGGGAGGGCAGGGGGCCTGTGGAGAGGTGGGGAAGGGCCGGGGCGGGAGGGCAGGGGGCCTGTGGGGAGGTGGGGAGGGGCCGGGGCGGGAGGGCAGGGGGCCTGTGGGGAGGTGGGGAGGGGCCGGGGCGGGAGGGCAGGGGGCCTGTGGGGAGGTGGGGAAGGGCCGGGGCGGGAGGGCAGGGGGCCTGTGGAGAGGTGGGGAAGGGCCGGGGCGGGAGGGCCGGGGGCCTGTGGGGAGGTGGGGAAGGGCCGGGGCGGGAGGGCCGGGGGCCTGTGGGGAGGTGGGGAAGGGCCGGGGCGGGAGGGCCGGGGGCCTGTGGAGAGGTGGGGAAGGGCCGGGGCGGGAGGGCCGGGAGCCTGTGGAGAGGTGGGGAAGGGCCGGGGCGGGAGGGCCAGGGGCCTGTGGGGAGGTGGGCAGGGGCCGGGGCGGGAGGGCAGGGGGCCTGTGGAGAGGTGGGGAGGGGCCGGGCGGGAGGGCAGGGGGCCTGTGGAGAGGTGGGGAAGGGCCGGGGCGGGAGGGCAGGGGGCCTGTGGGGAGGTGGGGAGGGGCCGCGTGGGAGGGAAGGGGGCCTGTGGGGAGGGGCCGGGCGGGAGGGAAGGGGGCCTGTGGGGAGGGGCCGGGCAGGAGGGAAGGGGGCCTGTGGGGAGGTGGGGAAGGGCCGGGGTGGGAGGGAAGGGGGCCTGTGGGGAGGTGGGGAAGGGCCGGGGTGGGAGGGAAGGGGGCCTGTGGGGAGGGGCCGGGCGGGAGGGCAAGGGGGAGGTGGGAGGGCAGGGGGCCTGTGCGGAGGTGGGGAAGGGCCGGGGCGGGAGGGCCAGGGGCCTGTGGAGAGGTGGGGAAGGGCCGGGGCGGGAGGGCCAGGGGCCTGTGGGGAGGTGGGGAAGGGCCGGGGCGGGAGGGCCAGGGGCCTGTGGGGAGGTGGGGAAGGGCCGGGGCGGGAGGGCCAGGGGCCTGTGGGGAGGTGGGGAAGGGCCGGGGCGGGAGGGCCAGGGGCCTGTGGGGAGGTGGGGAGGGGCTGGGCGGGAGGGAAGGGGGCCTGTGGGGAGGTGGGGAAGGGCCGGGGCGGGAGGGCAGGGGGCCTGTGGGGAGGTGGGGAGGGGCCGGGCGGGAGGGCAGGGGGCCTGTGGGGAAGGGCCGGGGCGGGAGGGCAGGGGGCCTGTGGGGAGGTGGGGAAGGACCGGGGCGGGAGGGCAGGGGGCCTGTGGGGAGGTGGGGAAGGGCCGGGGTGGGAGGGCAAGGGGCCTGTGGGGAGGTGGGGAAGGGCCGGGGCGGGAGGGCAAGGGGCCGGTAGGGAAGGGCCGGGGCGGGAGGGCAGGGGGCCGGTGGGGAAGGGCCGGGGCGGGAGGGCAAGGGGCCTGTGGAGAGGTGGGGAAGGGCCGGGGCGGGAGGGCAAGGGGCCTGTGGAGAGGTGGGGAGGGAGCTGGGGGGGAAGGGCCCTGTGGAGAGGTGGGGAGGGAGCTGGGGGAAGGGCTGGAGCAGGAGCAGGAGGGCCTGTGGACAGGTGGGGGAAGGGCTAGGGGCAGGAGGGCATGAGGCCTGTGGAAAGGTGGGGGGGGCGTGCCTGGGGAAGCGGGAGAAGCTGGGGACAGCAGAGGAGGGGCCTGTGGAGAGTTGCTGGGGGAGAGGGGGGTACCTGGGGAAGGAGAACCCCTGGCAGTGAGCCAGAACCGAGCCCCTTGTCTTGGGAAGACCCCACACCTTAACTTATCATTTGATGAAGTGGGTTTTGCCCACAAAAGCTCATGATACTGTATATATTTTGATTAGTCTCTGAGATGACACAGGACTAGAATCCTAGGGCTGGAAGAGACCTCAGGAGGTCATCAAGTCCAGCCCCCTCCCCTGCCCAAAGCAGGACCAATCCCAACTAAATCAACCCAGCCAGGGTTTTGTCAGGCCGAGACTTAAAAATCTCTAGGGATGGAGATTCCACCACCTCCCTAGGTAACCCATTCCAGTGAAATAGTTTTTCCTAATATCCAACCTAGACCTCTACCACTGTAACTTGAGACCATTGGTCCTTGTTCTGCCATCTGTCACTATTGAGAACAGCCTCTCTTCATTCTCTTTGGAACCTCCTGTCAGGAAGGTGAAGGCTGTTATCAAACCCCCCTCAATCGTCTCTTCTGCAGACTAAACAAACCCAAATCCCTCAGCCTCTCTTCATAGGTATTGTGCTCCAGCCCCCTAATCATTTTGGTTGCCCTCCGCTGGACCCTCTCCAATGCGCCCACATCCTTTCTATGGGGGGGGGGGGCTACTCGTTTTTAAAGTTACAGACTAACACAGCTACACCTCTAAGTTATTAGAAGGTAGCTCCCTACCTCAAAGAGCAAAAATCTTAAATGTAATAGCCATTCTAGGTCAGAACAATGGTCCCTGTAGCCCAGTGTCTTGTCTTCTGACAGTGGCCAATGAGAGATGCTTCAGAGTGAATGAATAGATAATCCTCATGTGATCCATGTTTTGGCACCCATTCCCAGTTTCCTGCAAACAAAGGGTAGAGACACTTCAGAGCATGGTCTCATTAATTCTTTCTGTGCTGCTCACTTGCCATGGGGCTTTGGGCATACAACTTTATATCCCTGACTCCATTTCCTTACTTCTAAGATGGAGATAATACCTACTTTCAAGCAGCATAGACAGTCATTGTAAAGTCGGGAGAATCCAGATTTGTGGTGATATCTATTTACAAACTGGAAATTATAGAAAAGAGATGTTTCTAAAATTGCTTCTAAAATGAGTTTGATTTTGCCTCCGTGCACAATAGTAACCTATACAGAAATATACGTTTGGCATTTTACAGGTGCATTAAAAATATGGGCTTTTTTGGAAAAGTAGATTATTTGATGCCAACCAAACCTATTTTAAATACACTAGAGCTCTTATTGAATAGTTGTAGTTGGCAGTAATATGGCTATAAACTTGTAGATCATTAAAAGTCATTGAGGCAAATGGGATGTGGAGAAATGAGTTCTAACAGTTCCTGCATTGTCTTTTTGGCTACACACAATTTTCTGCAAGACTAAACAGGGTGGGGGGAGGAGATGTGTTTAAAATTTTTTAGGGTGACAGAAGTAGAAAAAAATTGAAGGCCTGATTCACCAGAGACCTGAAACTTGTGGAGCTATTTATCACTTCACAAAATGCAGGGCAGTAGTGACTTAAGTGTAAAATGTCCCCCCTGGGTGTACAGAAGTGAATATTTAACTACTGAATAAAAACTTTAAAAACAACATATAGTCTGGTAGCTCTTTAAAGACTAACAAAATGAGCTTTTGTGAGCACAGACCACTTCTTCAGATGGCTGTGCCCACGCAAGCTCATGATATCATCTACATGTTTTGTTAGTCTTTAAAGTACTACCAGACTATTTGTTGTTTTTTAAGTTTTTCCTGTTACAGACTAACTCAGCTACCCCTCTGAAGTTAATTACTTAATGTAGTTTTTCCAACTGTGTGGGTTATTGTTTAACAAATGACAATGCTGAAAAACTGCATCTCTTTTTAATTCCCCAGTAACATAACAGCTGGAAAATCTTGATCACTTTCTAAAATATTTGCCTTTGGGATAACCATAACAAATTTCAAACCCAAGGGAGAATTTTAAAAAGTAATGAGAATGTGGAAGTGTCTAATGTAATCTTGGCTAATATGGTAAAGTTGGAACAACTACTGGAACATCATAAATCAAACTGCCGAGAAAGAACCACGTTTTCCAGTCCTGTATATGAAAAGCAGTGGGACTATGATTTTTTTTTTTTTAAAGGCTGTTTTCTTAACTTCAGGAAAGGGGAGGTGAGGGAAGGAGTGTATAGGATGATCTGAGAGTTGATATTCGGAGGAAGCAATGAATGGATGGGTTACATTTATGCTTAGGACCATAGACTATTGAACATTCTGATTTGGCTTTGACTTAGTACCATAATAAGTATTCAGCTTGGAATTAAGTATAAAGTTCAACTACATTACAAGCACTAACGTATGCTTAGAGAGAATTATTCTGTGGCATACTCATAAAGCCCCGCACTTGCTGGTATATGTGCCTGATTTTATACTTCCTGGTATGTAGGCCTTCTTATCAGTAAACTAGGGAGATACAACGTAGATGAGACTACTGTAAGATGGATGCATAACAGCTTGGATAACCGTTCTCAGAATAGTTATGTTGGAAGGGCACACCAAGTGGGGGTTTGCAGGGATCAGTTGAAGTTTCCAGATGATACCAAGCTGGGAGAGGTTGCACTTGCTTTGGAACATAGGATCATATTTTAAAATGATCTGGACAAACTGGAGAAATGGTCTGAGGTAAATAGGATGAAGTTCAATAAGGCCAAATGCAAAGTATCCACTGAGGCTACGTCTACACTGCAGAGTTTTTGCGCAAGAAAATTTACAGTGAATCAACAGAACAGAGGGGTTTTTGCGGTATAGGTATTCCTCTTTCTATGAGGAATAAGCCTTTTTTGCACAAGAGCTCTTGCGCAAAAACGTGTGTGTGGACGGGAAACGGGGTTTTTGCACAAAAACAGCCTTTCCAAAGAAGCACAGGTGCCCTGGTGGCCATTCTGTTAATGGCAAGCAGAGCTTTCTTGCGAGAGAGCGTCCATGCAGTCTGGACGCCCTCTTGCGCAAAAGCGCATCGCTTTTCTGATGCGCTTTTGCATCTCTTCCGCAAAAACCTTCTTGTGCAAGAAGCCTGCAGTGTAGACGTAGCCTTGGGGAGGAACAGTTTCACACATACAAAATGGGAAGTCTAGGAAGGAGTACTGCAAAAAGGGGTTTAGGGGTCTTAGTGAACTACAGGCTAACAGTGCATCCCAGAATATTTGCTTTTTTGCAACAGTAACAGGAGTATTGTGACTAAGTCACAAGAAATAATTCCTCTGTTCTACTCTGCACTGATTAGGCCTCAACTGGAGTATTATGTTCATTTCTGGTCACTACATATCAGGAAAAAAGTGGACAAATTGGAGAAGATCCAGAGAAGAGGCAATGAAAATGATTAAAGGTCTAGAAAACATGACCTATGAGGGAAGACTGTTTAGTTTGGAAAAGAGAAGACTGAGAGGGGACATGATAGCAGCTTTCAAGTACCTAAAAAGGTGTTAAAAGGAAGAGGAGAAAAAAAAAGTATTCTCTTAAACGACTGATGATAGGACAAGAAGCAATGGGCTTAAAATTGCAGCAAGGGGGGGTTTAAGTTGGACATTAGGAAAAACTTTCTAGCTGTCAGGTGGTTAAGCACTGGAATAAATTGCCTAGGGAGGTTGTGGAATTTCCATCATTGGTGATATTTAAGAGCAGGTTAGACAAATGTCTGTCAGGGACTTGTTCCTGCAGTGAGGTCAGAGGACTTGATAACCTCTTGAGGTCACTTCCAGTTCTAGTATTCTATTATTCTGTGATTTCTTCTGTTTTATATCAGTTTATTTCCAACAGAGTACACAATAAAGCAAAGCATTTGATGCTTCAAATGGAATTAATACTTTTGTATTTTTTTAAGGAAAGTCTATACCTCTTATAGGTCTGTTGGGTGTATTTTATCTGTCATGGGTTTTGAATGCATTTAAGGTTGGAGTGCGAGGAAAAGAGATTGTTGTCCTTGGTGTGGAAAAGAAATCTGTGGCAAAACTTCAGGATGAAAGAACTGTGAGGAAGATCTGCGCTCTTGATGACAATGTCTGCATGGCTTTTGCAGGTATGCAGTGTCTAACAGTTGATTAAATGCTTATCTATTAAATGCTTATCTATTAAGCTCCATGGAGCCGCCTGCCCCTCCTTGCTGCCTCCCTCAGAGGCAGCAGTGCAGGGAAGTGGAGGGGGGAGAGGCAGGCAGGAGCTGGTGCTGTGGGGAGCTGACTTAAAAGGCGGCTCCCCACAAGCACCAGCTCCCGCAGAGATGCCTTCAACCCCCATTTCTCAACTCCGCCCCACAATGCTGCCTGTAATAGAGAGGCAGCAATGCTGGGGTAATGAGGGCAGGCAGGAGCTAGCACACATGGGAAGCGGCTTTCAAGCTGGCTCCCTGTGCGTATTGGCTCCTGCAGAGCCACCTGTCTCCCGTGTTGCTGCTTCTCTATAACAGGCAGCAGGGCAGGGAGGCAGGTGGCTCTGCCGGAGTCGGTGTTCATCGGGAGATGCCTTTTAAGCCAGCACCCCCCAGCACCGGCTCCCACCTGCCTGCACCCTGCATGTAAATGTGTAACTGCTAGAATTTCCACAATTAAATAATAGTTTATTGCTAGACAAATCAAAATTCTTTAAGTGAAAATATGAGTAACATAACTCTTCTAAAATACTATACAACTGTAAATTATTTCCCTAAGTACAGATTAGAGGTATGAACATGTACACGGTTAATGTACATGTTAACGTAATGTCTCTCTCCCCTCCCCACCCCACCACCATGCTGCTACCTCTGAATCAAAGAAGGTAGCAGCACTGGGGGAGAGAATTTCCAGTTGGCTCTCCACGTGTACCAGCTTTTGCAGAGCTGCCTGCCTGATACAGTAGCAGCAGCATGGGGGGTGGCAGGTGCTCATGGGGAACTGGCTTAAAAGCGCCAGCTCTCACCTGCCTGTCCTCCTCCTCCCAAACCGCCCCCCCCATCCTGCGCTGCTCCCTCTGATACACCCTCTTCCCTCCCCCCCCCCCCATTGAGTAAACATGTAACGGCTGAAAATTTCAGCAATTTACATAAATAAACGCATTTTAACATCCCTGGTGCAGATATCCAAATTAGTAGGCCAAAGTATTCCTCTTTAGATTTATTACACCTCTGTCATTCTTACAAACTTTTGCAATTGCTAATGCTATATACCTATTATAGCAACAGTAGCATCAAACCTCTAATCAGGAGGACTGGAGAAAATTAAAATTTAGATCTGTCACCTGTGCTCATTATGAGGCAGTGCACTATATAAGCAATATGGTGGGAAATCTTTTTGAGAACAGACATTTTGCTAAATTGTTACTAGCTGGGCTACCAAGACTTTGCAAACAAATGTTTTGGACACTTGTTTGAACATTTGTCTCTAATATACGAGCTTAAAAGATACAAATTTTTTTGGTTTAGCATTTTAGCTACTAATATAAAATGTAAGGAACTACATGATCTTCTCATTGTGACCCATCCTTTTTTATTACCCATCCCTCTTGTCTGTATTTAGCTTGTGAGGTCTTTCAAGCAGGGACTGTCTATTAGGGATATTAACTAATGTGTGTTTGGGTAAACGTGTAACCACTAGTTTTTTTTCCACAGTTGCACCTCTACCCCTGTGTGTAAACGTGTGAGTCAGTGCTGCCACTTTTAAACTGGCTCCCGCCTCTCCTCCCCCACCCCGCATTGGGGGGGAGGGGGGCAAGTGGCTGCCTAGCTGCTTCCCCTCTTCCCCCCCCCCCCACCTCCCTTTCACTGCTGTGCCTGATACAGAGGCAGCAGTGCTGGGAGGGAGGGAGACAGGTGGCTCTGTTGGGAGCCGGTGCTCCTGGGGACCAGCTTTTAAGCTGGCTCCTTCCAAACACCAGCTCCTGCCTTCCTCCCCCTTTGCCTCTGATACAAAGGCAGCAAGCGGGCAGGGGGGTGCGTCTAGTCCTTAAGTTTACCTGATAAGCCCAGGCTTATCAGTAAATTTTGTAAATAACTACACTCTTAACATCCCTATTGTCTGTCTTCATCTGTCTGGTTGTAAGTACGCATTTGAACATGTAGTGTATCATATATTATCATTGCAGGACTCACAGCTGATGCCAGAATCGTTATAAATAGGGCTCGTGTAGAGTGTCAAAGCCATAGACTTACTGTGGAGGATCCTGTCACTGTGGAATACATCACACGTTACATCGCTAGCCTGAAACAGGTATACTACCCAGTACAGAGTTGTCTTTCTCCTTTTGTTGGGCAAATAAAACCTAACTTTGGGCCAAATTCTACTTTTACACTAGTGAAAAGCCAGATAACTGAGTAGAATCTCTTTGTTGGATATTGATGCTACTGTAGCATCAGACAGAGGGAAGATACAGGGTATGTCATTGGCATCTCCTAAATATGGGGAAATTCAGATACTTAATGTTTACTGGGACATCATTATTGCACTTCTCTTGTATTAGAAGTTTTACTCAGCATTGCTTGGGTCCTTCAGGGCAGGGGCTTAGGAATGTGGAAACGGGTGTGCTAGTCAGCACAGGGCATGGGGGGGTGGGTTGCAGAAGTCAGGGCAGGGGGTTAGGAAGTATGAGGGGGCACAAGGGAGGAGGTGGGGTGCAGGAATTTGGGCAGGGGGTGAGGGGCTCAGGGCAGGGGGTGGGAGCATCCAGCTGCTGCTCCCTGGGGCAGCAGGGGCTGCGCTGCCCCTCCCACCAGAGGTGGTGTTCCCCAAAATTGGTCTAGTGTGGCGGGGGTGCGCTTGCTTGCTGCCCCCCCCCCCGGTCATTGTGCAGTATAACTGTCCCATATACTTACTGCCCCCTCTGGTCATTCTGGAATATAACTGTCCCTGCTATCACATCCCTCTCTTTCCCTTTGACGAGAAACAGTCACATTCTACACACATCCCATTGTCCTGGTGCCATCAAATCCTGACCTTGCTATAAGATATAAGTGGAAGCTGCATACCATATTTGGTGGTCCAAGCTCTTACTGTTCAGGAGGAGTTCTTGAACAAAAAAACTGATAGACAGATGCACAAATTCTCTCAGACATATTGTAGACTAACAGTAGAAATGTGCTCATCTACAAACTTCATTTCACACATATTGGTTTCTCCTGCTTGCCCTAGTATTTACTAGCAGAATATGGCAGAGAGTCTTCATTACACATTTTATAAAAATAATGTCTTAGTACACTAGGAACTTGTATTAATTTTAAATTACAGTATCAAAATAGACACTATATTCCATGGTGCATTTTTATTATCTTTCAAATGCATTAAACTCAGTAATCTCCACTAATTAGCAATTTATTCATGGTCATTCTTTAGCACAAGTTTTGTTATGTATTGGAATGGCAAAATACATATACATTCTTCCCATGAAAGTTTGTTTCAGACTTTATTCTCCTGCAGTAAAATATCCCCTGAAATTATTTTTCATATGATATACCCAAATCTTTTAAAAACTTAAAAGCAACACTTCTGATTCTCTATTCCTTATGTCCCAAATCGCTGCCAAAATGCCTGCTTCTCATCACAAAGTATCAAAATTCTGAGAGACTTGGGACCTTGGCATTTATTGGATTTAACCCAACAGTTACTATTCTGTGAGAATTATGTTTCATCTTTACCTGTATGTCTCTTGGATTTTTTAATGGATTTTCTAAGCCTTCATGACAATACAGCTAATGTTGGTTTTTGGCATTTGTTCGGCCTCTGTGACTGTCACATCTATTTAATTTACACAAGTCAATTTCCTAGATACCTCTGAATATTTTAGCACTTTTTTTTTTTAAGGTTGTGGTAGTTAATTCAGAAGTAACTAAGGGTTACTTCCACAAGGAGTAACGGTAGTTCGAATTAGAGAACCTAATTTGAACTACCTACTCCGTGCCGCGTGTAGCCGCGGGCACTGAGTTTGAACTAAGGGCATTTAAAAATGGCGCCCGCCTGGCAAGATGCAAATGAAGCCCGGGATATTTAAATCCCGGGCTTCATTTGCAACTTCGAATGACTACATTAACCACCCTAGTTCGAACTAGGGTGGTAGTGTAGACATACCCTAAGAGAGGCTATTTACTTTGGAACCATCCTTGTATATGCTTTAGTTTATGGGTGATCTGCAGTACAAGAAATATTATCTTGAAACCACAACAAGGGAAGAAAAAGTCCCAGTTGCAAATGATAGGAAATACTTATGATAAACTTTCTATATTGCCACTTTTGTACGACTGCTACTTCAGAAATCCATATTCTTGTAGAGAAGTCTCTGAAATAAGCTATCTTGATTTTCATCAGCGGTATACTCAAAGTAATGGCCGCAGACCTTTTGGGATATCTGCCCTTATTGTGGGATTTGACTTCGATGGAACACCCAGGCTATATCAGACTGACCCTTCTGGCACTTACCATGCTTGGAAGGTGAGTTGACTCTGCCTCCTGGTGGAGATTAAATGAAATATCATTCAGCAACTAATTTATCCTCTCGGGAGATCATATCTTGCTGCAAGATGGATTTTGTAGTTCTTATACTATGTAGTGTGGGTTGCAATGGTTGACATGGTTTTAATTAGCCAGCTGCAAAATAGTTCTAAGTGACAGCAACAAATATAGCAGATGTTTGGTGACTACAAATATGATAGACAATTTGCATGACTGTAAATGGGAAAGAAAATGTCCATTAGACAGTATGTTTATTAAAATGTGGTCAAGGCAAAGAAAAGTTTTGAATACTCATATCTAATAAGTGTTTCATTTGATACTATATGAACTGTAAAATTTCTATCTTCTGCCTGAAAATCTAGGCAAAAATCACACTTTAGCACTAGCTATATCCTATGCATGTTAATACCCATATTAATATGTAAAACATTTTGATTTTCATATTTTTTACTCTAAAAGTTGAGATTTGGAAGTAGTGATCAATATTTAGTAGAGCTAGCAGCTCCTAGGATATCAAGTAGGATGCTGAATGGCTATTAATCCTGTCTTGGGATCATTATATACACAACAGGGTATGTGGTCCATTGGGTATTTGCATCATTTTATGTTTGTACTTTCTCTATAAAGTATTCTTTAAAAAAACCCAACATTTACACCCACCCTTTCCTGAAATTATTCCAGGCTAATGCCATTGGGAGGGGAGCCAAGTCTGTACGTGAATTCCTGGAGAAAAACTATACTGATGAAGCCATTGAAACAGATGACCTGACCATTAAACTTGTCATCAAGGCTCTTCTTGAAGTAAGTGTGATTCAGCCTGCTGACAATTTCGTGTGTGTGTGGGGGGGGGGATTGCTGTTGCTCAAGTCTACCCAGTTCATTCACCATAAATTCTAGAGGTTATGGATGACTTTTATCAAAAATTGTATTCTCCATTATACTCTGAGGACATTAGATACTGAGCTATGGGACTGATTTGCAAACCCTTCTTAAAAAGCCTATTTTTACCAGGACTAGGCAAGAATCTGCCAGCTTTCTTGTGAATAATTTTTTTTAAAAATCAGACTTAAGCTTTGAACATTGGCGCATACATTCATTCTGAAAATACTTAAGCCATGCTTGCTTACTCCTTAAATTCTTTTGTAAGCACTAGGTGACTTAGAATTTGAACTAAATGAATAACCCTACAGTTCAGTCATTGTATACATTCTCTATGCACTGAATTGGAGTAGAGTCCCTTAGAGTGAAGAGGCTTATCTTGCAGTGCTAATATTTGTAATGAAATATGCTTCCTGAGCTAATGGAAAGAGAAATATAAAGTTCCCATCTGTGACTCTCTTACGGAGTTTTAATTAGAATTGATCTATGGCATAAGATTTCTTATTCTAAACCTTTCATCTTTGATTACTTCAGGTTGTACAGTCAGGTGGGAAAAACATTGAGCTGGCAGTTATGAGAAGAGATCAGCCACTCAAGGTAAACTGTTTTAGTAATATTCACCCTCACTTCTCATCTGATACTTGTTTCTCTGCTGGTCTCCATACTGCTGTCTATGTAGAATTCCCATTGAGTTGTACTGCAGTTCTACATTGAGGCAGATGCAGAATTAGATTTAACTATTACTAAGGCAAAAGAAGCTTCCAAAACTGTTCAGAGTATACTTGAACCTCCTTAATCCAGCTGTCCCTGATCCAGGAACATCATGGTTTGGACCCTGGCAGGGGGAGGGAGCAGCTCTGCACATTCCTCCACTCCTAGCTTCTCCCTCATTGCTCCCATAACAGTGGGGTGCAGTTCATGAGAGCAGCAGGAGTGCAGAGCCAGCTAAACCCCCTTTCTTCTTTCCCCTCCTGCCGAGTCCCAGCATGCTTCTCCAGTCTGTCCGAGCCCCTGTGTCCCTAGTGCACTCCTGCATCCTCCCTAAAAGGTAGTTTTTGTTTACCTTTTATTCTGGCAAACACCCATGATCTGGAAAATTCCATAATCTGGCATAGTCTGTTTCCCAAAATTGCCAGATTAAAGAGGTTCAAGTGTATTTGTGTTTGCTTACAGATAGACATTTGCCCCTGCACGATATTACAGTATTCAATTAATTTTCTTATCAAAAGTAGATCTTTCACATTCAAATAAAGTTTCTATTGATATCTTAAAGTTCAGTTATGTTTTTCTTTTTTTAAAGATTTTAAGTCCTGAAGAAATTGAGAAGTATGTTGCTGAAATTGAAAAAGAAAAGGAAGAAAATGAAAAGAAAAAACAGAAGAAAACATCATGATGAATGAAATCCAATTGTTTAGCTGCTTTTTAATTCAAATCATGGGTTATTCTGTATACATGTAGGCATTCCATTTATTCATACTGTGCTCCTCTGAGACCTACAATAAACCTACTGATTTTTTTAAACTTTTTATTTTAGATGTATGTTCCTTGGATTTTAAATTCAGCTCATGCAGCTCATTGTAGAAGAGTGATAGTACTCTATTAAAGGACAAAAAGGTATTTTCACACCTTTCTTACCTTTTGAACCTTGCCACTAATTTTCTTGTTATGTAATTATTTCCCATTGTCAGTCTTATCTGAAAATTAGCTTGCTCATAATCCTAGATTGTTATCTCCTAATTATAAAGCCCTAACAGGTTCCAACTCTGATTCTCTCTCATTTGAAAATACTCACAATTTTAAAAGTTCCTCATATCTGGTAATTTAGACTAGAAGTCATAGGACAGTCGTTTCCATGATAAAAACAAATTAGGGCTAGGGATGTGAACGACTAGTCGACATGTTACTCGACTAGTTGCTCCCCCCTTGCCTATATCAGAAAGAGGCAGCAAGGGAGGGGGAGAAGGGGGTGCTTCAAAGTGGCAGCACCACAGGGACTTCCCCCCCTCCCCCCCCCCACTGACCCGGGACTCCACGTGGTGCTGCCGCTTTGAAGTGCCACCACTTTGAAGTGCCGTGGTGAGCATGGGGCCAGCGGGGGATTGTTTGAGTCCCCCTCTGGCCTCATGCTCCCCACAGCCCTGGGGCTGTTGCTTTACTTCAAAGGCAGAATGGCCCTTATCAGCTAATCGAACAGTTGATGCACATTGCATTGACTACTCAATTAGCCAATTAATAAAAATTTTACATCCCTAATTAGGGCTAGGCTGAATGGGTCCAGCTGTTGTGTTGTAGTGCTTGGTTTGTTGATAACTTCAGTGATGTGAAAGCATGTTACATGCTGGAGCTATCTTATGTGGTGGATTTGGCACTCATTTTGAAATCAGAGTTCTATTTATCTGAATGTGACTTAGAAGCAGGGCTGGCTCTAGGCACCAGCAAAACAAGTAGGTGCTTGGGGTGGCACATTGCCAGGGGTGGCATTCCAGCCCACAGGAGGAGCAGGGTGGCGGGGAGCCCCGCGGAGGCTGCCCCGGGCTGGGGGCCCTGCGCCCGGCTGCTCAGAGCCTACATGTGGCCCCGGGGCGCTGGGAGGGCAGGGCGGGGCACCTGGCCCTGGTGCAGGGCGGCCACAGCTGGTGATGCTAAGCCTGGAGGGGCAGGCCGTGACCATGGTGGCTGCTCCTGGCAGCTGGCTCACTGGAGCAGAGTTCAGGGGCTCGGTGGGCGCTGGGGCTTAGCCGCGGCGGGGCCCCATCCCCCGAGTGGGGAGCCCTGCGGAGACCGCCCCGAGCTAGGAGCCCCATGCTCGGAGCCTGTGCCTGACTCCAGGGCGCTAGGAGCTCTGCGTGGGCAGCCCCGAGGTGTGGCCCCTGCTGGGTTGCTTCCTGGGGGGCAGTCACGGCTGGTGAGGCTGAGACTGGTGTCTCTTCTTCGCCTTCATGAGTGCAGGCCCCCCCTCTGCCCATGTGCCCCCCCGGCCAGCCACCCCCCCCCCCCTTGTGCGCCCTCCCTGCAACTCCCCCTCCTCTGGGCCACCCCCCCACCTGTGTTCTCTCCCCTGCAATTCCCCTGCCTGTGAACCCCCCTTGCCCAGCTGTCCCCCCCCCCCCCCAGCCTATGTGCCCCTGCCCACTGTCCCGCGACCCCCCCCCCTTCTCCTCCCCCGGTTCGGCCTCTGCCCAGCAACCCCACCTCCTGGCCCACTGCAACCCTGTTGGGACCCCATCTCCTCTTCTCCCTTCCCCCTCTCCCCCTGCCTCCCAGCTGGATCCCCATCTCCTCTCTGGCTCTCTAAACAATCCCCCCTCCTCCTACTCTCTGGGCCCTGAACCCTCCCCCCCCCCACACACATATATACCTGCCCAGGAACCCAGCCCCCCTTGTGCTGTGTCCTGACAACCTCATCCCTGCCTGGGACCCAGGTGATTCTCCTTCTCCCTTTGTCTGAGGAAGGGGAACTCTGGTGTTCCCAGTGCCCGTGTCCCCAAGTCCCTTCCTGTCTGGGGCAGGAGAGCTTTATTGGAATTGTAATCCCATTTAAATAGGCTTTGTTTTAAATAATATACCTTTAAAATTAAAAATTGTTATGGCCTAAATTTATCATAACCTATTTAAATAACTTATGAATTCAATTTAAAAATTAAATAGAACATGTCTCCTGTCAACTTTTAAAGAAATTCTACCAGTTAACTAGTGTAAGTACCCAGAACCAGTGTTTACATCAGCAGTAGCTTCTTCTGCAGGTGAAGAGAGAATGTTTTTATCACTTTGGTTTATTCAGCTAATTCAATTCAATGATTAGTTCATTCACCATTGCAAAACGGAGAGTTGACGAACCAGAAAAACGTGTTTTCCTCATAACCAGTTTTTTACTGAGAGATGAGAGCATTCTAACATCTTGAAGAACATGATGACTAGATTCGATCTGTTAAATTCACTATGGATATTTCCTTTGTTTAATAAATGAATTTTAGATGCAAAATGTGTTTGGATACTTTTTTGTTATGTGTCCTTCACATTTAAGATAGTTTTATTTCATACAAAAATTAAATGCTGGTTTTATTTTAAAAAGAATTTCCGTCCAGACAGAAGTAGATGCAAATCATATGTTTTTTAAAAAGTAGCCACCACTTAGCAAATAATAAATGGGGTAAAACCTGTCTCTTAAGTGTTCCTATTATACACCATTTTATAATAGAATAAAAATGTAAAAATTAAGAATCTGATTACATCTAAGTTACACAATTATTTGGGCATTTATTTATTTGGTAGTTGTACTGAGTGTATTCTCCTGGTTAGTAAATATGGCAAAATACACCAAATTTGGCATAAAGGTTATATTTAGTTGTAAATCAACATGTTTTAAAGGTTGCTAATCAATAAGACTCAACCATCCTTTAGGAAAATATTTTAAAAGTATAATTTAAATGATTAATTGCTCATTTAAACCTAGGTTTTCTGCTTGCCGGTTTAAATCATGATTAAAATTAGAGATTTAAATCAAAGCTATTTAAATCAATACACCTTGCTTTAGAGGCTGTTTGGTCCGTCCCTGAAGGAGAAAGCACAGGGCTGCGCTCGTGGAATAGGTCCTAGGCTAGTGGGGTTTTGTTGTCTGGTGCCTGTCTTGTTCTGGACAGTTGAACTGGGGAGTTGAAACAAAAATTCTCTTAATCCCTTTGAACTGTTTTATTGTATAGTGAGGCTGATTCTTGTTGATGGACACCAAGAGTTGGACAGCTTATGTGTTGGGGTTGGAGTGTGAGTGATTATAAGGCTTCTAATAATAAAATCCCTTTGCAGAGTAAGGAGTGGGACTGGGACTCCAGCACTAGGTGATGTGAACAGCTGCATGCTTTAGAAGTCTTTAACTGGCTTGCTGTGGATGAACCTGCTCTCCCATTGTCCTCATGTGGGGAGTCCCTGGCGCTCCCCTAAGAGATGAAAATGCACTGGGGTTTGGGCTCCCCCTGAAGTGTGCGCCCCACCCCTCAGGAAGCCGCACAAGCTGCATTTGCGTGTGCACCCTCTCCGGACAAAAGGGGAGGGGGGGGCGGCAAAAAACCTAGAGCCAGCCCTGCTTAGAAGTAAATAAGGTCCTATCTCTACCTGTCTGTTAGTGGATTTGTAGATCAGTGGCCTTTCCGCATTTAAATAGCAGCAAAAAAGTATTTGGCACATGATGCAATAAGTATAAAATTGGCCCATTTTCTAGAGACTGATTCTCAGTGACTTCAAGGCCAGCCTCTCCTTTTGGAAGGGAGATGTGATTTTTCTCTACTTATTATTCTCTTTCCTCTTTATTTCTGCTTTAGTTCCAGCAGTATTCATATAATCTGTCCAGCTTTCCCATTTTCCAGTTCTCATACAAACTCAGCTCAGTTTTACCTTGCGCCTTTCAGAAAGCTATGTTTATAGAAAGGATATATCAATGTGGAATTTCCATTTATGTAGGTGCCATGCCTTCATGATTTATGAATATTTCTTATTAGTCCATATAATAACTATCAGTGCTGTGTCCTCAGTCAGCTTAAGTACCTGATGCAGCCATGGAATTAAATTTGTTTAAACGAAGTCAGGTGACCAGATGGGTTGAATCAAATATATTTAGAGACAAATCACCATGTCCATGCTTAACAAGAGATATTTGTTTAAGGGGAGAATAACTATATTGATTTGTAAAACTCATCTCTGCTCTTGAAAGAACACAAGACATCTGCTATCAAACTATTTTAAATTCTGTCTTGATAGAGCATGTTGTTCATTCAAACTCAAACACTTCATAACAATGCACAACACAATTGGATATAGAAGAATTTCATTGTTTAATGACAAATGAGTTCTGAATTAGGAAAAATAGCATTTGTATTGTTTGCCCAGTAAATGAAAAATAAAATTCTCCCCACACCCATACAATAGGGAATAGTATCAGTTTGCATAAAGAAAGAGGGAAAACAAGTGAGAGTAGCCTCAAAAATGGAGGTACAGGGAGTAGAGAACTGTCTTTTTACATTGATCATAAAATGCAGCTTACTTTAAAGCTATAACCTGATGCTACAGCCCTTTCTTCAGTCTCTTTTTAGGAGGAGTAAGGAATGAACTTAAGCTCTCTGCAAGACACCTTTAATGGCAATATTTGCTAAGGGAGGGGGAGATGAGATTTGTTTTGTTACTTTGAATGTACAAAAAAACCTAAAATGTACTTTGTTAGAAAAAGCCTAATTTGTTTCTTTCAAGTCAACTCTCAGGGCCTTGTGCACCAGCTGGAAATTACTGGTGTAATATATTTCAACCACACCTTGCTGCCATCAACTATGTCTCTGCTTGCTGAGGGAATCCCTACTGCAGGCTGCTGTGTCAATCTTCATTCCCTTTTCAATGGTATGGCAATACAAAGGTAATAGAGCAGGTAGAGAATCCCACCCTTGTGACTGATATTTCAGATAAAAAGTCTGAGACGTAGAGCTGTGTTAATCTGTAACTTGAAAAATATCGAGCAGTCCTGTGGCACCTCAGAGACTAACAAGTACTAGAGCATGAATTTTCATCAATAAAACCTACTTTGTTAGATGGGTTGGAGTGGAAATTACAGTATCCAGGCTATATATAACAGCAAAAGCAGTTTCAATTATAGGACCAGTGTTAATGAAGCTAATTAAGTCAAGCTAGATGTGTCCCATTCATAGCATTTGATGTGGAAATGTGAATATCAAAGGCAGGGAAATTGCCTTTGTAGAGGCTCTTGTGCATTTTAAAGTTGGAACACTGTGCCAACCCCAGGGCCGGCAGGAAGTCCCGCTGACTTGGGGCTCCATGCTGGCACTTCTGCTTTGAAATGCACGAGCAGCCCCCCCTTTTTTCCCCCACCCTTGTTGCCTCTATGTGATAGAGGGGAGGAGGGACTAGTCACCTGTCCAATAAGCATTTGCTTATCAGAAGTTGACTAGTCCTTAACGGGTGCACTACTCTGACTAGGGATGTAATTTTGAAAGCTATTTTGAAGTAACAGGTGTGCTGTCAAGACATGGAAAACACTATTTCAGGATACTAGAAGTACCCTAAGAGTGAGGAATGGTGTTCCAGGATAGGTTGTAGATTTTCAGTGATGTGCTGGAGAAGTTTAAGTTGGGGGTAGGTGTTCTGTTTTCCTTGCTGACCCTGTCTTGAAGTAGAAGACTTCTGGGTACTTGCCTGGTTCTGTCAATCTGTTTCTCACTTCACCAGGTGGGTATTTATTCTTTAAAGGAAACTTGCATTAAACTTAAATAAAGATACAATACCCCACTCATTCAGTTAGTGTTATGGATGGTCTGCACACTTCCAGTAAAATAACATGACTTGAAACCTATTGTTTTCATACAAGGCTGTGTGTGGACTTTCATCTTGGAGTAAAAAAAGGGATTACATTCACCTTACCTAAGGGTAGTTTATTACTGACCTTAGCTAAACTGACTAGCTACTTAATGCTGAAGTGTCCAGAACAGAATTTATTGCAATATCATCCTCTGTTTCAGGAAATTTGAGTTAAAAATCTGCAAGTTCATATGTAAATTAGCCTTTACAGCTCACAAACATGGTTGTTCAGAAAACCAGGAAAGACCAAACTTGAAATTCTTGATCTTTTTAAGGTAGAAATACAAGCAAAAATGTTTGATTTTTTTTTTACCCACCTCTCCATATCAATGTCTCCTCCAAAAGAAAAATCCTTTGCAGGGTACTTGTGACTGCCTTATTTCCTGCACAATTAAAAAGGCTGCATACTTCAACGCAAACCATTTTATGAATAAAATACCTTTGTCACTGAAAGCCAATCATCAATGAGACAGGCTCCAGCTAACATCTCTTCACTGCCTCATCTTAGAAGGTGAAGAATGATTAACTGATGTCTAGCTTCAGCTTCTAGCCATTGGATTACATTATACCTTTCCCTGCTAGACTGAAAAGCCCATTATTAAATACTTGTTCCAAATGCAAGCACTTACAGCAATGGTCACCAACCAGTAAATCGGGATCTACTAGTAGATCCTGGAGCCTCTGACAGGTGATCCTGACAGGTTTGGCTGGGAGGCTATCAAGTGTCCGCACTTCAGCTGCCCTTCCGATTCTGCTCAGAGCTGCCCCCTGGGAACCTCCTGCTTGTGCAGGGTGCAGAAGACAGAGGCAGGGGGTGCTGATGTCACTCTGTCCCCCTTCCCTGTACCCCATCTTCCCAAAATGAGGGGGGCGGGGCTTTGGCAAAAGGGCAGGACAGGGGTATTTAGGTTTGAGGTAGATCCTGAACTAACATTCAAAAAGTGATCTTGTGCTTAAAGTTGGAGACCACTGACTTAGACTAATCAAGTCATCCCTTCACATTTGGAGTTTTTTCCTGCCAGGATCCCAGACAGCATGGATGCTGCTATTTTGTAGAGCTAAATGGCAACCTCTGTACTGCGTGATCTTGGGTGCATGGTGAGATCATACCACACGGAAGACACCATTATATAGAGCAAAACAGAGACATTCGTGCATTGTGACCTTGCACTCACAATATATTTGAGGTCATACTATGCAGAGCAAAATGGTATCCTCCACATACTAAGGATCACTGCAGCCCTGTCCGCTGATGGCATGCCCCCACATTCCATAGTTTGGAAACCACTAATTATCCCTATAAAGCAAGTTTCTAATCTTTTAATCATTCTCATGATTCTTCAATTTATCAACATCCTTCTTGAATGGACACCAGAACTGGAAACAGTATTGCAACAGTGATCATATTTGTGCCAAGTAAAATAACCTCTCTACTCTTGAGCTTTCTCTTTTTAGCATCCTAGGATCACATTAGTTCTTTTAGCTGAAATATCGCACTGGGAACTTACTCTCAGCTTATCCACCACAGCCACCTAATCTCTCTGTCACTGCTGCTCAGGATAGAGTCTACACTCATGCAACTACAGCCTATGTATGTTCTTTGTTCTAGATTTATACACCTACACTTATCTGTATGAAAACATGTTTGCTTTCACCCTTTTGATTAAGCAATCCATATTGCTCTGAAGCAGTGACCTGTCCTCTTCATTATTTACCACTCCAATTTCTGAGTTACCTGCAAACTTTCAGGTTTGTTTTGTTTTGTTTTCTTCCAGGTCATTAATAAAACTGTTAAAGAACATAGGGCCCAGAATCAAATCCCTGCAGGATTTACTGGAAACAGACCTGGTAAATGACAAATTCCCCATTTACAGTAACATTTTGAGACCCAGCAGTTGCATTATGCACCAATAGTTCCCCCCACAAAAAGCAATCTCAATATCAGCTGAAACTGCCTGTGTCTACAAGTTGGATTGCCTTGGTCTGGCACCCTCAAGACCGGACAGATCTCAGCTGAGGGATTTTGCTGGTCCAGGGAATGTCATTTCTGGGCACACCCCTGGCACTGGAACCCCCCCCTGCCTCCAGCCATGGCCTCGCTGCCAGTCTCTCAGATGGCTTCCCCCTACCACTGACCCCTCCACATGCAGGGCTCCTGGCCCTACCATGGCAGCCCTGCTGCCAGCACGCACAGTCCCACTGCCGGGCTCCATCCCTATGGAGCAGCTCCCCTGCTAAGGTCCAGTTGCGCTGTTAAGCAAGAAGCCCTGTTTGGGCTTCAGCCTCTCTGGACAGCCCTGCTGCTTCCCAAGTGCCTCCCTTACTAGGCAGCTCCAGCTGGTGACAGCAGGGCTGCTGGGCTCTTTGCTGTGCCACTGGACAGCCCCACTCCCAGGTTCCTTGCCCCGCTGCCAGGCAGCCCTGGAGTTGGGCTCCCAACTCTGGGGGGCAGCCGCACTGCCTCCCAGTCCCGCCGGGCAGTTTCACCGCTTGGCAGTAGTGAGGCTGCCGGGCTCCTGGTTGTGCTGCTAGGCAGCCCCGCTGCCTCCTTATCTTGCAAGGCAGTTTCGGTGCTTCGCTCCAGCCCTGCTGCCTCCCGTACCCCCTCCCCACAGCGTAGGCACTGGGCAGCAGCCCTACTGCTGGGCTCCTGGTTTTGCTGCCACAGGGCAGGCCAGCTACTGGGCTCCCAGCCACCAGCCTTCCACCAGGACTCTCTGGTCCTGGAACATCCATGGTCCTACTGGACCAGGGATGGTGCTGGACCGGAGAGTCCCAATTAAGAGAGTTTCAACCTGTATTGCCTTTTCATTATCCTGAAGCAAGAAGACTAGACTTCTCTAGGAAACAACATATACAGGAAAGAGTATTGGCTTTGAATGCTTTTAAAGTCACTTTAAGAAGTTGTTTTGATCGTGTATATTGAGAGCTACCAACTAATGCTGGATCTTTATCCTTTCCTTACTCTTTTCAGGGACCATCTGCATTATTTCCAGTACCACCAATAAGAGGTACTAAACCAATCCAAAAATGCCTCTTTACTCAATTCCAAAATATTCCCAACCCACCTTCCTTCCATCTCTTTTCAGGGATCTTTCATGAGAGTCTCCTTCAAAACAAAAGTCAGTCTCTGGCTAGGTCTACACTACACCTTTTTCCAATTTTTTTTTCCTGAAGATGCTTTTCCAAAATTTGGCCCATCTACACTGGGCCAAATTTCAGAAAATCCTCCTCTTTTAGAAGATCCCTTCCTCATAGAATGAGGAAGACAGGGCTTCTGAAAGAGCACGTTTGCTCTTCTGCAAAAAAAAAAGCAGAAGAGCAAACGTGTTCCCTGCTAGCCCTCCACCCCCTCAGTCCCTTCTTGCCAGAGATTCCGACAAAGGTGGAGGTGGGTGGGATCGGAATGGACATAAGCAACACATCTCGAAGAACAACAGTAACGAGGTAACTGACTGTCTTTTCTTCTTCAAGTGCTTGCTTATGTCCATTGCGTCTAGGTGATTCCAAGCAAACCCCTAAGGAGGCGGGGTCGGAACCTAGAGCAAAATGGACTGCAGCGCTGCCTGACCTACCGCTGCATCCTGACTAGCTTGTTGTGTGATGGCCGAGGACCAGGTGGCCGCCCTGCATATGTCCACGACCAGCACCTGGGCTAGGAAGGCCGTGGAGGAGGCCTGGGCCCTAGTCAAGTGGGCCGTGATAGGAGGGGCCACCCTTCCTGTAAGATCATAACAGGTCCTGATACACGATGTAATCCATGACGAAAGACACTGAGCTGATACCGGGTAACCCTTCATCCTGTCTGCTATGGAGACAAACAACTGAGTGAACTTGCGAAACGACCACGTCCTGTCTAAATAAAAGGTGAGCGCCCTCCTGCGTCGGACGCATCAGTCACTAGCTGGACCATGGGGGAGGGCTGGTGGAACGGGGCTCCCTTCACATACTTTGGAGGCCCTCAGCCACCAGTTCAGGGTTGATAGGATCGCTAGGAGGACTGTCACCACCATGTCGATATGGTCACGGGCTGGCCTATACACCATCGCCAGTCAGTTCTGGAGAGGCCTGAGGTGGAGCCTGGCATAGGCGGCATGCACATATGTGCATGCCGCCATGTGACCCAAAAGCCTCATGCAGTTCCACACCGTGGTCATGGGGGCAGCTTGGAGGCCGCAAATGATGGTGCCCAGGGACAGGAACCATGGACGTAGGAGAGTCGCCCTGCTGCACATCACGTCCAAATGTGCCCCCACAAACTCTATCACTTGGGTGGGAGTAAGGGTGGACGTCTCTTTGTTCAGTATGAGCCCCCAACCCTAAGAACGGTTCCCTGGCTAGGTCGATATCGGACAAAAGTTGGTCCCTCGACTGGCTCCTGATCAGCCAGTCGTCTAGGTGACGACTTTGCTGTTATCCACTCAATCAGAGGCTGCAGAGAGGCTGCCGCTGCGGGGCCATGGTGTGGATGCCCAGGGATTTTAGGGTGGACCTGGAGTCTTTAAGGGTAAACGTGCAGCCTCTTCCTTTGAAGGAATGCCGCCACTACCGCTATGCACTTGGTGAACACCCTGGGTGCTGTAGAGGCCAAACAGCAGCACTGCAAACTGGTAATGGTCCTCATCCACCATAAATGGAAGGTATTTCCTGTGGTGGGGAATAATTGAGATGTGGAAGTACGCATCCTTCAAAATCAAGGGCAGCGTACCAGTCTCCCAGATTGAGGGAGGGGATGGTGGAGGCTAGCATCACCATCCTGAATTCTGACTTTCTTAAGAAGGCATTAAGCCCCCTTAGGTCCAGGATGAGGCCGGGACCCCCCCTTGGTTTTTGGGATCAGGAAGTAGTGGGAATAATAGCCACTTTCCCAGAGGGATGGGGACCTCCTCTACTGCCCCTAGAGAAAGTAGCATAGAGAGCTCCTGCCTGAGCAGGGTCTCGTGAGAGGGGACCCTGAAGAGGGTCAGGGAAGGGGGATGGGAGGGCGGGGAAGAAAGGAATGGGATAGAGTATCCCCTCTGTACTGTGTCTAGTACCCAACAGTCCATGGTGATAGCGCACCAGGCCCAGTAAAAGGGGGATAGCCTCTGGCAGAAGAGTCAATCTATGGGAGCGAGTGGAACTCCATCCTTGGGTGCACCTTCAAAAGCTGGATCTAGGCCCCTGGGACTTATTGGAGGGTCTAGGGTTCTGCTCAGGGGGACCCTGTGATCTCCTCCTATTCCCCCTGGCTGTGGGAGCTCTAGACCTCCTCCTATCATCAAACTGCGGCCCTTGCTGATATCCACTCAATCAGAGGCTGCAGAGAGGCTGCCGCTGCGGGGCCATGGTGTGGATGCCCAGGGATTTTAGGGTGGACCTGGAGTCTTTAAGGTTATGTAGCTTGTCACCTGTTTGCTCCAAGAACAACCCAGAGCCCTCGAAAGGGTGGTCTTGTAACAGCACCTGGACCTCCTGCGGTATGCTGGAGATCCGGAGCCACGAGCACCTGCGCATAGCAATGCCCGTGGCCATGGCATGAGCTGCCGAGTCTGCGGCATCCCGGGCGGCCTGCAGCACTGTTCATGCAACTATTCTTCCTTCCTCCATAAAGGCAGCAAACTCCACCTGGGAACCTTGAGGCAACTGGTCCTTGAATTTGTCCACCGCCACCCAAGAATTGTACGTATACCGGCTGAGCATCGCATGCTGGTTTGAGCTCCTCAGTTGTCGGCCCGCTGTAGCCTGTGCCTACCGCCTCAGCAGGTCCAACTTCTTTGGCTCCTTACTCTTTGGAGTAGGGCCCCCACTGCCCATGCCTCTACCTCTGGCAAGCCACCTGAACCACTACTGAACCTGGAGGTGGATGCACAGTGGTGCAGAAGACCCTTGTTCCCCCTCTGCCACATGGTGAGCCATGGCAGCCGGTTTCCCTCCATGGGGTACGGGCGGTACTGGCGGGGGCGGCATGATGTGGGACTCCCGTGCCGGAGCGCATGGTGCCACCAGCAGCGGTGCTGACTCTGTGGGAAGAGATGCCCTACTCCATGGTGCCTTCTGCACCGGGGACAGTGGTGCTGAGCCTGTCTCTTGCCTGGGCGATGGCTTAGGCACATGGGTCTTGTGGCCTGCGTGCTCCTCTGTGTCGGGTGGTGTCAGCGCTCACGGCCTCCCCGGGCCTATCAGCTCCCAGGCTGCAGAGAACATCTCCGGCATAGATGGCTTCCGGACCTCCTCCAGGGACAGGTCCTGCCCCCTTGGGCTCCCAATCTTACCGGTCTCCTCTCTTGAAGCACCAGCTCCCGAGGGCAAGCACTCCGGTCCCACTTCCATGGCGACCTTTCACTTCGTGCCCATTTACTAGTCAATGGCACCAATGATTGAGATTAGTGCCTTGGTGCCCATCAGTGCCAGGAAGGCACCATGTGCCTTGGCACCTGCTCCATCTCTATAGTCGACGCCGGTGCACTCCTTACTGACGGTGCCAGCTACGGCACTGGGGGTTGAAGTGCTGACTTCATTGACAGGAGCTTAAGCCTGGAGTCTCTCTACCTCTGCACATGCGGCTTAACGGACCTGCAGATCTTGCAGGCGTTAGTTAAATGGCCCTCACCGAGGCACTTCGACCAGTCTTTGTGAGGATCTCCGCAGGGCATAGGTTTAGAGCACTATTGACAGGGTTTGAAGCCCTGGGGCCCCGGCCTGCCCTCCTTGGGGAAGGAAGTGGGGAAACTACTATCAGCACTATCATAAGAATAGCCGTACTGAGTCAGACCAAAGGTTCATCTAGCCCAGTAGCCTGTCTGCCGTCAGTGGCCAGCACCAGGTGCCCCAGAGGGGGTGGACCAAAGACAATGATCAAGCAATTTGTCTCGTGCCATCTGTCTCCAGTCTCTGACAAAACAGAGGCCAGGAACACCATTCCTAGCCCCTGGCTAATAGCCTTTTATGGACCGGACCTAACCTCCATGAATTTATCTAGCTTCTCTTTAAACTCTGCTATAGTTCTAGCCTTCACAGCCTTCTTTGGCAAGGAGTTCCACAGGTTGACTACGCACTGTGTGATCACTATCACTATCTACTAATAATCAACTACTAACTACTCCTAAGGAGAAACTATTTACATAAGATAGCTAAGGGCACACTTGCAAAGGCAAGCAGAGCATTCCAGCAACCCTCATGGGCGGAAAGAAGGAACTGAGGGTGAAGGGCCAGCAGGGGGTTATATGCTAGGATATATTGGTGCCACTCCAGGGGGCTCCCCTGCTGGCCCAACAGGTACTGCTAAAGGGCAAAAACTTGTGCACGGGGCACGCACACAGCTAGATAGAATGGACATAACAAGCACTCGAAGAAGCAAGTTATTCCACTGCATAAGAAAGATGGCATGTATGGCAAGGGACCACCTTGGTTTAATGAGATCTTACATGATCTGAAAATCAAAAAGAAGTCACGAGAAAAATGGAAACTAGGTCAAAATTACAAAGGATGAATATAAGCAAATAATGCAAGTATGCAGGGGCAAAATTAGAAAGGCAAAGGCACAAAATGAGCTCAGTCTAGCTGGAGACAAAGGGTAACAAGATGACATTCTATAAATACATTAGAAGCAAGAGGAAGATCAAGGACAGGCAAGGCCCATTGCTCAGTGAAGAGGGAGAAACAATAAAAGGGAACTTGGAAAATGGCAGAAGTGCTTTGTTTCGGGATGCCTAACAGTAAGTGGTGGTGGAAATGAGGCAGGTTTAGAAGGTAAAAAAAGAACAAGTTAAAATTACTTAGAAAAAAGTTAGATGTCTGCAGGTTACCAGGGCCTGCTGAAATGCATCCTAGAATACTCAAAGAGTATTTGAAAAATCATCTTTGAAAAATCATCATGGAAGTCAGGATTCCAGAAGACTGAAAAAAGGGCAAATATAGTGCCTCTCTATAAAAAGAGAAATAACCCAGGAAACTACAGACCAGTTAAACTTCTGTGCCAGGGAAGATAATGGAGCAAATAATTAAAGAATTCCTCTGATAGAAGAAGCAAGGGGGAGGTGGGGAGAAGCAACTAGTCAAATAGTGACTCAACTACCCAATAAGCATGTTTATCAGGTAGTCAGCTACTCAACTAGTTGCTTACATCCCTATCTCAGAGAGTAGTTATTAATGGTTCAATCATGCTGGAAGGGCATAAGTGGGATTCCACAGGGGTCTCTTTTGGTTCTGTTCAATATTTTCAACGATTTAGGTATTGGCACAGAGTATGCTTATTAAGTTTGCAGATACCAAGCTGGGAAGGGTTGCAAGTGTTTTGGGAGGAGAGGGTCATAATTCAAAATGATCTGGACAAACTAGAAAAATGGTCTGAAGTAAATAGGGTGAAGTTTAAGAAAGAAAAATGCAAAGTACTCCACTTAGGAAGGAATAATCAGTTTCACACACACAGAATGGGAAGTGACTATCTAGGATGGAATACTAGAGAAAGGGATCTAGGGGTCATAGTAGACCACAAGCTAAATATGACTCAGTTGTGAGACACTGTTTTTAAAAAAAAAAAAAAAAAAAAAAAAAAAAAAAAAAAAAAAAAAAAGCAGCAAACATGATTCTGGGATGCATTAAATAGGAGTGTTGTGAGCAAGACATAAGTAATTTTTCTGCTCTAGTGTGCTGATTAGGCCTTAGTTGGAATATTGTGTCGTTCCAGGCACCACATTTGAAGAAAGATGTGGAGAAATTGGAGAAGGTCCAGAGAAGAGCAATACAAATGATTAAAGGTCTAGGAAACATGAGCTATGAGGGAAGACTGCAAGAATTGGGCTTATTTAGGTTAGAAAAGAGAAGACGGAGAGGGAACCTGATAGCAGTTTTCAAGTATCTAAAAAGGTGTTACAAGGATAAGGGAGAAAAATTGTTCTCCATGGCCTCTGATGATAGGACAAGAAGCAATGGGCTTAAATTGCAGCAAGGGAGGCTTAGGTTGGACATTAGGAAGGTTGAATAGACATCAGGGATGATTTAGACCAGTGGTCCTCAACCTTTTGGGGCTGCTGGGCGGCCAGGGGTGGGGCTACTCACACACACCACATGGCCAGGGGCTGCCCATGCACCATGTGCCTGGGGGCAGGGCCAGCCCAGCTCATTCTGCAGGTGCACATAAATGCCCTGGCGGGCACCATATTTGGGACCACTGATCTAGACAGTGCTTGGTCCTGCCGTGAGGACTTGATGTCCACTCTTCAGGTCCCTTTCCAGTTCTAGTGCTGTACCTTCTTTATGGCCTGGGGGGGGGGGGGGGGAGGGAATGACGGGCTCAACATAACCAAGTGAGCAGCTGTGGCTAATAGACAGTGCTAGTTAAAGCATTCTGATCTCCATGGGAGAAGTGAAAAATCCCAGGTCTCATAAACCTATTACTAAAAGGTTCCTTTCCATCCACTTGAGATAGAAACAAGGCTCTTTTTAAAAGAACTGTCTTTTGTTGTGGACTTTGATCAGCAGTGAAATAGTTCATATCTTGACTTCAGGATTAACAATACCTTGAAATTAATAGGAATAGCTCATACCTTTCTTGGTGCTATTACTTTAGGCTGGCTGCAGACTCACAAACATCACTATCTGCTGCCCATATTTTTAGTTATTTTCAGGTCTCCATGATTTATCTGAAGGAAAGTTTAGATTCTGTAGTATAAGCATTATTTCTCTTAAGTACAGGCTTATTGAACCCTTTAGTACCCCCAATTCCATTACTGACTAGCCATTAGTGAAATTGGGTAGCATCCATCCATTACTAACCTTATGGCTAGTCAGTTTAGCCAAGTTCAGCATCCATCCATTACTATCCAATTCCTTTACATTATACACCCCACCTAGCGCGTTCTCTCAACTTATTCCTTCTGGGACTCCATTCTTGGCAATCTTAACTGGACAAATTCAGGATGGAGAACACAGCTCTCCTGAGGGGAATCAGAGAGCTCTTGGGAAAAGATTGGAATTGTTACAGCTAGTTGAAAACATTATGTTGAAACATTTCCTGACTGCAAAATACAGAAATTTGTGCAAATTGATTGACAGAAACAGATTCCATTAATTAAGGTGAAAATTTGTTGTGACAAGCATCTAAAAACAGCCAGTTAAAGTTTTTCGGGGGGGGGGAGGGGGGCGGGGGCGGGGCAGAGTAATTTCTATATGAACTCTACTCTTGCATGCTCTAGAATCAGAAGAGGTGCCTTCCTTTAGTAAATGCTTCCTCTACTTAACTTTCCAAACTGCAGGGCTGCTGGATGGCAATGACTAGTACTGTCAGATTTAGCTGCACCAGCACCTGCCTTCTCCCTCTCCCCCACCTCTCCCCATCTCAAGAGAGCCATATCTACTTTGATGGCAAGATTATCATTTGTATCACATTAGGCGTAGAGGCCCCATTTGAGATCAGAACCCTGTTGTGCTGAACGCCTGCTAGAGGAGAGTCTCTGTCCTAAAGAGCAAAGTCAAAACAGACAACAGGTTGGAGAAATAGAAGCAGCCAGAGGCCAAGTAGCTTGCCCAACATCACACAGATCAGCAGTAAAGCTGGGAATAAAACCCAGGTCTCTTGAGTCTCCAGTGCCCAGCAATCCACCAGCCCATAGCTGCAGGGCAGGAAAAGGGAAATATCCCATATCTGCCTAAAGGCAACCCTACAGCAAGTAGGGAATCTTACTGTATCATACAATGTGGTAGATATTTCAACACCTTTTATACTAGGCTAATACATTCCAAGGTTAATTTGACATGTAAGGCCTTTTTTAGGCTATAGTTATAGCTGAATAATTTCAACTGCCAAGGTATCCTGGTCATCTAAGTATTTCTACAATACAAAGAAGATCGAAGCTGCTGCTGTCCATCTTCCAGAGTTCAAGTTAGTGGGGCTAGTGAAGACATGCTAATTTGAACTGAGAGTGGTGCTCCGGTCCATGCCACTAGTCCTGCTTTCATGAGGAGTAAGGGATGCTGAAGAGTGTTCTCCCTTCAACTTCCTGCAGTGTAGACAGCACCAAAAGTAGAGTTAAGCTACATAAGCAATTTAAGGTACTTCAGCTACAGAGTTACTTAATTTGACCTTATCCCTTAGTGTAGACATACACCAATTTCAGGCTCTTAAGGTTAGTTATAATAAACTCCCATCAGCAAGAACTTAAGACTGTCAGAATACACAATCCTTACTTCTCACTCCCTTAATGTTGAAACCTTGTATTTCACACAGGTTTGAAAACCAGGGTCTAGCTACCCCAAGAGAGAACAGCAAGTCTGAATCCCCACGGTAAGCAACTGAATCAACTGTCTGAGAACAGTGGTATGTAAATGAATATGCCAAGGAAGTTTTTTTCTGAGAATTTAGTCTAATGAGATATGCGTATAGAATACTATGTTCATGACTCATACTACAGCTTCAAATACACCTTGCAGGAGAAAAGTGTTCCTCCAATGCTGAAGCTTATGCAAAACTAGACAAGTAGCACTACATGGAAGTGAGAGTTGACAAATGGATCATTTCCAGTAGAAGTCGCATATGTTTGCTTTTCCTTATTTCATCTTTGAATTTATGATTTTTCTATTACTAACCCCCCTCCCCCAAAGCTCTGGTGTGCAAACTACATGGAGCATGTCCCCCACAGTGAACTACGCACTGGGGGTTCTCACACCTTTGAGGGTGAGGCACTAGAAGAGAAGAGACTGAGGAACTGGTAGTTAAGAAGGATTTAGGAAGACTTGGGACCAGGGGTCTGTTAGGCAAGAGAACTAGGCTGAGACCTTAATGCTTGTGGGCTGGTTACTGCTGTCAGGCCTCTACGCACCTTAATGCGATGTGCCTGTGGCCTGAAAATCATTTTCAATTGTGTAGGTTAGCTAGGGAAGAGAAGCAAGTGCTAGGACTGTACCTTAGATTTGAGAAGGGTGGATATACAAGACAGATTGTTCAAGCTGTTAGGAACTGTCCAAAGCCAGCATTTTTACTTTACATATATATGTATCAAACATCTCATAAAAGGATTACATTTAGAGCCTGACAGCAAAATTTTATAGTTTTAGTGATAGGTATAACTACCCCTTTTAGTATTTCAAAGTTTTAATTCTAGACCTAGAATGCTGAAGACCTGCTTTCTAAAAAAAGCCTGATATAAGAAAGCTATGGGTAGCTAACCAATTAAGTTGTCTGTACAGGCAGTAGCAGCAGGTTAATGTTTAGAGTGTAACTGGCTAGTTAAGTAAAATAATCCATATGCTGAAATACACAGTAGCAGATGTGTCAAACAGTAAAGAGTTCAACCATAAATTTTTCACCTTAAGAGATAATTAATGCCAGTCCTCATATGAGACTATGAAGTTTATTGCTAAGTTTAGCGTAAGCCAGTCCAGAACATTCATAACAATACAGGGAACATTAGATGTTCACCAAGCCTTATAGAACATAGAAACAGCCATTTCTTCAGTCTTCTTACCAGAGAGATTTGATCTGGTATGATCCTCTTGCTCCAAGGTAGTTGCATGAAGAATCCTGAAGGGGTGAGCTATCATTTATCAAGTTTTGGCTTAATAAAACAGTAATTTCTCCATTCTGTCTTAACATGAATCTAATAGATATTTGATCTAAGGATATAAAATCCTGGTTTTTTTTAAATCAGTTAACTAGCTAGAGGGGCAGTACAGTGGGCCACTTGGGCCAGGCTAGAGTGCCCCCCCCCCCCCACACTCCACAGGCCTGGGTAGGGTGCTGGTTAACTAAGCAGTTAGGATCACCTGGTAAAGGTGATGCTTACCAGTTAACCAGTCACATCCCTAATCTGATCCAGGCAGTTGTCCTCCTTGCTAGTACAGAAAGAAGTGTTATATGTAGCACCTGAACTAATTGTTTCTAATACATGATGCTGGAGCATCTAATTGCCTATCCAAGACAAACAGTCCAACTGACTTTCCAAGGATAAGACAAGTGCTGAAGTCTTCATGGCTGCTGCTTACTTCAGGGGCAATCTAACATGAAGGGCCTGAAATATTAACCTGTGGAAGAATTACAGACCTATTACATAGTTTCATACAAATAAAGTGACCAACTTCTGGCTGCAATTAACACCAAGCCCACCCCTCATTATGTACTCATGTCTGCCTTATTTCAAACCAGAGGTGCCAGCCATTAACCTGCTGGGCAACACTGCTGCAAATCGTTACCCATTTACAGGAACAAAAATGGGAAAAAAGTGTTAAACATACATATTTATTACAGTTTACATTACTCCATAGCAATGGGGCTGCTCTGTTCTAATATTTAGCAATGACATTAACAAAAATAAAGCCAAGTTCTTACAGTAACTTAATGCACAAACTAAAATTCTGGTTATGTAATGGGTTCAATTATCAAAGTGCTTTTTCAACAAAATTCCCCACCAACCATGAAAGGAATTCATGCCTATAACTAAGAGCGTAACCCACTTATTCATGCAAACAAGTTTAACACCCCTGCCACACACACCCCTCTTAACAAGAAAGAACTATTTACAGTTGGGGGGGAGGGGGTTAAAGACAAATTAAACATCCATCCAATAAGCTTCATTATATGGGCTCTTCCTTCCGTAGGTTTAGGGAAAGCAACATTGTATACTGTCCATAAAGCTGTTTACACAATGAGGTACTACTGGGGGCAGTAAGTCATCCCTCATCCTCCTTTTAGTATCTGAGATGTTTCTCCACCTTTATTCTTGCTTAGTTTAAAGCGCGCACACAAACATTTAGAGTATTTAACAGTGCATGTAGGAGATCACTTGCTGCTAGCACACTATTTTAATGAGTGAGAATATATGCACTCCCACATAGAACCCAGCTAGTTAGAAGCTTTGGGCTCTTTTCTCCAGAGTGCAGAGCACTTCAAACAGACTTCAAACAGCCCCCAGTGACTGATCTTGTGCCATCACATGGAATCATGCAGTACCTCTGAAAGTAGTGGACATGTAAAAAATGTAGTTATTTGCACTCACATGATCAGCCACCACCCAGTATTCTCAAGTCACACTATACACAACCCCTTCAGCAGTGGAAATCTGTATTTCAAGTCACCACATGCTACTGAAATGATGCTGCCTTAAATGAGACATCAGCAACACCAAAGCATACATTTGGTTGCTCAGAACAAACAAGTTGACTGGTTTACTTCAAGTGACCTTTGGTTCTGTTTTAAAGTTAAAATAGCATGATCTTTAGGGTACAGAAAGGGAGTTGCTTTATTCTGTCTACAGCAACCTTTTAGAGCCCCAGAAAGAACCATATTTTAAGTTAACCTGCACTTAAAAAAAATAAAAACTTCAAAGATAATCCTGAATGGAATTCCCTCTTCCAAAAATATTCCAGTTCTGACACTGGCTGAAATGAAGCTGAAGCCCAAAATACAAAGCAGAGTACATGAACTTCTGTCATTGAATTTCAGACTGTAAACAAGGGTTTATTCTTATTCCCACACTGGTGCAGCAGTTCATTTTCATCTTTATACACAATCTTCATCTTCATGTCAGAGATTTTAGAGCCTGCCAACGAAAGAGTATTAGGTATCAAATAAAGGTGCCCAATCCCACCTTTCCCTCAACCCTGCTCTCAGAAATATCAATCTGAGATTAGTTTCTATGCAATGACCTTATTATCTGTTAATGCTTCTTTAGCATCTTGATCATGCAGTGGCCCCACTGGTTGTTTAGCAGCCTTCCTGTTTGATGTATTCAAAATTTTTTAGTATTGCTTTGAGTTTTTAGCTAGCAGTTCTTGAAATTCCTTTTTGGCTTTCCTAATTAAATTTTTACACTTCATTTAATAGTTTGTGCGCTCCTTTTTATTTTCCTCACTAGGATTTAACTTCTACTTTTTAAACTATGCCTTTACTTGATTAAGCCACTGTAGCACTTTTTTGGTTCTCCTGTGTTTTTAAATTGGGGTATACCTTTAAGGTGATCCTTTATTATGGTGTCTGAAAGTTTCCATGCATCTTTCAAGGATTTTACTTTTGGCACTTGAACTAGTTTGTGTAGGTCCCTTGTCTGAAATTAAGTGCCATAGTAATGGGCTGCTATGGTCTTTCCCCCACCACAAGGGCATGCAAGTTTAATTATATTATGGACACTTGCCAAGTGGTCCAGCTATATTCACCTCAGACCAGAAATGGCACTCCATTTAGAGCTAAATCAAGAATTGCCTCTCCTCTTGTGGTTTCCAGAGCCAGCTGCTCCAAGAAGCAGTCATTTAAGGTGCCAAAAAACTTCCTTGGGACAGGATGCAGAGATGGCATGTACCCAGTTAATGGGACAGTTGAAATTCCCCCTCTCCCCCATTAAGTTTTTTTTATAGCAGAGGCTCTTGCTACATTTGAAAGGCAGAGGTGCACTGATGCCTCCCATGTCCCTCCTACCCCAGAGACAGTGCTGGGGGAAAATGGCTTTTAAGCTGACTCCCCAGCACCAGCTCCCCCCTCCTCTGGTGGAGAGGCAGCAAGGTGGGGGAGGAGGGAATGTGAGTAGCTGACTAAGGGACTACCTGATAAGCCTAGGCTTATTGGGCTGTCGACTAATCTTTTACATTCCCAATCCTTACTGCTATACTCATATTAGAACAGGGAATTACTATCCAAAAAAGAATCTATGGCATCACCTTTGATCTGCTTGCAAAACTAGTAGCCAACATAAAACTGAACAGATATTTAGAGAGCATTTGTTACAAAAAAAAAACTTGCCTCCACTACACTCTTCCAGTACCAGCTCTGTGAGCTGTTTGGTTTCGCTGTGCTGCTCCACTACCCCTACCACCTCGAAATCCACCTCGAAAGCTACGTCCACGAAGAAACCTGCCAGACACTCCAAATGTCTCCGTATTAAGCTTCCTTTCTTCAGCCCATGTTGTACGCCTGGAACTGAACAAGACTGCATTATGCTTGAGTCAAGAATGACCATTATTCATAAAGCTGTTTTGGGGTAGTTTGGGCCACTTATGTCAGGAAATCATTTGTTTTACAGAGGTATCTAGAAAGACCAATATGCTGCAATCTGCTTTCTCTGCACCCTTAAGATTAGGGTTCATCACATTAGCTCAACTGTCATCTCGTTAGTTTCTGGTAGCTGGAACCAGAATGTCTTACAGGGATTGTATAGTCTAGTTTCAATAGTGCTGCAGTACACCCTCCACCTGAAACTCAATTGGTACTTTTAGCACAATTCCACTAATTTTCAATCATAACAACCAGGAAATGGGTGACAGTTAAAACCAGAAACTAATTCCAGGAATTAGAAGATACTATTCTTCGTTTCCCCCCCCCCCCCAAAAGAGGGTAACTGTATATTGCTCTAGTAACTGGAATACCAGTTACTGTAAATAATCCTGTCCTTCCAGGATTACATTTCCTAATTCCACTTTCAACAAAATGAAACTATCAAAGTTGGGCTTGAGTGCTGACAAATAGGTTCTTCACATAAGTGAGCTTTGTGCAAGAACAGTTCCTGTATTTAGGCACTTAAAGTCTAGATAGAGAAAGGAGAATGCAAGGAAACAAATGAAGTAATTTGCCCAAAGCCCACACCCTCATCCTGAATTAAAAGCATTAAAAGGTCTGACTTCTACAATGTATTCTACTTTACACCATGCCACTGCTCCCTCCACCCCAACAATTGAGAACATAGTTGACTTTCTTCCTATATAAATTGTGCAAAATAGATAAAAAGGCAACCGTTAACCAGAGAAGTACAGCACACAGTAGTATAAGAAAGTAAACTTTGAAGTGTTTGAAATGTAAACTCCTCCCACTCAAAACCACTCTGCAGCACTTGTGTATTAAAAAAAAAACAAAAAAAACCAAAACTAGCAAGCAACTCTTCAGAGTGTTAATGGAACAGATTCAGGCATAAATGGCAAAGAATGAGTGGGTAAAAAAAGGATATTTGGAACTTGAAGTTTCTAGAATGTCAAGATGATATGTAGCTTGACATCCCAATAGCTCACCATTTGGATGTCTGAGTTCACATCTGATGTTTATGGTATACCAAAGCACGCATCTTTAAGCACTTGTTCACATCTGAGCTTAAGTCAGGTGAATCAAAAAACCAAGACTGCAATTTGTTCGGAGCTCAGTTACCACTATTTTGAAAGTTTACTAGTGTCTAGCAAGCTGTCCAATTCTATGGCCACATGCCTTCCAAAAGCCTCGCTGTTTCAGGCAAAGCTTCAGAAAAACCCTTTCAAGATGCTGTGTTTCATTCATCTGTGTTCCTATAAATGGCTAGGCATTGCCTAGCATGGAACTTCACTAATACACTGCCTGCACTAAGGGGCAAGACAGGCTGAGCTTCAGAAAAATAGTTACCTGGATTTCAGTTCTGAAGAGATGTTGTCAAAGAAAGACTTTGATTTATCATAATAGCAATTGGGTCCAAGGAGGTCCTCATCTGCATTGCCATCATTCTGAGTTGCTACACCAGGATCACTCTTTTCTTCCCCTGCCTCAGCTCTGTCATCTGAAGATAGAAGATTAATTACACACTTCCTTGCTGCACAATGAAGAGTCAATTTCTTGCTTCCTAAAATTAGGTCTGAAATTCTTCCTTAATCATGCAGTTTCTCAGGGCAAAAAGTTGCTTTACGCCATCCTTTTAAATGTAAATGGCTGTACTAATTTTTGACACAAACCTTTAAAGTTCAATTTCTTCTTGAATTCTTTATCAAGTTCCTCTCTGTTGAACTGTGCATTTGCACTTTCAAAATCAAAGTCACCTTCAAACTTTATTGTGTTTTCCTTCACAGTGGTTGGTCTATTTTGTCCTCTAGAACGATTTCTGGTTCTCCTGTTTCCTGAAAGCAGGAGAGTTTAAACACTTGGTACCATGTAGGAAAGTTACATGAGTTGGTCAAGGCCAGAGAAAACCAGGATTAGAACTCAGGCTTCCAGTCCTGTGATTATGTCACACCTCTTTGAAAGAGACCTCTGATCTTCACTGCAGAGACACATTACAGCAATACTTTAACTTTTTGGAAAACATTCTCAGATGTTAAGCCAGAGGACTTCAGCCAGCTTTCCCTGCCAATCTTCGATTCAACTCCTACTATAAAAGATAATGCCAAGCAGTCTGTGTGTGGGGGTGGGGGGGGGAACCTAAACAATTCAAGTTTCTCAAGGAATCAAAAAAGTGTCATCCCATAAATCTGTAAAAATTACAGGACACCCACGCTTGGCTGGAACCATTCATAGTTCTCTGCAGTACACAGCAAAGGTAACAAAAGAGCTATAAGACGGTCTGGCTAGTTATGGCTACCTCAAATCCCTTTTGAAGGTGCTTCCAATATGAGGGGTAGCCTGTGTAAAGGAAATGCCAATTTATAGCAACAGTTTACATGACTGTACCCGAGTTCCAGGGGAGATGCAACAGAGCAATTCTCCCTTGGCTTGTTCTCCATAGCTCTGCAAAGAGCTTGCAGAGCAACCTCTGGAGTTAAGCAGCATTACTTCTGCATGCCTGAATGATCTTATGTTCATATACCCCCTTTATTTCTAACTATTAACGTATTGCTGCTCAATCATCTTACATTACAGTGGAGAGTACAGGTTAAGAGCAGAGAATTGGAGTCAAGCCAGGGTGCATGTTTAAGGTCAAGTTAGCCTACCCGATCTCCTCCTTTGAGGTCTTCTGTTTTCATCATTCACCTGGCCCTGAGTTTGCACAGGTGGTGGCTGAACTGTATCTACAGCAAAGAAACAGCAAAAGGAAGACTTTCAACTTTGTTCTTACATGCATGGTTATAAAGTTAACTTCTAAGGTAAGTTAACTTATAAGCAGGCTTAAAGACTGGTTTAAGTTACTTCAACATTTTTCTGAAGGAACCTCCACCAAATACCCATTTGAAAACAAGACTTATACCATTTGCCTTGCTACTCTGTGGAATCTGCAGTCCACTGCGTTGGATCCCAGAAACTACTTTTGCTGGAGGTGACTTTTTTTGATTCATATTATCAGCTGGACCAGTCTGAACAGCCTGTTCCACCATAGGGCTTTTGCGTATTTGGTGAACCAAGGGGAAGCCAGCACCTGGAAAAACAAAGGGGTTATACAATTCCAAATTTTTAATTGCATTCCAGCAAGAATGGCAAGAATTATGCTAACATTGCTTCTGAGTGCCATCTACCTCCATGACAAAACAGATTTCAACAATAAGTATGCAGAATCTTCTAGGTACTCTTATAATTTTGCCATGGGAGTGTGTATGCATCTCACTACATATATGCCAACATTTAATTAAACAAGTTTTAGCCTATGAGCTCAGGGCCATAAACCAAGCCAAAACCTTTATTCCCAAAGAACACACAATGTATACTATAAAGGATCAAATTAGTAAGGACAAAGTTAATATGCATATCAAATTAAGAAGCTACTCTATATGCAATAAGCTGCCAAAATGTGCAAATTCCCATTAGTCTTCAGTAGGTATTCTTGTTAGTATATAATTTTATAGAATAAGTATATTTTTAGTTAACTCTTGCTTTGGACTCTTCCTGAAAGTGCTTCATTTTCAATGTCTTTGCAAGTCAATTTGCATAACCTTTACTGCATCAATAGTTTAGTTTTTCTATGCACAGCCTTTTCATAAGCAGAACCAGATTAATATGGCATCCATGTCAGATCTACTGATAAAATATTTGTAATGGGTCCAGTAGTTCTGACGTATCAAGTGTAAGTTCTTCCATAAAGGCACTGCATCAAGTAGATACTGTGTAAACAAAAACCCCCACAAACAATACACCATGTACACCAACAAACAAGTCCAGTCCTTTCAATATTTCCTAGTTAAAGGACACAGTACGGTGAGTTAAAGCGCAACATTTCACCCTTAACCAAGCTCCTGAGCTTGGTTCATCAAGTCCTCCTTTTCCATTAGGAGGCATTTAGAAATTTGTGTGAGTGTAACAAACCATATTATAAAGTTAGAAAGCACTCAAACAAATTCACTCCCTATGCTTGCAAAGAAGTTAATGCATGATACTTAGCTGACACTTTCATACTTCATTCTTTATAGAAATCTATAATTGGATAAATAGAATGTTAGGTAGTTTTGCATAAGTGAGGACAGGCATTTGCCTCCATGCAACAGGTTCAGTTTAAGAACAAGAAATGTATTACACAAGACAAGCCATTACTTTAGTGCAAACTGAATCTGCATTCTATTTCTAGGATTCTCATATGTGGCGCATACTAATTTAGTATACACTTAGTCCTTTCATAAGAATAAATTAGGAGTAATATCCCTAGAATATGTCTAGATATTAAACCTGACAGTAGTCACTAGCAGCAAGCATCATTTCAAAGATTAGTTGAGTTGGACTGTATAGGATACAGAGATGCAGTGCTTTGTGACGGTACTGCCCGGAATGGCATACCGTCACCTATTTTCCCAGCCACAGAAAAGGAATGGGATTTCCCCCGCATGTACCGGCACCTGTTTCCTGGTGCTGCTCCGCTCCTGACAGAGGCCTGCTGGGGATGTGCAGCTTTTTTTCCCCGGCTCCCAGCGCAGTGCTGTGGCTCTTAAAGGGGCCGCAACCACATTTCAGCCTCCAGCGCTTTTTTTGGCTCAACAAGTTGGCCCCAGAGTAGGGGCACCTTTTTTCTTACAAAAAAAGTACTGCAGGGATAAGAGATGCCAAGGGGGTGGGAGGAAGAATCCAACAGCATGAATACTTTCCTGTCTGACCCAAGCATTTTTTTAAGTGTAGATTAAGCAGATTCATGACAGCTACCAGCTCATGTGGTTTGCACCCACACTATCTGCCCCGAAAAAAAAACAAAACAAAACAAAACAAAAAACAAAACAAAACACACCACACTGCAAAGCTCCTCAGCCTAGTCTTCCACTCAACCTACTTTTCAACTGGATTCAATATAGTGCAAAAAGTTTAAGGACACACCATATTTTATGTCTTAAGTTCAGCTAGGATAGCTCCCATTCCAGATTGGGAAACAAGAGGCTCAATCAGTGACGCATACATACAGTATTTAGGCAATGAATAGAAAAAGGCTCTAATATTTCCTTAAGGAGCCACCTAATTAGCAATTAATTACCCTACAACTTAGAATTATAGCCTTGTGTCTGCAGTCAATCTCCAAAAATGATCCATGGATATGCACAGATAAAGCAGTTATTTGTAAATTTGCAGGGCTCTAAGTATCATTCCTTCTACAGAAAAGAAAGGCACTTTTCATGCTCTTCTATAAGCTGGCATTAAAGATCTACTGGTATGACCCAACAAGCAAACCTCTTTTGCAGCCAGCCTTCCCTTGGTACGTCTACCTGAAGACTAACCACTGTACTGCGCTTCCACTCATTCCCTAGCCCTCCAATCATTTCTTTGTGTAGCAGTAAATCAGAGCTCTAATAAATGGTCAGAAAAAATAAGGACTAAGAACAATGTAGTATCAGTTTTGCTACAATTACACATTGGGTACTGCTCATTTTGAGAGGGTTAAAGAGCAGAATAGAATGTTTTGCAAACACCATGCAGGTTCTTCCAAATATCTGGAATCCTCAAACTGCTGTTACCCTTGGAAGAGAGCTGATGTGGCTCAGAAGACATGTCAGGCTCTGAAACAGGTTGTGGAGACGGAGAAGAGCTAGGGCTGGAAGCAGCTGCTGATGTTGGAGGGCTTACCAATTTCTCTAAAGAGAGACAGAGGGGAGAAGAGAAAAAGCAAAAAAGGTACACAAATAAGGCAAGGTAGTTGAAACACTGAGATCTTGGAAAGAAGTACAGGAGGTTACCTACAACAGTACTGAGATGCTACATATTTACAGTTTTCATATGGTACTCAGAATTTGTTACAATATCTGAAGGGCATCTTAAGCTAGAAAGACAGACTGACTATGTCCTCATTAAGTGTTTAAGCTTATATACACAGGACTTTCAAACAGGATAGTCTCTATACAGAGAATTTTTTAGTTTAACATTTTCACAATGAAGTCCCATTTCATAAGGCTGGCTGCTTTATCTGCAGACAAAGCACAGTCTTCCAGAAAATGTTGGTAATAGTAACATTAGGGCACAAACTGCTGTGAAACCACACCTTAAAGACAGGAGGAGGGAAGAAGGTTCCAAATATTAACATCAAGCTATTACTCACCTAAACCTAAAGAGGCTGCATACTGCTGGCTAAGTAAAGAGCTGGCAGCAAGCTGGCTGTAGGGTGGCATGCCTCTAAATGGACTATAAGGCACATGTGGCTGGAAGGATGCTGCAGAGGCAGAGCCCAGTGAAGACTGCGTAACAAGATAAATAGTGTAAGTACACTTCCATTAATGGTACCTACAGTTTCTGAACTCTCGTATTTCCTGTTTCCCCACTGTCCTCTCAGTGGCAGATTAGTGCTTTTAGGTACTCAAAAATGGCAATTTATGAAAATAGTTAAACAGTCATTACTTTAATAGTAAATTTACTTTAGTGATTTTTCTATACATCTCACCTTGATATCTAGATGGCTTATTACATTTTCAATGCTGCAGTACTCTGACCACAGACCCCAAAGGGAAATGTTTGTTGTTTTAAAACAAGTGTTTCCACTTGAATTAGGAAAGTTCTTGGAAACATTTACACTGACCTTTGGTTTTAGATCACCATCCTTATAACCAAAACATCTTTTGATTTAGATTAAGTTTTGAAATGCTAGTATTGTCTCAAACTTTTACCACCATTTCAAAATTGAAGTTCTTACTTGGACAATGGCAGGATCCTGAGGCAGAGCATGTTGAGCTTTAGGAGGTTCACATACAGTGATATCTTTGATGTCACTTCCCCGGAAGATTATGTATTCATAAATCTCTTCTCTTGGGGGAGCAGGTCTGTCTGTGGGACGGTCTTCAGTACCAAATGACCGCACTTCAGCATTTAAGAGAAAAAGTAGAAGATTTCAGCCTTTACTAGTGCCACAACTTATTTCTCCAACACTATATAACTACAAGTGACATTTAAGTTTATACCCCAGCAAAGGGCATGTATGCAAGGCTCTAAGCATCCCAGATACATACAAAATAAATTAGATCAGTTAGAATGAACAATTCCTGAATCGCAGGTCTGATTTCCTCTAAAGCCCATCTCAGCAGTAGTACATATAAAAAAAAGCAAGTCTTATGGTATTTTAAGTTCAATGACTTGGGCTATTTTGTATCAAAGCCCATTTCCAGCTGAGCCACCACCACCACCCTCTTACCAGAGACTGCTCTGCAGTCAGTCTCCCCTTAAAGTGGGAATCCAGCTTGAGTTTCTTCAACCACAACTATGGCAGTATAGCACAAGGAGAGGGGCAGTCTTAGAAAGCGAAGTCCCAAATTACAGCAAGGCAAATACTTGTGTTCACCAGCAAATTCAAAAGAGTTAGTTTTGGGCCAAACACTTTCTTTTGCTTAATCTTTCCAAAGAGTCAGACATCCCAGCTCAATCCCCCAGATACAATTTGGGCAACCTGCAAAAACCAAGAGAACAAGATTCACAGGACAACTAGAAGGAGCAGCTCACCTGACTATGCAGAGTCACTGGGCTAGGGAAAAAGTGAGGACAACTCATTTGATGGTTAATGCAGTCACCTAGAATGTGAGATATTCAAGTTCTAGTCCCTGCTCCAATGACTAGTTTCCTTTTATAAAAAGTGAACAGATACAATCCAAGAGATTGAGGAAGCCTCATACCAGAATCTCTCCTTAGTCCAATAGCCAGGGCACTGAGTTTGATGTGGAAGACTCAAGTTAAAATAATGTCTTCTCCACATCACACAGAAGGAGAATTTGAACCACCCGGCTAAAAGTGAAAGGTCTCCTCCCATCCCTGCATATACTTTGTAAAGCTACATTTTGCTTTACACCTTAGCAAAATGCCCACAAAGGCAGAGTTGAAACATTTTGTTTTGACATCAAGATGTTTAAGGTTTTGTTTTGATGCATACTTCTGGGCAATCCAAACCGGTTTCATAGAGTAAGTCCAATGCCATTTAAAACGTTAGCGTTTAAACCATGACCTTATATTTAATTTAGGTTTGCTTGAAAAAAGTGATACATGTACAAGGGAAAGCACAGATTAACAGTCACCTCTCCCCTTTCCCAGAGAGGAATGCCATTTATTTCAGGATTAATACATATACTTCCTGCCTTACATCTTAAGCAGATAAACACAGTTTAACCAGATTTTGGAAACAGTGAGCTATCAGTGAACTGCAAAGTTACACTGAATGGACTCCTGGATTAACAGTTTCAAGAAGCACAGACTAAGATACTCCTAGTATTTGAGCAGATCAGTCATTCTTCTTATAGGTCTGCAGTGTTCTACATTGAAGAGGGAAGGCAGAACTGAGGAAGTGGGTAAAATCAAGTCAGTATCTTAGATACCTATCTACTAATGAGAGATGTATGGGGAAAATGAGCAGGAAGAACCTAAAATGCTATTAATGAATACTAGGGGACTACACTCTACCCACTATGTTTGCCACTCCCCCAGCCATGAGATGCCCCCTAATCATTATGCTCGCCAACGCCCCCCCTCCCCTTTTCCTCTGGCTTAGGGGTGGGCAATAGTTCAGACAAAAATTCAGAAATTTTTGAAGTGGCCCCAGGCTGCCCCAGAAGGGGCAGGGCCAGTACATTTTCATACTTCTCTGCTCACAGCCCCTGATTGGTCTATGGATGGGGGAGTGTGTGTGAAGTCTGAGCAGGGGCAAAGAACAGCTAGCTGTTTCCTCTAAGCATCCATACCCCTGGAAAAGTCAATCACAGCTGGGGGTGGGGTGGGGGGGGTGAGCACACAAAGTTTTCTCCTATTCCGCAAGGAACCGCCTGTCACTCCCTGCCCTCCAGCACATGGCACCTGGAGTCAACCTGATGGCGGACTCAGAACCGCAAGCTCCCTTGTCCCTCAGCCCTAATTGGCCTGGGGGTGGGGGAAGCGGCAGGACCTCCACAGGCTGCATCAACCCACTTGGCAGGCGGGCCTCTGCAGGCTGGATCCATTTTGCCCACCCCTGCTCTGACTACTTTCACAGCCAGAACATAGGACATCATTCTGTCACCTGGCAAGAAAAATGTAAAAACAAAAAACCAAAACAAACCCCCCCCCCCCATGACAGTTTGCATCAGAGACTTGACTAGATAATACAGGTGACTGCAATACTGGTATAGAAGGGTACAGCTTGCTCAGAAAGAACAGGCAGGGGGAAAGGGAGGAAGTATTACATTTTTAATACATAAAGCATACACTGGGGTTGAGATGGGAATAAAATATAGCACTTAAAGCCTCTTGGTAAGATTAAAAAGGGTAAAAATAAGGGTGATGTCATGGTAGAGGTCTTTTACAGATTACCTACCCAGGAAAAACAGCTAGGGTGAGGCTTTTTAAAAAAAAATTAGAAATCATCCAAAGCACAAGGCTTGGAGGTAATGGGGTACTTCAACTACCCAGAACTCTGTTGGGAAATGACACAGCGGGATGCAGATTATCCAACAAGTTCTCAGTATGTATTGGAGAATTTTTTTATTTCAGAAGGCAGAGAAAGCTACTAGGGAAAGGCTGTTTTAGATGTGAATTTAACAAACATGGAGGAACTGGTTAATTTTGAAGTGGAAAGGCAGCTTGGGTGAAAGTGATCATGAAATGATAGTTTATGATTCTAAATGATAGAAAGAGAACAGCAAAATACATACAATAGATTTCAGCAAACTCAGGGACGGGTAGACTTGTTTCCCACAGGATCTTACTTAAGGGGGAGAAATTGTTTGAGAGTTTGTAGTTTTTCCAAAGGAGACATTAAGGGCACAAGAGTACACTATCCTACTGTGTTAGAAAGATAGGAAGTATGGCAAGAGACCACCATGGCTTAAGCAGGAGATCTTGAATTATCTAAAATAAAATAAGCAAGTGCACAAAAAGTGGTAACTAAATCATATTACAAAGGATGAACAAACAAATACAAGTACAGTAAACTTCCAATAATCCGGCACCTTTAGGACCCAGGGGGTGCTGGATTATCAGATATGCCAGACTATTGGAAGGGGGGGGGGCTATGAGGGGTCGGGGGGGGGGAGATGGGGGAGCAGCGCTGCAGGACCAACCAGCAGCACCCCAGCTGCTCTGCCCCAGACTTCCAAGTCAGCCGCTGCTGAAACTGACCAGCAGCTGACTCTGGGAAGCCCGGGGCAGAGCACCCCAGCTACTCTGCCCCAGGGTTCCCTGAGTCAGTCGCTGGTCAGTTTCAGCAGCGGCTGACTTGGGGAAGCCAGAGGCAGAGCAGCTCCAATTGTCCGGCTGCCTGGAGCACTTCCGGGTTCCAGGTGGTGCCGGACTATCAGGTGTGCCGGACCACTGGATGCTGGTCAACTGGAGTTTTACTGTATGTAGGGACAAAATTTGAAAGGCGAAGGCACAAAATGAGAACAAATTAACTAGAGACAAAGGGCAACAAGAAAGTGTTCTACGAATACATTATAAACAGGAGGAAAACTGAAGACAAGTTGGTCCATACTCACCAAGGGGGGAACCCCCAGAAAAATATAGAAATAGCAGAAGTGCTAAATGCCTTCGTTTTGGTTTTCACCAAGAAGGTTGATGACAATTAGACATCTACCATAGTGAATCCCAGTGAACATGAGGTAGGATCAGAGGCCAAAATACATAAACAAGTTAAGAATCACTGACAAATTGGATGTCTTCAAGTCACCAGAGCCTCAAATGTTCCATAGAATACTCAAAGATCTGACTGAGGAGATATCTGAGCCATTAGCTATTACTGAAAAGTCATGGAAAACCAATGAGATGCCAGAAGATTGGAGAAGGGCAAATAGTGCCCAACTATAAAAAGGTAAATAAGGATAACCTGGGGAATTAAACACCAGTCAGCTTAACTTCTGTATGAGAAAGATAATGGAGCAAGTAATTAAGCAATCAATCAGTTTGCAAACATTTAGAAGATAAGGTGATCAGTAACAGCATGGATTTGTCAAGGACAAGTAATGTGTATAACCAACCAATGGCTTTTTTGATGAAGTATTCATTTAATAGTATTTTAGGTTCTTCCTGCTCATTTCCTCATACATCTCTCATTAGTATATAGATATCTAAGATACTGACTTGTTTTGTGGATGAAGGGAAGCAGTAGACATGGCACATCTCGACTTTACTAAAGTTTCTGACACCGTCTCCCATGACCTTCTCAAATAAGCTAGGGATATAAACCTAGATGGAGCTACTGTTGGTTGGAAAACTGGCTGGAAAAAAGTTATTGGTCATTCAGTCAAGCTAGAAGGGCATAACAAATGGGGTCCTGTAGTCTGGATCTAGTTAGATATCTTCATCAAGGATTTAGATAATAGCATAGAGAGTACACTTAGGCTATGTCTACATTGGCAGCTTCTTGCGCAAGAACTGTTGTGGAAGATTTCTTGCACAAAACGTCTTCCACAAGAATGCATCTACACTGGCATGTGCTTTTGTGCAAGAGCATCCATGGCAGTGTGGACACTCTTGCGCAAGAAAGCTGTGATGGCCATTTTAACCATAGGGGCTTCTTGAGCAAGAAATTCCTGTTGCCTGTCTACACTGCCCTCTTGTGGAAGAGCTCTTGCGCAAGAGGGCTTATTCCTCGTGGGGAAAGGAATAACTCTTTTGGAAGAAGCCCTGTTTTACAACGCTATACTGTAAATTTACTTGAGCAAGAACGTGCGTGCAGTATAGACAGCAGGCAAGTTTTTGTGCAAGAAGCTGCCAGTATAGACATAGCCTTAAAGTTTTCAGACAATTACAAGTTAGGAGGGATTGCAAGTGCTTTGGAAGATAGGACTGTAGATCAACATGATCTGGACAAACTAAAGAAATGGTCAGCAGCAAATGAAAAACACTCCATTTAGGAAGTAACAATTAGTTGCACACATACAAAGTGGGAAATGACTGCCTAAGGAGGAGTACTGTGGAAATGGATCTGAGGGTCAGTGGACCACAAGCTAAATATGAGTCAGTGTAACACTGCTGCAAAAGCAAATGTTCTGGGACATATTAGCAAGACTGTTGTAAACAAGACATAAGTAATTCTTCTGCTCTATTCTGCACTGGTTAGGCCTCAGTTCCAGGCATATTTCAGGAAAAATTGGACAAACTGGAGACGGTCCAGAGAAAAGCAACAAAAATGATTCAAGGTCTAGAAAACATGACCTTTCATGAAAGACTTAAACTGGGTTTATTCTGGAAAAAGAGAACTAACAGTCATAACTGTTTTCAAGTACTTATAAGGGTTCCTCAGAGGAGGGAGAAATTGTTCTTAACCTCGGAGGAGAGGACACGAAGCAATGGGCTTAAACTGTAGCAAGGAAGATTTAGGTTGGACATAAAGGAACTTCCTGTCAGGGTGGTTATGCACTGGAATAAATTACCTAGGAAGGTTGTGCAATCTCCATCTTTGGAGATATTTAAGAGCAGGTTAGACCAACACCTGTCAGAAATGGTCTAGAAAATAGTCTTGTTATAAGTGCAGGGAACCAAATGAGATCTCTTGCAGTCTTTTCCAGTCATATAATTTTGTGGCACCACATTTGAACATGGCTAGGACTGCAGTAACTGGCTAATGTTCCTCTATTGTAGCACTCATAAGTCTACAAAAGCCTTAAGATATGTCAGTGCCAGGAGCATCTCCTGATTGTGTACACATACTTAGTGCTTGCTCAATGAGAATTAGCACAAGTTTAAACTGCAGTGTAGCCCCACTAGCAGGGGAAGAGGCGGCACAGCTGAGCGGTGTCAAGAACATACCCACCTGATGCAGGCAGGTTCCTATTTGGCACAGCTCAGCAGGGTCTACTGAAGCTATTAATACACTCAGAGTTAGTGGAAGCACGTGCACATAAGCAACGGAATCACACATAGCCTGTAGTGCTGACACCCTTAAACATTCCCCCCACCCATAGGATGCAACAACTTACTACTTTATACTTCTCTCCTGCACACTTAATGCAATTTGAATACTTGATATATGGTAAAACTTTGCTATCTGCAATGGATGTTCAGAAGATTGGCACAAGCTAGAAATTCTGTTGTACTTTTCATGTTCAGGAAGAGCAACACTGACCTCTTATTTCATCCCAACATCTTAGAAAACTGCTTGTCCTCCTCCAGAGAAACCACCTCAAACATAAGTTCCCAACTTAATCCCAGCTAAATCAACTAGCATCACAACTTCCTTTTTTAGGAAAGGCTGTGAAGGCAATTTGTTATCTAGATGCTTTTGTTCATACTAACTTTTGATCACTCTGGGTCCAGACTGGGACAGAGACTTAATGGTCAGTGTGATGAAGATGAGATGTCCATCAGATGTTAGACAAACTGCCTCTGATCCAGTGCATCACAGGCATTATTGTCCCTCACCAGTTGGTCAGGGCTGCTTGTCAGTGGTTTTGTTCTTTTCTCTGATGGATCAAGATAGTTGTGGGCAACTGTTCGCTTCCTCAGAAGTAGTATGGAGGGCTGCACGGTGCCATTTGTCACCCTGCTGTTCAGTGCATATATGGGACCATATGGAAGTACAAGAAACAGAACTTTTACTAGACTAATGAGACTCAACTTCTGTCTCGTTCTACTGTGTTGTGATTCTGCCCCAATCTGGCATTTAGCAGAAACTGGAGCAGAAACTAGCACAAACTGATGCTCAATGCACAGGAGAGGTGATGGACTAGGGAAGCAGTCAGAGGTAATGGTACCTGCGTGAAACTACATTCCTGCAGTGGGTTGGTCATTTTACAGCAGTAACCCAGGCAGATTTTTACCTTCTGCAGCAAGCTAGAAGGCTGCCATGCTTCCTTTCAGATGTTTACTTTGATACTGTTCTCCATGTATGTTACCTCAAGATTAGACTACCTCAATGCATTCTACACAGGGCTACACCTACCAAGGCCTGCAGTTGGCACAGAATGCAGCAACTTGCTTACTAAATAGGGCATCTCACTGGGAGAACAGGATACAAGTACTCTGGGATCCACACTGGCTGCCCAGACTCCAGGTGTTTAATGTGTTTTGATATACAAACGCTTTAATGGCCTGACATCAGCTTACGTGAGGGGCTGCTTCTCCCCACCCCATACTACCATACCTGCAGTCAGCAGGGGCTACCCAAGCTGGATTCCCTCAGAGGTGGCAGCTGGCAGGGTGTTCTGTGATAGCCCCACAACTCGAACTTGCTCCTCCCTTGGTCTGAAATAGCCTGAATGTGGTGACCTTCCAAGCATGCTGCAAAAGAAATCTGTCAGTTTCAGATCAAGTTGAGGGTTTATGTCCCAAACCAATAAGGGGATGAACAGAATTTCTAGAGGAGTCCGTTTCAGTTCCTGCAGAGATTTTACTGTTACAAAAAGATGTCTTAGGTGCACTAATACTTGCAACAGACTTCTGTACAATCTAAAATAAAAACACTTTGATATTAACATTGCTAGCATTTGCTAGCCACCTGCAATTTGAGAGATTGTCAAGTTCAAAATGCTTCTCACAGATCAGTGTCTTATTTATTAAGTACACTTCTGTCACAGTGACATAGGTCTAAGTAGGAATGCAGCATTTTTACTGTGATCAGGCATCAGAAAACACTTAATATAAAATCCTGTCATTTGAGATCTTTGTCTCCACTCAAACTAAATTTGAATTGGAAAAGTAGCATTTTAAACAATGGACTATGAATCTGTCAGTTAAAAAATTAAGTTACAATTGAAAACTGCATTTTAACAGATGCAATATGCTGTAGGGATCTCAACGTGTACACAACTAACTGATAAGCCTGGGCTTATCAATTCATCTTGTTGAATACATGCACTCCCCCCACCTACTGCCTCTAAGAGGTGAGGGGAGGAAGGGGGCACTACACACGAGCCAGTGCACGGCTGGCTTAAAAGATGGCTCCCCTCAACAACTACCTCCCCCCTTCCTCCCAACGCTGCCTCTGATAGAGGAGGGTGAGGGAGGCATACAGGCGCTGATACAGACCGGGAGCCGGCTTTCAAGCAGGCTCCCCATGTGTCCCAGCTCTGCAGACACACCTACACCGCCTTGCTGCTTCCTACAGAGGCAGCAAGCAGGAGCCAGGGCTAAGGGAAGCCAGCTTGAAAGCCTGTTGCCCCTCCCCCCCTCCGGCTCCATGGTGCTGCCTCTATCAGAGGCAGCAGCATGGGAGGGCAGGAACAGCTACTGTGAAGCAGCCTCTGTCCATGGTGAGCTCCCTCTCCCCTGGACAGGAGCTGCTGCCACTCCACACTGCTGTCTTTGTATCAGAGATGGCAGGCAGGACAGATTCAGTTCACGCAGGAAGTCTGTTTTTCCAACTGGCTCCCCTCATGGACCTGCTCCCACCTGCCACCCCACAGTGGTCCTCTGATACAGAGGAAGCAGTGCAGGGTGTCAGGGGCTCCCCGGGAGTGCGGTCAGAGCACACTGACTGCTGGCCCCTTCCCCCAGGGACTAGTGAATAGTTGTGTAACTGCTAAAGTTTCATATGGTTACATGACTATTCAATTACACGCTATCTAACAGCCCCAATGTACTGTAGGTAGTGCACCAAATAGAGTGACCCAACAGCCAAGAGACCTATAGTTTTATTTCTATGGAAAACAGCATGTTTCCCCTCACGGATTTAATCAGTATGAAGACTGTCTGCTAGTAGAGAAATCCTGTGACAGGCACTCCACTTAAGGTCTGAAGTAGAGAGTGCTATGTGGCAAGCAAAGGCTACAGATGAGACTGCTACATCCCACTGATTACAAAGGAGTTCCTGAATCAGCAGTGTAGATAGGACATAGGGAAAGAAAATTGTATTTTTATATATGGATACCAGGACCTCAGTTTAAAAGACAGAGCACCCATAACCCTGCTGGCATCCATTTGCAATTCCATTCTCTTCTCCTGGCTTCTTTACATACAGTCCATTACTTAGGTTTTGTAAAGGATATGGTGACGTCCATAGCTTCAGATACATGCATGCTCTTTAGAGATCGACATTTCATTATTTGATGTTAGTCGTGTTTAAAATTCAATAAAAAACTAATTAAGTATGTTCAAGTGTCCAAGTTAAATTTTCTTGATCAGATTTTCTGGATTAGGTTGTCTTTCCTGGTCCACATAGAACCTGTAGACCAGGAAAGATTGCCTGGATCCCCTGAATATTTTCATATTATAAGGGGGGGGGTCCTTGAATATGATGCAATAAGAGATTGATAGCAGAAGGATTAAAGTTTGAGACCTAGAAGTTTGACTATTTTAGCAGTAACTCTTCAGACTGGAGAGGAAGAAGTGATTGTGAGGAAAGTTGAGCATTACAGAAACAGTCTTTTTTCCCCTCCCATTAGGAAAATGAGAGGGTAAAATGTGAAGAGAGAAAACAAAACTAAAGATACAAGGCAGAGATTGAGGAAGAAAACCAAAGCTTATACAGCTGGTCCCCAAGTTGCAAATGGTCGAGTTACGACCGTTTGCATTTACGACCAAAGCTCCCATGGAGTGGTCATAAAGGCGGTCCCCAAGTTACAAACAGCACGGTTGCTATGTAACTCAATGAGGTCCGAGTTACGAACAGATCGAGTTACGGCCAAGTGTTTGGTTCGTAACTCGGGGAGAGGCTGTATTGAGATAGGTGATGGGAATACAAGGATAGTGGAGGTGACTGGAGAGGGTCCAGCAGAGGGCAACCAAAATGGTTAGGGGGCTGGAGCACATGACCTATGAGGAGAGGCTGAGGGATTTGGATTTGTTTAGTCTGCAGAAGAGAAGAGTGAGGGAGTATTTGATAGCAGCCTTCACCTTCCTGAAGGGAGGTTCCAAAGACAAAGGAGAGGCTGTTCTCAGTAGTGATGGATAGCAGAACAAGGAGCAATGGTCTCAAGTTGCAGTGGGGGGAGGTCTTGGTTGGCTATTAGGAAAAACTATTTCACTAGGAGGGTGGTGAAGCACTAGAATGGGTTACCAAGGGAGGTGGTGGAATCTCCATCCCTAGAGGTTTTTAAGTTTCAGCTTGACAAAGCTCTGGCTGGGATGATTTAGTTGGGATTGGTCCTGCTTTGGGCAGGGGGTTGGACTCAACGACCTCCCAAGGTCTCATGTAAGAAATTTAGTTAGACACCATATGAGATAGCAAACCAAACTGAGAAGCAGATTTGGGAGTCACTTGTCTATCTCTTACTTTCTGCTGCCACCTAAACAAAGGGAGATTCAGCATATCCAGGAACAGATAGCAAAATAAGGAGTAAATGAGGCAGCAGTCTGCAACACAGAAGATCATAAAAAAACAGGTAAATAGACTGAAGATTCTACATCTGATTTAAAAGGGCATTGCACAAGAAGTTACTATTCCAGAGCACTACAATTGTTTGAACATAATCCAATTCTTGATCACTAGAATTAAGACAAGGACCCACAATTTAGATTGTAATCCGTTTTACACACAAAAAAATCTAAGAAATTATGATTTTCTATGCTCATACTCATCTGTTACTCTCCTAAACTAAACATTACAGAATTATTCTATCATCCAAGTAATAGAAAGTACATGAAGTAGAACACTAAAGATCAGTTTGTTAGAACAGAATTTGAAGACTAACTTAAAAAAACAAGTGGTCTGGTAGCACTTTTGTAGACTAACAAAACATGTAGATGGTATCATGAGCACAGCCCACTTCTTCAGATGACGAGAGTTTGTTATTATGACCAGAGACTAAGTTATTGTAAGAGAAAAGAGTGGTTGTTTAAGCCGAACAGGAGAACTTCCCATATTAGCAGATCTTTCACATATTTTCTTAATGTGAAAAGAATTGTAGCATTATGCTTGAGAAATGAGTGTCCAAAAAACCTCTGTAATACTCCCACCAACACCATCCAGCAGTGCACCCAGCAGTTCTCTAGGGAATATGGGACTGTCTTGCATTTGCAGTGCAAGCCATGCTCCCTACTGTAGGATATAGCTCTTGCACAGAGGAAAATTAATCAAATGCTCTATCATGAAAGAAGCCACAGCTAAATGAACCGGACTCTGGCTGTAATTTAGGCTTTGCCGTGCCTCAGTCTGCTCGAGCAGGCTGGTATTTCAGAGCCGGAGCCCGCCATCCCCAGACTGTAACAAGATGCGGGGGTCCCTGGGGCTTTCGCCAGACAGCCCCAGCACAGCAGCTCGGCTCCAGCTGCTGCCTGTTTACACCTCCCTCGCCAGTAGGCTGGGCTCATTGTTCGGGCGCTGAACGAGCATCCCAGATACCAGCAGAGCCTGGACACGGACGGAAGCCGAGCGCCAAGCACCAGCGGGATCAGGCTCGGAGGGACGGCGGGGGGAAGCACTGCGAGAACCCCACAGCCCCCGAAACCTGGGGAAAAAGGGGGCAGCCACGACAGGCTTCCCGGCCCCAGCTCAGCCTGTCCCGCGTAGCTCCCTCATAGCTCCGCATCGCCCCTGGGTTGCCACCGGGCCTGACACCCCCACTCGTCATGGAGCAGCGGGACGGCAGCCTAGGCCCAGCTTCCCCGCCCCTCCCCCCCCCCCGCGGGGGCCAGCACCGCGCTCTGCTCCCTGGGGAGAAGATTCCCCCCCCCCCCCGCGCCCGGCGGAGGATGCCCGCCTCTCACCTTTGGCCAGCGCCACAGTGGAGTTCTCGGTGTCGATGGTGTAGAGGATGCCCTCGTAGCGGATCTGCGCCTTGGAGATGAGGCTGATCTTGCTCCCGATGTAGGGGGTGCCTGAGCTCATGGCTCCACCGGGGCCGGCCGCGCGGCCCTGGCTGAGGAGAAAGCGGCTGGCTCCGCGCTCTGCCTAGGCCCGGACTAGAGGCCGCTCAGGTAGCGCCACACCGCGCGCGCCCGGCCTCGTTCCCTCACACACACTGCGGACGCAGAAGCCTCGCCGCGGCCGTCGGCGCCTTATATAGGGCGGAGGGAGACTGGGGGGGGGGGAGAGAGAGAGAGAGAGAGAGAGAGGGGAAGGCTGGTGCCAGCTCGCGCATGCGCCTCTCCCTCGCTGACCAGACAGGAGAGAGTGCCAGGGTCAGACGGGAGTCACGTGATCCTGCCGGCGGTGGGTGCCACGTGCCGCTGCTTGCCTCCCGCGCCGCGGAGGGGGAGAGCCTGAGCCGGGACTGAAGCCGCCTAACAGCGCTCCAATGCGGGCACTGGACTGCGGGGCGGGGTGAGATCCATAGCCACCCTGTACTCCTGCACACCCCTCTTTGGGACTGGCCACGCCCCTCCTGTGCACCAGGTCTCAGGGTGAGGCCTACCCACCGTCCACAAGCGTGAAGCAACTTCCTCCCAACTCATGGGATTCTGAGAATGAGGCGTTTTGGAATCTGTTTCTTTGCCTTCAGGAGTGTTAGGCTTTGAGGTGACGCTGGGTTCATACCCTACAACTCATACCCTACAACGGCAAAGACTAGAAACTTTTCCTTCTGAAAATCTAAATTCTCATGTTTGTCATTGCTCCACAAGCTGCACCTTTAAGGATGCCACAAGACACACTATCAGATTACCAGAGACAATAAAAGTATGGTAGCTACCTGGGCCCGGAGGACCCCATGCCGGCAGTGCAGCGTAGAGGACCCCCCCAGCACTCTACTGCTGGGAGTGCAAATCACTTCCCAACTAGGGTCACACAGTGCCCCATCCAGTTCTACAGCACAGAAAAGCCCCCAAGATGTCTGCAGTAGAGACAAAACAGAACACATTTTCCCCAGCCCCTCTCCCCCAACCATAGGGTCACAATGGGAAGATGAAGATGCCTCAAGATCCTGGAGTATTGAATATCCTTGCTTAATCCTTCAGGATTCCTGTAGCCAGAGTGTCCAGGGCTTTATAACAAGGGGAGCATGAACCTCACAGCCCTACCACGGCCAGGGTACATCTCCACTGCGGTGCTACGCAGCGGTGTTTAAATAGCTATTCTACGTCTTTTAAACAAGCCTATTATTTCAAAATAGCTTTTGAAATAATGGGCTTGCTATTCTGATGTGCCTGTAAACCTCATTCCACCAGGATTAAGGGACATTTCAGAATAGCGGTGTGTTTTGAAATTTGGCGCTGTATAGACAGTGCCAAATTTTGAAATAAGCTATTTCAAAATACACTCAAAATAAGCTATACACATGTGCAGTGTAGACACACCCTTAGTTAGTGATCCTCATACTCCCTTCAATTTCACAGTAGGCAGAGACACCCTCTACCACACACACACAGAGCCCTACAGCAGGAAGAGCTGTCCCCTCAGGGGCTATGGTGTCCTCTAGAGCCCTGTAATATGGAGTGAGCTATAATACAGAGTGCACAGATCCCTCAAAAGTTTATGTGATACCCTGCCCTCCACCAGCTCTACAAAAGGGAGAGGACCTATAGGAACCTTACATAGCATGCACAGATTTTTCCCCCTTCTCTAGGGCACTGCAGTGTTATTCTCCATGGCATGGAGAGCAGTTTTCCCCCTTCACCATGCTGTTTTATGATTGATACAGCATGGATAGCAGAGATCTTTCAGCATGAAGAGTACATACCTCTCCTTCTGACCCTGGAGTACACATTCAGGTGTGTGAATGCACACATACACATTACGTTTTCACAAATGAAGCCCTGGAGGCAGCCATTAACAATGTAAAAATTTTTAAAAAATTTTAAATTAATGTGAATTAAAAAACAACATATTTGAAAATAAATGTGATCGTTTTCTGCTGTTAAAAACCTTTCTATTGATGTTTTGATTAGATTCTCATAACTTGGCTCTAAATAAAATATATAATTATACTGATGCACAAAAGGCTGATTTTAAATACCTGTATCCTTGAAAGCTATCAATTAGAAACTTCTCTAAATGAGATCATTCAATTTAGATCTGTTTAAGGTGTATTTAACTGAGGTCTGTAGGAAAGTTAAAAAATATGAAAAATAGAGCAAGCAAAAATAATGAAAATTTAATAATGACATCAGTTCAGAGGCATGAGCGATAATTATTCTGTATGAGATAGCTGAGAAAATGTAGCCAAGTTGAATTTGATCTAATAGTCCCCATTCCCTATCTATATCTATTTCCATATCTATTTTAGAGCGTATCTGCCTGAGAGTCCTTTTGTTCAAGAACTCCTAAACCATAAGAGGTAGGACCACCAAATTTGATATGTGGTTTCCTCTTACCCTGACTTAAACCAAGGTTTGGTTGTGCCTGGAAAATGCGAAGTTCTGGGAATGAGATGGTTTTCAATAACATGGAAAGGGTGGGGGCAGACAGTAGAGGGACGTGAAAGGGAGGGGCACAGAGGATGTAATACTGAGAATGGCCAGTAGGGACAGCTGCAGCAACAAGAGAGTGGTCAACAGGGCTGGGGCTCTGCCATCTTGCTTGCCTCCAGATCCGGTAAGGAACCCTCTGTCCCAAACCCAGAGCATGTCCTCTATGGAGAGCCTGCAGGGTGATGGGGGAGGGCTCTAGAGGAGGGGGTAGCCTCCAGACAGCTTGCAGGCCAAAGGGGGCAGCTAGAGAGGGGGAAGCCCCTGGAGCCTGCACCCCAAACAGCCTGCAGGCTGCAAGGGGAGCTACTGGAGCAAAGGGCAGCCCCTGGAGCCTGGCCACTCCCCAGACTGCCTGCAGGCTGCAAGTGGTGGGGCTGCTGGAGGAGGTGGCAGGCCCCAGAGCCTTGCCTCCCCCCACAAAACCTGCTGGCTGCAGGGTGACCATTAGAGGCTGGGGGCAGTCCCCAGAGCCTAGCCCCCCCGCCAGATAGTTTGCAGGCCACAGGGGGACCCTGAAGGCCGGGGACAGCCCACAGAACCTCACCAGCTCCTCCGAAGAGGCTGCAGGATGTAGGGGGCTGCTGGAGGCCAGGGGTAACCCCTGAAGCGCCATGTCCCCCAGACCAGCTATAGGGAAGGGAGGTAGTTGGAGGCTGGGGCCAGCCTGCAGAGGCTGCAGCATGAGGTGGCCATTGCCCCAAAAGCAAGGCCCTGCAGGAGCAGCTGCAGGCCATGGGGAAGAGCAGCAACAGGTTGGGGGTTGCCCCTCCCAACAGGCTGCAGGTCTTGGGCGTGGCAGCTGGAGGCCAGGGCCGGCCCACAGAGCCCCAGCCCTGACCTGACAAGCATGAAGACTTGGATCCTCCCTCTACCAGCAGGAGCTGCCCTCCAGGGAGCACAGTCCCAGCCCCTTGGGAGGAGCCACCACCAGAGCAGCACAACCCTTGCTGTCATGGGCCTTGAGCCCCCCACATCTCCCAACACTCTGCCCCTTGCCTCTCTTTACCCCCAAATCCTCACTCCAGCCTTCATTTAAAAAAAGTACAATTGTTGAAATAAAAGCATGTACATTTTTCATTTATTTAAAAAAAAAAAAAGATTACCTCAGTTAAAGACCCACATCTTACATATTTTTTAGATGTGTGGTGATGCTTATGAGCCTCCAGTTTTGTATACACACACCTCCTGCCCCCCCCCCCCCGCTCCTGTCATTGCGATTCCAGCCTTCATGGAAACCTGTGATTCCAGTGTTCCATCCTGTATAATAAAAACAGTTTTCACAGTAGTTTTAAATGTTTTACCTGTTAGAGAAGGATTGGCATGCGGGGACAATAATTAAAGTAAAAAGGAATGGAACAAAGCAGCATAAACTTCATACTGAAAGAGACACAACAAACTCATGCCACAAATTACTGTTTTAGCAGCTCTTTCTATTATAATGAATTACCTCAGCCACATAGAAGATCTTTGAGAAGAAATATGACAGCTTGTACTTGTAATGCCCCTGTAGGCTTAGTTAAGGCTATGGCTGCACTAGACAGCTTATAGCAGCACCACTGCAGCTATGTAGCTGTGCCAATGTAAGCTCTCTAGTGTAGCTACTCTAAACCGACAGGAGAGAACTCTTCCCTATTGCTTAAGTCTGCATAAGTTATGTTACTCGGGGGGATGGCTATTTCATACTCCTGAGCAACATGATTTTTGTCAACTTAAGCATAGTGTAGCCACTGACCCCTTAAGTGTCAGAAGATTGCATGAAATTCCCTCTCAGCTCGTGTCTTGACTGACTATATCTGTATGGAAGTTTGTGTCAGTTAATAGGAATTACAGGGAAACCCATAGTAGTGGCATTAGATGACAGTAGAGGGACAGTTGTGGCAAATGTGAATGTGACAGTATGGCATTTAGGACAGTACGAGGGCAACCAGCAGCAGCTGATGACAGAAGCAGTTGAAGACAGTGGAAGTTGGATATAAGTGGCAATTAGTGGCAAATTTGAAGAGACTCCTGTGGCAGCTGGTGATACTGTGGGTGTGAGGAACACTAATAGTAATTGATGATGGCATCAGTTCAAGGGACACCTGTGGTAACTGATGACAATTAATGGCTGTTGGAGGGAAATCTGTGGCTGTTGGTGACAGTGGAAGTATGTAGAATGCCTGTAGCCACTGATGTTATCAGCAGTTGGAAGCAACCAGTGGCAGTTGGAGGGACACATTGTAGTTGATGACAGTGGCATTTAGGAGGAAGTCTGTGGCTGTGTTAGTTGCTGGGAGATGGGAATTGATGTCAGAAGGTCCATTGGAAAGAAATCTGTAACAGTGTTAACTGTTGACTGTCTGTTGGAGAGACACTTGTACCTAAAGACAGTTGGAGGAAAACATGGCCACTGGTGGCCATGGAAGCTGGTGAAGCTGAAGGGAAATCTGTGGCAACTGGTAACAGTTATAGGCAGTTTGGCAGGACAACTGTGACAGCTGGTGATAACTAGGACACATGTGGAGTGTAACATTAATAATATCCAAATCCAATAGAGTGGAAAAGTAGCAATAGAAGGACATTTTTGACAGTTGGAAGAGAGAGGAAAACTATATATCATATAGCCAGTCTTTCCAGTGCAGCAATATGGAGGTGGGAGAGAAGAGGCCCCTAGCAGTAGCCCTTATTTCCTCGGTGCTGCTATGTAGTTGTGGGGAAGTGGCTGGGAGAAACTGTAGAGATGGCCCAGAAAAGGATGGTGGTTCAAGAGGGGGTGGGAAACAGAGGAGTTGAAAGTGAGAGGAAGAATTTTCTCTAGGTTGGGTGAGGGCAAAAGGGGACAGCTGACATATAAAGAGGTATAAAGGAGTAAAGTGATGGGTGAATCCAAGAAATAAAACATTGGGAGAATTGGGTAATGGGAAGAAAGAAAGGTGCCTGATGGGAAGGAGATCAAGGATGGAGAAATAATGTTCAATAGTTAGCTGTGGAGTAGGGAATGAATAACAAAGAATGAGAGAGAGAGAGAGAGAGAGAGAGGAAAAAGGTGGATGGGAATGACAAAAGCTAGGAAAGATGAGAAGAAAAAAGTTGCTCTGTCAGTCTCTATAAAGCTGTGGATTTAAAAAAACAGAGAAATGCATGGTGCAAAAATGGAATAAATAAAATGTAGATATATAAAGAGAATGTGGTAAAAGCTCTATTATCTGGCACTCAATTAACCAGAAAGCTCAATTAGCCTGCATTTCTGATATTTCCCAATACAAATCTTCAGTCTAATAACTGGGACTAGTATACTGCCCAGCACATTATGCAATTGCCCATTCTGCACTCCACTTTTATGCAAAAGAGGCAGAAAATAAACAGGCAAGCTGATATCATGGATTTATTCAAAAAAGCAACTTCCAGAGTATGTCATTGGATCTTTATAGATTCTGCCCAATCCCCTACACCTTCTACATAAGGGCTGGGCAAAATATGGCCATCAGAACCGGCCCACCATGATACTCTGGGCCTCCAATGTCCTGCCATGTTCCACACTCTGCTCAAAGTGGCCAGCTGCTGGGGTCAGCATGTGCATCTCTATGCAGCGCACACCCCTTGGGGGGGAGGAAGGAGTCACCACATGCTGCCCCGTCTCCCAGCACAATACCTGCAACTCCCATTGGCTGGAAACTAGCCAAGGATGCCCCCCACAGCAGGGCATGCAGCGCAGAGACACACATGGCTTCAGCAGCCAGCCACTCTGAGTGGTGTGTGGGGCTGCAGTATCCAGGAAGCCTGCCCAAGGGTTCCGCTGGGCTGCTGGCCAGGAGCCTCATTCATACTCTAAACGTCTTCCAGCCAGAGCCTGCACCTGGCACCCTACCCCCTCCTGTGCCCCAAGTCCCTGTCCCAGGTTACAACCCAAACCCTCTGCGCCCCCTCCTGCATCAAGTCACAATACTCTCCTGTCCCACATCATAACCCAAACTCTCTGCACCCCCCTCCTGTACCCCTGCCCCAGGTTACAACTCCATTCCAGACCCTGCACCCCAATCCACTACCCCAAGCTCCCTTTTATCTGCATCCAACCTCCATCCCAGACCTAGCATCTACTCACTTAAATCATAGAAGTACAGCGCTGGACCTCTTACCAAATTCTTGGAGTGGCTCTCCCCATTCAAAATTATTACCCACCCATGTTCCACATCTACAATGATAACTGAGGTTTATAATGATGACCTTGAGGCACTGCAGATCCTGAAGTACCTTCTGAATCAAAGAAAGATTAAGTTATGTGCAGTATAGTTTTAGAGTTAAGTATATTTTTGGTGATCTGGATGTATGCCGTATGCTGCCCATGATGATATTTGGAGTCATAAGATAAGTGTATATAGGTACAGTTTTCTATACAGTTGGTTAAGTGCTTCAAGAAATCAATCACTCTGCAGTGCCGTGCAGCTACTGGATTGGTGAGTATCTGTATAATATTTTATACTTTATTCATTTTATTGTCTTCTAATTCTTTGAAAATTGGTATTGCATTGGTAAAGTATAAATCTTTGTTAATCAGAATATTGAGCTAACCAACACACACCCCATTCTTCCAACGTGCCAGATAACAGAGCTTTTACTGTAGTACTAATATGAAAGAAAGTGGAGGGAGAAAACAATGAAAGAAGGAGATGAAAGAAAGAAAAACGTTAATAAAGAAATGGAAACAAGGGAAAGAAAAGCCCCAAACCACAGAGGCCATCAGTGTCAGAGCTAGGGCCAAAACTCAAAGCTCAAACCGAATGAATAATAATGTATTTAAGAAAGTGAAAACTTTTATTCAATATAGGCTGATAACACAGTAAATGAAGCCATACAAGTACAGTCACGGTGCAATGGATCTACACAGGGGATTAGATATTACCTGTAGAACAATAGTACTGTATAGCCAAGATTCCAAAATTCTGTTGTATTCTAATAGATTCTTGTATTGTGCGCCTCATTGAAGTATCTGAGCATCCCTAAAGAAAAAACAATTCTACAGCAGTTACAATTTCTAATTGTATAAAACCTATGGCTGCTCAAAAATATAGTAACAAAATAGGGGCATTAAACCAAATTACCAAGTTTTGTTAGTATGTCATGTATGGATAATAAACAAAAACTGCCTAACTGGATAGATGAAAATATAGCTAACCTTAAATAGCCAATGCCTTCATCATTTTATTTGTACACCCAAAGTTTATATAACATACTAGGAGTTTTTTTCAAGTGCAAAATTGGACCCAGAAGAGGCTGGTTTTGCTAAGCTTACTGAGGTCTTATTGTCTGCATTTTCATTGTCCAGGTTCCTGACAGGAAGAAATTTGAGCTAATTAGAGCCCAGTATTGCATGGTAGCTTTCCTACAGCTGTTTTTTAAAAGCTCCAAGGAGTTTTAAACTATCTCACTCTTCCATAGAGCAGAGGGGATTGAGGGAACCAGTCAGCAAAGAACTACTTGTTCTAAGCTAGTTTGCTTGTAGTGAGATAACAGTGATGATTTTATTACTAGATTAAAGAAGACAAAATAAATTTAGGTAAATAGGAAGGTGGTGGAGTCTTCTCTGACAGATTTTATTATATATAAATAGGACATCAATTGCCCCACAAGATAATTTATGTTGAAGGGAGATGGAAATGATGAGAACATGGTTAGGGAGTTTTGGGATACAGTCAATTTAAAAAAAAATCTCATTGATTTTTTTAAATGATGATTACTATTACAAATAAATCCAGAGAGTAGAGAGAAATTTTTTGTTATGTTTTATTTTGTTTAATCTGTGGTTTTGATGCCATTGTATGTGTGTCTTCCACACACCAAGGGTACGTCTACACTGCGGGGGGAATGAGTTTGTTCTTCCACTTATTTTTGCAGAAGAGCAAATGCGCCCTTTCGGGGAGCCCTGTATACCTCGTTCTACGAGGAATAAGGGCTCCTCCGAAAGAGGAGGCTTCTCCACCATTTGGCCCCAGGGAGAAGCCCTGAGCCTCAGGGCCGGATCCAGGCATGCCAGGGGCCGCATCCAGCCCCTGGGCCTTATATTCCCAAACTCTGCTTTAAACACTGAATCATAACTTTTGTTAAAGCATGCAAGAATACAGTAACCTAGGCAACATGAGCACCTTTTATCCTGAAAATGTTTGGAGGTGGGATTTTGAATATTGGGATGACTAGGGGGCTGTGGTCCGTGCTCGCTATGCTTGCTAACCCCATCTTTCTGACCTCTTGATGACATTGTATCACAATAGACGCCATTCTGTCACACAGCAGGAAAAACTTTTTTATGTATATAGAGAGATGATTGTTCACAGGACAGGAGATTGTTAATTTAAATAGAGCCGTTCAAGAAGGTGGGTTAACTGGTAAGATGAATGGGATATAAAAGACTGACTCAAGACTTAACTGGTATGGTGATACAAACTGAAGATAAAGAACTTGGAAATAATTAGGGTACCGAGCTAGCCTTTGAAGAACCGGGGGAATGCTGAGTCTAGGCCTATAGCACCTGAGTTCAAGGTGGGAAAATTTAGAATTGTTGTGTATTTTGTTACAATTGTTGTGTAGTTTGCTTTGCTTTTATGGTTTTGAGCTGCAGAATGACTTCTCTCACAGCTTTACTGACTTAAAAGAAGATAGAATGGAGGTAAGGAGAGAGAGAGAGAGAGAGAGACTGACTGACTGACTGTATACGTACTAGAGTGAAAGAGAGAAGTGGTACCTAAGGTTAAATACTGAAAAGTTACAAGGTCATAAAATAGATATAGGGTGGCCATAAACTCATCTCTGGTGGATGCAATACTACAGAGGATTAGTCTGCAAATAAAGTTTCTGAGATTAAGGTTTTCTGCATTTACATGGGATGGCAAGAGTCCATGTATTTTGCCCTATAGTAAGTTTCCAATAGCACCCACTCTTTATTTAAGGTTCCTACAGTTAGTAACAGTGAAAACTAATGCTCAAAATCCAACTCCTTGTGTATAAGTGTCCAGATTACAAATCCACCATCACACTGGACCAGAGTTTAAATTGTATGTGGAAGGGTAGCTGGATGTCTTAAGGAGTCACAGAACTGGCAAAAATGAAAAATCAAAGCGGGTTGCTGAGATGTCCTCTTAAGTACTGTCTTGCCAAATCTGCCACATCCTGATTATGACCCCACTGTTTTTTTTCAGACACCTTTAAATACTGCATTTGACGCAATTATCAAATTATATTATCAAATACCCTCATTACAAAGACTAAGTACTGGAGGAGAGAAGAGGGTGAAAATTCCCTTCTTCTAGGTGATTCTACCAAACAAATAAATAGGGTTGCCAAGGGTCCAGTTGTCAACTGAACACCCAGTTGAAAAGGGTTCCTCCTCAGACGGATGAAAATGAGCGAGCAAGGTTGGGGCCTCAAAGAAGGGGTGGAGCAAGGGTGTTGGGTCAAAAAGTTCGCAAACCTAAAGACATGTTAGTGAGTACATACCTATTAATCTCTTTGGAACTTCAACAGAATACAGGCAACTCCTGCACTTACAACCTAATTGGTTCCTGGAGAACCATCGTAACTCGAGCCGTTGTAAATCAAACCCTTATTTCCCATAGGTACAATGTTATAAATGGTGGTTCAGTTTCTGGAAATCCATTTCATACCCTAAACGTACCAAAATTGACTACGGAAATGGAGGAAAACTAAACTAAATAGTTCAAATAATGCACAAAAATAACTAAAAAGTGAAGACTGATGTGGTGGAGACGTGTGCAGTCCAAGCAGCAGCTGCAGACTGGCAAGTCTGATTGACTTTGTACATTTCCTGTTTTGGGATGATGCGTGGAGTCTGCGTCATACACCATCATAAATGCGAGCTGCAGACGTAAATTGGGGCGTTTTAGGAGCTATCTCGCATGAAAAAAATGGTTGTAAATGGGGGGGTGCTGTAAGTTGGGCAGTTGTAAGTTCGGGGTCGCCTGTAGAAAGCTTCAGTATTCCATATAAAAACCCTAAATACCAAATCCTAAAAAGTTTATTTCACATTTTATCTGAAAACTCAAAAACCTTTCAAAGAGCTTTAAAAAACAATCTGCCATGACAGATTCTGTAGTGGCCCAGAGTGTTTGATAAAACCATATAGTAGGCTCATAGTCTGAAACTTGAACATGGCAGATTATTTAATGATCTCTGTCACAAAAAGTTGAAAGGCCTGTTCCCACAATTTGCTAGGTCTTCCATTAATTTTTGGGCTGGAATCTGGAGTTGCCAAAGCATTGTATACATGCTGAAAGCTTTGACAAAAGCTCTTTGGGCATTAGATACTAGGGTAGAATCATAGAATACTAGAACTGGAAGAGACCTCGAGAGGTCATCAAGCCCAGTCCCCTGCCCTCACAGCAGGACCAAGCACTATTTAGATCAGGGCTACTCAACACGCGGCCCATGGGCCGCATGCGTCCTGCGGCTCGTTTGTTTGCGGCCTGCAGTGTGGTTTGGGTTTACGCAGGGCTCAACATGTAACCCACGGTGGGATCCTTTAAACATGGCCTCCACTGGGAACACGTTCCACAATGGTGAGGTGTTCCCCAGGCGGCATGAGCAATGAAAGATGCAAGCGGACAGGCTGACTGGAACAGACAGGTACGGGGTGTCGGCATTTCTAGCCCCCAGGGAGGAGGTGCCAGGAGTGCTAGGGCATTGTGGGAAGTGCTGGCTGCTTAGCCTTGTGGGCAGAGCCTGAGAGATGCTGACTGGGTCACACTGGGTCTGGTGCCATGGCCGGGCAGCCCTGTCTCCATCCCGCATGGAGTGACAGACTCCCGCGTGGGAATGTCAGCCCTGATGGGAATCCAGGACAGGGTGCTCAGGAACTGGTAAGCATCACCCAATAAGTGTGATGCTTACCGGTTAATCAGCTAACCAGTGAACCTTTCACATCCCTATTAGATACCCATGAGAACCTTTCATTAGTAAGCCATAATATGTTTGTTCAGGTACAAGACTCTGTCCTACATATACTGCAACCTATTGCTCCATTTAATCATCAGATCTTAAGGCCAGAGAATGTCTCTTATTCTATGTTTGTGTAATGCCTCTGTAAGTATCCTAATCTTACAGATTAGGTCCCTAGATGTTACTAAAATTCAAATAATAAAATTTCAGATCCTACTGAACCAATTGGTTCATCTATGTGCTACAACAATTGTTGATGTGTGCAGATTATTTAAGCTATATCTCTTCTTAAATGCTAACCTAGTGGAAAAACAAGTCCACTCTTTATCCTCAGTCTTTCCCAATTTTCCTCTTCATCTTTTTGTTGGGAAATGTGTGGGAGGGAATGGAAGGTGATAGAGAGCAAATGGAATAAAAGGATGACCGTGATCTAGAACTGGCAAAATCAGTCACTTGTAGCAGAGAAGCAGGCATGCATGTTGAGTAGAAGCTTTTCTAGAGCAGGAGGATGGCCCAGTAGTTTAGGTTCTAGCTTAGGACTGGGGAAACTTAGTTTGTGCTCTACAACAGACTTTGTGTGATCATGTGCTGCTTAGCATCTCTGGGTATGTGTATATAGCTGCTGGGAATGTAGCCTGGGTTGACAGACACTCTGGGTACGTCTAGACTACATCTGTTTGTCGGAAAAAGCTATGCAAAATGCTATCCGCATTTTGCATAGCTTTTTCCGATACTTTTGTTGGAAGAGGCCTCTCCGACATTTGGCCCATCTGGACTGGGCCAAATGTCGGAAAAACCCCCTCTTTCAAAAGCCCCCTTCTTCCTCATAGAACGAGGAATACAGGGGCTTCTGAAAGAGCATGTTTGCTCTTCCGCAAAAAAAAGTGGAAGAGCAAACGCGTTCCCTGGATGTGGTGGAGTATTTTTGCGATATCAGAGGTATCCCAAAACCCCCCCACAGTCTAGCCATACCCCCAAGTAGGCTTAAAAATGGCAATGTGGATGTTCTGGCTCAAGCACTGAAGCCTGGGAAGAAAACATGGACTTCCAGCCTGAACTCAAACATTAAAGCAAATACCTCCACAGCTGTTTTTGTATGCTACCTGGAGTGCTGCCACCACCACCATTCTGTCAACCTGGACTGTGAGACTGGCTCTCAGCAGCTGTGTAGATATATTCTCTGTATTTCAGTTCCCTATCTATAAAATTCACTAATTTTTCTCTTCTTCGCTAATTCCCTCACTGTACTTTTGTATCCATAGACAAAGTTTAAGTGCTTTATACATCATTGAAATAATATAAATGTTAAGGATATAGTCTGCCCTTTTTAGGGAAGAAATGCAGAATGATTAAGATTTTAGATGGGTAAGCTAATAGGTATTGTATCATTCTGTCCGGAGAACACTTTTTCTGTAGCAGTTGGCATCGTTAGGATCACAGAAGAAACTAGGGGCGGGGGACATCCAGAAGCAGTACACAGCTATATGTATGGCAGAGTTTGTAGTAAGAGAACTTATGTTACATTGAAATGGATAGTGAACTATTCTGCATCCCTTGAACGCTTAGGTCTTGTCTCCACCTACATCAGTGTTTCTTAAACTTTTTAAGACCGAGGAACACCAAACAATATTTTTTTTTAATGAGGAACACCAAGGATTTTTTGTTGGGGGGGGGGAAGAGGCCGGGGAAAAGTTATTGAGGAAAAAAAAAATTTCGCCTGCCCCTATAAGGGCGGCCATTTTGAACTCTGTTGTTCTCCACGGCACACCTCCGACTGCCTCGAGGCACACCGTGGAACACAGTTTAAGAAACACTGACCTACGTGATTGGTTTATCATGTCTGCTTAGACATGATAAATTGACCTCAGAGTGGTCTCCCAACAATTCTGGTACCCCACTAGGAGGAGAAAAGTAGGTAGAGTCGATGGGAGAGCAGCCACTCCTGACCTTATTGCATGGAAAACATTACAATAAATAGGTCTAAAGTATGTTGACTTCAGCTACATAAATAATGTAGCTGCATAGCTTAGATTGATTGGTAAATGGGGGTGGAGTGTAGACTAGGTCTTAGATGAAGTCAGCATGCTTATGTTGCTTAAAATGGTGCCTGATGACATCCAGGCAGCCACTTAAACCTTTCCATTCAGGTGTCTCAAAATTTGGATCTCTGTCAATAACAAGTTGATGGTATCAGTCAAGTTATCAGTTTTGGGTGCTAACTTTGTTTTTCCAGAGTAACATATGTAACGTTTTAGCCTGACAAGTCCTACATTACTGTATTAGACTCTTTGGGAGGAGCAGAACATAAAAATTGCTGAATTTCTGCCTTAATCCCATTCATAGTTGTAACTGGTATGGCATCATGTAGGAAGTTCCAGTTTTTGTGGAAGAATTTGGAGGCAGGTTCTCTAATACGTGACATGCTTTAGCTGAAAGCAATGGGAGTGTATCTATCTGCTGCTCATAATAGCACTCCTTCTGTGTAAAATTGATAGCAATATAGATAGCACCTCTCTAAACCGGGACTCTCTGGTTGGCAACAACCGTGTTCCTGCCAGACCATGAATGTTCCATGACCAAAGAGTCCTGGTAGAGGGCTGGGAGCCCTGAGGGCCAGCAGGGCAACAGGCTGTTGGCAGTGGGGCTGCCCCACGGGACCAGGAGTCTAGTGTGCAGTAGTAGGGCTGCCCTGTGGGACTGGGAAGCCTGGTGGGGCCGGCAGGGAAGGGGGCAGGTGTGTTGGGGGAGCCAGTTGCAAGGACAGAGGCCAGGCTAGGGCTGGAAGGGCCAGTGGCAGGAAGCAGAAATGACCTCCCCTGGTCCCGTAAAATCCCTCATCCAGGACTAGTTAGGCCCCAAGGGTGCTGGACCAGGGAGGTTCAACCTGTAGTAAAATCCTTAGTGGACTTCATGGAGTCCCTGGGGCTGCTTCTTTTTGTAACTAGTCTGTTTGGGGGTTGGGCATGGAGTAGAATTACTGTTGCGGACTGACTTAAAAGAGACCACATTCCATGTAGAGTTCTTTTTTTTTTGCCCTCAGTCATTTTCCTGACAATCTGGCTTTCAGCAAGGTAAAGATAATGGCTAAATGTTATTCCAACAGAAAATGTGATCTTTTTGGCCCTTGTAGTGAAGGGTATAGTAAATTGGATAACTCCCTCCAATCATAAAGTGAGACTTAGTTGCACAGGTGAGTAAAATCACTTCTTGAAAGATTTTATCTGTCAAAACAATATTCTTTACTTAGTTACAAGAAATTATCTGAATTAGCTCAGAGAGGCAAATATTTTCAATTGGTCTAATACTGTAACTTATCTACCAATATCTGAAATGAGTTACAGTGTGTTTGAGGACCATAAAATCCTGGCATAGTATTTTAATCAATTCCATGAAACATCTTGCCTTCCACTATAATTTTTAATTGTGGATAGAGGACTTTAAAATTCAAGATAAAACTCAAATCTCTACCTGCCTTCCAAAGAGAGAATTCTGTGCCTCTCTAGTAGCCTATATTCAGGAATTGCCAAGGCTTCTGAAACAAAAATTGTAATGGAAGTTCGAATGTGTAGTTAGAATCCTTAGAATGTTCTTAAACTGACACTCTGCTTCTTTCAGTAATATTCCCCAGGCCCTTTCCACTACAGATGAGTCCAGATTTTCATATTTCCTCCATTGTTGAGCAATAAGAGCAGAGTGAGGAGTAAGAGCTGTTAGAAGGGAAAAGATTTCCTCAGACATTATGAACTATAAAGGCCTTCACGGATTTATGAACAACGAAGAAATGATCTCTAGAGATCAAGGGTCTTAAACTCAATTTACCTTAGGGGCAGTGTGAGTTCTTAAATCCTTCTTGTGAGCCAACGGGCACCCCCCTCCAACAGGTTTCTGGGGAGGGCTCTCCAGGCATTGCCCTCCCCCTCCAGCATCTAGCAGCCTTACCTTCTGGCCCATGTACTCCCTCTCCTTCCCTGTGCGTCTCCTGGCCGTGCGTGCCACCCCTGGATGATTTAATGCCCCCACCCGAGGGCCAATGACACCACCACCGATCGCATAGTGGGGCTAGAGCGGCTTTCGGCTGCTAGCTCTGTGCTACTGCCAGCAGGGCAGCCATCCCAAGCCCTGCACCTATGGACAGGATGGTCCCCCATACTCAAGCAAGCCCACAGGGCCCTGAGTGGGCTGGGACCTGAAGCAGGTCCCCCTGCACTCACCCGAAGGGAAGCGGAGCTACTCAGCAGCCTGCTCTGCTCCACTGCCATATCCCAAGCCAGCCCATGCTGAGGCTACGGCGCTTCACTTTCCACTGTGGCAGTGAAGCAGAGTGACTGAGCTGGCCTGGGAGCAGAGGCCACTGCATCGCTCCACTTCCCTGCTGCAGTGAACGTGGCGGGAGGGGGTTGTGTCTGATCCCTGCTGCCATCCCACTCCAAGCCCCAGTAATCCCTGAGGCTGCATTCCTTGCGGGAGCAGACTTCTGGGAGGGGTAGGGGCTAGACATGAAGGAAGGGTACAGATGCTCCCCCTTTCCCCATCCCGGGCTGCAGGGACTTGCGTGCCAGCAGGGCCACCGGGGTAAGGGAGGGAAGGGGGTAATTGCACAGGGGCCTGGTGTTTCGAAGGGGCCTGGAGCTCCTGGCTGCCACCACTGGTACTTTGGCAGTGGCCGGAGTTGTGGGCCCCTCTGAAGTGCCTCCGGAGCGCCGCTCTGCTTGACTTTGAGAGCTGGTTACAGAGTGGGGAGGGGGCATTGCCGCTCTGCAGGCGGCACTAAGGGCTGACTGCCCTTGGCCCCGCCCCTTCTGGGGATGCAGAGCCCGGCTCCCCTCCCACCTTGCCCTGGGGTCCACAGTGGCTGTTGGCCCCATTGTTTGCCAGCAGCTACATGTGGGTCAGATTGTGGACCTGTTTGAGCCACAGTTGGCTCATAGGCTGTGAATTTGAGGCCCCTGCTCTAAATTAATTGCTTACCATGATTATTTTCAGGTTGAAGAGCAAGTATAACAAAGTAAGGTGACTGAATTCGTCCCCTAACGACTAAAGGGGAGTTGGGTGCCTTTCCAACAAACAACTGTAATCTCCACATTTTGTTCTGTTTTGTTTCTCAAATAATCAAGACCTTTTTTAGGTAATCTGAGTTTTCTGAAGAATAAAGTTCTTTGCCTACTTTCAAGAAAAAAAACAATTAGAATGTTCTGTTAAGCCATATCACATCTTGCATCACTACAACTAAATAATCTTAATGAATAAGGAAGTTGGCTCTCTTAATGCCATGTTGGAGTTCCATAAACCTGCTGTCACCTGTATGCATGTTCAGCTGGCATCAATGAATGGCTTATTATGATATACTTGCTACATCATAGCATTAGCTACATATGATGAACCTGATGCATTCAGTTGCTTTCTTTACTAGCTATAGAACCACTAACCTTAGATTGCAAGTGTCAAGATAAATACTGTCTCTAAATGGAAAATGGAGATTGAGTGTGTGGGACAGGAGTACACTAGAAAGGACTGTATAGTTCATGTCCAGGAATCTTTTGTGTGTTCATATGCTATTTACTGCACAACTAAAAGTTTAACATCTGAATGATTTTTCATGCCATAAAATATGGCAAGACCAGAAAATCTGTCAGACTTAGGACAGTGCATTGAAAAAATTTTCACCACACTTGCCTGGATCACATATAGTTCTAACCATTGCTATTTATTAATCCCTTTTTGTTAAGAGTGATAGATTTATTTGAATTACTTTCAAGGAGGTAAAATAAACCAGACAAGCCTAACAACATTATAAAACAAACATCCTATACCCAATTGGATTTACATAAGCTGATACAGAGAAACAAATCTTTAATGCTAGTTTCCTGATTTTTGCTGTCTAATCAACCTCTGCTCACGTGATTGGAGGTCACCAGAGAGCTTCCAAAGGCATTATCTTTACAATTAACCAGTTGCTTATTTGATCTTCATGGGCATATCTGTAGTAAGTGCATTTATCTCTCAACTGAAAGTAAAGTAACTCTTTTCCTGTCATTTTTCCTTCTGTGTATCAATATAAAGTTGTATTTCTGATTATGTACAACAATATTCTTGGTGTTTCCATGGAACACTATGCACCCTACACTTATTTGTACAGCCACTATACCACTTTTTTCATATGCAGAAAAATCACAACATTAAGTTTTCAGGATGGCCAACTTGAAAACCTATTGGGCTGCGTCTAGACTGGCTGCTTGAATTTGCGCAAGAACACTGACGATCTAATGTATGATCATCAGTGTTCTTGCGCAAATATAATGACTCTCCCATTTGGGAAAAAGCCCTCTTGCGCAAATGCTTTTGCGCAAGAGGGCCAGTGTAGACAGCTGAGAACCGTTTTGCGCAAAAAAGCCCCAATGGCGAAAATGGCGATCGGGTCTTTCTTGTGCAAAACCGCGTCTAGAGTGGCACAGATGCTTTTCTGCAAAAAGTGCTTTTGCGCAAAAGCGTCCGTGCCAATCTAGATGCTCTTTTCCGCAAATGCTTTTAACGGAAAAGCTTTTCCGTTAAAAGCATTTGCGGAAAATCATGCCAGTCTAAACGCAGCCTTGGTGTATAGCTACATCATCTTCAGTAGGAGCTGTTTTTGTCCTCCTTGCTGGGCTTAATGCACTTAAATAAGTCCCTAGATTTCCTGTCTTACATAAAGACAAGAACAAAAAGTGTTAAGAATAAAAGGTGGGGAAAGGAAGTATTTCTGTAAAGTAGAGGCCTAATTTTGTACCAGCTGAACAGCATCACAAAACTGGGATGCTGAAATCAATAGGACAGAATATTCTCATAGTCATAGTCTATTGTTGCTATGTAAAATGCGGAGGCTTTTATAACACAAAACATGCTGAAGTAAAACAAACATTTATTTTGAAAATAGGAGACCTTTAATCTTTTGACAATTTTTTAAATGACATTAGACGATTGAGTGTAAAACCCACTTCTGTGTTGCCTGCAGCTAGTGAATTGTTCTCTGACTCTTTGTATTTATTGAATTATTTCTTTTGTAAGTTGTGAAATAGGTATACTAGCCAATTTTAAGAGAATGTTGTCATCTGGATTTATGGGCTGAACTTCTTCACACAGATATAACAGTAAATTCAGGCTAGGTTATTGGGAACCTTTTTATCTGGCACCCATTCCACTTAGTATAATATAGCTTCTAAAGAATTCTATAAACCAATACACTCATTATGGGTGCACCCTGTCTCAATCAGTGAACAGCTGTATAATCTAATATTTATAATGAAGGACAGAGGCAGGAGACCCTTCATTCTGTTTTCAGTTCTGTTGCTGAGTGCAACCTTGGCCAGATTACTTGAGTATGTTTCATGGTACTTTATTTATACAGAGCACTTTAAGATAATCAGAGTGTAAGTGCAAAGTCTGATTGACTTCATGAAGTCAATGTCAATATTAGTACACAGAGCTCATAATTTTTAAATATAATATCTTACTAGAATAATTGCACAATGTATAACGTTGCATTGGCGTGGCTCTAATCCTTTCCAGTAGATGTCAGTTGGTATTAATGAGTAACTAGCCATCAGAACCAAAGTTTTCTAAGGAATTGGCATATCACCTTTAGTGCTCAGTGTGTATTTTTATAGCATGACTTGAGTTGTTACACTGAGCCAGGCAGTTACTATGATCTAATCAGGGGGAGATTCTGTCAATTTCAATTGCATTCATGGTTTGGGGGGTGTATGAGAGAAACACTCCCCATCAGTAGGAGGTTGATTGTTCCAAAACTCACCCATTTATTGATGGGGACTTGTGCTACAGATATGATTGGTCACGTGAGTAATGTGGGAGTCATTTTTCATTATAAATTAACAGATATTCCATGTTTATGATCACAACTACACTCCCCTCATTAACACACTTAAACTTCTCACAGATGTTCTCACCCCAATAATTGATCATTTACTTAGACAGATTGCTGTAATAAGCATTAGCTGTAGGTTAAGGACTCAAACACCACCACCTTCTGCCTCAAATCGCGATCCTTAGGTACCATGACTTTTTCAGGCTATCAGAGGAGAACTTGCTTTAAATTGGGGATGGGGAATCTTTTTTTGTGTCCAAGGCCACTGACCCACAGAAAAATCAGCTGGGAGCTGCACACAAGGGAGAAGTGCACTCCCCTCCCCCCCAAAAAAAATCCCATCCCTCACTGTGGTGGCCTTCGACTGAGGAGAAGGACATTCTCCACATTCCCCTTGCACACCAGAGCCTTGAGGGTGTCAGGCTAGTAGACTTTGTGTGCTGCAGTTATATCGGGAATGATGGGGATGCTGCAGCACCAGCATAGGCTCTCCACTGCTGGGGAGAAGCCCCAAGCCTCAGAGGCTAGATCCAGGTAAGCTGGGGGGGGAGAGAGGGTAGGAGAAAGAGGTGGCACATCTGGCCCTTGGGCCTTAGGTTCCCTATCCCTGCTTTAAATGATATGGGATGAGTCACTCTACCTTCCTGTACTACAACTGCAATTAAGAGGGGGTTAGACATTATAACAGTACACCCTTGTGAGCACAGAGCAAGGCTTTCTATCAGAGAGGCAGGACTGATATTCTAGGCCATCCCATCCACAATTTCCATGGTTCACCTGCACAATCTTTGAAGTCTGAGGTGAAGACCACCCAACCTCACAATTAAAAAGGAGAGAGTTCTTACTGTGTGTAGTATTTTTTACTTTAGGCAGTGGCAACAAAAATGAGTAATTTATTATAAGGAAACTCCCAATGTGATTCTGATTTTAAAGTCTGTTTATTATTTTACAGCATCCAAAAGAGCATTAGGCACATTGCAGAACATAGAGAAGACATGGATCCCTACAGAGAAGGGCTCATACTCTAAATTTACATTGTAATAAATGTCTCCTACTGAAAAACAAACCATACAGGTAGAGTGAAAGGACAGAAGCTTGGAAGATGGCTTGTAGAGTGATATACAAGTTAATGAGTTTTGTAGAAATTTCGTATTGCTGTTACTTACCTGATAGGGTACTTACTATATTATAGAAGCACTGTCAAGTGTTGAAAACAAAGCTCTGAGAGAGAAGACTGCTGGATTTTATTCTTAATTCATTCTGGATGGGGTCCACAAAGAGATTTAGGGGTTGCAATACTGAGCATCATGGTGCCTGTTAGGCACTTAGAAAAAAATTACATGACCAATACTGCAATCCACAAACCTGACTACATCCGGGGGGGGGGGGGGGAGAAATCCAGCCCCTGAGGCTTGCCCCATCCCATCATTAGGGAGCCTGTGCTGACACTCCAGCTCGTGCCCCCCCCTCCGCCCCCACTATCCTACCATGAGGCTGGAGCACACAAAGTCTACTTGCCTGGGAGTCAGTAGCCCCTGACACAAAACAGGTTCCTCACTCCTGCTTTAGGTTCACACAGGGAGGGCTGGAACAATTTCTATAATGGGGTTGAGCTAAACTGTAAACCCTGCATGTAATGGAAACCTCTTAAAGCCAAAGGGTGCCGCAGCACCTCTGCCCCTCTAGTTCCAGCAACAATGAGTGCAGACACCTAAGAATGAGATCCACAAAAGCCATTCACTGAGGAACTGCCTAAGTTAGGTAATGAGAGATGCTGACCAGAGAGGGGGTGTGCTCCTTTCTGGGAAGGGCATCTAATTCCAGGCTGCAAGGGAAGCATCTGCTTAGCAATCCTCAAAGGAGAATCTGTTGGTTGAAATAAACTGCTTCTTCAGAGGAGTTAGGTGCTAGCTTTACTTTGCATAAAATAGCTGGAGAGAGGGTGTACACATGCATTTCCCATTTTAACTTTTAGCCTAGTAGTTAGACCACTTGCATAGGCTGTTGGAGAGCCTAGTTCAATTCCCTCCTTTTTGCCAGAGCTGGTCCAATACACATATCACTGGACTAAATATTCAGATGAGCAGTACCTCCTCCTATGGTTAGATTTTTGAATGGGAACCATGCTGGTAAACAGTCTCTGAGCATGTCTACTGAGGCCCTGTCAACAACCTAGGCAGTCAAATGCTTATCTTCCCTTGCTTCATGAAACCTTTTAATGGTTAGAGAGGAAAGAAGCACACAGATGCCAAGAGGAAGACACCTACATGTATGCCTACAGACACCAACACAGAGGCCTAGGTAACTTTTACTTTGAAAACTTAAGTGCTTACATGGTTTGACAGTAATTTTGTGGGGTTAAAACAAACTTGGGCACCACCATATCTTTCATGCATCTGGACCCATGTGACCATAAACTAAGTTCTAAATGCCAGGGCCAGCCCTACCATCAGGCCAACTGAGGCAGCTGCCTCAGCTGCCAAACTGTGCTGGAGGGAGGGGGCCTGCACCACTAGGACCCAGAGACTATGTCTACACTCACAGCTTCTTGCATGAGAAATATGCAAATGAGGCAAAGCATGGAATATCACAGCCTCATTTGCATATCTAATGAGCCACCATTTTTGCAGAAGAGGCTCTTGCGCCAGAAGGAGCTGTCTACACTGCCCCTTCTTGCGCAAGAAAAACCCGCTTGCGCAATGCTGTTATGCTGATTATTTTCAGGAATAACAGCATTGCGCAAGCAGGTTTTTCTTGCACAAGAAGGGGCAGTGTAGACAGCTCCTTCTGGCGCAAGAGCCTCTTCTGAAAAAATGGTGGCTTATTAGGTATGCAAATGAGGCTCAGCAATATTCCATGCTTAGCCTCATTTGCATATTTCTCACACAAGAAGCTGCAAGTGTAGACATAGCCAGAGAGTAGAAAATTGTGTCTGCTGCTGCATATGTATTCTCTCTGCTCTAGATGCACAGAGATGGTAGAGTGCTGTGCTGGAGGAAGGAGGGCACAAGAGACCTTTCTAAGTTTTGGCCTAAGCAAGGGGGATGGGGGGCATCATTTGAGCTCCCCACCTCAGGTGCCAAAATGTTCTGGGCCAGCCCTGCTAAATGCCTTAAAGTCACCAGCAGTAGACAAATGTAGGGTCCTGCTACCTCTTCATGTCCTTAAGATGTCATCTGCTCCTCCCTAGTTGCTACCTGCCCATAATACTGCCAATTCATGATTCCACCAATCCCTCTTGCTGTTTTAATTCTGCCTTCACGTAACTTCTTCTCCCTTACCCCCATTCTCCCTTCCATTGCTCATTTTCACTCTTTTCCATTATGTCCTCAACCTGAGGCTCTGCTTTTCCCATCTAGTGAAAGGGGAAGAAAGAATAGCTTTTGGCTACCTTTGCTGCTCTAGTTCACATTTGTCTTCCTAAGTCTTTGGAACCATCCTGGCAGCACCTGTAAGCTACTAATCTCTATTCCACTTGAGTAGAGGTCCAAGTACATCCCTGAAGATTTTCCTGTCTCTTTTTGATTAACTAAATTGGAAATGATTAATGCTTGTAATGATGGAGGTATGCCTACCTCCAGCAGCAGCAGGGGAAGGTGCCATTGGCTTGTAGAAGAGACACCTAAAGGAAAGCTCTCTGGCTATATCATTACTGGAATCGAGCAACAAGCCCTCAGATATCTTATTTTTAGGACACTACATTTGTTCTGTTCAATATTGATATGGATTAGAAATAGATCTTGTGAGATTTATGAAGGAACAGGTCCTTTCTTTACTCCTTTCAAGGTGATGTTATAGGTTATATCATATCACTGAAAACAAGGATAGAAAAATATATTATTCATTATAAAGGCTAGTTAACTGACATGTTTGGCCAGGGGAATTCACACATAGGGATTAATATATTGCAATGTCTGAAGTGACTCAAACATTCTCTGTAAGATTAGAATGCTAATAGGGCTGCTTTGGAAGGAAGAATAAAAACCACAGCATGGAGAGATCTTGTATCTATGGATGGGGCAAAATTGGCATCTCTTATTTTGGAAGGAGAACAGAAGCAAGACTTTACAACCATAAGCAATGTATTCCTAGGAATCCAATACCTCTTAAGGCAAATATTAGCTGCAAACGTGTGTTATTGAGGAGCAAGGCAATTTTCTAATGTCTTCCCTCTACATGAATTTGGATAGCTGACTTTACCACTTTATAGACTGACCAGCTGACTTTTAGGGTGGGGCATTTGTGACTAAAATACACAAGGTTTTCTGTACTATTTTCCTTCTTGCCTTCTAACAACTAAACATTGCTTGAGTGACAATGTAACTGAAGTGATGGTTACATGGATTAGAGCAGATGTAGAATGCAGAAACTAAAGATACCCTAATTTTGAGGACTTTAATATAGTACAATACTTTGTCTCTAGTCTAGTTGAAGTAAAGAAGCTTTGGAGGAAATGAGTGTCACTCTGACAACCCTCCATTTTTGCAGCCCAGAGTGATACATTAGGACCTGAAGAGCCACACACACTGCTAAGCGATAACAAGCTACACAGGATTTTAGTCTGCTCCTACTGCAACAAACATTTCAACATTAAGTTCTAGCCAGCTCAAGTGAGCAACAAAACAGAGGTAAGGCAAACTTTGATTTATAATGTTTAAACAAGTGGTTACAACCTTAACTTGCCTACTGTAGACCTTTACTTAGTGGTAGCGTAAGAGTTACTGTACACTGTAGAAGAAATTTTATCTTGCAATTAATGTTATTCTGGACATCAAAGGTAGTGCTTAGTAAATAGTTTCACTGTTAAAGGACAGGCTCCATTTTTATCATACCTGAACTTCCTTTCTTAAGATGATACATAATGTTCAAGTTCAATTTCTATCTAGAATCTGTGTAAGATTAGCGATCAAGAAGCATATCTACTTGTATTGCTAAAGCCTACTGTCTCCTAAGCACCTGTGGGTTTACAGACTAAATGGGTACTAACCTCTGTAGTACTGTTCAAAATGGAATTTAAGAAGAATGCATTTCTCTGGCGGTGATTTTGAATACAACAATCCATTCTTTGTTAAACTGTAGCTGCTCTGGACTCAACTCTTTAATTTCCTCTGAAAGGCTGAAGTCGTGGACGAGATGTTTAGCAGTAGATATTTGGCTAAAATCTCCTCCCCCCGCTCCCGCTTTTGCTGTTGAGCTTTCATTTCAGCTCAGCCACCTCCCATTTTTTTTCCAGGACTTTAATCCAAGCGCCCCAATCCCCTCCCCCTTGTATACGCATTCACCGCGCTCATTTATTATAGCCTGTCTGGTTGCAGGGCCTGCCCACCCTCAGACCGCTGAGTCAGTTTCCTAAATTCACTTTCAGGGAAGCTCGACAGCACCTTGCCTTGCACACAGATTAGTGGCGTCTCCCCCCCCCCCCCCATCTTCCCACTGGAGCCTCCTTCGCTCTGTCCCAGGGAGCTCCTGCAGCCGGCAACGCAGCAGGCCTAGCCTGGGCTCAGGCAGGGAGCAGCCCTCCGCGAGCCTAGAAAGGCGTTTGAAATCCCCGCGGAGCAGCGGCACTTACTGCCCGAGGGTCACAGGACCAGGGTGCGGGGGATAGCGGGGGGGGGGGGGTGTTGCTTGTCTGGGGAGCCGCAGCGCAGCCCCTCCACCCCGCTTGCGGCGCGGCTCGCCAGGGCCGCAGGCTCGTGGCTGCTCGCACTGCACCTCCCTTTCCAACCCGGGAGACAAGGCTGCGCTGCCGGGGGCTCAGCCCCCTCCCGCGGCTGGGCGTGGGGCCTGCGGCCACATCTTCCTCCCCCCCCCCGGTGGATCAGTTACACGCAGTTGGCACAGGTGTGGGGCGCCCTTCAGACTCGCGCTGGCGACAAGGGCCAGACGCAGCGAGCAGCAGGGAGACATGCAGCCATCTTGAGCGCAGGCGGACAAAGAGCCCCCCGCCCGCGCACCCCCTGTCTCGCCCCGCCGCACGAACGAGCCTCATCGCCCTCCCCTCTCCCCGTCCAGCCGCCCTCCCCCCACCACCTTCAGCCCCCGCTGCTCCTGCAGCTTCGCGTCCGGGCCGCCGCCGCCCGACTCCCAACTAAACCTTCGCAGCCATTTGCCCGGGCTTTTATAGGCGGCTGGCGGCCAATCACCAGCCAGCGGAATCCCTCTCCGGCCGGTGATGTGAGCCGGATGCCGTGCGCCTGCGCCGTGAGAGGGCAGCGTGTGTGGGGGGGCGGGAGGGAGGAGTGGAAGGGGGAGGAGGGAGCAGCTCACAGGAACCCTCCAAAAAAAAGATGGCGGCGGGCTCGGATCTGCTGGATGAGGTTTTCCTGAACACGGAGGTGGATGAGAAGGTGGTGAGCGACCTGGTGGGCTCCCTGGAGTCCCAGCTGGCGGCCTCCGGCCATCACCACCAGCACCACAAGGCGCAGGAGCCCCTCAGGACCGCTGGGGGGCTGCTGGGGAACCATGTTGTGAGCAGCAGTAGCAGCAGCAGCAGCCCTAGCCCTAGCCCTGGAGGAGTAGTAGTAGGAGGCAATGCTAATGTCCAAACAGAGAGCAGCAGCAGCAGCAGCAAGATGGGACTCAGTGCCCCAGAGATCACAAAAGCAGGTAACCTGGGCCGGGGTGGGGGGCTCTCTGGGAAAGGGGCCTCCCCTCCCCCCACTCCCAAGCTCTGACTGCCTCCCTCCCTTACTGCTTTCCCCCCTTTTCCCTCTCTCCTCCTCCTTGTTGTTGTGGCAAGAGCTGGAGTGCAAGGGGCGGTATAAATCATATTGGGGAGATACCCCCCCCACACACACCAGGCCCTCTAGTATATGTCTGACTGTGCCCCTCTTCCTCCTCCTTGTTCCTGGGGTGTAGAGGAGGTGTTTCTTGCTATATGGGGGTACTGCACCCCCTTAAGAGAGCCATAAACAAGACACTGATGGGTTATCAGTCCCTTTTCTTTTTCTTCTGTTGTTGCTGGAGGGTAAATGGGTGCTATTAATCAGAGGAGTCAAGGAGGGGAACTGATGGGGGCAAACTATCCCTTTGATAATGATTTTTCCCTCAGTTTGTCTGAATATTCCTCTGCCTTCCCTGTTGCTGGTGTATGTTGATGGGTTTTATTGGGGGGATTCCCAATTAATAGGGCCTTCCAATTTCTGTCTGGGTGCTCCTTCCCTTCCCCCTTCTCTGTTGCTGAAGTGCAAAGGGGTGTTATTAATCATGACACCCATTTCCTGTATAGGAGGAAGTGAGGAGGGATTTCAAGGGGAAGAAGCCCCTAAAATGCCTCCCCCCTCATATCTGTCTGGGTATTCCCCATAACCCCTCTTGTATTAGGAGTTTGGAGGGGGTATGCAACACATTTCATTCCTCTTTCTCCCTCAAGGGGGTGTCATGGCAACATAAGGTCCTTGGATGGGGCGGGGGGGGAGGGGGGACTGAGGGCACAATCCCTATCCTCCTCAGATGGGCTTCTCCATATCTACCTGTGAATGTTTTCTGCTTGATGGAGGAGCTTTGTTTTAAGGGGATGATGTTAATCACAGTATTAAGTCTCACAGAGAGAGAGTGGGTGGGAGGTTGTTTTTAGGAAAGAGAAAAATATTCTTATCTGCCCAGTATCTATCTGTTTTATGTCCCCCCTACTATTTTCTGCTTCTTGTTGCTGAAATGTAAGAGGGTGCTTATATTAATAATAGCAGATCTGTAATGGGGATTTTGCAGGAGGGTCCTCTTAGCTATTGAGACACATTATAAGGGTTATCTGTGACAGCTCCCTTCTCATTTCTCTCTCCTTAATTCAGGACCTGGACTGCCAAGTCTGGTGTTAATTGTGATACCAGACCTCATTAAAGTGGGATGAGGAGGTCTTAGAGTAGGAGGGCACATTGTAATGTCCTCAGTGCCAGAGTCTGTTTTCTCCCCATATTTGTCTTTATGATTGTGGGAGCTTGAGGAGCAGAATTACAACAGCACAGGCCCTGGTGTGGACAAAGTCCTCTTTTGGCAACTTTTTCTTTGTCACACTGACAGTTTTCATCCCCTACTTTTTACATTATTGTACTAGTTTAACTGCATGGTACTACTAGGTTCCTCTACAGGACATGAAAGAATTGGGGGGTAAAGTGTGCAAGGTGTCCAGGGCACAGGGAAGACTCTTTTTAATCTCTCTCCCCCCCCCCCGCATCTTTTTTTATTTTTTTTTCTCTAATTTCATTAAGTGGAATGTAAAGGAAGTTGTTAAATGTAATGTCAGGCCCTGAAATGTGGGAGAGAAGGAAGTTTAGGATAAAGATGTACCCCAGCTCTCTTTATTGTCCAGATCTGTCCTGTTGTATGTCTGTCTGCCCTCTTTTTTTTGTTATAGTTGGTTCAAGGGTTATTATATCTAATATCACTGCTGCTAGGTGTGAATATGGGCCATAGAAGGGCTTCATGGTAACCTCTCTTCACAGAAAAAGATAATTTGTATTTTCAGCCCATTTTTTTCCTTGTCTCATTCCAGACAGTATGGAGGACGCGGGGGGTGAAGAAGGATTGGGAGGGTGGAGAAACACGCTCCCTCTACCTTTTGTTTTCACCTCCTGCACATTCTCTCCATTGAACCTTCTTCTTGTTGTTTCAGGGGCTGGAGGAGTGCAAGGGGGTGTTATTAATCATAACACCAGGTCCCAGAGTTCAGCTCTGGATGGAGCCACTACAACCAGCACCACCGCTGCTGCAGCAGCAGGAGGAGGTGGATCTGAAGCTGCTGCTGTTCCAGGGACCCTCAGTCAGGGCAAATCTGTGGTTATCAGTACAATGGCAACTGCCTTATCCACCAGGAATGGCAAAATTGGGACCACAACGGTGCAGACTTTGAATGGGAGTAATGTGGTGATGAACTCTCACCATTCGGGAAGTGCTACTTTCTCTGGGACTCCTGCAACTGCTAATCCTGCTGCTGCACCTACTGTTGCCCCTCTAGTTAACAATGGACCTGGATCTGTGGGGAAAGGAAATACAGTTAATGCTGTTTTGCCATCAGCTTCTAACACTGTCATCCAGACTTCTTTCCTCAGCACCGCTGTGTCCTCCACCTCATCCCCATCCCCCACAGTAATCTCTTCACAACCGTCACCAAGCATTGTAGGTGCGGGGCCTACTGTAGCACTGGTGAGACCACCAATTCACACAGCAGGACCCACGGTTGCTGCAGCTGCTGCAGCCACTCAGAATGGGAGCAATACTGTGATCAATTCAGCCATCAGTGTGGGTGTAGGGAGTTTTCCTGCTGTTGCTGCAGTCACTGTGGGCTCTGGAGTTTCCCTCCAAACACCACTTGTGAACAGTCAACCTGGTTCCAGTGTGCCGGCAGCACCCACTACACAGGTCATCAAATCAGAGTCTCCTAAAACTATAGTGCATGCAGTATCCCAGCAGCAAACACTAGTTGCTAGTGGCCAGCCCAGTACTACAGGGGGTAACATGATAATTGGGCAAACTATGCAAGCTGGGCTCTCCAATGTGGCTCCCAATCCTGGGGGGATACCTCCAGCAGCTCCTGGTACCCCTACAGGAATGGCTAAGGGAACTACCAGTACAGTGGCACAAAGTTTGCCAAGGACTCCAACAGCAACTACAAGTGGTATCAGAGCAACTTTGACTCCTACAGTTTTAGCACCACGTCTGCCTCAGGCACCTCAGAATCCAACTAATATTCAGAACTTTCAATTACCACCAGGTAAGTAAATACTAGAGATTTTTATTTTGTGACTGTATGTGTTGTTGAGAGGAAGATGAATGATTCATATATCTAGATTTGTAAATCATGGGGAAGCTCTTGTTCTCAGATATCACTAGGTTTTGAACAGTGGCATGGAATGTCACGATTTTTATGCTGTTTCAGGTGACAAGGGCACGTTGACACAGAATTATTTTAGAAACCTTACTGTTGTTTAGATCTTCCTTTTTACTAAATTGCAAGTGTGAACAAACCAACACAATGTGATATAAAGCACCTTGCTGTTTTATTTTTATATAATACATTTTGACTTTAAAGCAGTTTTCTCAGTAATTCATGTAATCTAGCATGCTGCTCTTTTCTCTGTCCCTGCGTGCCCTCAGTATCCCACAAAGAGCATTGCTTGATATTGAGTCAGCAGGTACAGCATAAGGAGAGAAGCTGCTTTCTTTTACCATAAATACATTAAAATAACGTGAAATCAGAGTTATGCTCTCTCAGTTTTGGAGCTCATGATGATCATCTTTTATCACTGGACCTTCAGTACAAAAGCAATCTTATTCTGTCCTCACCTCACCGTGTTGTGTATATGGTTGCATTTCCTGTAGTAGCTAACATGGAACCAAGCCCTACACCAGTATGGAGTGAGTTAAAGGCCAAAAAAAAAAAAAATCTTTCTATTCAGAGAACTGGTCTACGCTCTGTCAAATATCCTTGATTTTTTTTGTCGTTTTTGCTAGATGATATTACTATACAAAGAACAGCCAATTAAATTTTATTACTACCTAATGAAATCAATGGTGTGCATATGCAATTCATTTCAATAGGTCTTAAAGTAGTAAAAATGATATCTGTTGAAACTACTACCCAGCCTTAGATTGATGTACTTCTCATATAAGATATCAGCAACCATATTATCTTACTGTACACTGTATTTCTGTATAATACTCAATTTATATAGTATGTGACACTGCATGGTTCAGTGAAGTCTGTCAGACATTCTGTATATGTAAATCACAATTGGGATATAACATCCTACATTTTTATTGCATAGAAAGATATTGCCTGGCAAGAATACTGCCTATGCTGATGTTTCAAAATTAGTTTTACATTTCCCAAAAAGTCTTAATCTTGAAATCCCTGTTTGTTTGGGTTTTTTTAATACGGAGTCTGTTTTGTTTTTTTAAAATTAAAAATGCATCATACTTTCCAGGATTTTAAGATGTTATCTCTTGCTGCAATATTAATCAAATTGCCCTTATGGGTTACAGGTGATGTTAGTAAAATTTAGATATCTAGCTCCATAGTGGGATATGGCAATACTGCATAATATAACTAGTTATGGAAGATCCCTATTTTGGCAGTTTCTAATAAAAATGTCAGTGGTTTAAAAGCATTTTATCAACTTACTAAAATGTGCCCCATTTACCAACAAGGGCCACAATCTTTATGGCTTAAGTATGCATAAACTATTCCTCTGCATGGTCTAAGTGAAATTAAAGTAGGGCTTTGTAGGCTCTAACCTTTTAATTTTTAGGATTAAGTCCTTTAAAGTTAACTTGGCATAAAAGATGTAAAACTGTGTTCTGTCACTCCATATAGCATGCATTTTAAAATAGAAAAAATGTACATTTGCACTAGAAACTTAGCAGTTGGAAATTGGTTCTGATTTTGATATTTTTTTAAATGGTTGCGATATTAGACTGTATTGGGAGTGAAGCAATTATATTTTTAGGTGACACATTTTCAACAGAGCTCAGCTCCCACTTAAGCACTTAAATGAAATGGCCAAATTTTCAGTAGAGGTCAGATTTCAGCAGCTTCTATTGAGGACAGTGAGAGCTGCTGAATGGAGCTGTTCTGAAAATCTGGTCTCTGAGTACTTCAGAAAATCTAGCCCTAGATGTTTAGGGTTCTTCCTCAATAAACACTTAAAAGTGCCATGAACTTTAATGGAGTTTACATACGTTTGAGGGTAGAATTGACTCTATACAAAAACATAATTGAATTTCAAAGTGCGACACAGTTGATCAGATTTTCAAAGGAAGTTTTACCCATCTCTGAAGTTGTACCTGCAAAGTCTGTACATCCAAATTTGTGTGTAGAAAACCTGAAATTGACCTAGGTAAACAATATTAGCACATAAAAATTGGAGAGCTGTATGCGATACAGTTTGCTCATGCAAATCCAAGGCACTTATTCATGAAATAACTAGAGAACAAAAGATGCACACTCAAAAAATAGTGTGCACAGAGTAACAACAATTTAACATTCATTTCTGAAAAATTTGCATATTTTGTAGCAGAGTGGCTCTCAACCTTACCAGAATACTGTTCTCTACTCCTTTCAGGAGTCTAATTTGTCTTGTGTATGCCCAAGCTTCACCTCAGTTTAAAAACTACTTCCTTACAAAGTCAGACACAAAAAAAGACAAGAGTGTCACATCATACTGTTACTCAAAAATTGCTTAATTTCTAATTGATTTTATAATTATACAGTAAAAATAGAATATAAATATTGTACTTACATTTCAATGTGTGCTAGATAGAGTAGTATAAAGAAGTTATATGAAATTTTACTCACTTCAGTAGTGCTTTTTATATAGGCTATTGTAAAAGTAGGCAAATAGCAAGATGAGTTGCTGTATCCCCCAGAAGATGTCTGTATACTCCCTGAAGTGTGTGTACTCCTGGTTGAGAGCCACTGATGTAGCATATGTTCTGTATTTATTTTCCAAAGAAAAATAAACTAGTTGTTTTATTTTCAGTCCCCACCACCAAATGTCCAATTGCTGTTCCACATAAATGACACTAAATATAAAACGTGAATATTTTCATTAATCTGGGCCTTCACAAAAAGATTATTTTTAAAAGTGCTTTAAGTGGTCTGCCTTTACCTTTTTAAAAACAAGGTAATTTACATGAGGGATGTTACTGGCCAGTTGGCTAACTTAACCAATAAGCAATTGCTTATCAGCTGACAGTCCTGGTTAACTGCAACACTCCTTTTCCCCCACTATGTGCATGGCATTTTAAACTTGGACAGGAAGGGTGGCTCAGTCCCAACCCGCCGGTCCGAGTGTTAAATGAAAAGCACACAGGAGAGCCACCTGCCACCCTATGCTGCTTGACAGAGAGGCAGCAGCGTGGGGCGGCAGGTGGTAGCCAGTCCATGCAGGGAGCTGGTTTAAAAGCTGCACGCTACCCCACACTGCTGCCTTTCTGTCAGAGGTAACAGCGTAGGGCGGCAACAGCCCCTGTCCACAAGAGGTCTGGGCTTGCCACGGACAGAGTCTGTGCTCCGTGGGATGCTGTACCAACCTCTGTCCGCAGAGAGATTGGGCTACCTGCAAATAGGGACTGCTACCATCTCGTGCTGCTGCCTCTGTATCAGAGGGTGGCAGGTAGGAGCTGGTCTGTGAGGGCAGCCAGTTTAAAAGTATGAGTGTGCTTTTAAGCCAGCTCCCACCAGCACTGGCTCCTGCCCCCCTGCCTCTGATAGAGCAGAGCTGGCTCCCCACATGTATCAGCTCCCACCTTCCGGCCCTCACCCTCCATGCTGCTGCTTCTGATGGGGGGCAGAGGGGCAGGCAGATCTGGTGCTTGTGGGGAGCCAGCTCTTCTTCCCCTCATCCCCTGATATAGAGGCATTGGGAGGGATGGGGGGGAGAATGCATGTAGTAGACCGGATTAACCGATAAGCTCAGGTTTATCGGTTAATCATGTAATTGTCTACATGTTGACATCCCCAGTTATCAACATTTCTTTTGCTCAAGAATGGGTTCATTTTTATGTTTTTCTTAAATCTTGGGAGGGTGGGAGAAGTGTGTCTGTGTATGTCAGCAGTATATCTGCACTTGGTCTTTTCTTCAGAAGCCCAAATTTGGAACCTGTAGCTTGAACATTTGGAGGAGTGCTATACTATTCCAAAAAATGCCTAAAAGACCATCTTTTTGGCTTAAACAGAGATGTTGAAAATACTCTTGAATTGACTTTAGTAAGAAGGATCCTGTCAAATATGTAACCAGTTTATTTAAAGATGACTTATTTTGTTTCATAGTGCATTTTATGAAATTATATTAGACTTTAACTACTGGTTGAATCTCTGTAGTCCTGCGCCCTCAGGACCTGCCTGGTGCCGAACCAGAGAATTTGCAGAAGCACGGGAGGTCAATATTATGTAGCAGCATTACCAACACTTGCACTGCTTATTGGGCTCTTAGAAGACATTTGGGGTACATTGGCACTATATAACAGCACAGAACATCGAGAGTTTGGAGTGGAGGCTGTAAATAAACTTTATGGGACCATGGGAATCTTGGCCACACTCATGATAAGCGGACATCTGGCTAACTAAAATCATGCTGGACCACAGATATTGCTGGACCAGAAAGTGCCAGACTAGAGAGGTTCAACCTGTACTTGCATTGTTCTGAAATAGTGTGAGGAAATCTTTTATACACTAATTTGGGAATAGCTGGGGCAGTTGATACTGAAACATCATAGTTGGCAGTTTTAGATCCACAGAAAAGTATCTTAGTTGCTCAAGTAATAGATGTAATAGAAGTTGGGAAGTAGAACAGAATGATTGCAGCATACCTGAGATAGTGAAAAAGGACCAGAAGTCATAATTGGCATGTGCTGCAAATGTTTTTAATGACTTAGGCACTTGAATAAATTTAATTTTTCTCCCAAAAAGTTAGTTTTTAGATGAGCAAAGTAATGGTTTCATTTGCAGTGGTATACAACATTTTTTCAAAACTGGCCACAACTGAAATCTACAATCTACTTACTTTAACAGTATTACCTGCCTTGAGAATTTAACCAAAACCGGTTTCTCTGATTTCAGGTATATTATGCTGATATTCTGTTCTGCTATTTTCTTACAAAAAGTCATTACAATGAAATGTCTTAGCTTACATCTACACTATGAGGTAGAGGTGTGTTTCCCAGCTCATACACATGTACTTGCAATAGCTCAATGACCTCTAACACCGGTGTATAAAGTAAGGTGTAGCTGTGGTATCATGGACAGTACCAGCAGTGGCACAGCTTAGGCATGCTGAGTGTATACTAGGAATGTTAAATATTGGTTAAATGAATAGTCGAGTAACCTCATGAATTCTTATCAGTTAGTTGACTTTTCTGTGGTCCCTGAGACTGGGGCCAGCAGCCAGTGCACTCTGGCCTCACTCCTTAGAAGCCCTCTGCCACTCCGCCCTGCTGCCTCTGGGATGTAATAGTTTAGTCGATTAACTGATAAGCACAAGCTTATAGGTTAATGTTCTAGACTACACACATTTCCCTCCCTGCCCCTGCCAGTGGCAGAGTGTGAAGTGAGAAGCAGGAGCTGGTCCGTGAGAGGAGCCAGTTTAAAAACCAGCTCCCCTTGCAGACAAGCTGCCTGTCGCCCAGTGCTGCTGCCTCTGACAAAGAAGCAGCAGCACAGGGTGTCAGCAGCTCCTCTCTAGGGAATATCTGAGCTCCCGGACCCAGCTTGAGACAGGACAGAGCTGGGCTGCCTGCCTGCCTGCCCAGCTCCTAATACACTTTAAATACAGAGCCGCAGCAGGGTAGGTCCCAGACCCATCACAAGCCAGGAGTTAGCCAGGCTGCTGACCAGCCTGCTAAAAAATTTACTGGCGGGGGCAGGGAGGTAAATGTGTGTAGTCTATAACATTAACTGATAGGCTTTTGCTTATCGGTTAATCGACTACACTGTTACATCCCTAGTGTATACACACAGGTCTTGGATGGTTTGGACACATCACAGCTAAGCCATGCTCCTTCTGCCCATGCTAACATGGCTACACCACTACTTATACTTGAGCTAGCATGAGTGTGTCTGTGACCCGGGGCATAGCTTGTAGTATGGATGTATGTAGCCTAAGAAGCCTGCTGAAAGGAATGCAGCATAGTGGAGAGGGAAAAGTACTACATGCAAATATTGAATTAAAACAGGAGAGAGGTGGTAGATCTGTCCAGTTGACCCTTCCCTTGCTTTGCAAAAGTGAAATATAGAAACTCCACCTTTTTTTTTTTTTTTTGAGTGAGTGAGTGAGTGAGTTTTAGTACCTATGAAATTGCTGAAGACTAAAGGTCCTCCTTGCCCACAGAATTGTATTGCAAAATGTAATGACAGTTAAAGCTTCCCTCCACACCAATGTACTGGGATCATGTCTTTGATAGGGGAAGGGTAGATCATTCCTTGTGCCCATTTAATCTACTGCACTTTTGTCAGAGACTGCCAGCAAGTGTATCACTAGTCATAAGAACATAACATGAGAATGGTCATACTGGATCGGACAAAAGGTTTGTCTAGCTCAGTATCCTGTCTTCTGACAGTGGCCAATGCCAGGTACCCCAGAGGGAATGAATAGCACGGGGAATCATCAGGTGATTCATTCCCTGTTGCCCATTCCCAGCTTCTGATGAACAAGGGCTAGGGACACCAGTCCTGCCCAATAGCCATTGATGCACCTATTCTCCATGCATTTATCTAGTTCTAGGTGAAAATGACCAATGTTAATTTGACGCTGTTCCTGCTATAGGTGCCATTCTATTCACTAAAGTGATAGTAGAGATGTTAAATTTAGATCAATTAACTAATCAAATAGTCGATGAGAATCCCATCGTCTATTCAGTTAGTCTATAAGGGCGCCTTTGGACTGTAGCAAGAGCCCTGCGGTGCCTCAGCCTTTGAAATGTACAAGAGTCCCAGCGGGTCTCTTGTACATTTCAGGACCAGCAGAGGAGTCCTTAGCGGGGCTCTTGTAGGTTTCCAAAGCAGAAGCCTGGCAGAAAGTGCAGAGCCATCCAGGGACTCCCCCAGAGGGACTCCCCCACTGGTCCTGCACTCCCTGCAGCACCTGAACCTTTAAAATGTACAAGAGTGCCAGCCAGGGTTCTTGTACGTTTCAAAAGGAAGCCCCACAGGGAGCTTGGGGCCAGCGAGGGAGTCCCTTGCTGGCCCCGAGCTCCCTCTGGGGCTTCTGCTTTTGAAATGTGCAAGAGCCCAGCCAAGGTTCTTGTATATTTCAAAGGCTCAGGGGCTCAATTTCAGTGCAGCTGGGGCTCTTGTACATTTCAAAGGCAGAATCACAACAGAAGTGGCACAAGTGGAGACTGCTTCAGTCCCCACTCACGCCATTGCCTCTACTTCCCCTGGCCCTCACTGAGATGGTGCTGGGGGAACCAGCTTTAAAGCTGGTTTTCCCCCCCCCCAGCACCTGCTCCTGCTCTCCTCCCCCCTTGCTGTTTCTATCAGAGAGAGGCAGCAAGGTGGGGGGAAGCAACTAGTCACATCACTAGTCGACTATCTGATAAGCTTCTGCTTATCGGATAATTGACTAATCTTTTACATGCCTAAGCAATATAATCAGCCTTGAGAATTTAACAAACTGCAACTTGTTTTTGTAGTGCTATTGATGGCAGTGGAAGCACAGGAACTGTGTATCTGTATACTGAAGAGGACAATGTTATCTACTACATATTTGAGGGAGTTTGCTGTCTGTGTATGTGTCTGTTCAAGAGCTCCTCCTAAACAATAAGAGCTAGGGTCACCAAATTCAGTATACAGCTTTTTCTTATTAAAGGTTTGGTAGTGCCAGGAAAGTGGGATGTGCCTGGAATGGGATTGTTTCTCATAAAAACATACAGAAAAGAGACAGAATCACCAGGCAGAGGCAGGTGAAAGGGGCTGATTGGGGGCTCCCGTTTCCCCTCTCGTCTGGGACGTTCCCAGTTCAGAGCCACCCTCTTCCCCCCCCCCCCCCCCCCCCATGTCGTTTAGCCAAGGCAGCAGGACTTAAGCTCCCACTTCATATGGGGACATTGCTGGCTGTTTCCCTTTTTCAGGGAGTGAAAGGAAAGTGCTCAGTGTGCTGCATTCCTCACTCTGGTTGGGGGCCGCGTGGGGCAGACAAACCTGAACCTACCCCAGTGGGACAACATGCACCCCTTCCCGGCTGTGCTGCTAGAGCTGCAGCAGCCATGGAGAGGCACTTCTCACCTGTCCCCAAGTTGCTGTGGTCAGAGAGGGTGGGGATAGTCTTCTCTCCCTGGGGCAGCCTGCATACTTAATCCCTCATCTTCATCCCCACCCCAGAGCAATGACTTAAATGAAACATGTACACTTTCATTTTATTTCGCCCCCCCCCCCCCCCAAAAAAAAAATTAAGGACCTGAACAATGTTGGCTAAATCTTCTAGTACATGAAGGCACAAAGTTAGATTTTGGTCCCAATCCGGCAAATAGTTTCTGTGTGATTGTACTCAGATGTAGGGATATTAGCATGTCATTGAATAGTTGTGTAACCCCATCAAATTTTACATGACTGTTAGATAGTCCCTGGGGGTGGGGCTGTATGGAGAGCTGGCTTAAAAGCCCGGTCCTCATGCATATCTGCTCCCCCTCCCTTTGCTGCCTCTGATACAGCAGTGAAATGCGTGTTGTAGACAGAATTAACTGATAAGCCTAGGTTTATTGGTTATTCGTGTAGTCATCTACATGTTGACATCCCTACTCAAATGAATGGTCTCACTGATTTCAGTAAGTAAATATATCTACTAATGCTTTTATAGGATTGGCATCCTAGACTAGCAAGCATAATTTAAGTTTCTGTGAATGTGAATACACATATGAACTTGCTGACTTTTAGATGAAAAGGTACACACAAAGTACCTAAGGGAAGAATGCTAAATATTGGAATGTATCTCCAATTCTAATTTCAACCAATTTGTGAGCAAGTCCAAATGTTCACTTCTGCTTTCAGCTTTTGTGTACTACACTTCAGTTTACCAGTGTTATGCCTGCTAACTGTTAGCAGGCCATGTTTTGTGTGGTTCAATAAAAATATCTAACAAGCAAGGATAATAGCAGCTTATCATAGTACTTTTCACTTTCAAAGCATATTACAAATGTTAATCCTCTCAGAACCCATGTGTGATTGGTAAGTAAGTAGAATTAACTTGAATGCTGAGGAAACTGAGGGAGAAAAGTTGTGACTTTTCCATGGACATGGGGGGGGGCGGGGAGGGAGGTGTCATTGTCAAAGCAAAAATTAAAATTTGGAAGTCCTGTCCTCAGATCCCTGGATCTGTTTCCAAAAGAGAAAATTGTGGATTCCCTCTATTCTACATTTAAAAGGGTTGCAAGAAAACTGCTCAAATTACATATCAGCAAAATGTACATTCTTCTTGATTTGATTCTGTGGAGCCATCAGATTTACCACATATATTTCAAGACTAAGGGAGGAAAATTATTTTTTCAGATTTGTTAAATTGAAAAATTTACCTTATTATGACAACCTTAAATTTTGTCCTAGAAGAACTTAAGGTTGAGAGGGCGATTTTTTTTTTTTTTTTTTTTTTTAAAGCAACATATGATGCAGGACAATATATTGTTTTACACTTCTAGTAACCAGCCTTTATATGGCGTATGTCTCTGACAGTTCAAAACTAACTTGTGGAAGCATTTAGGTATCTTGAACTGTATATAATACAGTTCCATTTTAGAGTAGTTATGGAAAAATGCATATTCATGCCATTCTTCATAACACACTAAGATTCTTTTTTTAAAAAAGCATGGTTAACTTTAATTGAAATTTGATGTTTTGGGGATTACTTATCCCTTTGGCTTAAAGGCCATGCAGCTACCTATGATCAAGACAGTTGCCCAAGAATTCTGAATATTGATTTGAGTTATTCTGCGCACCACTGCTAGCACAGGAACTGTCCAGCAGTGTTTGGTTCAATGGGTCACCATAATTTTCTATTTCCATCAATCTAAGTGGGCCACTGTTGAAAGGCACTCAAACTCTTTCAGCCTGGGAGCCAAAGTTTTGAATGCTGATCTCAGCTTGAGTCCACAACTTAGCTAAAATAGAATACTGTAGTTAAGCTGGAAATAGAAATTGTAAATATGATCTCTTCATATTAATCAGAAAAATGTGTTGGTCAACCAACATGATGATAAGACAAATCAATTACTGCAAAATGCCCTTGAGGTTATCATCATCCATTGAATATTTTGCCTTTTACTTGTTTCTTTTCTGCTTTTGATGGGAACAGAAAGCTGGAAATACACTAACTTTTGGCCTTGATTTAGGAAAGCAGTTGAGCATGTGTCGAAGTGCATAAATGAGCATGCGTTTCTGAAATTGGGCTTTAAAGAGTTGCTTAAATGGGTCTTTGTGGAGGTATCACATTTTGTTCTCGTTACGTACATTGATAGTAGTACTTTTCAGTAAATAAAAATTTAAAGGCATTTTCTTGGTTGCATGAGGTGTAGAATTACTTTCAAATAAAGACCAAGAATGCCTTGTACTACTTGAAGTTCTTTTAATGAAATACTTTAATATGAAGGGGTTGGTTTAAAATATTGTTGACCATCTTACTCACCTGTACTCAAACTCAGTCATGGGTGGATGAGCTTATCTCCCTTTGCCTATGCTTGAATTTGATCAATATTGTTTGATACGGAGACAGTCAGTTACAAAGTTATTTGGCAGTCATACTAATTAGTTATTTTGTTGAAAAAGTTGCTGAAAAAAATCATAGAAACAGTTGGTCACTTGAAAAGAATATTAGCTCTGTTTTTGAATTACTGCTGACCTTGGAGGAAATATCCTTTGGCAGTCTTTAAGTCAGCTAAAACACTTGACATTATCAAATAAGATTCTGTGATATCAGGGGTCAACCCGTTGCCATACGGGTTCACTTTTGCAAAGTAGGGATGTAAGCGACTAGTCGACTCTCCGATAAGCAAATGCTTATTGGATAGTTAACTAGTGACTTGACTAGTCCCCCCTCCCCCTTCTGCCTTCATCAGAGAGAAGCAGCAGCGGGGGAGGGGGGGGGAGGAGGGGTGTGTGTGCAGGATCCAGTGCTGGGAGGAGCTGGCTTAAAAGCTGGTTCCCCCAGCACCATCTCCATGGGGAGAAGGGGCAGGGGCACAGTGAGGATCTGGCACTGCTTCTGCCTTGGAAATGTAGCAGGCTCTTGCTACATTTCAAAAGCAGAAGTGCTGCAAGGAACCTGGGGTGAGCTGGGGACTGAAGCAGTCCCCCGCTGGCCCTGCACTCCTGCTTCAGTCCCCCGCTGGTCGTGCTCCCTGCAGTGCTTCCTCCTTTGAAATGTAGCAGTTGCTGGCAGGGCTCTTGCTATATTTCAAAGACAGAGGCACTTTTATCAACTCGTTGAATAGTTGATGTAATTTGCATTGACTATTCGATTAGTTCATTAATTTAAATTTCACATCCTTAGTGCAAAGTCATTTATGCACTCAGGACCTGAATGAGCAGGGCTCAACAATTAATGGCCACTCACCCGTGGCGAGTAGATTACAAGCCGGCACAGCCATGCAGTGCGGTCAGCGCACGTGCAGCGCGCTGAACCGCACGGCTGGCAAGCAGGGCTTGCCACTGCTTGGCGAGTCCTGTGAATGAGCATTGGTGAAATGAGGATCCAGCTGAAATCTCCTCCCTCCTGAATGTTTTCCTTCCCTTACGCACTTAAATAAAAACTAGGTATCATCAGATACTGAACCTTGAGAGGACAGGTTGAACCTGTCTAGTGCAGCATTCTGTGGTCCGGCAACATTCATGGTCTAGCATGATTTTAGTTAGCTGAATGTCCACTTATCATGGGTGTGGCCAAGTTTCCCACAGTCTCATAAAGTTTGTTTACAGCAGTGGGCTGGGACAGGGATTCAGGAAGCAGGTTCTGGCTAGGTACCGTTGAACTGACACGGCATCTGGGTGGTGGAGCAGTAGAGCTAAGGCAGGCTTACCCCTGCCCTGGCCCTCCATCACTCCAGAAAGCAGCTGGCATGTACAACAATGGCTTAATGGTGCCTTATGCTGCCCCTCCTCTACAGGCACTGACTCCCCAGCTTCTATTGGCCACGGTTCCCCTTTATTGTTCAATGGGAGCTGCAATTACCATAGAGATAATTACTGCAGCCATGACAGGTTAGGTATTTTAGAATTCACCACTCAAAGTATTAAATTTAAGCTTAAGAGAGAAATGAAAATTATGAAATGCACAGACCAGTCAAAAACCAAAAATAACACATTTTGCAAGCAGTTAAAGAAGTAACAACAACACGTGTGTGCATTGTGTTGCGAGGTGGGAGTGAAGGACAGTGTGCATTTGTGAGAATGACAGACACACACACACAGGCTGTGCCTACACTGTGGAGCTATTTCGGGATTCTGAAAGTATCCCGAAATAGCTATTCCGCATCTTTTGAGCAAGCTCTTTATTTTGAAATATAACGGGCTCGCTATTCCAATGTCCCTGTAAACCTCATTCCATGAGGAGTAAGGGACATTTTGGAATAGCTCTCTATTTCAAAATTAACTCAAATTGTGTAGCTTATTTAGAGTTATGTACATTGTGTAGCTTATTTTGAGCTCTGGGTGCAGTGTATACACACCCACAGTGTGTGTGAGTGACCAAGATTTACATTGCCAATCTCCCTCCGTTCCCTTCTCTCTGTGTGGAGATAGGGTACAGTAGTAGGGGGAGGAGGGACACCTTGACATTAGCACCCCCTGCCCTTCTCCCTCCCAGACTCTGCAAAGTAAGCAGGAGGCTCCCAGGGAGGCAGCTCCAAGGCAGAGGGCAGGAGCAGCATGACAGTGGGTAGAAAGGCAGCTGAAGTGTCAACGCTTGATAGCTTTCTGGTCAAACCAGTCAGGATTGCCTGTCAGAGGCTCCAAGATCTGCCAATAGATCCTTATCTACTGGTTGGTGGCAGGGCCGGACTAAGGGGTGGGCTAGCCGGGCAGCTGCCCAGGGCACCAATCTATGGGGGGCACCTGGCTCCCGGCGGGCTGCAGCGGCCACCTGGGGCGGGTGCTGTATTAACCCCCACAGCACCGGCCAGCAGTGCCCTTCCCCCCATGGCCATAGGGCCCTGCACGGCCAGGCGCAGCGTGCCCTGGGCAGCCCTGGACTATGCGCCATCGGTGGTGGCCGGGCCGACTGGGCAGCGCATGTGCCGTGTGTCCGGCCATGCGCCCCGGGGGCAGCGCCGCGCACCTGGGGCCCGGGGCGCCAAAATGGCTCGGGCCAGCCCTGGTTGGTGGCCACTGGTTTACAGCCACCGGTCCTGTCTCTGAGTGTTCTGTGCTGTTTCTTAGCTCTGATTTACCCCTAAATGTCTTCTAAGAGTCCAGTAAGTAGTGGAAGTGTTGGTAATGCTGCTAGACAATATTAACTTGCTCCTGTCATATGGCAAGTTCTTTGCTTTGGTACCAGTCAGGTCCTGAGGGTGCTGGATTGAAGAAGTTCAACCTGTATTAATGCTTTATGTGATATGCACACTGGTTTAAATTGTTTTTTAAACCGATTGAGATCTTGACTAAATACCAAAAGTTGTACTTTATACCAATACAGTTACTAGTACTCCCTAGTAGGGAAGTAATGGTGTAGTCAATTAATGGATAAGCAAAAGCTTATAGGTTAATGCTATAGACTACATGTATTTCCCCCTTCCCTCTTGCCAGTAAATTCTTTTTAGAAGGCTGGCCAGCAGCCCAGCTCAGTTCTGGCTCATGCCAGGTCTGGAAATTACCCCCACACTGTGGCTCTGCATTTAAAGTGTATTAGGAGCAAGGTGGGCAGGCAGCCTGGCTTAGTTACGGCTTGCGCTGGGTCTGAGAACTTAGCCCCACCCCCCACCCCCTGTATCAGAGGCAGCAGCGTGGGGAGACAGGCAGCTGGTCCGCAAAGGGGAGCTGGTTTTTAAACTGGCTCCCCTTGTGGACCAGCTCCTGCCTGGCACTCCGCACTGCTGCCTCTGATAGAGGGGCAGCAGTGCAGAGTGCCAGGGGGTTCCTTGGAAGTGGGGCTGGAGCACACAGCTGCCAGCCCCATACCTGTGGACTATAGAAAAGTCGAGTAACCAATAAGAATTAATGAGGTTAATCGACTATTCAATTAACCAGTATTTCATATCTCTGCTCCCTGTTGTGGGGCATCATAAATTTAATTCCTACTAAGGAAACGAGACAGAACTATTGTAATATACTTTTTATGGTATAGCTACATCCACAGTAGTGATTGTACCAAAATAATTATTATTGTTTCCAAATTGTACACTTAATCAAGCTCTTTGAATGAGTATGAAAACTGTGCAAACCAGGATTTAGCAAAATTAGCACAAAATGCTGTGTGGACATGCATATTCTGGTTAAGGCTTAAACTGTTCTGAAATAAATTTGATTTGAGTTAATAACATTCAAATTTAAAGGGTTTTTCCTTTTTTATTCATAATTTATTGCTTTTTGATCATCTTGGGCAAATGATTTTTTGTTGTTTCACTTTTCTGATAAGCTGGCACTAGCATGGTGCTACAAAGGGCTAATGCTGCAGGGAAGTGTTTAAAGTTCTTCTGGACAGAGACGGTCTTTGCTCTTTGTGCAGAACCTAGCACAGTGAGGCTTGGATCCTGATTTGGGCCTTCATGTAGTTCTGAACTACAAATAAATCCAAGCAAATAACCAGACGTGGAAAATTGTCGGTAATATTGGACCTTTTTTTTTTTTTTTTTTTTCAAATAAAAAGAAACAAATGTACATTTTGAACCTCATCTACATGGCAGTCTCCATTTAACTTTGCAGGGTTGGGTCTTCACAAAATATTTGAGAAACATTTTCCAGCAATACATTGTACCTAATGGAAAACAAGCTCTCTTGAATTTCTACTATGTAAGAAGTTTTTGTCATTTTAAAACTGTCATGCTTTCCATAGAGTTCTTATGGATCCACATATAGTACATTCTTCTAGTAAGAGCTGTCTATATAACATTTAAATATTATTGAACTAATACATTCCCTTGTGAGTTGCTGAATATTTAACCCATAGCATCTGTTTATTGTATAGAATGAAAGGTGTGCTAGGTACTTTAAAGACAGCTCAAAAGTATTATCCTTCTCCCACGGGGCTATGTTTCCTAAATGGTAGGTCCTGATCTACCAGCAAGTCGCAGAAAGATTCTAGGTGCGTTGCCATGTGCAAGGCTGGGTTCCCCTATCACTGGGCCTTAGGGAAACCTACACTTCTCCGGACTCGGTGCAGAGGTGAGTCCCAGAAAGGAGATGGAAGGGGAGGCCAGAGAACAAACTCACCCCACATGTGGCTGGGCCCAGCTGCCCACTCACAGTATTGAGTCCTGTGGCAGAGACTTGCAGCACCGGTCAGTTTTGGCCTCGCTGCCCCTTCATCAGATAAAGGGGTGGCTGGGCCAAGCCTGAGTGGCACTGTGACCTCATATGCCCAGTTATCACATCGGGGTGGCAAACCAGAGCCAGTCCCATGGGACAGAAGCCAACAATGTTGGGGTGGACTACCTCTCTGCCCGTGTTCCTCCGTGGGAGTATTTCTTTTATGCTGTGCAGGGACTAGGGTTGTTGTTCCTGGGATGAAAGGTGCTCGTGTAATGGTGGGTTGCAAAAAAAAGAAGAAAATGCAGTTGGTGAGTCACCTTAGTAAAATGTTTGGGAATCACACAAATAGGGCATGCTACATAAATATTTATGTAGAAAGAAAGGCAAGGTGATGGAGCAGCAATGTTTAACTTTTGAAAAGTAACTATTAATAACCAAATGTGTATATTTCTCTGAAGGAAAGCTAGGACCTGTAAACCTCTTAGAGGAACTGTATCTTCAGGGAGGACTTGAAAGAAATGAGGGTGGGGTGTGGTACACTTGGTCAGGGAGAGTGTTTTAGCCATAAGGAGCATCATAGAAGAAATTGTAGTAACAAGTGAGAGGAAAATATAAAGAGGGTGATTAGTAGAGTGTTATGGGGTAAGGGGGAGGGGAAAGGACAAAGTGATTAGAAATGAAGCCAGAGGAAGGAGATAAATTGTGCAGCATATCGTAGAAAAGTACAAGGAGCTCAAATTGGGTGCAGTGGTGGTTACTTTCTAATAAAGATATACATTGACACATGCAGAGGTACTAGCACACAAAACCAAAAGGGCTCCTTTCCATGCCATTTGTATAATTCAAGTATTTTGTCTTGTCCCTCTGTTCCTAGTATACCAGCTACTCTCTTTGCCCATGGTCACTTTTAAACAAGAGAAAGCAGTAATAGTCTTTAATAGTCATTACCCAACATTGTTCCCTTGTTAAATATAGCTTCCAACCATTTTTAAGCTTTCTTCACTGAAGATTTGTTAGAACTAGAAACATATTTATAGATGTGTGGAGAAAATTTTACTCTTTGGTGTAGAGATTTTATTTGTATTTTGCTGTTTTAATTCTGTTTGGAAAAGAGATGGTTCTGAATAATGCTGCTCTTATGCCAAATACCTGTAGTATCATGTCTGTTTAACAGCTGTACTTTGCTTCTAATCGGCAGAGGTCCTATCACTCTCTCTTGTATCTGAACATCTAGGAGCTGGATATTGCTGTACATCCCTAAAATATGAAATTCTGTGCCTACCTAGGGAACTTCGGGACGGGGGGGGGGTGTATGTGTGAGAGGAACATCCTACTAATGCACCACTGGTTCAGCTATATAGTTAATTGGTATGCTAGTAAAAGTGCCACAAGTCACAGGAATCTTGTCTGTGTTACACCTTCTGCCGCTGCTGCAGATTGAGTAGCACTGGCAGAAATTTTTCCTAAAAATCTAATGAAGCAATGGCCTTAACGTGGAATGAAATCTAGCTGGTTTTCAAAATCAGATACAATTTAATATATTAAAAAATTGGAGGTCCATTTATGAGTTTAGTTCTTCCTTCCTCACAAGAAATTAGATTCTTATACCACTGGGCCAAATTCCCTCTTGCAACTCTTTTGAAATTAGTGGAGTTACACTAGGGATAAATTTAATCTGCTTTGTTTATTGATATCAAAATTATTGAAGTAAAAATTGGTTTACCTCTTGATAGAAATTTGCCTTCTAAGTTCTTTCCTTCTTGGACTTTGTTAATATAAAACTGGGCTTTGTTAAGCATGAATGTGTTACAGAAAAACCTACTCTGTGAATTTCAGACTAAAACCAAACATGCATCAGGTTTTTTTTTATAGCTTGACAGAAAGGTATGTGGTGGTTTGGCTCTTCACACACAGATGTGGAAGCATATTAACACCTTTCCAGGTAACATAGCTTTCTAGAGAGGTGTTAACATAGTTTCAATTCTGACTGTATTTAGGGAATTTTTTACTTTATTATTTAGTCTTCTGAAGCTACCAACACTGCTCCCACGTTAGAAAGAAAGACTTTTCCAATGAGTCCACCATCAAGTGTTGTCATCATCATTTGGCACTTTAACATTGGCATTTGCTTTAACTGATGATTAAAATATTTTCATAAGTGGTCCATACTCAATTAACCTATTGAAGTGGTAAGCAATATAGTAATTTAAGCTCTATGGATGCAATGAAGTTCTTATGTAGGGGTTAGCGAGAAAAAGCTTTTGACATGAAATTAGACTACTTTTACAGATTGAGCAATTAGCAAAAAGAAATTTATTAAAATTACTTTTGCTTTATACCAACTTGCCTGTGACTAGAGAAAAATTAGACCGTGAATTAATATAGTTAGGGCCCTAGGTAATTTGTAGTTCCATGGCCACAGAATTACCACAGAAGTTATCCTAATGCCACAGAATTGTGTTCTAGAATCTTAGCTTTCATGTTTAAAGAGTTGTGTTTATAGCTTTCACAGTTGTGAAATCTAAATGGTGCAGACTGGTGTGGCCATATCTTCCACAGCACATGAAGCAATAGTTTGGAGGGATGTGAATTGCCCCTTGATTTCAGTCAGTCAGCCTCTAGTTTGCCATGGATTTTGCCATTTTACTGTAATTGGACACCTGACACTCTGTATATCTTTTTCTGTGCCACTACCCTTCTGGCACCAGCTTGCAGCTTCCTTTTGCATCGAAGTTAGATTCTAGTGCATGCACTGTTCTGTGCTATCAGGCAGAAAGGGATTGAGATATAGTGGGTTACCTGGAAAATAGCTTAATAGTCAAAGCTCACGGAGCTGGGGAGATGAGCTGCAGAAGTCAGCTATGAGTTCCCTTATTCCCTGGCACAATCTGGAGACTGGGAGTGAGCCAGACTGTTTGGAGGGCATAATGGAAAACACATTCTTAGAAATCAGTTGAAAATATTTTTTTATAACAATGAATATTTTTTTTCAGTTGTGAGCCACAGTTGTGTATGTTAGGGGTATTTTGAGCAGTACACTAGACTAATACTGTGGCAGAATATAGAGGTTGTTACAAAATTTGGTCCATTTTACCATACATGTAGCGTCTCGACTTACGTAATATATTCAGGTTCTTCCCAAAATATTTTAACATGCCCACAATAGTTCAGTTGCCATTTTATGGCAACCGTGATTGCAGACTAGGGCCTTGAAGGGTCCTCAACAGCCTCTCATTAATCTGCTAAGCTAGAAAATTCACATTCTTAGAGAGCAAGGCCTTATTTATCCAAGCAGTTCAAGAGGAAGTTCAACCACAAAACTGACTGGCTAAGCAAAAGGCACTTTCAACAGGAGATAGGGAACTTGTTCTTTCATGTATCAAAGATGTATGATTCTTTCCACAATGCTTCATAGGGTAGCAAGGTCCATATCTGTGGCTTGAGGTTATTGTAGAGCAGGGCCAGGTAAAATATGGCCCGAGGATACTGGCCCACCAAGTCACGGGCTTTGGCCTGCGGGTGCAACAGGAACTTCAGCCTCAGCCAGGCTCCCTGCCTGTTCCATCCCCAGCCAATGGGAACTGCCTGCTTCCCTCATCCTCTCTTTGTCCATGTGTGTCTGAATGGCTGCAAGCCTATGAAGTTGGCTGCTCTGAGTGGCCTGCCAGAGCATGGAAGGCAGGGAGCCTGGCTGCAGAACCTGCTGGGCTGCTGCCTGGTAAGCATTTCCTGGCCAGTCCCTGCCTCTGATGCCTCAGCCCCTCTCTGTCCCCTCTCCTGCACCCATACCCCTTCCCAGACTCTGCATCCCAATCCTCTGCACTAGGTCACAACCCAAACCTCTGAACCTCAGTCCCCTGACCAATGTCACAACCCCCTTCTGCCCATGGACTTCAAACTTGGATTTAGCCCATCTGATTTATAATACTATTATAATGATTTAGTGTCTCTTGTTGAAAATAATCCCAAGCACCTTATAAACTGTAGGCTCAGTTGTCCCTTCTTGGAGAACCCCAAATGCCTGTTGATCTTAATGTGCGGTAGGAATGTAAAAGAGTAGTTGAGTAGTCGACTATCTGATAAGCGTAGGCTTATTGGGTAGTCAGGTCAACTAGTTGCATTTCCCTCCCCCTTGCTTCCCCCCCCCCCCACTCCCTTGCTGCCTCTGTATCAGTGGCAGCAAGGTGGGGGAAAGCAGGAGCCAGTGCTGGGGGAAGTTGGCTTAAAAACCAGTTCCCGCCAGCACTGTCTCTGTGGTATGTGTGAGGGGGCGGTGAGGCAGAGGTGCAGCGGCGGTCTTGCGACTTTTTAAAAGGCAGAGTCATAGCAGGGTTAGCTACCAGGGATGACGTGAGCTGGGACTGCTTAATCCTGGCTCACGCCACCCCCAGGAGCGACCCTGCTGCGGCTCTGCTGTTTAGATGTAGTAGGATCCATGCTGCTGTGCACCTGGCTTCTACTACATTTAAACTGCAGAGCCGCAGTGGGGGTAGTGAATGCCCCCCATCAACTAATCGACTACTACTTGATTAGCTGATTAATCACAATCTAACATCCTAATGTACAGGGGTTCTCTTTCTATGGAAACGCACTGCTTTAACAGGCTTGAACTATTGGGTTCCAAGTGTTGGGAGCAGAGCAGAAGGTTAGCCTTGCACCTTGTTTTACAGTGCTCTCTGGTGGTATACCTATTGATCTTAAGTCACATCTCCAGTCTTCTGCCTCCATGCTCTGAAGCAGAGGTTCCTCTGAACTTCCCTCAGTCTTCTTCCTTTGAGGCATACTTTCACTTTTCTCTACTAGCTTGGTTTGCTTCTAATAGGAGAACAGTCTTTCCATATGCACCTAGGACAGGATTTGGGATTAGACTCCGGTCAATACTGGCATTGGGTAAATTGTTCCAGCAGCAAATTCAAAGGGTGCAGTATGTTCAGTTTAGCTTGTCATACAGGATATGGGGAACTGCTTTCAGCAAGTACTTGGCTTTTTGATGGATGTTGAGTCAAAGTTGTGAATGGGAGAGAGCTCAGAGGGGGAGCAAGATGCCAACAAACATCATGGTCACCCATTCAGGCTGGTCAGTCATCTGATGAATAAATGAAGGTTCTGTAGGATAAACTGGATTGCCACAATAACAGGTCCCTACTGCCCTGCATCTGTTTCTCTGGGAAGCTCTCTAGTGACTTTGTCCTTTTTCTGATTCACTACATTGAATTTCATCCATTGTGCAACTCTCTTCTACAGTAGGACTTGATAGCACTACGTAAGAGAACACAGTGAAACACCTTGGTTTTGCAAGTGAAAATTGGATACTACTCCATTATTGTCTTAAGTTAATTCAGTCATTCTTCAGTCTTCTATTTCTCAATGCGCTCCCTGCCCCCTCATCCCCCCAAAAAGTTATTTTTAATTTATCTCTGGCCTTTCTCTGTTAATTTATTCATTTAGGAATCTCTGTTCTTGAACATTGTAGTTTGATGATGACTTTGTGTTCTGTCTCATTCAGAATTTTGTTATTCTCCACCTCTGCTTTGCTCTGACATGCATGTAGCTGTTAGACCTTTATTATAAATGCTTATGAATAGAGCCAGTGGCTGCACAGAAGTAAGAGTAGCAAGACTGTGACCCTCGCCACAACACTTTTTTCTTTTTTTTTTTAAAGAAAGTCAGGACCCCTATAATTACAACACTGTGAAATTTCCAATTTAAATAGCCGAAATCATTACATAAATGATTTTTAAAATCATAAGACACTGAAATTGACCAAAAAAGGCCATGACTTTCGTAGGGCTCTACTTTTAAAATAGCACTTTTTTTTTTTTTTTTTTTTAAAGACCTGGTTTGCACATTAAAAATTTGGTCAAGCAGTTATCAGGGTGTGAAAAATGTTGTGCTCTGGGCGCTTTGTAGCTAGGTTAACTTGCCCCTGGACTTTCAATACCACTCCATTCATCTGAAGAAGTGGGTTGTGCCCATGAAAACTCATGATACCATTTACATTTTTTGTTAGTCTCTAAAGTGCTGTAGGACCATTGTTGTTTAAGTTTTAACCTCAAGTGTAGATGGCATTCTTTTGTTGACATAGTTACCTCCTGCTGGAGCCATGGACTAACTACATTGATGGAAAAACCCGTCTATTGGTGTTGATTGGAAGCACATACACTATGGCATTATAGCGGCACAGCTTCAGTGTTGTAGAGCTGTAGGGTAGGCATGCCCTTAATTTAGACATTTTTTACACTAACAGGGGCTTTGTCTAGTCCAGAAAAAGTCCGTCCCCTCCTCCCCCCCCCGTCCTCCCCAATTAAGCTTGCTCTGTTGAAGCAACTTAACTGAAAACCCTACCCTATGCATATGTAGGCACAGTTTTACACTTTTAACTTGATTTTTATCAGGTTATAATAACTAGAGCTGTTTTTGATGAGTTAAGCTAGTTTAATTGGTGGGGGGGAAAACCCACACTTTTTTTTTTTTCTAGTCTAGACTCCATATCAACATTAGGTATGAGTACTGATTAACTTTATGTGGTGGCTAAGGTTTCCACACTAAATGTTCTTTTTCTTTTGGGGGGAGGGGGAGAGAAACTACTTTGAATAATTTTGTACATCTTCATAAGTTATCAAAATACCAATGAGTAATTTTTAATTTAGAGCTATTTCAGGCACTTCAGTTATAGTGTAGGATTGTAGCAAGGTTACAACCAGATTAATTTTACAGTATTTTTCCTAGTCTTATGTTGACACTGTCTGTTGCTGTAATTTGGTAATATTAACATTATTATTTTTATTTTATAATAGGTGAACAGGACAGTTTATAATCCTGTAATAACCCAGATACAAGGAGGCTTAACTTGTATGAATACCACAGAATGTAGTTCTCTGGTGAACTATCTGCCAATTATATAAACACATTAACTCTAGACTAATAAGGCTATGAAACGAATACAAAATTATATAGCAATAATTTATATTCTTACTTTAGAATTTAAAGTCTTGTTTCAGTTAAGGATCTAAGCTTTCAACAGCCAAGTAGGATGGGATGTAATAGACGAGGTAGTGCTTCTCCGTTGTCCAAGTTCAAGGTTTTAATTGCAAAATGTGAATTTCTATTCTCTTATATAGTTTGTGTCAAAAGTTTATTTTTTGCTTCCATGATGCCAGAAATCAAATTTTCTTGGTATGCATTCTATTGCCTGTTTGCAGTGTGTTTCACAACTGTCAGTTTCAGGCAGTTAGTACAGTTATTCTATATAATGCGTAAGCATGTTCCAATTCTGCTTGTTGCTAGTTCTCAGAACAATGAATTACGCTTAATGGGCTTGATCTTCAGGTGGACCAGAACCCCATTTGCTGGCTTTATCTCTCCCTTCCTTCTTTCACCCTCTTCTTGCTTTGGGAGTGTGAAACAGAGGAGCTCTAAGGCTGTTTATGTTGACAGTAATAGTGTCCTGTGTACAGTTGAACCAGCTGAGGACCATAAAAGTACAGCATGCTCTAGCCATGCAATGAGCATGGCCTCTATTCCGAGGTGGGGCCTGGAACAAGTAGCAATGGAGCTGGCTGTATTGGCTTTGTACTGTAGAGAGTTCCCCATGCAAGGGGACCATCCCCATCTGCCCCGTGGGGGACTGTTTATAACCCCCCTTTGCACTAGTGGAACAATGCCAAGAGGATCTATTATAGGACAGAATGCCTCTCAGTCTCTTTTGCCCTTTCTTTAGGGTGTGTGTTTGTTTGTTTTTGTTTTTTTTTGATGAGGCAAAAAACTTTGGGTTGTGAATTTTAGAACCAAGTCTGTCACATGCAAGGTAATGGCCTTTGTTACTGAAAAGGTTTATAGTTCCACCTAGCTTTATCAGTTGGTAAAAAATGAAATATAATTTGTCAGGAAGCACTGCATTTGTCTTGAACGTGGCACTTGGTGTGTTTTATAAAGTACAGCAGGAGTTTGATTATTTTCAGTTGTAATCTTATTAAACTATATTGATTCAATGTTTCTTTCCAGATCTGATTAGTGTAAGATATAACAAAGCAATGAGTGAAATGGATTTGCTGCCTGATGTATCACATTTACACAGTAGAATCAAATGTAAAGTTCAGTTTGTGTAGTGATATATGTTTGTATTCTATCATTTTCTACTCCTTCAGAAACATTCCGAATTGTCTATTTTTTGCAGTCATCAGTAGAGTACAAGGGTGATAGAGAGGAAAATTAACTGCTGACAGAACCTCCACTGAAAAGTGAATAGAGAATTTAACCTGGTTGAGTTTTCCAAATTTTTTGTACTGAAGTAACATTGCTTTATAAAATATTACTTGCATGAAACTTAAACAGTTATTTTACCATGTTTCTAAGCTCCTCAAACAGGATAAAACATAAGTTATGACAGGAGTGAAAAGTTTTATGTTGCTTTTAATTGATTAGCTAGAAAATATTTTTCTTTGAAATCTGATATAGAAACTGAGTTCAATTAATGCCATGATTTGCAAGATTATAACTGTGGAAAAAACAAGCAATTTTTCATCAGAAAAAATAAACTTCTTATATTCATACTTACTAATATAATTAATTGTGTGCAGTAGTCATAACTGTACACTAGTTGAAGGATGTCATTTGTATTAGTCCCTTGTTGATGTAACCTATCTTAAATTCTCTCTTTGCTGATTTGCTTTTGTAAAGAAAGGTAACTTCATAAATATTGGAGATCAGCGTTTTTTACATTGCAATGTGAGGATATACAGGGGAAAGTCAATTTAAATTCAGTGTAATCTTTTTATCTTTGAAATCATCTAGTGGAGAAAAATTAAATGTGTAGCTTGAGAACACTAGCTTGAAAACATGCCAAGAAAATGGTGTTAAGTCTTTGTTCATAAACAGATGTGTTGAATTGTTTTAAAAAAGCAATCTAGAACCTGACAGTTTCTCAATTTTATCTTCAAGAAGTGCTTTACAACAGACCTTCCACTATAGTTGGAGATCTAGGATGCTCTAACTTTACCTGCTGATTTTCATGTAAAACTGAATCTACATTACAAAATGAATTCAACTTAAGTTATATTAGTGTACAGCCACTGCAGTAATTAAAGGGGTAGCTCTGTTAGTCGATATGTGCAAACACAGCAAGGAGTCTTGTGGCACCTTAACAGATTTATTTGGACACAAACCCTCTTCATCACCATGTATCTGACAAAGTGAGTTTTTGCTCATGAAAGCATATGCCCAGATAAATCACTAGTCTTTAAGGCAGGGTTGGGGAACTTTTTTTGAGTCAGGGGTCACTGACCACAGGAAAAAAATCAGTTGGGGGCTGCACACAAGTGAGAAGCAAAAAGGGGAAAAAAACAACAACCCTCATTGATGTGGCCCCGGACTGAGAAGGAGAAAGACACTCCCCACACTTTTCTCACACACCAGAGCCTGGGGGGGGGGGGGAGGGGCGGGGCCTAGACTAGTAGATTTTGTGTGCTCCAGCCCCACAGGGGAAGTGGCCAGGAGGGCTGGAGCGCTAGCGCAGGCTTCCCAATGCTAGGGGGGAGTCCCAGCCCATGGGGACCAGATCCATGAGTGGATGCAGCCCCCGGGCTTTAAGGTGCCACAGAACTCCTAGTTGTTTTTGAAGTAATTAAATTGGCTTTGCATGTCAATGCTACACTCCTATTGACACTAGGAGCACTTACATTGATTTCACTATCAATATGAGGTGCTGACAGCTGGAGCCCTGCCACTGTGAATGGCAGCAACATGTGATGTAAGCAATGCAGCGTGATGTTGCATTGATCTAAGTGCAGCATATTCACTATGCCTTTTTCAGAGTTGGTGGAGTTATGTTAGGGAATTACATTTTAGAGTAGCTGCTTAACTAGATTGACAGAAGCTGCCTTATGTCAACTTAACTTTGTGGTGTGGCCTCTATTTTTGTGTGTGTGCAAAAGTAGGTGTAGTTTTTCACTTACGCCACAACTTTTAGAAATGTTAACTCTTTTTGCCACTGTTTTTGTATCCACAGCTTTGATTCCTTGGGCTTTTTCAGAGGTGCTGAGGACTAGGGATGTTAAATATTGGTTAATTGAATAGTTTAGTAACCGCATGAATTCTTATCGGTTAGTCAGCTATTCTTTAGTCTCCAGGGGTGGGACTGGCAGCCAGTGCACTGTGGCCTCACTCCCAAGGAGCCCCCTGCCACTCTTGGCTGCTGCCTCTGATATCAGGCGGGAGCTGGTCCATGAGGAGAGCCAGTTTAAAAACCATCTCCCCTTGTGGACTGGCTGCCTGTCAAAGGCAACAGCACAGGGTAATAGAGGCAGCAGCATGGGGTGGCAGCAGCCCCTGTCTGGTTGGGGGTTGAGCTCCCGGACCCAGTGTAAGTTAGAACTGAGCCGGGCTTCCTGCCTGCCCATCTCCTAATACACTTTAAGTGCAGAGCCACAGTGGGGGTAGGTCCCAGACTCCTGTGTGAGTCAGGACTGAGCCATGCTGCTGGCCAGCCTGCTAAAGAATTTACGGGGGGAGGGAAATGCGTGTAGTTTATAGCATTAACCTATAAGCTTTTGTTTATTGGTTAATTGACTATACTCTTACATCCTTACTGAGGACTGACTGCTGATATTGGCCAGACGGCAGCACACAAAATTAATAAGCAGTTGGGAAATACTTTGGTTAGATGTACCAGGCCCTGGTTACAAAAACAAACATAGATGCTACTATCTGCAAATCTAACCTTATATATGTAACCTTACAGTCTGATTCTCCACAGCTACCCAGTTGGGTCAAGTGTTTGGTTATGTGACTGAACAGGGAATGACTGCCTCATTGCTCTCTCTATTTTATTTATCTTTTGGGGTGTAATGTAGCACAGTACCATCTGTCTCAGAAGTACTTGAGAGAGATTATGATATTATAACCACTTTCATTGCTAAATTTGTTATGGAAAATTAATTTAGAAGTTGGAGAAATGTGTTACTGTTAACTTTTTTTCTAGCCAGGCTAATGGTAATATTGTATAATGGCAGGATTTTCTTTTAGTTGAAGCACTTTTTATGAAGTGCATACCTTAAAGTCAGAAAAGAATAAGATGTTTTCAGGGGTACTGGTTTTAACCTCTTAGTCATGTGGAATGTTGTTGTATATTATGTGTGTGTAATATTGTACATAACTTGACAGAGTTACAGAAAAGTTCTTTTAGTTGTAGTTGAGGTTTTATGATTGGATATTTATCTCTCTAAGATTTTTGTAGACTAGGTGTGTGAAAATCTAGGCTACTTGTAGCTGAATGTATATACCCATGTATATGCTAATTTCAAATTTGTTGGGCTTTAAGAAATTTGGAGTGGCTTAGTTTTTGTGCTGTGGCTATTTGCATGTGCAGAACATTTCTTGACCTCTCTTTTTTTCCCACAGGCATGGTCCTGGTACGTAGCGAAAATGGACAGTTACTGATGATCCCTCAACAAGCCTTGGCACAAATGCAGGCACATGCCCAGTCCCAGCCCCAAAATACCATGACTCCTCGTCCTGCAACACCTACCAGTGCCCCCCCAGTACAGATATCAACAGTGCCAGTGAGTTGATGATGATTTTCCTACACATATAAATTAATAAATTATTTTCCTTAAATATTTGTCTCTGCATTTAGTCACTAGGAAAATGAGGGTCTACTAATCCTGGGTTTTGGCAGTAATAGGTCAAGGCAGTGCTGTTATAAGCATCACTGCACACCACTAGCACAGTGAATCCCATTTGTGTTTGACTGTTCTTCACTGAAACTTATGTTCACTTCAGTTGAATGGCAGTAAACTTAAAACTGATCAAGAGAGAGACTTTTAGACTATGAAGCTCATTGCCATAATAAATCAACTTAGTATGATTTTGTGAATTTAAGAACCAAGAACTTAGTATGATTTTGTTTGTTGCTGAAAAGGGTTAGATATTACTGTGTATGTGACCATCATGGTTGCATGGTAAAAATCCTACAGGCAGATTGTTCTATAATAGTCCTTGCACTTTCTTCTGAAATATCTTTTATGGCTGCTGTCAGAGGTAAGTTACTGGACTAGATGAACCATTCCTCTGATCTTATATTGCACTTACGTTCAGACTTGAACATAATTTGGATTCTTTTGCAGGCTCCTGGAACACCTATAATTGCACGGCAGGTGACACCAACTACTATAATCAAGCAGGTGTCTCAGGCTCAGACAACTGTACAGCCTACAACAACATTACAGCGTCCTCCTGTAGTGCAGGTGAATTTGTAGAAACGTAGATATGAACAATGAAAATATTAATTGTTAAAATAACTTGGAGTAAAATACTGTTTGGGAATATCCTCTCTGGGTGAGCTCTGAGTACACAGAACATTTCTCCATTCCCTAAAATGTCTGGTAGTTTATGATTATCTCAGATTTTGGACCTCCGCTACTCAGCAACTTTCCTTTCAAAGTCAGCTTTGTTTTTGAAAGGCCTGTGTTTGTTTAAAGAACCCCTTACGCCTCCCCCCAAAGGAACAGACACAAATTTCCCTTTGGATCTGAAACGCTCTTCAATGCTATAGGACTATAGTTCCATTATTGTCTTTGTTTTAAGCTTTTTAAAGGATCCTCATTATAAACTTCCTCCTACCCTATAATTCCTCTTAAAGCAATGGTATGAAAAGGTTAATCTTCCCTCCTCCAGCTCTTCTGCTTTGCTTTGTATATCCACAGGAATTCAACATACCTCAAGGATGTATTATGGACATGGTGCCTCCTCAACTTGGGGACTCTGTCCTTATGCACAGTTCTGACTAACAGGGTCAGCCACATTTTGTATTCACACCACCAAGAAAATCTGGAAGTAGGGACTGGAGTGTTACATGCAACACTGATATCATCTGATTCCTATACTTTTTTTTTAATGCTTTCTTTCCTCTTTAAGCTGATGACAGATGAGTCATTGAAGGGTTTCCTTAAAAGTTCCTCTTCTTTCCATTGAGCACCAAGTGCATTGTTATTGTTCTCCTTTAATCTAGTTTTAGTCTATACTGAAGGGGAAGACTGTGTACTGACCTATCCAGAGTTGAGCCTTGTTTTATGCAATAGTGCCTCCCTCATTTTCACTACTCTTGTGCTAGATGAACAAATTCACTTTGTCTGTCTTACCATTGTGTGTTCACTCCAAAAGGCAACACACTTTGCTTTTCTCTTTTCCTAACAACAGTGTAAATTGGGTAATCCTCCTCTTCCTCCCCAAAAAACAATAAAACATTGCTTTGGAAAGTCTAGTGTGCCTTCTGTTGTGTACCTTGTATTAGTTCAGAAGAGTAGCTTTAGGAATGGACTACTAATGCAAGTGCTCAGAACTAATCCTAATGAGCAATTACTTTTTTGATGCAAAGGATTGTCATCAGTGGCTTAGGGGTATACCTTGAAAGCCAACAGGCAAGTCTGTGTAACTAGAGCCTTTCCTGTATAAGTTTAGTTTTTTACTTAAAAACATTATTTCTGCATTGTTTGTTTGAGGGTTTGGGGTGGGTTTTTTGTTTTTGGGTTTTTTTAAAAACATGCTTGTGAATATTAAATGTTTTGAAAAGAGCTCTTCTCCCTTTTCTGCAGTGTTTTTCCTAAAGTTCTGAATCTGGCTGAAGGGTTCTACCATGGCTGTCATTTTTTTAAAAGGAAAGTTCAAATTAAAAATCCTATTGTACAAAAAAACCTTGCATTTTTCTTCTGTGCATTAGAATAATTTCAGAGCCATTATGAATGAGTTTTGTGTAACTTTATGAAGAAAATTACTCTCTCCAGCTTTTCACCAGAGTCTTTACCACACTATGCCTTTAAAAAAACAAACCAAAAATAAATCCTTGTTTCAGGATGAATGGCAGTTGAGGAAAACAAGTAAATTAACTTTGGATGTATAGATAGCAGAAAGTATAGCACTAGCTTAATAGTGCTTTAGGACTTGAGCATGTTTTCATGCTCAGTGTTATACTGTCTTTTATCCTGTAACCAAAAATCATTCATTCTTTAATCAACTTTTAGTATTTTCAGTTTTAAATATGTAGTGTGTTCTGCCATCTGGTGGCTCTTTCTTTGAACTGCAGCAGATAGCTGATGGTATATCCAGTTTGGGTTTTTTGTAGCAGCTGTGAAGGATGTTCCAGAGTTCTGTGATTTGGTTATTCTTTCTCCTTTGGTTATGTGGTACACAAAAAGACCCATTTTCACACACTTCCATGCCTGTATTCTCTACAGCCTCAGATAGTTCTGGGTGGTACCGCACAAACAACAGCATTAGGAACAGCGACAGCAGTACAGAGTGGAACTCCTCAGAGAACTGTGCAAGGAGCAACAGCAACCTCCACTGCTGCCACAGTAAGATCATGGTTACAAGCTCAAACTGCACATGTGTTTAAAATCCTGTGCTACTGTGTTCCGTATACACCTTTTGTACAACCATGTAAGTAAATTAACATGATCAGAATAAGGAGCAAATCAAGACTGATTTCCCTAGTAGTATTGGTTTTGGTGAAAATTAATGAAATTTGGCAGGAAAAATATAATTTAGGATACATGTAAGCAAGTAAGATCTGAATTGTGACTGTCACACTTTCTTGGGTTGGTAATTATAGTATATAGGACTCTTTCTTTTCTGAAACACTTTGACTGCCCTCTGGAACATGGGCAAATCACTTGTCCAACATTTTATTCAGTTTCCTAATAAGACTGGAACTCAATTACTGTTTCAAAATATATATCAAATATCTTCAAGATACTCAGTGAATGATGGCATAAGAGGAAGAATCCAGGTGGAGTGCCTTTTGTTCTTTAGGAAGATAACCATCAATACTACTTGTTTCTCATATCTTGTACGCAATCTAAGTATGAGGTTAAATGGTACAGGCTTGACTTCCATTCCCCAAATATTTTATGTGCACACCAGCTTCATACATCACTGTAAATTAGTATGTTTTAATAATAGAAATATACTGTATTTCATTGTGACACACCTGTAAACCTTCTGTCAATTTTATTACGTATTTCACAGTATATGGGATATAAAATCTTAGGTAATAGTCTGTGTTGTGGTATTACAGAAGAAAGATCTAAGGAGTCAGAGGGACTTGTACCTCACAGACCACAACCAAGTCATAAGCCAAGGGAGTTCTTTCTTAGACAGCAACATATCATTTTAACTGGCTTGATGTGGTCTTTTTAGCTGTTCATTTTGGGCTTCCAACTTTGCCCATGTAGCTTTGTCACATTTGCTAAAAGGCAGATGAAAGCAACACACTTGCTCTGTGATAAGCCATCTTTCAGAATTTACAGCTTCTCTTTAGAAGCAACTTTTGGCTCATTTGGCCACTTTGGAAGCACCCTACCTTTGAAAATATACCTGCATGGTGCTTCCCATCCCTGTTGTCCTAAATATAAAAGTCCCCAAGTCACTTTGAAACCAGAACTTCCCACATGGTAGAACTTTTTAATAGGAGTAAAATATCTACTTTTTAAAACCATCAGGTAAAGGAGCATGTCTGGTAAACTTCCAACTGAAGAGGCACATCTTGCTTCACTTTCCTAACTTTCTTTTCCCTCCCCAATAGGAAACTATGGAGAATGTGAAGAAATGCAAGAATTTTCTATCTACATTAATAAAACTGGCTTCATCTGGAAAACAGTCTTCAGAGACTACAGCTAACGTGAAAGAGCTAGTACAAAATTTGTTGGTAAGAAAAACTAATCAAAACTAATCAAGATGCCGGCTAAATTTAATTCATAAGATTAAGTTTTATGAAAAATAGGATATTTTAAAACCTACGATAAGTAGATATTTTGCATGTTGTTTTCCTTATGAATAAAAAATGACATTTTTAAAACCCAGCATTTTCTTAGTGTTTGCAATGCAGATATCATACCATTGTACTAAAATGTGCAGCTTATTAGCCTAATGTCATGAGACGAGTGGAATACAAAAAGAATGCAGCATGAATGGTGAATATTAGAATTTAAAAATCTTCATTTCAAAAAGTTTTACTGATCTAAGGAGGCATTAACAAGTATAAGGATTTTTAATTAGAGGTCCATCAGTATGCTCTATTTGAGGATGAAAATTCACAATATTTTATTTATAAATGTATTTTTGGACAAAAATATTACATACCAGTATTAAAAAAATGTTGTTTTAAGTATTTGTAGAGTACCTGACAAAATGAATTTTAAAATAGGGTGTACTTTTTTTGTGTCAAAGGAAAGTTGTGTGTTAGGATTTATTGATAAAACTTTCAAGTAATGTTGCAATTCAGTTTCCATTGTATAAATCAATCAGGGTTGTGGATTTTTTTGATTTTGCCTACTTCAGTTACTGTCTGAGACTGATATAAATTGTTCTTCACAAGTGGATTGTACAGAACCTATATGACCATAATACTTTTGATGAATAAAAAAATAGCAAGGCCCCGTGGAATGAACAACTAATTGTTAATAAATTAGTGGGCCTTTTGAATTAAATGTGATCCTTATGTACAACGTTAACTTATTTGGTGAACCTGAATATCTGTTTTGTTTCATAGGATGGAAAAATTGAAGCAGAAGACTTTACCAGTAGGCTGTACCGAGAACTTAATTCTTCACCGCAACCTTATCTTGTGCCTTTCCTGAAGGTAACTCTTATGCCCCTTGCTCTTTTATTATTTTTCATTGCTTACTTATGTGAGCAGTAGCACATCAGTTAATAAGAAAGATACTTTTCCAGAAGAGTATGTGTGCATATTTTAAATGTTACCAGATCAGATTTTATAAAAGATCCTTTAAAAAACTCTCTCTCCCTCTCTCTCTCTCTCTCTCCCTCTCTCCCTCTCCCTCTCCCTCTCTCTCTCTCTCTCCCTCTCCCTCTCCCCTTCCAAGTCTCCTGAGATTTTTCCCCCCAAATGTTTTATTAACTGTACTAAATGAACACAGGTTCCACTGAAGTAGCTAAATTGGTTTCATAAGAAATCTGGAATACAAATATTATTTTCAGGGATCAAAGCCATCTACCTTTTTATGGTGCAAAACTCTTCAAGCGATTGGCACCTTAGTTTGCACTCTTGGCAGGTAGACCAAGGATTGAATGGCATGGAGACTGATATGTTCTCTCATTCCTAGAAGTGATCTCAGAGGAACAGGCTTGAAGCACTTTGAGCAGTATGGGAAAACTTGCACTGTTGGTGCCTGTGCTGTTTTATGGATAAACAGTAAATTTTATTTTCCAGGGCTGTCTGTCTGGGGCATCTCATAAATACTTACATTATCATGATGATTCTTTGTGGAACCCAAAAGTATGTTAGCACCTTGCAAAACAAATAGAATGTCACTATGCTTGCCCCAAAGAATTGGCAATCTAAAATTACACTAAGTACAACAAGCAAAACTACAGAAAGAGGATGCTTGGAAGGACAAGGAGCACACAATAAGAATGTTTGACTGTATAAATGCTTAAGGGGGCAGAGATAAAGTTGCATGTGCAACCTTCCCTTTGGCATTTCCTGTCTCTTAAGACTGCATAGTGATGCACTTATAATTGTTATTACAGCCTTTTCTTGCCTTTGATATTTAAGGAAATCTCTGATCTGTGAAGCAAATGGAAAACTGTGGTTTAGGATTCTGAAATCTTCAAGCATTAGTATACTGTGATGCTTCCCGGGGGAGGAGACATACTGAGATGTAACAGTCTGCTCAGTGCTACATACCCCATTGTGGCCAGACATGGTGTCACAGCTCTCTTGTTGGGCTAATGCCCTCTGCCAGTCATTGTTCTGGTTCTAGAGCAGTTTCTCTCCCAGTGACTCAGCCCTCTGGCTGAGTCACCATCTTCAGTTTATCCCTTTTGGGGCACTGCTGTTGAGACTTTAAAAAAAAAGTTTGAATACAAAACAGGTTCTTCTGCCCTCCCTGGGACTGTTTCTCAGTCTCTTTGAGGTTCAGCCTGTAGCCCCTTCAGCTGGAGTTGGTAAGGAAACCCATTGCCACTTTGGACACTGAGTTCCAGCTCTAGGTGCTATTCTGAGCAGTGAAAGCTGCTTTTTTGCCCATGCTGAGCTTTTTCCTGGGCCACTTCCTACCTTGAGGCTTCTTGCTTTTTATGTGGGTATACCAGTGTCTGTCTTGTCTAGACAGGGTCCCTCTCTGCTCTGAGTTTCCTCTCCTGCTGTAACTTTCCATCCATCTCTTTTCCCAACTGCACTTTATTACTACTTTAAGCCTGATTCCTTTTTCTTGATACCTTAAATGACTGCTCCTTGGAGCAGCTGGTTCTGGACCCCACAAGAGGAAAAGCAATTCTTGATTCAGTCCTAAGTAAAGCACAGGATTTTAACTCTGTCAAATTACGTGTAAAAAAATATAATAAAGAAAGCCAAAAAGGTGTTTGAAGAACAGCTAGCCAAAAACTCAAAGTAATAAAAAAACATTTTGCTAAGTACATCAGAAACAGGAAGCCTGCTAAACGATGAGTGGGACCACTGGATGATCGAGATGCTAAAGGAGCCCTCAAAGACAGTAAGATCATTGAGGAGAAACTAAATGAATTGTTTGCTTTGGCCTTCCTGGCTGAGCATGTTAGGGAGATTCCCAAACCTGAGCCATTCTTTTTAGGTGACAAATCTGAGGAATTGTCCCAGATTGAGGTGTCGTTAGATGAGATTTTGGAACAAATTGATAAACTTAACAGTAACAAGTCACTGGGACCAGATGGCATTCACCCAAGAGTTCTGAAAAAACTAAAATGTGAAACTGCAGAAATATTAACTGTGGTTTGTAACCTATCCTTTAAATCAGCTTCTGAACCTAATGTCTGGAAGATAGCTAATATGATACTAATATTAAAAAAGGTCTCTAAATGTGATCCTGGCAATTAGACCAGTAAGTCTAATGTCAGTACCAGGCAAATTAGTTGAAACTAGGGAAGTTAAATATCGGTTAATTGAATAGTCAATTTACTTATGAATTCTTATCTGTTACTCAACTATGCTATAGTCCCCAGGGGTGGGGCTGGCAGCCAGTGCAATTCAGCCCCACTCTCGAGAAGCCCCTTGCCACTCCGCTCCTCTGTATCAGAGGCAGCAGTGTGGGGTTGCTTGGTGGGAGCTGGTCTGTGAGGGGAGCCAGTTTAAAACCAGCTCCTCTCGCAGACTGCCTGCCTGTTGCCCCATGCTGTTGATACAGAGGCAGCAGCATGGGGTGGCAGCAGCCCCTCTCCAGGGGGAAGGTCTGAGCTCTCGGACCCGGTGTGAGCCAACACTGAGCTGGGCTGGCTGCCTGCCCGGCTCCTAATACACCTTAAATGCAGAGCCACAGCTGGGGTAGGTCTCGGACCCAGTGCAAGCCAGAACTGAGCCATGCTGCTGGCCAGCCTGCTAAAAAATTTACTGGAGGTGTGTATGGGGGGAAATGCGTGTAGTTTATAGCATTAACCTATAAGCTTTTGCTAATCAGTTAAATGACTACACTGTTACATCCCTAGTTGAAACTATAGTTAAGAATAGAATTGTCAGACATGTAGATGAACCTAATTTGTTGGTGAAAAGTCAACATGGATTCTGCAAAGGGAAATCATGCCTTACTAATCTACTGGAGTTCTTTTAGGGGGTCAACAAGCATGCGGACGAAGGAATCCAGTATATATCGTGTACTTAGTTTTCCAGAAAGTCTTTGATAAGGTCCCTCACCAAAGGCTCTTAAGTAAAGCTAGTTGACATGGGATAAGAGGGAAGGTCCTCTCATGGACTGATAACTGATTAAAAGACAGGAAACAATGGGTGGGAATAAATGGACAGTTTTCAGAATGGAGAGAAGTAACTAGTGATGTCCCCCAAGGGTCCATACTGGGACCAATCCTGTTCAACCTATTTATACATGATCTGGAGAAAGGAGTAAAAGTGAGGTGGCAAAATTTGCAGATGGTAATCAGCTGCTCAAGATAGTTAAGAACAAAGCAGACTCTGAAGAGTTTCAAAAGGATCTCACCAAACTAAGTGATTGGGCAACAAAATGGCAAATGAAATTTAATGTTGATAAATGCAAATTAATGCACATTCAAAAAAATAATCCCAACTATATACATACAAAATGATGGGGACTAATTTAGCTACAAATACTTGAGAGAGATCTTGGCGACACTGTGGGTAGTTCTTTGAAAATATCCACTCAATGTACAGCGGCAGTCAAAAAAGCTCTGTTAGCATTTGATTAAGTATGCTAATAGACTTGCGTTGTGAAATACACAGTGGTCCACCAAGGACATGTGTCCCACTTCTTGTTTAGAGAATTTTGTCTTGGGTTAGGATAATGTTGAATGGTCTCCATTTAACTTCAAGGCCTAGAGAACTTAAGTTTCAGCATGCACATGTGACTTCTCATATTTTCCATGTATACAACTTGCAGTGATTATGATGACCTATATGATACAGGCTTTTTTTCGATCTTACATAATATTTTCTTCATGAACCCAAGGGATCCTTTTACCCATGTCTTCTGCTAGATTACTAGAGGGTATCGAGAGGTCCTTGGGTCGCAAATACTATGTTTTAATTGTAAAACCAGACTGAAATTTTTGACAGCTTGAGACAAATGCACTTATCCATTTTTTTTTATTTTAAAAATAATAGCTACATAATTCCTGTTGAAGCTCCATGATATAGGAGTTTTATACTCAGCAAAACTTTAACTTATCAAGAATTCACCATAGTTATGTGACAATAAGTTCTTTCTTTCTCTCTTCTCCAGAGGAGTTTACCTGCCTTGAGACAGTTAACCCCAGACTCAGCAGCTTTTATTCAGCAAAGTCAACAGCAGCAGCCCACAACGCAAGCAACGACTGCGCTGACAGCAGTGATGCTGAGCAGCTCAGTTCAGCGCACAGCAGGAAAGGCCACTGCCACTGTAACAAGTACTCTCCAACAGCCTGTAATTAGTCTAACTCAGCCTACGCAAGTTGGGGTTGGCAAACAAGGGCAACCTACACCACTGGTACGTAAACCAAAGTGCATCATCTATTACTACACTGTTTTGGCTTTTGAAGTATAATGACTTTCCCTCTTAAATTAACACTTTAGCTCAGCTAGAGACCTTTTTATGAACACTTAAAGAAGGTAATAACTGCTACGAAAATAATGTATTTTAAATACAGCAGTGATTAAAGTCCTCTATCATTTCCTAATTTTTAAAAATAAAAAATAAGCCTATTCTTTCAATCAATGCATAGCAAGGTTGTGTATTCTTAGAACTGTTTTAAACAAATATTGACCTAGATTTTAGGCATGTGTAACAATATAAAATTGTATCTTTTTAAATCTAGGTTACACAATTTGTGGCCTTTTTTTGAAGGAATGCAGATCATTTAGTAGCTTATATTAATTGGAGAAGGGAAAGTATATTAAATACTCGATTTGTTGAAGAGCAACACAAATTATTAAAGGTCTAGAAAACATGAGCTATGAAGCAAGGCTGAAGGAATTGGGCTTGTTTAGTTTGGAAAAGAGAAGACTGAGAGGGGACATGATAGCGGTTTTCAGGTATCTAAAAGGGTGTCACAGGGAGAAGGGGGGAAAATCTTGGCCTCTGATGACAGGACAAGAAGCAATGGGCTTAAATTGCACTAAGGGAGGTTTAGGTTGGCATTAGGAAAAACTTCCTGCCTGTCAGGGTGGTTAAACACTGGAATAAATTGCCTAGGGAGGTTATGGAATCTCCATCACTGGAGATATTTAAGAGCAGGTTAGACAGACATCTATTAGAGATGATACAGACCATGCTTGGCCCTGCCATGAGGGCAGGGGACTGGACTTGATCTCTTGAAGGCTCTTCCAGTTTTAGTATTCTGTGATTGTGTGATTGCATTTAACAAAAAACCTTTATACTACAGTATTGATTCCTTTCTAAAGAATTTGATCAACATAATGCAGTTGATCAGACTGCCACATGTCCATGCTCAACTTTGAGTTGTCCATAGAAAATACAAAAGCATTCACATCTGTTTTGGGTAATTACATGGCATTTATCACCCCACTGTGGCTACGGTGAGAAAATATTAATTTTGCCGTAGGTCTGTGGTGTAGACAAGTACTACTATTTCCATACTGGAAAGTGAGGCACAGAGCATATGTCTACACAGCCTGTTAGTTTGCCTTCCAGTCTGGTTTGACAGACTCTGGCCTTGTGTTAGTGCTTTAAAAATAGCTGTGTAGCTAGCACTTTGAAGTTGTGGATTAGGCTGGTGCTTGGGCTCTAAGATGCAACTTCGAAGTGCTGTCTACACAGCTCTCTTTATGGTGCTACCATGAGCTCCATTAGCCTAAGTTTGTCATATTGGCCTGAGAGGCGCCTGGGATGTAAGCGAGTAGTTGAGTAGTCGAGTACCTGATAAGCTGGTGCTGGGGTTCCCCTGTTTATCAGCTAGTCGATGGAAAATCCATCGACTAATCGATTAGTTGACTAAATTTAACATTCCTATCCTCTCCCTCTCCCCCATGTTGCCTCTGATAGATACAGAGGCAGCAGCCCGGGGGTGGGGGAGAGGGCAGGGGAGGCTACCATGAATCAGCCCCTGTTTGCGGGGGGGGGTCCCAGTTCCTTGCTGGGACCCCTGCAGACACGGCTACTGAACCCACCGTGAGCCGGGATTGAGCAATCCCAGCTCGTGCCAAGTCCAGGAGCTACCCCTGCTGTGGCTCTGCAGTTTAAATGTAGCAAGAGCCGGGTGTGCAGGCAGCCTGGCTCCTACTACATTTAAACTACAGAGGCACAGCAGGGGTAGCTCCTGGACCCAGTGCGAGTCGATAACATTTTTATCAACTACATGATTAGTGGATTACCCACCTCTTAACATCCTTAGAAGGCACATTCCCATGTGCTATGTAAACATACCCAAGGAGATTGAGATCGAGATCACACAAGACGCTTAGTGGCAGAGCAAGAATCTAAAGTTTCCAGACCCGTCCTCAGCACTAATCATGAAACTGTGCTACCTCTTTGCTTTGGTCAGTTTTCTGGAATGCACCTACAGATAAATATTAGTGAAAACAGAATAGGAAGAAATAAAGTCTGATGTTGAATTGCTTGTCCTTAAGGCAGCAAAGCATTGTTCTGTATTTATGGTTGCTTTTCCAGATGGATTTTCAGATTTCTTTTTATAGGTCACTTATATTTAGTAGTGTATTGGCCAGTATTGATATTTATTATGATTTCTGCTTAGAATATACTTCTGTCCAGAATTTGAGAGATGGAGGTTTGGGGAATTGTAATACTGGTCCCTTTTTTGTATAAAGGTATTGTTTTATTATTTCCTTAGACAAATGAATTCATCCTGTTTCAGCTCAGGGCACTGGACTTGATAACTTCTCAAAGTCCCTTTGAGGCCTTCATTTTTGTGATTCTCTAGGATCTATCTGCACAGTCTGGGAAAATATAATGGAAATTAGGCATAATCAGTTTTCTTACTTTAATAGGACACTGAGGCCATGTCTGCACTATCTGGAAGATCAGCTCTGCCACAGTCGATCTTCTGGGGTTCGATTTAGCGGGTCTAGTGAAGACCTGCTAATTCAAACTGAGAGGGCGCCCCTGTTGGTGCCAGTACTCCTGCTCATCATGAGGAGTAAGGGAAGCTGACAGGAGTGTGTGCTCCCATCTAAGGATGTTAAGGACTAGTTGACTATCTAATAATCAAATGCTTATCGGATAGTCAGTCAGTTCTGCCCTCCCCCCCCCCTTGCTGCCTCTATCACATAGGTCCAGGTTGCCATGTGTGATATCAATCTTCTCATAATCAGAGATCATGGTAGGAAACAGATGCTGACTGTGTGTGCCCAGAGACCTGGACCTTATGCTGAAATGATGTCAACTCACTTACTGCTGGCTTGGCGTGGAAAGGTGTTCTCCCATGGAGAATAAGGCAGGCTACCCCAGAATCCTCCTGGGAAGGATTAAAGAGTACCTTTGAGAGCTTTGTAGAGATGTGCAGGGAGGATTCCTACTCAGTCACTAAACATGTTAACAAACTTTTCCAGGGAGCCCCTGCTGTGTAGGCAGAGTGGCTGCCACTGTACCCCAATTACATTTACCCTCTGTAGCATGATTACAAATGTGAACTCACCAGAAATGCCCTCCCTGCCATCGGGACCTGGCAGCAGTGTCCTAGAAGGAGGGGATTGGCTCCAAAGGTAGAAAAAGGTCCTGTCTGTTGGTGAGATCGGCTCCTCCACATGCCTCCTGATCATTCTTATTGTTGCCCAAGGCTGCCTGAAGAGTTGCTAGGGAGGTATCCACAGTTTTGGGATGGTGGTTGGCATTTTGGGACACTGGTTTGGGACACTGGCCCCCATCTAGAATCCCATGCAGCCGCTCATAGAAGCAGCATGTTTGTAGCTCTTACACAGATCAATCATTTACTGTTTCTTCTGGTACTCTTGCCTGAGCTCACTTATTTTCATGCAGCACTTCTAGTTGTCCCTGGTGTATCCTTTTTCCACCACATATCTATTGACCAGTCTAAAAATTAGCATAAGGATTTGGTTTATCCATCGGACTTTAACATCTTGTGTATTGTTTCTCAAGTAGTTTAATTTTATTTATTCTTAACCTATTGGCAGGTTATCCAACAGTCTCAAAAAGCAGGGGCATTGATAAGGCCTCCACAGGTAACATTGACTCAGACCCCTATGGTAGCGTTGCGGCAACCACATAATCGTATTATGCTTACAACTCCTCAACAAATTCAACTGAACCAACTTCAGACAGGTAAGAAAAGATTTTTTGATACTCTTACATCCTTTAATAGTGTACTATTTTTTTTTTTAAAGTAGATCTTTCATCTGCTTCTAAAACAGGATTGATACTTTACTTGGGACTGCATGTAGCTGAAAGATTTTTATTTTTCTATAATTAATAAGTATTATTAATAATACTTAGTATTATGTACACATTGTATCAGTAGGTCTCAGAGGGTTTGATGAAGTAGGGTTCAGTATCATAATCCCTGTTCTAAAGCTGAGGATACTGAGAGAGACAGTTGAAATGACTTTCTGAAGATTATCTAATAGCCCAGTGTCAGAGTTGGGATTAGAACTCAGGTGTCTTAAGTCCTAATGTAGTGCACTATCCACTAGGCCAGTGTTTCACAATGACTGGTCTATGGATTGGCATCTGTCCCTGAGGACTCCCTGACTCAATTTAGGAAAGCAGCAAGCTGGTTCCCTATATGAAAATGGTTGAGAGAGACTGCACTAGGGAAAGTGCTTGTATGGCTGCGTCTGTCATTGTATCATTCAGAACCAAATTCTTTCCTTGGATATGTGTGAATCTTCTGTCAAGTTCAGAAGAAGCTGATAGCAAATTCTTACTATGAATGCATTTATCTGTTTGTTAGCCTGAGTATAGTTACAGAATAAAACTAGAAGTCAGCAAAGATCCTGTTTCTTAATTTTGCATAAGGCAGTATAGTAAATTCATGTTGTCATAGCTAGTGTATCTTGTGTAAGAACTGACCCTCTTCTTTATATGAAGCAGTGTTGCCCAGTCTTATTACCCAGGAGGACCACAGAAATCTAATCACAATCTTGTGTGGACCAAACAGATTTTACATATTTTAACATGATGTAGTTTCATTTGTATTAATTTTATATTTTCAGTACATTTTGTTTTGTCTGTGCATGTAAACAATCTATGTACAAATTTTTGTAAACTAAAATGATGTAAACTACAAAGTGCTGAAGAGTTGTATGTTAGCGTATTGTATTGAAGTAGGTTCCTGGCTTTATGAAATACTCTGGTGGGCCATGCATGGCCTTCAGGTCATAGGATAGCTTCTCTGACACAAAGAATTATTAGTAGTAGAAATAGGGCTGATGGAAGTTGAGTTTCTTGTGTGAGCATCAGTTTAAATGTCTGAACTGAATACTTCTAGACTTTCACTCATGATGCTGTAGTGCTCAGGGTGGCTACACTCCAAGAGAGTGTTTTAAATTCAGTGAAAATGTTTGGGAAAGAAGAGTAACTAAAACATCACAAACATAATGTCACTGCTGCCATTTTTAAAAACACCTTTGTGCGAAAGCTGAAAATGAACCTATCCAAAAATAATTTATAAAATGTTGGGCTAACATGTGAAGAGAATACAAATATTGGCTTTATTTTCTTGCAGTACCTGTGGTAAAACCAACAGTATTACCTGGAAACAAAGCTCTGTCCACTGTTTCAGCACAAGCAGCTGCCGCTCAAAAGAATAAACTGAAAGAACCTGGGGGAGGTTCTTTCAGGTAAGGAACCAAAATCCTTGTTTCTGTACAGTGAGTCTTGTATCGGGCCCTGAAACCATTGGGAGGCTTTCCATTTCTTTTTGTGATGTGTAGTACGCAGTATGCGCAATAGGCTAAGGAATTATATGTATGGTGAGGTGGATAGTGCAGTTAAGGAAGCGGTCAGGATTTACTGCCAAGGTGTCCTTGCAGGTCTCTGGCTCCGTTGATGATGATAACCATAAGGCTGCTTGCTTGCCTGTGGGCTTTCTGATGTTGGCTGTGTCAACTTGTGCACTTAGTCTCCACAGCAGACTGCAAGAGAACCCCCAAAGACCACGAACCAGATAAGGATCGAAGGTGCCAGGCCAGGTTTATCATTAAGCGAAGTACAGTAAGAGTTGTCAGTAAACTCTACTGAACCACTACGCATATGTACCCCATAACAATGGAATGACTCAATCAGTGGGAAATTTCCACTGTCCCTTAGGTCATACAAAGACTGTCCCACTAAGACACCACTTTATATACAGGTACAACAAATCACACATCACCGCTGACGTATCAGGATGCCACCCTCTGACGTTGTCAGGTTACCACCCTCTGATGCTACTTAGATACCACCCATCGCCCTGTACCTCATGGTTTGATTAGATCATCTCTATCCATCATGCTGTCATTTTAGACCCTTTCCTGAACCTGGGTCTCTATCTGTGAGGAGTGGGTACGAAGGTCTTTTTTTTTTTAATGAGCTAGTGGTATCACGTGCTTTCCACTTATGACCAGGACCAATTACTGTTCTACCCCTGGGCCTGTTCCCAGTTAGTGTTTTATACTCTCAGCCCTGTTCATGCCAAGTTCTGTGAGCAGGGGCCTGCCTCTCACTCACAGCTTAGCTTTGCTTTGTTAGCCATGTTTTGTCCATTGTTAGCTAGGCCTCAGGCCTCAAACCAGTCCTGTGCTATATTGGCTTATGTTTTAGGCTTCATCTTACTACAGATGGGTAAAGAAAAGAAGGATACGTTAATTTTAAGTTTGATTTCATTAAGCAGCAAGAAAATGGGGTCTTCTAGAAGTCAGATTTTATTTTGTGGATTAGTAGAATTGATTGGGCCTACATATGGACAATTGAAGAGCTTTTAAGTCAGTCACTTATGCAGCAGAGTTGTGGAACTTGTGTTCTACACAATTGCACTGAGCAGTATTTCTGTACATGCCCTAAATATGTTGTAACGATTTTTCTCTTCTGAAGGGATGATGATGATATTAATGATGTTGCATCAATGGCTGGTGTCAACCTATCAGAAGAGAGTGCCCGGATTTTGGCAACAAATTCTGAGTTAGTGGGCACATTAACAAGGTCCTGTAAAGACGAAACCTTCCTGCTTCCAGCATCTTTGCAAAGAAGGATACTAGAAATAGGTATGTTGACACAGAATTTAATTGTTTTAAACACTAGTCTCACTAGATCTGTTTTCTTTAAAATGGGTTTAAAAATAATTAAATATACCAGAATATTTTTATATATTTGCACCTTCTGACATTAATTTGCAACATCCAGAACCTTAATACTAGAAACAATAAAACATACGTTTGAGAAGCTCCAAAAACTGCAGATCTAGGATAGGTGTAGCTTGTTTTTTATTTAACAATAAATATATCACTAGAGCTGATTGAAAACCTTGTGTTGAATATTTTATACTATAAGTCGATCAAACTACTACAATAAATATTGGGAGTGGGAAACTAATATTTGACCAGCTATATAATAATTCACACTAATTATAAATTACTTACACTATCATTACTCTATTTACTCTCTAATTTATAAAAGTATCATAAAACTTGTTAATTTTATTTATCACTAATACTTCATAGCATACTGGTAAAAGACCTGTGGCGCATTTCATAATGTTTATGAAAATTTAGTAGAGTGAAATCTTCTCTAAAACATCACGTGTTAAATCTTGGCTGAGAAACACCTCAATAAAGGCCTCTGTTTTTTGTTTTTGAATTGCTTACAAATTTGTGAAGTTTGGTTAGCAACAGTCAGTTTTGTAAAATATGTCTTTTCAATCAAGTGGAACTAAAAGCTTCATTTCAATTTTAACTACAGGTAAAAAACATGGAATAACGGAAATCCATCCCGATGTAGTTAGTTATGTATCACATGCAACACAACAAAGGTTACAAAACCTTGTAGAAAAAGTATCGGAGACTGCCCAACAAAAGAATATTTCTTATAAGGTAATTTCAATTTTAATTGTGCAAACGAGTGTTCCACAAATTTATGCTTTCACCTCACGGTAAACGCACTCAGATCTTCTTGTGGACTGAACTGAAACTCAGGACAGATTGTGCAGAGCTTTTCTAACCTCCAGAACAAGGGTGTGTCCAGCCAAAAGCTGTAAGTAGTAGTATTTTTGAGTGCCCAGCCTTGTCTACTATTATAACTTTTATGGGAACTGCTATCACTAGGCTAGCCACAAGGTGTGCTAATACAGATCCCAATACACAGAGGACAGAGTGGAGGACAGACAGGAGGAAAGTTGTAGGGTGATGATATTGCAAACCAACTTACTTAGGCTTCCATGGTTTTTTGAGGGACACTGCTTAAAGAATCGGAGGTTCTCTGTGCCATATACCATGCATCATTTGTGTGGATAAGAGAAATCTCTGCTTGGATGACTGAAACTTTTCACACAAAGGTTATCTATTGCAGTTCCTTCTGAAGAAATCATCTATATTTTAGTGTATACAAAGTTTAATTAGACCTAGCCTAACATAGAAAAAATTAAAGCTTGAGTGTCTGTTAGGCCTCTGTATCAGAGGCAGCAGCATGGGCTGCCAGGCAGGAGCTGGTCCGTGAGGGGAGTCAGTTTAAAAACCAGATGATAGAGAGGCAGCAGCACAGGGTGGCAGCAGCCCCTGTCCAGGTGAGGGGCTGAGCTCATGGACTGGCAAAAGTTGGAACTAAGCTGGGCTGCCTGTCCGCCAGGTTTCCAATACACTTTAAATGCAGAGCCATAGCACGGGTAGACCCTGGACCAGCATGAACTAGGACTGTGCCGGGCTGCTAGCCAGCCTGCTAAAAAATGTGCTGGCAAGGGAGAGTGGGGAATGCGTGTAGTCTATAGTATTAACCTAGACTAATACTAGTCTATTACATCCCTAGTCTATGCCAGTCATCATATGTGTCCCATGCTCTGGAAGCTAGCCTCCAGAAACCTCTTTCACACTGGATGCCAATTGCATGTTGCAAAAAAGCTCAGTTTATCAATTCCTCCTCCTTTTCAAATTATGATCCTTTTGTCGTGCCCCTCCCATGCCATATGAATATGCATAACTTGAAAATGCGTTATGCATTTTCATGTGACATCAATTTTATAGTTGCAATCTGCTGGATCTGTATATCCTATTTTTGTGCATGTATCATTCTTGTATGTGAAGCTAGAAATATGAAGTTTGGATCTGACGATAGTTTTAAATGTGTTAATGAGGGCCATTATTGGTGCTTCAGAAACATAATCTGTGTACAGCCTTGTTTGTTGTGTAAGCCCAAACAGTGGCTGGTTCTGGTACTGGAATCCATTTTGAACCTGGTAATTTTCTACCCAAAACAAAGAATTCCATCCCTGGGGGAAAGTCTAGTTAAGCAATGGGAAGCAATCAGCTCTTTGTCTTCAAGTGGCTTTTGAAAATGTTTGGCATACCCTAAGAGGACATTTTCTATTAATTTGAATTTAGTAATTTACTTTGATCTTACTGTTTTCACCCTGAACCACTTAAATCCTACTTTTTATACTTAATAAAAATTCTTTTCTTTATTATCAATCCCAGTGTAAATAAGGAGGAGGAAGGTGACCAGGGGAAGCAACCACTATACGTATCTCTCATTCATTTATAAAGGGAACTAACGTATGAGCTTTCCCTGTGTAAAACTTATACAGAGAAAGATTAATTTATTTGGAGTTTTGATCCTTTTGGAGTTGGAGTTGGTTTCCTGCGTGCTCAGCCCTTAGGACTGACTCCTCCCTGGGCTGAACTGGTTCAATGTCTGAATTGCTCTGCAACGGGGTGGTAATCCCAACTCTGTGCCTTGTCTGTGGGAGACCAGAAGGTCTGGTCCAGCAGGACAGGGTAGTAGGGAGCCCCTGAGAGCAAGAAGACAAGCATCAGTGGCATGATCGGTACACTGGGGAACAATCCCCATCACACCTTTATCCTTAATATTCTAACCAGCCAGGTCTCCAAGATGCTTTGAGGAATATGGAGGGTAGGGGGGGAAGGAACCGGTTGGACACCTTTGTAATTTTGGCCAGGAAGGAAACCCTCCTTTCTTGCCATCTCCCCATAACAAACCAAAAACCCGTAAAGCAATCCTGGAAGTCTAGCTCTTGCATCTAGAACATCCTTTAAAGCAAGGCAGATAGAGCAGCATCTTGGGGCACTAAACTTTGTAGATCTAGCCTGGAAGGACTGTGATGGAACCATTCTGTTCCATTGCTTTACCCTCGTTATCCTATAAGCAGCCAAGGGAGGTGAATATTCCTGTTTGTTCCCTCCCACCTCTACTCCTGCATTTGCTCCCAATGCATTCTATGTGGGAAGGTGCTTAGAGGCCAAATGAGCATCCTCTTTTGCCTGTCTCCTGCTGGTCTGATCAACATCCTTCACCTCTCACCACTGCAATGTGGTTGGGAGTAGAAATAGTTTGTAATTCTCCATAGGAGGCAGACTGTTATCAGATGGATGTGAATTCTGGGTATGATTCATGGAAGAACTGATAGAACACTGTGCCTCACAGAGCGCAATTAAAGAAGATTCTCTGTAAAATGTGTTTGAAAAGCCAAATGTATGTGATAATATTACTTAAGTCAAAACCTCACGAGATCACACAACAGTACAGAGTGCTTGTTTTGTTTTTTTAAAATGGGTTTTAGCCAGTTTGACTGGTTTTAAAGATAAACTTGGTGTTTGAAAAAGACTAAGTGAGCATTTGAGCTTAAAAGCATGGGATCTTATTAAGCTGTGCAGTACAAGCTACTATCTTTGTTTTTAAGATTTGTAATGAAAAGCATTTTTACCGCATTTTCAGGATGATGAAAGATATGAGCAAGCAAGTGATGTTCGGGCACAGCTCAAGTTCTTTGAACAACTTGATCAAATAGAAAAACAGAGAAAAGATGAACAAGAAAGAGAAATCTTAATGCGCGCAGCAAAGGCAAGTGCTGGGATTTCACTTACATTTGCAAAGCGTCACTGACGTCAAAAGAACAGGTTGCCTTTTATTCTATAAAACATGCAGTGAAAGAGAGAGCTGTGTTTTTAATCTCAGATATGGAGCTTGGGGAACACATACTTTAGGTAGAGCTCTGCTATGTAAATGGTGTAACGTAGCCTCCTCTGCCATGTTTCATTCACATAAATCAAAATGGATTTTAAATCTGAATTTTTATTTGCACTCCTCTGAGCAAAAGAGATGGACTTCTATAATGTTTTTTATAGCTCATTGGTCTTCCTTTGCTTCCTTTCTTACTTGGAGAAAAGAATAACTCAAGAGAATAAATTTGCATATGTGTTTTTGAATTGGAGAAAGAATATCCTAGTTAATGGATAGGGTACGGAGTTGCTGACTTATATCCTGTTTTTTCTATTTCTTTAAGCAAGCAGTTACAATAGTTGCTTACGTAAATTGGATAATTGCTAGTGCAAATGGCCAGTTAACAAATGACCAGTTGAATGGTTCAAGTGGTTACCTGATTTACATGTGCAGTTGTGGTACTTAAGTTCGTAATTAGATGGGCAATTGAATGTCAAAGGGATAACATTTCACAAAGGTGAAGGTCCTGTTTCCTTTTCACAGGCATATATTTAATTTGTTTGTGCAAATACAATAAATCCTAAGCTCCAATCTGTGTAGTTTGGGCCCCTACACATATAGCTGGAGACACAAATACTTGAGAATTGTTTGTATCCACCAGGAGAGGGATCCTCTCTTTCTTTATGCATGGTTTCATAAAAGTAGAATTTTAATGAAAGCAACCTATCTATTTAAGTCCAATGCAAAATAGGAACTGTTTGTAACTGGATACTGATTCTGAATAAAGAAATGAAAACAAAGATTTCAGGTATCTAACTGAAATACTAGAACAGTGAACATAGCCATGATGTTTGGATTTTGGATAAATGAATTATTGAATGAATGTATAGCATATCTACAGTAACAGGTGCCTTATAAATCCACAAAAGCTGGGTGCCACAAGTGCGATGATCCATAAAGTGTTATAGAGCCTTACATTAAGGGGAGAAATTCCAGATTTGGAAACCCAAAGTTAGATGTATAAATCTATTTTTAGGTGTCTACAAACTGGTCTGAATTTTTGGAAATACTGAGCACCCTCTATTCCTATTAAAGTTAATGAAACAATTTCAAAAAGAAACTAAACTATAGTTTGTCAGCTTCTCTTACAATGTTATTAATATCTGTACTTTTTCCTCCAACACCATTTACCAATATACAGTCTCGGTCTAGACAAGAAGACCCAGAACAGCTTAGATTGAAACAGAAGGCCAAGGAGGTATGTGTTCAGATGAGCATATCATTTAACAATCTAAATGTTGTTCTCAGAAAAACAGAAGGGGAAAAAAAAATTAATTGTGACTGTTGTGAAAAACACAGATGCAGCAACAAGAGCTAGCACAAATGAGACAGAGGGATGCCAACTTAACTGCGTTAGCTGCAATTGGTCCCAGAAAGAAAAGAAAAGTGGATTCTCCAGGATCTGGATCAGGGACAGAGGTACAGTATAACTCTTACATGCAAATATGCTGTGGTTTTGTTACTTTATCCTCTGTAACAGACTTTCCCTTTCATTATTCTCTTCCATTGTTGAAAGTTTTCTGAGCAGCAGAAATAATTTTAAAGTGCAGTAAGACTTTCACTTGATCCAAAGACTAGGACAGATGTTAGAACTGCTGCCATCAGCAGAACATAACTGAACACAATGGATCAGGCCCAAGCCAGGAAATTTTGGAAATGCTGGTTTTGCAGCATGCTTCCTTCCCAATTCCAGCCCTGTTCAGCCTCCACAGAATTGGAGGAGGCAAACTGGCAAGAAAAGGAGGTAGTGGTTGCTCTCTGCATGGTCTTTTCCCTCTCTTCCAAAATATGGCTCTTCCATAGTAGAGTGGAATCCCCTGTAAGGGTTTTTGGGAGGAGCATCTTCCTGCAGTTAAGTGTATGAGATTAGTTCTCCAGCAGGATACATGTTCCAGTGATGCAGAGGAGAGACAAGGAAGATAGTACACTTGGTCATTTAGATAATCCATATAGGAAGCTGTCTTTAAGCCAGACATTTCTGTATGTATTTATTATTGTAACAGTAACCAAACTGTGGACTTTCTGTACTGCTCACCTTTTTGGATATGTCTTTGTGCTTCCCAGTTTAGGTAGGCAGGCATTTTAGCTCCACTGCCATTTTAGCATGCTAATTCCAGTACAGCCTGGGATGTATATTTGGATTGCTAGTCCAGGCTGCCATTTGTTCCAGTCCTGTCTACATGGATACTTTTAGGGTACTAGCTGGAGCAGAGCTAGTGTATGTCTGTCTACCCACATGGGAAAGTAGCTCTCTGTGTAAATGTACCCCTCTTTGAGTGCGGGTCCTTATGTGTATTCTGCTGTGGGTATGCATATGCTTTTGATGTCCTTGGAGCTGGACAATTTTGAAAGTCATGGCCAGTGACCCACACGTGCACCCAGGCTCATCTCATGCATCCGACTAAGGAGATGAAGGGGCTGGGCAGACTGATCACTGCTGTAGGGTCTGGATCAGAACCGTAGCTTCAGCTTTCTCCTTTATGTGTGACTGTTTAGATATCTGTAAACCATTTTTATAGTTCTAGAGGGTTTTTATCTGATAGTTTGTGTTTTATAGTTAGTCTCCCCAACCTGGTACTGGCCTATGCCCTTAACTCCAGGCTTCAAAATTTGTGTTTCCTGTCCATGATCCTTCTCAGTCATTGACAACCATCAATGTTGCTCATATTACCTCAGGGAAGCCCACATTGTATCAAGGTGCAGTATCTGCCATTGGTTCCTTATACCTGGGAAGGATGGATACTTTGCCTTAGGAAACAGCTAATGGAAAAGGCCATGAAGCTGCACTCAGACCCAGGCTGGGGCATCCTCCCTGCCCCCAATACACCAGTCTGACTCAACAAGGAGTGAATGTCCTGCCACAAGGTCGAACATGGGAGCTAAGGAATCTGCTTCCACAGATTGCTCCCTGATCACCTGACACTCCCTGAACATTCTCAAAGCACGAGGACAAGCTTTCCTCCAGATCTACTTTGAGGAAGTTAGATTAAGCCCTACTTAAACTAAGCAAGTCTCAGCCCAGGAGAACCAAGTATATATTAAGTCTGAGGCATGATAAGAAAGCTTGCATGTCTAGGGTACCACTTACACTGGACTGCAATTCAGTGTCACCGAGTGCCTGTGGTACATTGCAAACCCTTGTATGTGCAGCGAAGACCATCACCAAGAGCATCAGTTACTTTCAGTACTGTCTTTGTCTTCAGTGGCTTTGGCATAACAATCTCTACTGCATCTCCAGCAGTTGAAGTGGAAAGGACCCCTCTCACTCCAGAAAGAGCAGACACCTATGTTCCTGCTGAGGATGTCTTTGCTCTAACAGACCTGGAGTCTCCTGCTCTACTTGGTCTCTTGACAAAGCCCTGGCTGGGTTGATTTAGTTGGGATTGGGCAGGGAGCTGGACTCGATGACCTCTGAGTTCTCTTCCAGCTCTGTGATTCTATGATTCTAAGTCCAACACCTTCCGAGTCCTATGTACCCTTTGTGGGTCATCAAGCACTCTTTCAATATCTGGAGTATAATAACAATGGACAGATGGTTGTTGAATTTCCTCCATTCTGGCTATATGATAGAGTTTACATTTCTGTCCCCTCTAAAATGTTATCATTACATGGGCTATGTCTACACTACAAAGAAAAGTTGGAAAAAGAGATGCAAATTGTTAACTGCAATTTGCGTATCTTTTTCTGCTTTTCTTCTTTCTGAAAGAGGCTTTTTCAAAATTTGGCACATCTACACGGTGCCAAATTTCGGAAAAACCTGCTCTTTCAGCACATCCCTTATTCCTCCAAAAATTTTTTTGGAAAAGCGGATGCGTTCCTTGGACGTGGTAGTGCTTTTCCATACTACCTCTGGTATCCCAGAAAAGCTGTGTAGTCTAGACATAGCCATGAAGAACACCTCCTTCATACAGTAGAAAGGCCTAATCAGAACCTTTCTTCCTATAAAAAGCCTTTTCTTCAGTGGAACTTGAACTTTGAACCTGGGAGGGGGCATTGGGATATCAGAGGTATCCCAAAAAAACTCTGGCGCATACAGGGAATGCGTTTGCTCTTCTGCTTTTTTTTGCGGAAGAGCAAATGCGCTCTTTCGGAAGCCCTCGAGGAAGAGGAGTCTAGACTGGCCAAATTTCAGAAAAGCCTCTTCTGACAAAATAATTAGAAAAAGATACGCCAAATGCAGAGCGCATTTTGCATATATTTTTCTGATAGATCCTCGCAGTCTAGCTATACCCTACCTGGCCTGCCCAACACCTTTATCTCCTGAGCCAGAGCATATGTGCGGACCAATGGACACTGCTTTCAAAATTCTCCAGCTCTGTGTGCATGGGGTGTGGACCTAAAGATAGGGGATCACACATCTTGAACTTCCAATTAGTACAAGGTAAGTGATTTCCTCTAGTCTAGTGTTCTATGAGCTGTTAACGTCATTGAGACCACTACTGTGCAAAAATGACTAAGCAAAGTAGTTTTAAATCATCACTGAATTAGGCACCAGGAACATCTATACAATTTGAAGATTTTCTAAATATTTATCTGCCAATATTTTTCTTGCAATTTTGGACAAGCCCTATTTTTTGACATTAAGGGCATCCATTCAATCATTATTTTAAGTTAGTGTTAATTGTTCACTTGTATTTTCTGCTGGGCACTAGGCATTTACACAGGGAGCGGAAGTAGCTGAGGAGATTTACATTTTATTTTAAGTCAGCAGTATATTCCATTTTTTTGTGTGCTCTATGCTCTGGTGCATTTGCAGACTTGCTAATAAACAGGAAATAGAGTAAGTGTTTCCTGTTGAAAGTACAATTTCTGTAATGCTTAAAACAATTTCAATTTCTTGGAGTACATGCAGTTTTAAGGGTTTGCTTTGTAATTTTTTACTGGTGGATGGCAAAGAGGTTGCTTTCCAACTGATGGATCATGGAACACTGATAGCAGTATAGAAACATTTAAATAGTTCTTCCTGTGTATCATTTTCGGTATTAAATATCCTGTATTTTTATTTGTAAAATTGGCATGAAAAGTCTAAGACTCTTTTGTTTCAGAATAGTTCCTCTTGTGTGTTTTATTTAACTCTTGAAGTAATAATTCTGACATGTGTTACTATGTTACAATGTGGAATTTGTTATGCAAATATAGTAGTAAATTATATTTTGACACATGAAAGCATGCAAATAAAAGTTGCCCATTCTAGCTAGCATGCTAAGTATCTTTTAACATAACTATGAGTGTTCAGGGTCATTCTAATACACAGATTAGGGAGAGAAGAATTTTATTTAAAAATCTAAGCCAATAAAGATATATGGGTCAATTATAACAGTGCAAAACAACAGTAAAAATTGCAAGATGACCCACTCTTATCTAAGACTATAAAAATGAATATGCTCTGAGAAATGTGTCATGTAATTAAAACTTAGGATTCTTATGACATTCAGGAATAGTCTCTGTAGCTGTATGTGCCAGTGTTGGTATCACCCACTCTTCTACATGCTTGACTGTGTCACCTTATTCTTTTAGTCAGAATACATCAAGCATTTACTGGGAATGCTTGATGTATTCTGACTAAATATGGCTAATTTAGTTGTCTCCGATTAATCAGTTACTGGTTAATCAATTAGCAACTGGTTCCCTTAGAAATCTAATCTTTTGTCTGATCAATTAAGAACCAGCTGCTTTTGATCTGATAGCTTCACAGCTGTGCCTTTGCTGTGTTTCACTTGACATTTTTAAATTGAGCTCCACTTGTCACCATTTGTATACAGTTTGTAGTTGGGGCATATTACAAGAAGTGTGGAAAATAAGGTTTGTCACTACTTAGACACAGATTTGTAAATGTGAGCTTTTGATGTCAAAGGAATTCTGAATCTTAATTGCATGTAAAGTCACCTCTTTAGAATTCAGTAAAACAGATTGCAGTCATCTTAGGTATTTCATACCTAACTAGTTCATTTAATTAACGAGTTAGCAAAAAAATCCTCTTAATGCCTCATATGCCACAACTCAGATGTTTCTGGTCACACCTTTTACAGTGTTAAGCTCTCTATATTATGTAATACAGGTGTCATTTTCCTTTCCTTACCTTTTATAGTCTGGGCCTAAGCATTTCCGCAGCAGTCTGTTTTGGGACCGGTTCTGTTCAATATCTTCAATGATTTGGATGATAGCATAGAGAGTACAATTATTAAGTTTGCAGATGATACCAAGCTGGGAAGGGTTGCAACTGCTTTGGAGGATAGGGTCATAATTCAAAACGATCTGGACTCGAGAGAAATGGTTTGAGGTAAACAGAATGAAGTTTAATAAGGATAAATGCAAAGCACTCCACTTTGGAAGGAACAATTGGTTTCACACATATAGAATGGGAAGTGATTGTCTAGGAAGGAGTACTGCTGAAAGGAATGTAGGGGTCATAGTGGACGACAAGCTAAATATGAGTAAATAGTGTGATGCTTTTACAAAAAAAGCAAACATGATTCTAGTATGCATTAATAGAAATATTGTGAGCAAGATATGAGAAGTCATTCTTCTGCTTTACTCTGTGCTGATTAGGCCTCAGTTGGAGTATTGTGTTCAGTTCTGGGCACCACATTTCAAGAAAAATGTGAAGAAATTGGAGAAGGTCCAGAGAAGAGTAAGAAAAATGATTAAAGGTCTAGAAAACATGACCTATGAGGGAAGACTGAAAGAAATGGGCTTGTTTAGTTTAGAAGAGAGCAGACCGAGAGGGGACATGATAGTGTTTTTCAAGTATCTAAAAGGGTATCACAAGGAGGAGGGAGAAAAATTGTTCTCCTTGGCCTCTGAGGATAGGACAAGAAGCAATGGGCTTAAATTGCAGCAAGGGAGGTTTAGGTTGGACATCAAGAAAAACTTCCTGCCTGTCAGGGTGGTTAAACACTGGAGTAAATTGCCTAGGGGGGTTGTGGAATCTCCATCACTGGAGATATTTAAGAGCACGTTAGACAGGCACCTGTCAGCGATGATCTAGACAGTGCTTGGGTCCTGCCTCGAGGGCAGGGGACTGGACTTGATGATCTCCGAGGTCCCTTCCAGGTCTAGTGTTCTACGATTCTGTTATTTAAGAGCCTAAAGATCCACATAGGCACTCCTTAAGTTAGTGCAGGTTTGACACTTCTAAAGTGCCTAGTAAGTGCCTATCTGCATCTTTAGGCTCCTACAGCTCTGAAGAGCTGGCCCTTTACTTCTGTAATTAGGATAATTATTTATCTGGTTAGCCAATGAACCTTGTTAATCTGCTTGAAAAACACAAGTCTGAGTATACTGGAAATAGCTGTACTGAACAGTATAAAGTGCTGGTGAGGGAACACTAATCCCAAGCACTTTAGTTTCTTAATCAATAATGTAGTCTGAACACTGATAGATTGCTTTGCAATGTAGGGGATTGTATTGCAGTCCATTTCTTAGTATTTCATTCACATGGCTTTAAAGTACTGTAATTTTTGTTCAATCTTTGTTATACGATTTTTCCTGCAGAACATACCTGTAGTTCCATTTTAAAAAGACATATCTGATATTTGAGCCCACCAGAGAACATATTTGAGATCTTCCTGATGTGTCATCTGGTATAGGAAAATGAGTATTTCCCAATGATTATGTTAAATAGAATGCCCTGCTTGCAGTATTCCAATAAAACTCTGGCACCTTTCAAATAAAGTAAAATGAAGTGGTAACAAAACATAAAATGAAAACCAACTAGCTACGTTTATTTAAATAATTCTTAATAAAACAAACTTCTAAAAGTGTAATATATTTCCATCCCATCTGGAAGGTTTTGCTTGTCCTGTTTTAAAAGGGTTTATTATAAAGCAGCAGTAGTAGTCAAGATAATAAAACCTTTTTAAAATTAAGGCACAAGCAGACTTCTTGGCTTATGAATGCCATCTGCTGGTCATACCATGTCTTACATCTATCTGAATATTTTTAACCTGTAACAAGAAAACACTTGATGTCCATCCATGTGCAGTGTGCTCCAGCCTGTTTTCCAGTCCAGTTATTCACACAAGCACCAGTATTTATTTCCATCAAACTGGTTAATATTAAATTCATTTGATAAGTTTCTTAATATTAGTGCATTTTATGGAAAATGTAATTTTGCCTTTTAAAGCCTCTTTACATCGTAGCATGTTCCCAGGCTTTCTCTAACGGGGTCCTTAATTTTTATTTGGATTCTGCGTACTCCATTTCCCTATTCTTATTACCATAGTTGTCTTCATGTTGCCTTAGGTCTAGAAGCATACTTTTCCCACTGCAGCTAAACAAGTGTTTAATCACGCAGAAATTCTCTGTTGCAGAGAGTCAAGGCAACAGTCTTTCTCTCCTCTCTGGAGACTTGTGTGTAAAATAAACTGGTGATGTTTGTATAATATGTAAGCATGGAAACTTGGGTAGGTGTGCATACACGTACAGCATGTGATAGTGGATTTTTTTTTTTTGAATAGCAGTGTCAGCTGGAGTCTGACATGCAGCCTCATATTTCCATTCAAGGGCTTAAGGGACAGAGAATCCACAATCTTCCTGCATTTCCCTTTTTCCATTACACTGCCACAAGTGGTATCTGGTGAGTGTCCAACCTGCTGTCTTTCTCAAAGCTTCAAACTGATTCTAGAAAATAAAGCTGAAGAAATACTACGTGCCCCTCTTCTTTTTGATATATTCACTAATTTGGCTGTTTACCCCTCTTCTTCCCCCCCCCCCCCAAAAAAGTATACCCTCTGATTACCTGCCTGATCAACTTGGTAAGGCATTTCATTCCAACTGCTTGGCAATCTCTAAAACGTTAGGTTTAAACCCTACCTGACATACAGTGTGGACTCCTTCCTCTCATGAAAGCATATAGGCAGTGCCTTTTCTATCTGGGAGAGAACCATATAATTGAAGTTCTTAGTGTGTAAATCCTTCTCATTGAAGACTCTAGGACACTTGGAGGACTTCTCGTCAGCATACATGGCTGAAACTACACCTGCTTGATCAATTGATGGACTTCACCTTAGACTCAGTTGCAAGGAACCCAAAGGGTTATCTTCCGTGGCTATGTCTCGACTTCAGGTTTCTTTCGGTAGAAGCTTTTCCGAAAGAGATCTTCCGAAAAAACTTCTTCCAAAAGAGCACGTCCACACTGCCAAAGCGCATCAAGAAAGTGATCTGCTTTTTTGAAAGATAGCATCCATTCACTGTGGACGCTAACTTGCATTTAAACTGTGATTGCTATGGACAGAGTGGCTACCAGGACACCTGTACTTTTTCCTCTTCCCTCTTCTGTAAGAACTCCCTCTTCCCCATCTATGCACGCCTCTTCCGGAAAAAGGCTGCTTCCTCATAGAAAGAGGATTACCAATGCTGGAAAATCCCCTCTGTTCTTTCAGTTTTTCTTTCGAAAGAACGCAGTTGCAGCGTGGACAACCGTTTTTCTGAAAAAACTTGTGTAGACCTACCCTATGAGTGCTCCTCCAAGTAGATGCACCACTGCATGGTCTAGCTGTGAAAGAAAGGTAGTGTGGCAAAGCTCGCTGTGACACCCCACATGGTCTCTTTCTCTTTACTAGAGACAGGAGCCAGAGCCTACTGAGCCATTCTCATCACAGGCTAGTTCATAAGTTTGGGGTAAAGTCCCCTCTGGAGTCCTGGAGGTTTGGGGGGAATTCGGGTTCTGGCCTAGGGACCCTAAGGCAGCAGCAGCTGGCAGGATTGCTGCCACTCTCAAGCTGGCAGCTTTTCCCTGGGCCACTTCCTCAAACAATCCCTCCCAGTACTTTTCCTTTGGTACTTGCTAGGCAGACCTCATCTCACGCCCTTTGCTCTTTTCCTTCCCCCTCCCTTGCCTGGGGGGAGACCTTTTAAAGCAACTCCACAGACCCTTAATTGGCTGCAGGTGTCTAATTAGCCTGTGGCTTCTAGCAAGCTCTAATTGATCCCAGGTGCCTGCCTGATTATGCTGGACTTAGGCTTGGCCTTTTTTTTTTTTTTACTCAGGGAAGAGAAAGCTGTTCATCCAAGCCCCAGCATGTCTTCCTTCTATTAATGTGAGGCAGCCAGCAGGTCTAGGTCTGTCACGGTAGGCAAGACAGTTTTGGCAAAACTGATACCAGCCACATCCATGATGATCACACTGGTACCTGGGCTGTCAGCATCAGGCATGGCTGTGTCAATATTGAAGCAGGCTATCTCTTCTACATCAGTACCATCAGACTTGGCACTGGCCCCTCTGGTACTGATAACATTATTGGATCTGAGGTTGGTGCACAGTATAAGGGTGAGGCTGAATGAGAGGGCTGAGTGGAGACGGTGCAGTGTGCCAAACATTGAGGAGTGATGCCTCATTTCCTCTCTAAGGTTAGGGCACCTATGTCATCAAGGGAGTGGCACTGAGTAAACTGGACTGAAGGCATCAGCACTGATGAAGGCCCCAGCAGCTGCCATGATTATGGCACTGAGGTACGTCTTTCAAAATCCCCTCCCGAGACATGAATGGTATCAATGCAGTGCTGGGCTCACAACTGGAGCTGGATATAATTTCTCAGCACAACTTTTGAGGAATACTATTTCTCATCACCAGACTGCACTTTCTCCCTAGCATTGAGCAGGGATATCTTCCCTCTTACAGTCTGAGAGCAACCCTAGACTAGATAACCCGTGGTCCTCTCCTGACACAGCCACAAACGATACAAATGACGTTGCTTTGCCAGTGAACAATGTGGAGTTGCAGATGAACATACTGGACCCCAGAGCTATTAGTCTGGCCTGCTAGTCTTCTGAAATTTGTTGCTGTGTTGTCTGAAGATTGGCATTATGTACTACATAAGCAAACAAGGGGATATCTGCCCTTTGTGTCTAGAGGCTATTGGGTTCATCAAAGTGGGCTGATCTCAGTGGTCTTTAATGACCCAGGAGTCAGCAACAACCTGGCGTACTTCCTGACCAACCACAAATCATCCCAGCACACTTCTCTCATGGGGCCATGTGATGGATGATTCAACTCTGAGGCCCCCTGGAAGGCCCTGCTGTTCTGCTACCTCCCGTGTCAGAGGAGCTGACGAGAAGTCCTCCAAGTGTCCTAGAGTGGTTGTGGAGAAGCAGCCAATGAGGGAGGCTCCACAGAGCAGCCAATCAGAGCCCAGCAGGCACATATAAAAAAAGCTGTAGGGCCAGAATCAGTCAGTTCCTGGCCGGAGCTTGGAGGAGTGGATGGTGTGTCTTGCTGGGTGAGGGAGCTGCAGGACCCTGGACAGCTCATGCTGTGAGACCTGGAGTGGGAATGGGAGAGATGAAAAGGACCATCAGACTAGCTGCTAGGACTCCACCAGATGGGCTTGGAGGCAAGAGTGAAGGGTTCTTCTATGCCTTTTCACCAATTCCCTGGCTTCCAGGTTAGTCTGCAGGATCAGGAGACAAGGCCATGGCCGTTCCCATTGTCTTTGATTGGCAGAGGGTGTTTTGGTTGACAAATCTCTTACACATATCCATTTAGCATCCACTCCAGTGCCTGGACTGTTTCAATCAGATCTCTCAGCACCGCAGCCCCACACAGACCTGGAGTTGCTGCTCCTGACAGCATGATTGTTTAAATACTATTGATAGTTATGGCTTCCTACAGAATAAGAAAATTCTGGTTAGCTTGAAGATATCGACGTGACTGAGGTGCTCATTGAAATCGAAGAGGTTCTTACTAGGGGAGGCTTCGTAAGGTGTGGATGTGGGCAAGGGCTTGATACCAAAAATCCTCTGCTTACTGTTACACTTGAATCAGTAATTTTATCTTTCCACCATCCTAGACAGTAGAGATCAAAGTTACTTAATAGATTCTTTCACATTTACTTATTGGTCAGAGTATTTGTTCCGGGGCATACTGATCCATATGTGGTGGTCCTCAGAATGTTTCCTACATCACCTCATTGATGAAAGAGATCAAAATCTATGGAAAGGAAGGAGTGAGAGCAGCAAATGAGGACAATGGACTTCAACAAAGTCATGGAACTGGTGGGTAAGGTCCCATAGGAAGAAAATCTTAATGGGATCAGAGGAGTTCGAGAGCTGACAGTTTCTCAAGAAGACAGAAGTAAAGGCACCAAACTATAAACTACCCCAATATAAAGAAAAGATAGAACACCAAGAAGCCAATATAACCCCACTAGAAGCTCTATAATGACCTGAAAATCAAAAACTGATTCTACAGAACATGAAAACATGGATGACTTGCTAAGGAGGAGCACAAAAGAAAAGCCCAAGCATTGTAGTGTTAAAATCAGAAAGACTAAGGCACAAAATGAGTTACACCTAGCAAGGACCATAAAAGGCAACAAGGAGAAGTTCTACAAGTATGTTATGAGCAAGAGAAAGAAGAAGGAAAATGTAAATCCTCGACTTGGTGGGGTAAAGGATCTAATATCCAATCTCAAGAAGGTTTAGGTGTTGAAGCAAAATAGGCATTGCATTAAAGATGTCGCAAAAAAGCATGTAAACATCTGAACTTTTGTTACTTGGTTGTGAATAAGCCACCCCCCGAATGATGTAAGTACCACTGTGTTGATATGGATAGCACCATCTCTGTGGGACAGCTTCTCCCGCAGGCATAGCTACCACCACTTGCAGAGGTGCTTGTGGTTATGATGACAGAGCTTTTTCTCCTCTCAGCATTAAGTGTTTTCACTAGAGATGCTACATCTGTACTACTGTAGTGCTTCTAGCACAGACTAGTCCTTAAAAGATGAATAGTGACCCTATACGTCACATGATTAATGTTAACAAGAGGGAAGGAATGCAAATCTAAATAGGGAAAGAAAGGGTTAAAGAATATTTAGGTAGGTTAGAAATAATCAAGTCATGAGGTCCTGATGAAATTCATCCTCAGATGCTTAAAGAACTAGTTGAAACCATCTTAGAACTGTTAGCAACTGTCTTCAAGAACTCATGGAAGATGGATGACATCTCCAAAGGCTGGCAAAGGGCAAACATGGTACTTACCTTTAAAAAGGGGAAGAAAGAAAATCTAAGGAGTTATAGACCATTCAGCTTAACACTGATACCTGAAAAGATACTGGAATAAATAATTAGCTGGTAAGTACCAAGACTCTAGGTGTATCTGGTGCAAATCATACCAAACCAACCTAGCTTCCTCTTTGACAGGATTATTGGCCTAGTGCATAGATGAGTAGTGCCCTGCTTAGTTAAAAAATTTGAATCCACATCTGTAGCTGCAAAAATGAGCCGCGGCTATCCGCATTGACATCCACGGATATCCACAAATTTGCAGGCTTCTAGATACAAAATTGCACCTGTAGAGAACCTGATGAGTTTGTGAGGTAATTAACTCACCACTTGGGTAGCTGGGAGAAGGAGGTAATATAGAAGGCTGAGCCTGGGAATAGAAAATGAGCCTCTATCCTCCCACTCCCATATTGTGTTCTTACTGGAGTTTAAGGAAGAAAATATTGGCTTCTAATTGCAAGGAAATTGCTTGGCATAAGTCCTGTTCTTTCATGGATACTCACATGGAGCAGGGGTAGCACCAGATGCACTGGTGTCTGACAGATTTTTAAAAAATCCAATCTTATGCAACTGTGGTGCATGCACACCAGCCATGGGAGCCATACTGACTACAGTATCTTGAATCACAGTTACTGTAGGGTAAGTAACTGTTCTTTAGGTAAATATGTCTTGAGTTCCCCACTTCTGTTCAATAAATTACTCCTGACTAATCTGCACATAGGAGACAAACAAGATGATCTAAATACCAAAGTCACCTGGGACTGAGCCTAAATCCAATTGAAAGTTAGTAGGAATTAATCTCCTAATGGTGAAAATCTGTGCTGAGCTATGGTGGTTTTAAAGCATCTTTGTGCTTTCCTGATCATGGGCTGCTCTGGTGCTTCTAGTATAACACATGAAGCCCTGGGGGCCTTTCTCAGTTATGACAGCTAGTCCCCCCTGACCTGTGGGCGAGGGCCTGCCCTGGGTACATGTTGCCTTCATACACCAAGGCTTGAGAAGCAGTCCTCAGAAAGCAGTTTTATGGCAGACTTCCATGGTCCCTGCACTTAGGAGAGTCTCCCCCCAGCCAGATACTAGTCTTTAGGGACCCTTTACAACTGAAGTCCTTTTACTCGCTGTAAAGGAGTTGGCCTGGGGTGGGGGCAGTGAGGATCTCACCATGATGAGTCACTTTTTAAAATGGGATTGAGGAGCCTACATCACTCAGGCACTTCTGAAAACTATTTTATAGCTACATCTGTGCAGTGCCAGTATCTACTAAACCGTGTTTAGAGACATGATTTGAATAGCTTTTTCCAACAGACTGTGTGGACAATAAACAAACTAGATTTTTGCAGGTTGTTTGCTAGAACCTTGGGAGTTTGTCTGCTCATTGAGCTATGCTGCTCTTTGCTAGCAAAATATCTCCCCCAATCTAATTGTTACCCCAATTTGACATTCCTTCATGTACCCCCAGGATTTGAAAGTACTGCAGCCAGCAGCTTTGTATGTTTAGTCACTGCCAGCTGAAAACCAAACCACATGTAACTTGGAAAATCTTCTTCCCTGAAAGGCAAGGGCAAATAGTTGCATGTTTGCAGTTTTGCTGTCAGAATGGAAGCGTGGGATAAGAGGTGAATGTGTTGTGAGAACAGAAGAAATGCTTGGACAGCCGACCTTTGGTCTTAGAATCCTAGAATCATAGAACACTAGAACTGGAAGGGACCTCGAGAGATCAGTCCAGTCCCTGCCCTCATGGCAGGACCAAGTATGGTCTATATCATCTCTGACAGATGTCTGTCTAACCTGCTCTTAAATATCTCCAATGATGGAGATTCCACAACCTCCCTAGGAAATTTACTCCAGTGTTTAACCACCCTGACCGGTAGTCTTGCGAGCCTCTGACCCTTTTTATACGCAAGTTTGTTTTCAAGAGGGATGGATAGTTTTGCTGAAATTAGGGGAACTGATGACCCAGTAGGAGTCACTATAGGTTATGTGCTTTGTTTGAAGTTAGCTGTAGAAGATTAGATGGAAGAATTCGCTTTGGAGCAGTCTGTAGAAGCTTTTTGGGGCAAGAATCTGATAGTTAAGTTCCCTAGCAGCTAGCTGGAAGGAGGGGCCTCACCTGAAGCCTGCCTGCTGACCCCTCAAAATCATCTCTTAACTTTTAGGTAATACAGATGTTTTGAAATGCACTAAATCTACTGCAGCAGAGTGTATATGTGCGCCTATGATCTAATAATGTAGTTTTAGGTAAAAGTACTCCGGCTTGTTTCAATTATATCAGATGGATGAGCTGTGCCCCCCTTGATTTATTCCTGATGATGCTTGGAGAAAAACAGTTAAGTTACACTTCATTGGGTTCTGAAAATCCTGGTAACATAATGACATGCAGTAGTGGATATCTTTCTGCGAGCAGCCCCTCACTTTATATCGCACGTTTGTAAAAGTGTCACAAGTTATTGGCGTAAAACATTCTCTCTGGATGTTTAAACATTCTGACTAAAGCTTTTCTTCTTGCCTCCAGGGGTCCAGTACAAGTACAGCAGTCCCAGGCAGCTCTGGAGTTGGAACAACCAGACAGTTTACGCGACAAAGGATAACGCGGGTGAACCTCAGGGACCTCATATTTTGTTTAGAAAATGAGCGAGAGACAAGCCATTCACTATTGCTATACAAAGCATTCCTTAAGTAAAATGGGAAAGATCAAGGTATTTTTGATGGAGACACGCCTGAGGACATTTTTTATATATTTGCAGATTACGCCTTTTTGTAACAAGCAAATGGGATATTGTTTAAAAAACAACCACCTCTTTACATGGAACAGTTTTATATTCCTGTTTATAAAAAAAAAAAAACTCTTCAGTACAAGAGAAATACATTTCTGTAACAGTGAGGATACTTACAAGGCCTGTGGATACTATAAATGGACAATTAAACTTAACTCATCTCTTGATTGAGTGGCCTTCTTGCCAAACAAGCCATATATAAAGACTGACGGAATCGTTTAGCAAATAACTAGCTACCCTTTGTCATACCTGTAGCAGTTTCAACATTAATTGTGCATTATAGTTCAGTTTTACTTAACTAAATTGATTACATAGGTATATGTCTACAGCAGATGACCTCATTTCATTTATCTTTTTTTAAACAGTCAGTTAGCAAAGCAAACTGATTTTTAAGAATATTTATCTTCCCCCAAATGTTCAAATTCTAGAGGGATATACAATTAATTGAAACATAACCTCAATTTTTAATCACATTATTGCTTATTAGAGGCCCTGAAATCCCATAAAGGAGGGTTACTTCTGAATGTTTTTGTCTGCATCTGTAAAAATGCATTTTATTTGCTATAGTTTGTAAAGCTGTAAAGTTTAAAAAAAGGAAAAAAAGAAAAAAAAAAGAAAAAGAAAAACCTTTTCAGCATAAATATATTTTACTTGCACTGTGTTTTTAGCTAAAGTGAAAGCTTAGGTTAAAATAAAATCAAAGTTGAGAGGAATCATCAAAAAGACTTTCTCAGTGTGAATCAAGTGTTGAAAAATGGTTGGTGTATTTTGTCAGTAATTGTACATAATTTTTGGCACATAACATAAAAAATGGCTATGTAAACTATAATTATTTTGCTAAAAGACTGTATGCAAGCTGTGGGCCTACTTTAAAGATGTCCAGAGCAAAGTCCCTTCTTTGTACCTATTTTTTTATTACAAATATACTAATTGGTTCTTTATATTTTCAGAGGTTATTGTATTAAATTGTCTATTGATAGTACTTTTATGACTGTAAATACTTTGGCTTTCTTGTGTGAACTCTCATGTTAGAATTTAACTCTCTTGCGTGTAAACTGAATGCTGATCAGTATTTTTATCAACACCTGACAACTGTTACACCTTTTATTTTGTCTTTTAGGAAATCCTGTCTTTCCATTTTTTTCATGTAAATTTTGCACAGTTACTTGTTCATATGTAAATATTTTACTTTCAAAAATGAAGTTTTTAATTGCTATTGTTTTATATAGGATTGAAAGAAAATTAACTCCTTTATTAAAAACAAATTTATCTGTATTTGCTAATGCATTTCACTCTCTACAACTTTCCACCTTCTGGATTTATTTTTCATAGCACAGTAATAAGATTCCTCCTAGGTGAGGGGATGCTACCTTCCAATGATGCACTTTATTTTTTTTTTAAGCTTGCTTGCTTTAACCAATATTTTGAAGGCATATAACTACCCTTGTGTTGAATCCAGAAACTTCATTGTCTGCCTAGAACATTCTGTTCAAAGATCAAGGGTAGAATATCTGTAGCAGGGAAGTCGTGTATCGCATTCATGACATTTTATTTTAACTTAATAAAATTCTTCATAAAATACTATGTTCATAATGAGGGCTAATCTGCCCTCCGATGCATGTGCTGTCATTGACATCAATGAGAGGTACATGTGTATTTCAAAGGATAATGTGGTGCTAAATTTTAAAGGGACAGTGTCAGGGAATCTTTTTTTTTTTAATAGTTCAGATTCTTTGAGTGTGTTTCTATGCCGTAGGTCATTAAAAATCTATTGTATTTTTCACTATTAAGTGTGCATTCACTTTTTGGATTTCATTCAGTTTGCAAAAAGACTGTTCACACATTCCCTTTTGTTTCCATTGGGGAGGCCCAGAGTCTGCCATCAAACCCATGCAGAGTCCTATTTATTTCAGCAGTTATCCTTGCAAGGGGGTGAACCTACCGGTGCAGGTATGATTGCAAGGTACTGTCCCAAACTCACTACTGGCTCCTATCAAATTAGGGCATGACCCTGCAGTAATTTCAGCATGTGAGAAACTGTATGCACATGTGTAGTACCATTGAACTCAATGGGATGACTCCCAGGAGTAAATTCACTTGCTTCAGTATAGGGATGCAAGTGATGAGTTGACTATCCGATAAACATAAGCTTATCCAATAGTCGAGGTAGTGACTTGACTAGTGCCTCTCCCTTCCGCTCCCACTGTCGCTATCAGAGGCAGCAAGGGGGGAGCAGGAACTGGTGCTGGGGGAAGCCGGCTTAAAAGCTGATTCCCCAAGCACTGTCTCCGCAGGGTGTAGGGGAGGCAGAGGCATAGCGGGGGACCAGGCACCTCTGCTTTTTAAACGTATTAAGAGTTGCTAGGCTCTTAATACATTTAAAATGCTGAAGTGTAGTGCGGGAACCGGGTACAAGCTGGGAATCAACTGTTCCGGCTTGTGCCCAGTCCTCCCCGCTGCACTTCAGCCTTTTAAATGTATTAGGAGCCTAGCAACTCTTAATGGCTCCTAATACATTTAAAAGACCAAGCCGCAGCGGGGTTAGCTCCCAGGGCCGGGAGCTAACCCCACAGTGGCTCTGCTGTTTCCCCCCTTATTGACTAATCAACTAGTCAATGGAAATTCCATCGATTAGTGGATTAAACACAATTTAACATCCCTACTTCAGTAAGTGTTGGTTGGATTGGGCCTGAAGTCGGTTCTTGTGCTCTATTGCAATGCTGAATTTATAAATCTGATGGGAACTCAAACAAATCTAGACATCTGCTTTCATTTCTATTTTTTTTTAAATTGAGCTTTTAAAAACTTTGTTTTAGAGCCATTATTGTAATATTCCTTTAAACATAAAAATGCCTATTCTAAATGTTGGATGCCATTTAGAGTTGCTGGGGAAAAACATAGACTTTGGAATTTACATCTTGGCTGGTAAGTGGAGAAGAAACTTAACTTTCTGATATCTCAACAGACTTCATGCTTAATTCTTACAGCACAATATGGGATGGTAAGACTTGGGTCAGAGATTTTATGGTCAGGGGTTTGAGACAGTCATATTATTTGCAAGTGGTAGGCCCACATTTGAGTAATGAAAGTCATCATAAACATATCTGTACTAAAGATGTTAAGTATCAATTAATTTACTAGTCAAGTAGTCGATGGAATTTCCATCGACTACTTGACTAGTCGTTAAGGAAGGGCACTTTAAGCGATCACTTCCGGCTCAGGCTGCATCTGAGCATATCTCCCGGCTGCCGCTCGGCACTCTTAAAGGGACAGAGAGGAGCCGGCATGCAAAGACGCTGGCTCATTCTCTGGTCCCCCGCTGGGTCTCAGGACAACCCCCGTGCTGCCCCTCTTCATTTTTAAAAGGGATGCAGCAGCGGCAGCCGACAAGGGACCCCTCTCACGCTGCCCCTCAGCATTTTTAAAGGGACACAGCAGTGGCAGCTTGTCTGTCTCAGCACAAGCTGGCTGCCACTGCTATGTCCCTTTAAAAATGCAGAGGGGCAGGGGACCAGAGAATGAGCCAGCATCTTTGCATGCTGGCTCCTCTCTGTCCCTTTAAGAGTCTAGAGGAGGGAAGGGAGAGATCAAGTAGTCAATAGTTATCGGGTAGTTGACTACTCCTTCACATCCCTAATATGTATAGAAGTTATAGCATATTTATATATGCCACATTTAGCAGAGAAGGTGTTTTAGGAATATTCTGGAGAGACTTAAGTTGTGTGGCAGAGGGAAAAGAAGTTACTTTTTATCTCTTTCCACCCATTGTGTTCTTAGTAGTGCAAGTCCACTTACACAGACTTCTGAAAAGAAAATTTTAAAACCCTCTTTTCAAAATGACCAAAAAATCATTTTTCTAGACAAAGTCTGATCACTTAGGACTTCTCCAGGCTCGTAAATGTGCTGTTTATCTTGCTGTCACTGGGACCCGGGAAGTGTAGCTGAAGTACAGAAGCTTAAACCTATCACTAGTGCAGAACTGAACACTATCTAATCCGGATCTTTGGCTGCTAGTCTTTTTTTCGGGGGGAGGAGGGAAAAGAAGAACGGTTGTGGAGGTTTCCAGAATGGGGAGGAATTTTTTTTTATGTTGATTATTTAAATAAACACGCTGATGATTGTATGAAGTTGCTCAGAAGTCTGGAATATTAGGAGAAAAGTCCTGGTTGAGAGGGAATAAGGGGAAAGCAAGCAGGTAAATTACAGTTATTCGGGCAGAATGAACAACGAGCGAAAAGTTAAGACCCTGGTATTTGGCATAATGGATGGTCCGAATAGGAGAAGCAGACCCCACAGAGAATGGGGAGATGATATAGTAGATTGGTGCGGATCTAGTCTACAGAAACTAAGCCACACTGCACTGGACAGGGAAAGATGGAAGGAAATAGCGAGAGAGGCACTGGACATCAATGGGCGTTGAGCCCATGGTGGTTGATGATGAAGCAGATAAAATTATCAGAGATGCTTAATGAGTATAACTTTAGTCCATGGATTCTCAATTTAGCATATCGCTATCATCCCATGTATGTGCAAGTGCATATGCATATTTCAGGTATCAGAAGTGGTTGAATGTCTTTATTGGGAAGTTTTTCTGTTCATTTGTAGTGATACCAGACACTGTCTAAATAAAAATGTTGTCTTTGTCTTTAAGATAGAGATGGAGAGTATCTGCAATCTTAACAAAGAAATAATGTAAATAAATACATTGCCATTTCTCCTTAGATCTTTAGGTGGCATGTGATTGAGATGTAGGAAAAATTAAATCAGATGTATGGGAGTTCATATAACTGCTGTAGGGTACAATGCAATAAAGAAGTAATAGAATGACTTGCCATCTAAGTTTATTTTGTAAGCCAAGGCAACACAGTATGTAGCTGTAATGGGCCTGAACTATTGATACCATTCATCTTACATGAATATTCAGCAAAGTAATTAGTATTTAATAAGGTGCTCTGAATTCAGCCTGTTTTCATATTTTGCAGCTGTATTGTTAAATAGGTAGCCCATGAACAAACCTCTCAGAATGAGACATGTGCAAACACTCTGTCCATAAAATTTGCAGTAAGGAAGACTTTATTAGGGTTTTTAATGATACAGAAATTATGCATCTATGTGACAGACAGTTGGTTGAGCTACTGAATAATACAGTTGTAATATGACTGTTGTTTCTGTGTTCAAATCTTTGCCCAGAGAGTAAAGCCCTACTTTTCTGGGGTGAATGTGATACAAGGTGCCACATGAATATTTGAATTCAGGTTCCAGCAACTATAATTTGGGGGTGGGGTAGGGGAGGCTTCGGCTGTGAAGAGGAAAGCACCTGCTCTTGATGGCCTCCTGAAAATATCTGCCAAACTTCAAGATAAAAATTGGTTAATAAGCAGAGCAAATTTAAACAGAAGTGAGTTCAATCTAATCTGTGTTTTGAAAATATGGCCCAAACAGAACCCTCTATACATTTGTGTAAGTAAATTGTCATGTTTTAGTTAAGGGAAGCAGTGCAGCTGACTTGATAGAGCACCAGGTGGAACTAGAGACTCGCATACTAGTCCCCTTTGTGCAACTCATCTACTAAGGCTATGTCTACACTATGGGGCTTTATTGGAAAAAGGAATGCAAATTGCACTTTGCAATTTGCGTACCTTTTTCTGATTTTTTTTTTTTTTTTGAACAGGCTTTTCTGAAATTTGGCAAAAAAAACTGAAGAGCAGATGCGTTATCTGGACGCGGCGAAGTTTTTCCAGGATACATTTGGTATCCCGGAAAAACCCCATAGTCTAGACATAGCCTAAGTGACGTTGGGCGAGTCGTTTTAGCTTCCTGCAATTCAGGGTACATGGTGGGGGGAGGGGGAACCTAGTAGTCAGTGTCAGAGTCTCGTATTGTGGGACTAAAAGTAGCAGTGTAGACATCTGGACTTAGGTTGTGCAGACACCCTCAGATGTCCCATCTGTGCAAAAGTGTTTAGCGAACTTTGAAAGAAAAGCAGTATTTTAGCGCTAGGTATTACTGGTAAGTGACTTCGGTGTCTGTGAAAGACAATGTGCCAGGTGCCTCCAGGATTTTATTTATTCAAAGAATGGAGAGGGCAGCTTGTACTACCCTGCCCTTCTGCCTCATCCTTGCTCTGGAGCTGTTACTTTGGGTGTGTCTGCCAGTCACTCCTTGTTGGTTCTACCTAGGAGTGCGAATTAGGACAGTACTCCCACTGGGGTGTTCCATGCTATGAACTTGTGCCCTGTAGTAAAAGAATTGAGGCCACAACCAGTCACCAAACAGTGTGCCCATAACTTATAGCTCACTATGAGCCTTGGGCTAGATTTGAACCAAAGAGCTAGAGGTGAAAGCCAATATTCCTTTCTCAAATTTCACTCCTAACCCTTTAGGAGAACTTCTTGACTTTGTGAAAATTTAAAGAATTACCGGTCTTGATCCATGTGCTTTCTTCGCTGGAGAAAAACTTGGACTGTTGCTTATGTTAGTCAGTATTCTGGGAGTGGAGGGGCAGGAGTGACTTATTGATAAGCTGGTACTATACACATGGTATGCCATTTCAGAAATACTTTCCTTCATGAAATGGCATTTTCTCTTTGCTTTTTCTGCAGTGGCTTTTTGGCTGCTGCTTCCTGTTTTCCACAAAGTAGCTAGGGTCAAATCTTGTTGGGCTTATCCCTGGGAGCTTCCCTGTTTACAAGTCAGTAGGACTACTTGTATGAATTAGTGAGCAGCATTTGGTTCCCTTAGGACAAGGTCTGAACCCCACTGGTATAACGAAAGGTGTTAATGGGGGAGAGAGTGCCTTTAGTTCAGCTGACTGCACCAGGTGGGGGCAGGTGGGCCAGACACAACTGAAGATGAAGCTAGGTTGTGGAGAGGAGCTGGGTGTTGTGTAAAAAGCCCAGATGAGAAGGAGGTTGTAGGGACAGAAGAGAAGAATTCAGCAGCATCTTGCGGGTTGACAGAGTAGAGGAAAGGCCTAGAACTGGAGTATTGATTGCTATGGAGCAAGGGGGGCTCTTTTGCCCCTGCCATTTCATAGGTGTGTATGCACCATTGTCTCTCTCTCTTCACCCCCCCCCCCCCCACATGTAGGGTGTAATATAATCACACATAATAAACAGCTGACCACTCCCCCTTGAATTTTTCTGGGATGATGCCCCGAGAGAGAGGCAAATGTACAGCAAAAGCCCAGTGAACAGCTGAGGGGAAAGGGCCGAGATAGGAAAGGCTAGCTACATGTAGACCAGGGCTACTCAACAAGTGGACTGCATGTGGCCCGTGGCCCATTTGTTTGCAGCCCATGGTGCCGTTTGGGTTTACACAGGGCTCAATACGTGGCCCACGGGTGGGAGCCAAAACAAAAAAGTAGTCAATATAATGGTCTTCTGTTGATATGTGTTTTAGTTGTTAAATTCCTGGATTGTCATTGCTCATTTAAAGTGCTGTCATATGGGTAGAAATCAGGTAAATATTGCATTTTATTAATATCAGCAGAACTGACTAAAATGGGGCCTGTGTGTTATGTAGTTTTGCCTTAATCTTTGTATTCATGCCCGTCAGTATGAAAGCAGCGATTTGCATATATATTTGCATGCATATGCAACCACACTTAAGTTGTGACCCCTTAGCATGTGCTATGAGTATCATTGTGGCCCCTGGGGCTTCCAAAATTGAGTCGCCTTGATCTAGACAGTGGGGCTATTTCGGGCTACTGGAAATATCCCGAAATAGCAATTCCATGTCTTTAAATGCACGTGTCATTTCTAAATAAATAATGGGTGGGCTATTCTGGCCTCATTCCATGAGGGTGAAGGGACATTTTGGAATAGTGCTTTATTTCGAGGTAAGGGTGCTGTGTAGATGCCCCTGAAGAAGTTAAGGGAGGCAATGAGGAGTCCGAGACATTGGATATTAGCTGCTGGCCATGGGGTCCCTTGACTAGAACCTAGAAGAGAGGGAGGGCCTGGGCTCTCCTAGTGGCTGACTGGAAAAGGCAGTGCAGAAACCCTCTGACGCAAGAGGGAGAAGGACCATTGAATTTGGAGCTAGTCCTCTAGAGAGAGAGAGCCCTGGTGGGCATCACTGATCCCGAAGAGGCAAGATGACATTGCAGAGCCTGGATCTAGGTGGAGAGTCCCTGGAGCAGTGAGCCCAGGTAAGGGGTGAAGTTATGTTTGTGTTTTAGTTTATTGGACTCCTTGTTTATGGGTGGCACTAAATGTAAGGCAGCTAGAGGGCTGAATCTCAAGAAGAGGCAGACTGCCCCAGGGCCGGAGCGGCTGTTGGCTGAGGAAGAGCACTGGCAACACGACACCCAGTGACAAGGGGGTGCTCCAGCGGTGAGTCTATTCATTGACACCCCTATACGTACTGTGTTTTGTAGGAAGAATTGGGCAATTAGACAGCAAACTTATTTTCACAGCACTGCAGCATTTGGTTGATGGGCCAATCCATCCAATAGCAAAATGAAGCTGCTGAGAGCAATCTTAGTTTTAAGGAAACTCTCCACCTTATTTTGGCATGCATGGAGCGGTGTGATTTCTAGGGAGGAATCCGAAACATTTCTGTGGTTTGCAGGCTAAGCTGATGAGAACAAATACCTTCGGTGTTTCAAGGAGGTCAACGCTCCACAACAGTTAGAGGTTTGACCCCTCTTTTTTATGAGAACATTGTTTTGAAACTAACATAGTCATCCAACATACACCCTGATTCCTTTACTCTGAGGACCGTTTGCACTACCCTGGCCTGGGAAGGAGCCTTAATAAACTATATTCAAGGCTCATTTGCTCTGCCCTAGTGCTGTGAAGGGTCCTTTGTGTAAATGAGAATCTGGACTCCATACGTGACTGACCTAGGTTCAGGCTGAGGGGATGTACAATTGCTCTATAGATGGTTGGGTTTAGACGGAGACCCTGTAAGGGGAAAATTCCCTTAAAAGAATGATGTTTAGTTATAAAGTGAAGCCCTTTCACAGTTTCATAGAGGTTAAGTTCAGAAGGGGACCAGTGCCGTAACTAGCTAATTTTGCACCTGAGGCAAGAATATAAAAATTGCGCCCCCTCGTGTGTATATATTCATAGTAGTTATTTTGTAGAAAAAGGGAAAATACATAAATAACTATAATAATATTAATAGCATAATGTTTACTTATAGTTATGAGATCTGTATAAACAATTAATACATATATACATATAATTATAAAATATCACCATATCAGGTATTTGTTTATAATTGTACTTTGCGTGCTTTTAATGAGGCAAACTCATCAATAATTGCGTTGAAATTAATATTATTCGCTACCTCGTGTTCTATTGATAAGATGGACATATTTGATGATCTCTCCTGACACGTGGATGCTCAAACGTAGTTCTTAATTAATTTTAGTTTACTAAAACTTCTTTCGCAAGAAGCCACAGTCACTGTCTTGTCCCCTAGGTTTGTGTAGTACATTCAAAGTGCTTGGCACAGGCGGCTCAGCAGCATAGGCTCCAGTTTTTGGAGGGGAAACCATGACTCCAACAGGCTAAGGGCCTGGACCCTGACCCATAGAACCGGGGATCGTAGCTCCCAGACCCCCAGCTCTAATCACATACCCCTAAGACCTAGAGCCACTCCCCTGGCACAAGTGAGACAAGATCCAGGAGTCCTGGCTCCCTGCCTGACACCCCCACCTCATCCCCTGCACTTTTGCTCCTGTGCAGGGCAATCTGAGCTCCTTCTCCCCTAGCCCCATGCCTGGGAACTGCGCTAGGGCACCTTAAGGTGGCACTTGGTGCAGCTGAGCCAGTGCCCAGCCTCCTGCACTGCTCAGAAGCAGCCGACATGCTGGGCAGCCGCCGGGGCTGGTGACTGTTGGATCGCGGAGTGGCAATGTGCAGCCTGACATGTAAACTGTGGGCTGGCCGATGCTAATGGGCAGGGGAGGGAAGCAGCACTGTCTTAAAATAAGTAGCTGTCTTAAAAGAATTAGTTTTCTGTGTTATTTTTCTGTGCCCCCTCAGCTTTGCGCCCGAGGCAAGTGCCTCACTTGCCTTGCCCTTGTTATGGCCCTGAAGGGGACCATGAGATTAGCTATTCTCACCGCTTGTTTATCACAGGCTGTTAAATGTCACTAGTTACCCCTATATTAAGACCAAAGACTTGACTTAAAAGTATTTCCAATCCCAGGAGCCCCAGCTATATTCCAGAGGCAGAGAACAGGAGATACCAAACTGCCACCAATGCCCAGGGCCACTCCAAAGGCAGGGAATGGAATGCTTTCCCATGCAACCTTAATTAAGCCCCTTTCTGCCTCCTTCCTGTGTACTGAATAAAGCACACTGGGGAGCTGTGGGGAAAAATGTGGTTATGTACCTGAAGAATATAGCATAATGCACATGCACCAGGAAACACTATTAAGATTTTACAGACCACTGTAGAGCTGGCATTTCCTCACTGCCAGGTGCTTGACTCTGTAACCTGAATAACACAGAGGATGTAGTGGGGCAGCTACCCCACTTTGGCATGGGTGGGGTTAAAGCAGGCCAGAGAGGGTTTTTTTTTTAAAGTTTTAAAACAGCCTCCACTGTGCCACCTGTTGTAGGATTGATCCTTGAGCTTTCAGCACTAGCCACAGGAGAATCTAGCATCAGGGTTGTGATCCTGGGTAGGGAAGGGATGGGCCACTGCCACTCTGTGCTAGCTCTGTGGGAGGGATGCTAAGGCCAGGTCTTTCTCTCCCTTGCTGGGAGTTGGGGGAGCTACTGTCCTATGTGCTGCTCCCAGCTTGTTGAGTCTAAGGTGTGTGGTCAAGTGGGAGGAGAACGTAGCCTGGCCAAACCTGGGCATCAGCCTGTTCCCACCATTATACCTGCAGCTCTCTGGCATTCCTAATGCAGTGGGTGTTGCTGCTGCTTTGATGGCTACATCTTGAGAACGTTCACATTCCTTTTTAGTTTGGTAGCTGCTCGTGTTTTTTCCCGAGGGAGGCAAGTGAGACAAGGGAAATGAGAGTTTTTAACCTTTTCTAGCTCGGCCAACTCCAAATGGAATTTCATGGAACAAAGACACTTCTCCAGTCTGGGGGCCTTCTCCCTGCTAAGTACCAAAGGGCTGCCGCAAACAAGAGCCATGTTGCAACTTTTTCTTAAGAAGTTCTAAGTATCTTTTATAATGGAGTATTGGACAATATAAATAGTAAAAGGGGAGTAGGTAGCAACTCCTATGGCAGGAAGAGGGCACTCCCCTTGGAATGGCAAAAAAGCATTGAGGGAGGGATAGTTCAGTGGTTTGAGCATTGGCCTGTTAAACCCAGGGTTGAGTGTTCCCTCCCTGAGGGGCCTATTCAGCAATCTGGGGCAAATCTGTCAGGGATGGTACTTGGTCCTGCTGTGAGGGCAGGGGACTGGACTTGATGACCCCTTAAGGTTCCTTCCAGCTCTATGAGTTAGATACAGTATCTCTATCTAATATGCCCTCTGGGTACATCTATATTGCCATAAAAGACCTGCAGCTTGCCCAAGTCAGTGGACTTGAGCACAGGATGTGGGGCTATAAAACTGCAGTGTAGATGTTTGGGCTGGTTCTGGAGCCTGGGCCTCTCCCCCCCATATCACACCCAGACCAGCTGCGGCTATGCCACAATCTCCTGTTACAGTGTGGGGCACTTAGAACCTACATGGGTAGATGGCCTCAGAGATCCAATATGTTTCTAACTTCCATGATCCTGACTGAAACTGGTTTCATGGAAACAGGGATCAAGTCATGATTCAAATCTACTCAGAGGTAGAATAGAAAGGATTTTACATTTGGACTGGCAATCATCCTATGATCCACAGCTCTGAGCTTTTAAAGCTTCATCCTTACTTAGTTTCATTCTTATTTCTAAGTCTGAAGGAGACAAAAACTTTAAGAAACTTTTGTAAGCGGAACATGTGTGAATTGTTTGTTTTTTCCTAGTAGGCCTTTGGGGTTGGTTGGGAATGTGATAAGACTAGAAAAAACATAATGTTGAAGCAGAAAACTGGCATTCAGTATGTTATTGAGAAGCATGGATGAGCTGGCTAAGCTCTCAGTAGTATAAAGAGTTGTTGGCTTGAGTATACTGTATAAAAGGGAAACGAAAACAGGAAAATCGGTTAGAAAGAAAATCATCCAGAGCTAATACAAGTGATATTGCCTGCACAACAACACTGCAAAAGTCTGAGCCTGGGATTGTCATCTTGGCCACTAACTTGTTTTGTGACCTTGACAAAGTTGCTTAATGTTCCTCTACCTCAGGATCTTCATCTTTAAAATGGGGACAATAATACTTACCATTCGTGTCACCCAGGTGTGAGCTTAGTTATTGCTGAGGAAGCACTTAGTGAACCTGCCCTTGAGAGTGCTATACAACTGTTTATTATTTATTAAATGTTTCAGCATCCTTTTACCTCCCAGGTAGAAAAACACGGGTAAACTGCACCTGTTCCGTCAGTTTTACCCACATCTGGTATCCCAAAGGGTTAGGAATCTAATATTGCAAGACATGTACTAATATGTGATCAGAGAACAAAACCGAGGCCTGTGAATTTAAACACCAGCATTTCCTTTCAATCTGACAGCTCAAATACTATAGTGAAGAGCATACTGTAGGAACCTAGACAAGAAGCACTCATTTCCTTTTTTGGACAGCAGATGGTGCTGTCAGCCTACGTAAAATAATGAAATTTAGTATCAGGGAATGAAGAAAACTGATTTTACAATCCCTCTAGATCAGTCTTTGCCCCCCCCCCCAAGTCATTTTGAATTTGCATTCAAGGAAAAAGCTTTTCTACTTAATGCAAGATATAATGTAAATTATTCATCTACCTTGCTCTAAATAATTGAAAATGGAAAAGGGGAAAAAAAGGGGATTAGTTTAGTTGGCACAAATCTTCAGATAAATAAAAATTAGGATGTCCCTAAGTAGTTCAGCATGCTTGAATCAAAGGACTATGTATTTATGCATTTAAGTCTTTATATGGGTTAGAGTAGCTGAGTTTAGCAGATATCTGCAAGTTTACAAGTGAAACCCATTTTGAAAGCTAAGGGAATTGGTAAAGGTGCAGAATAAGAGTGCTAAAAGAACATAAGCATTTACGGAACAGGATGTGAATACTGAAACGGAACACTTGGTGATGTAGAAATGTAGGAAAATCAGCTTCAAATGCACCATGCTTACAAGATCAACATTTTAATCTCTGATCCATTTTCTTTAAACTAATTTCAGGTTTTGAACCTGTTGCGTTGGAGAGGAGAAAATGCAAATTTCCCTTACAACCATTGTTCGGTGATTGGGTCTGAGCGAAATGGAACGTAATTTCTCTCCCAAATGTCTCTGGACTACCTTTATTAAAGACTTTTAAATGTAGATGCAAACAAGGCCTGGCACCCAGGAAAGACAAACATGCTCCAGACTACTGAGTGCAGCTCTGGCCACTTTTGAGAAGTTTGATCTTCTTAGAGCAAAGCTACATTTGTCTTTCTGTTGACTGTTTTCAAGGTCCTTTTGCAGGTTTAGATTAGCTGGGAGGTACTAGCCAGACTGCTTATTTTGAGTTAGTTTAAATGCTTCTGTTTGCACTTATTGTGTATCTGGTGTGTGGGGGTGTGTTTTACAATAATCTGTAGGCTCTTTGCTCTGCTCTGTGTCCTGTTCATAAGAAAACAAAGGTCTCTATTCTCTCCTCTGTGGGAATAAACCCATGTAGGAAAGAGGCAACTTATTGGTCTGTCCCTGGAATCTCCTGTTGAGAAGGAGGCTCTTCCACCATTGTGTTGATGTGTTTTTGCAAAACCGATCAGTCTGTTTTAAATGCCTTATGTCTTGGTTCTGATCAGTTTTCTTGTGAGTATCTTGAGTCATTTTCCAAACTTGGGCATGAATTGTTCAATGTCTTTGCCATGGGGCTAAGCAGGCTATACTGGAAAGCCAAAACCGTGTTTGGTGATTTAGTGTTAGCATGACCCTCTAACTGTAGGCCTTTGACTCTCTTGGCCCACTTATTCCATCAAAGTGAACACAATCTGGTCCGCAGTCGAAATCCGCGGTTCTCCCTCTCCCTTGCCCTACGATCCGCAAGACAAGGGCCATCCATATGTACTCAGCCAGAGGGAGCATGCTGCAGAGATGACCTCTCTTCCCCTTCCATGGCTGTAGAGTTGGGTCCACGCACAGAGCCAGAGAGGACTGGGGACCTAAGTGCTCCACTTTGGGTCTATGCTTGGGATTTCTGCCCTTCCAACACTGCTGACAACCTTGTGAGCGCACACTGCTCCTGACACAGGTCAAAAGGATGCTCATGAGAACATACTGCAATATTATGCAATGGCTTTAGGACTCTGGACCATCTGGAGCTTTCTGGTTGTCTGCAAGTGCTGCATACCCCCCCAGCCTTAATGCCCTACAGATGCATCAATTCCAGTTAATAACAGTCCCAGGGTCAGTAGATTGTTAGGAAATTATTTCATTCCCCAGGATAAGATCCCTCACTCCTTAGTTCCTGACCATATATACCCTCCCCTGCACGTGTTATAATCACTCCAAAATGCCAGGTCTATTGTGTCCTATTTCCTTGCAGGTGGGGAAGAGTGGGATCAGAGTACATCACAATAATCAAGATATCCCGTAACAAATAAACTCCGGCATCTCTGGTGGTGTGAAGTCAAAGGCACTGTCTGCCTTTCTGTAAAGGGCCGTGTTCAGCTGTAATCTTATTTGTAATGTAATCAATATGTTTACTGAAGGGGAGAATATCATCAAGTATTACTTTAAGATACTTAGGAGATGTGACACAATCCAAAGTGGAACCCACAACTCGAAATGTAAAGGTATTAGCCTGACTGAATTTGCTAATAGAAAAAACCAGCTACAGTTTTATCAAGACTGACAGAGGAAGAGAGGTTTATTAAGCCAGCTGATCACATAGGCTGTTCTAGAGAGGAGGGTAGTAGAGGGAGAAGGAACATCATTGACAGTAAGTGAGAGCGCATTGTCGTCTGCATCCATAAATCATTTTCAGCAGGCCTGGAGCCTGGCATCCCCTTTTCACAGCTTGAGTCCTGTAAGACCGGCACAGATGCAGAGGCAGATCCTGAGCTGTAAATTGTGATTCCTCCTTGGACTTCAGTGGAGCAAGGTTGATTTACATCAGCTGAGGATACAGCCCATGATGGCTGGTGCTGGGAACTAACCTGTGGTTATCTTTTAACCAAGGCGATCTTGACTTCAGGTTTGGATCGCAACTGGCTTCCACATGACCCTGGAAACTCTTATGCATGTGCTTTGCATTGCTTATTTGTCTTATTGAGGTCAATGGGACTGCTCCATGTAAGAGAAGTAAAGTCATGTGCTTAGGTTGTCGTAGGATCTAGGTACATCTTCATAGTCCCCTGGCTTGTATCCCAGAGACAAGTGTACTGATTGTCTACAAGGCATTTTCTGCTTTCGGTACTGCATTGTCTACAGCTTGCATGGGAAGAATCCTTTGACTTGTGTCAGAGAAAAGATTTTTAACTGGGAAATTCACACTAGTCAGCCATTCGTATTGAGCTCTGTTGAGCAAAGAGGACTGATTTCTGGGGCACTTGGAAGAGCAAGCTCGTTAGGTGGGAGACCAAAGGCAAAGTGAAGGGGAGGTAAGTATCATCTAACATGGTGGGGACAAATGAGTGGGCATCTGGCGTGATGGACAAAATCTTCACTGGAAGCCGAAGAAAGTGCATGACCGAGGTCACATGGAAGAGATGGGTCACCTACATGAGAAGAGCTAAGTTTCAATAACTTTCGCTTTTGAAGAAGTAGAATTGCTCGTACAGCTGAGAGGAAGAAGTGCTTTTGAATGCGGGGGGAAAAAATTAGAAAATCCCTATGGAGATTTTTTTTAAGTCATAAGAAAGGAGAAATTCCAGTGGTATTTTCAAGTGATCTTTCCTGGTACTTTCATGTAAGTTAAACAGCCATGGGTGTTTAACCTGCTGAACGGGAGGACCCAAATTTTCAGAAAGCCCCCACAACCTCAATAATGTCATGCTGAGAGTGCTGATCTCTGTGTGCTGATCTCTCCTGCTGGGTGCTGATCTCTTCTGGAAGTCAGGCCCTTATTTAGGTGCCTAAATGGGACCTGAGTTTCGAAAATCTGGTGCCCATTATAGGTTCTCTGGATAATCTGTCTTCCATAGGTTTAGCACAGAGCAAGGGTAGTTGTTGTCTTTACAAAGATTAAGATGCCTTTCTCTAAAGACTCTATATGTGTACAGTATGTCATAAATAGACCTGAAACTGCAAGTGACCTTGAAATATCTGCTTAACAGCTAAAACTATTCATCTTAGAAAAGAGACAACTAAGGGGAGATGTGATAGAGGGCTATGAAACTTTGAATGGTGTGGAGAAAGTGAGTAAGGAAGCATTATTTGCCCCTTCACGTTACACAAGAACCAATGAAATTAATAGGCAACAGGTTTAAAATTAGCATAAGGAAGTATTTCTCATACAATGCCCAGTCAACCTATGGAACTTCTTGCTAGGGGGTGTTGTGAAGGCCCAAAGTATATCTGGGTTCAAAAAAGAATTAGGTAAGTTCACAGAGGAGATAGGTCCATCAAAGGCTGTTAGACAAGATGGTCAGCGGGACAGCCCCACCCTCTGGGTGTCCCTAAACCTCCATCTGCTAGAAATCAGGTGATGGATTATTCAATAATTGCCCAGTTCTGTTATCTCTCTGAAGCGTCTGGCACTGGCCACTGTCAAAAGACTCATTGTTGGCTAGATTGACTATTGGTCTGACCCAGTATGACCATCTTATACTATGTAGGAGCCATGTAACAATATTCATAAAGAATGATTGGTAAGATCAAAGGAAACCATCTGAGTTCACTCCCTTTTCCATCAGCGTGACAGAAGGGTTCATTTGTTTTGAGCAGGGAGGGACAATCTGACAGGTCTGACATATTGACATTGGCACAATTGATAATGCGCTGTCAAAATGTCAGTCCAAATATGATGGTTTTCAAATCTAGATTCTTGGCTGCAGGTTGGGCGAGTGCACCAGAGTGGAGGATGCCATCTTAAACCTAACTTGCCAGTGCACTATCCCTTGAATCATGGTGCTGTTTGGTTTACAGATATTTGATCTGTGCAGACTCTGGTGGCATATGTTTGGGTTCCTGACTGTTTTCATTTGAGCTGTGAAGAACTGCCCCAGCTTCCCTTCCTTTCTCAAGTTACAGCTGCCATTCTTCTGCCTCAGTAATTGTGATCTGTAAGGCTGTTGGATCAAACCAATGGTTTTCCTATTGCTACCTTGTTTTGAACAACTGCAGCTGCTTGAGAGGAAGGTATAAAATTTCCATAGTAGACAATTGTGCCCATGGGGGAAATATCTTCCTGACCCCAGGTAGTTAGTAGTTAGCTTGTATCCTGAAGCGTGAGGGTTTATATCCCTTATCATATTTTTTCTTATTGAATGGATCCCAATACTCTTTAAAAACTGAAATACAAACTGGGTCAGGGTTAGTCCAGTGGGTTACCGCTGTGGCAAACCAGGCCAAATGTTTAAACAAAATAGCTCAGGAGAGGACGTGAGATCCTGTATCCAGCTGAACGTGAAGTGATTGCCAGAGGAGAGTGGGACACCGTGATGAGCACTTCCTGCATGAGCCAGATTGTTAGAGAATCTTCCATGGGCAGGAGGACCTTGTTTTCACTTCTTAGCTGGAGCATAGCACCTCCAGTAGCATAGAACTCACTAGTACCATGCTGGGCTATAGGGGTGGCAGGTGAACCTAGGGCAGGAGAAGGAAAACCCAAAGCTCCACCCCTTCTGTCTGAGGTCCTGCAGGTGCCACCTAGGGGCCTGGTGGGAGCCAAGTGCTGCCCCATTGTAGGGGCAGGCCACCCCTTCACCAGCAGATGGCATGTGGCCCCAGCCTTTCCCCTCCCCCCAGCAAGTAGGTTGGGGAGGGTAGGCAGATGGTGCATGGCTCCAGCCCTGGCTGGAGCTTGCGGGAGAGGGAAGGCAGGCAGCACTGGAGCATGGGGAGGGTGGAACCTCAGCCATGAAGGCCATATGGTGGGCAGCTCCGCTGGCCCCAGCCTTGGCTCAGCTGAAGCTCAGACAGCCCTTGGAAACTGGGGGAGACAGTGAGGGATGAGGGCGGAGTGCGGTCAGGGCTGGGCTGGCCCTTTGGGAAGGCATTGCCTTCCCTTGCCTCTTATACCTGCCACTCATGTTGGGGTAGTGAGCTCCTTCTGCTTAACCATGCAGAATGCGGCTGCAGCACGAGCTACTGCAGAGGTTGCCCCTTAGCCAGTACTCTTCATGCAGGGCTGTATCCCTGCTCCGTGATCTCATTGCACTGGCTGCTTTGGCATGACAGGTATGTCTGTGCTGGAGTGAAACACCCACAGCTAGTCTGGGTCAGCTGCCTCAGGCTGTAACTTGCAGAATAGATGTTCAGAGTCATCCTGGAGCCCTGGCTCTGGGACCTTGTCCTGCAAGCCAGAGTCAGGAGACCTGGGTCACCATGGGTGTTTTATTGCTGTGCAAACATATCCCTAAGGTCTATAGGGCACCACTCAGAGCAGGAGAAGCAATCCCAATCTGATTTGGTCTGTGTCTGTGCAGAGTCTCCTGCTATCCCTGCTCCCTTCCCTGTACATAGGCTGCGCCCGTCAACTGAAACCTGAGCTAAGCTGACAAGAAAGCTGGTAGGAAAATAAAAACAACAAAAAATAAATGGTGCTTGTTTAATTATTTAAATTAAGACTTATTTGAAAGACGTGTTTCCAGCAAACACTCCCTCTTTAGTTTTTAATGAGCTGCAGTGCATCGAAAGGAAAAAGCCCATAAACTTCCCACTGCCGTGTCTTAACATGTTTAATTAAACAGGTGCTGGAGGGAACGATACACTGCTCCCAGCCTTAATGGTATCAGCATTCCTTCCTGCGCACCGTGCGACGCACAACCCCACCGCTGGCAACAGCGCCGTAGGGTGTTCCCTGTTCCGTTGAGCAGGGTTTATAGCTACAGTTACCGCCTGCCTCGGCGACATGTTGTGCAGCGGTAATTTAATCTGAGATTTTTGCAAGTGCAAGAAGATTTGTTTGTTTATCTAGATTTACTTCTGAGATTTACTGGCAGCTGAGCCTGATAGGGGAAGCGGGTTTGACGGCCACACACCTGAGCCACTATGTCTAGGGATGAAAATACTGCCTGTATTTATGCATGATGCATGAAAATACATGCATGCTGTACTGCATTTCTGTAGAGCTCTTCCCAATACGGCCCTTTCCATACTTAGCCATGGACTGCTCCGGGGAAGCAGGCAAAGGGAGGCCAAAGAAAGGTTTATTTACACTGAGCATTTAATTGAGGGTTAAAGGTGAGTGTTAGTTTAAAGCAGAAGAATTCTTCCTGCTTAATTGCCTGCATGAATGCTCTTCTGGAATAAGAATGGTGACTGGGCAACACAATGTCAAATGAATTTTATTGGAAGACATAAGCCCCACTATACATATAAAATTATGGGGACTAAATTAGCTGTTACTACTCGAGAGAGAGAGATCTTGGAGTTATCGTGGCAAGTCCTCTGAAAACATCCACTCAATGTGCAGCGGCAGCCAAAAATGGAAATAATGTTGGGAATCATTACACAGGGATAGAGAATAAGACAGATAACATCTTATTGCCTTTGTATAAATCCATGGTATGCCCACATCTTGAATATGGCACACCGATATGGTCACCTCATCTCAAAAAAGATATCTTAGCATTTGAAAAAGTTCAGAAAAAGGCAGCAAAAATGATTAGGGGTTTGGAGTGGCTACCATATGAAGAGAGATGAAAAAAGACTGAGGTTTTTCAGCTTAGAAAAGAGGAGACTGAGGGGGCATATGATACAAGTCTATAAAATCATGATTGGTGTGGAGAAAGTAAATAAGGAAAAGTTATATACTTGTTCCCATAACACAAGAACCAGGAGTCACCAAATTAAATGAATAGGTGGCAGATTTAAAACAAACAAAAGGAAGTACTTCTTCACACAACACACAGTCAACCTGTGGAACTCCTTGACAGAGGATGTGGTGAAGACCATGACTTTAATGGTTCAAAAAGAACTAGATAAATTCATGGAGGATAAGTGCATCAATGCTTATTAGTCAGGGTGGGCAGGAATGGTATCCCTCGCCTCTATTTGGGCATCTCTATACTGGGGAGTTATTGCAAAATAACTCTCCTTATTTCAAAATAACAAGGTGAGTGTCCACACTACCAGGCCTGTTATTTCGAAATAAAGGGCTTGTTATTTTGAAATAACTCCTGTTTGTGAGGAGGAACGGCTTATTTTGAAATAGTTATTTTGAGAATTATTATTTTGAAATAACTTATTTCAAAATAGCTACCTAGTGTAGACATAGCCTTTGTGAAAGGCTGGGAATGGGCAACGGGGGAGGGATCACTGGATGATTACCTGTTCTGTTCATTCCCTTTGGGGCACCTGGCATTGGCCACTGTTGGAAGACAGGCTATTGAGCTAGATGGACCTTGGTCTGACCCAGTACGGCCATTCTTATGTTTTAAGAATGCCTAATTCCAAATTAGCTTAATCCACTTCAACTCTGTCTTAATTTCTCCAGGAAGGAAAATAATGAGCTTTCCTTCTGGGCCACTGGGTCAGGACATGGTGAGTTTTGGACCCCAGTCCTCTGGGGCAAACCCTGTTATATCATATCCCAAAATAGCACTTCAAATATAATTCCATGTTCCCAGAGCTTTGTTAGGTGTCCATATTGACTCAGGCTACCTCTAGAGTGATGGAGTTCATCGGAAGAACTCTTACCCACATCTGCATGTCTGCTATTCTTTTATTCTGGTGTAAAAGCATCCACACAGGGAGATAATCTGGAGTCATTGTTCTGACATCACTCCCTATGTAGATAGGCCTTAAAATCCCTTCACCACTCCTGAGCTTAAAATCAATGGGACTACTCACATGTTTAAAGTCAAATGTGTTCTTAAGTGCATTGCTGGATTGGGCCATTGGTGAGAAACTGGGGCTGGGAAGGATTCTGGGAAGAAGTGAGTGTAAGGTGAGATCAGAAAGAGGATGGAAGAGCAGGACAGCTGGAGGTGGACAGGACAGTGGAAAGGAGGCACTGAAAGTGGATCAGTACAATGCTGGGGGAAATAAGGAGACATCTGGCAGCAAGATCAGCTACGTGGGGGAAGGGAAAGATATTGGTGGGGGCAGGAGGTGAAACCAGGGCGGTCCTTAGGATTTATGGGGCCCTATGCAGTACTATTAAACTGGTGCCCCTATGCCCAGTGGCAGTCCAGGGTGGGGGGGGGGAAGATTATTTCTAGAGGTGTGATTTTATAATCTTCAGCATCACACTCATGAAATATTTTAAAGCAGATTTTAAATTCAGGGCCTGTAGACGCGCACAGTTAATTCAGAAATGGACAGGATATACCTGGGGTTGGCAAATGCCTGTTCAATGGCTTCATTACCACTTGAATGGCTCTTTCACAGGTTCGGTGTTCTGCTCATAGCTCTGGCAGGCTCTGTCGCTTTTAAGTTCACTAGATCCTCTACAGGGGAAGCAGAGCCACATGACCGGGTAGGAAGAAGCAGATGGGTGGACATTAAGAGCCAGTAAGACCCCCAAATTTTCAGGTGCCCTATATAGCTGTATATTTTGCGTATGGGTAAGGCTGGCTCTGCGTGCCACACAGGAAAAACTGGGCTTTACTGAGCGCTTGGAGAAACCCCCAGGAAAAAAGAAACCGGTGTAAGCACAGCTGATGGGAGTGAATCAGCAGCATCTCCTCAGGGAGACTCAGGTGAAGCCGGCCACGTGGTTTTAGCCATCTTTAGGCCCTTGAATAGAGTCCCCTGGACAGGGCTCTGAAGGGTTGTTGCTGTGTCACACAGGACTCAAGGACAGGGATTGTAAAGCAAAGGAGAGGGCTCTATAGGCACCAACAAAGAGACAAAGGCTCTCTAAGGGAAATAAAATACACCAGTGACCTGATTTGGGGCAGGCAGAGGTTTCCTGTCATCCCTGACACCAGCACTAGTAAGATGGGCTCATCTTTTGCCTTGACTAGGAAAAAAAACCCACTGCAGGAAACATATGTCAGCTCAACCCTCCTTTTGTCATTTTAATTGAATTGTGTCACATTGCTTTACTTTGCTAAAAATCATAATGGGGAGTTAATTAGCAGTTCACAGAGTCTGTGGGACGAGAGCAGCTTGCCAGCAAAAACAGGGAGATCTTGTGGAGATGACATTAATGCAGTAACTGCAGGCTTCTCTAGCAGGCTAAAATGGGGGAGGAAAATACAATCACAAATAAACCAGTATAATAAAATCCTACAGTGTTGTCATACACAAGGGAGAAGAAGGTCATGCACACGATTTGGAGCCATGCTCCAGCATGCTAATGGTTACCACCAGTGTATCTCTGCAGAAATAATGGGGAGATGTTTTTGGGTGGAATTTCCAAAGCCAGGCTGTTTTGGCTTAGTGCTTCTCCTGGGAAAGTTAGTGGTAATGGGAATTTTAGTTGGGAGCCCAATATAACCAATTTCCTGAGCTTTTGAAAAATGTCAGTGTGGTGAGGTGGTTGCCTCATGCTGGGGAAAAGAATGTATGGAGATATACCTATCTCACAGAGCTGGAAGGGACCTTGAGAGGTCATTGAGTCTAGTCCCCTGCCCTCATAGCAGGACCAAGTACCATCTCTGACAGATTTGCCCTGGATTCCTAAATGGTCCCCCCTCAAGGATTGAACTCACAACCCTGTGTTTAGCAGGCTAATGCTCAAACCACTGAGGTACATCCTCCCCTGAAAGAGGGGGAGAGCTACTGTAGAGAGGTTGTGCAGAGCCCCTAGCCAATGAGAGGCAGGCTCATTAGGAGCCAGTCAGGTGTAGATTTGCTGGAGCAGTCCAGATATAAGGAGCTGCTCAGGAAAGCAGAGTCCCTCTCTCACTTGCAAGGGAGCATTGGCTGCCATGGAAGCACCTAGGCGATGCGATGCAGGGCGGGCAGGGCAGAGCAGGGCAGGGCAGGGCAGCTCTTGGCTGACCACTGCCGGACTGAAGGCCTTGCTGGAAGAAGCGAGAAGCTGCTAGGGTTATGGGGGGAGGTGGCTCAGGGAAAGAGGGAACTGTTTGTACCCCACTGGCCAATAGCTGAGAATGGCCAGTAACCAGACTGTGGGTTGCCCCTGAGGCAAATGGAAGGACTGAAGACTAGAAGAATGGATTGCTGAAGGGGCTTTTATTGGGTGTGTGTACAGTGTCTAGCACAATGAGGCTTGATCTTGGTTGAATCTCTAGACACTATTGTAACAGTTAAACTGGGGGAAAAAACTTGTGTGGTCTTGCCTTCCACTTCAGAGGAGTGGTGAGTGGGTGGGTTTCTACATTGGTCTGTTAATATGAGAAGCAAAGGCTCATTATCCTTTATACCCTACATCCAAAGAAGCTATTTCTGTCTCATACAGTGCTTTAAAAGCCAGTCGAGAGAGTGAGAGAGTGTGTTTATAACCTGCAATCCACAAGCTTTTCAGCTGGACTATATAGCCCCTCGGTATATATTTTTTTCTTATCCCAATTAACCACTGAGCCTTAGGCCTGGGCACTCTGTGTTATGTGTTTAATTGAACTTGAGAGAAGGGGTTTAAAATGTGGCAAAGGGCCAAATTATAAATGAAGTGCAACTCCATGGAGTTAAAGGAAGGTCACTCCTCGCTTTACGCTGCAGGCTGAATTGGGAGCAGAGAGCTCAGTGGATTGGTTTGGAATGCACCACATGTAGGTGCTGGAAAATGGGTTGGGGGAAAGTCATTTCCTCATGCCATTCTGTATGGCGAAGACCCTAAGAAGTGCACAGCACTGTTGTTGGTACAACGTAGAGTCTGGGCAAAAGGAGACAAAAGTTGGCCTGGGTAAGATTGCATTAATCCCAGTGCAGTTCTACTGGGGTGAATCTACCCCAATAAGCCAACACAAGGCCTGCCCCTGTCCTTTCTGCACTGCTTCACCATGGTGGGTTCTGACCACAGCTGTTCTGACCTGCGTGCAGGAAAAGCCATCAGAGATAAGCATGTGGCTGGGAGAGCCATCACCGCAACACTTCTATAGCTAATAGCGGTCTCCTGCTGGATTCGACACTCTCACTATTCTCCCACGTTGCATTGCGGCCAGGCAGCTGTGATGAGGGCCAAAGTTCATTGTGTGGCCTTGCCACTATGGAGAAGAAGGGTTTTTAATCACATATTGCTTTATCTGGGGTGGATTGGAATCCTCGTGCAGAAAGGCAGTTTTAGTTAACATATGTTAGCAGGTTGAGGTAAAGACTAGATGACCACATCTAGTTTATTTCTCTATTGAAGGTCACAATGTCGACTACCCATCTGCTTCAAAGGGCTCTCTGCTGCATAACTTTAGCTTCTGTGAGTAAAATACAGCAGCGAGAAGAGTGACCAGAAGTAACTCTCTTGCCATGTGACCTGGTAATGCAGACTGGAGACGGTGTAATGCCTCTTCAGTACAAGGAAAGGAGAAATAAAAATGAACACGCAGGCTTGACAATACAGTCCCAACCCCGCGAACACAGAGACAGATGTTTGACTTTACCCACGTGACTAGGGCCATTAAAGTCTGCAGGATTATTTATGTAAGTAAAGTTAAGCACATACTCATGTATTTGCAGGATAAAGCAAACTACTTCACTGGAGTATCCTGCTCTTCTCTCGCTAACAAACAGAGTCTGAAAATAAATTGCTCCTGGTTCATCTCTTCCCTACCCCCTGTTCAGTTTCCAGCATTGTTGCAAAAATGGAGATGGGAGGGGGGGAGGGGAGGGAACATGCTTCATGTTTTCTTGGGTAGAATCTGTGATGTTCTAAAGGCAAAACTCAGTTTCCTCTGGAACGCAAGCAAGAAAGAACATGGGAAGTGGTTTCTAGGAAAGGCTTCCACATCATGACATACAGTGAGGTTTTGCCCCTTGCTCTGCAGATCCCTCTTGCTAATTGTGGATGATGGAGCAAAGTGAGCATGGTGTGGATGGGGAGTTAGGAAGGGCCTACAAACTCTAGGTATGGAGTTGTTTAGGGGTCAGAAGGAGGAAGGATGGCCGAGTGTTTAGGGATTCCATTTCCTACTCTACCACAGGCTTCCTTTGCAACTTTGAGCAAGCTGCAACTTTGGGCAACTTTGGACTGCTGTGGCGGTCAATCTTCTGGCGTTTGAGTGGGTCTAGTAAAGACCCGCTGAGTCAAACACTGAGCGCGTCCTTTTCAACATCCATTCTCCTTGATTTGCGAGGAGTAAGGGAAGACAATGGGAGCATTTGCGCCCATTGACCTCCCACTGTGGAGATGGCGCCAAAGGTCAAATTAAGGTATGTCAAGTTCAGTTACACAATTAATGGAGCTGGAGTTACATATCTTAATTTGACCATCTAGGTAAGTAGACAAGGCCTTTAGTCTCTCTTTGCTTCAGTTCCTCATTTGCAATGTATCTCTTACCTACCACCTAGCAATACTGTAAAGATTGCGAATTGCTCTGATAGCTGTGTAATGGCGGTGGTTATAAATACTCGAGAGATTGCTCTGTATCCATTTGCACACAGTTGAAATGTCTGCTTTTGATATGTGTATGTTTAGAAAAACATAGAGGAATAAAAATAAAACTACTTACTGTGGGTTGCAAAACAATTTTAAACTCCATTGTTTTTAGGGGGAGGGGGAAGTATTTTCCCAGGCAATAGAGAAAGCAGCTGAAAATGGAGTGGGCAGATCAAGCTGGCTGGGTGCCTAGCATGCAAACTGGGCCTCAAAGCCACTCTCTCATACCAACTTATGGAGACAAGAAAAAAAAAAGCCCACAGGTAGATTTTCTAGTCCCTGGGGTTGGAGATGAAACCCTGGTTCTGTTTAAGGGTTGAGGCTGGGATGCCTCCAAGTGAAACTCTGCTTATGAGGATGTTGTATAATGCAGCCAGGGTGGTTCCCAACTCTCTTGCTAAGTGCAGTATCACAGGGTGATTTATGGACAGTTCCTCGGGCGGACAGGGGTGATGTGTGAGAAATGAGAGCTTGCTTTTTCATTCCACAGCCTATTAACTTAAAGCTGTGCTTGGGGTAGGCTTGCCTGGCGAAGATCTGCTTCAGGCAATGTCTGTGCCCCTGCAGGATTACCTATCCTAGTTCACCGCCACTGATTTATTCTGCAGCATTGTCCACAGGGGGGCGGGCATGTCTGGTGTAGAGAATGGATACGAGGGAGCCCTGAAGCCTCCCTAGTGTCTGGAGATGAGAGAGCAACCCAGCAGCTTTCCCAAGAACAGTCAGCCACAGAAGAGAGTCATGTGAGGGGCTGGGAACAGGAATGAGCACAGCTGGAGGCTCTCTGTCTGCCAGGGGAGGCAGGCTGAGGCCAGCTAGGTAGCAAATTGTGCCAGCTTTCCAGGCACTGTAAAAGGGATGGGTTTTGAGCAGCCATTGCATTTGGAATCAGCCTTCCTTACAGACGCGGGAGATGTCCCTTTCGAATCCTCAGCTTAAATGCCTGCTCCTGGGAGGCTGCTTTCAGTGAGTCGGGGAAAATCTGACTGTGCCTCATCCAACCGTCCCAACCGAACTGACCATGCCTTTTTGTAGGGGAGCTAATTCTCCCGATTGCCCTGCTTTGGGAGTATGCCACTGCCTTCTCAGAGGAAGCAGAAAATAGGGCACACGTGGGATCCTCACACACTTCGCTCACGAGTTTCACGAGTACTCTCCCTACCCTACAGCCAAGCTATAAAGGGAAAAAGGAATCAGCAACCTCTCTGATAAGTAAATTATTTAAAATAGATATCCTAGCAATGGCAAACAGACCAGGCCTGCGGCAACACTCCAGTCTCAGATGGGAATCTTGCTATAATTTATTTTATACAGCATGACTTTTCAAGGACGCAGCTCTTGAAGACTCTGCATTTCTCTAGGTCCTTTCCTCTCAGCTCCTCCAAGGGCTGCACATACAGTAACGACTTCTGCCTCTGCATGCAGTTGTGACTTGTGTGCTGTGGGAGGTAGTCTGTCTTGTTATTCCCATTTTACAGAGCAGAAAACCAAGGAACGGAAGCAACCAGGTCCCAGAGAATCTGTGGCAGATCTGGGAGGAGAACCCAAGCAGCCAAGTCCTGTGGCTTCACTACAAGATTAGTTTCACTGTCTCCGAATTATGTTATGATCAATAACCCTGAAGGTTAGTAGGTCCTATTGGGTTCTAATAAGATGTCAGAATTGAGAAGCATTGACATGCAGGGAGAACAAAATACTTGAACTTCAGCATGACGAGCATCAATTTGGTTTGGGCCCAGCTAAGACAGCCAAATCTAAACACACACAGATGTGATGAACTGGAGTGCTGTCAATCATCCAGGGCTCTTTTAAAACAAACAGAAAACCCAGCTGTCATTTACACAGGTCACTGTTTCCCATCTGCTGTCTTATGCTCTCACTTACAGGGATGGAGTAGATAAGGCAGATGTATTGGTGACTCAGACTCTGGTCCACCAAGTTACCTAGGCCCCGCAACCTGAGGATGACGTGTCTAAATCTTGGAGTTTAGGCTCCATTTTGATCCACCAAATTTCTGCCATACCTTATAGGCACCTAAACTCAATCAATGCTTATGTTTTCAGAGTGAAAGGCCCCTTGGTGCCTAGGTGTCTGCCTCTGGGATGAACATTGTTGCTTCATTCTAGGTCTCTGGTTGCCTGTCGACAGCCCCAGAGTGACTGATGCCTGAGGGGAAAACAGGCATTCAGGCATATAAATTGCGTGCTTGGAGGCTGCCTACCTGATCAGGTCCCACTGTAAGTCTGGCTGCTGGAGGTGGTGATGCTGCCCACCTGATAACTTTTAGCCCAGTGGCTAGAGCACTTACCTGGGGTGTAGGAGACCCCCTCTGCCCCTCCCCCCCATCTCCAGCCATTTATGTGTGGAGCAAGGCAGGAATCTAGCACATTTCTACAGGAAACAAT